>BSBM01000606.1:4707500-6062500 GCA_027924585.1 Larix kaempferi | reverse complement strand
TTAAGAGTGGTGGGGATTAAGTAGAGGGAGAGGAGGGGTTAGGGAGTGGTGGGTATATAAATTTATTCAATACTTAAAAGCATAAATTTGTGAAGTTAATAACACGCACGCGTTATGTATATACAAAACGCTCACGCATTTTGAATGTACATAATGCGCGCGTGTTTTGTATGTTCATAACGCACGAGCATTTTGTATATACATAACGCGCGCGCATTTTGAATGTACATAACGCGAGCGCGTTTTGCATGTACATAACGTGCGGGAATTTTGCATATACAAAACACGCGCCAATCAAAATATTTGAATTTAAACATAACGCGCGCGCGTTCTTGAGCGCCCAATCACCCACTCCTCCCACGCCCGCGTGTGAGCCACTGTCCTATGTGGCTGGTTTGGACTTACCAAACCAGTGCTAGGGAATTTTTAGACCATAGCTAATTTGACATTTTCAACATTTTTCTAAGTATGTCTGTTTTTTACCGCTCTCTACAGCATGAAATACCTGACCATTATTGACGAAATTTTATAGATAGAATTTTTTATGCAGATTCCAAATATGTAATTTTAAAAAAAAAATATTGATATTTTCTATTCATTTCCTAATTTTCTTGTGTCATCACTCCATTGGTCAAAAAACATACTGTTAGTGTTTATTCCGTAACTTTTTCATTTTAGAACCATTTTTACAAAAACGTGTATGCTGCACTAGAGGACACCGACCTCTACATGCTGTAAAAAATCCAAATCAAAATAACTACATTAAGACCTTCAAAGGCTGCACCCACATCTAACATACCGTTCTCAAGTTTTGATCACTTACATAATTAAAAAAAAAAAAAAATTAAACATTTAATTTTGGAAAAATAGCGCTGCACTAGTGCTACAGGTTCTATACATGTCTACCAATTTTTGTATCCCAAAACCGTCATTTAGGCATTGAAAGGCTGCACCCACAAAAACATTTACCTTATCATTTGCCAAAAAAATAAAAAGTGACTATTAGAAAACATGAAATTTGACATAGTTATGTAAATTTTCAATACTTAAAACTTATATATTCAGAAACGTGACTCAATTTCCTACGTTTCATCTTTTTTACTCAATACAAGATATCTTGTGTAAGAATGTCAAAAAAATCAAGTAAGTTGAGGGATGCCTGATTTTTTCATTTTTTCTATTGCATCTAACGCACCAAAATTTTGGGGCATTTCCATAGTCTCTTGAGATTGTTCACTTTGTTAACTCTAAATGTACAAAGCTCAATTCCATTTTAAGCTCGATGCCTAAAAAGGATCATAAGACACAAATTGTTAGAGACAATAATTTGCATGGTTTATTTTTTAGGGAGAAGGAAATTTTATTGCAAAGAGATTTAACCATAGGATATCTTTAGTAATCATGCAAGGATTCAAAGTAAAATTCAAAGCACTTTCTGGTAGAACTTGGCTTTTCTTGAGTTTCCCTTGTGCGTATAGATGACACTAGATTTCATGAGTTTTTCATTTTACTACATGGTTCCTTCTCTATTTCGATTATCTACTTGCTTGTTGTTTTACTAGTGTTTTTTGCAGATCAAGAAGCATAAGCAAAATATGAAAACTATATTTGTAGTTCATTTTTGCGACGGGAGCAAAGGTTTCATTGTAGTCAATCCCTTCAACTTGGGAAAAACCTTTGGCAACTAACCTTACCTTAAGTCTTTCAACACTTCCATCTGATGCATACTTAGTTATGTAGACCCATTTACATCTGACAAGTTTTCTTCCTTTTGGAAGAGGTACAAGATCCCAAGTATCGTTCGCCATTAAGGAACGATATTCTTCATCCATGGCTGCATCTCAATATGGATTCCCTGAAGCTTTTGCAAAAGTTTATGGATCATGATTCTCGGAAACTTGAGCCAAAAGATAAGAGGCTCGCTGAAACTGAGAATGTGTTCGATGTTGATCTCTAGGATCACCGGCAAGATCATCAGCTGCTTCACATCTTGAATGGACCCATCGAGGAAGCACTTGTGCTGGTGCAACTGGAGGAACATGAGCAGGCGGAGGTGGATTTTCATCCTCACTGTCATCATCAGAAACTGGAGTTG
Organism: Larix kaempferi; assembly: GCA_027924585.1. NCBI lineage: Eukaryota > Viridiplantae > Streptophyta > Pinopsida > Pinales > Pinaceae > Larix > Larix kaempferi. The sequence goes on along the minus strand of BSBM01000606.1, from coordinate 6,060,405 downwards.
GAAACCTGTCAAGGAAGTTGGAAGAAGAAGAAGAAAGCACAAACGCCGAATCAGGCTCGCAGGCCAAAGATGGCACAATCGCCGAGTTAGGCTCGCAAGCCAAGAGATTTTCATCAAATTTAACATCTCTTCTAATGATTATATCATGAGAATGTGGTTGAACAAGTCTATAACCTTTTACATCTTCAGAATATCCAATAAATATGCACTTTTCACTTTTAGGCTGCAATGCTTTCCGTTTTTTATCCGGAATGTGAGCCCATGCTTCACTACCAAACACACGAAAGTGACTTACATTAAGTTTAGTTTTACTCCATGCTTCTTCCGGTGTTATACCTTGTAATGCTTTTGTGGGGGTGTGATTAACTATGTAATTTGCACAATTTATGGCTTCAGCCCAAAATTGAAGACTTAGTCCCTTAGATTGGATCATACAATTAGCCATTTCTTTTAAAGTGCGGTTCTTCCGCTCAGCTACACCATTTTGTTGTGGTGTATATGGATCAGTGTGCTGTTGTTGGATGCCTTGTTCAGTGCAGAAAGTAGTGAACTATTTGTTAACATATTCTCCTCCATTGTCAAATCTTAACTTAATAATTTGATGACCAGATTATTTTTCAACAAGGGCCTTGTAGGCCAAGAACATGTTAAATACTTCGCTCTTAAGTTTTAGGAAATAAACCCAAGTGCATCTGGTGTAATCATCAATGAAAGTTAAGAAATATTTGAAACCAGAAAAGGAAGCAGATGGAAGAGGACCACACAAGTCACTATGCACAAGCTCCAAGGGAACCAAGGCATGCCAAGAGGCACGTTTGTCAAAATTGTCCTGGTGATGTTTTTCGAGTACACAACTGGAGCAAACACCATCCCTAAAAGATACCATCGGAAGACCTGTCACCATATTTTCTTTACATAGTTGTTGCAATGAGCGATAATTTAAGTGACCAAATTGCTCATGCCAATGTTTGCTCAAGTTATCACTATGAACAACAAAAACTAAATGGAAAGGTGATGACCCAAAGTTGTTAAACTTGTACAACCTGGTAATATCATCAACAATTCCGGTAGCTAGGACCTGTTGAGGATCTTTAAAATCCTTGATTACAACTTAGTGAGGTCTAAAGGTCACAGTTTTACCTTCACCAGAATGAGTGATCTGATAGACTGATAACAAATTGCAGGAAATTCTTGGAACACATAGTACATCACTAAAATGACCATTATCTACTGGAACTATTCCAGCTCCTACAACACTTAGAGATCTATCATCACCAACAAATATTTGTTTGGTGTTACATTCATGCATAGTAGAAAAGATGGCTTGATCCTTAGCCATATGATAAGATGCTCCAGAATCAATGAGCCATTCATTTGAAGTAGAAGAAGAAGATGCATTATAAGAATAACCAGAAGCACAGAGTGCATGTCCATGAGAGGCAGATTCTGAAGACGAATCTAGGTTGATGTGGTGCTTCTTCATTGCTGCTTCCAAGGCTGCCATCTTCTTGAAACACTTAGATTCATCATGATTATCTTTCCCGCAATAGTTGCAATGATGCTCAGTCTTCTTGCCTTTTGGCTTGGATCCTTTGTCATTTTTTAAAGAAGGAGCTAACTGAGAGGGTTTTGGACCCTTGTTTGACTTATTATTGCGAAAATTTTGTTTCTTGGGAGGCTTGGACTTTTCTTTCTGTTGGGACAATAAGGCTTTCCCAGATGTATCTGCATTGTTGATTATTCCAAGATGAATGAGTTTATCTTGTTCTCTAATCAAGGAATCACAAAAGGATTCAAGACTAGGCTCTTGATAGCTCGCTGCATTCAAGGATGCTTTCATGGAGTAAAATGTAGATACAAAAATAGAATATGCAGGTCCAAGTTTGGAAAGAATATGATAAATGCATTGTTTGTCTTCCCTCTCAATCTTACATTCTGCACATAAGAGTTTAAGAGTTTTGTACTTAGATAAATAATCTTGAATGCATGAAAAGTCACTTGGATTTAAAGAAATCAACTTATTTTCAAGTTGGTGACCTCGAATTTCATTATGTTTACCAAACACAGATTCCAACTTGTCCCAAGCAGCATTAGGTTCATCAATTCCAGATATGTGGAATCGCAAATCAGTAGAGATTGACATCCCAATCAATCCACGAGCTTCATCACATCTATTTGCCCATTTTATTTTATTATCATCATCAGTGAGTTCTTTTTTTTTCCCTGAGGTAATTATGAAAAGTCCCCTACTTTGTAGAACATCCTCCATACGAGATTTCTATGAGAAATAGTTGGAACTGTTAAGTAGAATATCACAAGGGGTGGCCATATTTGTAAATTAATGGCTGTAAAAGTAGAAACCAATAGTTTGGATGTGAAGAGCTCGAAAAAATAGGCGGTTTCAAAAAAAATGGCACTGAAAACTGACTCTGTATGATGAAGTTATACTTGAACAAAGAAACTATTGAAGATGTCCCCAATAGTGACGTGGCAGCTAGAGAATGTTCAGCAAAAAAAAGAACCTTCCTCTTCCCAAGATGAACCTTTTGACAGTCATTTTACAAGAAAGTTGTTTTAAGTGAACCACTTTTGTAAAATAAGTGATTTCACTTTTACAATGATATTACTTTTAAATAGTGCAACAATAAAAATAAAAAAAACTTAAGTGACTCACTTCTATTTTTATTTTTTATTATTTAAGTGAGATGCACTTTAACAATAAAATAACTTGAAAATAGAAATTGCATGCACTTTTTCTTTTAAAAGTAACTTCCTAAGACTTGAACTCAAGACCTATTAAGGAATAAAGCAACTTTGAACCAAGTGAGCTAGATTAAAAGATATGTAAAATATGGGAATGAGGAAGGGGGCTTTTTTTTTTAACTCTTCTTGCTTGGTTTGCGTGCTTACCCTTTTTCCTGCAAAACAAACCACAAATCGAAACAAAAAAAACTTTTCCCCACTTGTGGAGTTAGATCTTGTTAGCTTGCCCAGAAAGTCTGCGTTTTCTCTCTGTTTCTGATTTGCCGAGATCACGCAAGGTGCATAGCAAAGAGCATACGCAGCCGAGAAAAACCCTTTCCCTTTCTGTTTCTGATTTGCCGAGATCGCTCAAGGTGCACGGAAAAGAGCATAAGCAGACGGGAAAGCAACAATCCAAACCCAAAAAAAATCTAACAGTAAAAAATGATGAAATATGAGATTTTTTCCTTTTAAAAAAATAAAATAAAAAAATGTGTCACTGTAACATTATACCTTCAGATCTGATGAAATACGCATTTCTGGAGCAACCGGAAACCATTTTCGATCAAACGAAAACTATTTCCAAATGAAAATGACGCTCCGGACGCAATGGACCACCTCCCACAGCCCAGAAATGCACAGAAATACCATAACTAGAAACCCTTTAGAGTTTCGGCAACAGCAGTTCAAGATCTAGATCATAACCAGAAGCGGCACTTCATAAAAGCTCTGATACCATGTTCGAGTACACAGGGTACTACCAAAGGACCGAACACCAAGAGCAACCACTTCACATAAACAGATCACAGATCAACACACTGATGTTTTGACGTGGTTTAAACCCTCTTGAGGGAAACACTCCACGGCCCCGGCCAAATAGCTTCTACGGGACAATTTATTATGCAAAGAAATAAAGTTACAAATGAGCTTCTCATAATCGATCAACTAAACAATGATCCTCCATGCTCTTTAAATAGATATCATGGACCAATCGAGTGTTAAGCCACGGATCAAGGTTAGGTTTGATCTAAGAGAAGTTGAGCCGTCGGATCACTCTATGTCGGGAACATATCGTGACCGTCGGATTAAGTATTTACAAATGCATACTAATGCATACTAAAAAAACACACTATCCATAACGGATATATTACACAAGTTGATCTTAAATAACTCCTAAGTGTCTAAATATCCTAACAACAAGGTCAAGCAAAGGTATCGCAACAAAAGGAAACTTCAAAATTTAAAGAAATTGCATTTTGTTTATTTTTGCTACTAAATTTTGTATGGTAGCCGGTGGTGTTCCCTTGAAAGGTGTTTCATATTATACACTTGAAATAAATATTCTTCAAAATCTTATGATTAAAAAACCTAGTAGCTTAGAAAAACAGGTTGCATCTTTGTGAATGTAAGAAACTGCCCAACTTATCCCAAACCTCCATTGATGTAGTTTTATCTTGGTGTCGACTAACCTCCAGTTTTTCACAAAGAAAGGAAAATAAACCACTTAACTTAGGATATGAAAAGATGCAAATTTGGAGTTTGTCAAATCTTGTTGATTAGAAGTAGAAGGCATCGCTCAATTGTTGCTAGAATAGAATCCAAAATGTTCCTCTAGAAACAAATCAAAGCATCGCTCATCTTCAATGGAAACCTTCCATCTCTTTCATTTGATACCGACATCCTAAAAGTTAAGTGGCTTATTTTCCTTTCTTTATGAAAAACTGCTAATTTGGATTCCATAGTTAACTTGCTTCAATTCTTGTTGTTGTTATGGGTATTTTAAAATACTCAATCCAACCAAGGAAAATAAGAATATTAATACCATTGTAAAAATATATATGAATACACATCATTATATATTATCTAAAATTGTAGGGCTGGAATAGAATAACAAATTTATTTGGTAAAGAAAGACCAATGTTTAATCTAAATTTTAAGAATCAATTTCATGTCTCTGTATTTTAATTTAATTGAGCAGTTATTGCAAATGCATTTTATGTGAAAATAGTGTAAGCTAGGAAACTGGGTGAGCTTTAAACACATCAATACTCAGCATGCTCAAAGTTTTGTAAATATAATTTTGTATTTTTTATCAAAATATTTTATTGTTCACATGAATAAAAAGATTGTTGTTTGACACATATTTATGTAGATTTTCAATTGTTGTTTGACACATATTTATGTAGATTTTCAATGGTTGTATTTGATGAATTTTATGCATTTAATTTTTATGTGCATCGTGGAGTCATGGCTAAAACCATAAGCATGAGTAAAACAATAATTTCCACTAAAATCTCATGAAAAAATTAATACCAACATTTATACTAAAACAATAATTTACAGTACATGAGGCTAATATTTATAATACATTTTAAATCAATTTTATGTTGTTGAGATTATTATGCTCTTTAGCTTTGCAATCCTAAGACTCGGGAGAAACCTCTCCTATCATTTTCCTTTCTTTGTTCATTCTTTTAAAGAAAGGATAGTGATGTATTTGAATATATAATTCATTTCAATATTTCCATGGTGCTTTATAAAGAATAATAGGTAGTGACTAGTCCATGCCTATGCTTATGCACTGCACTTAATTGAAATGAGATCAATACAGGCTTAAAACTTTAGAGAAAGCAATGGAATATGATTTTGTATTGTTGAGCAAATCCTTGATATGATAGGGAACAACCTGCATTATTTCACCACCAACATTATTAAAAAATGAATTATAAAATTTAGAAATTAGGCTTTAATAATGCTCTTACACTTCAAATGAAAATCTTTCTTTAAGGTGATATCTTTTATTAAAATTTTATATGTAGTAAAGAATCAAAGATAGAAGATTAAATAATATATTCATGTAAGTGTATAGTGATAGAAACATGTCTATAAAATCTACCTAGAAAAGCCTTGGTAAAGAAAACTATAGACAATGTCCATAAGATGAAACTCTACTTTTATCCTCCAAGCATCCTTGATGACAAGTTTCGACTATATATACCTTGCTTTGAAGTAACAATAGCAAATTTAGTGCAGTGCATGGCGTACAAAGGATGGTAAAGGATGATAGTAGGAAAGAAACAACACAAGTTTTAGATTTCGAGAATATAGACCTCTCGCTCCCAAAGCAAGAATCATACCACTAGACCAAATTCCCATGCATGTAGCCCCTCAATTTTACCATGGACTTCCATTTAAAACATCAGCATATGAAATGTTTCCTTCAAAGAGTAAAAGTAATTGCAACTCTAAAACCCCTGAACATCCACATGCATTGGTCTTGGTAGACTAATGCATGAAAGTGATATAACTTTAAATAATTTTAACTAATGACAACCAATCACTAAGAATTTAAGAAGCGGTTGCTTGTGCACCAAGAATGATGATCGGAAAAACACTAAACGTTAGTGAAGTTGTCACTAAAAAATCAATATAGTACTTAAAATCATGTACTCTACAAAAAAACCATATTAAATTTGTTTATAAATATAACTTATTAACTTACCATGATTGAACAACATAAATATACGCCATGTGTGGTTTTGTAATCTCTCCAAACAATGGGAGAATATATTTGGTGCTAATCCTTTAGTTTAGTTGAAAAACCACATAATTATTTTGCTCAAACCCCAAAATGCGCTTTGTATGAACCTGTGGATGTTTAATGGGGATTTTACCTTCTTTTTAAGCCTCACACAATAATGAAGATTCCTCTTACTAGGATTGTAGGGTTGTTGAGAATCTCCTTTTTCTAAGTGTAATAATGATCTCCCAACATATTGAGTGGGAATAATGGTTAAGAACATGTGTTTCCTCCTAAGAAATTATAGGTTCAAATCTGAAGGGGGTAGGGTATGTACACATATGTCGACTTTAGCATCTACATCCCTACATAAAAGGGGTCCCTTGTCCCACAAACAAAGGAGTCTCATTATTATTATTTTTTCCTTTAATAGGGTTTTACCTTATTTTTAAAGCCTTACACAGTGATGAAAATATCTCTTACCAAGGTTGTAGAGTTGTTGAACATCTCCTTTTTCTTAGTATAATAGCGATCTCCCAACATATTGAAATAATGGTAACTATTGTTGCAACAGGAGAAACATCATACAAATACGGCTTTAGATGTCACATGCGAGAAACATCATGCAAATACAGCCTTAGGTGTCACATGCAAGGGTGATACATAAATAGGAAAAAAATGTTAATATAAAGAAAAAAATACACTACAAAATTTCAGTATCTAGTCTCTATTCAAATCTTTTAAGAAGTTCATTTTAATTCATTTTTTTAAATAATTTATCTTACCTCAAATATTCTTTATCCTTTTTTTAATAAAAAGAAGTTTACACTCATTTTTTTTTCTCTCACTTAATAAATCCTAAAAGAAGTTTACACTCAATTCTTTTTCCCTCCTCACTTAATAAATCCTAAAAACTTACCATTAATTTTAGTGATTGGGATTTCTTGCATCCTATGCCTCCTTTGCACATACATGATGTTGAGAGTGATGTATATAATTTTCAAAAAATTATATAGACCATTTCCTAAGCAATGCACACAAAAACATGTCACGGAGCCTTCCTAAACTTCAAGGCCAGATTTGTATGGATATACCATGTATTCATTTAGAAAACGAAGTGGGTAATTAATCATTGGAGAAACATAAACTTCAAGGCCAGATTTGTATGGATATACCATGTATCCATTTAGACTCTTCATGCACTTCTTTCAGGAAGATTTTATGGGAACTAGTTTCCCTTCTGATTTCTAAGCAAAGGCCACATGAGACCGGATGGAGCCACCACTCCAATAAGCAGTGATATATTGACGATATATCCCTGATCCCACATATGTCACTCTAAAATCGAATTAAAAACTGTGATGGGTAATCGATATGAATTCAGGTAAATCCCAAATCAGAGAACATTGAAATCGGTGTTATAATCAAGATATTTACCCGTGGATTTACCTATGCTTCCAAGCTTTCAAACCAGAGGTAGGGAAATTTATGAAGCCGCAATTGTCACCACCAGTGAAGAACCATTAGAAAAATCCCCATACGCAATTGTCACCACCAGTGAAGAACCATTAGAAAAATCCTCATACGAAGCTAAATGTGAAGTATTTGTTTCCCACCTTTAAATCAACATTTGTCATTAAAAATATCATCCTGGCCCAATTTGTGATTCAAAAAATTGCATCACAATAATGATTTTAAAACTTCCTCACCTTTCTTGATCTAAAAACTTGCGTCACAAGGAATTGAATTAGATTTCAATTTCAATCTGGTAATGCCTAGATTTATTTTAACCCAAATCTATTAAGCACTACTAGGAATTGAAAAAAAATAAAAAATAAAATCCAGAACCACTTTAACTCTAAACCATCTTTAACTCTAAATCTCTTAATATTATGCAAACTAAATATATTAATAACTTATAAGTATTAAAAAAAATCAAGAGCAAAACAATCTATATCAAAGTCCCCACTAAAGTTGTAGTGACTAAAACTTAAATAATTCTTAGCTTTCTAATTTGTTGCCGTAAAGAGTGTGGAAATCGTTGATGAGCATAGCCTCTTTTGTAGTATTGCTTGGATAAGTTAGCTTATTGTTAATAATCAGTACCTAAAATCAGTAGAATCTACTAAATTCAATTAATGTGGCAATTGCATTCAAAATCACCATTGAAATGTTGTGAAAACTAAGCTCATCAAGTTCACTGCTAACAATCCATTATCACTTTTCTAAGAGGAACCAAAACTAAAAGACCACTAATAGAGACGAAAAAAGGAACCCAAACATCCAACTAATGTTGGGCTCCTTTATGGTATTCCTGCTTGTTTATAGGTATTCCTATTCATTCCCAGAAAATAGGATCCAAATCCTCCTGAGAGTTTCAAATAATAAAGAGAATCCCAACAAGTCCAAGGAATCTGAATTAGAGGATGGTCTTGTAGCTTATGCCGAGGGTCTCATTTTGAGCAGTGGTGTTGCGTTTGATGATTGATCATGTTGCTCAGCGATATGCAGTAGGCTAGTGTTGCAGCATGTTTATTTTTGGACTCTAGAGGCCCTATAACGACCTTGTTATGTATTTTGTTTCAAATATGTATTGCATTCGGTGCCATATTTATATATTCACTCTTACATGGTATATACATGAGCAGACCTTGTAGATTTTATCTATGATGATTTGGAAACTTTAAAATATCATTTTTCATTAAAATTTGAATAACCACTCAACAGTAGCAATTTATCGAATTTCCCCACTACCAGTAGTAGAGATAGAGGCAAAGGTGAAAGCATAGTTAGTTTTAGTCCCAATATCTTTGTCAATTCGATATCTAGTAGCAATTCCTGCCCCACCAATAGCAGTTCGAGAGTAATTACCCCCCCATCCCACAACTCCAATAAGTGTTCCAAGTAGAAAGCCATCTGTGGGTTAAGGCTTTCGAGGGTGCAATCCAGGTGGCCTAGATGTATTGTTTGTATATGTCCTCTTAGATGGATGGAGGTGGCTTGGAATATATAAAGAGCATTGTAAAGGGATAAAACGGTCTGGAGAGATGGCCACCAACTATAAAAGATGGGATGCCTCTAAGTACCAAAAGCGGGCATGTTCTGTGGTACATGCCAAGATTACTGAGAGCCAACTCATAGTTGAGGAATTCCATGTGAGCGGGGCTAAAAAGTTTTGAGAATGAGTCTGTAACACTCCACCATTCCAAGTATAACAAGGAAGCCAAGAAGTTGCAGATTGGGAGGGTTAGATTACAAGGAAAAAGCGTCACTGAGAGGTGAGCTTTGAGATAGAAATAAAGGGATTAAAACCCTTGGGCATCATCCGGGTTCATCAAGATACTGGTGATGCTTTGGCTCACTTAGTCAGTGAACAGGAATTGGAAAACACTTGTCTTAGAAAGAGGGTAAGGAGCTTGAAGCCGCTCTAAACCATAGTAGCATAATTCAAGTACTAATACGGATTCAAATACGATTCGATACAGAAAAAATACGTAACGAAAAATTATAGTATATAGGAAGTAGGTTACTTATACATTAAAAAACATATTTTTCAAATTTTAGAAAATTTAAATATATAGATAAACCAGTCAATATTTTCATGTAACATTTATTTTGCATTAAAAGTAATTTGAAACAGTTTCCAAATTTAAAACATAACATATAATACATATATTATAACATATAATATAAAAATATAGATTTAATTATAATCTAAATCTAAATCTAAATACAAAATTAAATTAAATTAACTTTTATAAAATAAACATAATCTAAACATAAAAAACCTAATCGAAATAATAAAATTTAAAACTTAATACATAAAATAAACATCAAAACCAAAATAAAAAAAGAATGCATGGGTTGCATTAAACGAAACTAAACTAAAAAGAAAGCATTGGTTGCATTAAATGGAAACGGAAACGGAAACAGAAACGGAAACTAAATAAATTAATAAAACTAAACGAAAAAGACTCGGCCACCTGAAATTGCAAATTGTAAAACAAGTAAATCTTACCCAGAAAATTATCCCACGCATAGCCATAATGAACTGTACAGTCGCACAGTGCCAGGAGCAGGTAGCATGAGCCGTTGAACTTCGACTTCGAACCCTATAGATTCTGTAACCGGAGCTGCTGAAGTTCGACTTCGAACCCTGTAGATTCTGTAACCACGGAGATTTCATAATAGATATTGCAATGCGATTGCTAACTTGGTATGAAATTTGAATGATGAGTATGTTTTTTATAACATATAAAATTTAAAATTTTGAATTTATTTTGTTTTTGCATCATTTCTGGGATTGTCCGCCCAACTCCTGTATTATATTCCGATTTGAATGGTATATATACGAATACAATATGGTCAACCATATGTTGACCGTACCGTATCCATACAATATCGAATTATAGTTGAATTTTGAACTATCTCCGAATTTCCATACAGGAAAGTCAAATACGGCCAAATTATGTTACTATGCTCTAAACCCTTGACCGTTGTTTGCTAAGCCACTATCTATAGTTGTACGATATGGTTGGCCTGAAGAAGCAGCTTAATAAAATGCAAGGTTAAGAAGGCTACTGAGTTGTTGATTGGTGTCCTAAAATATGTAGCCGATAACATTAAAAGACTCGAGTTTAGTTTAGATCCTTGGTATATCGCGGTTTATTCTGGCTTGATGATAGGGAGACTTCATTCCCTGATAGCTTATCTAGAAAAATACTAACAAAATTTTAGATTTTTATAAAAATGTCACAAGTACTTTGTAAAGAGTATCGACCGTGGATGAAATGAGAAGACAAAAAGAGGACCGCCTTTTGAGGAAAAGATTGAAACAAGTGCAAGCGGATTGGAGGGAAAGGATCGACGTCCTCTGGTAGTTGACCGCCACCTATGACATTCAAGAGGAGAGGAGGAGCATTATATTCTTGAAGGTTTTAAACATAATTAAGGAGATGGAGGGTCTGTCCCTCATAAAGGATTCTATGTTGTTGTCCATAGATCAAATTGAGGTAGAAATAAGTAATCTTAGAAATTAATGGGGGACTTAGTTCGGCGAACTAGCTAGTTTCCTCGATGATGAGATACGGAACTGGTCGTTTGACTTTGTGAATGATAATGAAGAGAAAATCAATGTTTTAAAACTCGGACTCGGATTCGGAATCAGCCGAGGGTCAACTCGGACTCGGACTTGGATTCAGCAATGAATCGGTAATGACTCGGCCGATTGGAATTTAATGACTCGATTCACTAAAAAACACATAAATTATTTAAATTTTAAAGAAAAAAAATATTTTAAAGATTCTAATCCATTATTCCAAAGCATTAGAGACAAAATATGCAAAGTATGCTCATGTATATACTATATACCATATAAGGGTGAACATATCAAATGGCACAAAGTGTATTGCGCAATACATATATGGAATAGTGGAACGAAATGAAAAGACATAATCAAAGAAGGCATAAATGGCCTATAGAGTGGCATAATTCACTAATATATTTTATTTGTTTCTTTCCATATCAATATAGTTATTATTTTACCATCTACTAAATTGTTAATTCAGATATAACCAAAACCCCATAGGCATATACAAACTTCATTGATTAAAGTAGACAAATATCATGAGTTGAAAATCCAGATTCCATACTTATCATTCCATGTTCCAACCATGCACAATTTCCTTCTAGTATCTCACAGTTACAAGAAATATCAACAAAATGGAAATGAATGGGCCTCAACACTGCTTAACCCACTCACAATGGGAGAGCAACTCCAGTTTATAAAGAATAACACAGTAACCAGATCTGTAAACTGCTTATAATACAAGAATTACCATAGTCCTAAATTTCCATTAGCAAAAATTGTCAGCAGTTTAAGAGACAAGAATAAGCATAGTCCTAACTATCATGCAGGACATATCTGAAGTTCAGAAGTTCAAGAATTAATTAAAAAAAATTAAAATTTTAGTGTTTTTTTTACTCCATGCATCAAATCAGGTGAGTCATCCCATAACTCAGGTGAGTTGACCAGTTTGATACCGAACCGGCCGAGTTGGACATTGACTCGGACGGTTCGGTACCGAACTGGTCACCTGATCCGATTTACACACTGAGTAAGCTCGACTCAAGGTCAACTCGGCCAAATCGGTCGACTCAAACGTAGACTCGGCCGAGTTTTAAAACACTTGAGCAAATGACCACTTCTTAGTAACAGTGATACGAGCTTTCAAGGATGGAAGAAGAGTTGAAAGCACTAAATGTCAAACAGGACATTACCGTAGCACTAATGGAAGAGTACATTGATAAATGGTTAAATAAATCCTTGGAAATAGTTACCTAGACATCCTGAGTCACCAAGGTACAATTAAAGACAATTAGAGCTAGTAGTTATCCTCCTATTACTTCAATAAAATTGTGGGCGGGGAGAAGCGACTTCCATCCACCATTTGCTTATTCATTTTTGTAAGTATTTATCTCGAAGCATTTACCTTGTCCTTGATGTCTTTATCAACATGTGATCAAAACTTATTTCCCATAATCCCAAATTTATTAAAATTACATGTATTCAACAAACAAAAATAATCTTAATGTCAACAAGTTGTCATAATTTGGTTAATAGAAATCAAAGTTTTGGAATTGTGATCCATTTTAAAATTGTTTAAAGTTGAATAAAACCCCGAAATATGTTTTATTATGTGGACTTTCACATATGAAACCTCTTAGAGCAATATTTTAAACATGATACTTGAAATTTCTAACAAATCTCTATGATTTCTATTAAACTAGAATTAATTGGTCAAACCAAAAAATGGCGGACAAAGAATTAAAATAATTGTGTCGGTGGAGGAGATTCAAAACTCTAACATATCAACCACCAAATTAAATCCTAACCTTTCCTAGTAAAACAAATCACCTAAATAAACACCCATGTATATAAAAGAATGGCTTTGTCACCAATGTCCAGAACACAGATTAAAATGTCTGCAAATCCGAAAAACATTTTTATTAAAGAGCCCATTTTCATTTGGTTAGTTGGTCAATATATACATGAATATGGAAAATAGGGGTAGGAGAATTAGAAGTAGAGAAGATGAGACATGAATAACAAAGACACTCGTCATTAATTAATGTTCATGACATCAATGCCTCCCTAGCCAGCTTATTATAAGCTATGACATTGTCATTGGACACTTGTTCTATAAAACATGTAAAACCCCATATTTTGACTAGGCATGTTTATGAGTTAGACACCTTTCACTTTATTGCTTGTTATCTGTTTGACTCAGCTAGACAGAGTGAACTATATTTTCGGCATGTTAGACATGATGATATGTTGCTACTGTGTTAATGATGTTACTATATTCATGCAGTTATTAAAGTTATGATTATCATGAGATTCTTTTATTTCATAATGACAGTGTATGTTTGATAATCGTCCTGGAGGAAATGTGATATATATGATGTGGTCATTATGCTGTGATCGATTTGATGATTTTATGTGATGAAATAAATGATGCTGACAAAATGGATCAGACAATGATAGAATGGAAAATATATGTTTTAGCGTTTTCATTGATGAAATGTGAAATATATGGCGTTGTACGTGGATGCCATCCTATGATGACATTGATAGAACTATTATATTCCATGCATACCTGTGATGTGATAAAATTGTGACATGAAATAAAATGATGTTGATGATATGGATCAATTGGTGATCGAATGGAAATGCTTGTTATAAAATGTGTATTCTGCGGAATACTAACCTACAGGACACGAGGGCTATGGGATAACCGGATACTTGCTCTGATATATGGATAAGAGCTTATCCATGCAGGGAACCTTAGCAACCGAAGCTGATGATACGATGACATGGACCGATAATCTCGAGAGCAGTAGAGTATGATTTAATAAGGGCGTAGGCCCAGTATGTTGAGAGGGATGGATGTGTTTCCCACCCTATGTTCCTATGATACCCGGGGTCGTGGGAGGGTCGTGCTGAGACACGCTCCCCATGTATGTTGTGATGACGATGGTCGGATTCCTGCTAGGGGAGGATAGGTCCGCTGTACAGCCGACGCTATCACTCTCAAGTTCTATGTGGTCAGGTCGATGAGTCCGACATCCACTTTTGTACTAGCAGAGGAAGGATAGGGAGGATGTGGACGTAGGTTAGGATGGGAGGATATGATAGTTAGTACTGAGGAGGGTTGGGTATTCCTTGACCCGGAGTTGGTGGTAGTAGGTAGCTTCCCTTGCACCTGAATGATTGATCAAATGTAATCGTAAAAAAATAACGAAAGGAAATCTTAAAGGTTAACTGATAAAATAACAGATGATGTTTTAGTAATATTATGATGAATGTATACTTGTTCAGTTTGCATAAAGTATTATTAGTGTTAGTTCGTTGTTATGCACAGGATATATATATATGACATATGTTTATAGTGCATGTCTGTCTTGTGCATACGCTGGCCATGCATGCACATTATGCACATGCGCAATAATATTGGTTTACAACCTACTTATCAAGATTTAACAATGTCATAAGTTATCATGGATAAGTTAATTAAGTATTTAGTGGATGACTTAATTAGTAAAAGATTATCAAGTTCTAATGTGTAAAATAAATGTCATTAATTGTAAGTATCCTCAAGTAAAGGTGTCTTCAATGTGAAGTATAAAAGTTAAACATTAATAATAGAAGAGTGTGCTATATAATTGTTGATCATGATTAGTTAAACCATTAAAGTATATTCCATTATTTATACCCCGAAGTACCATGTTGACACTTATCGAGTAAACAAATGAATATTTCTAATTTCTATTCACAATTAATTTAATTGCTATTATTATTAATTATTATGTTATTATTGTTATTATTTAATTAATGATAATAATGATAATAACCTTTATATAAAGCATAGTGGATTGAATGATTTAATAAATAGATTATTCATTTAAATTAAGGGACAGAATCATTCCAAAATAAATTAAAAAGGATTTGTTTAAATAAATTATTGAATGATCCCACTGCTCGAGAGAAACTTGGGTGATTTAAAAATAATATATAATCCACCTTTTTACCTTAAAAGGGGATGCATTAATGATTGGTACTTCCAATGACACGACAGCTAGGGTGGTGGAGTGATAAGGAAGTTTGACTTTATGCAGGAGGTGGATTCCTATAAAGAGGGGATTTAACAAAGTAGTAAGGGGGTTATTTGTGGGAGAACTGTGAGGATTTTTGGAAAAAGGAGGAATGCCGAGGAGGGGGTTAACTCGATGCCGAGGAGGGGGTTAACTCGAAGCTTTGAGGAGGTGGGAAACTCAAAAGAAAAGACTGAGGAGGGTGTTAACTCAGCGAAAGATTACCATGGAAAGGTTGGATGGAAAGCGGCTATCGGGATTATCGGTCTGTGGGCTCGGGGGCTAGGAAATCCGTTGATTTCCTAGGGTCAGCAAGATATTAGCTGATCGGCAGGGTGGACACATCATTTTGGGTTGATAAGGTAACCTACAGAACCCACTACAGGAATCTTCCTACCTCACTGCAGATCTACAGGTCCAGGTATTTTACTGAGCTAGCTTGAATAAAAGGTATTTTCTTTTACTTTCAAATTATGCATGTTAAAAGAACAGAGTTGTAATGAATATTTAAGTTTATGTTTATTTAAATTGCAAAGACATGTAGACATTTAGATAACAGAGACATAGACGGTTGAATTTTTCCAGAAAATATAAAGAGAAAACTTGGTATTTACATGAAAATTACAAATAGAGACCCAGTGCCTGAATAGGGCACTACAAAACACATGGTGCAACTGCCATCCCATTAAGCAAATTAAATAAAAACTTTCCTAAAACTAAAGGAAAAAGAAAATTTGGTGCACTACTGATTCAATTAATAGGAAAAAATCATAACTATATGTCATTACTCATAGCTTGGTACTATGGGAAGCATTCTCGTTTCAAGTAAGAAGAATTGGAATGTAAAATTAATCTTAGGGAACAGGTATAATAAGAGATAGAATAGGCACAACTATAATTAGAGATAGAACAATTTTAAGATATCTCCCAATGGTTCTTTCACCCTTGCACACTTCCCCTGATCATAGATGCAACTCTCCTTTTTAACCCGATCCACCACCTACATGTTGGGTATTTCTTTTCGAACTAATCCTTTTGGTTCAGAACGAAGTGGGGGTGAACAACCAAAAAAGATTCCTTCTACTGGAAATGAATTTCTAATTCATTTTCTAGCATTTATGGATGAATACTCATAGTCTTGATCGATTGTTAAGTAGTAGCATAGCCTAAACTCAAAGCTGGTTCCTTAAACAGTTATAGTGGGATCCCCATTATTGCTTCTATTCCTCTACGGTAAATAGGGGTCCTACTAGACATGTTTTGGTTCCATGCCTCCCCCTCATATAATAATTTTAACACAAACATCAAAACCGAAGTGTTGCTTTAGAAGTTAGATCCGTCAAAAACCCTAAGAACAAGAATCTCAATCTATTGTCTTAAAACCACAGAATGGGATGAGGATTTGCATACCATCCCTCTACAAAACCCTGATGTCGCTGCCATAAAGCTCCCTATAGTGTAGTTGAAATAAAAAGAATGAGATTAGGATTTGCATACCATCCCTCTAGAAAACCCTATTGTCGCTACCATGGTGCCTATGTGTACGTCGTCGGTGCCTAAACAGATGATAATTTAGGTTGATAACCTTGGGGTATCCTCGAGGGTATCATGTAACAAACAACTATGCCTTATTTATGTTTCATCTTCAAACTCTAAAACATCATTTTACTGAAAAAATCTTTATGAAAAAACAAAGACCCAAAAAACTCAAGTTTCAGAGACTTTAAATCAAGCACAAACCTGGAGAAGTGTATGGGGCGTATTTTTGGATCCGGCATGATTAATGATTCTCTTTTAATATTTTCTCTTCGAGAAGGGAGAATTCACTAAAAGTAACTCTATAGAGACTCGAACTTCTGCTTGAGTAAAATAAAACCACCAAAATAACCTCGGTTGAAACACGATCTACCAACTTATGGAAGCAAAATTGCAAAATAACCTCTACTGAGATGCAAACCAAATACCGAAAGGCTCCGAAAAATGAGAATGTGCAGCGACGAGGAAACTTGAAATGTAGTAGAGACTCGCTCACACATTCCTTCCATCCGCAAGAAGGAAACATTGAATTTGGGCAGGCTGCAGTGCAAATGTATAGGACATGAGACGCGTAACCACTTTTAATTGGTGCAGTAGATGAAAAAGGTACATCCATATGTCATTTTTTAATTGACTCGATAGACGAGGAATATGCAACAGTGTCATGAGACAATATCTGTTGGTTTATCCAACAATACTAAGAGCGGGGGCTGAATCAACATTGCCTTATTTTTCCTTTATTAAAACAATTAGTATTAAAACAAGATAAACAATGAATCAAACAAGTAAGGACACATAATATTATCGTGGAAACCTCAAAGAGAAAACCACAAAATCAAACTCATTAATAAGATGATTTCTACAAACTTGTTTTTCTACTACTACAGAAAGGATGCACCAACACCCCAGTTTTTTATCTGCACCAACAAATAATGATGCCACAACACCCCTGTTTTCCAGCCACTACTGGAAGGAGGATAAAACCTCCTTAGCAGGCTTCAACCCACCCCTAGCACCACCCAGCCTCCCTGATTTTTTCTTTTAAGAATCTTCAGAACTTCTTCAAGAACTATTGTTGCTATACTCTGTCTTTGACCTTGGTTTCTGATCTTCTTATTGGAACCACTAAGATGCCTTTCATCAAATTAAAATTTGTTTATATATTCATGATAATCACAAAGAACCATCGTGTCCTTTTCATTCAAGCATCAAAATACTTCATTGTGTCTTTTCACCAACTAATTATATATTTATTTTGTTATCATATAATCATCATGCCTCTTTATATCCAGAATAAAAGAAACATTTCAAACTTATATTTGATTAAATACTAACACATACATAATTTAATTAACGTGTTATTCTTCAAACAACATCGTGGATTTCCTTCAATATGGATATCCTACAAGCTCATTCACCTGTGGGAATATACTCATTCACCTATGGGCATAGACTCATTCACCAGCGGGCATATCCTCATTCACCTACGGGCATAGCCTCATTCACATGTGGGCATATTTCTTGATCCTGTGGGAATATCCTTATGCATTATGCAGGCATATCCATATTCCTTATGCGGGAATATTCTTATTCCTTATGTAGGCATATCATTATGCCTTATGCGGGCATATTTCTTGAGCCTGTGGGCGTAATACATCTTCTTTGAGGGAATAATACATCTTCCTCTTCGTCTTCTTCATCTTCTTCTTGTTGACATCAATTTCAACACATTATTCAACATTCTCCCCCTTGGCATTGATGGAAACACCAAAAATAGTCTCCCCCTTTGACAACAATGACAAAGGGTAACTTGTTCTGCCTACAGTTTCCCAATCTTCCTTTTCACAACTCCCTTTGTCAACATGTATCCCCCTGTCATCATGCCTTTTCTCCTTTTTATTTACTGTAGGGAGATTACTCCCAACTTGTGTCTAAGATGCTCAAATGCTTCTTTGGGTAGTGGCTTAGTGAAGATATCAACTATTTGTTCCTTTGTATCAACATATTCTAGTTTGACAATCTTTTGTGACACTTATTCTCTTAGAAAGTGATATTTTATTGGAATGTGCTTTGTCTTGGAGTGCATAATGGGATTTTTTGATATGTTTGTGGCACTGGTATTGTCACAATTTATCACTATTGGATGCTCATACTTGACAAGTAAGTCTTCCAATGTCTGCTTCATCCAAATGACTTGAGTACAACATAATGCAACAACAATATTATATTCAACTTTTACTATAGATAGTGCAATGGAGGGTTGTTTCTTGCTTAGCCATGATACCAAATAGTCTCCCAATTAGGATGTTGCTCCACTGGTACTCTTTTGGTCATCAACACTTCCTTTCCAATCTGCATCAGTAAATTATTTTAAAGTGAATTCTTGACCTTTTGGGTACCATAAACCATAATCCATAGTACCTTTCAAATATCTGAGAATTCTTTTTACTGTTGTTACATGTGTTTCTTTGGGAGCTAATTGGAATCTAGCAACCAATCCTACAGCTTGCATCACATCTGGTCTTGCAGTTGTCACATATAACAAGCTACCTATCATTGATCTAAGCATAGCATGATCCACTTCCAAAGACTCATCATCCTTGCTTAACTTACAACCAGTGATCATGCGGGTACTAACAGGCTTGGAGTCTTCCATCTTAAATTTTTTTAGCATCTCTTTAATGTACTTGGTTTGAGAAATGACTATCCCTTTATCTGATTGACTTGTAATCCTAAGAAGAATGTTAGCTCTCCCAACAAATACATTTCAAATTCTTTCTTCATATCTGAGGCAAAGTCTACACTCAGGATTTGTAGATCACTTCCAAATATGATATCATCTACATAGACAACAACAATGATCATATTCTTATTTTCAAACATCATGTGGATATTACTGTAAGTAGCCCCTCTTTTGTATCCTTGTTGCTTCAAGTAGTTGCCAAGTCTTGAGAACCATGCCCTTGGAGCTTGTTTGAGACCATAGAGTGCCCTTTTCAATTTGCAAACATAATCTTTGTTTTCTGATAAGAGAAAACCTTCAGGCTGTTCAACATAGACTTCTTCTTCAAGATTTCCATCTAGAAATGCAAATTTAACATCCATTTGATATACTTTGAAGTTTTTGTAGTGTAACGCCCCATATTTTGACTAGGCGTGTTTATGAGTTAGACACCTTTCACTTTATTTTCTTATTATATGTTCGACTCAGCTAGACAGAGTGAACTATATTCTCGGCATGTTAGACATGATGATCTGTTGCTACTATGTTTAGGATGTTACTATGCCCATGTTGATACTACGGTTATGATGTTATGATGTTACCATCCTCATGATGTTATTTGGTTTATGTGGTTACTATGTTGTAGTTATCACGAGATTCTTTTATTTCATAATGACAATATATGTTTAATAATTGTCCTGGATGAAATGTGATATATATGATGTGGTATTTATGCTGTGATCGATTTAATGATTTTATGTGATGAAATAAATGATGTTGACAATATGGATCAAACGATGATAGAATGGAAATATTGTTATAAATGTATGGCTGCAAAGTACTAATCTGCAGGACACCGGGGCTATGTAATAGTCGGATACCTGATACGAAGTATGGTATAGTACCTATTTTGTAGAGAGCCTTGTTTACCAAAGTTGATGATACGATGACACAAACCAATAATCTCGAGAGCAACAAAGTATGAGTTGATAAGGGCGTAGACCCAGTATGTTGATAGGGATGGATGTATTGCCCACCCTATGTTTCTTTGATACTCGAGGTCGTGGGAGGGCCGTGCTGAGAAACGCTCCCCAAGTTGTTGTGATGACGATGGTCGGATGCCTGCTAGGAGAGGTTACGTCCGCTAGTTAGCCGACGCTACCGCTCTCACGTTCTATGTGGCTAGGTCAGTATAGCTGACATCCACTTTTGTACTAGCAGAGGAAGGATAGGGAGGATGCGGACGCAGGTTAGGATGGGAGGATATTTAGTTAGTACTGTTGAGGGTTGGGTATTCGTTGATCTTGAGTTAGTGGTAGTAGGTAGCTTTCCTTGTACTTGATTGATTGAACAAATGTAATCATAGAGATAATGAAATTAAATATTAAAGGTTAACTGATATAATGACCGATGATGTTTTAGTAATGTTATGATAAATATATACTTGTTCTGTTTGCATGAGGTATTATTAGTATTAGTTAGTTGTTAAGCATAGGAAACATGATGTATGTTTATAGTACTTGTCAGACCTGTGCATACGCTGGCCACGCATGCACATTTTGTACATGTGCGACAGTATCTGTTTACGACATACTTATCAGTATTTAACAATGTTATAAGTTGTCATAGATAACTCAGTTAAGGTTTGGGTAAACGACATGAGTAATAGATGATCGATTTGTTTATGTATAAAATAAGTTAATTAATCTTATATGTAAACATTGTAATGAACAATTAAAATAATTGCTGCCAATTGTAATTCTCGGCAAGTGAAGGTATCGGAAATATGAAGTATAGCAGATAAACATTAATGCTAGAAGCGTGTATTATCTAATTGTTAATATTAATTAATTAAACCCTTAAGAGTACTTCGTTTATCAATGAAAGTATGTTAGATTAGTGCTAAGGTACTTATTATTAATTAAGTATGTTAGATTAGTGCTAAGGTACTTAAATCACCATTAATATTTATTATTATTATTATTATTATTATGATTATTTAATATTATTATTATTATTATTTAACTAATGTTAATAATGATAATGTGTCCTTATTGGAATGAAAGAAATCATAAGTGGGTAAGTAAACATGTTTGAATTATTAAATTAATTAATTTATTGCTATGAAACGAGAAAGGAGTATTACTAAAATTATTAAATGAGGAAGGTTAAGATAAAACTCAATTAAATTTATATTCATAAATTACTGTCATGTCACAAAACCGATCTGAGATTGGATTTTTATATATATATTTATAATTAAAACAAACTACCACTTCGAATTTGAAAGGGTCAACATGATAGTATTTAATTATTACTTATTCAACATATTAAATGGAGGATAAGACTAATATTGAATCCACCGCCTTCGTGAATGTCATAAATTGAATATTTCAAGAATCATTAAATAATGTACATTCAACCCATCAAATCCAACATAACTAGTCTTAATACCATTGAACTGCTCGAGAAAAGAAGTACTATAAAATAATATTTATTTATGAATTGGATTGTAAAAAGCAATCAATTTAATGTTTTGGGGGCTCGAGGGTTCTTATGGAGGGCGGTGGAGTAAACAGGAAGGCAAGTGGAGGAGGAAAATGGATCTATAAAGCAATGGTTTCACGGAGATGGGGGGGGGGGGGGGTTGGTTTTTGGGAGAAGTACACTTAGTATTTTGAGAAAAAGGAGGAATGCCGAGGAGGGGGATAACTCGAAGCTTTGAGGAGGTGGGAAACTCAAAAGAATGAGGTGGGGTTAACTCAAGGAAAAATTACTCTTGAACGATGGAAAGGTACTAAGGAAAGATGCTGTCGGGATTATTGGTTTGTGGGCTCGGGGGCTAGGAAACCCATCGGTTTCCTAGGGCCAGCATGATAAGAGCTGGTCGGCAGGGTGGATCATCTATTTTTAGTTACTAAGGCTTGGACCAAAGGAGCTACGAAGTCGATAGGGGCAATCTACAACCTACATCGGTCCAGGTATTCTACTGGTAGTTAGAAAAATGATTTATATTTCAATATACTGAGTATTATGCAAGAAATTACAATTATATGTATGTTGTTAAAATTACTATATGTAGGTGCACTGTATGCTGCTAGACATTTTCTAATCACTAAAATTATGCAGAAAATTAGCATAACGAAAGCATAATGATACTTATTTATTATTGAAATAAAAAGAAGGAAAAACAACTCCGTAGGAGTTGGTTACAAAACTTGATTTCAAAATCTAGAACTTCGGTGGCCTTCTGGTTAGAGGGGCACTGCATTTGGTATCAGAGCTTAAGGCTCGAACACTTAGACCTTTAGGGCCTGCACATGCCTAAACTACCTTGACTTTTCACCATGTTAAAGCCTACAATAACTTAGAACCACGTAGAACATGAACCTTGATAGAAATACCTGCATGAACACAAACACCATTAGAAAGTTGGATATGTTAGAAAAACTGCATATATGTAAATATATGTGTGTTTGTATTTCAAAATAGATACATATTGCAAATATATTTAGGAAATTAAAAACATTTTGTCATCAAAATCTATTACTCATTAGGAATGAAATTTAACCTCTAGCAATGTTCTTGGGATAAAAATATTTACATAATATAACAAAGTGAATCCAATCACACCCAGTTTTAATGGAAAAAAAAATATAGTACAATTATTTGCAGGTCGAAGCAAGATAACAGGTACAAATTGTATATATAAAGTTTTAGTGTTATTTTCTAGCGTGAGCTATGCTACTATAAGTCAACTGGAATGCATATCTATATTTAAGTTACCTACTTGACTTCCAGCCATAGTGAGCTTTACCTACTCAACTTCCAGCCATGGTGAGCATCCAAGGTACTTGCACAACCACAATAGTATTAACATTTAAAAAATCAATAAATAAAGAAAACAAACTGAAATTTCATATTTAGTGCAAGAAAACAAACAGAAAATTCAGGTTAACCCAAGCCACTGCATTAATTATTTTAAATTAAATTCAGGGAGGAAGTAGCTCGAGCATTTCAGGAAAATAAGAGGTAGAAATCCAAAGCACTAGAAACACTAACTTTTGGATCAAATGTATTTTCTAAATACCTTGACAAATAAAAGAGTAAGCAACAGATAAACATGTGATTATTAAATATTGTTAAAGAGTAGAGCTTATTGAAAGGACTTCACAGAGAATTGGTTTAACTTTCAATAGAAGATATATTATTGACTGCTAGATACACTCCAGCATTCTTTTATTGCGAAGAATTGATGCTCTAGGCCCAAATCTCATTTGATTGGAAATCTGTTATATATTTACTATGCATTCACTGCTAGACCATATAAGAGTTTCAATTCCCAACTAAAATAAAATTTAGTGAGTAGGATTTTATGCAATCGAGGTTTAGGTGCTCCTAAAATTAATTTAGAACTAATCAAAAAGTTTGACAAGAAGCTAGTAACAAAAACAATATAAGCAAGCATGACCGGTATTTTAAGATGCATACAAATCATAGCACTTTTATGGTTCATTGATTCTCTGCCGTATTCTGACTAAATTTCTGAGCGCTAAATTTCTCCAGAAATCTGTCTTTAAAAGTTTCAATGCCTTGTTTAGATCTTCTTTTCAAAGCATAGATCTCAAGTTTCTTTGATCGTGATACAAGGAAAATAAATAAATAAATAATGCAAGATTCACGATTGAAACATAGAACAATGGGTCATCTGCAACGAGTTCGAGCTGCCGGCTTTACACCAAAAAAAAATAGACACTAAGATAAGGAATCTTATGTTTTTTGCTTCAGTTAAACAGTTTCTATGTTACATCCTGAATGATGGTAGATAAGCTATTATTTTATATAAATATGAGGTCGCCTCCTTATGAAATCAAGCAGTTGAATGAAGATGATATCAAATTATTAATGCTATAGCTGATCACAGGAGAAATTCGATACTAAATTACAGTCAAATCCATGTCAGTCTGTCCTGTAAGGCATATCAATCTATGTGTTGTATTTTGGAAATATCTGAGAAAAGAAACAGAAGGCTCTTATTCATGGTAGATACTGTAGTTTATGGTAAAATCTAGAAAATGAGCAAAACAAGAAAAAAAAACTGATTCAGTCGGCTCTGTTTGTTTATAAAAGTATGCACAGTGGTATCACGCACTTCCCTGTACGCACTTACCTGCACGCTGGAAACTTAGTTGATATAGTTGATAGTTTCCATGTTTTGGGTAGACATTGAAATAGTTGTACTAGGTGTAATTACGGACCAGAACTCCCGTCTATGGTCCAGTTTTATGGAACCATCAGGTTCTGTGCTGCATGCTTTCGACTAGATAGCTTTATAACCAGATAAAGGTATTTTATTTGAACAAAAAAAAAGATAAGGAGTACTTAGAGAGACTCTAGCCACAAACTAAATCTTGGTTAAAAATTAATACTAGATCAAGAGACATTGTCCACAAAATCCAACATGGACAAATGATTAGAAAGGAAATCATAATGCCAAGAGGATCAAGAATCTTCATTAATTTTTATTCTGTAGGATGAAGGCAACGGTCCTCTCCCTTGGGGTTCAGCTTCTTTTAAGAAGCCTGATCCCACCAAAATAAGTGATTAAAGGATACATACTAAGAGAAATAGGAGCATTAAAGGAAATTCAAGAAGGTAAATGACTATCAATCACTTATGAATATGTTTTATGCCATTGGTCCTGACCTAGGAGTGAAGCTTCGTTTAGATCAATGTTAAACCGCTAAAAGGTGGTTTTTGTTGCTTTGTCTTAGTGTCAGACTTGTCAAAAAAAAACAAACAAACAAACAAAAAAACTTTCTTGATAAGCAAATCAATCTTCAGAAACTGTTCCTCTAACTCTCAACTGAGCAAAATAAATTCTAAATGAGAGACTTCAAAATCAATCATACAGTCTTTGATTCCTAACATCCCAATAAGCTTCTTGTGCAATTAAATTTAACTCGTCCTGTATCTTTGACACTCCCGCTAGGGTTTTCATCATTTCCCATATATATCTTTTCGTTTTGATGATGATTCCGGTGCTGCCGTTCATCAAAGAAATGGAGTTATCCAAAAGCAATTTTCATGTTCAAACACAACACCTTCTCACTTCAAACACACCCTTCTCTCGGTGCAATTACGGAGCCTTATCTAAAATCAAACATGCCCAGCAAAGCAAATTCAGTTATTCTCAAATCTGTTTAAACTTTAAATAGATAGGTAGAAACATCAAAAATTGATTATAAAAAAATACCCAAGTGCTTTTACAATGAAAGCCTCTCGTCAAATGATCAGAAGATTAGAAATAATAATATAAGACAAAGCCAACATCTGTTCGATTTATTTTGTGCTATTGGAGTCCATATTCCAGCGGATTTTATTTTATGACATGAATTTCCTATATGGGTCGAATGGTTCCATAATTCCCAGTAGTCTAAGGGCAGCAACAACAGAGTATATCGCAGCAGCACTCGCAGATCTAGTGCCCTATTGGGAGCCAAGCCATATATTACTTTTGTTGTTCACTATGACCATTGCGATTACACCATACATTGTTAGCTCACTCAAATAGACCTATAGGAAATGTCAGCTATTAAAAGTATTATGTCTGGGTATTATCTCCTCTGGGGAGGTTCGTATTACTCTCCAAATCTTAAACATAATTAAACATGGCCTTACATTCTAAATAACCAGAAATGCAAACTTAGCCCTCGGCTCGAGTGCATCCACAGGTGGATGGGAAATGTTCAGGTCATTATTGTGCTTACCAAATATGTAGAACAAAAAAAATAAAAAAATAGCAAACACTACAGATTACAACAGAGTTTAAGGTGCTTGACCTACTATGGTTAATACACTCGCCCTGTTGTTGTTTTAGATGTGTAAATGTTCGTATAGTAAAGAGACTCGACTATATGATTGAGAGAAAAATAAATACTTCACGTATAAGATTAACAGCCATTCTACTTGATCAACGATCAGAGAAAAGGGCTACGGATGTCACTAGCTGAAAGAAATGGTCTTTGTCATTGGTGCAGTGATGTATTGGCATTTTCAGTTGACATGGATCCTACTAGCTACATGGTGGCCAGAGACACTAGAAATAGATATCTGTTTTGGCGTCTTGTTATGCAATCCAGATTGCTTACAGTCCATCCAACTTTCCCATCTCATACAACAATTTCTAACCTCATATCATTAGAACCTGTAATAGGAAGCACAAATAAAACAAAGGAAACTACAGATCGTAAATTTGTTCAAGAAATAGCTATTGCTCTCAGAACCCATGTTAAAAAAAAAACTTAGACCTTTGAATGGGGGAACCACTGGTTGCTAAAGCAGGGGTGGTGATAGGCCCCCAGCAAGGTCCAATTCGTCCGAAAGCAAAGTGATTCTATCAAGACCCTCCAAAAAGGGTAGGTGTGTCATGGCGTTCAAGTTTCCAAGAGTATATATCTATTATCATCGAGGGCACCGAAGTTTGAACAATGGCTATGCTAAGAATTCCTTATAATCCAAACCCTAAACTTCTGAAACTTACCTCTTATCATAAACATGCACAAAAGATCCGCAACTTGATTTTTGAGATGATAATAAGGTATCATACTTATAAGGGTTTCCCGAGAGCTATATTTTATAATATTATACTGCATAATGACAATACCATTAGCTGGGGGAACCTCCAACAGCTCTGAACTGAGGACGCCGTGAATTCGCACCAATCCGCATAATCTGCCAGCTAGCAAGTCAAATTGAAAACCACGCATACCACTACAGCCGAACACCAAGATCACGCAAGAGCCTGCCTTCCTTGTTGAGAATACAGAAATGGGTTCCATGGCATCAACACTCTCCAGGCAGAGTCGCAGAGCCAGGAAGGGCGTCAATGAGTTGCAGAGCCAGCAGGAGAAGAAATGAGAGTTCACACGCGCACGAGGTAGGTGGAGACTTGATATAAAGAAGATCGCCTTCAGCTGGGGCTCCCCACCGGAGTCCACCTAGTAGCATGCACACCAGCACATGGAAAGCATGCAGGAGACCCTCACGTGGGCGCCCTTGAACCATAGGCTGCCCTGGAGGTGAAGGGATGGGGATCCCGGGACAAGTCAGGGACTCGCGGGAGAGAAGGGTTGCGTGCCCTGTGGAGAGAGCCACTTGCTAGCTAGGGATTAGGCTAGGGTTAGGTTAATATTCTATAAAAAAAATAATAAAAACAAATGTTTAAAATTATTATTATAAAATGTTTAAAAATTCAAAATTATAGTTTCCATTAAGTCTCAAAATGAACGGAGATTTTTGAAATTAAAAAAATAATAATTAAAAATAAAAATGATGATAATTTTAATTTAAAAAAAAAATTAAAATAAAAAAAGATAATTGAGGTTGATTAAATGTTTGATTAATGTCTAAATTAATATCATATTTTAATTAATGATGAAATATGTTTATTTAAATTTAAATTTTAGGTTTAAATTGAACTAGAATGTGAAATAATGATGTTGATAGTGGAATATTAGTGCTTAAATTAAGTTAAATAAATTATTTTTATTATGTTGAACCGTTAAGATTAATGTCTGGGTTTAATATATAGACTAGATCAAACATTAATTTATTTATTTAAAACTTAGAAAATCCCTGTCGAGACTTCAACGTATAGTCGAAGAGACGAAACAAACACATAATCTGAAAACAAGGAACCGCTGAAACGAGCATGGCGAGCTGAATGCTAAGACGCTAATCTCACCACATGACAAAATTGTTAATGAAAACGACCTTAGAATTTAACATGCCAATCCTAACAATCTGTTGTTTCATGATGAAGTTATTCCTTACACGTAAGTATAAGTGTATGCATATCTAGATTTTAATTATGCATGTATATAAATAGATGTAAATGAAGAAATTTGTAACACATCACCATATTAGAAATGGAAATTTCAAGGATTAATTCAATGAATATAGAGAAATATTAGTCTTTTGAAATATGGAAAATTGCCCGTAGAAATCTTACAATATAATATAGTAATGATGTGAAGTAATTATTAAATTATTTGATATTATTTTGATTATATAATATTAATATTATAAGGTTAATATGATATTGATAAGTATAAAGTGATACCATACTATTGTTTATAAATTACATTAAATTAGCAAAGTTGTTATTTCCTTGTTACCTTAAATACAACTTGATGAGGAAGTTGGTATGTCCTAGAGACTTCATATTGGCCTGAAAGATCATAGGTTGTTATAGGATGATACCTGAGCGATAGAGAAATGAGGGTCAATGATGAATTAATATTGCCCAACAAGACACTCCCGAGAATTGGGATTTGGGTATGATGTATTTTGCCACATTGTGTGCAAATAGCCATGTGACAGTATAGTAAGTGGAAAGAGTTTGTGGGAACTAAGTAGGTGTGCGAAAGGGGTAGAGGCTATATGTCGCTAGTCTTGCTTATGCAAAATTGGCATGTTTTGAAGGAAAATATTATTGGGAAACAACTAGGATTTAAAAATTACAAAGCGAACAAGCGATACAATATAAAAAGTATGGAGATTGGTGGGGAACTAATAAGTTAGCCTCAGTAAGCATATACGAGGTTAAGAGAAGTAATGATAATAAATGGAATAATGATGGAGGAAAAATAGTAACCGATGTGCATCACAATGAATAAAGTTACAATGTTTAAACCCCTATTATAGGATGGAGGAAATCAATCGTCACCTCAAAGAAAAAAATAATAATAATAATGTCACAAAAACCTTGTAAACAATGATAGTTCTCCTAAGTTAATTAATGTTATATTACTTTTGGTTATCATAGATACAAATTGCTTATTTCCGCTAGGGTAATAATAATGTATGGCATTAGGATTTGTTAATGTGGATATTCTTTCCCTGCAAGAGATATGATAACCTTAATGATTACTTCATGCTAAATACATGCGTGTGATTAAAACTTGGTAGTGTGACGAGTAAACCTCGCTTGATGGTATAACCAAAGGGATATCTTTTTAAAAAAAAGGGTAAGGAGAACAAAGCCAAGGAGGATAGCACCTGATTATAACCTTTAATAATTCTAAATATAATATTGAGATTCTACAGAAGGATGAATCTAAATGTCTCTTTAATTATTAGAATACATATTAGGGTATTAAAGATATAGAAACATAAGATAATATCGGCATAGTTGGTCAAGTCAAAGCTAAGTAGGACAAGTGTGGCCAACACCTTCTACTTGCAAGAATGAAGAGGTTAGGCATCAAGATTTTCCCTGCATTATTATGACCATAACTTCAGGACGAATTTTCTTGAAGGGTGGGTGTATGTAACGCCCCATATTTTGACTAGGCGTGTTTATGAGTTAGACACCTTTCACTTTATTTTCTTATTATATGTTCGACTCAGCTAGACAGAGTGAACTATATTCTAGGCATGTTAGACATGATGATATGTTGCTACTATGTTTAGGATGTTATTATGCCCATGCTGATACTACGGTTATGATGTTATGATGTTACCATCCTCATGATGTTATTTGGTTTATATGGTTACTATGTTGTAGTTATCACGAGATTCTTTTATTTCATAATGACAGTATATGTTTAATAATCGTCCTGGATGAAATGTGATATATATGATGTGGTATTTATGCTGTGATCGATTTAATGATTTTATGTGATGAAATAAATGATGTTGACAATATGGATCAGACGATGATAGAATGGAAATATTGTTATAAATGTATGGCTGCAAAGTACTAATCTGCATGACACCGGGGCTATGTAATAGTCGGATACCTAATACGAAGTATGTTATAGTACCTATTTTGTAGAGAGCCTTGTTTACCAAAGTTGATGATACGATGACACAAACCAATAATCTCGAGAGCAACAAAGTATGAGTTGATAAGGGCGTAGACCCAGTATGTTGAGAGGGATGGATGTATTGCCCACCCTATGTTTCTATGATACCCAAGGTCGTGGGAGGGCCGTGCTGAGACACGCTCCCCAAGTTGTTGTGATGACGATGGTCGGATGCCTGCTAGGAGAGGTTAGGTCCGCTAGTTAGCCGACGCTACCGCTCTCACGTTCTATGTGGCTAGGTCAATATAGCTGACATCCACTTTTGTACTAGCAGAGGAAGGATAGGGAGGATGCGGACGCAGGTTAGGATGGGAGGATATTTAGTTAGTACTGTTGAGGGTTGGGTATTCGTTGATCTTGAGTTAGTGGTAGTAGGTAGCTTTCCTTGTACTTGATTGATTGAACAAATGTAATCATAAAGATAATGAAATGAAATATTAAAGGTTAACTGATATAATGACCGATGATGTTTTAGTAATGTTATGATAAATATATACTTGTTCTGTTTGCATGAGGTATTATTAGTATTAGTTAGTTGTTAAGCATAGGAAACATGATGTATGTGTATAGTACGTGTCAGACCTGTGCATACGCTGGCCACACATGCACATTTTGTACATGTGCGATAGTATCTGTTTACGACATACTTATCAGTATTTAACAATGTTATAAGTTGTCATAGATAACTCAGTTAAGGTTTGGGTAAACGACATGAGTAATAGATGATCGATTTGTTTATGTATAAAATAAGTTAATTAATCTTATATGTAAACATTGTAATGAACAATTAAAATAATTTCCGCCAATTGTAATTCTCGTCAAGTGAAGGTAACGGAAATATGAAGTATAGCAGATAAACATTAAAGCTGGAAGCGTGTATTATCTAATTGTTAATATTGATTAATTAAACCCTTAAGAGTACTTCATTTATCAATGAAAGTATGTTAGATTAGTGCTAAGGTACTTATTATTAATTAAGTATGTTAGATTAGTGCTAAGGTACTTAAATCACCATTAATATTTATTATTATTATTATTATTATTATTATTATCTAATATTATTATTATTATTATTTAACTAATGTTAATAATGATAATGTGTCCTTATTGGAATGAAAGAAATCATAAGTGGGTAAGTAAACATGTTTGAATTATTAAATTAATTAATTTATTGCTATGAAACGAGAAAGGAGTATTACTAAAATTATTAAATGAGGAAGGTTAAGATAAAACTCAATTAAATTTATATTCATAAATTACTGTCATGTCACAAAACCGATCTGAGATTGGATTTTTATATATGTATTTATAATTAAAACAAACTACCACTTCAAATTTGAAAGGGTCAACATGATAGTATTTAATTATTACTTATTCAACATATTAAATGGAGGATAAGACTAATATTGAATCCACCGCCTTTGTGAATGTCATAAATTGAATATTTCAAGAATCATTAAATAATGCACATTCAACCCATCAAATCCAACCTAACTAGTCTTAATACCATTGAACTGCTCGAGAAAAGAAGTACTATAAAATAATATTTATTTATGAATTGGATTGTAAAAAGCAATCAATTTAATGTTTTGGGGGCTCGAGGGTTCTTATGGAGGGCGGTGGAGTAAACAGGAAGGCAAGTGGAGGAGGAAAATGGATCTATAAAGCAATGGTTTCACGGAGATGGGGGGGGGGGTTGGTTTTTGGGAGAAGTACACTTAGTATTTTGAGAAAAAGGAGGAATGCCGAGGAGGGGGATAACTCGAAGCTTTCAGGAGGTGGGAAACTCAAAAGAATGAGGTGGGGTTAACTCAAGGAAAAATTACTCTTGAACGATGGAAAGGTACTAAGGAAAGATGCTGTCGGGATTATTGGTTTGTGGGCTCGGGGGCTAGGAAACCGTCGGTTTCCTAGGGCCAGCATGATAAGAGCTGGTCGGTAGGGTGGATCATCTATTTATGGTTACTAAGGCTTGGACCAAAGGAGCTACGAAGTCGATAGGGGCAATCTACAACCTACATCGGTCTAGGTATTCTACTGGTAGTTAGAAAAATGATTTATATTTCAATATACTGAGTATTATGCAAGAAATTACAATTATATGTATGTTGTTAAAATTACTATATGTAGGTGCACTGTATGCTGCTAGACATTTTCTAATCACTAAAATTATGCAGAAAATTAGCATAACGAAAGCATAATGATACTTATTTATTATTGAAATAAAAAGAAGGAAAAACAACTCTGTAGGAGCTGGTTACAAAACTTGATTTCAAAATCTAGAACTTCGGTGGCCTTCCGGTTAGAGGGGCACTGCATGTAGCATACAAAATCCAAGAACATCTTGATTGCTTCAAGCCGTGCTACAGGGGCAAACGTTTCTTCAAAGTCAATACCTTCCACTTGAGCATATCCCTTGCATACCAGTCTCGCCTTGTTTCTTATTACTTCACCATCTTCATTTAACTTGTTCTTGAAGATCCATTTGGCCCCAATAACATTCTTACCTTTAGGTCTTGGGACAATTTCCCAGGTTTGGTTCTTCTCTATTTGGTCCAGCTCATGTTTCATAGCTTTGATCCAATCATCACTTTTGCTAGCTTCTGCAAATGTTTTAGGCTCTACTAATGAAAGTAGTGCTTGTTCTTGATCATATAATAACCTTCTTCTTGTTTTAACTCCAGTACTTATGTGACCAATAAATTGACTTTCAGGATGATCTCTTTGAACTCTTCTTGATGGTGGTTTTGTATCAGATCTTGGAGAATCTTCTTTGTCACTTTCTTGAGATTCCTCGTCTTCTTTTTCTTCCTGTTCAATTTCTTCTTCATCTTGTAAATCCTCTTTCTTTTGTGAGTCTTCCTCTTCCTTATTATTATTTTCTATCTCATCATCTTGAGTTTTAATTCTTCTTGGCTTCATGTCATCTACTCTTACATATTCACTCTCCTTGATCTTGTGTAGTCTTTGATTGTAACATCTATATGCTTTCTTGGTGGATGAATATCCTAGAAATATTTCCTCATCGGTTCTAGAGTCAAACTTACCAAGATCGTTATCATTCCTCTTTATGTAGCACTAGATACCAAACACTCTGAAATATTTGATAGAGGCAGGTCTTCCATACCATAGTTCATAAGGAGTCTTGTCATTATCTATTCTAAGTTGTCCTCTATTGAGTATATAAACAACTGTGTATACTGCTTCTCTCCAATACGCATCTAAAATTTTTGCTTCATTAAGCATAGTTTTGGCTGCTTCTTGGACTGTCCTATTCTTTCTTTCCACAACGCCATTTTGCTGAGGAGTCCTTGGAGATGAAAATTGTCTTTTAATTCAATGGGTTTCACAAAACTCATTGAATTCGTTTGAGGTAAACTCTCCTCCATTATCTGACCTTAAACATTTGATTTTAGATTTGTCTCATTTTCAACCATTGCTTTAAAAAAACTTAAACTTCTCAAAAGTTTCTGATTTCTCTTTAAGGAATGTCACCCAAGTCATCCTCGTATAATCATCAATGAACAACATGAAATAATACTCTCCTTGCAAACTTTTAGTTCTTGTTTGTCCACAAAGATCAGTGTGAACTATTTTCAATGGTTGTGAGGTTGTATGTTCTTTGACTTTGAAGCTGCTTTAGTCTGCTTCCCATGTTGACAATATTTACAGACTGAATTTAGAGGCATCATGATCTTTGGAAAGTCTCTTACAACTTCCTTCTTACTCACCTTCATAAGATTGTCAA
Source organism: Larix kaempferi (assembly GCA_027924585.1). Taxonomy (NCBI): domain Eukaryota; kingdom Viridiplantae; phylum Streptophyta; class Pinopsida; order Pinales; family Pinaceae; genus Larix; species Larix kaempferi. The sequence goes on along the minus strand of BSBM01000606.1, from coordinate 6,026,113 downwards.
AGTTCAAGTGTCCATCCTTCTCTGCCATAGCCAACTTTCATCAATTAGACTCATCTAGCATTGTTCTTCATTTTCTAGGATGTATACATTGCTTGAATTCCTTACAGTAGTCCCAACAAGTTTTCTTGAGTTTTTCCTTCTGATTTCACATTTCTCGGAATCAAATATGCAGATGTGCCCTTGATCACATGTTTGAATCACACTGAGGAGATTAGGCTTTAAATATTCCGTTAGCAACACATTTTCAGCTCTGATTTTGTTATTTCTAATAACAATTGTACCTTTTCCAATTATCTTGGAAGATATATTATCTCCAAAAGTGACTTTTCGCTTTTGATCTCTTCTTAGGATTATGAACTTGTTTGGGTATCCTGTCATGTGTTTTGAACATACACTATCAACATACCATATATTTTTCTTTTTTGTCGCACATAGAGCTATCATGGATTCTGTCCTTTCCACCACTTCCTTTTTCTTCTCGACCTTTCTCTGTTCTTTGTCTTGAGACTTTGTTGCAGTATTCTTTTTTGTGGGATTCATCAGCTTACATTCTCTAGCTATATGTCCATGGTTATTGCATTTGTAACATTCTATATCATAGCTTTGTAGAGGTGCAAAGGAGTTATGGTTTCATTTTCTTTCTTTTGGATAGTTACTAGATGTATTCTTCTTATGGAAATGAACATTTCCATATGCTTTGCAATTCAAGGATTTATGTCCAAAATTATTAAACGAGTAGCAATGACTGAAAAACATCTATTGATACCTGCTTGTCATTGATCTTCTAGGAACCATATGTGTTCTATGTAAGCGAGGAGTAGATTTATGACTAACCATTTTTTTAATTAGACTCATAAGTGCAGCAGCATAACTCTTTTTGTTATATCCTAACCCAGTTTTTTCACTTGATGGTATTTGGTCACTTATGATGTCATCTAGAGTCTTCAAGCTATTCTCAAACTTTGTTTTAATAGATTTTTCATAAAGTCTCTTTTTAAGCTGAATAATTTTTGCTTCAAGTATTTCATATTCTTACAATCGTTCTTTGAGCTGCAATTCTAGGTTCTCTTCAATCTTCTTAGCCTCTTGAATCTATATCTCCATATCAATGATGATTTGGATTGACTCTTTGTCTCTTGTCGTTTTTCCTTCTTCATAATCAGCTAGTTGTGTTCTTAAATGTTTATTCTTCCCTTTACTTTTTCTCAATTCTTCAAGAGCACTTATGAGTTCTGCCTTTAGGTCCACCTCTCCTTCCATATCTGATTCATCATCAGGAGCTTGAGTTTCTATTCCCATGAATAGAATTTTTGTTTCCTCATCTTCTTCTTCTTCATCTTCACTATCTTCCATAGTGTAAAGGATCTTCTTCTTCCCATTAAACTTCTTCTTGTTTGTTGATTTGATCTTCTTGAATTTCTTACAGGTTTCTCTATCATCACTATCATCATGTTTAGGATAAAGACATTTTGAGGCAAAATGCCCAATTCTTCCATAGTTAAATCACTTCATGGGTATCTTTACTTCGTACTTGCCAATACCTTTCTCAAGTTTCTTGATGAAAAGAGATTCTTCATCATCTAAGTTCTCTGAGTGGTTCTTGGGTAATGCTTCATATTTCTTTGACTCTTTTGTGGATTTAAATGTTGCCTCTTTTCTTGATGGTCTGTTTTGTTCTGTTCTCATCTCATAGGTAGTGAAGATCCCATGTAAATCATCCACTGTCAGAAATTCAAGATCATCTTGATCTTCTACAGTTTGACACTTTTGAGTCATAATTCATTGGTAGGGTTCTTAGTACCTTTTCAACAACTTCTTTCTCTTGTATCTCTCCTCCCATGCCTCTAATAGCATTGAAAATTTCATCTACTCTTAGAAGATATTCTACAATAATTTCTTCCTCTTTCATTTTTAAACTTTCGAACTGCCCTTCGTATGTTTGAAGTTTGGATTGTTTGACTTTGGTAGCTCCTTCAGAAACATTTTTTAATTTACCCCAAGCATTTTTGGTTGTCTTACATTGCATGAATTTAACAAACATTGAATTTGATAATCCATTCAAAATTGCATTCAAATCTTTTGCATTGGATTCATATTTATCTTGTTCATCTCTATCTGTAGGTGGGTTGTCTGGTATTTTATAACCTTTTTCAATATCATTCCAAACTTTGCATCCAAGAGACATTAGATGGCATCTCATTCTTACACTCCAATATGCATAATTATCTCATGTGAATAATGGAGGTCTATTAGCAGCTAAACCTTCTTGTTGGTCCATAGTGGTTTTTAATAGGATCTTCCTTCCAGTGATTAAACTGTAGTGAAGGATCATGCTCTGATACCAATTGTTGGTTTATCCAGCAATACTGAGAGGGGGGGGTGAATTAGTATTGCCTTCTTTTTCCTTTATTAAAACAAGATAAACAATGAATCAAACAATTAAGGACACATAATTTTATCGTGGAAACCTCAAAGAGAAAACCACAAAATCAAACTCATTAATAAGATGATTTCTAAAAAATTGTTTTCTGCTACTACATAAAGGATGCACCAACACCCCAGTTTTCTATCTACACCAACAAATAAGGATGCCACAACACCCCTGTCTTATAGCCACTACTGGAAGGAGGCTACAACCTCCTTAGCGGGCTTTAACCTGCCCTAGCACCACCCAGCCTTTCTGATTTTGTCTTTTAAGAATATTCAAAACTTCTTCAAGAACTATTGTTGCTATTCTCTGTCTTTGACCTTTGTTTCTGATCTAGTTATTGGAACCACATAGACGCCTTTCATCAGATTGAAATTTGTTTATATATTCATCATAATCACAAAGAACCATCGTGTCCTTTCATTCAATCATCATAAGACTTCTTTGTGTCTTTTCACCAACTAATTATATCTTTATTTTTTTATCATCTAATCTTCATGCCTGGGTGAAAACTTGAAGCTGGGAAACAATTCCGTGACAACAAAGTGAAAAAAAAAAGAGGGCGCACGGATGAAAAGGGGAAAAAAATTCAACCTCAAACTCTAGGCCGAGAGTTTTGAGAGTTCAAACTCTCGGTCGAGAGTTTGAACCAATCACCGCGCTGTATTTTTAAAAAAACTCTTGGATGAGAGTTTGAAATAAACTCTCGGCCGAGAGTTTATAGTCAACAAAACCTGTGAAAATATCTGGCATCTTTCTGGAACCTACAACTTCAGCAAGTCCAAACCCCTACAAATTTTAAATATTATTTGTCGGACTTGGTAGCAATGGATTCATCTCTGAATCTAGTTTCCAATGATATAATAATTGTTTCATTTTGATTTGAATTTCTATTTATTAATAATGTTTTTCTAAACCTTATTCCTTAAGAATTTTGTTACTCTAAAAATCACCCTAAATGAAAATTCAATATCATAACAAAGACAACACCAAAAAATTTGAAATCTTCACAAAGCTCATAATTGCCTCGTCATATTCAAAAGGGTACTTTTAGTTTTTCCAATTAGAGTCACACTAAAAAGAAAATTGAATCTCACCAACATGTGTCGATAATGCACCATTTTCTGAACATGTGTTGTTTCAATAAATAATAAAAAATAGTTCCCAAGTCTTAGAAAACTCAAAATATAGTCCATGCACAATTTTAGTGTGTGTAGATTATGAGCATACAATGTTTTTCCCTAAAATGAATAACCATCTATCAAAAAACCGGCGTCCACACAGGTCACTCATTATCCATACTTAAAAGTTTCAAGTATATGCCGTTGGTGTGCACCAAATTTGTCCCACGATATGTCCATAAAAAAAATTAAAAAAATAACGAGTAGAAAGCCAATTCAATTCTCTAAAACCTTTGTGTTTACTTCAAGTTGAAATTCCTAAGTGAGATATGGGTTTGAAGAGGTCAAATTTGAAAAACATAAAATTTAGCAGTTTTGTTTGTCAAAAACAAGTCAAAAGTGTTACACAACTTCGTGTTTTCACCCGCCTCTTCATATCCAGAATAAAAGAAACATTTCAAACTTATATTTGATTAAATACTAACACACAAAATTTAATTAACTTGTTATTCTTCAAGCAACAACGTGGATTTCCTTCAATATGGATATCCTACAAGCTCATTCACCTGCGGGCATATCCTCATTCACCTGCGAGCATATCTCGCAAGCTCATTTACCTGCGGGCATATCCTCATTCACCTGTGGGCATAGCTTCATTCACTTGCGGGCATATTTCCTGAGCCTGTGGGAATATCCTTATGCCTTATGCGAGCATATCATTATTCCTTATGCGAGCATATTTCCTGAGCCTGCAGGCATAATACATCTTCCTCTTTGTCTTCTTCATCTTCTTCTTGTTGACATCAATGCCAACACATTATTCAACAATATCTCATAGAAGAAATGTCTTTGACATAAATAGAATGAAAGATAAAATTAGTTCTCAAATTTGTATTAATTTATGGTTATTTTGAAATATCATAATTTAAAATTTTTACTAATTTATAGTTATTTTAAAATAGCATGAATTTTAATATTGAGAATATTAGCTATTACTATTTACATTTAAATGTATTGAACTTAAATGGTATTAAACATCAATTGTTACAAAGTTGTTAAATCAACTATTACTAAATTATAAAAAAATGATATTTAACATATAAAATAATAATTTAATAACTACTTTAATACTTAAGAAAGTGTATCTCTATTATATCTCATATATTATTGTCTTCTTTACAAAGCTTAAGTTGGAAGAAATAAACATAATGTTGAATCACAATTACTAGTTAAAAGGAGTTTGTGATTCCACGTTACTTTTTCACAAGATGTATGTTAGAGGTCGTTGTTTGTGATTCCACGTTACTTTTTCACAAGATGTATGTTAGAGGTTGTTGTTCGCAATTTTCATTAAATATTTTTTACTGTTTTATCATGGTTGTTTATGACTATTGTGTTTTTTCTTTTCCTATTCATCCTTCTAAATTTTTTTCAAACAATTTAGTTTATAAAACATTACAGATTAGTTAATGGTATGATATCTTTGGTTGGTTTATAAAACACTACAGTTTAATAAAATTTAAACAATTTGGTTTATTAAACATTGCAGTTTAGTTAATGGTATGATATCTTTGGTTGGTTTATAAAACATTACAATTTAATTAATTATATGATATCAACATTGCAGTTTAGTTAATGGTATGATATCTTTGGCTGGTTTATAAAACATTACAATTTAATTAATTATATGATATCTTTGGTATGAGAGTTGAGAAAATTATATGCTTGGTAAACCACTTTTTAGAAGTTCTAGTTATTTTGATAAATACTAGATAAGCTATGAATTAATTACACCTTACAGTCTAGTATGGGGGAGATCCTATAACGTTTGTCCATGCTTGTCTTTATAGTCGGCCATAATAAATAAAGTTTGTCTTTAACATAATAATAAAAAATGTAATATTGTGTCGGCCATTAATAAAATAACGTGTATTTTAGTTTGAATTAAATCCTAGGCTATATAATACATTGGAAAGTATTTAATGAAAAGTAAAAAAGTAAAATGTATTGTCGGCCATTAATTAAAATGTAAAAAGTAAAATTATGGAAAGTATTTAAAAAAAAACCATGTCGGCTCATAAAATAAAATATTCTGAAAAAATAATTAAAAAATAGATATTCGTTTATAAAATAAAAAATTAAAACATAAACCCCGATCTATCAATCAAGAGAGATTAAATTTCTTGAGTTTAAATTTAAAAAAAGAAATACACCTCAAGAAATTGGATCCCTCTCGGTGCTTGATAGATATGGGTTTAAGATGGATCTATGCTGATTTATGGGAAATACGGTTCTACTTGTTATGGTTTATGCGATTTTAGTTATTCTAACAAATTTTAATATTAGAAATTATATATTTGAATTGTTCAATAATAGTTCATATTGCTTATTACATAAGTAATATTTACCTTTTAGGATTAAAAAAAGAGTTGATAATATATATATATATATATATGTGTGTGTGTTAACACCTAAAAAGTGCTCACTAGCTCATTTCCTTATTCACATGACCCCTTTGTCCACTTTTCCACCATCTGAGCCTCTGAAGCCAACAAAAGGTAACCAAAAGACCTTAGTACACCCCTTTTCCCACTCAAAAAGATTATTTTTCCTAAAAAAACATAAAAAACCCTCAAAAAGGGTCCAAATTCCCAAAAATATTAAAAAGGGAATAAAAATATTAATTTTATTCAAAAAAGGAAAAAAGGAGGGAAAAGTACCTAAACCATGTTGGTCAATACCATTGGTTTCCACAAAACCACAAATGGTATTCCCCACCACCAAAACCTATAAAAAGGTGGTAGGGGCTCCTCATTTCACATCCATTCATATTCCTATCCTCATGCTGCCAAAATCTCCCTTGAGCTTTTGGCCATTGTAGCAACCTTGGAGAAAGGACCCTTTGGAGTTTGGAGCTGCTCATCCTTGGAGCTTCTCAACTATCTTCATCATTTGGAGGTATTACTATTGCAAGCACTTGCTTGCCCCCATTTTCAATACAAAGATTTATTTTTTATCTTTCTTGTTCTTGTTTTTTAATTCAAAGATGCACATGCTAGTTTAGTTTTAGCTTAGATTTAGTTTATTGTTTTTGCTTTATATTGAAACTGCTGCTATTAGTTAGCAGGTGCCCATATCACTAAGCTTGGTTGCAAAACCAAGCCAACAGTTTTTTGGCGACTCCGCTGTTTTTTGAATCTTTAGATCTCACTTTTGCTTTAAATCTTACTTTTTGATAGTATTTGTTAGTTTAATTCATAGATCTGCCACCCTAGATAGCAGATCCATTGCTGTTCTAGATCTTGGCCCATTTTTTAGCCATTAACAGCCCGAAATTCTCAATTTCGGCGTCGTTTTTTCGGCTCGCGGCTTTTTTCCCAACAGCCGTGCGGCCCATCGCGACTGCGCGGCCTTTTTCCGCGCGGTTCACCGCGGCTTCGCGGCCATTTACAGCGCTGCACATCGCGGCTTCGCGGACGTTTTCCACTCTGCACATCGCGACTGTGTGACGAAATCCCGCGCTGCACATCACGGCTTCGCGGTCAAAACCCGCGCTGCCCATCGCGACTGTGTGACAGAAACCCGCGCGGTCCATCGCGGCTTTTTTGTCAGAACCCGCGATGCTAATTTTTTCATTCGGCCGAATCGTTTAAAAAATTAATTTCTTACTGTATTTTCTGCCCACATAGCACATTTTCCAGTATTAGAAATCCTGCATATTTACAGCCATAGAAAAATTTTAATATTTAGAATGCACATGTGAAAAAGTCTTTTTAAAAATTTTCAGAAATTGAAAGAATGACCTATTTGCGTTTTATCTAGATTATAATTTTTTGTTGTTTGCTTCTTTAATATTTTGCCCATAGCAATTGTTGAAAAAGAAATCCATTTATTTCTCAAAGAAGTTATATTATTTGTTTTCCTATTTCAAAAGATCCTTTGTTTTTTGAATAGTCTTTGCCAAGCATTTAACTTCCATTTATTGAAAAAGTCATATTATTTGCTTTCTTATTTCAAAAGATCCTTTGTTTTTTGAATTCTTAGCATTTACTTTTTCAATTTCAGTTTAAAATATCACACGTGCACCCACTCGAACACTAATTTTAAACTGAGCCTTAAAACTTACCCTAATTCAACCCACTTTTAACCCCACTTGGGGAACACTAAAAGAACTTTGTAGCTAGGTAGTATTGAGGGGATAGGTGTTCCAATAACACCCCTCAGTTATTACATCTGAGACATAGTTGTTGTCCATTAGGGAGCCAAAATCTCTTAGTATTTATTGGCGCGGTCACAACCAGTTTGTGGGAAGGCCTCTCCCCTAGGAGGGTTGAAGTCGTGAGGATGGTTCCGGAAGCCTGAGTGGAATACCGAAATCCATTCAGTAACCGAAGGGCTACCATTCGCAGTTCTCGGGATATCCCTGTATGGGGGTATTGCGGTAAAGGACCAAACGGCAGATTTACCTTTTCTTGACGTGTCATGAACGGAGTATCCTAGTAGCCATTCTTTAGGATTGATTACCCGGTGTCCCTCCCGGTAGGGGGATATCTAGCCATGGACTCAACACTCAATATTGTCTGACTTGGATTTCATCACCTTGCAGAGAATATAGTTTGTTGATTCACAATAATTTTAGTTAGGTGTTTGCATGATTCAACCCACCTTTGGTCTAGTTACACCTATTTTTTCTAGAAGTTGTTTTCATGTTGGTACTCTGACCATTTTTTGCATCCCTCCACTTAGTAGCACAGCTGCTAGAATAAGTGCCTTTTTTGAGGTTGATTTTTTGGCCTGAGAGCCTTCATTTTCACTCCCCTTCTTGCACCCTTGGTTGCATTAGGGTTTTGAGTTTTTTATACATTACCATTTTACACATACAGATTTTTACACAAAAATTTATTTTCTCACCATTGATATTTTTAGACGCTCTCGTCGTCTACAGGGCGAACTCCCAGAGTTCAGTCTACTTGACTCGCCATGTCACCGACGTCGAGGCTTATCCCTTAACTCGACACATCGTCGGTCTTCCAGATAGTCATCCGATTCTGACACGCCTCATTTCACTTCTGATTCTGAGGCAGAATCCGAAAACCCCACTACATTATTCCCAACCAACCTTATGGCTGGAACACCTTTTGACCCACTCTTTACCAGCACCATAGGAGAGACGTCTACAGACCCTTCTACTGCGGTGCCATCCATGGAAGCAACCACCCCCTTGGGTATGCCTAATATGGGCAACACTCCACCATTAGGAATTCTCAACACAGGGCCTCCTCCTGTTATAGGAGTTCCCAACACAGTGCCACCACCTGTTATGGGTATGCCCAACATAGGGGTCACACCCCCTCTGATTCCCACAACCCAGATTCCAGGAATCACCACTATTATTCCTAACCCAAGTGTAACCCATGTTGCACTTGGAAGCGTTGGCCCACACCAGACCACACCTATTGGAGGACATATACCTTCAATCCCTAGCATACCTTTAGGCGCTACTGGACCCCTACATCATACCACCATGACTAGGCATGTCCCAGTCCCAGTCACTACATCTGCTAGCTTACCGTACATGGAAAGTATGAACTTGCCAGACTTAGCCAGGCTCACCAATGATCCCATCAGACATGATCCTGCGTGGCCTCTCATGCCCACCAAACTCTCCTCCGACATCCCCAAGTTTGAGGGCAAGGCAGGTGAGGACCCCCAGAACCATATCATGTCCTTCCATCTATGGTGTTCCTCCAACTCCATAGTGGACGACTCTGTCCGCCTTCGTCTGTTACAGCGCACCTTCACTGGCTCTGCAGCGAAGTGGTATATCGAGCAGCCCCATGGGACCCATGCCACCTTTACCTCCCTTGCCTCGACCTTCTTGCAATTCTTCCAGTTACCTGTCCGCTATGATGCGGGAGTTGAGATCCTACTGTCTTGCAGACAGAACACGGCCACCCACATCACTGACCACATTCATGAGTGGTGTCGACGCCGAAGCCTCTGCAAAATCAAGTTAGATGACTGCATCTTCTCAGATTGGTTTCTAAAATCCCTCCTCCCTCTCATCGCGAAGGATGTGGCATTCAAACGACCCCAGTCTGAAGAAGAGGCCATCCTCAAAGCCCAACAGTTTGACCTCATTTACGCCCAGTCGGGTTATCTGTATACCATTATATCGGACGCACCTCGTGTTAATTCATCCCAACACGATGCGCCGGGGGCATCCCATGCCGCAGATGGCATCATTGGTCGTATTACCCCGCATCCCCAACCCTTTTCCATTGCACATCCTAGCCATGGTCCCGACCTTTCGCGGGCTACATCTCAATCTGGAGCAACCAATTCATATGCTCCCATGGCACATCACCACCATATCCACGAACCTTCATGTCCACCTCAATGCTTTGATCATGCACCATCTGCATACGCCCCCCCAGTCGCACCTCAACCTGTGTACTATCCACAGCTAGCTGCGACAACTAACCCAACACCTCCAATAGCTCAGAATCACCAACAACCCCAGCAGGCAACTGGTCCACCGGCTTATTATCCACCACAACCTGCTCCCGCACCTGCGGCGAACCAAAATCCTCCCACTGCTCAAGGGCAAGTGTACACGCAGCACAACCAGCCCCAGCACCAAAACAACCAACGCAACCAAGGTGCGCAATAGAACCGTGGAAGAGGACATACCCGCGGTAATAACCAACAACATCAGCAAGGTCCTCCACCTCCCAATCCTCCGCAAAATAACAATGTTGCTCCCCCCAATCGGAATCCGGGTCGTAATCCCGGGAAGCCTAAAAATAGTAACCTCAGAACAAACCATCCTCGTTCTATTTGCGGGGTTTATGGTCATTACACGCATGCTTGCCCACATTTGGACCGAGCTCGGAAACTTTGTACTGACGATGCCCATCGTCAAGGGAAAGCGGCTCCTCAGCCGTTGCCCAACCCTCCACCACCTCAACATCAACCTTTGGTATTGCAAAACCCCTTTCCAAACCAAGGTGTAGTGAACACTCAGCCGTTAGCTCCCCCTCAGGGCAACGCGCCACCACAACAGATCACTTATGCAGCCCCTGATCAACCCATGTTTGATTCAGGTACTCACCACTTGTTGATGATGTCAACTGCCGACGCCAACCTCCAAACCCATCGAAACCAATATGGTTCCACCTCCGAAGCCCCTACTATCGACAAAAACACTAACGTTAATCCCACAGATCAAACGTTACGTATACCTCCGGCTCCACTTGACGGCGCTCCCAAAGCACCTCGCTTCCCACTTCGCCACCTCAATAATAATCCCAATGTTCGTGCTGCGTCGAATTACAATATCGTAGACGAATTAGCCTAGTCTCCTGCAGCCATGTCTGCTTTGGAAGTCTTGAAAAACTGTCCTTCGCAGCGCAATACTTTGCTCTCTGCCATCGGCGCAATTGACCCCAATGATTCACAACTGATCGCATTCGATTCAGACCAGTCCGAACCATGACTGCCTTCCAGTTTAGCATTCCAAGTTTCCGTTTCCATTCGGAATCTTGTCATCCATCGATGCATTATCGATGAAGGGGCCTCTACATGCGTCATGTCCACCTTCGTTTGGCAGAAGTTGGGATCCCCCACTCTCCAGCAGTCCACCACTGCGTTGCGAGCCTATGACGGGCGTTCGGCACAACCCCAGGGTCTCTTACCTAATGTCCCCATCCAGCTAGCTGGTAAAACCGTACTCATTGACATTGAGGTCATCAATGCCCAGCTCGATTATAACCTTTTACTTAGCCGCAGCTACATGTATGCCATGCGGGCTATTGCCTCATCCGTTTTCCGTACCATGTAGTTCCCCCATGAGGGATGCGTGGTCAAGGTCGACCAACTCACCTATTATGATCCCAAGGCCCCTGCTGCACCTGAAAATGTTCTCCCCATGGTTGATCAACCTGTTTGTGGTGCAAATACCTCATTCGTTTCCTCAGTGGGACCCGGACTGTACTCCGACGCGCCGATGACTTCTACATTTCAGGCCATTCCACCACCATCACCGGAGACACACGTCGCTAACCTCTGTACTATTTCCCACAATACCCAAACACCCAACAATCAATAGCCCTTGTTTCCTAAACCACCATTGGTACCTAGTCACATTGGTGTTACACCCATCCACACAATCCCCTTTATGTCCCTCCTTCGGGCGTAGTAAGCACTCCGGTTATGGCTACCCTTAGTCTCCCCGGGTTAACATTGGGATTACCCGTGTGGTATATTTCGCCTCCCGCTCCACCGCCGACACCAAACGTCGTCCTGCAACCGGTGCAACCCATTGTCACTTCTACCCAACCACCTCCCAGTATCGCCACTCCTTCGTCATCAACGAATCCCCCCCCTCTCATCAGGCCCACTGGGGTCAGAGGCCCACAACCATACACTGCGGTACCCCCACCTAAAGCAGTTAAACCTCCCCCCGTGTTTCGTGCTCCTCCCAAATGCTTGTTGTGTGATGAGTTAGGCCATCCAACTCATCAGTGTCCACAGTTACCGGCATTACAGGAACACATGCAAATGCTGGACGACGACCCCAACATCCCGGTTGTCAAACTCGATCCAAACCCCATGCCTCATGACAAATCACTGCGCACTAACCACCCTTGTGCCATATGCGGTATTTACGGCCACTACTCACATAACTGTCCTGACATCCCAGATTACAAAGCAGCTCTCTGCGAGATGAATAATTTGGACCTTGAGATAGCACCCCCTACTATCGAGGAGATCTACCCTCCCCCATCATCCTCATCCAGAGATATTAACACCATCTATATGATCTCCTCAAAGACCACTTTCAAACCAGAACCCCTTGATTTATGGTCTGACTACTTCCGTACTGATGAGCAAATCTTGGAAACACTCACTGCACCCGACTATCCTTGGGACGATATGCATCATCGCTCCTACTTCCTCCCAGAGGCGTCTACATCCACGGCATCTAACCAGCTATCAGTCGAGTCGAAAGATTTCATACCCACTAAGGTCGATTGGTTGAAGGACCCCATCCCAACACCAGATGCCTTCGAAGAAGGGAACATGTCCAACATTTCCCCCATTATACAAATTGACATTTCCACCACACCTGGGAAACCCGAGCTCATCTCGCTGGGTGCGTCTTGCACTCAAGCAAAGACTCAGGCATACAAAAAACTTTTCCAAGAATTCTGGGATGTCTTTGCCTGGTCCTATAGGGAAATGCCTGGTCTTGACCCCGCCATTATAGAGCACCACATTGACACATGGCCTGATGTCCCCCCCGTTCGTCAGAAATAGCGACCCATTCATCCTTCCAAGCTCCCCGGTGTTAAAGCCGAGGTTGAGAAACTTCGCGAAGCAGGATTCATCTATCCTATTCCTTATACCACATGGGTTTCAAACCCCGCTCCTGTCAACAAAAAGCAAGGCACCCTTAGAGTATGTACTGACTTCCGTGATTTAAACCGCGCCTATCCCAAAGACAATTTCCCCACACCATTCATTGACCAACTCATCGATGAGTGTGCGGGGCATGAAGTCCTATCTTTCATGGACGATTTTTCCGGATACAACCAGATTCAGATCCGTAAGGAGGATCAGTACAAGACTGCCTTTACCACCCCATGGGGCACATTTTCCTATCGTGTCATGCCTTTCGGCCTCAAAAATGCTGGTGCCACCTTCCAGCGGGCCATGACCTATTGTTTTCACGACTTGGCCCATATCCTGCGGGTCTATCTTGATGACCTTATAGCTCATTCCTGGAAACGATCAGACAACCTTAACGACCTCCGGCAAGTTTTCCTGCGCTGCCGCAAATATAAAATCCGCTTGAACCCACACAAGTGTGTCTTTTGCGTTCCTACAGGCCGTTTGTTGGGTTTCATTGTTTCCAGGGATGGAATTACTGTTGATCCCCTGAAAGTCAAAGCCATCTTAGACCTTCCCTCTCCACGCACGCTGCGGCAACTCTAGAGTTTGCAGGGGCGTTCCAATTTCCTTCGTTGCTTCGTTCCTGATTACGCCACCAAAGTTCACGGATTCTTACGCCTACTTCGCACCCACATTCCCTTTGTTTTGGATGAGCAAGCAGACACGGTGTTCGAAGCCCTCAAAAAAGCTCTCACACAAGCCCCTTTGATCTCCCCTCCAGATTTCTCTCATGACTTCATCCTTTACGTCTCAACATCTGAACATGCCGTGTCCGGAGTCTTGGTCCAAGAAGATGCATCCCACCAAGAACATGTCATTTATTACGTCAGCCAAACCTTGTCTGGCCCACCCCTACGTTACCCATACGAGGAAAGATTAGCCCTGGCTGTAGTCTTTTCCGTCCAAAAATTGGGACACTACATTCTACTCGGTCATACCACGGTCGTCGCCGACTCCAACCCTATGGTCTATCTCCTAAACCGCCGGCTCCTACAAGGTCGTGTTGCTAAATGGGTCATTATCCTCCAGGAGTATGACCTCACTTTCAAAACTCCCAAGAGCACCAAAGCCCTCGCACTCGCCCATCTCATCACTGACCTCCCATCCCCTTCGTCATCACCCGCCATTCAAACGGATCTAATTGACGATCACATCTTCGTTATTTCGTCTGACGACCCATGGTACGGTGACATCCTAGTTTACCTCCGCACGCAGAAATTTCGACCCCACATCGATCATGACGGACGCCGTCGTATACGTCACCAAGCACCCCGATACCTCTTGTTAGGGGATGTACTTTATCGACGCGGCGTTGATACCATCCTATGACGTTGCCTATCCCATAGCGAGGCGGAACAAGTCCTCAATGATTGTCATAGCGGCGCCTGCGGAGGCCATTTCTCCGGCATGGCCACCGACCAAAAGATCATTCGTGCAGGGTACTTTTGGCCGTCACTATTCACTGATTTCATCACCGCAGTCAAACATTGCCAAAACTGTCAACTTTTTGCCCCCAAAGCAAGAACCCCACCCGCCCCCCTTCATCCTGTCGTTACTGCCAGACCATTTTGCAAATGGGCCATCGACTTCCTTGACTGCAATCCCACGTCAGCCAACGGTCACAAACATATTATTGTGGCCGTAGATTATTTCACCAAGTGGGAAGAAGCCATGCCAACTTACAATTGCACGGCCGAGACCGCTGCACGGTTCTTTCTCAACCATGTTATTGCACGTTTTGGAGTGCCCAAGCAGCTTGTCTCAGACCACGGCTTTCACTTCGAAGACGCCGTCTGGAAAGAACTATCAACCCTACTGAAATTTGAACACCATTTTTCCTCTGCTTACTACCCCCAAGGAAATGGCCAAGTCGAAGCAATAAACAAAATTTTGAAAACCATCCTCCAGCGCACTGTAGACAAACACAAGTCAAATTGGCACCACATGCTCTTCCCGACACTATGGGCATACCGCACGTCAACTAAAACCGCCACCGGTTTTACCCCTTTCCACTTAGTTCACAGTGTCGAATCCGTCCTCCCCATCGAGTGCCAGATTCCAACCCTACATATGGACGTTGAACTCCTACTGGACACTGCCCCAATCGAACAACGCTTGCTACTCCTGGAGCAGGCCGATGAAGATCGGCGCACAGCCCTTCAAACCATGGAAGCAGCCAAGAACCGCTCCAAATTAAATTATGATAAACATGTCCACCCAAGAAATTTTTCTGAAGGGGACCTTGTCCTCGCCTATGATCAAGCTCATGACAAAACTGAGAAAGGAAAGTTTGTGTCCATGTGGCAAGGCCCATATATTATACACACCTGCCTCGGACAGGGGGCATACATTCTGACCGATTCAGAAGGCAACCCCCTCCGCAACCCACGCAACAGGTTGTACCTTAAGCGTTTTTACCCATAGTAAACTGGATGGACACCATCGTCCATTACTGAAGTTCATGATAGATCTTTCCTTTTCCTGTTTTCATCAGGTCCATTTTTTGACCATTTTTTGGGCGCCCTCGTCGCCTCGATTTGCGTGCCACATCGGCCGACGTCTGTTTTTAACAAGTTTTATATCACCGGATTCAGTTTTCCGCACTCGTGATGATGCTTAAGATCATTTCTCGCTCTCACGTCCAAATTTTTTGGGCATTTTTTCCATGCCCCCTTGTCGCCTCGGTTTGCGTGCCACATTGGTCGTTCTCCGTTTTCGACAATCTTTATATCGTCGGATTCAGTTTTCCGCGCTTGTGACGATGCTTGAGATCATTTCTCGCTCTCACCTCCATATTTTTCAAACATTCTTTAAAAATGTCACCCATCACCTCAGTTTGCGTGCCACAATGGTCGTTGCCCCTTTTTGACAATCATTATGTCACCAGATCCAGTTTTCCGCACACATGATGATGCTTGAGACCTTTTCTCACTCCCATCAATCCCTTGTTGTTCGGTATGATTTTATCCCTTTTTCGGGCCGAGCAATCCCTTTTACGAAAAAGGCACTTAGGGAGTTTCTGTTAAGCTCTTTTCTGACTCCTAAAACAATGAAAAGATTGCCGAGCAACCTTGCTTCCTTTCATGCTCGTTAAACGTATCTGAAAGGGTGTCTACCTGGTATAAGTTTACCCCTTTTCCAGACCTTGTAGACTAATTACGAAAAAGGAATACTCTAGTCACATCGGCTAGAAGAGTTCTCCATCTGCATCATTTTATGCTTTTTCGAGCCTTGGAGACTAAACTTACGAAAAAGAACACCAATGGAGTCCCCTTACCGCTTTCAGACTCTCTAAACATGAAAGCGACCATGAGCACGAACCGTCCTGGGCTCATAAATCCATAGGACAGTACCATTCCAGAGCACACTTTTATGGAGCTCATTAAAACTACGAAGAAGGTCCCAATGGTGCCCCTTGGCGCCACAACAGATCACATCTACTCATATGGCAGCCTCCCACATTTTGGTCGCCTTTGTTCAGAGTATTATGCAGTATGTCACCCTCAGACTCCCTCAACAGCATCCGTCAGCCTGACCACCCCCCAGAGTCAATCCATACCCTTCAGTCCTTGAAAATCATGATCCTCGCACCTACAAGTCAGTCCCCTATGCTGCCAGGTCAACCATGTCATCATGCTCTGAACAAAGGAAGTTTGAGTCTATCCCATATATAATCCCAATTACTTCCCACCACCCAAGTATGTCATTCCTACCATCCATACTACCACACTCCAGTTCTACACCTAGCGCTCCTATCAAGGAAACACCATTGCCTTGTTAGTTGCTGGTCTCCCTCTGTCGACGACAACCAAATTTATTCCAGAGGATAGACCTAGAGGTCCCTATGTCTTGGACTCATCACCATTTATGATGAGTGCCTACGAATCATTTTGAGAAGAGCCCTCAGTGCCTCTCCAAATGGTTGTTTCTCACATGCTCGACTTCAACACCTTGATCGCATCGTTGAGACTCGCACGGGGCATCGGTCCGTTCAGTTATTAGTCGAAGACCCCGGATACCTCCCGACTCCTACACATTTGAGATTCTACCTATGGATACAACCAGTTATACGTTTCCTATAGATATCCGGGTTGCGCATGGCGACAGTATTCATATGTACCCCAGTTTCATACTCCCTTGAGTATACAATTACATTAATTCTCAGAGATGACTCACACTCTTTGAGTCCGTACAGATGTTGGACACCTTCAGTTTCAGCAGTTGATCAGTTATTCCAGTGTATCAGTTATTGAGATCAGTCATGATCATGGGTACATCCCAAAATAATGTACCCTCTGGACCATTATGATGTACCAGTATATTTTTTATGTATTAGATCCCCCTTCTTGGGACTAATTGTTATGTATATGTCTTGATACGAGCATGGGTATGCCCGCCTCGTCCATTATCAGAGATTATTCCTCATTCATATTGAGGCCATGTAATATTTGTTTATTTTTTGCAGCTTCCAAGGGCCGCGGATCCAAACTCCAAACGGTCTCTTCTCCTCCCCAAACCCCAGAAAAAGACAAAAGAACTATGATGTCTATCAGCCATATGATGAGCTCCTGCCCTCACACATCAGGGGGCAATCTGTTAACACCTAAAAAGTGCTCACTAGCTCATTTCCTTATTCACATGACCCCTTTGTCCACTTTTCCACCATCTGAGCCTCTGAAGCCAACAAAAGGTCACCAAAAGACCTTAGTACACCCCTTTTCCCACTCAAAAATATTATTTTTCCTAAAAAAGCATAAAAAACCCTCAAAAAGGGTCCAAATTCCCAAAAATATTAAAAAGGGAATAAAAATATTAATTTTATTCAAAAAAGGAAAAAAGGAGGGAAAAGTACCTAAACCATGTTGGTCAATACCATTGGTTTCCACAAAACCACAAATGGTATTCCCCACCACCAAAACCTATAAAAAGGTGGTAGGGGCTCCTCATTTCACATCCATTCATATTCCTATCCTCATGCTGCCAAAATCTCCCTTGAGCTTTTGGCCATTGTAGCAACCTTGGAGAAAGGACCCTTTGGAGTTTGGAGCTGCTCATCCTTGGAGCTTCTCAACTATCTTCATCATTTGGAGGTATTACTATTGCAAGCACTTGCTTGCTCCCATTTTCAATACAAATTTATTTTCTATATTTTCTTTTTCTTGTTTTTTTTAATTCAAAATTTTATTATGATATGCACATGTTAGTTTAGCTTAGATTTAGATTTAGTTTATTGCTTTTGCTTAATATTGAAACTGCTGCTACTAGTTAGCAGGTGCCCATAGCACTAAGCTTGGTTGCAAAACCAAGCCAACAATATATATATATATTTCTTGTTATACTTGGTATAATAAAAATCTTTGGAAATCGATATGAAAGAGTAGAGTATTTAGAGTTTGAAAAGAAAGGACTAGTTATGGAATATTGAAATGAAAGAATATCAAAGTTTGTTGAACTTAACATGTACATTGTAATTCAGGGGAGGCAGGTGCACGGGGGGTCATCTATGACCCTGGAGGAAAAATGGTCAATTCTTACGCCTGGGGATTGGGGGACAAATCCAACAATGTAACTGAATGGATAGCTTTACTTCATGGCCTGGAAATAGCCTCCAAGTTAAACATCGGCAAGCTCTTGGCTTTTGGAGATTCAAGACAAGTCATCCAAAAAATTAGGAATGGATACGCCAAAGGGTCACCGTAGTGCAGAAGGACACATCAAAGAATTGGCTTTCTAAACATCTCTCATGAGTTCAATTATCTTCATATTATAAGAGAAAATAATGGAATAGCGGACCACCTTGCAAACAAAGGTGTAAAACTTGGCCTAGGAAAGGTTATCAATGAAGATGGTTTGCCTCAAGGTTCATTCCAATCCCCTAGGATACAGAGCCCCACCAACAAGTTTTCAAACCATTCGAATTTTTTTCATAGTGGCAAGTCCTCCATCAATACGGCATCGACTCGTGGGTGTTGCCCTAACTGCACCTGTCCTCTTGACGACAATCTAGCAGATGCATTTAAGGGGATTCTTGTCCAAGACTCAAACTATCTCGGCTCACGCTTGAACAAGATGTCTCGCTTTATGAAAATCGATAAGGCCGAGGTGAAAGGGAATGGAGCATTCCAGACGCAGCAACTTGGAGATTATTTGGGAGGCCTTTCCCTTATTCCCTTGAATTGTGAGGAAGATAACAAGTTGGAGCAGAGTTCGACCACAAGCCTCTATCTACATTTCGACGAGCTTTTTGGAAGTATCCATCATTCAGGAGCAAAGGCAGGAATTATGGAGGCCATGTCCTATCTGAAGGCTAGTGTTGAAGACTTTACACTGCATCTTAGGAAGGTTTACGAGGCTTCCTATGCCAGCCTCAAGGAAAATAAAGAAACCGCTGAGGATATGAAATATATCTCCCAACAACTCGCATGTCAAGACTCCCGAATTGACAACCTAGAGAGAAACTTGTTTGAGCTTATGGGAACTGCAGACGTCATTAAAGATGAAGTGCTGAAAATGGAAAAAATGACCCAATGCAGTCATTTCCAGGAGTCCCCAGATGAAGATGCGTTGCCAATGGATGAAGCCTCAGTTCAATAGCAAGTGCAGGGTCTGCAAGGGTTTCGGGAATGAATCTCTTTCTCTTTAAGTTATATTTTTTTGTGTAATGCTTAACAATCAGTTTGTAAGGGCATACCCCTCCTATGCTTTTGAATTTTCTAAGAAATTTAAAAAAAAAAATGATAGAATTGAATTGGAACAAGTTTTGTTATTATCCCTTCAGAAAATTATAGAGCTCGAGATGAAGCTCTCTCTTTTGTAATGAATGGTGTGCACAAGTCTTTTATAAATATGATATCTTCTCCGTTTTAAAAAAAAAAAAAACATATATATTGTAATTCGATCTACACAAAAAAAAATGGAGAAGTGCATATACATTGAAGGGCAAGTTTGTCGTGTGGATAAAAGGTGAGCCAAACACACTTTATGACAATGGTAAAACTTTATTTTTTCGGGATTTAAATGGATTCAATTTGGTTTATGCTGAACTATAAGTTAGTATAATGAAACCAAATTTTTACTTATTGTTTAAGTTTCAAGTTGAACTAATAATAATTATTAAAATAAAAATATTTTTTTGAATTTTTTTATATAATATTATTTTTCATATAATTTACTAAAAATTGTATTAAATAATTTAAATCTAATTATCAATTGAAATTATGATTATTTTAATAATATGTATTATAAAATTAATATATTCTATTATATATTTAATTTAAACGTAATTTTCAAGTGTAAATATGATTCAATATAGAATAGACAATTAATGTGGAATTAAATTTTAAAAAAAATTATATTAAATTCCATATTAAATTAAAAAAAAAAAAAATTATATTAATTTTATATATATTAAATAATTATTTAATTGCAAATTATTAGATATATAAAAATGTTGTAATGTGTACATTTGCATGTTTAATAAATTGAAATACATTTAAATTTCTATGTGGATGGCATTTGTTACTCCTCGATATCAATATAATTCTACGAAATGGATAAATATGAGGGCCAGTATTTATCCATTATGCAACTTGTAGGAGAGAATCACCGCATTAACAGCTGAAGTGGAGAGGATGTCCAATTGTAAAGTAGTGGTATTGGTCATCCATCGTGTGGGGTGAACGCCCATGGTATACAACTCGACACGCATTCTGCAACTTGTACAAAAAGACCGCATAAAAGCAGAACTGCAACTTGCATATAATGAAAGTAAAGGAGAGGATGTCCAATGATATCAACGCGACACGTGTTCACATGGAGCACTGCAAAGATGACACGGAGGTGAAGATGGTGTTACCGTGTTTGTAACGGTAAATCCAACAAAGTGGTACAACCCGAAAGGACCGATAAGTGTCGGATCACATGTCGGTGATCCACTTTCTACTGACGATCAGAATTTGTAAGTTCGTTACTGTCCACTGTCTATGTTTACATTAATCTTTTGTAAATTAATATTTTCAATAATATGAACTAAGTTTTTCAATAATGTGGGGGCCACTTGATTCTTCTCGTTTTTCCATGATCTTTTGATTGGGTTATTTAATAATTTGTTAGTTGCATGTCATTATTATCCCTTTCTTTGTTTTTGAAAAGTATACTATATTTTTTTTTTACAATTTCTTATTGTCATCATTTCTCTTAATAATTTAGAAAGAAATCATAAATAATGTATAAAGAAATCATGGTTATCTTGTTATTTGTTTTTTTGTTAAACTTATTTAAATGTTTAAAAAAACTTATTTAAATGTTCTTTTTTATACAATTATTTAAACTTTATAAAAAGAAGATGCTTCGTCGAGCGAGGAAAATCTGAACCCAACAAACGTCCAACCCCAACCAAAAAGCGGCACCTAAAACTTGGTCATCACTGGTTAACCAAAATATTATCCCAAACTTTTGAAGTGGGCCGAAATATTTGATGACCTGGATCTTTAATATATTGGGAATATGTAGCTTCCCCAAACTTTCGGGTTTTGTTATATTTCGGAATCGAATCAATCGGTTATGGGAGAGTGGATTCGGAGTAGTTATCAAATTTGAAGGGTGGGTCTTAATTTTAATTAGAAGCGTATTTGTTTTTGGAGTTCTTCAAAGATAAAACGCAATATAAATAATTGTATTTAAATTGACAACTATAAATTAATTAAACCACTCCCTCCCCAAAAACGCAAAAAACAAATACTATCCATCCAAAAAATTTATAATCTTGGACAATTGAGCACTCCTTAATATCTACATGAAAAAACAATATCTTTTCAATTAAAACGTAATTTGAACACATTAATTTTATAGTTCATTAAAATAACAACTATTTTGTTGTATTTTTCCAGGTTGGAGCACACTTCATTATACAGAAAAACTACTTAAACTATGCAATAACCATATTGGGGCATCTGCATGATCTTATGCATAGTGTGAGATGTTGTAAGTAGATATAGTCTTAAAATAAAATAGGAACCATGAGAAAATTACTTACAATTAACTATCTAAAAAAGGAAGCCACCAAGCAACACAAGGATATAATAAACCTACAACCAAAAACTTAATTCAAACCAGAGAGAGGGCAGCCATTCAAGCCTGAGAGATGTAAGAATGATGGGAATTGGGTGCCTAAGAAAAAATAATTCATAGCTCAGAGAACATTGAAAAAATCCTCCATACCAAGCAAGTTAGCAACGTGAGCATCACAGGGGCCAAGGCATCAAGTTTTGTTGTTCAACACTTGTCGCGACAACAACATGTATGGGGCAGAAAGGAAATGGAATCAATCCTAAGTCAACTAGAGCCTTGCAATTCACATGTTTGAGTCTCGACAATATGCCTTTTAAATTGAACCAGAACACCAAAAGAAGTTTGTTAATGGATAGATTTGAGAAAATTCTAGATGTGAGTAATTAAGAGCTCGAAGCTCTAAAATTTAATTGTTTTGGTACCAATCCACGATTTGGTGAATTTACAGTCATTGACATGAAATTTAAGTTATTTAATGGAAAAAATTAATGTATCTACCTCCAAGTCGAACTATTTTCAATGTTGATGTGGGCCACTACCCTCCTTATTGTCTTACCAAAAGGCATGAGAATGAGGAAGAAGACTTAAAATTATGGACTTCACCTTCAAAGAGTGCCTTACAATCACATCGGTAAGGAGTGATAAGAAGATCACAACAATCCAACATGTCAAATCTCAGTTGATAGTGACAATTAAAGACTTATATGGTAAATAAGTTTTATATAAGGCTTACTTACAGTCCTCTCTCTATATCAATGCATAAATCACCTATGTACAGTTTGTGTTCCTAGCTGCATGCCACTATTTTTAGTTGCATGCCATTGAATGTTGTTTAGAGTTGTCATGAGTCTGTGACATTCATGCAATAAATGAAGTCTTGTGGAGGAGGACTCATCAAACTGAGCATTTGAATTTCATTTTGACGAAAAACGAGTGGACATTGGTAGCCAGGTTCACACACAAAGTTTTGGGCTTATTTTGGGCCTAGTAGTAGACTAGTAGTGGTTCTCTATTGTTACGACCGTAGTAGCTGACACATTGTCACACCTTAGATCTCAACCCGAAGTGACTCGGGAGCCAGATTCAAATCCCAGTGGCCAATGCCTCGTAGTTGTCAGTCATCACTCGTCATCTTGCATAGCTAAGTAGTGAGTGTGTGGCATGAGTGAGTGAGTGATTATAATTTATGATATTTCCAATATTCTGAATGAGGAGTCAAATTTTATAGCATAGGAATTTCAACATAGAAATTTAAATTTAAATGGATAGGTGATTTCAAATGTTGCCCTTCTTTTGAAGTGTTGATATAAATTATGTTCTTCTTAATTGGAAGAGTAAATTTCAGATTTTAATTTTTTTTTAAGGGGAATTTTAACTTTTCACTTCTAGGAAGGGATAGAACCCTTTGGAAGGGTCGGGAATGGTTGACATTTGAACACTAATTCGAAGTAACAATGTTAGAGGAGATTGAACCACATTAGAAATAAAAAATTATATTACTAGTAAAGTAAAAGCTAAATTAAGATATTAAGATATTTTATTTTTATTAAAAAATAAAAGTAAGAATGTATTAAATTTTATAAATTTTCTTTGTTTTTTACTTTGTTGTTACTAATTTAATAGATTATTTTAATTTCTATTGGATATAGCTTAGGTGGTTGGGAGGAATGATTATTACTCTCTCTACACATTGAGCCCTTATATGGATTATGTAATTCTGGCAATATCTATCTTCACTTTGGAATGATTTTTTTAGTGTTTTACCTTAATTAGTTCTAACTTTCGTGTTTTACCTAGATTTGTTTCCTTGCACATTCATCTTTCCAATTTTTCAAACAATTCGGTTTGTAAAACATTACAACTTAGTTAATTGTATGACAAATTTGGTATGCGAATTGAAAAAAATATATGTATGGTAAACCACTTTCTAGGAGTTCTGGTTACTTTCATAAGTCTAGCATGCTACTTAGGCTATGAATTAATTCATGGGAAATTCAGTTCTATTTGTTATGGTGTGTGAGTTTTTAGTTATTGTAGCAAATTTCAACATTAAAGTTTATATATTTTAAATCAGAAAATTGTTCAAAAATAGTGCATATTTCCTATTACATGATCAACATTTACCCTTTAGAACTTAAAAACATTAATAATATTCTTAAATTTAAAAAAGAAAAAAATTAAAAACTATTTTTCAAGACAAAATGATTATATAATATGTAAATTACATAAATTAAAGACAAATACAAGAATTTGGATGTCAACTAAAAACACTTTAACACCTTATGGCATAGAACTTTTAAGCCACACAAAGAATACAAGTGCCTAAGTTATGTTTGAGATTTGAAATTCACCAACTCAAAATATAATTTTTGAAAATAAGTATCATAAATTGTACACAACTTTTTTCTTTATAGATTTATTCATTTTTATTAGCAATCTCCTTTAGCTTATTGTTGGCCTCACAATAAATCCCTCTCATTTTACAAATATGAATGGAACCCATGTATATGATAATATTTTTATATTTGAAAACTATTATTACAAGTCTTAACCTTAATCTATCTTTGATTATAGTGTTGAAGGTCAACATATGGTTTTGCAGGCTAGAATTTGTTTGGTTCAGATTCTTATCTTTTTGTTTTTTTAATGGTTATTAGGTTAATTTTGTTTCATTTATTTCATTAGTCATGTTTATATCATATTCTTTAGGTTATCATTCAAATTTCAATGATGAGCATCATTCATACTCTTAATTATTTAAGTGATTATCACCAATTCAAATTATTTAACATTTCAAATTTTATGACTCAAAGCATGCAAGTTGAAATTGATTATAAGGATTAGTGTTATGTTTTTTCAATGATTCTTATCACATTTTTATCGTTCAGAGTAATTATCAAGTTCATGGAGAATATTACATTAACAAGGTTTTGTATTTTTCTTCTTTATCATAGTAGTTTAAAAGTATTTATTTTTAAATTTTGAAGTTGGTAGAATTGTATTTTTTTTTTCTGAATAGTAAAACCAAATTTTATTTATTTGTGTATAATGGCTTTAGTTCTCCAACTTATTGCTAATTCTTTGACTTAATTTATATTGCGTGTTAGAATATTAAAAACCCACTTTAAACTTCATATATAATGTATTAATAATTTTTTATTAATTTCCTAGGTGTTGACACCTATAGTTGGCCACATATTGCCTCTTTTGGACCACACATTCCATCATTATCCATATGAGTGCACTCAGAAATATTCTAGATAAGATCCTGCTGCTTTTATGAATATCCTGAATTAGCAAGAGCGCTTTCCTGCCTTACACAGTTTGTTCTGCTTTTTCTGCTTTTCAATGGCTAAGGACAAAGCTAGGCACCCTCATTGACTTGGCAAGTCATCTTCTTTTTGGCCAACTCATCCTCCATATTTTTCTCTCCAAAATCCATCATCACATTCCTTTTTGATCACTCATGAGTTTCCATATCAAATTTAGCTAATTCATGAGGTCCTTGACTGATTTGGAAAGTGATTTTGCCAACTTGGGTTTCTTAGCTTTTTGTAAGCCTCTCTTTTGTGAGCTTTCCAAACTTGCCTCCAAGGCATTCAAATTCTCTCTTGAGGATGCATTATACTGTGTATTCATATTGTTGAATAATACAGAGATGATATTTACATCAATTGAGTTTTGTCTCTCATGGTTCTACTTCAACATTTCTTCTTATTTTTGTATATCTCTAAATAAATTCTTGTGAGGACTTCTTTGATTCTAGATCCAGGCTTCTTAGAATTTCACCATGGTCTTGAACCTATTTAGAATTCCTACAGGGTATTAGATCTTGGGGAGATCTTGATTAAATTAGTATTCTAGTATAAGATTTCAGAGAGTTTGTTTTGTAGGTATTGAAGATCAAATGACAGGAATCTATGTTGAATAAGAACTCGGATATTTCCATCTCTCATCATTGTTCTCCTCTTACACTTTAGATATTGAGGATCCTTTTCCAGTCATTAGTATCCAAGAAGATGATCCAATGATTATTTAGAAGTCTAGTACATAGTGTGAGGTTGTTAGTTGCGCTCTCACTTCCACTATCCATGCTCTTGCCAGTTCCTACATGATTGCCAGCACATTTTCTCAAGAATTTGGAGACACCTTTCAATTCTCTCATATGTCTTCTATTTCAAATTATGAAGATCATCAGCCAGTTGTTGCAGCTTATACACACTCAAAATCTCTCTTTGGTTTGCTTTTTGGTGTTTCATTGGATGCTATAGAGGCATAATTACTCTATGGAGTTGTTGGATTCAGTCTTACTATCATGCTTATGATCCACTGCATGATTATGGTTCAAACCTACTCTTAGAGTTGCACAGAATATGGAGGACATCATCAAGACTCATTTGGACCTGATCTCAGGAAGTTCAAGTCTAGTGAGCACATTCCACTTCTTCCCATGAAGAAGATTCCTTTAGACATTTGACCAAGTTCTAACTTGCTTGGAGTTTGGAGGGATTTATTATGGTGTATTCCATGTTGATTTTGAGGGAAGGTTTTCTTCCCAAGAGTTTTTCCTTCTTTCCTCACCTACATGGACTAATAAATTTTTGTAAAGGGTGACCATAGGCCATAGTTTCTCGGGCCCTAATCATATTTTAATCACTCTAAGTCAAGCTTAAGGGGGGTGTTAGAGTATTAAAAACCCACTTTAGACTTAGGATATAATGTATTAATCACTTTTATTAATTTCCTAGGTGTTGACTAGGTAGTTGGCCACATATTGCCTCTTTTGGCCCACACATGCTACCATTATCCATATGAGCACACTTAGAAATATTATGGATAAGAATCTGCTTCCTTTATGACTATCCTAAATTAGAAAGAGCGCTTTCCTTCCTTACATAGTTTTGTCCCGCTTTTTCTGCTTTTCAGTGGATAAGGATAAAGTTCGGGCACCCTCATTTTCTTGGCAAGTTGTCTTCTTTTTGTCCAACTCATAGTCCATATTTTTCTCTCGAAAAGCCATCATCACATTCCTTTTTCATCACTCATTAGATGCTATATCAAATTTAGGTAATTCATGAGGTCTTTGAGTGATTTGGAAAGTGATTTTACCACCTTGGTTTTTTTTTTCTTTTAGTAAGCCTACCTTTTGTGAGATTTTCAAACTCAAGCCGCTAAGTCATTCAAATTCTCTCTTGATGATGTATTATATATTGCATTCATATTGTTGAATAATACAGAGATGATATTTACATCAATTGAGATCTGTCTCTCATGGTTTTACTTCAATATTTCTTCTTATTTTTGCATATCTCTAAATAAATTCTTGTGAGGACTTCTGTGCTTCTAGATCCAGCCTTATTAGAATTCTATCATGGTCTTGAACCTATTTAGAATTCCTACATTACTACTTCAAATTAATTTTGGGACTGGTCATAATTTTTCTGTGTGGTTTGAAAACAATAAAAAAATTATTTAAATTAGTATTATTACTGTTTTGAGTGTATGATGTTGAACAAATGTCGATTTAAGAACTCTTGGTTAAAATGATGATCATTATTTGTCAAAAGGGAATAAATTCTCCATCATTAAGCATTATACTATTGAATTTTTGGCTTTGGAAGGTAAACACCATGTCAATCAAAATCACTTCCACTTATTATATCATGAACATGTAACTTGTATTGAGCTATGTCATAATATATCATTTTTGAAGGTTATTATTTGTATGAACTTGGATCATTGCATCCAGTTTTATGTTGAAATTTTATTATGGTTTATTATCATTATGGATATCCTTAAGTTCTAGAACCTTCATGATGTGACTCTGGTGGTAAATATGGAAGGAACTCTCTTGTCGAATTAATGAAAGGGTGTGTTGAATCGAAAACTCATTATGGTGGGTTAAACAATGTCTTTAACCCTTGCCATACTCATTTCATTTTACCCCTTCCTATTTCGCTCTAGTGAAGATGGTAAGACCCTAGCTTGATGAGGGTTTCAAAGTGTGGTTGTTTGCTAGTTTATTCGGTCCCTTTTGTCTTCATTCCTGTGTCGATAGTTTAGTTTAACTTAGTTTTAATGTATGGTCAAAACCCTTTGCATTTACTTCTGTGGAGCACGATTTCATTTACACCTCCAAACCCTTGTTGTGTCTCTCGAGTTTCAGTATGGCACCTGCTAACCGCAAAGAACCTCATGGTTGTGAAATTGTTAAAGCCTATCCGTCTTCTCGTTCTCTTTTGGAGAAGGTCGGATGGTGGAAATTCTTCTAGAATTTTTATGTCCATAACATTGGTGTTGCCAAGGATTTTGCTTTATCTTTTAAAGTCGGTGACTTACAATTCCTAGTTGATGAAACTTGGATTGCATAGGCGACTGGATTGCCTCTTGAAGGTAAAAAGTGGTCAAAGAATGTATGTCTAAAATGAATCCGATGGAGTAAAGTAGTCAAAGAATGTATGTCTACCTATCATAAAAAGGGTATGCCCATCTCGTTCTTAAAGGAAAAATGGAAAATTTTTGTTCTTATCATAAAATAGTTCATTACTTGTGAAGGACACTACGGCTTTGTCTCCTTTTATCATATTTAAGACTCTTGATCTGGTGTTCCTTGGTCATAAATTGAATTTTCCTTTTTATTTGTTGAAGAGTCTTACTAAAATGGCTATAGTTTATTAGAGAGAGGTTAAGAATTTAGATAGAAGTTTGTTTCATTATGGTCTCATCAGAATCTTGATCGAATTTAATTTGTCTCAAGTTGGTGACTCCTGGGATAGTTTTATTTGTAGGAATGGGTTTTCTCAAACCCCTGTTCAATCAACCAATTTATCTGTTGAGACAGAGACACCTTGCATCCCTAACAATAGCCTTAAATTTTGTCAAAGTACTGTTTGTAATGATGATTTGAGTCATGAAAATACCATTGATAACCTTTTCCCAATTCTTGGAAATGGCGATCAAGATCTCAATGAGAGTCGATTTGTTAGTCAGGGCAATAACATTTTTCAAGTTTTACATAATGAGGGTTTTATTAAAGATATTGGGGTTGAAAATTGTGACTTCAAGAACATAAATGAGGGTCATATTATCTCTAGGATCACTACAAATGTGTCAAAGAGGCTTGTGGAAAAGTCTTCTCCTATTGAAGTTGTTAATAATGATGAACTTGAGCTTCAAGGCAATAATTATCCTAAATTGAAACCAAAAGAAGATAAGCATGATGACTTTGTTGACAATTTGCCACCTTTTCTTAGGAATAATGTTCCATTCCTAGGCATTCAAGTTGATCTTAATTCTAGTAATGTAACTTATGGTTTTGTGCCTTCATTTGTTGATTGTAAAAATACAAGTCATAAGAATGATCCCACTTCTTGTTCGAATTGTCAATCTTATGAATAGAGATAGCATTCTGAAGTAAATGTTTTAAAAGAGGACATAGTCCATGAATATAATGATCAAATCCATAATTTGAAGAGGAAGAAAGACCTTGTCTTTGAACCCTCAGCTTGTCTTAACATCATACATAGTCTCCAGGCATTATCCACGATTCTAAGGATGAATTACTTGATGATATGACTTATTCCCATGGCAGTCAAAATGCGTGTTATGAGGATGACTCATAATCATGTTCTTGTTGAAAATCCTGCATTAAGGATTATCAATGTGAAGTCAAGATTCTACAGGAAGACATCGCTCAGCTTCATGATCAAGTGCATCAGCTAAAGAAACAAAAGATTATTTTAATTGAAAATTATGAACTGGAATTAGCCAAGCTAAATAGGAAATTTAGAGCAGTAGAAAGACGTTTAGCTGACCAATCCTCAGGTGTTGATAGCATGACTCCGGACTTGCAGAAAATACCCAGCTTCAAATAGTCATGTCCAAGAAATTATCATGTTTGTTGCTTTTTGTGTATGTTCCAAATATGTGTGACTAGTGAATCTTCAAATTTTAATACCTGTATATATATTTTGTTAGCATATGTATACACTTTGATACTATCAAAGCAGTTTTTGAAAGGTTGATTTTGTAGTTTATTTTTTATTTTTTTCTTTTTAGTTGTATTTCTATTTTAATTTATTTATAAATATTTTTTAATGTGGTTTGTTTCCCATAACTTTAACAGAACACGCTAGGTCCATGGTAACAATTTTCATTGGGGGCACTTGAAGGGGCCTCACCTTGTCGGCTCACCCAAAGAATTGAATCTCCAACCTCCAACCCCGAATCACCCAAAGAATTGAACCTCCAACCTCAACTACTTTGATCTTGGACTTCAAAACACCAACCAATTGAGCTACCCCTCAAAGCTAATTTATTTATAAATCTTTTATTAGAATAGCTACATAATTGAAAATCATGTAGCCATTCTTTAAAAATAAATAAGATAATTGATATCTTGTTGTGTTGTTTGATCATATGCCCACTTTTAATATTATGCTAGATATTTTGTTGGGTTTCTTTCTTTACATATGGATAAACAATTATTAGAAGATCCTCATTAGATGTTGTTGATGAACGAATGGAACATTGGTTTGAGGACACATTGCATCTATCCTGTAAGTTGTTTTTCTCAATCAAATTGGTTGAAGTATGTGGCGAATTGTATGACCATGTGTCATTTTCATTTGTCCAAGTCTGGGCTTATTTGATGGATGTTATTGGATAAACATTTTGTTATTCAATAAGTTAGTTACTTGCCCAATTTTATTGTTTAGTTAGTTACTTGCCCAGTTTTATAGTAAACAATTGTAACTTTATATCCTCCTCTTATCATAACTCTTTTTATAAATAGAGGAGAAACAAGATGGAAAAGGGGGGGGGGGCAGTCTCCATAAAATGCAGGAGGATTGTATTTTTATTATGGATCTTTTTCTTTGTAAAACTGATTTTTTATCAAAGAAATAGAAAGTAGGAGGCATCGCCTGCAAGATCGAGGAGGAATGGATGGTGATATCTCGTTGACATAAACAGTGAGATATTTTGTTGAAAGAATACTTATGTAGATCTTGTGTTTGAATGTTTTCGATATATGGTTTATAGTAGCCTCTTTACTTAAATTGTTCACCGTTTCATTTGGGCTTTTAGATGAAATGCTTGACTGTGTTAAGATTTCTTCTTAAAGTCATACTGCTTTTGTATTTTTAAATTGTTATTTAAAGATAATTGCAAATTTTCTTTAGATTACCATCCCAATTAAATGAGAAAATAAACTCATTTGTTAGTTTCATTGAGCTCTTGGCCAAGATAGTGCTTCTGTTTGAAATAGTTTGTTTCTTTTTTTTTGTAATTCACTTTTATTTAGTAGTTTTTTAGATCCGAATTAATCAGATAATTTAAACAATATTTTGTTTAAATTGTCTAAAAGCTTAACTTAAAGTGTTGTGATAAGTTTTGGTTGATCCTATCTTTCCACAACTAAAATTGTTTTAGTTTTTTCTCATATTTATTAGAAGTAGTTTCACTAGATTAGTTTAGCTTAATTGAATTCATGATTAATTGGACTCTTTTGAAAACAAAACATATCGATTGACTAAGATTTTATGCATGTTTGCTAATATCTGATGTATATCTTTTATATTGTTTTATAGAAGTTTATGTCTTTTGTTTAACATTTCATTTGGTTATTTTCTATAAAACTACCATCCTTTGGAAATTTATAGAATTAGTACATTTGTCTATAATAGTTGATAGTTTAGATTAATTTTAATTTGTAGATGTTTATCTATTCTTATTAGTATTCTATTAGCTAGCTTCATTTTATTTCCTTTTATCTTAGATTCATTTTTAGATTATTAGCTACCTTAGGAATTGTAAATGAAAGTTGGTTAGATGTTTATCTAGTCTTGTTAGTATTCTATTAGTTAGCTTCATTTTATTTCCTTTTATTTTAGATTCATTTTTAGATTATTAGTTAGCTTAGGAATTGTAAATGAAAGTTGGTAGATCCTTTTAGAGAATTTTAAAATATCTTTCCACACAAAGGGAAGATCCCCTCGTTGGCTAACGGAACCATTAAACCTATTAGGAACAACCATACCAAATGGCTTGGGTATTGCTTTAAATACCTCATACTAGGTTGTCTCCTCTTCATTGAAGAGCATGTCATAATCACCCAACACTTATGTTGAACTTTGTACTCAATGTTATTCTTCCAATTCTAAAACCAAGTTACTACCAAGATAATGACACACCTAACTATAATACTATGAGAGTTCACTTTACACTTGGGATTTGATTAACTTCTTCATTGTATTAAATCTCAAACACAACCAATAGATGATTAATTGTACATGTTAGAGTGCACTTTACATTCGATAATTGGAGAGCACTTTACATTTGATGGACTAACTAAGTTACAACTAAGTTACTACTAAGATAATGACACACCTAACTATAATGACACACCTAACTAGAATAGTATGAGAGTTCACTTTACACTTGATATTTGATTAACTTCTTCATTGTATTAAATCTCAAACATAACCAATGGATTATTAATTGTACATGCTAGAGCGCACTTTACATTCAATAGTTGTAGTGCAGTTTACATTTGATAGTTGATTGACTTTGTTCATTGTATTTAATGTCTACCACAACTAGTAATGATGAGTTACCATACATGTTAGATTATAAACCTTGAAAATTGATTATTTACCGAAAATATTTACTCTAATCTCCCCTTATACAACATATATTTCTTCATGATCATGTTCACTAATTTGATGGAAATTTAGGTACAAGGCTAATCGAATAATCCATAGGGTTCAAGTAGGGAATTGTTTTCTCTCACAATCCCTTCCATATTAGTTAGAATTAGAGTGTTTGTTATAAATATGTTTGTAAGTTTTTTAATCATGATATATTCAAGTTAGATGTTTGCTTACTATTAGAGAGGGGTGTTTTTTGTTTTGAAGGATATTTAATTGATTCAATCATTTGTAATTGAACAACTTATTCATACAAGAGTAGCAATGAAACATGATGTTATTGAACTAGGAATAAATTGTTTGATTCCTTGAGTAGATAAATATTCCTTGGAGTCCAAAAATAATTTGACATGGAAAGAATGGACGTTGTTGTTTGGAATTTATGCATTCCCTTCCAGATGAAACCCAATATGCCAAAGATTTAAGATTTAATATTCCAAAGCAACAATGCATTGTTGTAAGCTTTGATCTAATTTTGCAAGGAATAGTTTTCATCAATATAAGAATGACTTTGGTCAAAGATCAAATATTCAATTATATAGTGTTTGTTTTTTTATTTCTATGTGTTTATAATGTTAAGTGATCCATATCCCAATGAAATCTATACTAACTAACGAGTGAATCCATGAATATGGGTGACACATTTTGGCCAAAAGTGACCGTGAAAATTTGATTTTTTACTCATTTATTAAATCGAATCCCTCAAAACTCATATATGCCTTGTGAATTCTGACACAACAAAAGAAAAAATTGTAGGGTTATGTTGTCTTTCCATCTATATTTTTTAAAATAAAAATATTATTTAATATGTCAGAATTGCATTTAACCATAGGTTTATTTTTGTAAATTTCAGGAAAATTTAATAAGTGGTTTGTGTGCATGTAAAAATATTGATTAATGTATAATTATTAATATATATATATATATATATATATATATATATGAACATAATCTACACAAAATGCACTGGGGCGCACCTAATTTTTTTAAATTTATGTTGGAAAATTATATTTTTTGTTAATTTTCGAGAAGAACAGTTGAAAATTTTAATCACATTTTGTACACATGTGTGTGGACGTGAACCTTTTTTTACTGGTTACAAAAATTGAAAAAACAAATACCCTTTTGTAGAGCACGCGTTGGTTTGGGGCGTCCATATTTTTTGAAATTTTTTGGTTGTGTACTTTTTATGTTATTGATTTTTCTTTGAGTTGATTCGAAGTTGTGGACATGGTTTTCTAAGTGTAAGTTTAAAAAGAAAATTAAAAAAAACTATCATATGAACTCAGAAACCCATAAATGATATGCCAATAGATAGACGATTCGTTGACCAATCTATTGATATGAAGTCCACCACCTAAGTGTTAGGATATTCCTATACTCCATCCTAGTCCTACCGGCATTATCATTATTTTTCATTTCAGTCATACATACATTTTTGCATCCAGGCATGCAATTGCATGCATCCCAGTCATCAATATGGTGTCTCCTAGCACCTAGTGCTTAGTTTCCTA
Source organism: Larix kaempferi (assembly GCA_027924585.1). NCBI lineage: Eukaryota > Viridiplantae > Streptophyta > Pinopsida > Pinales > Pinaceae > Larix > Larix kaempferi. Next base: position 5,991,816 of record BSBM01000606.1, on the reverse strand, counting down.
GCCCCGGGAGCCTGTTTCCACTCAGTTCCAACCCTCCTAGTCAATGATACGCCCTCTTTTTCACCTACCACATGTGAAAGGAACCCTCTCTCACCTACCACTAGTGACACTTCAGTTAGTTGCTTGATTTGTGGGTCTTTCCTTGATTTAAGGACTGATTGACTAGTTAACTAGCTGAAACACTCCGTTGGACACCCAGAGAGACTTGGTTGACTATTCTGACTGCAGTTAGCTCCTCATGCACCCTCCATTAGTGCTCTATGCATCAGTTACACCTACTACATGCAGTTAGACTCAGTTTGACACATGGTTGATGGTTACTTGTGCTTTGATGACTCTCCATTGATCTGATGATGAGTTCATGCAAGCTAATTCGAATTGCCACCTTGACATTCGAATCCTCTCCATTGTATTATTTATTGTTCATATTATGATTAATGAATTAGTGTGATATTATTCTACTTCTATCTGAGTTCTACTTTATCATAATTCTGCTACTCTTTTACACTGCATTGTCCACTCTTCTTCTATTTTTCTGCTTAATCTTTCTTGTGAGGTATACATTAGCTCTTAGATCTGTTGTGAGGATTTTCACATGACTAAGGTGCATCCTAGGATAGAGTTTAGACAAGAAACATGGATGTAAAATTAAAATTGTAGAAAAGAGGGCTAAAATCCTGTCTTTAAAGCCCTCAATCGAGGTTTTGGGCGGGTTTTAAAATATCTCGATTGAGGGTTTAAATGTGGTTAAGATGAAAACTAGATCAAGCTTTTGTGAAATATTTTTTTTTTAAAAAGCATCTGGATTATGAGTTAAGGAGCTCGATCTAGTTTTTTTAAAAATCTTGATATAGCTTTTAAAAGCTCGATCTAGCTTTCTAAAGCTAGTTGTAGTTTCTAAAATCTAGATCGAGGGTTAAGAAAACCCTTGATCGAACTATCTAGCTCAATCAAGAGTTTTTTCAACGCTCGATCGAGCTTCTGAAAATAGCTCGATTGAGCACTTTTTTAATCCCTTGATTGAGTTTTCAAAAGCAGGGAAAATTTTAGGGGCGAATTATAGCCCATGGGCGAAATTATAGGGATCACCAAGAAACCCTGGGCGAAATTTTAATATGAAACGGGTTTTTTGAAATTTAAGAAATTAGTCCACATTTTATGAATCCCCACATGGTGAAAAATCAGATAGCCCACCCGGTGAGAGAGGGAAAACACAATTTAGCCCCGTGAAAGAGGGAGGAAATGGTCGGTTCACCCTCGTCATTCCCATAATGGAATCCAAAGGTAGTTGGTTCGCCAGTAAATTTTCATTCATGGAGGCGTGAGTAGTTCGTTCGCCCATGGTTTTCATTCATAGAGGGGATTGCTATTTTGTTCGTCCATGGTTTTCATTCATAGAGGGGATTGCTAGTTTGTTCGCCCCAATTTATGGACCATAGGACATTTTCGTTGGTTATTTCGCCTTGGATTCGAGGTTTTCGGTTGAATTTGCTCCCCAAATATACATTTTCTTATTTTTGGGCCAAACATTCCATGGAATTTGATCAATGGAGGTATCCATGTTGTTTTTGACCTCCCCATTTCACGTTAATGAGAAAATCGGGGGTTTTAGCTCCCAAATTTGTTAGTAAGATGGGAAAACGTGCAACGGTCTAGTGATTCAGTGAAATGGGGATGTTTTTTCCCCTATATAACGTTGCAAGAGTGGAGAATTTATCCCATACAAACCCACATGAAGAATCATATGATTTGTATCTTTGCATGAAGCTTGATTTGGGTTACAATTTTACAGTGGCTGAGTGGAAAGCAATTCGACGGTGGTTGATTGGAAAATATCTTCATTTTTTCAAGGTTCCCTGGGGTTTGCAGTCTTTGACTCTTTGCAGAGGTTAGTTTCCATAGAAAATTTGTTTTCCCCAAAACTTAGTAGCTAAAGCTTAGCAAATTGTCTTACATTTTTGTTGTTGTGCATGTTGGTAGTTTGAGTTACAAATTTGAGTTTATTTTTACTCCATTAATGTATTTTGAATAACTAAGAATTTATATGGAATTCATTTAGCAAGAGAGTTTGTTTTGTGATACAATGGTCATCGTGATTGCACCATATTTCTGGTGGATTTGCATAGCCTGATACAGTAATTGTCCTTGGTCAAGTGCCAATTTTCAGTCCATTACGGGCTAGTTACTTTGGTTTAATTTCAATAGGCTCTGTAACAATATAATCTCAAATATAAAGTAGAAACTAATGAACTTGTCATAACTTCTTGTTGAGTTTTTAATACCAACAAATTATGTGTATTAGGGAACCAAATGGTCGGTCAAAGACATCAATGAACTATGTTGTGTATTTTTTTGTTTCAGAGATTTGACTAACTATTGTTTAATTGTTCTTCCTAATAGGACCTTCTTATAAAGGTTGTCTAATGACCATTTGGACCTGGCCATTATGATAAACCAGGTAGTGTTGGTATATTTTCTACTAGATTTACCAATGGATATTATGGTAGGTTAGCCAATTTGACAGTGGTGGAGGAATGGAATTCTTATTAAAGTTTAGGATTTGAAAGTGGTGGAGATTTGAGAAATGGGATTGTTCACAAGGATTTTCTTAGGAATAAGTGTTTGCATTATTTGTATTTGATTTGTTAATGGCTGCAACATCTTAGTAGAGTGGGTCATTTGTCCATCCACAGTCCCATTTTTTCATTGCGAATCGAAACTCCTTCCTCTAACACTTCAATTCGGTTATGTAATTCATCTTCTATCTCATTCCTTATCTGGAATAGTCTTAAAAATTAATTGTGTGCAAAACTCTGTAGTCTTATTTCTAGTCTTCTACAATTGGTTATTATGTTTTCTATTCCTATTCATAATTATTGATTGGATGCTTACTATTGCTACAACTAGAATATGGTGTCATTAGCCTAAATGTATTTCCTTTCTATGTGACTGTTGATTCTCGCTAGGGAGCTATACATGCATTAACATCTCCTTTTCCATCAAAATTATATAGGTCCTTTATATTGGTGCCCATACATCTTATTGATCTTATCATTGTGCATCAATATTTCCATTCTAGCCTCCAAAAGACATTTAATCTAAACTCAGGTTGAACATTCCAATAAAATCTAACACAGATTTGAAGAGGAGCACTAGGGTTGTAACAGGAGGTTTCATATTTCTATACTGTATACCATCTACTTGTTGCTACATACAGTGAAACAAAAGATGTGATTATCCATAAAAATGTGCTACCTCTGAAATGTCACAAATCTTCCCTAAATTGATGTGTAAACCCTCAAACGGATGCCATAATTTTTTAACAATAGTGGGACATTCTGCAAGTGGATCAACCCTCAAGGATGATGGCACATATTTATTTTAAGGCCGACATCTACTTTGTAATAGTTCTTTGCAGGTTCAACCTTTGCTTCAATCCCCTAACTCGGCCTTAAGGATGAATTTTGACAGGTGCAATCTCTCTCCAAACTGAACTCTGGGCCATTCTCCCACACTGTGAAACATTCTAGGCACTGCTTAGCCCTCAGAAAACCCTAATCAACAATTATGGGCGTTTCTTATCCCTTATATATCTCTAATCAACAATTATGGGCATGCAAATAGGAAGATAGAGGACAAACTAGTAATTTCTGGTGTGAATTTTGACCAGAAAATCAATTCTGGGTGCACTTAGACCTCCAAAATAGTGGCAAACAATCATGACAATTACTTCAAATCGTCAAGAAGGGATTCTCAAGAATTATGGGTAGTATGGTGTCAATCCAAGACACCATTTTAGCAAATAGCATTTTAGCATGTTCCATACCCTTATTGGGGATTAGTTCCCTATTATTGGAAATATTACCTAGTTCCCTAGTTGCCAAACTAATCATAAGCTACAAGATGAAATCATTGACCTTATTAACAATTTCATTGACAAGATTTTAGATAGGTTCTCAGAGCCTTTTTTCTAGAAGTGGATTATGCTAAGTAGGGTGTAGTGCACTGAATTGGTTCAGATAGCGTCGAACAAAAGGGAGACTATAAAGAATAGAATTGATCCTCTTGACATTATTGGAAACGACGAGATAATCCAACTAAAACAAAATTAACATACCTAGGGGGTTGGTCCCTCTAGTGAGAATATTTGATAGAAACGACGTCGATATAAGGCCCTCTCTCTAGCCCTGGATAGATGAAGTTCAAAGACTCAAACATGGTTGGGAATTGGCTTAACCACCTAGAGTAGTCCTATACATGCCCAAATGTGAATGGAAATAACCCATATTTTCTTCTCATTCTAATTAGGATGCTAATTGCTATTGTTTATTGCCTCAAGGATTCCCAGGAGTTCTGATAGTTTCATAGAATTAGCTTAGATCCAACAATTAGGATGTTAGAAGGTGAAATCATGTCTAGAATGAGCCCATCATTCAACACATTGCTATTTGAAAGATACAAAATGGAATGGAGTGAAGACAACCCTATTGTATATCACCAAAACTACATCCATAAGCCATTACTGGTCATCACTGACTTCTTCATAAATATGTGCATTAAGGTTGTCGTTAACTAGTTTTCTCGAGTTGGTGCAAATGAGTAGTGCTCCTTTTTTGGAAATGTATCCCTAGGAGAGGATATATTTCTTATGGAACCTCAAAAAATATACCATGTGGTATTATTGTCATTACTGATATGAAATTATATTTGTTTTTTCTCTGACTTGCACACCCATTAGTTCACTTAAGCTCAGTCTTTTGATCTCAAACAAGAGCTCTCTATAAAATATCATTGTGATTTTGATAGGTTGTACTTTCTTATGGGGTAGAAAGTGATAGAGAACTTGGTATTCCAAGAGAGGTATGTACTTATGTATTAAATCATTTCATACTTCAATTTGGTGCTTTGGTTGCATGGCACCAGTTACTTCATTTCCCTTATTTCTATTGTTTTATGGTTGAGGGTTCTCTAACCCATCAATGTCTTTTGAATAACTAAGAATTTATATGGAATTCATTCGAAAAGAGAGTTTTTTTTGTGATACAATGGTCATCGTGATTGCACCATATTTCTAGTGGATTTGCATAGCCTGATACAGTAGTTGTCCTTGGTCAAGTGCTAATTTTCAGCCCATTACGGGATAGTTACTTTGGTTTGATTTCAATAGGCTCTGAAACAATGTAATCTCAAGTATAAAGTAGAAACTAATGAACTTGTCATAACTTCTTGTTGAGTTTTTAATACCAACAAATTATGTGTATTAGGGACCAAATGGTCGATAAAAGACATAAATGAACTATGTTGTATTTTTTTTTGTTTCAGAGATTTGACTAACTATTGTTTAATTGTTCTTCCTAATAGGACCTTCTTATAAAGGTTGTCTAATGACCAATTGGACCTGGCCATTATGATAAACCAACTAGTGTTGGTATATTTTCTACTAGATTTACCAATGGATATTATAGAAGAGTTATGAATTCCAAATGGAATAGATTAGGCACCCATTAGAATTGTGTTTCTGTCGAATGATGTCGACAATACTTCATCTGTCCTGTTGTTTAAGATAAGTGAAAAGACCAAAAAGTGGATTTTTTGTATCCATTTGCTCTCCCGATTGGAAGAGGCCCACCTAGCATTCAAACTTGGAGCAGAAGGAAGTTTGATGCCGCAAGGACTATAATTGCTTTGTGTCATAATTCTGGATTGGTTTGCCAAAATACTCACTCTAAGCCCTCCAAACTGGGCCTTGTATTTGACTGTTAATCTTAAACAAATATTCTGAGGGGATCAACCTTTGAAATTTTGAATGCCCAAAATAGACAATATTGAAGTAAGAAAAGCATTCTGATGTGCTAACACCCTCCACTCCATCCATGATCTGGAATCAACATCCCATGTGTCCTTCCAATGGAAGATGCGCCTGGTTTATTATGTGAGTTTGATACCAAAGGATTTCAGCAACACATTGGCATTGATCCTTCCAACTCCAAATTGATCAGAAATCTAGGTACCAACCACATATACTACTTGAATAATTCCAATTCACATACTTAGCCACAAAATTACAATCAGTCCACATGATCTAAAAAATAACAGAGCCTTGGACTTACAATTGAGGGGTGGAAATAATATTAGACAAGATGAAATTACCCTGGATCCTATGAACATGATGTGCCTGCAATTTCTTGTACATCAATAGAACTTTCCAAGGAGATGAGCCCTCCAAATTGCTTCCAATGCATTTGTTGTTAAGATTTTTCCGTTAAGAAGCCATATAAATCAATCCCAAGCCACCCTCCTCCTTAAGCAAAATGTAAGTTCATTCCATGGGACCAAACACAACCCTTGCTCACCAGCATACTTGGCCCACAAAAATGTCCTTCTGAATTTTTTAGTCTTATAGAATCTGAACTATAATCCTGGCTAAGCAACCAATATAGAACCCACTCTCATCTCTATAGCCTATTAATGCATCCACATATAGTTAGATATCTCTTTTTTGAAGTTTCAACATATAGCTCATTATATCCTTCATGATAATAATACTTGTGTCTCTCATATTCTTAATAACCCTAGTGTATTATTTTTATTTCAATTGCATTCATCCATGGTGTTTGAAACAAGAATTGTCTCGCCTTCCTAAGGTATGGGGGGGGGGGAATGTAGACCACATTCTCCATGTCATTTTGTAGTAACAATGGTCTCTGTTTTGATAAGTTAAATAAATCAAAGTATTGGTTCAAATCATTGACTTTAAACTTCAAGAACTAAATCACACTTTGAATTATTTTCCTCTTTGCAGTGGATTTGTAGTGAGTAGAAGCTAGTTTGCATGTTAATCATGATTGTATTGAGGCTTCCTTGGATGTAGCCTGTTTTTTTTTTAAAACTTGTTTAGTTTTGTCTTGGCATTTGTATGGCTCATCACTTAGGTCTTCTCCTTATAAGGTTGTTCTAGATAAAACATTTATCCTCTAAAATTTTACATTTGGAAATAGATGGGGAAGGAGGCCACTTTGAAACTTGAGGAAGAGATCAACAACTAGAACATCAATATGAAGTTTTATTTATTGTTGTTGAACTCTTGGATGTGCTCTTGTACATTTCATTGAAGCTTTTCCAAAGTTGCAACCAACTGATGTGCAAATCATGTACAACCATGCAGAGCTAAAATGTAGTCTTATTGACTTTATGAGGTCATCCCAATTCAAAATTGCATTCTGAATCCTGATCTTGCTCCCTACAAGGTTTAATTTGGCAATGTCGTCTTTTTGAATCTCAATTGTGTTGATGTATTCAAGCCAAGTCTCCATGTGAATGATTCTTGAACTTCTAACCTATTCATGACTACCAATCACAATGCCAAACCTTGAACTTGATGTCGACCTTGAAACTAGATGAAAATGAGGGAGGGTGGGTGTTGATCCAGTCCTTAAGAGAATTCATTATTCTGAACAATTTTTACACGGTTTCTGCTAGTCTTTTTTCCATATTCAGGTCTTTGTCAGAAAGGTGTTTACTATTTATTAGTTTGTCAATTTATCGAAAATATAGGTGAATGATGAATGACTATAAAGGAGGATGACCAAGAGGAAAGTTGCAAAGTATAATCCATCACACTAAAATAGAGTTGTTGGGTCACTATAATTAGAGCACTGGTGACCCAACTTCTAGGAAGAAAAATGATTTTTTATTAATTTATAGCAGTGTACATAGAATTTGATCAACGATTTTGGCATTCCTTATAAAATTTTGTGTTTAATTTCTAGCCATAATCCCTTAATAATACTACAAAATGTTCAAAATGGGAATTCAATGTGATATAGATTTTTGTAGGTAGTTAAGGCACCTGTACGATGACCTAATTCTGGTTGGGTAACTTTCACCCAATTCGTTTTCCTGTATAAGAACCAGTATTGTCAGACCATATTATTTATAGATAATATTGTATGGATGCCAATTTGTTAGGATATTGGCTTAGTTGGGGTTTTCATCTCTATTTCTATTTCCTCTGTAGGCTCATCTCTACTTGATGATGTGAATAGAGATATTTCTTTGAGAAACATGAAACTTATTATTAGCATGTATGGGGCCAGTAAAGTTTCCTAATCAACTTTGGCACCATCTTCATATAACCTCTCGTCCCACAGTACCTTTATTGGCTGATAACAGTTCAACAAATTATCAGATTCTATTTGAATTACATCTAGAACATGAATAACTTCAAGCCTAAGGCTCTTTAATTCTCCATTGTTTATGCAGCCAATGTAGAACCTGTAGTGCCCCTAGACTACTGTAGACATTGAGGGCACCTGCTAAGTCACCCAACTGTTTGAAACGTTAATAAAATAACCCTATGATTTTATTTTGAGTATATTTATGATTACGATTGATTGATATATGTGCATTTGGGTAGTTATTGTGAATGGACGATTTCATGTTATTTAACGATTAACTTTGATATGAAAATTGTACATATGGAAAATGCTTAACGACTAGCTGTACGGTGATTATGTATTTGTCGACGAAATGTATATTTGATTAGAAATTTGAATAAATCATCAATGTTTAACAATACTTGATTTAGAAATCAGATGATGATTATTGAGGACAGTGCTACTAATAAATTGTTGTGAGAAGTGTGTATAGAAACAAGTGAGACGGTTCACCAACGGACACACAAAGGAACATGAAGGGTCGTAGAGTACGGGTAAATCACACACAGGGGGAGCGACGACGATGTCGACTTCCGACAAGAATACCACGCATGAGCAGATAAGCACTGATCCGCTTGCTCAAGAGGAATGCGTGAGAGCGTACGAGGTGGGCCACGACGGAGCTGGTCACGTACGAGTTGAGGGGCGCGCAGTGAGAACGGACTCACTCCTCAGCGCCATTAGTCCCTAGATAGCATGTAGACGGAGGATGGATGGTAACGATTCCTAAAATCCCTACAAGAGTTCCCGCAAGTCAAAACGGAAAGATGGTGGCAGAAGGGCCCGACCATGCGGTACCCTGTCGAGAACGGAAAGAATGGACGCAAGGACCCAACGATGCGGTACCATGCCAAGGAATGGAAACCATGGATGACTGGACCTGACGGAGTGGTACCATGTCAGGGAATTAAAATTAAGGAACTAGGAGCCCAACGACGCGGCATCGTGATCCTAGTGAGTTTGATGGTTAAATTTAACTGCATAAAAACTTATGAGAATAACTCTAGATTATTACTTAGCAAATGCATAAAAATAATTTAGGCATTTGCACATGAATAGTTATTTTTGTTGAGCATTTAAAATAATAGAAATCATTATTTAGGAAAAAATATAATCCTAAGATTAAACACCCAGTCAACTAAAAGCTAGGAGTTAATTAAAATATCTGGGGGACAAACTGGAGCAAACTTAGGGGTGTTGGTGCACTTCCTAGAGAAACTGACACTTTGATGGGTGAGTGTTTTAATTAAATAATTAATTGAAAATATTTAATTATGCATGAAGCGACATGTGTCGCATGAGATTTTCCTTTATAAGGAAGGCTTGGGGAATGGGTAAAGGGCCCATAATTTGGACGATTGTCGTAATTTTCGAATGCCTCAAAGACTTGCTGCTATCTAAGGATTTGGCTTAGAAATCCTGGTGGGAAGGGAAGCCCAAGCTGAATTTCTGAAATACTTGTGTGAGCTCTACGACCCAAAGCTCGGGGGAGGCCATGCGACTGAAAGCATGAGCCTATGGTTGGGTGGCGAAGCTAACGGTTGCTTCGCCTATGGTTAAACGAGCTTTGCTGGAGGGATCCTACGGAAGACGCAGACGACAGTGGACAAGATGGTATCAAAGACAGGTTATGGTTTGTTTTGATTTGCTAAGTTATTCATTTATTTAGTTTATTTATCTAGTCATTGTGCTTTCTAATCTCTTGTGTATCAAGTGGTTGAGTTTCAGGTTAAGCATGAAGGCCCCTACAGGAGGGGCACTACATTTGGTATCAGAGCCGATCGAGCCTTGAGGGCACTAGACTCTTAATCTTCTACAAATACACCTTTCTCCATATCCGCTGCAGAACTTGGATATTCGGTACTCGGACGTTGGATCAATTGTGGTTTCCTTGGAACTACACCTACGGCTTGAGCAACCGTGCCCACAGGTTTTATTCACTCTAAAATTATTTTTACCTCTGTTTTGATTTAAAGAAATGTTGAAAATCAAGAAGAGAATATATAATTATGTTTTAATTAATTTTCTGGGCATGCAAGTTTTATTTACTTCAATATTTTTATCTCCATTTTTACTTAAGGAAATGCTTAGAGATCTGAAATGTACTTTCGATTTAGAAGGTATTACATTTTTTATGAATCGTTCAAAGTAGATTAAAGGCTGTGTAAATTGAATCGACCAATCTGTTATACATCCATTTTGAAACTGTGCGCTAACTAGATCTGAGTTCGTATAAGTTTCCTTGACTGCAAATTTTCTGAATATTAGATTTTAGCATCACTCACAAATTTTCTCAAATCTGTACTTCCAGCAATCAAAATTTTGTATTGCATCCACCCAAAGCCGTGCACTAATCCGATCTCATGCTGTTTAAGCTAGCTTAACTACGAGTTACCTGTGTACTTGATTAATTTATAAACCTAAAGGTTATTCAAATCTAGAATTTCAATAAATAATTCATTATGCACTCATCTGTAGGTCGATCGATGTTTAGATCTCAGACTTCATTACCTATTTCGCCTATGTAAACAATGTAAAACTAGAATCATCCACAGCCTCCCAAATCTGCTAAGGGCACTTCTTTTAACCTCTATATTGGCTACTATGGCAGAGATCGGCTTAAACCTTTTTCTTAGCCTCTGTATTGGCGCAGATCTCGTAGATCTGTTCAATGCCTTTGTAAAATTCAGTGTTTTCCATTGTAGCGGGTAAACGTTGACCGTATTCTCATACCTCTATAACTCCATTTCAAGTCACGGTTTCGGATCTCAGAATTCGCAGTTCAACCGAATGTTCATACCTTCGTATAACCCGGTTGATTAGAGGAACGCAAACCCTGCGTATCTGAAGATCTAGGTTGTAGGGTGCGCATTTAAAACCTTTGTACATGTGAATCGTGCAGTAGATCCATAAAAGAGTAGGTTGACAATCCTTCCAAGTGGTTTAAGCGATCACTATATATGTTAATCTCTGTGTGCCCCTTTGTAACAGACCCTTATCGATCAAGTGTTTGTTCATCTCTGTGTTGATTAAGTGATACCATCAATAGGACGGGCACCACAGTTAAGAGTATGATTCATTGTATGAATTTTTAACCTTTGTGTTTTCCATCTAAACGCATGTCCTAAATCTCTGTAATTGCTTTAGCACAGACCTGTTTACACCGCTTATGTGATCCCTGTAATCGCTGTAGCATGGACCTGCTTCAACCGTCAACCTGATTTCTCTGTTTTTGCTAGGGGATTGAGAGGATCCGTTACACCTAAGCCCTGTTTGTTTCGTTAATTATTGCTCTCAAAACTGTTATTATTGGGTCGAAATTTTAGGAATTTCACTTATGCATGTTTTAGCCGTGAACTAGGGATTTCAGTCGGTCAACACAATAACATGCAAGTGTTAAACCTATGCTCAGCGAACCTTCACGATAGGATGCGATACAAACTCAGAGTTATGTGAAAACTGTAATTGATGAAGATCAAAACATGCCTGATGGCATTTCTAAGCATGCGCCAAGCTCCTTCTAAATAGCAATTGAGTCCATATAGTTGTCAAGTGGAAGTTAATATGTGTCATTGTTTTGAATGCGGTTGATTTTCCAGAGTGGCATAGCCTTATTTAGATCTGGCATAAAATCTTTGATTTTCTGTTTAATGGGACTCATTCTTCTTTTTGATAGCTTAATCATTTATTATTATTATTATTATGTGATTTCGTCTAGGAAAAGAGCATAGCTTCGAGGCATTTTAATATTGTCATGTGCACACTGCATACAAATTGATGTTGTGTTCTTTGCACACAATTTACTTCTAATTCAGATGAAGTAATAAATTTTCCAGATGTTATCGAAATTTATAGCTCATATAGAGTTATGCGGTGTCCAAACTCTACGTCTTTCAAAAATAAGCAGAAAAACCTGTTTATATAAAAAGAAGAAGCGTTATTGTTATCCCTTCAATAAAGTATTCCAATATTATCTTGTTTAACAAGTAGTGTGCCTAAATCGTGGAGAGACCTCGCTTTGACAACCCTCAATTGCACCCATGATTCTGTCAAAGCAGTCGATCTTGTATTTGGACTAGACCTGGCAGTCACATGGAGCCCATTGGATGAAATGCGCATCCTTTAGTTGGAGCTCGCAGTTGCGGTGAATTACCAGTCGAGTTGTGACCCGATGCTCGTCTACCTTGAACTGTAGTTCAGTTGGAGTGATTGCCGAAGTTAAGGGCGTAAATTTCTTATCTTTGCTGAGATAGGTAGCATCAGCGTAAATCATAATATCCCATACTGCAGTTAGATTTGGCCACCTATCGTGGATCCGAAATTAATGCTTAATTTGGTGTACAAAGCAGAAAACGGAAGTGTATTTACTTTTGTTTAACCTATTGCTGTATATTCTTCTTTTACAAAAAAATGAGATCTCTGTCAACCGCCCAAATAAAATAAAAACTGTTGAGTGCCAGCGCATGTGTCACTCCTAATTCCTTATTTCAAGTATAATGTTTGTAGAACCTACGCCGTATGCGATTAATTAGCTTGGCTGTCTAAAGAAATTAATAAAGACTAACTCATGTTTATTTTTAAGTTTCTTTTATTAATAGTTTGGCTATCTTTAAAAGTTAAATGGTAACTTCAGTTTAATGGATAGATTAATGAACAAATTGATAATCTACATCAAGGGATCGATAATCGCGTCATTGTTGGATAGCTTCCACCTGTGCGTATCGAAGATTTTCATCACTGCTTCTAAACACTTACCTCACTTCAGTGATAATTGAATTCGATTGCACCTAGTCCTGACTTATCCCCGACTGCTCAGCGTCATTTGAGCAATTCTCGGTTAGTGGAGTTGATGAGACGGCGCAGCTCTCTCTTGACCAATGTCCATGATGACTATAAAATAACAATTGCAAGAATATTCTACGTAAATAGATTCGTTTAAAGTAAAAATTGCAGATGACTATTAAGTCTTATGTCCAATCGTTAAATCCTGAGCAGCCAACTAATCCATAAGGAACGATTGAAAAGATCAAGCCGTACAGCCTAAGACTTTACCACACATTTATCCATATATATATACAATCTATGGAATACAACTGCAACAAATCTATATTTCTGCCGAGCTATAAAGTCTCTAATCTTAAAAGATATTAAATATGAGATTTGTGACACGGATCATATTAAATCTTAGCAGCATACGATATCACACGTTATAACTATACCGTGATCAATATGAGGTTTATATATACAACATCTATCTCAGAAAATGATAGCATTCATCATATACAAAAATCCACATAAATTAACACTTGGGATCTAGGAATCTACTAGCCCTTCCAAAGCATCAATAATGACGGAGTATGCTTTATAAAAGAAATCATACCACGTGTTGTAGTTCAGATTAGCTGACAGGTGGGCATGCATATCTTAGATTTCGAATTTGATTTATTAATAGAGCTGGTGGAATTAAGGATGTCGTTTAATTATGATACGTAAACTGTATTGGGTTACATGTTGATGACTATTTGCATAAATTACATACCTTACGATATTATAGAGTAGAACTTTTATATGCGGTGTCAAGGATGCAATTCGTGTCAATTTGATAATATGTAAATGAATTACATTGTAGTTAGTGAAAAGGTTATTTAAATATATATATATTTTTATTTTTTTTTGTTACATACCTATTTAGTAGAAACATTAATTCTTATTGAATACTGATTTAGTGGGAAGGTCTTTATTTCAAAATTGTAGATATTGCATACTTTTTAGTGGAAAGGAAATCTAAATTATTGCATCGAGTCTATAGTATGTGTTTAAAAAGGGTAGCATGATGTATATTAACACATGGAATTATATTTACATATGACATTGTAATCGAAAGGGCACTTGTTGTCATCTTGTCATATGTATACTTTAAAAAATATATATATATTTGTATTATACTATGATTTGAAGTTTATTATTTAATATATTTGGTAAACATATTTAAAAGAGATAATCTATGCATTTATGTATGTAGTATAATTTGCAATGCATTGAATTATATTTGGTTAGTTGTATTGCATTAAGTTATGTTTATATAGAATGTAAATGAATCACATATACATTAAAGGTATTGGTATATGCGTAGCATAAATTCTCGAACAATAACTAATATATTGTTTAATATATGAAGAATTTTAATATTATTGTATAATATATATGTCTGTGTATGAATTTAATTAAAGAAAATATGGGTTATGTATGTCCATGGTGAATACGAAATACATGTCAAAAAAAAAAATACAAACTTGACGTAATTATGACAATGGTAAATGAAGGATTATGTATGCATTCCTTCAAACGGGGAAGAAAGAGCCTTTATTATTACATCATCGGTATATTATTATGAACATCAAGAAAAATAGGCTTTTATGAATGTCTCCTATGAAAATAATATTGCTTGCGTTATATTTAAAGAGTAATATATTACATCTTAGTCTTGTAAAAATGTCTTATGAGAAAGGAGTTGTCTTTTGTGACTTACGATGAGCGGTGCATGGAGATCGACATGGAAAAACCACAACTGTGGTTTTACGTCTTCTCCTTCGGCAAGGATACTCCCACCTTCTCGAACAGGTTAGAATTCTTCTTCTCTAAAATTGCTAGTATGAAAGATTGAATGATATTCAGGGTTCTTATACTTTGATGATGGGTTATGCGTCAAGAATTTTATCGATTGGTTGTAAATGCTTATTTTCTGAAATCAAGGCGATGGCTTCGTAGGTATGCACTACTAGTTTGTAATCATGCTTTGAATTGTGAAAAGAGAGAAGTTAAACTTACTTGAATTATAAAATATTAACTGTGCTTAAGTTAGGAAGAGAAGAAAACCTTACATGACTTTATTTATAAAAATCTGAGATTATACTTTTAGCCATACTAAGTAAATAGCACTCTAGTATTTAATTATACTTTGGATTATGAGAAGAGAGAGGTTGCATGTAAGATTAGTTTAGTAATGGTTAAGGTATGTATTGAAGAACATAATTGGGAAGGGTAAATTCTTATTTTGAAATTCGGACATTGTTTTGAACATATGACAATTATACGTAATTATAGAAAAGGGAGAAGTTGGAATTGAATATTTTATCCCTTATGTTGAAATATGTTAGTGCTTTCAGTATTTTCGTAAATGATATACTTATAGTTTTGTTGAATCGAAAGAATTTGTTGTAGACGATTTCAACCCCGGTTACTATTAGTGAGTCAAGAGAGAACTGTTGTGGGGTGTAATGCCCCTAGAATGACTGTGGACCTTAAGGGAACCTATCGAGTGAACTAGCTGAACAACTTTGACATAGTGGTCTCTTGAGCCTTGTTATGTCTTAAATGATTGAGGGAAAACCTGAAGATATGAATGCCGACACTAATTGATAAATGAATAAAGGAATTAAATTATACGTGTGGAGTGGGATAATTGATTGATTACACCTTGCTTAATGATTAGCCCTGATTAATCAAGTCAAAGTGCAGTAGGACAGTTACAGTCCTAGCTCTGCGACTTGGGAGTACGCAACTGATATGCGTCATAACTTTCCATTTTTTCTGAACTTCGGGACGAAGTTCTAAATAAGGAGGGGTGTATGTAGTGCCCCTAGACTACTGTAGACATTGAGGGCACCTGCTAAGTCACCCAGCTGTTTGAAACGTTAATAAAATAACCCTATGATTTTATTTTGAGTATATTTATGATTACGATTGATTGATATATGTGCATTTGGGTAGTTATTGTGAATGGACGATTTCATGTTATTTAACGATTAACTTTGATATGAAAATTGTACATATGGAAAATGCTTAACGACTAGCTGTACGGTGATTATGTATTTGTCGACGAAATGTATATTTGATTAGAAATTTGAATAAATCATCAATGTTTAACAATACTTGATTTAGAAATCAGATGATGATTATTGAGGACAGTGCTACTAATAAATTGTTGTGAGAAGTGTGTATAGAAACAAGTGAGACGGTTCACCAACGGACACACAAAGGAACATGAAGGGTCGTAGAGTACGGGTAAATCACACACAGGGGGAGCGACGACGATGTCGACTTCCGACAAGAATACCACGCATGAGCAGATAAGCACTGATCCGCTTGCTCAAGAGGAATGCGTGAGAGCGTACGAGGTGGGCCACGACGGAGCTGGTCACGTACGAGTTGAGGGGCGCGCAGTGAGAACGGACTCACTCCTCAGCGCCATTAGTCCCTAGATAGCATGTAGACGGAGGATGGATGGTAACGATTCCTAAAATCCCTACAAGAGTTCCCGCAAGTCAAAACGAAAAGATGGTGGCAGAAGGGCCCGACGATGCGGTACCCTGTCGAGAACGGAAAGAATGGACGCAAGGACCCAACGATGCGGTACCATGCCAAGGAATGGAAACCATGGATGACTGGACCCGACGGAGTGGTGCCATGTCAGGGAATTAAAATTAAGGAACTAGGAGCCCAACGACGCGGCACCGTGATCCTAGTGAGTTTGATGGTTAAATTTAACTGCATAAAAACTTATGAGAATAACTCTAGATTATTACTTAGCAAATGCATAAAAATAATTTAGGCATTTGCACATGAATAGTTATTTTTGTTGAGCATTTAAAATAACAGAAATCATTATTTAGGAGAAAAATAGAATCCTAATATTAGACACCTAGTCAACTAAAAGCTAGGAGTTAATTAAAATATCTGGGGGACAAACTGGAGCAAACTTAGGGGTGTTGGTGCACTTCCTAGAGAAACTGACACTTTGATGGGTGAGTGTTTTAATTAAATAATTAATTGAAAATATTTAATTATGCATGAAGCGACATGTGTCGCATGAGATTTTCCTTTATAAGGAAGGCTTGGGGAATGGGTAAAGGGCCCATAATTTGGACGATTGTCGTAATTTTCGAATGCCTCAAAGACTTGCTGCTATCTAAGGGTTTGGCTTAGAAATCTTGGTGGGAAGGGAAGCCCAAGCTGAATTTCTGAAATACTTGTGTGAGCTCTACGACCCAAAGCTCGGGGGAGGCCATGCGACTGAAAGCATGAGCCTATGGTTGGGTGGCGAAGCTAACGGTTGCTTCGCCTATGGTTAAACGAGCTTTGCTGGAGGGATCCTACGGAAGACGCAGACGACAGTGGACAAGATGGTATCAAAGACAGGTTATGGTTTGTTTTGATTTGCTAAGTTATTCATTTATTTAGTTTATTTATCTAGTCATTGTGCTTTCTAATCTCTTGTGTATCAAGTGGTTGAGTTTCAGGTTAAGCATGAAGGCCCCTACAGGAGGGGCACTACAGAACCTCAATGAGAGGCAACACAAATTAGTACCACAGGAAAGGTTAAAAACCTTTATAGATTGTCCTTCAAACCAATTACAGACATCTAGCCAGCCAACAAGCAATAAATTATACCAGTACGAAGTTGAATTTCATCCACAATCATTTTTCAGTCCATGAATATAGAGTTTAAGGTAAAAATTACCTTAGGTGTCCATACCCTAAATTTAATGTATGCAAGGTAAGCGATTGTATCAAAACTCAAATTTGTGCAACACAAACATAAACCATTGTGTTGGAATAGGTGGATAGGTGGACAACCACATAAACCTAATAATCTGAACTTGCAAGGTCAATCTTGATTTGTTACCATGCATCAATGTGCATGAACTGCTAAAACTAGTGTTAGAAATGACAGTAGCTTTTAGATCTCATCTTGAACTTGATTCCATTGATCTGATTGTATTTAGATCATGTCAAGGGATGAGATTTCCATTTAAGATGATGTTAAGAACCCAAGATTGGTTAAGACTTTCTACATCCACACACATTTAATGGCTCCCTTTTTTTTCCTATTTCTTCATTACCCCAAGTTGGTGATCCCTCTCTCCCCTCACTCTAAGTACCGGCAATGATGGTCACTCTATGCACATTTGGTAGTCATTTTTTAATCCCATTTTTTCATAAACCCAAGTTAGTGATCTCTCTCTCCTCACTCTGATTACTGAATGCTCAGTCTCTCCTCACTCATTAATTGACTAACTAACATGAGAGAATAAAATATCTGAAGTTTTATTGGGAATGTGGCTTTTCAATAAGAACCCTAGGAATGTCAATGATCTCAATGATAACCTGTACTATAGGAATGTCGTTCATCTTTATTTGGCCTCAGATGCTAGAAGAAATGGATCTAGAAGACCATGGCATAACTACATCATCATTTGCTTTCTAGTGCATGGATCCATCCCCTTTGTGCATCTCTCTCCTAATGCAGTTTCCCACTCTCAGCAACTAGGGTTTTCAGGCTTTAGCATAGATCCATATTCCACTTTCTGTATCTTGCTTTTTATCGGAGACGGTTTAGTGCTCCAGCTTTGTATTGACATCATTGCAGTCAACAATCCCATTGACCTACTTTTGCTGTCATTTTTTGAACATTAATAAAATTATCTTATCTTATCTACAGAATAGTCTCCACGTTAAGCCCCCATATTATGGATAGAAGCACTAGAGTTGTTGTGGACCAGTAGTACCTCTCACCTCATAACAGATCCCAGGTTAAGATGGATCTATGCTAGTTATTAACAATGTGCTTCTCAAATATTTACTTAGTGTTCATCCAAGAATTTGCCAACTACAATATACATCTCTTAAACGACATTTAAAAGGAATAGAAAATCAACAGATCAGCCAAAGCTCTTTCATATGCACAAATTAAAAACAGTTATTCACACTTTAAATATCACAATCAAACAATATTTGGCATTGCATCTCTACGACATTATATGTTCCACACTGCCAACATAGAGTCTGAAACACAGCCAGAAATAAATCCTCTAAAACCCTCTCATAACAAAGGATATGTTCAATAAGTTTTCCCGCTTGAGGAACCTACCATTAATGGAAATTTCATACTTAGAGACCAATTAAGGTAACTGCACTGTTCAATATGTTCAATGGATATCAGACAAAAATAATTAAAGAGCTCGTTCTTATCAGTTATTGTCCTACAAAGAAAGTGGAAAAAGGAAATGTATTCTTGCCTATTTCAGTAAAAGCAAGCATTAACAAAGAAAGATGCATTGGAAAACTACTCAGCACTGCAAGAGTGGTGCTGCACGCCCTTAGCTATGAATGAAATATAAGAAGAGATTCCCTGCACTTGGAAAAAAGGGCCTTGCAATACAAAGTTCGTAATTTGAATAGTGTTTCTCTAAGACCTGTATAAGCAGGCTTAATTGGCTCATCAGTAATCCTTATCTACAACTTTAATTAAAAATAGAAATGCCTAGCAAATACATATGAAATCTGCTTTAGACTATACAAAGCAATATGGGCATTAACGAACACTTGAGAGAAAAACACTTGAACCCCACTTGGGATAAAATAAGGGATCCAAGGAACAAAGGAAAACCCATGGGAATGATGAGACTAATGCAATTAATGAATTCCATGGAAATGGTAGTGACAAGAAACATAACTTAATATGGATTGCATGGAAACATCGACACCTCAATCAAGAATTCGTGAAACCTAAATTCTCGCCATCTATTGGGAATGAGGGAACATTTTGGGGTATTTAGACAAAATCAAGTGTAAGGGATGTCTACAAGATTTTCCTGAGATGAAGGCTAAGCATGCTGCATCCTGTAAAGCATCTAGGAGGGAACCAATCTAGAAACCTTGTAGGAATAAATTCAAATATAGTAAAATTATTTGGTCCTTCTTGGGCCTTTCACCTTCATTGTCCTTCCCATGTTCAGTAGAAAGTTGAGGAATGGCAGCGTTGTGGGGCCACACTTAGTTAAGGATGGGGAGCCTTCTTAGTTCTTTCTCTCAAACCCCAAGGATACCAAGGAAGGGAACAAAAAATTAGCAGCTATAAACTTTGAATATTTCTTGGACAGTTCAATTGATGGCATTACCAGTATTTTGTTTGAGATAAGGAAGTGTTTCAACCAAAGCCAATCATGAGAAGTAAGATGAAACTAAAGAAACAGAGTATAAGGAGTACTCAACAGTCCTATCCAAGGTGCAATCACTAGTGAATATGTGGTAGAAGTAGAACAGACTCAAGGATATCCAATTCCATTTTTGATGGATTCCATAAGAGTATATACAAGCACAAAGACCTTGGAATGTCCTCCTGAATCATTTTTACAATATTTGCTGGCACCTTCTTCTATTGACTTCTTTGTTAGAAGATAAATGCTAGTTTTGGTTTGGATGCTATATTTTGACCTGGAATAAATTCTTGTAAGATACTTTTCCATGAACTAATGTAACTATTGACCATAATTTACTTAATAAATTCAAGCTAAAGTGGTAATTTTTGGTGTAAAATTTGACAAGAAAAGTAGTTTTGGGTGCACTTAGACCTCCAAAATAGTGGCAAATAGTCATGAAAATCACTGCAAATCATCAAGAAGGGATTCTCATGAATTCTGGGCAGTATGGTGTCAATCCAAGAAGCTTTATCACAAAAATATGGTTTCAATCCAAGAAGCTTTCTCACTAATCGACCTTCGTTAATAATAAAAAACATATTGGACCCAGTACAATTTACATTGAATGGAGACCATAACTACATTATTATTACTCTAATGGATTCTTCATCCCCTACTACACCCTTAGGGAGGATCCCAACACTCCATCCCCTTTCAAAAAGAGTTTTCATCAACACTAGTATTGAGGATGTACAACCATAGACCTAGGCCCTAGGTACAAGTGTTGATCGTAATGTTGAAGTAGTCCAAGGAACAAGGATTTCATGTATAAGGGCTAGCCACAATGATGTAGTTAGAGAATATTTTCCATAAACCTAGGTCCCATGTAAAACCCTTGTCTTCCACACTAAACTCATTTTAGAATCCCATCCATAAGAAAAGGTCCCATGTACAAGTCTAGCCTCAAAGTTGAAGCAGTCTAAGAAGATTGTTCATAAACTCGAGTCATGTGTCTAGGTGCTTATGTTGACTACAAACTGATGTCAACTCCTTTTGTCACAAATGGTTGAATATGGTGCTCCCAATTCCCACCATGATCATGTGGATCGAAATAAAAAGGGTTGTTGATGTCCAAAATATTATCAACATAATTGTAAAAGGTCAATTGTGGTTTTGTAAGGAACACTACAACTAGAGAAGATGTAAGATGAACATTGGAAATTATAATGGGATACTTACTTCCTTCAATGGTTTTTAAGGTGAATACTCATCTTTAAACTTGGTAGCTGTGTCTCATGTTTCTTTTATTGTTGTAGTGATCTTATTTCTTTGTCCATGTGTCCAATAAAATGTCACAAAAATTATCTATAGAATCTATGGAATTAGGAGGCAAGCTCCTCACCCTTTCTTTGGAGTCTCCCTCTAATGAATCTTATCGCATTCAATTTTTCAAATTTTCAATTTCTCTCATCATAAGATCATACACTTTACATGTGTATATGAGGTCTTGTTTTTGTTAGGGAATGAATACCAATATAAGAATACTATTTAGATTCTAGAATAAATTATTGATATTATTTCACATAGTTTTTAATTCTTTCTTTTCATGACTTTGTGGACACCATTACATATTATAAATTTAAATTTTAGAGGCTATGGGCACCAGGGAAGTGATGCTATTGTATATTTTGAATCTTGATTGTTATGAATGTGTCAAAACCCCAAAATTTCCGTAAAATTTAAAAATTTTAAGATAGCAATAAATGTTATTAATTGCATTCCTTGATCTGTTTGTTTTAGTTAAGTGATCATAATTTTGTCTAAATGATCTGTTATTGTACTTATATTTTAATGTGAGTTTTTTTTTAATTGCAGTTGTTGATTGTTTTCGGTTCTCTAACCTCAAGGGGAGAAATTTCCATAACCGACTGGGCTTACTTAACTTTCGAGCTAATGCATCGATATGTCTTTTTTTACAGATATACAGGTACTGTACGAGTTTCTAGATTTAATTCTTTAAAGTATAAAAGTCAGTTAGCTGTACCACTTCCTTCAGTAACAGCCTAAGCATACTAGATAGGTTATCAGGTAGTAATTATCCTACGACCTCCATTATGGTCGTATCAGCCATATTTTATAATTAGAATATATGATATGCATTGTTACAATTGTAGAGCTCTGAAGGTGCCAATAAAAATATGCTTTGCTTGTTTCTAACACTTGCAGATGTCCTGTAAAATTTCATGTCTCCTTTTAACTATTTCAGAAATCGTTTATCTTGATAGCTATTCTTATTCCTATGGATGTCAAAGTGGTGGGAACTATGAGTCACCCAACATTGTCACTCTTATCTTGATGACTTAGAAGAGATATGTTGTTGTTTTTATCATTTCTAAAGATAATAAAGAAATTATACTACTTCAACCTTTATGTATCACTATGAATAGTTCCAAAACTCATGCTAAGACTGTTATTTTTATAACCAATGATGAAGATCTCCTCATAGATTTGAAAATATGAATAATGCATAATTTTCATTGTTTGTAGGGCAAGCAATTATGTGTACTAGGTAACTTCAAAGGCATTGTTCTAGCATGTAAAATATAATGGGTTAAATGATAGTGTCTCGAACGTTGGAGAATATCCCGACTATGATTAAGTTTTATCCCTGCTATGATTTAAATTCGAGAATCAAATAATTTGTAAATACCTCAAGGACTTTAGACTGTTGACCCATGGCATGTTAAATTATTTAAAGGCTACGTGGATAGTTCTGGTCCTTGTTTTTTATGATATAAATGATTTGTCCGAAACCCTACTTGGCCATTCCCTCTGCCTTCGGGCTCGGTTGCCTGAGAAAACCCTCCTGGTCTGAGTTTCTTGTCGTGGCACTGTAAGTTGCACTCCCATGCAGCTACAGTCATGGAGTGTGTCCCTCGTGTTGTTTGTGAGTCAGTAAACTCTGCTAATGGCGTTCTATAAGTTTATTGGGCATCTCGGGTTATCTTTCTGCTGTTACTGATGGCTACCAATTCCTATGCTTCTCCCAGCCCTCATACTTATCCCTTGTATTGCTTTAGAGTCATGGTATTCCTGTCGTCGGTATCTATGAAGTGGTTATGACCTGGGGTTTATGTTCGTGCTTCCAATACTAGTCTGTCCATGGCGTGAGGGTATCGTTCTGAATGTTTCCTGGTCACGGCTTCCATTATGGAAAGAAATCTTGGAGTTTCCTAGCCCATCCTTCTGGTAATCAGGGTGGGGTTTTCCACTTAGCTCAACTCGTGGCTACAGGGTCATTCACTGGGTTTTTGCTTCCTCCAAAATCGCTGGTATGATATAACATTTGTTTCGTGATTTTCAATTTAAAAAGGGATTGTTTATTTTAATAAAAGTTTGCAACTAACTCGTTAACTTGTACTGTGCAGGCGTTGATTTTTCCTGAAGGTGTACGAGGCACAACCTCTGGCGCTTGGCTCCTACCGGGTAAGCCTGGTTACACCATGGCTGTTTCTCCCTTTTGATGGTTAGGATGGTTAGGGTTTAGTCTGGGAAGACCACCTTTGTGACTGTTTGTTATCACGTTCACGAACATGGTTGACCCTATGATGGGTATGGTATTATATGATTGCGGTCCTATGTAATGTATTCGCTTTTCTTATAGTAGTTAGGGTTTTGTATAAGAATTAATGTAAAAAAGGAACAGGCTGTGGCTTGTTCTGACGTGACGGCCTTGGGTTTCGTTTGTCACTATATTTTTGAAAAGATTAGGGTAATCACCTAGTTCTGTGGAAGTTAGAATATAATGAAAGGTTACCTGTAAGGTGGCTTGTATGATGTCTGCGTCTCTTTTAATTTGATACTATGTACAGTAGTAAGAATGTTTTATGTTTCTAAAACACTTTCTGAGAAAAAGATAACTCGGCTGTAGGTGATGACACAGTCTTATTTCTCAGCGTTTTGTTTTTTTGTGCTAAATGATAACGATAGGGTTCAATTAAATCTTTCAGTTGTAGGCTATTAATGTATTGATAACTCTGTCTAGTTGGGGACTCTCACCGGTTGGATTATTATAACATATGAAAAAAAATGCATTCTTGCTCCGTTGATTGTTGTAAGGCATACCTGGATAGATTCTAAGTTTAACATTCTAATAACTAATGAAAATGAGCTGCGGCTGTGGCTGTGTCGTTGTAAAAAAACTCTTCAATGTTTACATGCCTGTAAAGTCTAGTATACCAGGGTCTAATCCGAAAGCACAGTAATGAATTTAGTTAAATGGTGGTTCTGTAGTTATAATGTTTTATTGTTGGTAGTTCGGGAAACAAAAGAAAGATTTTATAAAAGAAACTCGATAGTGAGTTAAACTTCTGTTCTGCTGTTGCTTTGGTTGTAAAAACCATAGATGGAAACCTGGTCCTAAACCCTAGCGTTTATATTAATAATAAGAACTGAAAATGATAGGGTTTAAATAGTTTAGAAGTTACAGTTTGGACTCTGTCCCGTTGCTTGGTCTATCGTGTTTGGTTAAGGTTTTGATATTAGTAATATTGTAGGGTTTGTAATTCCTAGAAAAGTGGTAGTCGAACTCCACAGTCATGATTTGGTTTAATAGCTTTCTGTGGTTACGAATTCAACTCTGTTGCTAAATTAAGATTTAAAAAGGAAGAAGAAAAGATAACACAAAGTTATTTGAGCTCGATAGATGAGCTAAAGATAAAAGAGAGGGCTCTGTGGTTCGATTTATAACTCTGTTGATACAAATAAACTCGATGTCGAGCTATTCTTGGTTCTGTTATCTCACCTGTGTTTAAACCATGTAATTTTGTTAACTGTAGTCAGATGCTTGTGTCGATCTTCTATTAGAATTTCTGTACCATTGTTTGGTTTGATAGTTAATCATTGTAGAAGTTGTTTCTAGCATTAGTTGTAACTAATCTGAAAGGCATTGATAAAAAGTATAAATACTGTGATTTAAATGGCTACGTTTGTTACAGTTCCTATGGTTGTTTAATGAGTTGTAATACTAAAATAAAATAACTTGTACCCTTAAACCCTGCGTATCTATTTCTGTGTTATTATAAATAAACTAAGTTTAACAGTTACAACCATTGATATTACTTACAGTACTACTACTGTTTATTATGCATTGTAAATATTTTATCCATAAGATAATAATAATATAAAGTAAATCTTAACACAGTAACTATTATTAAATCTACTACTGATATTCAGGGATTGCGAATTTCTTACTGAATTAATTAATACTCAGTCATAATGAAGATAAACATAACATGCATTCATTTACATTTAATAAATAAACAGGAGTAAGTGGCAAAACCTGTTTTAAACTGAGGACAACAACAGCAATGGGAGGTTGTTCCTCCCTACCAACTCCTGGAGAGTGCCCAGACAGCACTTCTCAAGACGCCCGAGCTTGCTCTGGTCTCCCTGGCTGGAACCAGGTGCAGCAAAACAATTCACTCAGCCAAATAGCTAAACTGGAACCAAGTTACTGCAGCATCCCACTCAAACAAATTTCCTTACTGTATTTCCCTCTTCCTCAATGGGACTCCTGAATATCATTCACCTGAATGTATTCTCCCTTCAGAACAATGTTGAACCCCCAGCTTAGTTCATTGAGTACTATTTAAAAGATTGCCTAGGTCTTAGTTGGGTTAACTGTCATTAATGAGCCACCTGCTCAGATTCCACTTTCTTGGGGAATCATGACCCCAAAATATAGGGAAGTTGCCACCTGCAACTTAGGAAGTGTTTGAGGATGCTGCCACTTGTCTTTTGCCTTTCCACCTAGTTCCCTCCACCAGTTAGACCAGTAACCTCTTTTAACAGCTCTCCCATGCTGTTGTCTCCATAATTTATTTATTAATAATAAAATATTCAGAATTTACATTCCATTTCTAGTGACTCTGCTGAGTCATCAATTCCTACTTAGCATTAAATTTAACATAATGTCTCAGGAATATAATAAAATAATTACATTATTTTTTTGTAAAATTGGGGTATGTGACATACACACCCCCTTAAAATGTAACATCGTCCTCGATGTTACTTATTCATCATCCTCAACCACCTGCTGGAATAGATTTGGGTATGCTTCCCGCATATTACTTTCCAGTTCCCAGGTAGCTTCTTCAGGACTAAGGTGCTTCCATTGCACCTTCAGCTGTCCAATTGTGCGGTTCTGCAGAGTAATTTCCCTCCTCCCGAGGATACAATCCGGTTCCACCAGAACTTCCCCTTCTGGTTCTACCTGTACAATGTTCCAATCAATAACATGAGTAGCATCATGAACATATTTTTTTAGAACAGAAATATGAAAAACATTGTGTACTTTTAAATTAGGTGGTAATGCTAGCTGATAAGCAACTTGACCGATTCTAGATAAAATTTCAAACGGACCACAGTAACGTGGCGCTAATTTTGCACAACTTCCAAGTCTTAGGGAGCTCTTCTTTGGCCTCACCTTGATGAACACATGTTCACCTACCTGGAACTCTTTAGGAGTTCTTTTCAAATCTGCTTGACTCTTTTTCCGATCCTGGGCAATCTTCAAATTTACCTGCACTTGTTTCCATCTCTTTTAATAAATCAGGTCCTAACACTAACCTGTCTACTGGATTACTCCAAGAGATAGGAGTGTTACATTTACGTCCATACAGAATTTCAAAAGGACTAAACTTAGCTGACGATTGGTAGTTGTTATTGTATGCAAATTCTGCTAAATGTAAATAATCCTCCCACTTACCTGGTTGATCTTTAACATACATGCTTAGCAGATCTTCTAATACCTGATTAACTCTTTCAGTTTGTCCGTCCGTCTGAGGATGGAAGGAAGTGTTGAAATTCAATGTGGTGTTTAATCCTTTAAACAAGGATTTCCAGAAATTCCCTGTGAATTTAGGATCCCTGTCTGAAATGATAACTTTTGGAACACCATGTAACCGAAAAATCTGTTTCAGAAATATATCAGCTATGTTTGCAGCCTTGTAAGTGGTTTTAACAGGAATAAAGTGTGTTGATTTACTTAATTTATCTACCACTACCATAATTGAATCATTCTGATGCTAATTTTTGGGTAATCCCGTAATGAAATCTAAACTAATTATCTCCCACTTCCAGTTGGGAATAGGTAAAGGTTGCAGCAACCCAGCTGGATGTTGGTGTTCTGTTTTCACTTGTTGGCAGTCCAAACATCTAGCTATATACTCGGTTGTTTCAGATTTCATATTAGGCCAAAAATATTCTTTTCTCAACATGGTGACAGTCTTTTGGTAGCCTGGATGCCCTGAGTAAGGGGTTTTATGAACTTCGTCCAGAATTAGCAGTTTAACTTTAGGTACATTTGGAACATACAGCCTGTCGTTAAACAATAAAAATCCATCTTCATTTAGACTATAACCCTTTATCAAACTTTCTGTAGGTGCTTCTTTAGCTGTAGCTTGTAAGTGCTGATAATTTTCATCTGATTTTACCCCTTCAGCCAACTGTTCATTCAAATCAGAGGTATAAGTGCTCCTAGCTGATACAAAATTCAGCCTGGCATTTCTGCTCAAAGCATCAGCCACCTTATTTTCCTTTCCTTTTATGTGCTGAATTTCGAAATCATATTCACTTAAGAAGGCCAACCACCTGGCTTGTCTTGCATTTAAATTAGGCTGATCTAAAAGGTATTTCAGACCCTTATTATCAGTCATTAAAGTAAATTTTCTGCCTATTAAGTGGTGTCGCCACATCTTTAATGCATGGATAACAGCAGCCAATTCCAAATCATAAGTGGCATAATTCTTTTCGTGAATTTTTAGCTTCCTGGACTCATAGGCAATGACATGCCCATCCTGAGTCAACACTCCACCTAGACCGTCATTACAAGTATCGGTGCAAACCACGAAATCCTTATTAGGATCTGCTATTCTTAGAATAGGCGCAGTTGTTAATAAAGTTTTTAACTTCTTAAAACTTTCCTCACACTTGAAGTTCCAATCAAACTTCTTGCCTTTCTTTTGCAAGGAAGTGATGGGGTTGGCTATTTTTGAAAAACCTTCTATGAATCTCCTGTAATAACCGGTAATTCCCATGAAGAATCTAACATCTGTTACGTCTTTTGGTACTGGGCACTCTTCAATTGCCCGAATCTTTTCAGGATCAACTGAAATCCCTTCCTTGGTGACTACATGTCCTAAGTACTGGATTTCGTCTTTGAAGAAGTCACACTTACTGAACTTCGCAAAGAGCTGCTGCTCTCTTAGTTCTTG
Source organism: Larix kaempferi (assembly GCA_027924585.1). NCBI lineage: Eukaryota > Viridiplantae > Streptophyta > Pinopsida > Pinales > Pinaceae > Larix > Larix kaempferi. The sequence goes on along the minus strand of BSBM01000606.1, from coordinate 5,963,343 downwards.
TAAGACTATCCGTAAATGTTATTTATGCTCCTCTTCATTCTTAGAATAAATTAAAATGTCATCGATGAATACGACAACAAATTTATCTAAGTATTTATGCATTATGTTGTTCATTAAGCACATAAAGACAGCTGGGGCGTTAGTAAGCCCAAATGGCATTACGACAAATTCGTAATGTCCATACCTTGTTCTGAAAGCTGTTTGGAAAATGTCTTCTTCTTTAATCCTTACCTGATGATAACCCGATCTCAGGTCTATCTTAGAGAACACTGTGGCTCCACGTAGCTCATCAAACAGATCATCTATGCGAGGCAACGGATATCTATTTTTAATCATCATCTTGTTCAGTTGACGGTAATCTATGCAAAGTCGCATAGTTCCGTCCTTCTTTTTAACAAAAATTACTGGTGCTCCCCAAGGGGATACACTGGGTCGAATGTAATTCTTGTATATTAACTCCTTTAACTGATTTTTTAATTCATTAAGCTCCAAAATATTCATACGATATGGAGCCTTTGAACTGGGTACAGCACTTGGTACCAGCTCAATTGTAAAATCCAGCTCCCTCTTGGGAGGTAATTCTGGGATTTCCTCAGGAAAAACATCAATAAATTCTCTTACTACAGGGATATCCTCTACTGTTATCTTGCTACTTTCAGACTTATCTGCCTCATCTGTAATAGTTACAGCATAGGCTTTGCACCCTTTTCTGACTGCCCTTTTAAGTTGTAAAGCAGAAATCTGCCTGACTACTGTTTTCCTAGGAATACCCCTAACAGTTACAGGCTGTCCATTACTGTTTACACACCTAAAAGTTTTGTCAAAACAGTTTAAAACTACCTTATGCTGTTCTAACCAGTCCATACCAATAAGCATGTCATACGAGCCAAGTGGCAGAATATTTAATTGAACAGTAGTTTGAAAGTCATTCATATCTAAAGTACAATCTTTAACATAACAATTCACCTTCCTTTTTGCCCCAGTGGCTAGTTGTACTGACCAAGAGTTATCAAATCTTTCAACAGTCAGATTACATTTTTCTACTATATGTGGTGAAATATAACTAAGGCTAGCACCCGGATCTATTAAAATAGTTACAGGGGTTTTGTTAATCATACCTCCTACTTCCACCATGGAAGTTTGATAGTCAGCTTGGCGGTTCTCTAACGCTGCATTTATTCGGGGCATAGTCCCTGCAAAGTCTCCAACAGTCATTTCTTCTTGTATAGTATGAATATTGCTGATTGGTTTCTTTCGATTTGGGCAAACTAAAGCATAATGTGGGCCATTACACTCCCAGCACTTAACTGGCTCTTTTCGTTCAAAATTCTTAGTGTAGTTCCCATGATTGTTAGGAGCCTCCTTGCTGCCCTTGAAATTGTTGGAATGATTTAGCAGTTCCATTTTTGTTCCCCTGGAAACTTTTACCATTAAAATGGTTTCCGTTCTTGTTATTCTTGAAACTTTTTCTAGGGTACAAACTCCTTTTTCCTGTACTCAAGCTGATTACTGTTCTTTTTATCCTTCCAGTTAGCTATCCCTTCTTTCTTTTTATTCTGTTCAAAACAGAAATTTGCCTTTCGCATAACCTCTTCCAGCGTTTTGGGGTTATCATATTCGATTCTGTCCTTGATATGATATGGCAGGCAACTGAGAAACCGCTGTATTTTTGGTTTTTCTTCGACGAAATACGGTACATACCTTAACAGACTCAAGAATTTACTGTTTAAGTCCTTCATAGTCATAGATCCTAGCTTCAGTTCATAAAATTCCTTGGCCCTTTCTTCATAGTATTGTTCAGACAAAAATTTCTTTTTGAAGTACCTTTTAAAAGTACTCCAATTGACTTATTTTTCTTTGATCCCCTTGACCCTTTTCAAGTCTTGCCACCATATGTCCGCCTTTCCAGAAAGGTTGTAGATGGCCATTCGTGCCTTCAGCTGATTTGAATAGTTGTAAATCTGGAAATATTTTCTCATCCCGGATAACCAGGATTCTGCCTCTTCTCCTGTCTCAGATTCTCCATTGAAAGTTGGGGGTTTTATTTTCTTAAACTCCCTGGAAATCTCTTCATAAGGTCTGTACTTTTTCCTTCTGTTATGCAGCTCAGCTTCACTGCTGTCACTAGTAGTGCGATAACTGTGTTGTTCCCTTCTTTCTTTAGATGATGAACTGCTGTCCGATTTAGCTGGTTTCATCCTCTTAGACCCTCTTTGATGACTAGATTCTTCTGAGTCAGCTCTTCTGCTTCTTCCTTCTATCTGAAATTTTTCTAATAATAATTGATTTAGCTGCTCTTGAGTTTTCAGAATCCTTTCATTATCCTTCTTGACTGTTTCTATTTCTGTCTTTAAACCTTTTATGGTCTGCATCAGTTCTGAGGAGTGAGCAAGTACCTCCTCTATTACAGGTTCTCTCGACATCCGTCTTGTCGTAGTGTTTGGAGATTCCTCCTCAGCATATTCTCCCAGCTTTTCCATACCTGCCTGTTAGATTCAGAAAAAGGAATTTTCTACTCTGTCTTTATGAAACAGAAAGTACAAGTTAGTACATACTATATATATATATAAATTTTTCTTTTCATTTGCACTGTTCTGCGGAAACTAGTGGAGCCATATTCAGGCCTAGTGTATGAACCATGCTCTGATACCACATCTCAAAACCCCAAAATTTCCGTAAAATTTAAAAATTTTAAGATAGCAATAAATGTTATTAATTGCATTCCTTGATCTGTTTGTTTTAGTTAAGTGATCATAATTTTGTCTAAATGATCTATTATTGTACTTATATTTTAATGTGAGTTTTTTTTTAATTGCAGTTGTTGATTGTTTTTGGTTCTCTAACCTCAAGGGGAGAAATTCCATAACCGACTGGGCTTACTTAGCTTTCGAGCTAATGCATCGATATGTCTTTTTTTACAGATATACAGGTACTGTACGAGTTTCTAGATTTAATTCTTTAAAGTATAAAAGTCAGTTAGCTGTACCACTTCCTTCAGTAACAGCCTAAGCATACTAGACAGGTTGTCGGGTAGTAATTATCCTACAACCTCCATTATGGTCGTATCAGTCATATTTTATAATTAGAATATATGATATGCATTGTTACAATTGTAGAGCTCTGAAGGTGCCAATAAAAATATGCTTTGCTTGTTTCTAACACTTACAGATGTCCTGTAAAATTTCATGTCTCCTTTTAACTATTTCAGAAATCGTTTATCTTGATAGCTATTCTTATTCCTATGGATGTCAAAGTGATGGGAACTATGAGTCACCCAACATTGTCACTCTTATCTTGATGACTTAGAAGAGATATGTTGTTGTTTTTATCATTTCTAAAGATAATAAAGAAATTATACTACTTCAACCTTTATGTATCACTATGAATAGTTCCAAAACTCATGCTAAGACTGTTATTTTTATAACCAATGATGAAGATCTCCTCATAGCTTTGAACATATGAATAATGCATAATTTTCATTGTTTGTAGGGCAAGCAATTATGTGTACTAGGTAACTTCAAAGGCATTGTTCTAGCATGTAAAATATAATGGGATAAATGATAGTGTCTCGAACGTTGGAGAATATCCCGACTATGATTAAGTTTTACCCCTGCTATGATTTAAATTCGAGAATCAAATAATTTGTAAATACCTCAAGGACTTTAGACTGTTGACCCATGGCATGTTAAATTATTTAAAGGCTACGTGGATAGTTCTGGTCCTTGTTTTTGATGATATAAATGATTTGTCCGAAACCCTACTTGGCCATTCCCTCTGCCTTCGGGCTCGGTTGCCTGAGAAAACCCTCCTGGTCTGAGTTTCTTGTCGTGGCACTGTAAGTTGCACTCCCATGCAGCTACAGTCATGGAGTGTGTCCCTCGTGTTGTTTGTGAGTCAGTAAACTCTACTAATGGCGTTCTATAAGTTTATTGGGCATCTCGGGTTATCTTTCTGCTGTTACTGATGGCTACCAGTTCCTATGCTTCTCCCAGCCCTCATACTTATCCCTTGTATTGCTTTAGAGTCATGGTATTCCTGTTGTCGGTATCTATGAAGTGGTTATGACCTGGGGTTTATGTTCGTGCTTCCAATACTAGTCTGTCCATGGCGTGAGGGTATCGTTCTGAATGTTTCCTGGTCACGGCTTCCATTGTGGAAAGAAATCTTGGAGTTTCCTAGCCCATCCTTCTGGTAATCAGGGTGGGGTTTTCCACTTAGCTCAACTCGTGGCTACAGGGTCATTCACTGGGTTTTTGCTTCCTCCAAAATCGCTGGTATGATATAACATTTGTTTTGTGATTTTCAATTTAAAAAGGGATTGTTTATTTTAATAAAAGTTTGCAACTAACTCGTTAACTTGTACTGTGCAGGCGTTGATTTTTCCTGAAGGTGTACGAGGCACAACCTCTGGCGCTTGGCTCCTACCGGGTAAGCCTGGTTACACCATGGTTGTTTCTCCCTTTTGATGGTTAGGATGGTTAGGGTTTGGTCTGGGAAGACCACCTTTGTGACTGTTTGTTATCACGTTCACGAACATGGTTGACCCTATGATGGGTATGGTATTATATGATTGCGGTCCTATGTAATGTATTCGCTTTTCTTATAGTATTTAGGGTTTTGTATAAGAATTAATGTAAAAAAGGAACAGGCTGTGGCTTGTTCTGACATGACGGCCTTGGGTTTCGTTTGTCACTGTATTTTTTAAAAGATTAGGGTAATCACCCAGTTCTGTGGAAGTTAGAATATAATGAAAGGTTACCTGTAAGGTGGCTTGTATAATGTCTGCGTCTCTTTTAATTTGATACTATGTACAGTTGTAAGAATGTTTTATGTTTCTAAAACACTTTCTGAGAAAAAGATAACTCGGCTGTAGGTGATGACACAGTCTTATTTCTCAGCGTTTTGTTTTTGTGTGCTAAATGATAACGATAGGGTTCAATTAAATCTTTTAGTTGTAGGCTATTAATGTATTGATAACTCTGTCCAGTTGGGGACTCTCACCGGTTGGATTATTATAACATATGAAAAAAAATGCATTCTTGCTCCGTTGATTGTTGTAAGGCATACCTGGATAGATTCTAAGTTTAACATTCTAATAAGTAATGAAAATGAGTTATGGCTATGGCTGTGTCGTTGTAAAAAAACTCTTCAATGTTTACATGCCTGTAAAGTCTAGTATACCAGGGTCTAATCCGAAAGCACAGTAATGAATTTAGTTAAATGGTGGTTCTGTAGTTATAATGTTTTATTGTTGGTAGTTCGGAAAACAAAAGAAAGATTTTATAAAAGAAACTCGATAGTGAGTTAAACTTCTGTTCTGCTGTTGCTTTGGTTGTAAAAACCGTAGATGGAAACCTGGTCCTAAACCCTAGCGTTTATATTAATAATAAGAACTGAAAATGATAGGGTTTAAATAGTTTAGAAGTTACAGTTTGGACTCTGTCCCGTTGCTTGGTCTATCGTGTTTGGTTAAGGTTCTGATATTAGTAATACTGTAGGGTTTGTAATTCCTAGAAAAGTGGTAGTCGAACTCCACAGTCATGATTTGGTTTAATAGCTTTCTGTGGTTACGAATTCAACTCTGTTGCTAAATTAAGATTTAAAAAGGAAGAAGAAAAGATAACACAAAGTTATTTGAGCTCGATAGATGAGCTAAAGATAAAAGAGAGGGTTCTGTGGTTCGATTTATAACTCTGTTGATACAAATAAACTCGATGTCGAGCTATTCTTGGTTCTGTTATCTCACCTGTGTTTAAACCATGTAATTTTGTTAACTGTAGTCAAATGCTTGTGTCAATATTCTATTAGAATTTCTGTACCATTGTTTGGTTTGATAGTTAATCATTGTAGAAGTTGTTTCTAGCATTAGTTGTAACTAATCTGAAAGGCATTGATAAAAAGTATAAATATTGTGATTTAAATGGCTACGTTTGTTACAGTTCCTATGGTTGTTTAATGAGTTGTAATACTAAAATAAAATAACTTGTACCCTTAAACCCTGCGTATCTATTTCTGTGTTATTATAAATAAACTAAGTTTAACAGTTACAACCATTGCTATTACTTACAGTACTACTACTGTTTATTATGCATTGTAAATATTTTATCCATAAGATAATAATAATATAAAGGAAATCTTAACACATTAACTATTATTAAATCTACTACTGATATTCAGGGATTGCGAATTTCTTACTGAATTAATTAATACTCAGTCATAATGAAGATAAACATAACATGCATTCATTTACATTTAATAAATAAACAGGAGTAAGTGGCAGAACCTGTTTTAAACTAAGGACAACAACAGCAATGGGAGGCTGTTCCTCCCTACCAACTCCTGGAGAGTGCCCAGACAGCACTTCTCAGGACCCCCGAGCTTGCTCTGGTCTCCCTGGCTGGAACCAGGTGCAGCAAAACAATTCACCCAGCCAAATAGCTAAACTGGAACCAAGTTACTGCAGCATCCCACTCAAACAAATTTCCTTACTGTATTTCCCTCTTCCTCAATGGGACTCCTGAATATCATTCACCTGAATGTATTCTCCCTTCAGAACAATGTTGAACCCCCAGCTCAGTTCATTGAGTACTATTTAAAAGATTGCCTAGGTCTTAGTTGGGTTAACTGTCATTAATGAGCCACCTGCTCAGATTCCACTTTCTTGGGGAATCATGACCCCAAAATATAGGGAAGTTGCCACCTGCAACTTAGGAAGTGTTTGAGGATGCTGCCACTTGTCTTTTGCCTTTCCACCTAGTTCCCTCCACCAGTTAGACCAGTAACCTCTTTTAACAGCTCTCCCATGCTGTTGTCTCCATATTTTATTTATTAATAATAAAATATTCAGAATTTACATTCCATTTCTGGTGACTCTGCTGAGTCATCAATTCCTACTTAGCATTAAATTTAACATAATGTCTCAGGAATATAATAAAATAATTACATTATTTTTTTGTAAAATTGGGGTATGTGACAAAATGCCACTTTTTCTACTAGGTATTTTGGTAATGAAAAATGTAAATAAAAATTTAGTTTTTTAACACATAAGAAATAAAAACTTGTATTTATCTTGATGGATTTATGTCTAATTTTGAAGTTAATCATGGATAGGTTTAGGTTACTAGGTTCAAATTTTCTAGCCTCTAGAATTCATGTCATCATCGATAACTTACAAATTGTACTAATTTTATATCATTTTTCTCATGCAGGTTTCACTTTGGGTTTCTAAATTGATTTGATATCTTAATAATTGTGGAATATTCAACGAAATGTCAAACAGCGATTGTGGAAAGAAAGCACCAAAACAGAGGAATGTATTATCATACTTTCAAAAGCCTCAATCCAAGAATCCATATTGTCTTCATGATTCAAACTCTTTTGAGCAACCCATCAACGAGAGAGATGTCAACTCTTCTGAGAATGCATCTAATATCCATATAACAGATGATAGAATGGGTTCCTCTAGTGAACAAAGTGGGATAAATGCAATTCAACCAGAAATTAGAAATGAAAATGTTGAAGGTTTTACCTTGAAAGGAAACAAAAATGATTCATCATCACGAAAAAGGAAAAAAGGCCAATGGGACATAGGGAGAAAATTCCAATCGGAATGGGCCTCAAAATTTCCATTTATTGAACCAATACCTCCAATAAATGAGAAAGAGGCTTCATGAGAAGTTAAATGCATTGTATGTAGTTGGAAACTTGGAAAGGTAGTAAAATTGCAAATGAAGTTAGATACAATAGAGAAGCATGCGTGAAAGTTGTATGTTAAGAAAATTGAAAATGGTGAGGAGAATTCTATTACCAAATGGAAGTCTTCTGAGGAATGTCAACATGTCAAATATCAAGAATAATATAATAAATACTTAATAATCAAGAGTAAACTTGAGGCAAGTGGAGGAACCATCACATCTCTATTTGGAAAGACAATGTAGAGAAATTTGTTATCCAAGATGACACAATTAAGCACCGTATTTAACATCTTATCTAGAGGTCGTCCTGTGACATATTATTCAGATTACAAGAACTATGTATCTTTTCTTGAAGTATCGAATTTTCCATCTTCTCACTCGTCTATAACGAGTGGTCAGGAATGGGCTAGATATCTAGCTCAAGTAGAAAAAGATGATTTGAAAGAGAAGATTGCAAATGCTAGGTTTTTTTCAGTATCTTTGGATGAAGTTACAGCGGTTGATAATACTTCATGGATCTGCATGAGTATTTATATGGTTAATGATCATATTAGGAATTCACATTTACTTGGGATTCATAAAATGAAGAAGAGTTCTACAGCTGGAAATATTTATGAACTTGTTATTAAGACTTTGAAGGAAATTGGTGGTATGGATGATTTAATGATTGCAAAAAGGTTGGTATGTGTCGGATCCGATGGAGCATCAATCATGCAAGGACAAAGGAATGGCCTTTGTGTCAAACTACAACTATCAGCTTCACCATTTATGATTAGTATTCATTGTATGGCTCATAGGATGAATCTTGAATTTAAAATAGTAAGTAAGTTTCCACTAGTTTCAAAAGTTGAAGAACTTGTACGTGAGACTCATGCATACTTTTGTCGTAGTCCCAAGCGATTTACAGAGTTTCAACAATTTGCTAACAGTGTTACAAATGGAAAATGCTATTAAAAGATGTTGATACAAGATGGATCTCATTGAATGGACCAGCTCAAAGACTATTTATTGAATACCAATCATTGGTAGGGGTGATATATGAACATCGCTTTAGTGTAGACAAAGCTCAAGATCTTCTCTTTCTACTAACTAATATAGAGACATTATTAACATTGGTTGGAATTCTTCCTTTGCTTCCTGAAATGAATGTCCTTGTGAAAATGGCTCAAAGTCGCACAATGTATATTGCAGAGTACACAAATGCAAGAAAATTGGCATGCCTTGCATTGGATAATTTGTATACGATGCCAGAGTCTTTTACGGGTCAAACATTTAATGGTTGGACTACTATCATTGATATAGAAAAGAGTGAAAATTATTTGAATTTTGATGAAAAAGGGAGACTATGTATGGAAGTGCGTGGGTATATGGTTCCCTTTTATTATGTTAGTAAGATGGGACAAACCACCAAAGAGTGCCATGTGTCAAGAGACCAATTCAATGATATTGTGATTTCAGTGAGACACAACTTAATACAAATTGCACAATCACTATCATTAGAGATAAGAGAACGATTTCCTCGAGATGAATTACTGGAAGCTATGTCTGTGGTATACCCTCATGATTGGAACTCTGAAAAAGATATAAATGCTTTAAAAGTCAACTTTCTAGCAAAATTGAATACTTTAGTGCACCACTTTTGCAGGAATGTTAAGGTAGAAGGAGAAGATATTGGAGGTATATTAGATTCATCAAAATCACAGCAACGAGCCTCTTTCTTTGCTCAAACAATGTCAGATCAATATCATGCTTTGTCGAAACCTATAGAATATGGTGCAGTAACCAAATTATGGACTATTTTAGGTGAAAGTCAATACCTACAAGAAAATGTGTCAGAGTATTTCAAATTAGTCGATTTATGTCAAACCATGATTTTGGGATCAGTGGAGGATGAAAGAATGTTTAGTGCACTGTCATTCTTGAAGTCAAAGTTGAGGAACAAGATTCAATAAAAATATGGATACTTGTTTAAGATTATATGTAACAAAGTATGACATTACCAATTTTCCATTCAATAGAGCACTGGCACTCTAGCAATCAGATTGTGAGAAAAGAGGAGAATACAATATAACAAATGTCTCCAATGAACTTGATATGGAACATAATGTTTTGGAGGCTCATAATGATATTTCATCTACACAAGTTCATGTTCAAAATATAGAAAATGAAGAGCGACATGAGAATTGGGAATTTGATATGCCACAAGATATAATATAAACCAATATACATTGGCAGTGTATAAATAATGAATGGAATTTAATAGATCATGTGACTTTTTTTAGTTTGACTTCGATGTTCCTCTATTCTTGGAGCAGGTTGAAAAAGGAAAATTCTTGATGGGAGAAAGATTACCATACATCAATTTGAAGTTGCATTTCAGGTAAAAATAGGTTCTATAGTCTATACTTTGTATTAAATATAGTAATATTAGAGCTACATTTCCTTGATGCAAGCTATTTTAAGCTTGATGTTTTGATAGTTAACTAATGCATTGTTTTTTTTCTTATTTGTGACAATAAATGAAGTTGGGACCTATCTATCCATAGATAATTTCCTAGTATTAAAGGTTAAGTAATTAATTTAACAATACTTCCGCTTAGCAAGAATGGGCTCATTCAAAAGTTAAAACTCAAGTACATGGAATTGCTTGTATTTCTAGCTTTGATATCTTGGCAAATATGAATGGTTTGCTTGTTTCTTACATTTGGAGCATTTTTTCAAGTTTGCAAGTTTGCATTTATTTTGGTTAAATATATTTTTATTCCCTTGATAATTGATTGTGGTTTGAGCCCTTTGTACTAGTTCGATTCGTTTCATAAATTATTTGTTTTTTTCTTACATTTGGAGCATTTTTTCAAGTTTGGAAGTTTGCATTTATTTTGCTTATATTTTTTTATTCCCTTGATACTTGACTATGATTTGAGCCCTTTGTAGCCCTTTGTATCATTCAATGTGTTTTTATAATAATTATTGTTCTCTTTAAATATTCAATGGTTCAAGGAAAGATGCTTGTATCTCCTTTCACTTTGTAGCATGACTTAAGCATCTTCACCATTTAGAATCGACTATGTTTATTTTATATTTTTTTTAAAGGTGTGTTGGTATTTAGAAAGGGAAATGAGATCTGAGTTGCTAAGCGAAGAGAAAAATGGTCTATGCACTCTGTTACTAGGTTCTTATGCATCCATCGTAGGAGACCTATTGGCACGAGACCAACCTTCTTCTAATGTAATTGGCATAATTTTCATCTTTCCACAGACTGTCAATATAGTATTCACTTGAATCTCAACACTTACAGGGAAGCATAATGTCAAAGGAGCATTCCAAACCTTACTACTATATAGGTTGATTTATAATCAAATCCTTGCTACTATGAGCCTAGATCAACAGTTCTACAATGGTCAAGGATTTGGGTAAGCTGAATCAATTGGTTGTTTATGTAGAGTTCTTCTTATATTTCAATAAATTGTGGTTCTAATTTAATTTATCTATTTGTATTGGCATCTATAATATGGAGGGGATTTTTTGTGGGGGAAATATCTGTTTTTTTTTGTTTTCTAAATCTGTTTGAATTTTGTTAGTTTGCATAATGTGATGAATTTTCCCCTCTATTGTTGCAGGAGAATATCATAAGATGTGTCTATATTATTTATGAGCCAGAACGTTCAGGACAGGTTGTCTTTGCAATGAAGGCACTGAAGCTCCAAGAGACTTCCATGGATCTCTATAAGAGTGACGATTCACTGGAGAAAAGTACTCTCTTTTTTTGTGCTAACAATTTTGGTAATTATACATTGATTTGTTGATTTGAGAGCATCTGAGGAATCACTTTGAATGTTGATCTTTTTTACAGGTTGAGGGAGAAGAATTTGACATGGGTGGATATATTTGAGTAAATTCATGTATGTAATTGTTATGCTGCTCGATGTCATAAATAAACATTTGTTTTCCATTTCTTTATGAAAATTTAGTACCCCCAAAAATATGAAAATAATTAATCTCTTGCATTGATAGCTTGTCTAATTCACTTTTAAACACATGCTTCTCTGGTTACAATTTGTTTCTTTTAAGAGGAAAGTGATTGTCTTATTTTCAGTGAAACTGCCTTTTAGCAATCATCTAGATTACATGCATAAGAACTACTTAACACATGATATTCTCAAATTCTGAATCTCTTGTATGCTTATCAATTATATGTGGACTACAGAGAGAATCCAACAAGAATGCATTTATTGGTCCTTGCCTGTATCTTGCTGCAAAATGAAAAAATGTATTTTCTGCTCTTTTCACACTATTTCATACCAAAAACTGAGTTTCTCATGCTTAACTATCATTTTGTGCAATGCAGGTTAAAATTTCAAACTCTGCACTTGTTAGTTCAATTATGGATGAGTTAGAAACTGATTCACCTATTTCCCAGGTATGGACATTTTAGTTTACTTGAGTCATACATTATGGCATTGAATTAGAATTAATGATTCAGTGTTGGGCTTCAATTATAAATACTGATCTTGATTGTTCATTTATTTTCCCTTGGCAGGGTGACTATGAAAGGCTGGTTTTGTCCACAAATCCTTTTATGGAAAAGAATCTCGAGTTTTTAATTGATTGCATGGATGATCTTTCTATGGAACAAAAAAATGTTTGTACATTGTTTAATGGTGTATTTCATCTTTGTTATTGGATTTTTTCTGTCTTTTATGTTACCCCCTTTGCTCTTCATAAATGTGGATGCTCCTCTAATAGCCTCTATCCTCTTTCAATTTCAATATTATTATTGTAATATTTTATGACAGCAAGCTCAACAGCATGCTTGGTTGCAAAAAAGCAGGTAAATTTCCCACCAGTGGCATGCTACTCATTTGTCATCTCATAACTCAAGATTTTGTAACTATATTATGTAGATTCAATGAATCCACGGTCTGTCTCTGTTTTCTATTTTAGAGCATACTGATAATATTTTCTATTTTCCATGGATTTCTAACTCACTATTGCTTGTGATTAACAGAGAAGACAACATGGTACGTAAAGCTGCTGGTGGAGAACCATTACCTAAAGAGGATCCTTCAAACCCTGTCTTCAAGCCAATTATTGAACACTCTAGGCTTGAGATCTATCTCATCACCAATCAAGTTTCCAACTACTGTGACCAAATAAAGGGGTACTCTTTAGCAGTTTCTGAATTAAACCTTTGTTGGGGGGCGAACTCACCCAAGACAAGTGATGAAATAGGATCCAAAAACTCAATCTGAATATCCTGGGAAAATATGCAGAAAGTGAATACTATTGCTTTTATTGAACTTTGTGTTTCTGGTTTAGCATGCTCTTCTTGCACCAAAGAATATTCCTCTAAAATATCTTATGTTCCCTTATTTGGTACATCACACCTATGTTTCAATGGAAGGATTTGGATTGTGCTACAAAATATTTTCCGCTGATTAATTTGATATATTTCTATTCTTGGTTTACAGATCATTTTAGAAGGACAGAATGTGGGACGAGAATTGGTGGGAGCAGATTTGATTTTTTAACATCTAAGATGTATGCATACAACTCCAACAAAGGCTTTGTCAAATTGAACCCAACTTTGGTGGTGTTGGATGATGTCTCGTAAATTGATCACCTTGAAAAACTGTTGTATCAAGGAAAACTGCTACAAGACACTCATCACAACTAGAAACACCATTGTTGTTAAATATGGTTATCGATATGACCTACAATGTTTGAGAGAGCCATATGTCGTGTCCCTTTTCTACTATTCAACATTCTATTAAAATTCCATTCCAGAAACAACAGATGACAACATAGTCAAAGAGGTACTTCTGCCTTCTATTTTCAATGCAATACAACATAATTCTTGATCTTATTGTGGCAGAATGACAATGAAACATATTGGATTTGAGGATTAGCCTCTATAAATTAGGGTGTTAAAGATGCTAACCAATTGGAAACACTTTTATTATAGATAATAGCAGAATGCAGATGATTATTGGTTAATCTTAAGGTGATTGGAAGATCTCTGCATGGTCAGCCTCCTGGAGCATGGATTATTACAAAGGACAAGCCATATCTGAATATAAAAAAACAATGCTTGCATGGAAACAGACACATATACCTTGGAAGAAGAAGCCTAAGATTTTTTTTTGGACATGGGAATATTTCTAGAGGCCAGAATATTCTCTACAGGTCCATTTGTAGACTTGGGGGTTTATTTTCATAAATTGAAATGGATAGCTTCTTTTTACTATCTTAATAAAATTTGTGAGTTGAAATCTTTTGAATCCGGTGAACAATCAAAAGTAAGGCACTCACACATTTGTTTTTCCATTGCTTGTTCTAGGTTAACTTCTTTGGGGCATTTGAACTGGTTTGTGACATAGAAGGTTTATTCAAAGCTTCTTTCCAAAATGATAAATTCAAAACCTAACATTGGATAAACTAGTTTAAAGCATAACTATGAAATAGATATATCAAGCATAACTATTGGTTTTGTGTTTATTACTAATCACAGGTTGAGCAATTTGTATCAAAATTCCCTCTTCTTGAAAACTTGACAGTGAAACAATGTCACAAGCTGGGCAATTTGAAAATTCATGCCGTTGATCTAAAGTAATTAGATTTTACATGAAGTTTTTGTCCAAGGTAACTGACATTGAACTGCATGTAACTGGCCAATTCCATACTACATGCTTCTTTGCTAAATTTGTCTTGAAAGGTAATCGATTTAGTAATGGCTCTTCCTCTAGAGCTAGAAGGCAACAATTAACTGCTTCAATTAACAATTAACAATTTAAAGTGGCTTGTAGAGCAGCCCAGGGAAGGAGGAGAACCGATAGGGTTGTCAGTAACTTCTGGTCTTCAAGACTGCCCAAAATTCATCTTGACTGCCACATGAAGGTAGGTATATGTCAAACTACAGGTGCATTCAGAATGGAAGTTTAGGGGTCTTAGACTGCCACTCATCACTTGTCAGTGGCTGCCATATGACTTTTGACCGTTATTTGTGCTCAGAACTGCCTACACAATGCCCAGATTTGAGTATTAGGGCATTTTTTATGCTGGAATTAAGCTTAGAAACCAAGATGAAGGTTGTTTGATGACTAAGAATTCCCTTTTTAAACCCTAGATTAGATAGTTCATGTTTCCCCAGCTATGAAAATAACATTTATATCAATTTCTTTTAACATTTTATTTCTTTAGGATCATAATATTTATTCTTTTGTTTCTGTTATAACTATGTTCTAGCACTTTGAGGGCATAATTTACTATTTCCTTAGTTACAAGTGGGAATTTGTCTTACGTTATAGCAGTTCTCTCCCCACCTTCCCTTGGCAGACTCATTTTCCTGAATGGGAGCTATTCTTGTGATGTTTGATATTTTTTTTGATGTGATAAAGTTGAGTTAGGGGTTTTTGAAATATGTCTTATTACAATTATTGTTTTTTTCCCTTGAAGAATGTCTTCTTCGATCCATCTTTTCCTTTGGATACACAATACATACTTTGATATTTATTTCTAATATTTCGGCTATGGTAATTTATGTTAAATTTTCATTTAGTTAGATCTGCACTCAAAACCCTATCAGCTAGGAAACTAAGACAGGTTAAGCTCCTATAAAAACAGTGAAATTTTAAGTGTTAGATCTATAGACACATAAATATTAAATCACAATAGCATACTATATAATAATCAGTATCATCTTCTGTGCAACAAGTTGTTATGAAATTGAGCCAATTGTTAGCTTGATGTGGGGGAACTGGTCGACTATGGTCGATTGGGATTTCAACGTGTGAAACATACCTACGTTGTCAAGTATATCATCCTTCTATGGAGAATGATTGGGACCTGCAACCTCTACCTATTGTTTCCAAACCAACTCCAAGATTGTTTCCTAGGTTCTCCCTTGTTTCTTCCTCCTTATTTCAAAGTTCTGTTGTTATTTTAGTGTTTAGAAGATCTGTCTTGAAATGCATCAAATGTGCCATCATTTTAGATTTGGGGATCATAATCAGCATCTTGAATTTTGGTGTTTATTTTTTGATTGATCTAAGTATTTCAGGAGCGCAATAACAACCTAAACATTGCCCATCCATCTCTTGATGCACTTGAGCTGAGTGCCGAGTTGCATTTCTGGTTTTGTTTAAAAATATATTGTATGGTAATCGATGTCCAATTACGAATGTATTTTGTTTGGAATTTATTGTGAGTATTTGTTGGTTATTAAAAAATAATAAAATATTATGTTACTATATCATTACATGTATAATTTATGATTTATTATGTTACATGTAGTGATGTATGTTATTGGGACATTGTTATCTATAAGATTTCAATGATTTATGTTTAGTTTTCATATATTTTATTTTTTACTTTTTTGGGCAGGGTCCCCTATGTCAGAGACCTCAATTCCCCCTATGATTCTCCCTAGAATTTGGGGGGTTCTTTTTGATACCCCCTGGATGTGTTTCCCTACTCCCATGTCCTTGAAACTTGTTGGAACATATTGCTTGTACTGGATATGCAAATGGAATTTTATTGAGAAATGCCTAAAATATGGCTTGAAAGTCCTTAGACTGCTTTTTACTGCTGCTGCAAATATGTTGTGATCTTGAGGTGAAATAGTTGGTACCAAAAGGGTTGCTTTTTATGAAACCCATAGATGTCATTTTGGAGTTATTCTTAACAGTTCACTGTTGAACAGTGCTTGAAGGTGGTTTTCTAGTTTTTCAAGATTAATTTGCTTTGTTAAGTTATGATTTTCTTGTATTTGTAATTGCTTGAGGGATTAGGTTTTATTTTTTAATATATTTTCTTCCAAGAGATTATAATTTCTATGGTACACTCAAATGTTTCTCACTACCCTTGGCATCTTTCAGTATAGTTGCACAGACTCAAGAAGCTTGGAAATATTTGATGCAAACTTCAAAGAGGGCATTTGAGGAGAACTTGTAAGGTATGGGGAAGGTAACAACAGAGAATGACTTCATATGGTGGAGATCACATGGATTTTTGGAACAAATAAGTGATTTTGACCTCGATGCGAGATTCCAACTTTGGAAATTTATGGTAGTTCAGTTAGTCATGCGTGGCAATCTTGTTTGTGGCGGCAAGCAATGGCATAACTTACACGAATAAAATTATAAAATGGGGATTTGATGAGAGATCCTATATCTATTGAATTATGGATGCAAACATAAATATGATTGGTTGAGATGATCATTTCCTATTAAAGGACTGCAGTTGCATTTTTTTTTAACCTTGTAGTTGTTTACTACCAATCAACATCACCCTCTCTAAAGTTTGTTTTCATGTTCCTTGTCTAGTAAAAATTTCTCGCATTTTGTGACATAGTTTGAACTATGTGTAGGTGGAATGGAGATAGATTTAATGTTGATAGCTATAAAAATTTATATTTCTTGTGGACTAGATGATTTATAGTTTTTGTAGTTGAATTGTTTTTAAAAGTTATAAACAGTGAGTTCAAACTCTTTCTGGGTTGTGCCTTTCTATATCTCACGTGGAGTATCTGTGACAGTGTGATAGTGGAAGCTCTAAAGGTAGACAGTTTGCAGAGGCTTTGATCATCATTGGATCCAATTCTTTGGAGGGTGGTAAGTAGTCTTTGGTTTTTTCTTAGAAGAGAAATTGATGTAAATTAAATTTGTTATAATTTATTTATTCCTTAGGACATGAAAGATAGTTTTATGTTTCAAAGATTTCAATTTTTGAAACACAAATTTAATGCTTCCAAAAATGCCAAATGTGTAGGTAAACACAACCATAAAACTTTTAGATTTTGTGTTAGGAAAGGTCATGTCACTTGTGTTTGATATCATACTATTAAAATGTTCATGGAGGATGACAAAATGATGGATTTTGAATAGATAAATACAGGAGGAAATGTTCTCTCAAGAATTGTATAAGTATTCCCTTTTGAGCTACCTGCAATCTGAAACTCTCCATACTTGGGCTATCTCAAGACCCTTGATCTCCTATTTCAAACAGTGGATTAATCATTCAACAATCTTGTTTCTGTCTCTTGAAACTTGTTGTGGTTTTGACTGCAGCTCTTGAGTTGCGACTAAAGAAGATTATGTACAGGCATTGATTGTGCATGTGTGTTATTTGCATTGGTTACAAAGATAAAACATTTTCTTTTGTAAGGATGTCAGTCATGACTTTTTGGGGGTTCCCTTTATATTTTCAAAAAACTACTTCAAATGTGGATATTGTTGTTAACCACTTATAACTAATCAAGGCCCAAATAAAGTGCTTCCTTAATCAAATGAGATAACACAAAAAGTAAATATAGTATTTACACCAATAACATATTTCTAAAGACATATGTTCTAGATTCTACTAATAACATATTTCTAAAGACATATGTTCTAGATTCTACTAATAACATATTTCTAAAGACATATGTTCTAGATTCTACTAATAACATATTTCTAAAACATTACCATGAGATCTCGCTCAAGATTTCAACTCATGGCAGGTGGAACTAATTGGTAGTTAGTGTTGTAAATGTTGGTTGTGGAGCCAGATATTTCAGTCTCATAGATGATATGTGTCAGCCGTGCACCTCGGAGGACTGTACACTTTTGGGGTTGTTTTGGCCAACAGTTTATGGGCCCATGGTTTTGGGTAACCCGTGGTATTTTCCAATTGTATTTCCCTTATAAAAGAAAGACATTGCAATACGGCTAGGGTTGATGTATTAGGTTTTATGCATTGTAAAGATATTTGAGATCAAGAAGAGAGACTGTGAGACAATGAAGAGGAAGTGTAGCGGCTGTGTTGCATGTTGTATCCCTTCACTTTGCTGGACGGTATAATAATAAGGACTGGCAACTTCAGTGTGAACGTAGCCCATCTTGGGTGAACCACGATATATCTGTGTCTCTCTTGTAATGTGTATGTGTGATTAGATTTGCATTTTTGTTTATTGTTATTGCTCTGCGATCCTGTTTTTCTAACAATTGGTATGAGAGCCGAAGGTCTATTTGGCAGATAAACCTGCAGGAAGCTAGGGTTTCTGGCTTGAGAGGGAGCAATGGAAGAAGAAGGAAAGTTTAATGTCGAGAAGTTTAATGGCCAAAACTACCAGTTATGGAAGATGCAAATGGAGGACTATTTGTACCAGAAAGATCTATTCCTACCATTAGGAGGAAAAGCAAAACAGTCGGCGGCTATGAAGGACGAAGAATGGGAGGTTCTTGACAGAAAGGCTCTGGGAACAATACGGCTGAGCCTGGCTTCATTGGTGGCTTTCAATATCTCAAAAGAAAAGACAACGGAGGATTTGATGAGCGCATTGGGTAAGTTGTATGAAAAACCCTCGGGCTCCAACAAGGTATATCTAATGAAGCATTTATTTAATATGAAGATGTCTGAAGGTGGATTTGTTACTGATCATTTAAATGAGTTTAATATGGTTACAAATCAACTAAGTTCTGTAAGTGTGAACTTTGATTATGAGGTTAGGGCTCTTCTAATCTTGTGTTCATTTCCAGAAAGCTGGAATAGCTTGGTCATGGCTGTAAGTAACTCTGTCTCTGGTTCAAACACCCTGAAATTTGATGATGTTATTGGTGTTATTCTTAGCGAGGAAATGCATAGAAAAAGCACAGGTGAGACATCAGGTAATGCGTTGGCCATGGAGAGGAGGGGAAGACAAAAGGAGAGAGGAAAGAGCCAAGGTAATCGTGGAAAGTCTAAAACGGGCATATCCAAGTCCAGGCTAGGAAAGATAGAGTGCTGGAATTGTGGAAAGAAAGGACATCTGAAGAAAGACTACAGATCTCTAAAGAAGAAAGGAGATGGACAGCAGGAAACTACCCAGGAAGCGAATGTAGCAGGTGATGTGTTACAAGATGCTTTGATTCTTGCATTAGATAATACTAGTGATTATTGGGTAGTAGATTCAGGGGCTTCATGTCATGCTACACCCCGTAGGAAATATTTTCATGATTATGTTCCAGGCGATTTTGGACATGTTTTATTGGGTGATGATGAGCCATGTAAAATTGTTGGAATGGGTAAGGTATGGATAAAAGTTAAGAATGGAATTGATTGGTTGTTAAAAGATGTTAGACATATTCCTGCTATGAAAAGAAATCTGATCTCAACAAGGTAGTTGGGAGATGGCGACTGTCTATCTACATTTGGATAAAAGTGGTGGAAGATCACTAAAGGATCAATGGTGATAGCAAAAGGAGACAGGGTAGGTACGTTGTATTTATGTCCTCATGATACTGACCATTCTATCTCTTTAGGTTCCACATGAACAGATACAGCATTGTGGCATCATAGGCTTGGCCACATGAGTGAGAAGGGGATGCAGATTCTCCACTCAAGGAAGTTGCTACCAGATTTGAAGTAGGGAAGTTTGGAATTCTGTAAGAACTGTGTTTATGGAAAACATAAGGGAGTCAGATTTCTCAGGGTTGGGAAACATAAGAAGAATGAAAAGTTAGAGCTTGTGCATACAGATGTATGGGGACCAGCTTAGGTACAATCTCTTGGTGGCTCTCATTATTATGTTTCATTTATTGATGATGAAACTAGGAAAACTTGGGTTTATTGCATTAGACATAAATCTAATGTGTTTGCTACATTTAAGAAATTGAAAGCTTTGGTTGAGAATGAGACAGGAAAAAGGTTGAAGTGTCTTACATCTGATAATGGAGGTGAGTATTGCGGCAAGGAGTTTGATAGTTACTGTTCATACCATGGGATTCGTAGAGAGAAGAGAGTCCCAGGAACACCACAAGAAAATGGTGTGTCAGAAAGGATGAATAGAAAAATCATGGAGCTTACAAGGTGTATGAGATTGCATGCAGGGTTACCCTTACAGTTTTGGGCAAATGTTGTAAATACGGCTGTTTATTTAATAAACAGAGGGCCTTCAAGTGCTTTGGATGGTGGTATTCTAGAGGAGGCATGGACAGGTAAAAAGGTAAACTACTCATTTCTGAGAACGTTTGGTTGTGAAGCATTTGTCCATATTGATAAAGAAAATAGAACAAAGCTTGAAACTAAATCCAAGAAATTTACCTTTATTGGATATGGGGTTGATGATTTTGGTTATCGTTTATGGGATTATGAAAATCACAAAATCATTAGAAGTAGAGATGTCATATTCAATGAAAAGTTCATGTATAAAGATCAGTTGCAGGGAAATAAACGGGAAAAGGAAAACACAGAGTACACAGTACTTGATGAAATTGAAGAAAATGAAGTTCCAAAGGTGCCAGAAAATCAAGAACAACAGCAAGTACCTGAAACTCCTACAACTGCAAGAAGATCTACCAGGTTAAGTAGACTCCCTGAACGATACTCTCCTTCAATGCACTATTTATTGATGACTGATGCTGGTGAAACAGAATGTTATGAAGAAGCAATGCAGGTGGAAACTAGAAAGAAGTGGGAGCAAGGCATGAAGGAGGAGATGGACTCATTGTTAGGAAACCAGACTTGGGATTTGGTTCATTTGCCTGTTGGTAAAAGAGCATTGCAGAACAAATGGATTTACAGGTTGAAGGAAGAAGAAGGAGGCAAGAAGCGGTACAAGGCCAGACTTGTTGTAAAGGGGTTTGCACAGAAGAAAGGTATCGATTTTAATGAAATATTTTCTTCTGTTGTTATGATGACTTCAATTAGGACTACTTTAAGTCTAGTGGTGGTAGAATATTTGCATCTTGAACAATTATATGTAAAAAAAAACTTTTCTCCATGGGGATTTGGAGGAAGAGATATATATGCAACAACCACAACGATATGAGGTCAAAGGGAAGGATAATTTGGTGTGCAGGTTGAAAAAGAGCTTGTATGGCTTGAAGCAAGCTCCAAGGCAGTGGTATTTAAAATTTGACAGGTTTATGACAGAACAAGGTTATAGTAGCTGTCATTCTGACCACTATGTTTATTTCAAGAGGCTAGATAATGGAAGTTATATTATCTTGTTATTGTATGTGGATGACATGCTTGTTGCAGGGTCTAACATGCAGGATATAAATGTGCTCAAAAGGAAGTTAGCTAATTCATTTGCGATGAAGGATTTGGGTGCTGCAAAGCAAATCCTTGGTATGAGAATAACAAGAGACAGGAAAAATCGCAAATTGACATTGTCTCGGGGTGAGTACATACAAAAGGTGTTGGAGAGGTTCAGAATGCAGAATGCAAAACCATTTAGTACACCTTTGGCCAGCCATTTCAGTCTAAGTAAGGAAATGTGTCCCAAGTAAGGAAATGTGTCCCAAGACACAGGAAGAGACAAATTACATGTCCAAGATTCCCTATCAATCAACAGTTGGCAGCTTGATGTATGCCATGGTGTGCACAAGACCAGATATTTCACATGCAGTGGGAGTTATGAGCAGATATATGAACAATCCAGGTAAAGAACATTGGAAGGCAGTACAGTGGATTCTCAGGTATTTGAGAGGTACAACCACTTAGGCATTATGTTTTGGAGGTTCAGAAACTGTTCTACAGGGATCTATTGATGCAGATATGGTAGGTGATAAGGATAGCAGGAGGAGCACCACAGGGTATGTGTTTATTGTAGGTGGAACAGCAGTAAGTTGGATTTCGAGACTGCAAAAGGTTGTTTCACTTTCAACAATGGAAGCAGAGTATGTTACTGTTACAGAGGCTAGTAAAGATATGATTTGGTTGGGTTTATGGAGGAAGTGGGTAAGAAGCAAAAGGATAGCAGGTTGTATAGTGATAGCCAGAGTGCCATTCATCTTGCAAAGAACTCAGCATTCCATTCCAGGAGTAAACATATCCAACTCAAGTACCATTTCACATGCTCTGTTATGGAAGATGAACTGTTGAAGTTGGAAAAGATACATACTAACCAGAATCCTGTAGACATGTTCACAAAGGTAGTGAACAGAGAGAAACTGAGTTCCTGCTCGGTTTCAATTGGCCTTCTAGCATGAAGGTGAAGATGAGAAATTTTCCAAGTCCAAAGTCTAGCAAGTACAGCAGCGGTGGAGTTGTTGTGATTAGTCTCCAAGTGGGAGATTGTTGGTTGTGGAGCTAGATCTTTCAGTCTCATAGATGATATG
The DNA here is from genome assembly GCA_027924585.1 of Larix kaempferi. NCBI lineage: Eukaryota > Viridiplantae > Streptophyta > Pinopsida > Pinales > Pinaceae > Larix > Larix kaempferi. The sequence goes on along the minus strand of BSBM01000606.1, from coordinate 5,940,569 downwards.
TCTCAGCCGTGCACCTTAAAGGATTGTACACTCATTCCCCAACCTTGGGGTTCGGGGGAAGCGCCCCCGAGAAAAAAAATTTGGGTTGTTTTCGCCAACAATTTACGGGCCCATGGTTTTGGGTAACCCATGGTATTTTCCCATTGTATTTCCCTTATAAAAGAAAGACATTGTAATACAGCTAGGGTTGATGTATTAGGTTTTATGCATTGTAAAGATCTCTGAGATCAAGAAGAGAGACTGTGAGACAGTGAAGAGGAAGTTCAGCGGCTGTGCTGCAGGTTGTATCCCTTCACTTTGCTGGACGGTATAATAATAAGGACTGGCAACTTCAGTGTGGATGTAGCCCATCTTGGGTGAACCACGATATATTTGTGTCTCTCTTGTAATGTGTATGTGTGATTAGATTTGCATTTCTGTTTATTGTTATTGCTCTGCGATCCTGTTTTTCTAACAGTAAACGGTGTATTTGTTGATGTTGGTTCTATCAAGTGAATTGAAAGAGAAGTGGAACTTGGATTCCTAGTTTTTGCTCACAAAGAGGCACATTTTTGTACTTTATTATTCTCCTCGTGTAATAACCTAAAGTTTATTATTGTTTTCTATCGTCAACTTCTTTAGTTGTTGTGTATTCTCAATATTTTGTTTGTTGTTTCTTCCTTAAAAATATGCAATTGCATTGAAGCTCATCCTTAAGAACTTGTATGTTTCTCTTTTTCATGTAAAATATTTGTCAAAAATGTATGACAAAGTTCTCAGTTTACCGGATCCCTTCACAACCTCAGCCAAACCAAGCACAGAGATAATCAACAATTTCTATGTTTATCAAGATAAATTTATGGATGCCATGTGCTCCCATGTCAATCCACTAGAGACAATTTTCATGGTTAGTAGGTTACTATTCCAATTTGCAGTCTCTTGACTATGACAATATAACACAATCACTCGACAATATCTTTTGCTTTCTTTTACTATATCATGATTTTCTGGATTGTCTTTAAGGCAAGCTAATTTCAAAATAAGCTCAACTCTTTCTTTTCTAGGGAATATATTGAATCCAGTTGCTGTGATAACTTCTCAACTAGACTAGAAGTATCCAACAAGGCCTCACCAATGGGAATTTTGACAAATGATATGTTTTGCTCATATGGGTTTATTTTGATTGGAGACAATGGATTGCTTCTTAGGACATTATTGAGTCTTATTTATCAATTTATGGATGCTTTTATAGTGTTGGGATGTTTTAAAATAGTGATGGGAGAAGTTATCACTTGCGGAGGAAAATTTGTGTGGATTGAGCCATTTTATGTATTCACTGACAAATATGCAAATCTCCTACCATTCGACACCAAAGAGAAGAAAGTTTGGTGAGAAGATTGCTTGGAAGCTTGGAATTGGTCCAAGAACTATATCTCTATATAAAGGAAGTGGCCCACTACTAGGATATTCACTTAATTCTATCAATTTGTTGGCTTGTCAAGATTCATGACCCCACATGTCCATTAGACCATTAAGGGACGAGATAACAAGTAGACTCCCTACTTGCCCTGAATCTAGTTAGTGTAGTCGTGTTTTGTCGACACCTTCTAGTTGTGAGTGATCAAATACTGTTTATGAAATGTATAAATAAATCCATCTTCTCCTCATTCATACACTTGTTCATTCGAGAGTCTAGGAGTCGAGAGAGTCCAGAGTTGAGCTCTAGTGTATGTTCTTTTGTTGCACTACCTTAGTAATCTACATAATCAAAAGCTTGAGTCTTATTGGAAAAATATTCGCCAAATTTTTACTATATTTTATAAATCAATGAAAGATTCGCCAAGTTTTTACAATTTTTTATAATTAAGTGAAATATTCGCCAAGATTTTACAATGTCTTATAATTGAGTGATAGATTCGCCAAGATTTTACAACATTATATAAAGAAATGAAAGATTCGCCAAAAAAATTATATATACATATTATATTATTGATAAAATCGCCTTCAAGTTTTCCTATATATCAAGGAGATTCGCCCATTTTTTATACATATAAATTTTTGGGGGGTTCTTAAAATCATCCCTGTTCAAAAGCTCAACCAAGGGCTTAACAAAAGCTTGATTGAGCTTGTTTTTTATCATTTTCATGCCCTTCGCTTGCCAAAAAGTGTTACCTGTCACATCCCCATCTTGACCCTATTGCATTAAAATGTAAATCATGTAATATTGTTATAAAATCATGGTGAGGAGCTCAAGGCCAAGGCCCCGCCATCGATTTATTGATGCATATGGTTTGCGTGCTAGCCAGGCACAATGGAATTTAAAATATCATGTAGATATGCATTTTAATAAAATACCCACAACTAGCTATGCAATGCAACAAGAGATGGGGGCATGATTTTACAAGGAATTGGGAGGGAAATATTCAAACCCTTGGAGCCAATGAGGTCAAGCCAAATGTCCATGAGATAACCCATCAAACCCTCAACTACCCATGTTGACTTTTGTACCCAATCATTCATTCTCCCAAGAGTTGGTTGAGGTAGTTAATACCTTGGGGAATGGGAAGTATGGTTGTCCAAATTCGAGTATGGGTAAGCCACCCTTCATGGAAAATCACGTTTTTGCTTCTTGGGAAAGAAAAGAGCCATGAATTTCTCCTCAATCCATTATCCATCAACCAGTCTCTCTCCCTCACGAGTTTGGAGCTACCTGGGCATTTTCGAGACACATTTTTCTAGTTTTTCTTTGTTTCTTAGTTGGGAGAAGGGCGTTTTTCTGTTATATACCACTGGGGAAGAAGGGGAATCAAATTGGGGTTCCATTGAGCCTGTTTTGGCTGCTGAATGCTTATATATCTGTGGGAGAAATTGTTTGCTTCCCTGTGGTCGAATTTCCCTCTCCCATTCCATTGTTTTGGCTTGAGCTTGAGTGCAAGCATCCAGGGTTCTGATTTATTCTAATAAACCCAGTTGTGGACTGGATTGGCTTATATGCATGATTATTTGGTTGTGTATGAGCTTGAATGTCCCCTTTTCCTTGTAGAAATCATGCCCAGCTCGGGGGTGGTCTCTGAGTGCTGAAAGAATACAAGTTGGGCAGAGACCTATGGTTGGGTGGAACGTTGTAGCGACATAGCTAGTTTCTTGGGACAATTGCACAATGATGATGAGTATATTCTTATGTGTATTTACTTTTGCAATGTTATAATTTGATGGTTGTTTCTAATATGTTGAATGCATATGAAATATGTGTGGATGATTTGTTTATTTCCGTTGTGCATGTTTGTTGAATTGCATCTGCACACATTTATTTATTTGCTATGAATCTAATGACTTGGGTTGAGTTTATGTAAAAGCCCTAGAGATTGGCATCATGTTCCCTTCCGTGCATTGGATCGACGGGTGGGTATGTGGCATTACCCATCTTCAAGGGAACACCCTAACAATCTCATTAAGGTTTGTCTTTTTGAATCTCTTGTAGGAGAGTCATAAAGAAGAAGCTTGAAATTTTACTTTATTGACATGTGTAGCTAGGGTTTTACCCCTAGCTTGTGCAAATGAGCACCTACTAAGGAGAATGGACTCCTTAGTAGCAGTTCAGTAAATGTAAATAATTAAGCTAAAACAGAAATTAAATTACTTCTAAAACATGCATGAAACATAAACAACAAATTTAAAGAATGGCTTTTTTGTATTAATATTACCTTCAATGTGAAGGTTTGATGAAGCCCTTTGCAGTGTCCAAGAGGATGCTCCAAGCTTCAATATGCTCCTTCTCTTTCTCCAATGGTGGGAATGGGCCAAAAGTGGCTCTCAAGGTGAAAGTAGTTCAATGGTGAACTAGGGTTTCGAGAGAGATTTTGGCAGAGTAAGGGTGCTTGTGATTGTGGATATGAAATAATGGATCTCCATCACCTATTTATAGTTTTTTGGTGGTGGAGTGCTGACCCATGGTTTTGGGAAACACATGGTTTTGGGCAGCTGTATAGGGTTTTTTCCTCTTTTTCCTCATTATTTTATATTTTTTCTTCCCTTTTTAGGGGTTTTTGCTATTTTTAGAGGAAAAAGGGGGTTTTTTAGCCTTTTTGAGGCTATTTTGATGGTTTTGTGGCCTTTTGGAGGTATTTTAATGGGATTTTTGGGAATTTTAAGGAAAATATGGTAGGAAAATGGACAAATGAGCCATATAATGTGGTAGATGAGGTAGTGAGCACTTTTTGGGTGTTAACAGATTGCCCCCTGATGTGCGAGGGCAGGAGCTCATCGTATGGCCGATGGACATCATAAGTCATGAATGGTTTTCCTGGGATGTGGAGAGAAGAGAAGAAACAAACTGAAGCCCGGAACAACGATCCCGAACAACTGCAAGAACTAAAAGTACATAACCTCAATAATGGATGAGGAATCATCTGATCATATGGACGAGGCGGGCATTCCCATGCTCATATCAGGATATAACATAACAATAACAATGGGGTCCAAAAAATGGGGACCGGACATATACATGACCTCAAAAACTGAATGAGGAATAATCTCAATATATGGACGAGGCGGGCATACCCATGCTCGTATCAAGATACATAAACATAACTGTGAGGCCCGAAAAGGGGGACCTGTAAGATACATAGCCACTGTGTACATCATAAGAGTCCAGAGGGGACACAAAATCTGGGACATACTGCTGGGCGGACCATGTCTGAGCTGAAAAATGGATACACTGGAACAATCAACAGTGCTACTGAGTGTGGTACCAAAGGGGCTGATGAGCTGCTGGATCAGAGTGACAAGGGGTACACTCACAATGGTACACTGAACTGGAACTGATCTGAGACTGAAATTGGGTACTCAAAGAAGCATGTAATTGGATGGCTTCCGAATACAAACGCCAACGCAGCCCGGACATCCACGAGAACATACAACTGGGCGTTCCGAAATGACTCACCAATGTGCTAGAGTCGAGGGAAATCCGGGGTCTTCGACTAAAAACTGATGGGATATAATCCTACGCGATCCTCAACGATGCGATCAAGGTGCTGAAGTCGAGCATGTGAGGAACAACCACTCGGAGAGGCAATGATGACTCCTCTCAGAATGATCCGTAGGCACTTACCACAGATGGTGATAAGTCCAAGGCGTAGGGACCTCTGGGCCTATACTCTGGAATAGAGGAGCTGTCGTCGACAGAGGGAGACCTGCAACTATCAAGGTAATGATGTTTCCTTGACAGGAGCACGAGGTGAAGAACCGAAATGTGATAGTACTGATGGCAGGACTGACAGAACTGTGGGGGGACAACTGGGCAAGTAGAGTGGGTGGACTCAAACTTCCTTTGTTCAGAGTATGATAATGGGAATGATCTGGCAGCATATGAAACTGACTGAGGGGAAAGGGATCATAGCTGTAAGGGATATGGGAGGGTAACTGGGATGAGGGAGACTCAAGCTGGTATAAAATGGCAGGAGACTGCAGAATACTCTGAACAAAGGCGACCTGATTGGGGGTGCTGCCGAGATGATCGATCGTAGTGCTGGGAGGCACGGGGGAAGACTTCTTCATGGGTAAGGGACTAGAAGACGTTTGTGTAAAATGATACTGTCGTGTGGATTTTACAAGCCCAGGACAGTTCATGCTCGTGGTTGCTTTCAATTTTAAGGAGTCTGAAAGCGATAAGAAGACTCTGAAATGATGGAATGGTACTGTCGTGTGGATTTTCCGAGCCCAGGACAGCTCATGCTCGTGGTTGCTTTCAATTTTAGAGAGTCTGAAAGCAAGTAAGAAGACTCCAGGGGGTTGCTTTTTCGTAGATTTAGTCTCCAAGGCCCAAAGAAGCATAAAAGGATGCAATGAATAACTCTTCTAGCCGGTGTGACTAGAGTATTCCTTTTTCGTAATTAGTCTACCAGGTCCGGAAAAGGGTTAAACTTATACCAGATAGATGCCCTTTCAGGTACTTTAGCGAGCATGAAAGGAAGCAAGATTGCTCGGCGATCTTTTCATTCTTTTAGGAGTCAGAAAAGAGCTTAACGGAAACTCCCTGAGTGCCTTTTTCGTACAGGACTTGTCCGGCCTGAAAAAGGGATAAAATTACACCGAACAAAAGGAATGGCCAGGCAAGGAGGAAGTGTTCAATCAAGGATCAGTAATGATGATCAAGAACGAGGGTAGGGGGGAACACTGGTGGGCCTCCTTGCGGGGTAGATGAAATGGTGGCAAAATAACGAAACATTTGCAGTATGACAGGAGTGAATGGCTCATGTAAAAATGTGGAACAATCCGATGGCGGCCGATGTGGTGCGCAAACCGAGGCAACAAGGTGTTGGGACACAATGTTCAAATTGTACCAAGTGAGAGCGAGAAATGATCTCAAGCATCATCACGGGCGCGGAAAAATGAATCCGGCAATATAAAGGGTGTCAAAAATGGGTAACGGCCGATGTGGCACGCACACCGAGGCGACGAGGGTGTTTTGGAAAAAGACCCGAAAAATCAGGGGGTGAGAGCGAGAAATGATCTCAAGCATCATCACCAGCTCGAAAAAATGAATCCGATGATATAAAACATGTGAAAAACGGAGAACGACCGATGTGGCACGCAAACCGAGGCGACTAGTGGTGTCTGAAAAATGGGCAAAAAATGACGGGGTAAAAATAATGCAACGAGGTGACCATCATGATGGTCTCGTCGTGCTGATTCTGGTGGTGGAAACGGTTCAAAAAACGGACTCCGTATGGGGTCAGAATGGCCAAAACAAGAAAAGTCAACTGACTATAAATAGTGGTGGGTCCAACATGACATGTGTCATTTGTACGGTTTAACTTTGATTTGTGATCAGAGTGGACTAGAGCTTAGGTGGCATTTCTGGACGATCCGATCGGTCGATTTCAGATCCGGGAGATACAGGTATTCCGTCAAACTCATACCTGCATGTTTTTTAGGGTCGGGGGTTGGGTAGTGGGTCCCAGGGCTTATTTGTACGGTCCACGTGGGGTGGACCGCGGGTTAGGGGGTCGAAACCGCGGTTGCAGACCGCGAGTTTCGTGGTGAACCGCGCGGTTGGAGACCGCGTGTTTCCTGGATGGATACGCGGTCTAGTACCGCGAGTTCCAAGGAGGAACACGCGGTTCCAAACCGCGGGTTTAGGGCTAACAGGCGCGGTTACAAACCGCGACCATAGGCCTGACAGCCGCGGTCGAAAACCGCGGCAGGAAGCCTGAAAGCCGTGGTTTTGGGCCGAGCTTTGAGGGACTTCTAGGAGAGGGAAAAGTACTTATGTAGTTGACATGAGTCTGATGAGTCTATTTTGTGTGATTGACAGGATGCCGCAGGTGCTCTGGAGAGAGCGGGAGATCCCTGATGAGACCATGGGTTTCATCCGAGAGGATCGCCATGTGCGATCTGTGCTGGGATTGTGCCAACTACTGAAGTTCGCACAGATACCCATGATACGGTCAGCAGCATTGTTGCTGACCCGGCTGATCAGCTTCTGGGAGCCGGACATACAGGCTTTCCGGATACAGGGTGAGAGGGTGGACCTCACCCTGACCGATGTATATTTTCTGACGGGGTTACCCTGTCTAGGCAGGGTAGCAGACACACAGCCGCGGGTTGCCGCGGACGTCGACATGGAGGACATGTTGGACAGATATTGCGGTCCGGACGCGAGGGTGCATAGGAATGCACTCCTGGTGAGGGACCTACAGGAGCCTGCAGTGCAGGCCATGGCGGCGTGTGTGGTGCGGGTATTGGGTTCCCAATCACCTGAGAAGGTGTCTGGGGGTCAGATGCAGATGGTAGAGCGCGTACTGGATGGGGTTTACTACGCGTGGGGCCAGATGTTCCTGACCTGCGTTCAGCGGCAGCTGACGGCAGCGAAGGAAGCTGGCAAGGGCTTTTGTTTTGGTTCCTTCTTGTGTGCCTTCTTTATGGAGAGGGTACCTACACTGCGGCCACGGGTGCCGATCAGGGCAGGGGGTATGAGGGAGCCGCGGATGGTGCGGTGGGGCGAGATGATGCGCCGCCGTGGTGGCGGCGACGTGGGCAGGTATTTCACGCAGGAGTTGTACCTGCAGTGGTTCCAGATACCACTAACACTGGATGACTTCCCGTATCGGGACATGGACTTCACGGGAGATCCGGAGGCGCCACGAGCACCAGGACAGGCATGGGGTCCCGATGGTACGTATGTGTTTTGGTTGCATGTTATGTATGTCAAGTTTTATTTATATGATAGTAGATTGATATACTATGACTGACATATGGGTGATCTTGCAGATGTGGGCCCGAGGCCGCCTCCAGGACATGTGGCTCGGAGGGGTATTGTGGCCGTCCCAGCTCTGCCTGGGCGAGGTGAGGTCCGTCGCCGTGATGCGGAGGGGACACTGGAGTCAGTGCGGGCACTGCTAGATCGGTTGCTGATAGGGGTGACCGACGAGGGATGGCCGGATGTCGATCCTGATTTAGTTCAGGATTGTATGATGGCACCTCGAGAGTTCAGATCCATCGTGATCCGGGTGGCGGTCCTAGTGGACCGGGTACGGGCCCAGGAGGCCGGAGGAGAGGAGGACTTGCCGGAGGAGGAGCGAGGGGAGGACTCAGAGGCAGCCGATGCAGGCAGTGATGCAGGATACGACTCTCATTAGGGGGTGCAGGGGACTCCTCCCGAGTTTTGTAGTTACGGCATGTATGTAGATGAGGCTTTTAGGCATGTATAGCCATTTTTTGTATAGCTGAGTACAGGGGTACTCAGGACATGTATATTTTTTGATATATATATATGCACGTGGATGCACCTTTTTGTATGATGTTGTTTTATTTGTACGCACGTGGATGCGCTTTATGTGTTGTGAAATGTTTACATTGCACGTGGATGCGAGTAGGTTAGGATGTTAGGCACGTGGATGCCCCTTGTGTATTTTATGTGATGTGACATGATATATGTATGTTTAGGCATGTGGATGCCCCTATGGATATGCATGTGGTTTATGTACATGGATGCAAATGTGGATGCGATGCAATCTTTTTGGGTTTTTTTTATTTTTATTTTATTTTTATGAGATGCGATGGGATGATGATGCATGATGTTACATGGTGTGATTGATATGCCATTCTAGGATGTTGTTGGTCATTTGGTCTGCGACACTATTTTGGGCTCTTGGGACATGTGTGAATGTTATGGATTCAAACTGTCGGCTGAGTTGTTTTGTGCGCAGGAATTTTCTAAAAAGGCAGGGATCACGCACCTGGTAGCAGTTGTTGAGCTGGGAGACAAGTAGTTGGGAATCAAGGAACACATGAAGGTGACATATGCCCATTTGGAGGGCGGCAGTCAAGAGACCGGTCACAGCATCATACTCTGCCTGGTTATTGGTAGCAGCGCCTATACATATTCCGTCAAGGTGAATCATCTCGTTGGAAGGGGAGTACAAGACCCATGCTGCAGAAGCCAGGTTGGGAGACCAACGGCTTGCGCCATCAGCGAAGCCAGTGTAACAAGGTGGAAGATGGTCCATCTGTAATCATGCAGAAATGATGAATGTAAGATAATGGTAAAAAAGTGAAAAACAAAAAGAGAGCAAATTGTACAATGCGGACCAGCAAGGTCGCGAGTTATTCTAGGGATAGAGACTCCTTAGGATACAACCCAGCATGGGGGTTGCGCAAAGGAAGGCCTTCAGAGTCGGTTTCAGTACGAACAGGAAGCTCCTCCGGTCGTGTGTCCATTGGATGTTTGAGAATGGCGGGGTCGGACCCAGGCATTCCGGCAGAGGGCCAAGCAAAGATATCACGGTACTCTTGGAAGAGTTTATGGTAGTTCTCGATCTCCTGCGCGCTGCAGGAGGTTCCTAAAGTGATGACTTCAGGGGTCCCAATTGTAGCTGTAACATCTGAGAACTGTGAGGGATGAATGGGACGCTGTTTCTGACGAACGGGGGGTAAATCAGGCCATGTGTCAATGTGGTGCTCTATAATTGCGGGTCAAGACCAGGCATTTCGGTATAGGACCAGGCAAAGACATCACAGAATTCTCTGAAAAGGTTTATGTAGTCCTCAATCTCTTGTTTACTGCAGAATGCTCCTAAAGTGATGAGTTCAGGGGCACGTCCTGGGGCAACGATATCAACTTGGATGACAGGTGAGATGTTGGCCATGTTACCTTCCTCGAAGGCATCAGGAGCAGGAATAGGGTCCTTGAACCAGTCGACCTTGGTGGGGAGGAAGTCTTTGGATTCAACCGCGTATTGGGTAGCGGAGCTAGAGGAAGACGCTTCCGGGATGAAGTACGAACGATGATGCATATCATCCCAGGGGTAATCCGGGGCGGTAAGGGCCTCAAGGATCTCCTCGTCGGTACGAAAAGTTTGCGTCGTCAAATCGGTTGACGAGGGGGTAGTGGTGGAAGAGATCATATAGATGGTATTAATCTCTCCAGAAGGGGAAGAGGCCGGGGGGTGGATCTCCTCAATGGTAGGTGGTGCCGTCTCAAGATCCAGATTGTTCATCTCATAGAGAGCCGCTCTTTAATCCGAGAGATCGGGACAATGATGTGAATAATGCCCGTAAATACCGCATATGGCACAGGGGTGGTTGGTACGGAGGGACTTATCTTTAGGTTTAGGAGTGGGGTTTAGTTCGACAGTTGGGATGTTGGGGTCATCGTCGAGCATCTGCATGTGCTTCTGTAGGGCTGGTAACTGTGGGCATTGGTGGGTTGCATGGCCCAACTCATCGCACAGCGAGCATTTAGGAGGAGCACGAAATACTTGAGGGTTTTTTACTGTCTTGGGAGGTGGGACAGCAGTGTAAGGTTGTGGACCTCTTCCCCCAGTGGGTTTGGGAGGAGGAGGGGGAGCCGTGGAGGACGAAGGGGTAGAGACACCGGGAGGTGGCTGAGTGGTAGTAGCCATGGGTTGCACCGGTTGGAGGACGACATTTGGTGTCGGCGGGCGAACGGGAGGCGAAAGATACCATACAGGTAATCCCAAGGTTAACCCAGGGAGACTAAGGGTAGCCATGACCGGGGCGCTTACTACTCCCGATGGAGGGACTAGGAAGGGGATCGTATGGATCGGTGTAACACCAATGTGGCTAGGTACCAATGGTGGTTTAGGCAACAAGGGTGGTTGATTATTAGGTGGTTGGTTATCGTGGGATAAGGTACATAAGTCAGACACTTCCGTGTGGGCTGATGGAGGCGGAATGGATTGAAAGGTGGAGGTCATCGGCGCGTCTGAGTAGACTCCAGGCCCCGTAGAGGAAACAAACGAGGTGGTGGCACGAGAAACAGGTTGTTCAACCATGGGGAGAACATTTTCAGGTGCCGCAGGAGCACTGGGATCATAGTAGGTGAGTTGGTCAACCTTAACCACGCGTCCCTCATGGGGGAACATCATGGTGCGAAAGACGGAAGAGGCAACCGCCCGCATGGCATACATGTAGCTGCGGCCAAGTAAAAGGTTATAATCCAATTGGGCATTAATTACCTCAATGTCAATAAGGACGGTTTTACCACCTAACTGGATGGGGACATTGGCTAGGAGGCCTTGGGGCTGAGCCGAACGACCGTCGTAGGCGCGTAATGCAGTGGTGGACTGCTGGAGAGTGGGGGATCCCAACTTCTGCCACACGAATGTAGACATGACGCATGTGGAGGCACCTTCATCGATGATGCATCGATGGATGACAAGATTCCGAATGGAAACAGAAACTTGGAATGCTAAGGAGGAAGGCAGGCGTGGCTCGGATTGGTCCAAATCAAATGCCATTAAATTCGAATCAGTTGGGTCAATCCCCCCAATGGCGGAGAGTAAAGTCTTGTGCTGGGAAGGGCAGTGCTTCAAGACCTCTAACGCAGACATGGCTGCGGGAGATTGGGCTAGGTCGTCTACAATGTTGTAGTTTGACGCAGCGCGCGCATTGGGGTTATTGTTCATACGGCGAAGTGGGAAACGAGGGGCTTTGGGAGCGCCATCTAGAGGAGGTGGAGGAATACGTAAAGCTTGATCGGTGGGATGAGCGTTAGTAGTTTTATCCGTGGGATGCGCTTCAGAGGCGGAGCCGTATTGATTCCGACGGGTCTGGAGATTGACGTCAGCAGATGACATCATCAACAAGTGGTGGGTACCTGAGTCAAACATGGGTTGATCAGGAGCAGCGTAGGTGATCTGTTGTTGTTGGGGCGCGTTGGCTTGAGGGGGAGCCAACGACTGAGTGTTCACTACGCCTTGGGTTGGTAAGGGGTTTTGCAGCACCAAAGGGGGTTGTTGAGGTTGGGGGGGGTTGGGCGGTGCTTGGGGAGCCGCATGCCCTTGGCGATGGGCCTCATCAACCCAGAGTTACCGAGCTCGCTCTAAGTGTGGGCAAGCGTGTGTGTAATGGCCATAGACCCCGCAAATAGAACAAGGATGGTTTGTTCGCAAATTGGGGTTTTTAGCCTGCTTGGGCGGGCGATCAGGGTTTTGATTAGCGGGGGCCGCATTGTTGTTGTCGGGGGGATTAGCCGGGTGACCAGCTTGGTCTGCAGGTTGGTTGTTCCCACGATTACGTCCCTTGCCGTGGTTCTGTTGGCCCTGGTTGCGTTGGTTATTCTGGTTTTGCTGCGGGTTCTGTTGGGCGTAAACTTGCCCTTGGGCAGCAGGTGGATTTTGAGGTTGCGCAGGTGCTGGAGCAGGCTGCGGGGGATGATATGTAGGTTGAGGCTGAGCAGGTGCAGCAACTTGAGGGGGTTGCTGATATGGCTGTGGAGCGGGTTGTGGGTGTGCTGCAGGGGCTGCCTGTGGCGGATAATAAGCGGGTTGGGTTTGTGAAGGCGCAGGAGCTGGGGCAGCCTGCTGATGGTAGTAAGGCTGAGGTGCAACTGGGGGAGCATAAGCAGGAGTCGCATAACCGAAGCACTGAGGTGGACATGAGGGTCCATGGTGATATGTCATGGGAGCATATGAGGTGGTTGCTCCAGACTGTGAGGTAGCCCGCGAAAGGTCGGGGCCAGGGGAAGGACGTGTAATAGAAAATGGTTGGGGATGCGAAGAAACACGGCCAATGATACCGTCTGCAGCGTGGGATGCCCCCGGTGCATCATGCTGGGAGGACTCGCCGCGAGGGGCGTCAGGTATAATGGTATAAAGGTAACCCGACTAGGCGTAAATGAGGTCGAATTGTTGGGCCTTAAGGATGGCCTCTTCTTCAGACTGGGGTCTTTCTGATGCCACATCCTTAACAATAACAGGGAGAAGGGATTTGAGGAACCAATCTAGGAAGATACGGTCGTCTAGTTTAATCTTGCATAAGCTTCGGCGTCGACGCCACTCATGGATGTGGTCCGTGATATGGGTAGCCGTGTTTTGTCTACAAGATAGAAGGATTTCAACGCCCGCGTCATAGCGGACAAGCAACTGGAAGAACTGCAGGAAGGTCAAGGCAAGGGAAGCAAAGGTGGCGTGGGTCCCATGAGGTTGCTCGATATACCACTTGGCTGCAGAGCCAGTGAAGGTGCGCTGTAAGAGACGGAGGCGAACAGAGTCGTCCACTATGGAGTTAGAGGAACACCATAGGTGGAAAGACATGATATGGTTTTGTGGGTCCTCACCGGCCTTGCCCTCGAACTTAGGGATGTCAGAGGGAAGCTTGGTAGGCATATGAGGCCATGTAGGGTCGTGTCGAATAGGATCGTTGGTCAATCTGGACAGGTCAGGTGGGTTGAGGCTAGCCATGAACGGCAAACTGGAAGAAGGATGTGACATAGTAGTGGGTTGGACCAAGGTGGGTCCAGTGCCCCAAAGTGGAGGGGCAGGATTTGGGATGGTGCCCCCAAGTGGGGAAACTGAGGTAGTATAGGATGGGCCTGCACCACCATGGGTAGTGTGAGCCACTGATGTAGTGAGGATAGGTATTCCTGCTGCGGGAATAGGTACCGTGAGGGGAACGGTAGATGGGGGCCCCATGGAGGGCATACCCAAAATAGGTGTAGTAACTGGTGTAGTGGTGGATGTGCCACCAATGGTCCCTATCACAAACGGAGTGGAAGTCGTGCCAGCCATGGGGCTAGTAGGGGCAGTGTAAATAGGGTTCTCAGACTCTTCGTCAGAATCGGAGGTAAAGTAAGGGGCGTCACTATCTGGTGACGGAGTCCTACGTCGCTGACGAGTGGAGTCAAGTGACAAGGCTCTAGATCTGTGATGAGTGGTATCAACGGATGATGATCGGAATCTATGACGGGTAGTGTCAAGAGAACCGTGCTGTGGGGGCTCGCCCCTGAGGCGCCGAGAATGTCTCGGGGACTCAATGGTGACAGATGGTGTCAAATCTATGTGGGTTGAGGTGAGTATAAAAACAGCTCAAAAAATCCTAATGCAACCGAGTGTGCAGAAGGAGAGCTAAAAAACAAGGCACTCAGGCCAACAACCAACTCAAAACACCCACTGCAACAGCTGTGCTACAATAGGTGGAGTATCAACAAAGATGGTCAGAATACCAACAAGCAGCAGGTTTCCTAGAAATGAAAAATGGTGGACTCACTAGACCAAAGGGAGGTAAAGGAGCATGCAAACACCTAACTAAAAGTATTCTGACTCAACTAAACATATCCTCTGCAAGGTGATGAAATCCAAGTCAGACAATATGAGTAGAAAAGCCAAGTGGCTATGATATCCCCCTACCGGGAGGGACACCGGGTAGTCAATCCTAGAAGAATGGCAACTAAGATACCCCGTTCATGACATGTCCAGAAAGGTGAATCTGCCGTTTAGTTCGTTGACCGCAATACCCCTATACAGGGATATCCCGCGAACCGCGAAAGGTAGCCCTTCGGTTACTGAATGGAGTGCAGTATTCCACTCAGGCCTCCGGAACTAGTCTCCCGACTTCAACCCTCCTAAGGGAGAGGCCCTCTGATAAACTGGTCGTGACCGTGCCAAAAAGTACTAGGGGATTTTGGTTCCCTATTTGGACAACAACTATGTCTCAAGTGAAATAACCGAGGGGTGTTATTGGAAGCCTATCCCCCCGATCCTACCTAACTACAATGATTCTTTTGTGTTCCCCAAGTGGGGTTAGAATGTTGGTTTAGTTAGGTACTTTTTAAGGCTCACTTGATTTATGTGACAGAGTGTGTGCTCATGAGGTGATGAACCCAAAATAGAAGTGCCACAAGGGGGGCAACTTCCAACTATCAATAATACTGAAATTGAAACTTTTAACTTGCAAAATTTTCTGAATTAAAAATACTGAAATTTTTTTTTAAAAAGATTCTGTAAAGGGAACAGAAATTATGTTGCAGAAAGGCTGTAAGGAAATGGGACTGCAGGTAGGACAGAGGGTTGTTCAGATGCAGAAAATATTGCAGCAAAAGGGGCTGGGCTCAAAATAGGAAAAAAAATGCAGAAATCAGACCGCGGGTCTGTGGCAAATCGGAACAGGCAGACCGCGGGTTTGAGGGAAACAGACGCGGTCAGGTCGCGGTTTTCAGGTCAACAGAGGCAGTCGGGACGCAGCAAACAGGGAAAAAGACGCAGTCGGGTCGCGGAAAAATGGCTAACAGACGCAGTCGGGACGCCGGAAAGGGGCTGAAAGCCACAGTCGGGACGCGGGAAAATGGCCGACAGGCGCCGTTAGATCGCAGCAAACAGGCTGATTAGCCGCGGTCGGATCGCAGGTAACAGACGTGAATCCGGCGGCAGGGCATCGAAAACCGTCTGAGAGCCGCGGTCGGGTCGCGGGTAAAGGACTGAAAGACGTGGTCGGGACGCGACTGCAGAGAGAAAAGACGCGGTGTGCGGCGGCCGAAAGGGACAGCCGAAAGGGAAAAAATTTTAAAAATGGAAACCAGAAATTCAAAATCTAGGGGAGTCGCCAAAACTGTAGCTAGGGTTTTACCCCTAGCTTGTGCAAATGAGCACCTACTAAGGAGAATGGACTCCTTAGTAGCAGTTCAATAAATGTAAATAATTAAGCTAAAACAGAAATTAAATTACTTCTAAAACATGCATGAAACATAAACAACAAATTTAAAGAATGGCTTTTTTGTATTGATATTACCTTCAATGTGAAGGTTTGATGAAGCCCTTTGCAGTGTCCAAGAGGATGCTCCAAGCTTCAATATGCTCCTTCTCTTTCTCCAATGGTGGGAATGGGCCAAAAGTGGCTCTCAAGGTGAAAGTAGTTCAATGGTGAACTAGGGTTTCGAGAGAGATTTTGGCAGAGTAAGGGTGCTTGTGATTGTGGATATGAAATAATGGATCTCCATCACCTATTTATAGTTTTTTGGTGGTGGAGTGCTGACCCATGGTTTTGGGAAACACATGGTTTTGGGCAGCTGTATAGGGTTTTTTCCTCTTTTTCCTCATTATTTTATATTTTTTCTTCCCTTTTTAGGGGTTTTTGCTATTTTTAGAGGAAAAAGGGGGTTTTTTAGCCTTTTTGAGGCTATTTTGTTGGTTTTGTGGCCTTTTGGAGGCATTTTAATGGGATTTTTGGGGATTTTAAGGAAAATATGGTAGGAAAATGGACAAATGAGCCATATAATGTGGTAGATGAGGTAGTGAGCACTTTTTGGGTGTTAACAACATGCAAGGTTCATATATGATAGGAAGTGATTCACTCATCTTGACTTGGATTGGCACAATGTATCCACTATGGGGATTTGACCATTATTTTTTTATATTACAAATAATTCTTCTAGAAATGATCAAATATCTAGTATATAGTAGCATAATTATAATAATATGACATTACCCATCAATTCCTCGTCATTTTTTAGTTTCCTTCTATAAGGATGAGGTCTTTGACATCAATAAAAAAATTGGTATGTGCAAGTGTGCTAATGTTCCATAACTTCAAATAAATTTCTTATGGAAGATGATGACATAGGTCAATATGGTGAAGAAACTACATATATTATCCAAACAACAATGTCTTCATGTAGTGCAGGTAGAAGGAAAATTTCCTAACTTGCCATATGGTGTACCACTTCTCCAAGTAGTTCTCACATAACATGAAGTAGCAAGTAGGTGCATGCATATAGTAACTAGTTGACCAAGTGTTCATTTCCTACCTCATCCAACACCATATGTATTTATTTGTTGTTGTTATTTATGTAGGACAAAGTCCTCCATAAACACTTGGCACTCCTCCACTATTAATGTTACTATTTATGTTGTCATAAATTATTATGACTAATTCTTCCTATTTTCCTTTGTATTGGTGTTTTATTATTATGACAATGGGAAAATATAGGATTAATGGTAGCCACATCATGATCATGGCATTGTTTTTTCTATAAGCAATTGTTTATTGGAGGGTAGAATGTTCAATCCATCGTTGAATATATCGCACAAGAATGTGGCAAGAAAGTAATTCATGACAAGATTAAAGTGGAAATAAAGTACTAGAGGCCATATATCAGACATGAATGTGGCAAGAAAGTAATTCATGACAAGATTAAAGTGGAAATAAATTACTAGAGGCCATATATCAGAGGAGGATTAGCTTTCTCCTTTCAAATTAGTTATGCTATGTAGAAAAGAATGTTAGAGCTACCTTTGTGGAACCAATGATGGAAATGTGAGGTGTTTTGTGGATTGTATGTATGTGGGGAAACGTATTTTTTAAACACTTGAGCACCACCAAACTTGAGGATAGCCTGACCAAAATCAAATATCAATCGAAATATTTAATATCATGGGATAAAGTAAGCATGTATCTCACTAAAGTTAGATTATGGAAGTGGATATTAGTACTAATATTTTACAGGGATTTTAGCCTTTCAAAATAGAAAAATGTGGAAGGTTTAGTTCTCAATCCCATGAAGAGCTAAATATTAAAGGTTGCTCAAGGGTCTAAGCGCTTAAAATATGAGTGGAGTAGAAAGCATACGACCATAGGGTGAAGTACGAGTGATAAAAGGAGACGAGCGGAACACCATTGATCTTAAAGTAGATCAACAGTCAAGAGTAATAGTGCAATGGGAAAGTGATAGAGAGATAAAGGGAAGCGTTGAGCTAATAAAAAAAGTGGTTGATAGATCAATGACTCACGTTGATATTGCACTGGAAAAATGCGCCCATATTATTTTTCCCTGAGGAGGAGTTGCACCAAACACCGTCGAAGACATCTGGTTAGTTTTGATTGAAAACTCCTCACATAGAACTTTTGCAATACTGCCGAGATCGTGGGGAGTTACCACCCATGAAAACCACCCACGTTTCCACCCGAAGCTGTTAATAAAATAGGGATCCGTTAAAAGAGAAAAGTCCAACTTTAAATGGTATCCAGTCTATTTTGAAGGAAACATATAATGAAATAGCCCACCTCAAGAAGCTGTTGAATATGCCAGTAAGTCAGCAAGTTTAGACCCCTGAACTAAGAGAAGTTCGGGAGGGAAATGAAAAAATATATACAACATGTTGCATTTCAAGCAGTTAGCTGAAGAGAAGGAAGATCAAATAAATGAGCTTAAACGGCAAACTGCCTCACTCAAATTACAAAAGACCACATTATCCAATGAACAAGTCACTCAAGGTTTACCTCCTAGCATACAAGAAGCAATTCATCCTATAGGAGAGACATAGAAGATGGCAAGAGAGCTTGAGAGGCATGATGAAGATAGAGAGGTAATTGATGCGATGGATGACGATACTCTAACTCAACATCCTAATCAATAGTAAGTTGACAAATATAGTACGTTCATAGAGTTGGAGGTTGAGGTAATCCAGAAAGTTGAGACAATTGTGGAGCTTGAAGGAGTCATTGGAAAGAAGGAATATGACATCCAAGAATTGGATACGGAGGTAAAAGAGATTAAGAGTGAAATTACTAAGCTCAATTTGGATGTAGAAGGGGAATATTTGATTACAAGAACAAATTAGACACCATGGGATAATATATCCCAATTGTTCATGAATGAGTGGCACCGTTGTGAGGTCATCCAAGATGAACTGGAAACCTCTAAAGCAGTCAAATAAGAAGTCAAAAGGGTGGAAATAGAGTTGAGAAAGATACCTGAATAATGTGTGTAGATAATAGAATATTTGAACGACAGAAGTAAAAGACAGCTGGAGGAGTCACAGATTACAAATAGAACATAGATGATCAAGGTATCTAGACAAATGATAATGAAACATACTCTATTGAGAAGAACCCAGATCAATATGAAATCAATGGTCAATGATATAAATGCTTTTAAAATCATGTTTGATAAATTCATAAAATTGGGGTTACCATATCCATGGGATGGGAATGAAGAAATTGTACCCAAAGAAGAATATAAGGAAATATTGACATAGAAAAGAAATGAGGTGCCTCAAACTAGTGCATTGGAAGGAGTCATAACTGGAGATCAGGTTATTGACAAGTTAAAGCCTTAGTGTAAGATACAGATCTATTTGAAGAGATTGTTGAAGGATCTTGGCCCTATTTGATATGAGAAAAATACTAATGCTGAAATAGCCTGAGAGGCATTGAAGGCCCGTCGAATTCCATTGGGAAAGGAGTGGTATGCAACGTCAAAATATTCCTAAATATAATTTCCACCTCAAAGACAAGCCACAAGACATACTTCCAATGTCCTAGAAGAACAACCAAGTGGACATCATTTTCCTAGAGTGCCAAGTCATTTTGTAGGCTAGTCAAATCCTTTAAATTTTATGCCACCTGGAGGATAGGTAAATGCGTAGATGATGCACCAAATGACCGGGAAAGCAGGGATACCTGAATCTATTAAACCAGTAGATCAGGATTTTTGGCAGCCATCTATGCAACATAATGTATACATGAGAGAAACAACAAAGCAGACAAAAGGAAGAAGTAAAAGTGCAAGTAAGAAGAGCTAAAAAGTGAAAGGTTACTAGTCATTTAGAAAGTGAAAAGTGAAAGGGACAGATTTATAAGTTTGTTGAAAATTAGTTTAGCTCAATAGAATTCAGTTACTCCTTAAGACCTATATAATGTAATCCGAGTGCATAAATCAAGGTTGGAAATTTTTAGAGGGACTCTATCAATTGTTGAGTGGATGAACTATCTTGTAATGTATATTTTTTGTCTGGGATTAAATTTGTATAGTGCTACATAAATGTTTCCCTCTATATTTTGTCTATCTTCTTTGTTATATTACTCTTCCATGTCCATGTATACTCTCATGAGATGTCAATAAAGTTTAGAGTGACAAATTTATCTCCATATTGTGTCACCGATATGATATATTGATGAATGTTGGCATTGATTGCAGAGATTTCACTATCTTTTAACCTCTAGTCCAGTTTCAAAGATTTTATGAGATACAACAGTTTTTGAAGCCTTCTCTTATTGTTGTTTCTATGAACGTCTTGTTGCCTGAAAATTCATAAATAAAATCATGATTTTTAAAATTTTGTTTACAAAATACTGAATTCTTTAATTCAAAGCTCAATATGTTTATGATGTCATTAGGCTCAAAGATATTCATCCTGTAGGAACCTCAAGTAGATTCATCCACAACATTTCATCATGGAGAAGTTAGATTTGGAAATCACTAAAACTTATCACGATCTTTATAAATTTGACACCAAGAAGGTAACGTGTGGGGATGATTAAGGATTTAGTAGTCACTTTGGCTCATTTTCCTACCAAAAGTATTGTGATGGATACGGTAGTGGAAGATGTACCAACAAGATATGGGATTTTACTATCTATAACATGGGAAAAAATGTGGGAGGAACCATATAGATGGACCTAAAGTATGCAACTGTCCCATTGTTTGCAGGTGGGTCCATAAGATTGTATAGGGAAGCCAGATTTGCATATGTGATCAATGGTCAGAGCAACCCCATAAAATACCTTGTGTATGCCTTGGAATAAGACATGGGATGTTTCATTCTATCCATGGATGAAGAACATGAAGATCCAACACACACAAATTTCTTCGTCTCAGACCTTACACCCCCTTCAAGTTAGTTATGGGAAATGTATTTCAATGGATCTTCATCTAAGGGAGATGTAGGAGCAAGTGTAATTTTTTTCTCCCCAAATAAAGAAGAAGTTGCCTTGTATTTCAAATTAAATTTTGAGACTACAAATAATGTTGTTGAGTATGAACCCTTTTTTTGGGATTAGAAGCTAATAAGAAGACGGGAGTCACAAAAATTTCTATTTTTGGAGACTCAGAATTAGTAGTCCATCAAATTATAAATGTTTACCAAACCAAAAATCCCAAGATGGGGGCATATAGAAATCAAGTATGAGATTTAGTAGAAAAATTCTTCAGTGATTTTAATATCACTACTATCCCAAGAGAAGAAAACCAAAGAGCAGATTCACTAGTTGTAGCAACCAGTAAATTTAAAGTTCCATTTGTTCCCAGACATAAGCATGAGATTGAGATGATACATAGAACTTCCATACCTAATAATTTGAAACATTGGCAAGTGTTTGAAGATGATCAACAAATAAAGAGATTTATGGAGATGATTGAATAATTTTTAAATTCTTGCACAGATCGAGATGAAGACAAGGAGGAAGATGAGGAAATACCTCTATAATGGGAAGAAAGAAAATATGAGACAAAACATGAATTCAACAGCAAAATAACAAGTCACAAGATCTTACAGTTCAAGAACAATTTCATCCCCAAAGGCCTAGTACCATTAGAGAGGATTTTTCATAAAAATGGCATCACAGTGAAACCTACTGTGCATCCAAAGGAGGAAAATGTAGAAGAGGTACAAGTGTTGGCAGAACAAAAGATCCCAAATTTATCAAATTGTCAAAACTATTTCCCACTGAAGTGAAACGGAGATATTTAAAGCTTTTTAAAGCTTTTTAAAGAATATGTAGATGTATTTGCATGGAAGTATGAAGATCTTAGGACATATGATACATCTATAATTCAACAAAAGATACCTTTGAAGCATGGGGTTAATCCTTTCAAGCAGAAACTCAAACAAACAAATCCCATGTTGTTGCACATAATTGAAAAAGAGGTAAGGAAATTATGAGATGCAAAAATAACAATTACCTTGGGATACTCGGAGTGGGTAGAAAACCTAATACTAGTTAGAAAAAAGAGTGGAGAAATAAGATTATGCGTGGATTTCATAAACTTAAATAAATGCTCTTTAAAGGACCATTATCCACTACCAAAAATGAATTAGATTTTGCAAAAGGTGGTTGGAGAAAATGTGATTTCAATGATGGATGGATTTTTAGGATACCATTATATTGTTATGAGCAAATAAGAGAGAGAAAAGACAACATTCACTACACCATGGGGAACATTTGGCTGAGTCAAATTGTGAAGCATTAAACTTGAATTTGGTGAATGAATTAACTACAAAGGAAGGAGCAAGGAACAATAATGAACTTGACATAAGGTCTAAGAAGGTAAATCCCAAATTCTCAGAATGCCCATGGTACAAGGATATTATTTTTTAACCTTGCTTGAACAAGATACATTAGCAAGAAGGAATATTACATCCAAGAATTGGAGACTGAGGTAAAAGAGCTTAAGAGTGAAATTAGTAAGCTCAATTTGGATGTAGAATGGGAATATTTGATTAGAAGAAAAAATAAGATCCAAGATCCTGTGGGATAATATATCCCAATTGTTCATGAATGAGTGTGACCATTGCGAGGTCATCCGAGATGAACTGGAAACCTATAAATCAGTCAAAGAAGAAGTCAAAAGGGTGGATACAAATTTGGGAAAGATGCATGAATAAACTGAGCATATAATAGAATATTTGAACATCAAAATTAAAACACATTTGGAGGAGTCACGGATTACAAACATAACACAACTAATCAAGGTAGCTAGACAAATGGTAATGAAATGGACTATGTTGAGAAGAACCCAGATTAATATGAAAACATTGGCTGATGATTCATAAATAAACTCATGATTTTTAAATACATTTTTTTTACAAACTACTGAATTCTTTAATTCAAAGCTTAGTATGTTTATGCTATCATTAGGATCAAAGAGATTCATCCTGTAGGTGCCTCTTATGCCTATTCTTGTCTCCATCTGCTAAAGATCACCCTAACTATCAACCAAAGTACTGTTACACTCTAAAAAATTCCTCTACAATCATTTTACGCCGTCATAATTGTTCATAAACATTTACTTACAAGAAGATTTCAAGAAATATCATTTTTACATAAAATTCCACATAGATTCAACTCGAAAATATTTAAAAATTGAATTATGTCATGCCCTAGTGTGCACTATATTTAGTCTAGTACATACCAAGGACTAACAATGGAGATAACCTTTCATCACCATATACATTTCTTCTATGGTTCTGATATGCATTGAGTCATTCTTTAGAGATGGCCAATAAGGATTATGTATCAACGATGTTTAAATTTATTCATCCATATTAATTTTGCATATTATAGTTGAAATCTACATCCATACAATTTTCTTTCTCACCTAATATCTTTGTTGGCCATATATATATATACACACACACACACACACAATTAGCATGCATACCAACACTTTATTCTATGTTATCCATTCCAATTGAATCATTATATATGTGTGTGTGTGTGGTTGTAAGAAATTAACCAATCCTAATCACAATGTCAGGAAAGGTATGACCAACATGTACACTATTGTAGTGAATGCGAGACAAGTGGATGGAAAAATGGATTTACAAATAGTGGGTATACCAAGTATTGGGGTGAACCTAACCATTATTACTCATGCCTTCAAAATAAAAATAATAAATTCAAGAAAACAAATAAGTTGGTAGAATGAAAAGCCGACCACTTAACAAAAAAAAACCCACTCATCACACCAACCACTCAAAATAATTGGTAAACCCTAATGATTTAAAAATTGGGCATTGAAGATACCCACAAAATTCTATTGGCACAGTGTATCCACTCGTTAATACCAAGAAAGCTTGTGTGTCCCTTCTCTTCTCACATGTACAAAAGCAACCCTCCATATTTTACCCTTAATCTAACTTGAGCTACATAGAACACAAGTAATTTGAGTAGATATCGAAATAATTATGATAAAAGAAAGGTTAACAACTGGGGATGTATCCCTTCCATTCAAACACAAAGAGGATATGAAAGGTAAGGGAAAAGAGTGTGGCTTTTGCAATCTCCCTTCTTGATTGTTTCTTGAGTTTCTATTGCAAATATCTAGTATATCTCTCCTTCTCTTATTACTACTATACAAGTATCAAATGAGTGTTTTTGATATTTTTCTTACCCTAATTTGATAATTTCTACACAATTTTCAACATATCTAGAGGTTTCTATATCAACTCCTACAAAGCATTTTTTCTAATCTATTTGAAATCCTATTATATACATGTATGACCCCAAAGGCTTGTGGTTTCTTTTAGTTATTTCAGGTGCGTGAATCAACCAATACCATGCAAGACAACAAACTGAAAAATGGAGTTACAAACATGATCCATATTCCATATTGCATGAATTAACCAATAATGTGCCAAACGTTGAGAAGTAGAATAAATTTATAAATACCTAATATAATGTATTGGGTGGTTTTGGGGTAACTAAGTATTGGCGGTTTTGGGTAACTAAGTATTGGCAAGAATTCTGTTTTATAATATGTCCTTGGTATGATTCCTTTTTCTTAAAAAAGTTTCATTAACAAAAAATATATAAGTTTTAAATTTTGTAATTCATCAAATATAATTTATGACACAATAACTTTTTTATGAATTTTGGTAAAATATAAAAACATTATAATATAATTTATAAAATTAAGTTTATTTATAATTTTAATAGTCTCGTTAACAAAGAATATATGAGTTCTAAATTTTGTAATTCACCAATGTTTACAAAAAACTTATTTTTATAAATTTTGGTAAATTATAAAAACATTATAATATATTTTATAAAATTAAGTTTATTTATAATTTTAGTATTCTTATCCAATGGATTTTATTGATTAGTATAATGTAGTTTCTCATTAATTTGGATCGCTTTGAAATTAGAGAAAAAATCTAAGCTTTTCCAATGATATATGGGTACTAGTAAATTCATGATAAACCGATGCTTTTTTTAAATAGAAATTAATTTTATATTCTTGTAAAGTGGGTTAGTTAACATTTATGAAGGGGAGGGGGAACTCAGTGATTTATTACTCATTTTTAAGAAAAACTATTAAAGATAGTAATTATATTGATAATTATGTACTTTTATTAATATTATTAAAATGATATCCAAATAAAAGATATATGTGATAATCATTTTAAAAAATATAAAAGAATTATATACTTTTATTAATATTATTAAAATGATATCCAAATAAACAATATATGTGATAATCATTTTAAAAAATATAAAACAGATTTAAAAATATTGTGAATCATTAAAACTTCAACTTTAGTGGATGAGTGTAGGTGTTTATATAAATATTAAATGAGTGTAGGTGTTTATATAAATATTAAAGTGGTTTCAATTTTTATTCAAGAAATATTGTTATAGATAACAAATCTTAATGAATAGAAAGAAGATAACAACATTCCATAGAAATAACGAAGAACATGTTAATGAGTGTTTGTCTTGGGTTATAAAAGTAGGGTCATATTATTATTCCTACTAAGGTTTAAAAATTTTTAATGGCATGTTTGTGCTCATGCTTGTGAGTACATGTATTTGTGAAAATAGGTGGGGAGAAGTGCAAATCTAACATGTGGCTTCTTAGTCAAAGGGAGATTTTGTAGCATGACAAGATATTTCTATCTTAGTGTTAAATCTAAAATAGAGTAGTTACATATCTTCATTGGAATTTCGTAAGTTTTAAACTTGTGAAGAGAAGCTACACATACTGATTCCATTAAGAAAAATATAGATTACACCACAACATACACATAATACACAAATATTTACCTTGGAAACCCTTAAAAGGAAAAACCAACAAAACTTAGAGCCACACATCTATCTTTCTTATTATGATTATTAACCACTCACAATACAATACATGTCTAGGTATTCTGCAGCATCCAAAAACTCTAATCCATTAACCTAGATTATAAATAAACCCCAATACCTTAGCCGGGATTAAATTACAAATTTTTAGGAAAAACAAAAAAATAGCCTAAAAAAATTCGAACTCGCCTTCAAATCGTATCGACAATGGTCAAACATCCACTGTCAATGTATGCTTTGTAGAGCAAAGATAGGCCACCAATGCGCCCCCAAAATCCATCACTATGCACAGTGCTTAATGCATACAATAGAGCACTACTAGGTGGATATCATCAACGGAAAATCTCCCCACACACATGCAAAGAATATAACACACATCCAACAAATTTTTCTATGAAGAAAAACTAAAAACACGTTTTTTTAACTTCAATGAGTTTAGAAAGTAACTTTATCAACATAATTGTGGAGAAAATTTTTATAATCATAGAAACTATTCCAAATGTTACCAGACATGCATATTTACCGAATGTTGTCTAGTTGTTTCATGCAAGATTAAGCAAAAGAGTTAAACAATAAGCTAAGTTAAACTCTGAATGTTCATATCCTTTATTTCTCCATAAATATCTTATGGGATCTTAATCGATAATTCCATTAAATTTTGGAAAAAAGGAGAAGATAAAAATTGGTACAAAAAATTCAAAAAGGAACAAAAAAGTGAACTATAAAGAAAGGAGATTGGACTTAAAATGCATCTTGTGATTAAAAAGGGTTAAAATCATTTTATTCAATGCTTAGGTGATCTTTTACAATCGATCATGTTGGAGAATCTATCTTATTGATATATATTGTTTTTGTTACTTTCAAAATCAATTTAAAAAATCCCATGTCATGTCCCCACTTTGATCGTTGTAATATTTTGGGTTATAATCTAAATATTGTATGCATATTATGTATGGTTCCTAGCATGGAGCTCAAGGCCAAGGCCCCGCTAGTGAACACTCGACCTTGAAGAGGAAAGTATGTTGGTATTATTTAACCCATGTGCTAGTGAGCCATGGGAATTGTGAATATGCATTTTAATATAAATACCCACAACTAGCTACGTAATGCAACAAGAGATGGGGGCATGATATTACAAGGAATTGGGGGGGAAATATTCAAACTCTTGAGCCAATGAAGTCAAGCCAAGTATCAATGAGAGAACCCATCAACCATCAACTACCCATGTTGACTTTGGTGCCCAATCATTCATTTCTCCCAAGAGTTGGGTGAAGTAGTTAATGCCTTGGGGATTGGGGAGGTATGGTTGTCCAAATTCGAGTACGTGCAAGCCATCCTCATGGAAAATCGTGTTTCTCCTTCTTGGCAAGAAAACACCCATGAATTTCCTTCGCAAGCCATTATTCATGATCAGTTTTTGCTCTCTCACGTTTTTGGAGCTTGCTGGGCGTTTCTCTCATGGAGTATGCTATAAATTCACTGGTTTTCAAGCTGGGAATCCGTTTTTGTGATGGTTGGATTGTGGGGAAAGGGGAGAATCCATTGGAAAGCTCAATAGATAAGTTTTGATAGCTTGTTGTTCCATTATTGTTGTAAAAACGTTTTTGAATTTCCAGATTTGGTTTTCATTTGTGGAAGAATCGTTTTTTGTGAACCCAGTAGTTATCTCCTACCTCAGGAATCGTTTTGAATGTTTCCATCAATTGTGTGATTGTTATTTGTCAATTTCGGGTGCCAACCTGTCACGATTTTGCCCAAAAATCGTGTTGGTTCCCTGCTGCCGGTTAATGATTGTGTGAAGGTCGTTTTGGCCCTTGAATGCCCAATCCTTTGCCCTCTCACGCAGTCTGAGCTAGCTGGGGCTTTTCCCATCACGTTTTTTATCTATCTCCTGCATTTTTCCATGCCTGGGAACTCGTTTTTGTATTGCACAATGGCTGGGAGGAAGGGAGCCACAAATTTGGGGTTTATGGAGCCTGTTTTTGTCCCTTGAGTGCCCACCAACGTTTTCTGGAAACGGTTTTGCTCTCCCAGGATGATTCCCCAATTGCCATTTCGTTTTTGGTTGCCAAACGCTTTTTCTTCATGCCCATAAATTGTGATTTTGCTGTTATGAGTATCCATGCTCAGTTTTGAGTTGCTATGTGTTAAGAAATGTTGGGGTTGAGATGGGTATCCATTGCTTTGGGTTGTGATGAGCTTGAGAGTCCCCTTTTCCTTGTAGATATCATGCCCAACTCGAGGGTGGTCTCTGAGTGCTGAAATAATATAGGCTAGGCAGAGACCTACGGTTGGGAGGAACGTTGCAGCGACATAGCTAGTTGTGTGGGACAATTGCACGACAAAGATAAGTGTTTTCTATTTATGTGTTTTGCCTCTGCAATGTTTAAATTAAATGACTGATATTGATATATTGGATGTATATGAAATTATGTGTGTGGATGAGTTTATCTCTGCTGTGCATGTTTGTTGAATTTACATCTGCACACATGGGTTTTTAATTGTATGAATCTAATGAATGGGCTGAGTTTGTTTAAAAAGCCCCGTAGATTGGCATCATGTTCCCTTCCAGAAATTGGATAGATGGGTGGGGACGTTACAGATGGTATCATAGCTTATGGTTCAACACTACGGCTGTTGGGCCCTTCATAGAAATATAAATCATTGTGTGTACATGTATTTTGTATTTGGAATTAAAATGCATTAAAGAAACCTGAAGATCTCATGGCTTCTATTCGTTAGAATGGGAAATCATTCCCATGACTATTTTGGGGATTTTTGCAAAACTGCTTGCATTGATTCCATTCTATGAAATTGAGGAAGGAGGGAGAAAATCCCTTTTCAGGTTGAATGCTTGCTTTAAATTGTTTCCAATGCAGTAGCATTCAGTTTTGTATGTTTGTTTACCTCCATGGAGGAGAGAAAGGAGGTGCAACCTCTGCCATCTTATATTATTTTGTTGTTTTGTTGTTTTATTCTTGACATGAAAGAGGTGCAATTTTCTTGACATACTTTTTCTGTTTTGTTCTATGCGAGTATGATCTCTAATTATGCTTCTTGTTGAGAAATGATCATCACAGAAAAAAAAGCAGGAAAAATTTTAAATTTTTCTCACTGTTTTTGAAAATTTGAAAATTTTCCAAGTGTCTGCTGCTACGGGTGCGGCGACGGAATTAATGATAAGTTTTGAGCGCGGCGGTGACAATTTTAACTTTAAAATTTGTGATGCGCACGGTGAAAGTAATGTTAAATTCTACGACACTGGCAGCGGATCTAAGCTTAAAATTTGCGCGCGACGACGATTTTAGCCTTAAAACCTGCGACGCGGTTACAACGACGAAGGCTTGCGGGCACAGAAGTTAAGGTTATCTTTTGCGACACAATCGGCGGAGAAGTTGGTAATTCTGCGCTAAAAGGAAGAAAAAATCTCAAAAATTTCTAATTGTTTTCGAAATTTTGCCTAAGGGTTGCAACAGCAAAAATTAAGCTAATTTTCTACGACTGCGGCGGCGAAAATTAGGCTAGTTTTCTGCACACGCGGTGGCGAAAATTAGGCTAATTTTCTGCACGCGTGGCGGCGAAAATTAGGCAAGGATAAGCCCAAAAGCGCCTCAACGGTCGGTGAAATAGTTGCTAACTCTGCGCTGAAGGGAAGCGGTCGGCGGTCGCAAGGTTAGCTGTCGGAGCCAAAAGGAAGAGAAAATTTCAAAATTTTTCTAAGTGTTTCGAAATTTTGCCGAAGGCTGTGTCGGCGAAGTTAAGGTTAACTTTTGCGCACGGAGGCAGAATTAACGTTAACTTCTGCGTGCGTGGCAATTGAATTAGCGCTAATATCTGCGACGTCCGCGGCAAAGTTAAGGATAAATTTTGCGCGCGCGATGGCAAAATTAGCGATAAGAGCCATGCCACTCGCGGTAATTATAACCTTAAATTCCACGACACGGGCGGTGCTTTTTAAGCGAAATATTCGCGACACCGACAGCAAAAATAACTATAAGTTCTGCAACACTGGCGGCCATTTTAGCCTTAATATTTGCGCCAAACGGGGAAAAGCAATGGGAGCAGTAAGGCAACGATGATGAAAGGGAATCTCTCACCTTACCGTATGTATATGTTGAATTGCTAATTCATGAGAAGATCATAGCTAATAATTGCTTATGTGCATGGTAGAGAGCCCATGAAATTGGATCAGCTATGATGTGGAAGAGGGAATTCCATGCTACAATGAGGAATTGGAAGGGAGAATTCCTCCACTACCCTCTTGATATTGTATTTATAATTCTGAAGTGGTCGTGCATATAAATTATGGCATAGGAATGCTGAAATGAAAGAGATTAGATAGATGATATGATTATGCACTAGTAAGCATATTAAGAAACATTGCACAGTGCATGTGAAATGTTTGTGCATGAATAAGACATTGCATATTGGTAAAATAGTGAGGTTTCACATATGCAATGAGCCAATTGAGATAATTATGGTGGTTGCTAATAATTAGTTGTGTCCACATTGGTTGTAGGACAAATATAATCAAAACATGGCTAAAGAAGTTGATGACGTTGTTGCACATGACCAACGACCTTATGAAGAGAGGATGGTGCAACAAGTCCGTGATCATGATGTTGGCAAAAGGACTAAGTAGCCTTGGTAAGAGGCCAACTAATTAGGTAACATCAAGCAATGTTAATAACAACCATGCAGGTAATGGTTATTGTGCTTAATTGCATGAATGTTGAAAGAGGATTTGGTGAGATCCCTTCAACTATGTTTGAACTATGATGATTTGGTTTGCATATGGTATTGAGTGCCCGAATGGGACTGTTAACCTACCAAGTATGGTGAGGTATGGGTAAGTGAAGGTAATGATCCTTACATCCTATAATTGCTTAGAAATCTCAATGCATTCATATGAAATTATGTCATGCCATGACGATTGTGAGTTTAACAACCAAAGCAAGTGAGGACTTATGTCCCCGTCATGGTAGTACATGGTTAGGCCATAATATGTTTGAATGCATAGTACTCATAAATTAATGCAGGGTTGCATTGAGGAGATCACTAGTACAAAATGAGAGATAAGTGATCAGGCGACCAAAAAAATTGGTCACCATAGTTTTTTCAAGGGATAAATGACCAAAATTGAGAAATTTTAAGTGAGCTAACTAAAAATGACCAAGATAAATGACCAATTTGGTCACGGGATAAGAACTAAACTAAAAATGACCAGATAAATGACCAATTTGGTCAAGGGATAAGAACTAAACTAAATATGACCACATAAAAATTGGTCATTTATTTGGTCATTTTTAGTTATATCACTTTGACAATGGAAAATTACAATTTTGACAATGAATTTGTACAATTTACTAAAATTTAACACTGCAGGTGGATTCAGAGACCCCCCTAACACTGCAGGTGGATTCAGAGACCCCCCTAACACTGCAGGTAGATTCAGAGACCCCCCTAACACTACAGGTGGATTCCTAACATTGCAGGTGGATTCAAAGACCCCCCTAACCACCCGCAATGCTAAATTTAGTAAATTGTAACGTTGTAGATGGATTCAGAGACACGAGCTCGTGTTGAAATTATTACATGACGCCATAGGAGAACTTGCTAAACATTTTTGCAAGAATATCATTTCATCTGTACTGTATTCACATCCATTTCAATTGGCCGTCCCTCCAGATAAGGAAAGCGACACCTGGCGCCCAGAGTTTGATGTGGGGAAATATAAGGGCTTCTTAATTAAGGCCGAGGCTTTAGAAGCTTCGCAAGGTATTGCAAAATTTGTTGAGTGTTTATCAAACTTGATCATATACCACGTTAGGATTATTATATATTACTTGAAGTGTTTTTCAAACTTCATAAATCAATAATTATTATTTTTGGACTCCTTCAACAAATGATCCAAAAACAATTCTATATATCAAGAATTCATAAGAATCCATTCAAATATTTAAAAATAATTAACATATTTTTAAGAAATAAAAGCTAATTAAATTAGTTTGAAATTTAAAATAATAAAAATGTGTTTAGATATTGAGTATTTTTGTTATTTTCAAAATAATATTAATATATATAATAAAAATATGAGATTTTTGTTATCTTCAAAATATTAATATAATGAGAAGATGATATAAATGATAATTTTAAAATATGTGAGGAGCAATGATAAATATTTTATAATTTTATGTATAATGCAAGATAATATTAATTAATGTGGATGTGAATAGTTTGGTCTACACTTTTTATATATAAGTGTATATTTTATTATATTGTCATTTCACTTGAATGAATCTTATGTTACGATGAAATTGATTTTATTTTACTCATTTATTTATTAAGATTAGCCCATATTATCTCAACTCTTGCATCTTTTGGAATAATTATATTGGTACTAGATGCATTATTACATTGAGAGAAGTGAGGAGCATTCTACACTGTAGTAATGAAATATTATAACCTCTATCACATGTTCCTAATGCTCATGTGAGCTTATGTTAACCTAATATAATCTCTTCTTAAAAAAATATTAATTACAAATCTAATGTACTAAATCAAATAATAATTATTTACAAATATTTAAAAATATAAAAAATAGTTATACATACAAAATTAACACTATAAAAGTGAAATCATATCAACTCATTGGAGCATAAACAATTGTATTGAGGGGGTACACACATATATATTATCTCTCTTAATATTTAAGAAATAAATTGACATTCATATATGTTAAATTAAATTAAATAAAAATTAATATTATGGTTTTATTGTGAAAATATAATTAAAAGAATTAAAATAGATTTACTGTAATTTTATATATTTAAACACTAAAAAGTTTTAATATTTTTTTTGAATTCTTATCATTGATTAACAAACTAACAAACAATGGTTGACAACTCTTAAGTGAATAAGGATGTATGTTTTTTTCCAAGGAAAAAACCATATTTTTTTATTCATAGTAGAATGAAAAATACATTTGGAAGGTGCTTATAGTATTGAAAACATACAATCTTGACTATACAACTTCCCAATAGTTCCCATAGATAAAAAAGATCTACTGTTAATTATAAAAATGATACTTTTAGAAATAGCTCATTAATGTCTATCTAATAGTTATGTTTCTAACCTTATAGCTAGCAATAGGAGTGCCCAAAATTATTGCATTCTTCCAACCATAATATATAATGAAAGCAATCTAACATTTATAGAGAGAACAAATAAATTATGATAGAAACAAACTATAGATCCATAGTGATGGTAGTTCTCTCCTCCAACTATGAATAGTAAAGGTCTGCCAAGAGCCTGATAATAAATGATAATTTTAAAATTCAATATAATAAAAACACTTTTAAATATGGTGTTTTTTAAAATGTTTATATACTTTTGTTTTTTATTTTTTAAAATATATATGGATAGAGATTACAAACATTAATGATTAATTAAAAAACCTACATAGCAATCTCTTATTTTACCCCATTAACTCTAACTTTTATAATAAAAAAAACAATTTAGGGAAACAATCATGTACATTAGAAGATAGGGCGATTGAAATAGGGACAAGTGCAAGGACGTTGCTAGGTGTGTTGGAAAGGTGACCATGACAAGTTGGAGTCTTTCAGTCAATGGGGTGACTTGGTGGTGGAAATTGGTTGAAGAAGTTTTAGGGATTATAAGTGTGGCAATGTGTGGAAGAATAGGTGGTAAAATTAAGCACTTACGTTTAACAAGAACATGCAGGAAAAGATGCACTTTCATTAGCAATATATAAAGTGTGATGTTGAATTAGTTACTCCTTGCCTTATTCATGAAGGCCAAAGACGTATTGAGGTGTGAAACGTAATTTGATCTTGGACGTACAATTGCAGGAAAAAGTTTTGGTAGTGGCATAATGTGAAGGTTGAAGCAGGTTCCACCGTAAATGGATGAAGTGCTTGTTTATTGAAGACAATTTTGAATAATGGAATATTAATTAGATGAAGCAAGTGGGTTTTTGAATGCTTTATCGAGACAAAAATAGCCTTTAGTGGGGGAGAATGTAAGGCATCTTGTTTTTTCCTTTGGAAAAGATGGACATCCCTTTAGTCTTCTTGCAGTAGGATGAGGCAAATTGGAATGATTTGGATATTGCTCACCTTATCCATGTGCAATATGTAGACAATATCCCTTTGAGGTGAGCCATATTGATGCATGAATATCATGTGCTTGCCTAATGGAATAGAACATGCAGATAGTGAAGGGAAATGCAGGAGGTAGTGAACAATCTAAGATTTTGAATGATGAAGTGACAATGCCCTTTGTGTCTTATGGTGGAAATTGAGGTACACTAGGGGCATGCCTTATCCAAGAGGAAGATGTCCTAATTAGTAACCAACACATGGACATAGTGAAGTTTGGATGAATTTGTCGTGGTGACAATTTTAGATGATAAGGGTGTGATGTTGTGCATACTTGTTGTACAGGGCCATCACCATGATTCGTAGGTTCGCTGGCATCACATTATTTTCCCTGGAGGTTATTGAGGGTATCCGACTCATGGCTATTCCCAAGGGAGAATATGTCCCAGGTCATGTTTGCATCCATGGTGCTCAGGTCTTCAGTTGCATCAGTCAAACTATTTTTTATGTTCCTAAGAGTGATGGTGTTGGCTTGTCAGTTAGCTTCCATTTCCTCAACTAAAGTACTCATCATATTTTTAATCATCAAGTAGTGATTGATAGTGCCTCCGTTGATTCCTGAGGCCAGGAGAGCCGCTACCCTACGAGCTTCCCATCCATTGATGAGACTGCGGGCCCTAGCCGAAATACTCTCTGCATAACCATTCATTGTCGTCCAAGCCTTAGCATGTTTTGGACGCCTACTAGAACCAAAACCTTTTCTGCTGCTACCACGACGGGAGGTGCCTATGGTTCTCGTCATGGTGTCAATATGCCAGAGAGCGTCCAAGAACAAGAGCGCAGGGACGGCCATGGAGAGAGACCAAGCGGAAATCTGGGCAGTAGAACAATTCAGGTTGTCGACTCTTGGCTTTAAGGAGCTATGAAATACCCATAATTTTTCTCTTTTCTTTTTCATAGGTGTTCTTTCGATCTTTAAGATTTAAAGATTACTTAACAATTCATTTGATAACTGATCAACAAAATTCTCCAAAAGACTCTTTAACAAAATAACTATTAAAATACTCAGAGTTTCTTTCTATTGGTAGATAGATATCATTAGATGAAAACTGCCTACTTAGCTTTGACTAGCACATGCTATATGTTTGCTATGACAGGAGCATCTTAAACTAAAGATGACTAAAAACTACAACAGTTAAAAATCTCCTAATATGATCTTCATAAAACCCCTTTGTAAAAGTTAAAACATAACAACTTCTAACATCCTTGATACTTGATGCAGGTCTAAATCTTATTTACAAGGAGCCTTAAGCAACACTAAAGTCGACTTACATCACATTCAACGAATTAAACTTACAAGGATACCCAATCCGATCCTTGCTACCTTATTTTCCACATTAATAAACTAATCCTACCTTTAAAATAGGGTAAGAGTATGTATAGCGTATCATACCATCGCATACAAAGAAGACAGATACCAACCTCTGGATTGTACAAGGACAATGAGTCACCAATAATAATAAAGGACTTTCATGATAGTACTAAGGTCGTAAATACTGTAATGACTCTAAGCATTTCGAAAGGGTCTTCTCATTTACTACTATGTCAGAAGGATAACTACTCTCACCTCTGTGATGTTACTCTTCGTACTAAGCCCCAGGTAGAGGGTTTAGGGTTGAACAACCTTCATAACCTCTTCAAATCGTCGAGCTCTAGTTTTAGAAAAATATTCCACTCTTATTTACAGTTTGATATTGAAGAAATCCTTTACCATTACGGTTCAGGAGAGGATGGGATTCGAGATGAAATGCTCGACACAGCTTCAACTCTATAACTATGGCCTTCGCTTTAATCTGGTAATATTCACCCTTCTCGAAGCTGTAATTGATTTACAGAGTTTTAAATTTTAAAAGACAAGTTTTCTTTTCAATCTTCAAAGGCTAACCCCAAACTCCGTTTTAATGGCAGGTTTCTCATGGTTTCTTCTGACACTGGGTGAAAAGGAACATCGCTTCCTGGTAAGCAATATCCCTCTAAAGCTTGAGCCAATTGCTGAATAGGAAGACTCCAAGGTGAAAAGTACCTTCATGTTAGGTTTTGCGAGAAGGTTCGGAACCTTTCTAGGTTCTTGGCGAACAACCACTGGTATTTAAATTAATTAAGGTTGTCCTTGCGTTGGTGGTATGGATAACGCCAAAGCTTTTAGCAATAAGTTTGTAATAATTTTTTACGTGTTTCTTTTTAGAAAGAGGGTGCGAATCACCCCATCGAAATGGTTAGGGTAAAATGTTTAGGCTGAAGCCGACCGGCATATTTAAGATTTCAACCCTGTAATTAACAACAAATGTTGCTGAAGACTGTCTAGTAGTAACCAAATCGTTCCACACTTTTGGCATAAGCACAGTATTGTTCATTTAAGGCTTTACAACCGTCCTTAAGTTTTAATCCATTCAAGTTTCTATTTTAAAGACTTCCTTGGAAAAATGCATCGTAAATATAATTTCCAAATAATTCTTATTTTCTTAACTTAAAATCCGGCTTCGTAGTTTGGTTCTGTCTCTTTGGCGACTGAATAATTTGTTTCTTTTAGACTAAAAAAAAGGTGATGATTTTTCATACTTCATTTTTGTAAAGAGAAACGCCCAGCTTGGCTTTCGGTAGGGTGAGACCATACTTCCAGAAGCTATGTGGTTTAAAATTTTGTAAAAGTTTTGGTTTAACTCCCTCTGTAATTTATAAATATTGAAACTAAAAGCAAAGACCTCGATTCCAAAAATCTGTTTTTTTATTTCCAGATTCACACACGTAGATTTTCAACCTTACAGTTTTGTCAACGTAATAGTTTGGAAATTAAAGAATACTAATAACCCCGGATCCATTCTGGTGCACGGATTCAACTTCAGTTTCCGCCTTCAGTATTTAACCAAACTAACACTGCCCTATATTTAATCTTAAGAGCAACGACCTAGGTTCAAAACTCGACCAGTTTATTTCATAGAGAAACTGTTGAGACCAAACTGGGAAAGAAGCAAATAATATCAAACACAAATTTGAATATAGTACATAGGAGCTAACCTTTTCCAGCCATGAATCTCTGTACAGTTGTGCACTTCATGAGCTTTGAAGGCTATTTCAGTAGAACTGTACCCCAGTTTTATTATTGAAAATAGTTCAATAGGGAAAGTGCTTTGACCAAGGCCCAAATAATATTTTCATACATATACTGCTGAGACCAAACTAGGGAAGCAGGAAATTGCCAAATAATATCAATAACATTGTACTCAGTTTTAGGATTGAACAATAGTTCAATAGGGCCAGTGTTTTGACCAAAGCCCTAATAATGTTGGCTTGCATAAAATACATTTTTACAAGCTGATACAAACATCAGACATTAGGACTGAGATATCAGCTTTTTCAACTTGTCAATGGGCTCATCGTTAGTAATATGCAATGCAAGATGGAGACTGCTCAACAACTTGTCACGTTCCCAGGTTAAGTGACTCTAACTCTGAGCATAGAAGGCCTCTAACACAGAATGATATGCCATTAACTCTTTGTCATGTGTTTCTAGCCTTTCATCTGCCACCACATTCAAAGGATTATTTGTCTGAGTCTTGTTGTCAAGCTCAGTTCTATAAGAACCAAGTGCTACATTCCTGGTACAGATTTTGACAGGAGTCTTAATGTATTTTGATATACCTATTTGAATCTAATCCATGGATTTTGTTGGCTCTGTATGTTTAAATCTTTCGAAATTGTTAACTGGTGCATATTGAATGCCTCCATATGTTTTATCCTTTCTGAGGTCATGAACATACACTCTTTTGATTCCTTTCGAATGAGGAACAAGCAAATTCCTTCTCTGATTTTGTTCCACATTATTACTTTCATTCTGAGATAGGGCTACAACATTTTTTAATATTGGATTTCCACGATTAAAAGTCTTGGGCTTTCTTGAATCTCTATTTCTGATTGCTTGAATAGAGCTAACTTCAACGTCTAATGTTGCCCTGTTTTTGGTCCAATCAGAATGCGTTCTATGATTCTTTACTTCTTCTTCTTCAAACTTCCTTTGAGATTGTGCATTAGTTTGCAAATCCCCAGGAGATGATTCTATAGAAGTTATCTTGCTATTTGCAGCCATGGGATATTTTCCTTCATATATGATATTGCCTGTTTGTTGTAGGAAAGAGAAAAGAATACATTGGCCATTCCATTATCAAAGAACTTGGGTCTCTGTAAGTTCACTAAACAACATAAATAACTTGCTAATACAAGTTATCAATGAAATTTCGACAGAATTGGCAAAGCTGAGAAAAATAATTTAGTTGGTTAAAAATTGTACAATTCAACATTTGATCTCTCCCATGCCCCGCAAATATTTACAGAAATTCCTATGTAGTATACAACGATCCACAATAGTAAGTACATCCAACCCTACTTGTTTAAGAAATGTCCATCCTTGTATATGGAATGGAAAAAACCTAACTACAGGGAGAATGGACAATTAGATCTGTGTCATCTCCTAAAGTTCTAGTTCAAGTCAAAACAAAAAGAAATTATAATTTAAGAAAGTATGAACAACCATACTGGGCAATGTTAAGAGTAATCCCTATGTCAAATATATAACAATATACAATGTAGTAAGTACAAACAACCCAAGTTATCTGCGATCTGTGTAGATGTATAGAAATAAAGCTTAATCTATATGAAGAACAAGAAAATTACAGATTTATCATCTTCTATAATCCTAGCTCAACTCAAAACAAAAATTACTGATATTTTAAGGTAGTACAACCAACCCTAGTTGGAAATGTTGGAAGCAATGCTTATATAAGTATAGAATGATCGACAATGTAGTAAGAACATCCGACCCTAGTCTATTAGATGTCCATCTGTGTAGATGGATAAAAATAAAACTAGTCTACATGAAGAATAAACAGTTACTGTGCTATCTTCTAGAGCCCAATTACTGTGTTATCTTCTAGAGCCCTAACTCAACTAGACAAAAAAATACCTATACTTTCAGGATTTCAAAATTATCAGAAAATCCTGGAAAATGGATGCATATTATTTTAACTATGATCTTAAGCTTTTGAAGCTCAACACTGAATTAAATGTAACTACATTCACTCAAGTTGTAATAAATTTGTGATGATAGACTTAGACATGCTAATCACAGTCAATAAACAAAATTATTTTTGAAAAATTCAAGAGATCAAATTAATTGTAAAAGTTCATTAATTCACCATTTCATGCCCTCGGGGAAGATCTTAACCATACTACTTTCTCTACACATGCTAGTACATTGCTGGTACATGTTAAACACAATATCCATAGAACAGTTGCACCAAAAGAAAAAGTTAAGATTGAGTCCATGCTGCGCTATTTAGAAACCCGTCTTCAGGTTAACGCGTCATTAAGTCAGACATATTTGTTCATTTTGTATTAGGTTCAAATGTCATCACAAGCTAGACATTAAAATGCTTTATCCACATTACACCAGGCATTGCATGTTTGAATGTTAACTTGTGCAGGTAACAATGGTAGATATGTCTTTTCCATGTCTATATGTTGAATGTGAAATAATAGTATTGTTAGGATGATGCATAGATTGACAAGGTAAATTGTTTGATCCCAACAGAGTGTTATGTTGTAGATGTTTGCCTTAGTTACACAGGATCTTTAATTTTAAGATGAGTGTGATCAAAAGTTACTTCATGCATGTTTTTAGGATTTGCAAAATGACTTTTACTCATTTGTTGTGTTGTAAGGTAATAATTTATAAGATCTAACTTTTCCATGAAATAATTTCATTTTTTCAAAGAATATGGAGCCCTCCCTCTTTTAGGATTTGGTATCTTCAGGATATTTCTAAATATATTTCAATGCAATGTTCCGAAAATGCTGAGAAGGAAAATTACCCCAGAGAATGTTGGAGTTTGGAATGTTCCATGTGGACAGGGACATTCCAGAAATCTCCAAGTCTATTTCACTTTTCAACTTTGCATAGCATTATCAGATGCTTGATATAAGCTAGTTGAATAGTTAGAAACTGAGTTATAATATTTTAGTACTATCAATTCCTCATTTGATCCCTTTCCTTTTGCAATATATTGGCCCAACAGAAGTATTTCATCAAATGCATTTGTGTTTATTATTGGATGTTAGTAAACTTCGGAGCTAATTTGAGGGGAGATAAGGCAGAAATTTGCACCCATTTTTAGCTCGATTTTCCCCAGCTAGCTGCCAGGGAACAAATTTTTAGATAATCAGAGCTCATTTCTTCTGTTCTAGGACACACACTTTCAACATTCAGGCCCCATTCTTAGATCCGTTTTTTTTTTACCGGCAATGGCAGCTTAAGGCACAGTTTCAAAGTTGGAAGCCAAATTGTATCTAGATTCTAGATTTAGTTGTAAACTAATTAACACTTCAAGCGGCATGGAGTGTATGGCCATTGAGATGGATGATATTGATCCAATATCCGATTGGATCATTGAGCATGGTGGTGGCCCTGAGGACCCTGACTCACTAGTTTCCGAGGAGGAATTGATGTAGTTGGAGTAAACCGCTGAGGCAGGCGAAGTGCCTTCCATTGGCACACAATCCTGATATATATATATATATATATGCCATGATTTATCTGTTTTTTCATTTTGTTTCATGCCATGGTCCATGTCTTTTTGATGTATCACGTAATTTTCTATACAATTTTGGATATCCAAATGTGTGATTACAATACTTTCATACAAAATTACAATGCAACATATTATGTTTCTGGAAATTATGTGTATCTTTTATAGTTTTCTATTTTCCAAGTGTTCAGTGGGACAACCCCTTGGTTTTGCTGAGCCACAAGTCAATTTCAGCCCTTAGGCTGGTCTTGTGCGGAGTCAGGTTTGGTGACTTTACTTAGTACTGCATGCAATTGTCAAAAATATGCATATGAGCTGCTTTAGAGATTTGTAATTTTAAAATTGTTATTTCTGGAAACCAAGTCATCATACATCTGCAGTGAAACTGTCAATGTTAGATCATTGAGTTCTGCACAAATTTGCCAAAAACCAACTGATGGAAATAATGTTGGGCTGCTGGAAGAAGTCCCCATGAATAGTGACTGATTGTTGGACTTTATGTGTGAACATAAGTGGAATCTACCAATACTGTTATGCTTCTTGTGTATGCGGCAGCATGGCTGGAATCTACCAATACTTTTAGACCTTGTGATGATAACCTTGCAGCATATTTGGATTTGATTGAAAATTGTGAAACCTTTATAATTGAGGTTTTTAACTTTTTAGTTTAATTTGTCAAATTATGCAATTTCTGCTTTGTTCTTTGCTTAAAAATTATTTTATTTCCTGTCCTGTTTTAACAGCAGATTGAAGTTTTATTTGATGAGGTTAAAATTTCTCTTGGTTTTTTTCTTGACAGTAAAAATTGGCCCAAGTCTTGAGAGCATTCATCCAGTCCTTTCCGGTAGTAAATTTTCTCACTTACTTTCCCATCTTACTTATTAGATTTGCATTTTACATAAGTTGTCACATACAAATTGTTTTTCCCTCTACACTAAAACTATAAATGGGTTAACATCATGAACTTGGGTTAATCTAGTCAACGAATGGGATAATGCCATGAACTTGGAAGCAAATCCATGGTGGATATTTTCATGCTCGTATTGAATATCTGAAGGCTAGAAGCCTGTGACTATCAACAAACCAAAACACAGATCAATTGGTACAGAACAGAGGAGCTGAAAGAGGTAACTCCATTCACTGCAGAAGATAAGTGGGGTATAGTTACCAAATTTGGCCGTATTGGCTATAAAAGAATTCTCCAATAATTCATTATAGTCGAATTATTTGGTTTAAATTGTATGAAATCGGGTTTCCATGATCTTTGACCATTGAAATTGAACACGGGAATTAAATTATTAAATTTCAATCATAAAATTGCTATGTTCCTTCATCATGGCCATGCTGTGCCCAGATCGAGGTCCACGGAGGCTGATTGCTGTTGAATTTTGCATCCATTGGGATTTGTAAGGGAGGATGTGGAAGCCCAAAGGCTCAACAAACTCAAATTTTAATATGTATACTGCTCAATTAAAGAGGTATACTGTAAATGTTTTTTGTTGTATTGGAAATTTTCGATCTATTTTTTTGGTATCATACTGAATTCGAGCATGGAAACTATGATTCGAAGTACTCTGTCATCCAAAGCAGTAACCAAATTTGCTTCACCATCTGTCTGTGAACTTTTTGTTGAAATTTCAGGGCCTTGCAACCATGACAAATTTCAGCCTCGAAAGAAGGCCACAGATTTGCACTCAAAATGTTTCATCCCTATCCTGAATCTGATTTCTCCGGAAACCGCTTTCAAACTATGCAACAAGAATGTGGTCTATCAGCAAGTAGCAAGGTGATCCAACTTATATTAACGTGGAGACCCGGGTTCAAATCCCTGAGTGGGTATGATTGTAAATATAAGAAGTATTTCTCAAATTAAAACTATGCAACAATAAATCACCATAGGCAACATACAGAGTGTAAACACTGCATATACATAACTGTCAGATTATTTCAACAGCCATTACGGCAAGATCTAACCCACAAATCAGATCTGGAAATTACATCAGTAATCAACAGCTGACACAGCAATGGATATCGGATCTGAAAGTACACATAAAGCATGCAAAATCAATTTAACATTCAGCCAACTGTCCGCCTTTGGGAACTTTCCTTTGGAAAGAACTTCTGTGGTGTGGTTACACTAGTCCCCATGCCGCCTGGAAAATTATTGATTCTCTCAATGGCTCAACCATTTTGGAATTCTCAGGAGACTGATCGGGCAGTTTAAGAGTATTATCCTTGCAAAATGTGTTATGGACAAATTCAGTTAGGTGAAGTGCAACATGAGGTACACTTTGAATTCAAATGGCTTCACTATTAGGCCGTTGTCCTTTTTCTTAAGGACAGATGCCCATGTTCTCAAGTCAGTCCTTGGGATCTATAAAGACGCTGGTTTGGATGAAGCTACCCTAGTTATCTAAATTACAAGACGTTTTGACTAAAGTTAATTTAGATATTAATGTTCATTGAAAGTAAAAGTTCAATTAAGATAAGGAGAAGGTAAGAACACAACAGAGGAAAAATAACTTAAAGAAGGGAAAAAAAAAGAAAATGATTGGGAGGTGCCAACCCAATGAGATAGGGAACAATGAAGCTTAAGAAGGAGGAGGAGGTTTCCTTGCTGAAAACCTATTGCTTGGGAGAGGTGTTTCTAGCATTCATGGCCGCAAAGAGATGCGTGATGAGCATAAGACCATAGCAGTTATTAGGTCTCCAATGCCTCACAAGTCAGTCTATCACGTGAGCTTGGAAGTTGGCTATGAAGCCTCTTTACACTATTTGTGATGCTAATGAGAGCAAACTCCACGTTGACGAGTGGGACCCCCATGTTGCAAGGTAATTGGAATATGGTGTGCCTTCAGTTTTGATGTATCATGGAAATGTTTCGGATACATATATTATATGCCACAGATTCTATAAAGATAACTAGCCAGTCCCCATCTTTTTGTTCTACCCAGTCAATCCTTCTTAGCATTTGTGCAGTGTGATACCAATGTCCAAGACGTCTCATCCGAACTGTTTGCAGCTGACTGAAGCTACATTTTATTTTACTATTATTGGCTTTTGACTCATATGGTTATAGACATTGTCATTTGCAAAGAAGTCTTTATTACATAACTTTTCTAAGTCTGTTAAGTTCTTGTTTCTGCATATCAGTGTTTGAATGTTGATGGTATTGGAGGGTGGCCGATAAATTTTTTTCCAGCACGTTCTCGGAATTTTAACCCCTTGAGTTGTGTGCAGGTTTGTTATAACACGATTGATGTCTCCAATGACTAATATGGGCACTAAGCGAAAACACTTCAAGGTAGAGACTGCTGGAGAGGATCAGTTTCATCTCAATAGAAGGCAAAGAACAGAGGGTAGTGACAGGAAAGCCAAGTCAATGGTCATAGTGCACTAGCAGAAGTGTATAATTACCGGTCCAACTTTGTTCCAAAAGAGGAAGATATTCTAATCAATTTATATAATGTCGGTGATACTGCTGTAGTTTCTAGTGATGTTACAGACGACTCCTTGCAGATTCATTACTCTGAAGGGAATATTGGATTTAAGATTCATGGTATTGCACAGGATGGATGCTCTAGGACATCTTCAAGGGATGGAGTTTTAATTCAAAATTGGAAAGCTTAAGAGTTACGCGTCTGACTGAACATGGCAAACTTGATCAATTCTATGAGAAAAATGATCACATGGAAGTAGGGAATCAAAGTTCTGATAAGTTCAAAGAAAATGGTGGGGGCACAAGTACACCTGAAACTAATGTTTCAGTTCGGGTTGAGGGAATTCATAT
Source organism: Larix kaempferi (assembly GCA_027924585.1). Taxonomy (NCBI): domain Eukaryota; kingdom Viridiplantae; phylum Streptophyta; class Pinopsida; order Pinales; family Pinaceae; genus Larix; species Larix kaempferi. The sequence goes on along the minus strand of BSBM01000606.1, from coordinate 5,896,158 downwards.
GCCTAACATTAAACAGATAAAATTTAGTAGGAATGTGTCAACAGAATGTACTTTCAAGCAGGGTTCCTTTGCTGCTAGAACACCAGTTAAAGAGAAAATATTCACAGATGTACCAACAAGCACTAAAATGTTACTTTCAACAGGTCTATTGGAAGGAGCCAAAGTTCACTATTTGTCCCAGGGAGGGAATATGGCAAGTCTTGGATATTTTGTGGGTTTGTCCCAGGGAGGGAATATGGCAAGTCTTGGATATTTTGTGGGTTTCATATACACTATTATGCATAGACAGCTGTTTAGGGGTATATTATACAATTTTTCTAAAAGTGTAGTCGTTTTTTTGTATTTGTTGCTTGTTTAGCGGCTCAACGACATGATTAGAGGGATTGTAATCGAGTGCCTTTGCAGAATTTCTGAAGGAAAACAGGTGAGTTTGGAAGACATTTCCTGAGGCTGAAACAGTTTTAGGTGATTAATTCTTTATAATAATTAGATATTCAGTTGAATTGTGCCATTTCTAATATTTGCACAACGATGTGGATGTATTTATTAGCAATTCACCATTTCCAATTTTGAAAAGCATTCTGGAAGTGGAGCGAAGAGACCCAGCGATTTCATATTCTTTGAGAATGGCACATCTTTTCGTGATCTGGTGGACAGTTGTAGGTCTACTACAACACACAAGTTCCAGGATGCCATTAAGGAAACCATACAGAGCACATCGAGCACAAATATATATGAGTGTAAAAAATGTGGAGGTAACGAACTCCAAAATCATTTCATTTAATGTTAATATGGGCAATGACTTAATTTCACCAGTAATTCAAAGATGGTATTGGTCTATGCATATTATCTATAAAGTTTTCTCTATTTTCATAGAGGTTTCTTTAATTTAAGTTTTCCATGGGAAAATTTTATATTTAAACAAATTAGATGTGAAAAACCTACCAATCCCCAATTTCACACATGATCCTATGGCCCAACCATGGTTTTGACTTCTTATTGCCACTTGTCTAATGCACAATTTGAAACTGGCCTCTAAGCCAAAGAATTGAGAGTTGGGACTTCTTCTAAAAGATTCCCATCACACGGGTATACAGAAATTCGAACCCCAACATTCTAAATAGTTGATGTGTTTTAAGTTTCCCAATGGGTTGAGGTGTTCCATTTCATGTCTATATTTCTCATTCTACGCAAATGAAGACCCCTTATTTGTCCTAGGTTTTATTTATATAGAGCAAGGTGACCATCTGTCATAGTATTTTTTTTTCCAATCCATGATTCTATGCCCATTATATATTAGTAATGAGAGGACTTTAACATAGAGACTGTCACACAAGCTGAATATCGGTACCTGATATGGTCTCTCACCATTGGTTCAACTTTCATAATTGAACACCAAAATGAATTCAACCAACTACCTTTTTGATCTTATCCACATTCATTAGTTGACAACATAATTAATATTATATGTTCATAGTTAATATATATTATGTCATTCTCCCAAATAAATATAATGGGTTATGCTCATTTAAAATTTGTGCAAATCATATCATGAATGGGCATACGAAAAGGGCATTACATCAGTTGTGTATGACAATTGCTCAGGTTTTCAGATTAGTGAAGTTAGAACATCCTTTGTGGATGTACATTTTGAGCAGAAATTGATACCTTAGAAGTTTGGAACAATATGTTAAATTATAATGAAATAAATTATGGATTTATTTTGGCTATTTATGATAACATTATTAATTGTTTAAATGGTTGTTTTTTATGAAGCCAAATTCATAAAATATCTTGAAAATTAATCTCAACTATTCCTTTACTTCCAAATGTTGGTTTTCCGGGCACAAATGCAGGAGACAAAACACACAAGAGAGAAAGAAACTTGCACTAATTTCCATGATTCATAATGCACAATAATATGTATTTATGATATAAATTTGTTTTAAAATTGGTTGTTGAAGGTAAGGATAGATCTACAGCCCAAAATAAGTCCAACCCAAAATAATTTGCCCTATCTTAAATGTTATTTTGTTTTTGCTTTTCTAACAAACTTCTAATTTAAAATCCCATGTCTATTTTTGTTAAACTAATTGTGATTTTTGATTTGGTACCACACGGAGAAAAATTTGACAATACCCCTGCATTCTTGATTTTTGAGAGATTTTGGAAAAATAAGGTTGTCATTAATATGACCATTTTTGGTTACTATTGGGTAATCTTTGTTTCTTACCTAGGTATGTGATTATTTTCTAGAAGTATGTGATTATTTTCTAGAATTTGGAAAGATGGTGTTAACTGTTGGAAATTTTATTTTCATATCAATTCATAAGGAATTCTATTTAAGGGTGATAGCTCAATGGTAGAGCACCTGCTTTATAGACAGGTTGATGGTTCGATTCCTCCATGCCCTATTTATATTATGAAACCAATAAAAATAGATAAATGACTAAAAAAATGATCAAAATTTGCATATAAACGACCACCAGTACAATATGAGAAATAAGTGACCAAAATATGCATATAAATGACCACTTTGGAGTTGGTGATCTCTGGTAGCAAATTAGCGATCATTGATCATGTGACAAAAACTTTGGTCATTAATTGTGACAATTAATGACCAAATATACGATCAAATATATGACCACAATATAAGCTATAAATGACCAAGCTAAATATGGCCACATATTTGCTACCAGTGGTTATCAACTAAAAAATGGTCATTTATATGCGGATTTTGGTTGTTTCTTTGGTCATTTATCTCTCATTTTGTACTAGTGGATGTGCATTAAAATATTATGTACAATTTTGTGGTTATACATTTGAGTGATTGCACACTAAAAGATTATTTGAGTGATGTAAAAGTGCATGCATATGTATAGGTGCACATGTTGCAATGTATTGTGTGAATGCATGATTGTGGTGTATGTTTCATTACAATTAGATAATAGATGGAATGATGAACTATTGTCAATCCTAAGAGCATTTCGTGAGCTGCTGTGAATGCAAGAAAATGATTGCATAAAATGATGTAATTAAACCATGCAACTCTAGTATGGTAATGATTCACATGAAGTAGATGATTTTGGTGATATTAAAATGCTTCTGTGACTGTGGCAGCAATGAATTATTATATGCATAGAGACTTACAAAGTGTTTCGCTGATGGAAGTTTCATATTTCAGGTAGATTGTTTTGGGCATGGCAAATATGGGTAAGTCCATGATGAAGATGGGAATCTATCGTGAGCAAGAGCCAAACGATATGAGAACAGACTCATGGCTAAGCGAATCAATTTCCGTAGAGGACATAATTGCTATTCATACTTGAATTTAATTATCAATGCCATTGACTGATTAGAGAAATCAGATTTGAATTTTATTGCTAAATGCTGCTAACTGTTTGGCTATTTGATGAATGTGCCAGGAAGACACATTCCAGGAAGACCAGGAGTGATGGCCTGCAAAAGCCAAACTAGATGGGGAAGACCCCATGCTTTGGAAATGGGTTTCGAGTGAAATGCCATTAATAATATCTCAGCCAAACCGCATGTCGGTAAACCATGAGAGTGAGATGGTAAAGCTATGCCCAGAAGGCATGTGAGATACATCTGCAAAATGAATGAGTATTCTGTGACCCTAGACAAGAACATGCATGTCTAAATTATTAGGGTTAATATGCAAAGCACGTTCTATCTTATTTATATCATTGCAAACTGCTTGAGTATGATTAGGGCCCACATGGCGCACATCAGAAAGGGGGTGCACACATTTTCTGGTGCTGGGTCATGATAGGGTTTTCAATATTGACTACACCATAAGGGGATGGACGCACCAGAGAAGGAGTGGCGTCCTTGTATGAATGAAGAGTTGTGTGTGTGAAGGGGTGTGGTGCAAGAAGGTGTGGTGACATTGGTGAAGGCATAAAATATTTATTGGGACAGCAGTAGGAGGGCGGACACCAAGACTGACTGAAAACCTTGAGATGCCTATGGCTCCATAGTAGAGCCTTGACCTATAATAGTCAGGTGGTGCAGTTTCCTTCCATTGGTCGATGACCTAGATGAATGTGCTGGCTCGGCAATGGAGAGGGCCAACCAGGTATGAGACTGGTTGGGAACCACTAAATGCTTGGTAAATCCAGTCGGCATGAAGGTGTACTGGTGAAGCATTAACTACATCCGAGTCCATAGGCGATCCCAAGGCTTGCAAAGCGAAGCAGGATCCTGTGGACCAGAGGGGAAACGCACAATACATATAAGTATTCGGTTTCATTTATGTCTTGTTTGGAATAATGAAGATTTCAGGTATAAGTCTTCTAGCAACTAAGCTGATACACTAATATTTTTTTGTTGGAAACCTTGGTCATTGCAGGAAAGCAAAACCCTGAAAGCACTATAAAATTACTGGTAAATCCAGAGATTAAATGAGTGGGCGATATGCAATTATTGATAAATCCAGAGAGTAACTGGTTGGGCATTCACTACTTAATATTGTGAAACAACGTGTATGCTGGCCCAATACCCCTTAAATAATTGATAAAACCAGTCAGCGTATTGACCTAGCATTGCCTATTCGAATGATTGTGGAATAACCTACGTGCTGGTCCAACATTCATAATTGTGTCCACGGGAAATCCAAGGGTCCTAAAGCAAAGAAGGATCCCATGGAATAAAGTAAAGACATCCAATACAGATAAGTATTTGGTTATCCTGCAGCTTCTTGCTTATGAATATACGTGTGTATATGATTTGGTTATGATTTCTCAAACTCTTGTTTAGAGAAAAACCTTATGAAATAAACTAAAATATGTGAATTGATTCAATGTTTGAGTGTAGGTATTGTTGGAAGCAAGGACCAGGAAGGCATCATAGGGATGCATATGGACATATGACCGTCTTAAAAAGCTCAATATGAGCAGTAATAAAAGATGGTGCTAGTGAACATGAGTGGGTCCTAGCAACAAGAGGTTCTGTAAGCAGAATGGAAAGGGGTACCCAAGTTGAAAAGCATTAGACAGACCTTAGACACTAAGTGTCATAGCCAATAAAGGGCAATTCAAGCATTCACATTAAAGTGAAAGAGACTAAGGAGCATGAAACCACAGTGATGTCATAGCTCTGTAATAAAACAAGACTAAGAGGGAGAAACTCTTACTCTTCTTTTTCCTTTTTATTGATGCGTTTATAAAACAAAGAATTGTTGAATGCATGTCATGACTAGCAGAAGAATGTGTTTATTTGCTTGAATTAAATTGTGAATGCTAAAATAGTTATTTCACTGTGAAAGGATGAACATGAAAGAGATCATGTGTATGTTGGGAAAGCATGAAAAAAAAAAAAATTGGAAGTCGCATGAGTGAAGCATGGACGTTCCATGTCAATTGGGAAATAATTGACTAATTTTAATGTTTATGTTATGCTTGTCCTAACAAAGAGTTTTCATGATAAATTTCACAGGAAGAAATTGAAACAATTGGTTGCAACCGACACAAGCAAGTGTTGCTAGAGAGAAAAGTGAGATCCAATCGTGCACCGTGATCATGGCAGCAGACCAAAAGCTATTTGATTTGGTTGAAAATATTCCTCAAATAGTTGCCAGGACAGCAAGAAAGATGGCATCCATGAAATTCCAGACTTGCAGAGTAACTGGAAGGTGGATAAAATGAAGGGATTGCTGTGGAGCAATGCCCACCTGCAGAGCTGGAAGATTAAAGCCATCAGGAGCAGCTTGTGGAAGCCAAAGTGCTTGTTCCTGAAGGTTCAAAGTAAAAAGATGAAATGCAGGGCATACCTACCATATTTTGTGAATTTTGGTCATGTATAAAGCGTGTATGTATTCCTAAGTAATTGGAACACCGAGGATGGTGTTATTCCAAGGGGAGGGGATTGTCACGTCCCCACTTTGACCCTTGTAATATTTTGGGTTATAATGTAAATATTGTATGTATATTAAGTATGGTTCCTAGCATGGAGCTCAAGGCCAAGGCCCCGCTAGTGAACACTCAACCTTGAAGAGGAAAGTATGTTGGTATTATTTAACCCATGTGCTAGTGAGCCATGGGAATTGTGAATATGCATTTTAATATAAATGTCCACAAATAGCTACGTAATGCAACAAGAGATGGGGGCACAATATTACAAGGAATTGGGAGGGAAATATTCAAACGCTTGAGCCAATGAAGTCAAGCCAAGTATCAATGAGAGAACCCATCAACCATCAACTACCCATGTTGACTTTGGTGCCTAATCATTCATTTCTCCCAAGAGTTGGGTGAAGTAATTAATGCCTTGGGGATTGGGGAGGTATGGCTGTCCAAATTCGAGTATGGGCAAGCCACCCTCATGAAAAATCATGTTTCTCCTTCTTGGGCAAGGAAACACCCACGAATTGCCTTCCCAAGCCATTATTCATGATCAATTTTTGCTCTCTCACGTTTTTGGAGCTTGCTGGGCGTTTCTCTCATGGAGTATGCTGTAAATTCACTGGTTTTCAAACTGGGAATCTCGTTTTTGCAATGGCTGGACTATGGAGAAAGGGGAGAATCCATTGAAAAGCTCAATAGATAAGTTTTGATAGCTTGTTGTTCCATTATTGTTGTAAAAACGTTTTTGAATTTTCAGATTTTGTTTTCATTTGTGGAAGAATCGTTTTTTTGTGAACCCAGTAGTTATCTCCTACCTCAGGATTCGTTTTGAATGTTTCCATCAATTGTGTGACTGTTATTTGTTAATTTCGGGTGCCAACCTGTCACGGTTTTGCCCAAAAATCGTGTTGGTTCCTTGCTATCAGTTAATGACTGTGTGAAGGTCGTTTTGGCCCTTGAATGCCCAAGCCTTTGCCCTCTCATGCAGTTTGAGCTAGCTAGGGATTTTTCCATCACGTTTTTCATCTATCTCCTACATTTTTCCATGCCTGGGAACTCGTTTTTGTATTGCACAATGGCTGGGAGGAAGAGAGCCACGAATTGGGGTTTATGGAGGTCGTTTTTGTCTCTCGAGTGCCCACCCACGTTTTCTAGAAACGGTTTTGCTCTCCCAGGATGATTCCCCAATTGCCATTTCGTTTTTGGTTTCCAAACGCTTTTTCTTCATGCCTAAAAATTGTGATTTTGCTGTTATGAGTATCCATGCTCAGTTTTGAGTTGTTGTGTGTTAAGAAATGTTGGGGTTGAGATGGGTATCCATTGCTTTGGGCTGTGATGAGTTTGAGAGTCTCCTTTTCCTTGTAGATATCATTCCCAGCTCGGGGGTGGTCTTTGAGTGCTGAAATAATATAGGCTGGGCAGAGACTACAGTTGGGAGGAACGTTGCAGCGACATAGTTAGTTGTGTGGGACAATTGCACGACAAAGATAAGTGTTTTCTATTTATGTGTTTTGCCTATGCAGTGTTTAAATTAAATGACCGATATTGATATATTGGATGCATATGAAATTATGTGTGTGGATGATTTTATCTCCGCTGTGCATGTTTGTTGAATTTATATCTGCACACATGGGTTTTTAATTGTATGAATATAATGAATAGGCTGAGTTTGTTTAAAAAGCCCCATAGATTGGCATCATGTTCCCTTCCAAAAATTGGATATATGGGTGGGGACATTACATCTCACATCTACATTGATATGTTCATTTGGTTGGTGAGAGCAAGGGAACTATGGGTTTATGAATATCATTGTGATGGTCTCTAAAATGGTGATTGATGAGAGAATACGATTTTAATTATTTTAGTTAAAGTAAACACTGTTTTATTTATTTATTTATATTTATTTATAATTGTATCTATGGATACTTCAACTACGTAAACTAAGCTTTCAATATGTTAGTGCTAATATTAAATTTTATTATTTTATATAATTAATGGTACTAATCACTACTTAATGTTATTTAATGTATTTAGAACTAATATTTCCCATCCCATTCCACTCTTAATTAAAATTTCATTTTACATTTTGCAACATAACAACATAGTTAGGATTTTGGATCAACTTTCCATCTTTGAACATTAGGACTCCCCACAACTCATCATTACTTCTCTTTTAGGTTATCCATGTAAGCCACCCAAATTTTCTCCAACATGTTTAACTTAGAATAAACTTTGTTCAAAGTTTTCAATCTCTTCTCTCATGGCCATTTGATTGTTTCATTTGATAATTTTAATAATTTATCATACACAACTTTCTAACTAAACACCCATCAAAATTTTAACCTAGAATAAACTTTGTTCAAAGTTTTCAATCTCTTCTCTCGTGGCCATTTGATTGTTTCATTTGATAATTTTAATAATTTATCATACACAACTTTCTAACTAAACACCCATCAAAATAATTAATTATGTTACCAATGATTTTGAAAATTCTTTCTACACGATAATTCATACCCCACATACAAGTTGAATCAGTGCAATTTGGTCAAATTCCACTTGCACTACAAATTGCATACATTAAAGAGGATAAAATGTCTAATTGTATATTAGTAGGGGTCTTCATTAGAGATTACCTAATAAAATAATTGTTTAACCATTTTCGATTTCCTAACTAGAAAGCAACAAAATGGAGACTTCACATCGTTCCTCCACTATTTTAATCTTCCTCAAAAAAACATGTTTTATCAAAACCAAAAGATTATTGACTTTCAAAATTAAGTCGCAAACATAATCCATATTAACTGATGCAGGAGCATCAGAGCCATCTGATTGATTATCGAGATAAATTATAGTCATCAATTCAGAGCAAGAAAGGTCGTGTTGCAAATCTCGATGGATCGGAGTTGGTGTGTCAAAATTAATCAGCACCATGCCAAGACAGGAATGCCATAGGAGCGTCAGTGAAGATCTATTGGAGTTGCACGTCAGGGTTGCAACGAAGCTAACAGTTTGAAAAAGATTGATAGTTAAAGAGCAATATGTCAGGGTTGACATATTGGGGCTCAAAATAAGGCGATGTTTGAAAGGGGTGACAGGTGATCGGAGCCACCATTCCGGAGCAGGATCGATAGGATAAATTAGGAAGTTCCGATTGAGCACCAGTGATCAGACGCGTCGATGAAGCTTCGCGAAGAATGACAGAGAGGCCAAAGGCCGAGGCCATTGAAGAGTATTTATTAGAGACGAGACATAATTTAATGGTGTATACAAGAAATCGTTTTTTCGTATGAGTTGGAAATAGGGATCGAAGAACCCATATGATCTTTTGAATTTCTCAACTAATTTGAAAAGACCAGAATTTTGATGTGGAATGTGTTTGAAGCCTGAAGAAGCTTCTAGTGAAGGTGGTGGAGGATTATGGATAAGGATCCATCAGAGAGTTCATGGAGAGAGTTGCAAAGCCTTGGAAGAGGTACATGATCTCACAATAGTTGGACCAGCGAATTATGGAGAAGTTGAATTAAATATTTCAATGGGTAAGCGTTGTAAAGAATTAAAGTTGGTTCATAATTCCTCACCCCACACTTCTTTTCCAGCCACATCACTTTGGGATGAAAATTGGGTGAAAGGTTTTTTCCTAGTGGTGCCACATGAGGGGTATGAAGCTCCTACCTCTCCTTTTGATGATGACATGAATAGAGCACCTCATTATTTAGAATTGCAACAGCATATTGCTTTACCTTATGATGATACATATCCTCATGGATGTATGGATGAGACTTCTTTGAGTCCTTTGAATTCTCCTTGTTTTTCCTGCTCATTATTTGGTTCAGATTTTAGTGGAGATTCTTCATTCACTTCTTGGATGAAAGAATGCATGGCTGAATATTTTGATGCATATCACATTCTCTTGGAGCAGCACTATTGGACATGGGATCCTCACCTATGTCATTGGAGCAGATTTGATGGGTCACTTGAAGATTGTATGCACTTGGAAAATGGTGGTCTACATGCTTGGAGGTATAAGCACTTTCATGACTCTTTGATGAAGCATCTCTTTTATGTACATTTTCATTATGTTGTTATGTACTTTGATGATATATATTTTGTACTCATGATGTTTGGAAGAATGCATACAAGAAAATGGGATCCAGGAATCCTCTTATCTGATGGTATGGGTTGGAGAGCACTTTTAATTGTTGGGGTGCAAGACAAGCAATGGGACCTTGGAATAATTTTTATCTCATTGGTTTCAAATTTTTTTTGGGGAAACAAGCAGTATGGGAGATGGATTTCCCCACTTAATAAAGTGATTTTTATCAGAGTAGTGCAGCAGCAAGCATGGTGGTTCCTCTCTAAAATCTTCATGGAAACTCAAAGACTCAAGGTTGGGAAATTCAATGGCAACTTCAAAGAATTATACAGAAAGCAGGTTCTTCAACACCCATGTTTAAAATTGCTTGAGGACAAGCAATATTGGGAAGGGAGGATTTGTCATGTCCAAAATTTGGCATTGGGTCACAATGGCCTAATCACATTAGCCCTATTCATTAGAGTTTGTCAAATTGATGCTAAAGGTCAAATAATTGCCAAGGAGGAAAATTACTAGTTTCCTAGGTTTGGGGTGGAAGCTTTGGGATTTGGAATAATGGGGATAATAAATGATGTTTGAACATTAGAATGGAATAAATATTTAATAAAGGAGCTAAATAAATATATACAAGTGAAAATCAAAGTGGCATTTCATGATGAAGACACATGGAGGAAGTGGGACCCACATATGGCTAGATTTTCCCACTACATTTGGCATCATTCTCTCACCAATTCGAATTCAAGGTGAATGGTAACATACTTGGGGGAGTCCAAAAGGTATTATTCATTGCATGAATCATTCAAGGTCGAAATATAGAGGAAGATTAACTCCCATGGAAGAGGAAGAGGCAATTTGGAGCTAGTGAGACACTTGGGCTAGATTCCCTGGCTCTATGACAACAATGATGAAGATGCTATGACACCTATGACACAAATCAGACCTGAAGGCTGACATATGACATATATGACATGTCAGGGCTAAAAATAGACTCCAAGAGGGCGCTCAAGGGTGTTAGGGCAGCTAAGATGCTTCCACATGTGATTTGGTGGAAGTGGGAGACTAGGAATTGTTGTACAAGTGGCGTTCTTTGGAATCTCTTCCCAACTTGAGTTGGCATGAGTCTCTTGGAAGGAATTCGACCCATGGAGGACATTAGAAGTTTATAAATGTCAATAACAAAGAATGAAAGCAGCTTTTGATCATTTGTAGAATTTGCAATTGCATTTGTGAAGAGGGAGAGCTAGTGGATGACTAGTTTCTTGCCTTAGCCAATTTCGAGGGTGAAAGATTCCCATCCAAGTTGGTAATTGGAAAGGCCATTCAGACATTTCATTTGGAGTTTTAATGGAGTCTTTATTTGCAGGTTTAAGCTACAGGGCAGCTCATGGTTTCTTCTATTGCAGCTCACTCCTTCAACCATTTCCAGTTTTGATGGCATATTCTTGATCCTTGAGGGAGGGCGTTTTTGGTGAGCTATGGTACTCTTTGGGGGAGCTTATAATGCCCCATTTCTTTTTTAATATGAATTAAATACTCTGTTCTTCATCTCCAAAAAGTTTCAAGTCGAAATTCCAAGTAGAAATGTATAAATCTCATTTTTAATGGAAGAACAATGCCATTTCCCCACTACCTTGTTGTGATCCAATGTATTGATGATGATTTCGAATGAATGGATGATTATCTGATATATTTGTGATCAATATACTGCTATGGATGTCTTCTACAAGTTTCATGTACTGTACTTGAGCATTTGAAGTATTTTTACTCAGTTTAATTGCATTGGGAGAAGAAATAGTGCCATTTCCCCAAGGGTCGAATTGGTGATTTTTGCAGTTGAATGGGAGAGGGTTGGAACAGAGATAATAATCAATTAATGGTGCAAATGAGACCTTAATAACATACTTAATACATTCCATACCTCTGTTCAGAAATTTGAGTGGGTTTGGAGGTATTTGGGAAGCCATTTTCAGTACTTACCCCAGGGGGATTTGAACCCCAAATTACTAGTAAAATTGCATACTTGGTCCAGAATCTTAAGAGAGTTTACAGAGGTATTTTGGTGGCCATATATCATCCATAAAAATCATATTCAAGTACTAATATTATTCATACACATTCCTTGAATATTTGAAGGCATTTGGAGTCAATTCGAGACCTAGAGACCAATACTAGTCAAAGGCAAATTACTAGTAAAGTTTCCTACATTGATCAGAATTGAAAGAGGATTTGCAGAAGTATTTTAAAGGTCCAAAGGCATCCCTGAAACACATATTTATGTTCTAATATCATTCATATACCTTCTCATAAGATTTGGGATCATTTGGGGCAAATTTGGGACCTAGAGATCAAAACTAGTCAAAGGTTGAACAAGGGAAAAAAAAGTGGAAAATTGCAATTTTAATAAAATTCCTAATAAGGGACATTACATATAATTCCCATACACACCGCATTCCGTAGTTAATTATTTTTGGCCTATGTAGGAGGCTTGCTAGGGTCTTTATCTGCAGGGTTTTCTCCAGTATCATTAGGTGGATTGGTGGGTTGGTTTCCACCTCCTTGTCATGGATTGTTTTCTTTATTATTCCCCTATTCTTTTTCTTGTGTTGCGCTTGTTGGTTATTGGGAACAGGTTGGGAAGACATGTTCGGTTGAGCATACACTTTCGCCTAAGGGAAAGGAGGAGTGACATGGCGTGGCTGCACTGGAGTGATTGGCAAAGGTCCAGGGAAGGGATAGTATAGATTCATGGCTGGAGGGGCCACAAAGGAAGTAGAAACACTACCACACATGGTGCCACTAAAAGAGGGGCCATGAAAATGGGGGGCTAATGCAAGAGCCGAGTAAGGGGTACTTGTTCCTGAATGGGATGAAGCGCATGATAAATCAAGGCCATAGATTAGAGTGGAAATAGGGCCCTGATGGGGATGCACAACGTTTGGGAAAGTTCCATATGCATAACCACTCACTTGTAGAGGGTAAGGTACATACGGATTTAATCGAGATGTGATAGCGCCGATGATACCATCCACTGCATGGAATGCCCCTTGCAGGTCTCTCTGGGAGGAGTCTCCATGAGAGCTGTCTGAGATGATGGTATATAGATACCTGGACTACGCATATATCAAGTCAAACTGATAAGCTTTTAGGATAGCCTCCTCCTCATTTTGGGTTCGTTTAGAGGCCACATCCTTAGAAATGGCTAGGAGTAGGGATTTCAGAAACTAATCTAAAAAGATCCTTTCGTCGAGTTTGATCTTGCACAAACTCTGATGCTTATGCCACTTGTGAATATGGTCAGTGACGTGGGTAACTAAGTTATGTCGACATTATAGGAGTATTTCTGGAAGAACTGCAAGAAAGCGGAATCTAAGGACACAAAATTAAGATGTATTCCATGAAGTTGGTCAATATACCACTTGGTGGCAGCATTAGTAGGAGTTCTATGAAAGATGTAGAGTCTGATATAATCATTCATGATAATATTTTATGAGAACCATAGGTGAAATGACATGATATGATTTTGGGGGTCTTCCTTATCCTTCCCTTCGAACTTCATGATGTCCGACGGGAGTTTGGTCAACACAGGTGGCTAGTTAGGATCATGGAAGATCGGATCGTTGGTCAGCCTCACCAAATTAGGGAGGTTGAGGCTAGCCATAAAAGGAAAGCTCAAATTCATATGGACTTCTGGCGGAGGGATTCCTGGAGGAGGATTCCTTGGAGGAGGAGGCTCGGTTACCAGGAGGGGGAGGGTTCCCTGGTGGGGATTCCCTAAAGGGGGGTTTCCAAGTGGAGGGTTCCCTGGTGGAGGGTTCCTTAGAGGGTGAATGCTAGTAGCCATGGGGCCATTAGTGTGTGGTTGTGCAAGTGATTCTAACTGTAAGGAGTTGGAATCGGGTGATAATGTAGAGGTCTGGCGCAGGGAAGCGACTGTATAATATAAAGGACTAGACCGAGGGGGTTCACCTCAAAGCCTCCGGGAGTATCTCAAAGGATAAATATTGATTGGGTCTAAATTAAAAACAAGTGCAGGGTTATGATAAGAGAAAGCTTGAAAAATCTAATGCAACCGAGTGTGCAAAAGATGAGCGCCACAAAATGGAAAAAAATTCAAACAAAGCTCAAAAAACCTAATGCGAGGTGAGTTCAATGAAATGGAAAACAAGCCAACAAACAACAGTGCTAAAAAAGAGAAACTAACCCACTAACCGATTAGGTAAAGGAGAAAATAGTCACCTATCTAAAATATGGAAGCCCTCACAAATCGTTTCTCCTGCAGGGTGATGAAATCCACAGTCAGACAAAACAAAATAGAATACCAATATGGCCAAGGGATACCCCCCTACTGAGGGGGATCCCATGTAAAACAACATTAGAAGAATGGAAATCAGGCTACCTCGTTCTTGGCACATCCAGAAAGGTTACCCGCAACTTCTGTCCATAGACAACGAGTAGGTGTACTTCACTATAGAGTGGAGAGTGGCATTCCACCCAGACCTCCGGAACCGGTCTTGCCACTTTACCTCCTAAAGGATAGGCCCTGTGAAAAATTGGTTTCAACTATGCCAATAAATACAAGAGGATTTTGGTCCCCTAAAAAGACAACTGCTATGTCTTAGATGTAAATGAAAAAGAGGAATTATTTGAATTCCTATCCCCGGTGTCCTAAACTAACTACAAAATTATTTTTGGTTCTCAAGTGAGGTTAATATTTGTTGAGTTAAGGTTAATTTTAAGGCTTCACTGGCGGCATGAACCAAGCGATAGTTTGATTGAGGGATTTATTTTTTGCACTGGTGGTGTGTACAACAACTAAGAAATTAAATGCTTAATAGAAATGAACAACTTCCAATACTAAGTCTAAGATTTTATTAAGAACATCATTTCAAAGTGGAAAGGTTACAACTAAGCATTTATCATTCAAAGCATACAAAAGTTTGATTTTTTTTAACAAGAACTTGCTGAAACAGTAAATATGCAATAAAAAACTTTAACAGAACTAAAGAAGCAACAAATACTCAAAAATCATTTTTTTTCTTCACTGCAAGAAATGGAAAATATTAACATAAAGACCACTGTAGCAAGCAAAAGATCGCAAGCAAATATAAAAATTGTTGCTTACACTTTTTTATTTTTTATTTAAAAGGGGGGCGAAACCAAGATGTATTTATGTAAATTTTTTATCAAATTTTACAGAAACAAATTAAATATTTGAATTCTGCTTGATAAAATACAAGGTTTGAAAAATAAAATTACTTAAATCCAGTTCCTGGAGTGTAATGCCCCTAGAATGATTATAGACTTTGAGGGCACCTGTTGAGTGACCCGGCGGAATAAAACCTTAATAAAATGATCCTTTGATTATTTATGTTTGAATAATTGAGAAACAAAAAATGATATGCATGACGACAAAATGATAAACAAAAACAATGAAATGAATGACTTTTGTAGAAATGGATAGCTTACTTAAATTGATGCATGGATGCATGCTCTGCTTAGCAATTAGTTATTTATGAATTATATGGTGTGAGTGAATGAATTGCATGTATTGTTTAATGATTAGCAGAAATGATGAAGCATGATTATAATTATGGGATGATTTACATGTTGTATAATGATGAGTTATGATGAGCAATACTATTGATGGGTACTTTGAGAATATGTGTAGCAACAGGTAATTATCATAACCAATTGAATCACAAAGGAAATAAACGGGTCATAGAGTACGAATAAATCACACACAAAAGGTCGATGACGGTGTCGAATTCCTACGGAAACTACACACGAGTTTAAAATCCCTTAGCTGCTTACTCGGGGAAGCGTGAAGTCGTGCAAAGTGGACCATGATGGGATTGGTCATGTACGAGGTTGGGGGCACGCAGTAAGAACGGACTTACTCCTCAGCGCCATTAGTCTCCAATAGAGTGTAGATGGAGGATTGAAGGTAACGAATCCTAAATCCCTACATGAAATTCCTACAAATCAAATGCAACGAATAAGTATTGACGAAAGGACCCGATGATGTGGCACATTGTCGACAAATGAAAATGATGGACGACTGGAGCCTACGATGTGGTACCATGTTGATACAAGGAAAATGAGGGACGAACGGACCCAATGATGTGGTACCTAGACCCAAGACGAAAACAATTGATTAATATTATGCATTAAGCATGTAAGTTTGCATTTAGGCTATTTGCACATGAAATGATTATTAGTAACTAAAATAATGGGGAATATTTGTTTAGGAGCAAATAGTATACTAAACATTAGCATATAGCCAACTCCACTTGCACCCACAAAAATAGAAACTAGATTGAAGAATGAGGGGGGACAAACTTGAGTAAATATAGGAATGTAGGTGCACTCTCTTAGGGATTAGACACATGGCTGGGCGAGGTAATTATATTTAAATATTTAGAAAATTAGGAATTTTTGCATGAATCGACATGTGTCACAGAGAATTTTCCTATTTAAGGAAGGCAAGAGGAAAGGGGAAGACACCCTAGGGCTTGATGGTTACCGTAATGTTAGCAAGTCATTGATTTGCTTCTATTGTGAGTTTGGCAATGGATCTTGGTGGGGGGAATCCCATTTCTAGATCTCTAGTTTTTGTGTGTGAGCTCTACGGCCCCATTTCTCGGGGGTTTGGGAACAAGAAGACTATTCCCGGAATTGGTAGGGAGGTCAACCAAGTGGTTAGTTGGATATTTGACTTTTGTGGCAAGGAGTAGCTATTGACGAACTAGCAACGAAAGGATCCATCTACGATCGTCATATCTAGGTTCGAATATTGTTGTATTTTATTTATAATATGTTGATCTACATTTTGATCTAATTAAGCTTGCTTTTAAGTCGTTAAATGATATTCTGAGTTTAGCCTGAATTTTTATATTAGGCATTCATGTATATTATTTTCTCTGAAAGAGTTAGTATGAGAGTAATAGCTTGATGTAAGCACGACCATGCATTATTTCCGTGTTCGGTTCCAATTTCTGTCCCCAACCCTCGTGAATTCGATTCACCCATATCAAATATCGTGACCAAAAAGAAATATGATTAACTAACCTTTACCACAAGTTGGTATTAGGCAGTTGTAGAACGAAAGTAAGATCTGTATCGTTGGTTGTAGAATGCTTAATCGAAGAATGGTTTTTACCCATTACACAACCGAAACTATTCTTCTTCATTTTCTTTAAAAACTCTGTCGAAAGACTTATTCGACCGATTTGCATAGAGATCGTAATGGAGATCGTAACTCCTTGAGATCATAAAATTCCTTATTGTCGATTTGATCCAACTCCTAAATCGACAGACTATAGGTTCAAGTATTATACACCTGCTACACATAAGTATACCCAATCTGGGATTGAAGATTACGCTTACGCTCTGTACAGAGAGTGACTATAGTACGATTTGGAGTTTGAGCTCATTCGAACTCTGCCACGTCTGTGGAGATCCGTGGATATATATATCGTACTCCAGCTCTCGGTCCAGTACCGGTAACCAGATGTAAGGATCCAGCGTATTCCAACCAAGGGGTCGTGTGCAAGTTGTGACAGTGAATGAGCAAGGGTTTGGATATGATTTCGACCTGATACAACTCTTGACTCCGTAGACATTGAACTAAAATGCCTGTCCAGACTTTTGTAACCTTTCAGTTTGTCTCGGTGTAGCCCTACTCTGCTAATGCACTCAGCGTAGATATGAGATTGTGTTTGCTTCACCCCTGCAAACCTTAACATGCAATCAATCTGGAAGGAATTCGATCCACCACGCATTTATTTACCAACAACCCTAGAAGTAGGACTCCTAGTGAATCGTAGAACAGAGGGATCGCATGCATAGTTTGTAGTAGATAGTGCGCTAGTAGTCTCTGACTGAGATCTAAAGTAGACCTAATCCTGGAGAACGATCCATTGCGAGTAACCTTCTCTCCAGTAAAATACTATAACCCACATCGCGTATTACGATTTTATTTTAACTGTGTGAAACAACTGTTTTAGAAACCATTGGCCCAGTAGAAACTTCATCGGATTCCTCACCATGTTCCTGTACTGTCGAACAACAAGGGCTTGTAGAACTGTCAAATACAACATCGGGTGTGTTGTATTCCTTAACCTTAACATAAAGATCAACCTTACCACTGTTCCTATGCAGATTGACTAGATCCTTGATCGATCTAAGGAAAGAGATCAGCGAACTCAGCCATATTTGAATGTGTGTAAGTCACGTTGGAGGGTGATTGAAGCCTTTGTCGTTTCGGTGGATTGAGTGTGACAGTTATACTGTCAGTGATTATCCGAGTTGGTGAATGCAAATTGAAGTCCAGATTGTAGATCGAACCCTGGAATTGATCATGAAGTTACTACGGCCCGTGATTTGTGTCTGTTGACTTGACATTCAGATGCGTGAAGCAATCTGGCAGTCACTTTAGGGTTATGAATTTAATATTTCGTGTTAGTCGGGTTACACTATCTTGTCACACCACCATAAACTATTCATAACGAGTAGCCTTACGCTGATATTGTAGGATAAATAGGGTAATCATATTTCATATTACTAGCATTTGCCCCTTTAGGGACAAAAATGAACGCCGTTAGGAGAAGAGGAAAGTTAGAAGGAAGAAAAATATAAGCAGAGGAAGTACTTAGGTGAATTAACCAATTCAATGTATATCAAAATAATCAATCTTGGATGAAAATATTATATTGCGAATAAACTAACGCAAATATACATTAAAGGATAAATGTCAGTGTCATTCAATTATTTGATTAATGAAAATGTACGAGATAATCCAAGGGCAAATAATTCATTGACCAATAAAGTATCAACTAAGTGTAGCACCAAATTGCAAATAGATATAGCAAGTAGATATGCAAATATCATTCATCAAATAACAGTAGCGCTATTCAATATTTTATCAACATCAACATATAACTTTCAGATATGTATGTAATCCCAGTTGATTGATTTTATAGCAAAAGTAGAGAGCGAGCAAAAACTGCGATCATTTGTGTCCTTCACCAATAAAGTAGTATTATTTGTAAATAGAGTTGTTGTAACCCTTTTCCATGATTTGTTATGAACCAGTTCAAGTAGCTGAAGTAAATACTGGAAACCATCAATTTGATTTAGCATAAAATCTTCAAAAATGAAGCTTTAAAAGCAAAGAGAATTAACTTAGGATCTTGAAAATGTAAAGTGGAAAAGAGGAAAGTTAGAAGGAAGAAAAACATAAGCACAGACAACACTTAGGTCAATTAACCAATGCAATGTATTTATGATTCGACCTAATTACTTAAGTTCGAAGTGCAATGCATGTGTCGAATTTAGAAGTCGTCGAGGTCATGTCGAACCCAGAACCCGTCGGGGCTGAGTTGTCGAAGGCGAGCCGCGACTGGTCGAAGAGGAACCTGTCGAGTTTGTTGGATTGTCGAAGTTGAATCGAGACTTGAAGGTGAACCTGTCGAGTTTTCAAGTTGTTGGAGCTAGAAACGACCAGGTCATTGAGGTTTTAACAATTCAATCGAATAAAGGGAAAATAAAAGGGAATTTATTTGCACGGAGAATAAGTTTTGCTTGAGATGAATTCCGCACTTGAATGAACATAACACTGGAAATACTTGGCCCTCTGCCTATTGTTACTTATGTTTGATCTTTATCTTCTTTCATTACTAATTCTGCAGCGGGAAGACTTGATCGTGTGATCGATTGATTTATTGAGGACACATAAGATAAGAAAAGGAATCATGGATCTTCGCTTACTGTTCGATTTCCCTGTCCCAGAAACACTTATATGTCTAAAGATCTCCCATTTGGCTAGATCGGTGAGCGCATTGGCATTCTTCAGATGATTACTGGGAACCATTTTCGTCGGTATTGGTAGGGCTCATAGCAAATTATTGATGTTAAAAGTTGAACAGAAATATTCATGAATAGCTTGCGTCTGTTATAATTGTCTGTGTTGGTGTAAATCTCAACATATGGAAATGCTTTAAAATTTCTCTTCTTTCTTTGGACATTGTATTTGACCGGGTGCATCACTTTGAATGAAAATGTAATGCAAATTTCTTCTCTCAGAAGAGAAATTAATTATTTGTATTTTTTGGTTTTAATGGAAATTAAAATTCCATTTTAAAGTCTTTGAATTCTACCAACTCCAGCAAATGGATAAGCATCCAGGAAAATTTAGAAGTTTCTGTCCCCATCTAAAACAGAGTGCAATGAGTAAAAAAATGGTGAGGTTTTCCAGTCAAACCCCGGATTTGACCGCCTTATATTGCAAATGTATTATCAAAATGATTGAAATTGAATTAAATTGTTTACAAGGGTTGTCATGGTCGACAAAGTATTCAAATATTATTTTGGTCGGAGTTCGAAGTTGTTGAACTAATCACGTAAAAGTATGTGTCAATATTCGACCAATCATAGATATGGTCATTATAAAATATGGTTGATATTTTGTTTTGGTCGACGGTGTTTAAGGTTTGGTCGATATATAATTTTGGTCAACGGTGTTTAAGGTTTGGTCGATATATAATTCTGGTCGACGGTGTTTAAGGATCTTTCCTTAAGTTTTTTTATCAATTTTGAGTCTCGGTAATAATTAAAATATTTTATTGTTAGGTTTTTAATTTTTTAACCATGTTCTGGTCGGAATTTAAGATGTGAGAGGAATTTGAACTTTTTTATTATTTAAGTGAAAATCTATATTTTAATTAATTTTTTACTTGAAATAGAATATTAAAGGCTGGTATTTTATAATCTAATTACCTTATAAGTATTTTTTATGGACCAAATAAAACACTGACCATTTCTTTCTCAACTTACAAATGTTATCGACCATTTAAGGATTCGACCAATTTACACTATCGACTTCTACCAACATAACAAATAAACTTATACCACCCACTTGTTGCACGTTGACATGCTCTCCTCGACGGTGGTCAATGGACGTGGCTAAGGGTTCAACGTCCATGATAGTCGACATAAGTTAATGGTTCACGGAGTCGGCTGCCCTACAGTCGATTGTTGGGCGAGCTTACATGTTGTCGAATGCTGATCGATGCATTAGTCGGTTGGATGCTGTCGGATCATGTAACCCAATCAGGATCTGAAGTGATTCTAATCGGTCTCATTGTTCATCCTTTAGAATGCACTGCGTTCCTTTTTTTCTTCTAAAAATGAATGGTTATTTCTAGCTCATATGTCTATCCATCCTTCAGGGTTCCCTCTAACCCACACAAATCTGCTCAATCCTAGACAAAACATTTGTCGGGTGAAACTGTGGAATAAAATGAAGAACCCACAATATGAAATTCTTAGCTAAACTGGTGGCAGATACACTACAACCCCAAATCAAAAGCATAAGAAAGACAACAATCGGAGTCCACAGAGAGAAATCCTTAACAACACTGGTAGAGAGAAATAACCCAAATAACAATAAACAGTAACCTACAAAGGCTAAACTGGTGATCTAAGCAACCCCAAATTTAGTTACTGTTGACATATTAAAACCAAATTCTTCATCTTCCTAAACCAAACGGCGGCATAATTAAGCAAATGCGTGTACATCAGATTAACAAATAACAGAGATTGATAGAGACCTGAAACTATTCTTCCTATCACAGAAACGAAGACAGAGACGCAATGAGAGAAATCGAACAGGTCACCAGTAACAGCAGCACACCAATCAGTCAGCAATAAAAATTCAACTGAGAGAAATCAGATCGATGATATTGACGGTATGCATCTCTGATCCCATCCACAGGAGGTTAAACAATACAGTACAAACTTAATGTAGATTCTTATTTTTATACAAAAAGAGCCAAAACTCACTAGAAAACCAAACCAAAATAATTAAATTTGAGAATGAGAAGATACCAACAAAGGTAGTGACGGACCACGCTCAATCTCCCACGTAGGTTTGATTGCGAGATGTTAAAGGTAGGCTGTCCACCTTTGTCACATGCGGTTAAAATAAAATGAAGAGGTTGCGAGATCGATCAAGGGATATTTATATATACAACGACTGTGTATAACAAAGAATATACACATGGATACATATACATAAGTGATGCTGATAATTAGCTAGAATGGCTAGTTGGAATCTTATTTATTTCTTTAATAAATCTATATAAGTTAATTAAATGTTATTAAGCTTTTTTTGTTGATAAATTTATATAAGTTAATTAAATCGTACTAAAAGAAATTTATTAATACATGATGGAAGAAAGGAGCATCACCAATAAACACTACGTAACAATATAAACCATCTACCGCCATAACCTATTTTGTTTCCACTGTCGACGAGAACCGACCAACTAAGCTACTGAAAGTAGTCGATGTGGAAGGAGTCAGTCGAAGGTGTTTTAGTCGAGTGAATAATGGTTAAAACATGTCTACCTCGACTAAAACACCTTCGACCGACTCCTTCCACATCGACTACTTCTAGTCACTTAGTTGGTCGGTTCTTGAAACAAAATAATGGACAGTATGTGCAGATAAGAAAGTCCAAATCTTTTGTCATGATGAATTTATTTCTACTTCTGATATACTTTGAAGCTCTCCCTGTAGGCATTATCTAAAAGTGTGACCTGTTTGCAGTCATGGTGATAGACGACAACTTGAAGTTGTGCATATTCTGAAATAACAATGGTATCCAATGCAATGTCAACATTGGATATATTATTCCTACTTATTAAGGTTCACAATGTTGTAGGTCATTGCTGCAATGGCTGACGAGCATAGAAAGGTTTTAAAAACAAAACAAAAAACATCAACCAAATCACCATATTTTTATTCATGATTTCAACCTGAATTCTCCCACCTGCTAAAATGTTGCCTTAAAGAAAATATATGATAATTGGAGACGACATTGTTAAAAGGTCATAAGATATTAGTGGTACGCAAGGAAAATAATAATAAAATCATACCCAAAGCACATGCTGATTATTTGAAGAGCCGACAGGTTTATGGGTTGGAAATAAAAGCCCAAGTCATTGAGGTTTTAACAATTAAATTGAAGAAAGGGAAAATAAAAGGAAATTTATTTGCACGAAGAAGAAGTTTTGCTCGAGATGAATTCCGCAGTTGAATGAAAATAACACTGGAAATACTTGGTGAAGAAGCTATTGATTTGGCAGATTGTCCTGGAATGAAGGAGCTTTGCGATTTCCCTCAGTGGGAGACAATTTTTGGAGTTATGTCAGACTCTATACGGCATGGGAATCATCATCAAAACGAAAAGATATATATGGGAAATGATGAAAACCCTACCACTTCAGTCGGTGCCCGACCACTTCAGTCGAATTAAATCCAACCAGTCCATTCGGCACGTCTCATGGGAGTCACATGTTAAAGTCGAACCCAGAACCTGGGGGTTGAGTTTTGCATGGTTTGGAAGGCGTTGAATCTATTTTTTTTTCAGTAATTAAAATTGACTTGGTTTTGGAAGGCATTGAATTCATTTTTTTATTTTAGTAATTAAAATTGACCATTTAAAAAATGATTTGTGACTAAGAAAATAAAAACCTAGAAATTGACTTGGTTTTGAAATATGTTGAATTCATTTTTTATTTTAGTAATTAAAATTGAACATTTCAAAAATGATTTGTGATTGACAAAATAAAAACCTGGAAATTGCAAAACTTATAATTACCTTATTCCATCTTTAAAACGGCTTTTGACATGTTCTAGACTTGTATGTATCATGAAGTCACATGTTTGTTGTTTCCAATATTGTATATTTATAATAAAAATATTTCAAATCCAAATGACATATATACATGTCACTGTGTCATCGTGTTCGTTTATATACAGAGAGAATAATATTTTTTTGATTGTGATCAGTACTACATAGTCGACAGCCTTTCTGGGTGAAAAATTCCATCGCTTTGGTCGACTTTTATTGATCTACGCCAAAGTTTTTATCGTTAATGAGATTGGCATGATATGCAGGCATCTGCGTATCTTTCACGCTCGAATAGAAAAAACCTGACGAGTATCTTGAAATTCCCATCAAATTTGAAATTCCAGGCCTGGTTCCGCACTTTTTTGTTCTCTGTAATTTAGGGCTTATAATAGCTTTCTTAACAAGTGGCACAACATATCACTCTCGTTCCTTCCTTATCCAACTGCAGAAGTAGTAGCTGCATCAAGTGGATTATTGTTCTTGAAAACCACATTCTGTCTTTTGGTTTGCAATTGGTTTGCAATCCTCTTACTAAAAATTGGAGAGAATTCCCATATAATTCATTTGAACATAATTTGTGTGCCATTGCAATGGTGGTTGTGGAAGAACCCAGAGGGTACAAGATTATATTGGCTGCTAGTTCTCCAGATAGAAGAACCGACGTCTAGCTCTCATCTGTATTAGAACCGACATATTAGTTTGAATCTGTATTAGCTCTCATCTGTAGCTGTAGCAGCTCATCTTGGAACTAACGAATTTTAATGGAGACTTTGACCTCTAAATGGGTGCGTGACTCTCTTGAATCATTGTCAGACTATTTGCAGGTAACGGATTAAAAGTTTTAGGGTGCACCCATTATATGATTTCAGATTTCTTTCTCACAAACAATCAATAGGTTGTGCTTATTGATCGATGAACTCGCAAATAAATAGAAATGAGTTATCTATTTCTTTGGTCGACTGCTTTACTCTCTATCGTGGTTTTTCTTTGCCATTGGTCGATAGATTGATGACTCACAGGCTCATCTTCTCTCATCTTCTTTCTCCAGTCAAATAAATTTTAATTCTAAATTCAGCCTTCAAATATTCAGCGAATACTGTCAATAGCCGACAATTGATAGAGTAAATTTTGGTCATGGAGTGATTATGCTTCTGTCAATGGTTCCAATGGCCTGTCGGAGCTTTCGTTTAGTATAACTGATTTGGCATGCTGAGAATTGACAGAATAACATTGTGGTAATGAAGCATTTTCAGACTATTTGCAGGTAACGTTAGTTCAGGAAATTTATGTTTCCGTTAATAAATTCTCTTGTCGACACATTAAAAACAAGAATCGGGAACTCGTAGAGTCGTAAAGCTTACAACTGCTCCAGTCGACAAGTTACAGCTCGACTCTAGTGCTGATAAATGCTCACAACTGCCATTTATTCAACTTCTTCGTGCAGGCTGCATGCGATAACTTTCTTAGGTAGCGGCACCATGTACGAGCAAGTACAATCTTTGTATTTTCTTGCAGGTTTATTTCCGCGGCATGCTATCTTCCAGGTTCGAGAACATGATAGGCTGGAGTGCGGAGATAGAAAGAGGTAAGAAGAAATTGACGGCAACATCCACGTGGCAGGATTCCATTCACTCTATAAGTGAGGAATCTAACAGACGTGGATGGTCATGCTTCTCGTTGTGAAAACGCCTACGGTGTAATTATCATAAGACTTGAAAATGATGTAATTCTTATAACCTCGTTCATCTATTGATCAATTTAAGTGAATGTTATATGATTTATATAATTAGTTTCTAATTGGATGATGCTTATGTTTTATTACATGAATATGTAACCACCTGAAATAGATGTATCTGTTGTTTATAGTATGTAAATATATCAGTTATGATATGAGGAAATTACTAACAGTGTCAACTTGATTCTATAGCAGTAACCGCATTTGTAAACACTAACACTTGTAGCATGAACAATTGGAGGACTCCTCGCTGATTTGATAGAATAATGGCAGACTCCACTTGTGACATTTGGCTTAGTCTATCTAGTAGGAATGTCCATTAAATAGTCATTGTTTATGTTTGGACGATTATTGGGTAATTCCATTGTTATAATTGTGGTTAGTTAATTATTGTGGAAGACATTTATTTGAATAGTAAGATAACATTGGTTATCATCACTTATTAAGAATTGACCCTAGTCTATTCATTTGCATACCAATTAGACACATTTGATTAAGTCGAGGCATGATTATTAATTAATTTTATTAATATGATATTAGTTACTTAAACAATGTGGAAGTCAATTACTAGATTATTAGTTTAATTTTGTTTATTATTTCTTATTCTTGATATAAATGGGTACGTGAATATGATACAGAAATAGGGTTATACAATGAATGTATGGCATGTAGTTATGGATATAGGAACTAAACTTCCTAAATCGTAAATGTTCATTCTATTTAAATTATATTTTATGATGTTTATATTATACTGGTAGAAAAAGAAATAGTATGAAGTGATTATAAATGTATTATAAGTGACTGGATTAAGATGAAAGTAGGGAATCTTCATACTTATGTATGGATGAAAATGATAACCCTTAAAAGTAGATGTATAATAAGTATATGATCTTGCTGTGTAAATGAATGTCATGACAATTTTTAAAGTATTCGTTATAATGATTAGTGACATCACCTATGTTTGATTATTAAACGACTTAGATAAGAAAACCTAGGAAATTTCAAAAAAAAAGATTTACTTGCTTTCTCGTCAAAGTGAGGTCCCTACAGGGAGGCAAAGATACCTTAGTTTAAAAATATGCAATTTTCAGCATTTTTTTTTAACGGAGAGAAATATTGCAGAGAGGATAGCTGGAAAAAACAAGGCTCAGCTTGATCAACATGGGGTAGATTTAGGTTGGTTTTGGGACACTAATCACTTAGACAACAATAAACATATAGATAACAAGTCAAACAAAGAGTACAATAAAACTCAATCAATGGCCAGAAAGGTTGGACAAGCACAACTGGCGAACAATAGAAATCGTCCCCAGTATGGTCGCCAAAATTTTTATTAGTCAAGCACAACAGGAAAACGATAGAGATCGTCCCCAGTATGGTCACCAAAATTTTTATGTGCCAAAAGTAACCTACTAAGGCTTATGAAATCCTTAGTAGCAGTTCAAAAAGTAAAAATTAACAACTAACAAAGAAAAATTAAAAACTATGCTAAGCATGCGAATAAACAAGATTAAGAACAATAAAGTGAAACTAAGCTAACATCAGGTACAACCTTTAAAACATGCATGAGACGAATCAAAGAATGGTTTTTCTTTTCATTAAAGAATGAATTGTACATAAACCAAATGTTACCTTAGAGTAGCAGTGATGGGGGCCCATGCAACTTTCTGAAGAAGGATGCTCTTGGTCTCCTAGTAGCCCGATATTCTCCAACCAACCGTTAGAAGGTGCAGATCTCCTACAAGGTGAGAATGGAACACATGAGGGAGTTCGGATCTTGGGGATATTTTTGTAGAGTACAACTTGAGCAATGTCTTGAGAATTTTTTTTCTTTAGTGATGGACCTTGATGGTTCATTTATAGGCATGAAAGATAAATCTAGGATAATGATAAGACTTTTATTTTTTATTTTTTATTTTTGCCTTTTTCCTTTGATTTTGTGGCTTTCACTTTTTCTATCCTTATTCCAAATTGGGCTATCATAGGTGTCATGCCAGTTTTCTTCTTTTTGTTAAGTGATAAAAGGGAAAATCATCCAAAAAACAAAAACAAGTCAAGGCATAAGTTGTTGATTTTTGAGATAATTGAGCAAATTAATTTTGTAAAATGGCCATTTTTATGGGTAACTTTCATTTTTTGATTTTACCAAAGTCAAAATATTGAAAATGGAATGTGGTAATGAAGTATAGGTATGATAGGGCTAATGACAAGGTAGACAGAAAAAGGTTAAGTGTTAGCATATACATGTATGGCCATTTCCATGCAATATAACAAATGGAAAATGAAGTTACAAACATTGTATGAATTCACCAATAATGTGCCCATCATTAAGTTGGTAAAATAAATTTACAAATATGTATTATAATGTATTAGATGGTTTTGCTTACGAAGTATGGGGAAGAATGTAATCCTTAGTATGATTTCATTTTCTTAAAAAAAAAATTAACAAAGAGTATGCGAGTTTTAAATTTTGTAATTCATGAATATAATTTATGTTTACATAATAACTATTTTATAATTTTTGGTAAATTATAAAGAGATTATAAAATAATATAAAATAAAATTTATTTATAATTTTAATAGTTTTGATTCTAATGGATTTTATTGATGAGTATAATTTAGGTTCTCATTACTTTGGATTGCTCTAAAATTAGAGAAAAATTGTAAAATTCATGAGGGAAGGGGAGGGGAGGGGAGGGATATAGCGATTTATGAAACTCTTAAATATAATAATTATTTTGATAATTATGTATTGTTATTAATATTATTATAACAATATTTTTATTAAATATTGGAAAGAAAGATATATTTAATAATCATTTAAAAAAAATATAAAAGAGATTATAAAATATTTTGAATAATTACAACAATTTTAGTGGATATGGGTATAGGTGTTCATATAACGATTAAGGTGGTTTCAATTTCCATTCAATAAATTGTTATACATAACAAATGTTAATAAATAGGAAGAAGATAAATAGAGTACATAAAAAATAACATTCCATAGAAATAACTAAGGACACGTGAATGAGTGTTTATCTCGATCCGCAAAATTAAGATCATATTATCACTCATACAAAAATTTAAGTTTCCAATGACATGTTTGTTCTCATGCTTGTGTGTATATGTATTTGTGAAAATAGGTGGGGTGAAGTACAAATCCCACTTTTGGTTTCTTAGCCAAAGGAGGATTTTGTAGCATGGAAATATGTTTCTATCCTAGTGTTAAATTTAAAATAGAGTAGTTACACATCTTGATTGAAATTTTCTAAGTTTTAAACATGTGAAGAGATGCTACACATACAAATTTCATTAAGAAAAATAGAGATTACACCACAGCATACACATAATACACATAGATTTACCCTGGAAATCCTTAAAGGAAAAAACCAACAAAACTTAGAGCCTCTAACCACTCAGAATAAAATATGTAGATATTTCGCAGCATCCACAACCATAATCTGCTAACCATGATTAGAAATAGACCTCAGCCCCTTTACTGGGATTAAATTACATATTTTTAGGAAAAAACCAAAAGTAGCCCAAAAAATTTCGAACTATTGGAAAATCCTAACGCCCATCATCGATGTCTTCTTCATGAAGCAGAGGGAGGGAACCCAACCCCCCACCAAATCGATCACCATGTGTATTTTCTGATGCATACGATGGAGCACTATTGGGTGGGGATCATCAAACAACAATCCCCATAGACACTTGCAAAGAATATAACACATACTCAACAAATATTTCTATGAAGAAAAAATACAGACATATTTTTTTAACTTCAATGATTTTAGAAAGAAACTTCATCAACAGTGTGGAAAAGAAATTTTATAATCATAAAAACTATTCAAAAATGTTACAAAACATACGTATCTACCAAATATTATCATGTATTGAGTAGTTGTTTCATGCAAGGTTGAACAAAAGAAATAAACCATGAGCTAAGTCAAACTCTCAATGCTCATATCCTTTATTTCTCCATAAAAATATTATGAGAATATAGGCGAGCAACAAAAAATAAATTGATAATTCCATTAAATTTTGGAAAACCTAAGATAATAAAAAATTGTAGACAAAATTGAAGAAGGAATGAAAAAGTGAACTATAAAGAAAGGAGATGGAAGTTCAAATCATTCTATTCAATGCTTAAGTGATATTTTACAATGTTGGAGAATCTATGCTATTGATAGATACCATTTTGTTACTTTCAAAATCAATTTAAAAAACCCACATCTACATTGATATGTTCATTTGGTTGGTGGGTATCATTGTCATGGGCACTACATGACACTAAAGTGGTGGTTGATAAGGGAATGCAATTTTATTTATTCTAGTGAAAATAAGCATTGTTTTATTTATATTTGCACCAATTGATGTTTCAATGGCTTAGACTAAGTTTTCAATAGACTAAGTTTTTAATATATTAATGTTAATACTAAATTTTATTAGTATGTATAATTGATTAGATTAACCACTAAATTTTATTATTATATATAATTAATTGGATCAATCACTATTTAATGTTATTAGAGTTAATATTTTCCATCCTATTCCATATTGAATTAAAATTTTATTTTGCATTTTTCACCCTAACAACAGGATTTTGGATCAACTTTCCATCTTTGAACATTAGGGATCCATATCTCATCATTGCTTCTCTTTTAGGTTACCCGTGTAAGCCACCCAAATTTTATCCAACATGTTTAACTTAGACTAAACTTTGTTCACAGTGTTCAATCGCTTTTTGTCATGGCTGTTTGATTCTTTGATTTGATAATTTGCTTCTTTGGGACCTCATAGAAATTGGAAATTAGTAGATCGATGGGACCTCTTTTCCCAAATTTTTGCTTCTATGATTGATAGAAGGTTTTCTTATTTAATTGGATTTGATAAAGAAAAAAGCCAGGTTTTAATGAATTTGATTAAAAATGGGTTTCAAAAGTTTGTTTTTGTGATTGTGCTTGATAGAAGGTTTGATCAATTTAATCGATAGGATGAGAAGAATTTTCTCATTGTACAAGAAAAGAAAGGATCTCCCTCCAAATTTTTATCAACTGCCAACGATATTTGATGAGTCACACTGCAAATCTATTTAATTTTGTGAATGAAGACCTATTACCGATATGATGCCTTGCTCTGTAGGCTGATGGCTTCCATGCATGCCAAATACTAACTGAAGGTGGACTGAAAGAAGAGAATATCACAGTGTTTATGTATGATGGTATTGCTAATAACAATGGCAATCCTCGATTAGGGACTATCATCAACCATCCCAATGGAAAAGATATCTATGAAGGTGTTCCCAAGGTGCGTTTTCGTGTCTTGGAGATAATGTGTCGATGATGATACTATCTCCATTTTGTTGGTTGAATAATTAGTAGGGAAAATTTGTATTAGATTATGTCACGATTATGTTCAACTAATTTGGATGTTTTTGCATTTATCTTGTAGGATTATACATGTGATAATGTTAATGTGACAAATTCCTTGATGTCCTTGGATTAACAATGGGCCAAACGAGCACATTTTTGTTTACTACTTTGATAATGGAGGACCTAGAATTCTTGGTGAATTGTAAATGCATATATGATATTTTTTTTTCATTTGATCTACTCTTGTAGTCTATAAATTAAAAATTCACCTAACACTCCATAGGTTGTTCATTGACTAATTCAAAACATGATAGGAATTGGAATGTACTTAATAAGTGCCATTGCAAAGCTACCATTTGAAATGTGTTGTTAATGCTTTCTATCATGCTATCCCTGACATAATTTTTCCATTGTATCGGAAACTATCGCATTATTGATTGTTAATTTTAAAAGTGCTAGTTAGAGAAACACACCTTGAGGGACTGCACCTTGGATGGGGTTGGGAGGCAATTTGATGGGATGGGGGTGCTTTGCTTCGAATTCGTCTCGAGCTTATCCTTCTGTCACTATGAGGATGTATGATCGAATGTATAGTTAAGCACCTTTGAACCAGTCTTAATGATATCAATCAATCTCTCAAGGGGGAGCTGAGGGGGGGGGAGACATGGGCTCTTATCACTCTACTATTTGAAGTAATTTGGAAACCAATATGAGTGAGTAGAGTATTTAGAGTTTGAAAAGTGTGGACAAAATATGGGAAATTGAAATGAAAAAACAACGGAGTTTAGATACATATGCACATTATGGACTTACAAACATTATAGTGAAGACATGGCACAAAATTTGAACATGAATTCAGTATGCACAGAAAGTGGAGATGTGTGTATACATTGAAGGACAAGATGCTCTACCATGTGGGTAAAAGGTGAATTATTCGCGACATTAAAGTCCAATATATTCCAATGTGGTCAAACTTAAGACAATGGCCAAACTTTTTTTTTCATCAATAT
Source organism: Larix kaempferi (assembly GCA_027924585.1). NCBI lineage: Eukaryota > Viridiplantae > Streptophyta > Pinopsida > Pinales > Pinaceae > Larix > Larix kaempferi. Next base: position 5,864,385 of record BSBM01000606.1, on the reverse strand, counting down.
TTTTTAGTATCAAATTGATCAATGTACATAAAAAGATAATTTATCATTCTTTAAAATAAAGAAAAAAATTACTTAAAATGTGACAATATACATTACAATTATTCATCCATAAAATTTCTACAATTTCTTAGAACTATAATTACAGAAAACATAAAACCTATATTCTATCAAAAACTATAATGGCAATTACAAATGGAAAAGAGTTATATCGATTTAATTGGGTTTATTCAAAATCACTAGTTGATATAATGAAACCAAAACCGTTTACATGACACGTGTACTAATTGAAACACCCGCGGAATTCCATTGCAAACCTTTTAGTCTGTCACCTAAATGTATTTTATTACATCAATCAAAATGAATCATCTCCGTAAATCTTTTACTCTCTCACTTAACTGTAATCTGTTACGTCCACTAAAATCAATCCATTCCAACGATGTCAGGTCTTCAACACCTACAACTTCTTCTAAAGAAAAGCATGAGCTATCAAGCTTTGGGAGATGGGCCCCCTTTTGCTCCTCAGCTTCTGACACTCAGATGTATCAAGCTCCTCCAAAGATACCGATGTTTCAAGACTTGGCAACGACTCCACGAAAATCAATCCATTCCAACGATGTCAGGTCTTTAACACCTACAACTTCTTCTAAATCTCTGCACCAACAAACATTTATTGTTCGAAGCTTTGGGAGATGGGCCAGCCCCCTTATGCTCCTCAGCTTCTGACACCCAGATGTATGAAGCTCCTCCAAAGATACCAATGTTTCAAGACTTGGCAACTGCTCCAGTTTTGCACAAAACTGAAGGTTCAACATTTGTAGTTTTGAAAGCGGACTTGACCATTCTATTTTCCTCAGCTGAGGACATCCACGCACTATCAGTGTTGTGAGTGCATCCGGCAGTGTTCCAACCTCCACCAGACCATTACAGTACATGATTTCGAGATGTTGAAGGTTGGGGCAAATACTTTCTCTTTCTCCTTCAACCATCTTAAATGACACCTCACGTAACGAACAATCATGTATTGTTAACCTGGTCAGCTGATTCAACCGTCCAAGGGAATCCGGAAAAGATTCCAAGCTGTAGCAGCTCTCCACGTGCAAATGCTTCAAGTTCTTTAGCTCTCCAATGTCACTTGGCAATTCTGTTAAGTTATCGAGATACAGTAGATGTAATACTTCCAGGGACTGTTGGCGTGCAAGTTGGGCAGGCAATACCTCGATACTTGTACATCTTGAAAGCCTCACGTGTTCGAGCGTGCAGATGGTTCCAAGGGCTATGCTCGTTAAAATAGTGCATTCTGCTAAATGAAGATATTTAAGTCTGGTCAGATTCGGAAGGGTTATGCTCTTTAATTCATCGCAACGCCTTAATTCAAGACGTTGAAGTCTGGTTAGGTTCCCGAAGGAATCTGGAAGGATCTCTAGATGGGACGTTGATAGCTGGATGCGTTCCAAGTTTGTTAGATTCCCAAACGAATGCGGCAGAGATGTTATTGCAGTTCCAAGAACAATTAATTCCCGCAACTGTAACGGTGCCTACAAAAGTGTTCACACGTCTCAATTATTATAAGGATAAATATGCAAAAGTGCCCATTATTACAAAAATGTTTCAATTATTATAAGGATAAATATGCAAAAGTGCCCATTATTACAAAAATGTTCACATATTTACCTTATCTAAAAATAGACGCCATGCCAAACCATAATTATATTAAACATAGACACCAATATCAAGAATCAAATTTGAAAGGCTTGTCTTAATTTCAGTTAGACGGATATATATTCATGTCGCACTTTTAAGATGAAAAGCTTCACAAAAAATATATGAGATCCTTCATCAACACATTATATATATTCAGAAATTAATAGAGCTAAAATAACTCGTTCAATGGTATGATCAATAGAATGTAACTTGGGTAGATATACATATAACTGAAGAAGAGTTTTATTTTGAGTAACAAAATAACATGCAGCCAAATGAATCACTTTCAAACCTAACGCCTGCACGCTTGATCCTCTCCATGGGCATGCCATTTATACAGAGAATTGGCATTGGTTGTAGGTACAACCGTTGAACCGACCGGGAGTTGGGACTACAACTAAAACTGTTCCATGCACAAAATTGTCATGAAGATCATGAATTAAGCAATTTGATGTGAAGAAAAGGAAACCCATTTGTATCATGTGTCACTATGATATGCTTAGCAATGGAGACTCATAAATTCGGATGCGACACTGAGTAAAATAAATTAAGCTCGCTCGATCTCTAACCTATCAATTCTATCATTTTATTATTAAAGAAATCAAGAAAAAATAAATCTCGAAACTTGTTGAGATTAGATATGTGAATTTTCGAAAATACGTTTGCAACATTTATTTAATAGTTTTTTTTTAATTTTTTCAACGGGCAGACTTGGGAACAGAGATGGCCAATGGCCATCGTCCATCCTGCCGACATTGTTGTAGTACATTTCATGACACATTTTATGTCAGTAGCACACTGGGAATTGAATAGTGAATAAAAAATATTTGACTAGCAGTTTGAAACTTAACACTTCTTATGTAATTTTAATATAATTATTGCACTTTCTCATAAAAATGTCAAAATTAAAAATTATAATTTTTTTTACGTGCAATTTTTTTATAACACTTCTGGGACGTGTTGGGACCCCTTTGACGTGCTATGACATGTTCAATTTTGAACTTTGGACACCAGGGATGATTTTAAGAACCCCCCCCCCCCCCAAATTTATATGTATAAAAAATGGGCGAATCTCCCCGATATATAGGAAAACTTGAAGGCAATTTTATCAATAATATAAAATATGTATATATAATTTTTTTGGAGAATCTTACATTTCATTATATAATGCTATAAAATCTTGGTGAATCTTTTACTAAATTATAAGATATTGTAAAATCTTGGTGAATATTTCACTTAATTATAAAAATTGTAAAAACTTGGCAAATCTTTCACTGATTTATAAAATATGGTAAAAATTTGGCGAATCTTTTGCCAATAAGACACAAGCTTTTGATTCTGTAGATCACTAAGGTAGTGCAACAAAAGAAAATACACCAGAGCTCAACTCTGGACTCCTAGACTCTCGAATGAACACTTGTATGAATGAGGAGATAATGGATTTATTTATACATTTCACAAGCAGTATTTGATCACTCACAACCAGAAGGTGTCAACGAAACACAACTACACTAACTAGATTTAGGGAAAGTAGGGACTCTACTTGTTATCTCATCCCTTAATGGTCTAATGGACATGTGGGGTCATGAATCTTGACAGACCAACAAACTGATAGAATTAAGTGAATATCCTAGTAGCGGGCCACATCCTTTATATAGAGATATAGTTCTTGGACCAATTCCAAGCTTCCAACCAATCCCACCAAACTTTCTTCTCTTTGGTGTCAAATGGTAGGAGAGTTGCATATTTGTCAGTGAATACTTAAAATGGTTCAATCCACACAAATTTTCCTCGGCAAGTGATAAATTCGCCCATCGTTGTTTTAAAACATACCAACACTATAAAAGCGTCCATAAATTGATAAATAACAACCCCATGCACTTCTAAATTTACTCAGTGATGAGAATAATGCCCTATCCACTTCTAAATTTACCCAGTGATGAGAAAAACGCCCCAGACACTTCAATACTTTCCATGGGCACTTCCAAATTCTCTCAAAGATGATAAAAATGCCCTAAGTACTTCAATCATTTCTGAGGGACTTCTAAATTTTCCCAAGGATGATGAAACTCCCCATGCACTTCAATATTTTCCCCAAGCACTTCAAAATTGTCCCCAGGCACTTCAATACTTGCCCCATACACTTCTAAATTGACCCAATGAAGATAGAAACGCCCTATGCACTTCAATACTTGCCTCGACCACTTCAAAATTCTCCCAACGATGATAAAAACGTCCATACACTTCAATATTTTCCCTACACACTTCAAAATTCTCCCAGCAAAGATAAAAACGCCCCCATCCACTTCCATGATTTCCCAGGCACTTCATTACTTTCCCTAGACACTTCAAAATTCATCCAATGATGATAAATATTCCCTATGCACTTCAATAGTTGCCCTAGGAAAGGGAGAAAAAAACCCGACAATGATATAATCACCCATGTAATCACAAAAATGCCTCAATCCACACAAATTTGCCCCGACAAGTGATAGATTTGCCATCATTGTTTTAAAACGTCCCAACACTATAAAAGCATTCATACATTGATCAATAACAACCCCAAGCACTTCTAAATTCACGCATTGAGGAGAAAAAACACCCATGCACTTCTAAATTCACCCGGTGATGAGAAAAATGCCCCATGAACTTCTAAATTCATCCAGTGACGAAAAAAATGCCCCATGCACGTCAATACTTTCCCCGAGCACGTCAAAATTTTGCGAAAGATGATAAAATTGCCCTAAGAACTTCACTATTTTCCTAGGCACTTCTAAATTCTCCCAAGGATGATAAAAACTCCTCATGCACTTCAATATTTTCCCAAAGCACTTCAAAATTCCCCCAGGCACTTCAATACATGCCCCATGCACTTCTGAATTGACCCAATGATGATAGAAATGCCCCATGCACTTCAATACTTTCCTCGGCCACTTCAAAATTCTCCCATCGATGATAAAAACACCCATACACTTCAATATTTTCCCCACGCACTTCAAAATTGCAGCCAGGAACTTTAATACTTGCCCCATGCACTTCTAAATTGACCTAATGATGATAGAAACGCCCCATGAACTTCAATACTTGCCTCGACCACTTCAAAATTCTCCCAACGATGATAAAAACCCCAGACACTTCAATATTTTCCCCAGGCACTTCAAAATTCTCGCAACGAAGATAAAAACGTCCCCATCCACTTCCATTTTTTCCCAGGCACTTCATTACTTGCCCTACACACTTCAAAATTCGCTCAATGATGATAAAGATTCCCTAGGCACTTCAATAGTTGCCCTAGGCAAGGGAGAAAAACACCCGATCATGATATAATCACCCAGGCAATCAAAAAAATGCCCCAATACACCCAAATTTTCCTTGGCATGTGATAACTTTGGCCATCACTATTTTAAAACATCCCAACACTATAAAAGCATCCTTACATTAATAAACAACAACCCCATGCACTTCTAAATTCTCCTAGTGATGAGAAAAACACCCCATGCACTTCAAAATTCACCCATTGATAAGAAAAATGCCCCATGCACTTCAAAATTCACCCATTGACAAGAAAAACACCCTAGGCACTTCAATACTTGCCCCATGCACTTCAAAATTCTCTGAAAGATGATAAAAATGCCCTAAGCACTTCAATATTTTCCGAGGCAATTCTAAATTCTCCCAAGGATGATAAAAATCCCCATGCACTCCAATATTTTCCCCAAACACTTCAAATTCCCCCCAGGCACTTCAATACTTGCCCCATGCACTTCTAAATTGACCCAATGATGATAGAAACGCTCCATGCACTTCAATACTTTCCTCGACCACTTCAAAATTCTCCCAACGATGATAAAAACACCCATACACTTCAATATTTGCCCCAGGCACATCAAAATTCTCGCAACGAAGAATTTTGATGATAAAAACGCCCCCATCCACTTCCATGTTTGCCCAGGCACTTCATTACTTGCCCTAGACACTTCAAAATTTTATAAAATCTCAAGTTCAAAACTTTAGTGTTTGTACCTAGAAAGTTCATATTCAAGGCATCTTTGTGGCTCACAAATCATTTGTAAACCCTATGAAACCATCAAGCACATTTGAGTTGGTATGGGTATTCCTTTCAAATTAACATTTCTTTGAATGACCACTAGAGTTTTTCACTTGTTTAGCATAATAATATTAAACAAACTAATCACTGAAATAAATACAAGCACGACAAACAAAAAGAACACAATATTTCTCTCGTGGAAACCACAAGGGAGAAAACCTCGACAAAAATTCCTCAATATAGAATTCACAAGTACAAGATAAAACCCCAAGACAAAATCAGCTCCTCTCCTTCACGTGTGCGAACTTCTCTCTCTCCTATGCGAACTTGAGTGAGTGAGATGAGTGATCCAAATGAGCAACTCAATCCCCTATTTATACTTAACAAGTGATTTGATATTTTTACTAATTAGGTCGTCTTTAACTCACCTAATTGGGCCGACCTATACACTTTACAATAAAATATTATTTTCTAGTTATTTCCAGGCCGACCTAATAGTTAGGGTTTACATTGACTCTTTCAATGACTCTTACATTATTAATTACATCAATGACATATCCCGAAGGAGGAATACAATAATACAATAGACATGTATGATCTAGAATATCTTCCGTAGTTACATTTATTTCACATATTGACTGGAGGGTGGATGCATTTTTTGGTAGATTGTTGAGATCTAGTTTGGGAACCCAGTGCACTTTGTATCTGCTATATAGAGGCTATATCATTTCAAGAAGTTTCATTTGGGGTTCCAACAGCATATTGGTGCCCAAATCGTGACCATTAAAAGAGGCAGTCTAGACTGGGTATTATATAGGCTCGTTTTCTCCCAACCAAGTGCAAGTTTGAGTAACCATTGGCTATCATCTACAACACATCACAGGTCTGAGTTCTCCTCACATATATTTGAGTTATTCTCTACAAATTGTGGTTGTAGCAGCCTGTCCAAAATCTGATTATGTTTATTATAAATTAATGTGTGAGTGATGAAGGGGGAGAATCCAGTTTGCATCTATTTTATGTGTTTCATTTCATGTTAGCAATAGTTTATGAGAGTCTAAATTATGACCATTAACAACTCTCCAAATCAATCAAACAAAATATCAAATTTGGCTTTAAGCACTTGCAGGAAAATCTAGTAAAGTGAGAAAAGTGTTTGTCAAAATACCAAGTGTGACCAAAAGCATTACCAGTCCAGATCTGAACCCTCATTGAACTCTCCAACCTTGGTGAGCCTGTGGATTGATCAAAATCAAACCGAACTTTTCCTATTGCTAGCTTATAGCCCCACGATATCGTACTCAAAATTCAAACTAAATTTTTGTCAAGCCACTCAAAGTACAAGGAATTATTGACAAAATATATGGAAAGAAGAAGATCTGCTATCACAAATAATTACTTCTCCAAGTAGCCATTTCCAAGCAAAAAAACACCACATGTGGGCAATTCTGCAATTGTTTTTGCTCCAGAAAATTCTAGTCCATTGCATGACAATCAGCCTTGCCTTAGACTGAGAATTATTGGGGGAAAACCTCACTAAGTGCACATGGGATGGAGGAGTGTCATGGATAGAGACCTCAAGGCTGAGGAAAAACAAAATGGGGAGAACATATGTAGAGGTAAGCACTCTAAATCTTTAATTTAAATAATAAGGAATAATTGGATAGAGCATTTATGGAATATGAAAATGCAAATAGAAATTTGTTGACAGTTATTTTTGTTGGTTTTCTACCATAAATTAAATACTTGGATCACCCCATGAGAATGTGGTCTATTGGAAAGTAACAAGGTGATCAAGCTTGTATTAACGTGGAGACCCAGGTTCAAAAACCTCCTTGGGTATGATTGTAACTATGGCCTTATAAATATAAGAAGTATCTCACAAAATAATAAGTACTTGAACCAGAGGGCCACAAAAAATGGAAGAAAAAAGGGGCTACAAACAAACAAAAAATATTTTTGTTGGAATTTGTGTCCCCAAGTATTGAAAATGGGAAACAAGTTTTCAGAATTAAGTGTGGAAAGGGTTCAAATGTATCGAAAACTTTCAGATGGTTTGTGTAGGAAACTGCAGGAAATAGGGAACACTTGGAAAAAGTTTCCATAGACAGGTCTAGATCTTTTCAAGCAAATATGCCTATAAGGCTGGCTATCAATTGGGTGAGTTAGTTGATTCTCCTACATCCTACAATTCCATGTTTTGCAACATTAGTATCAAGGAAGTATGGGTGAAAGGATTCTTTTTGATGGTGCCACATGAAGAGTATGGAACTCCTAGATTTACTTTTTATGATGACATGGTTGGAGCACATTCTTATTCACATTTACAGCAGCATCCTTTGTTACTTTATGATGATGCACATCTACATGGATGCACCTATGATATGCATTTGAGTCACTTGAAGACTCATGGTTTTTCTTGCTCAACACTTGGTTCATTTGATGTTGGAGGAACTTCATCCAACACTTGGGTGAATAAATTTATGATTGAAGAACATTTTTGTTGGAAGCCACATACTTTGATATATCTTTATTATTATCACATTCATGAATGTATGGGTGAGACTTCTTTGAGTCCTTTGAAGTCTCCTTGTTTTTTCTGCTCATTATTTGGTTCAGATTTTAGTGGAGATTCTACATTCACTTCTTGGATGAAAGAATACATGGCTGAATATTTTGATGCATATCATATCCTTTTGGAGCAGCACTATAGGACATGGGATCCTCATCTATGTCATTGGAGCAGATTTGATGGGTCACTTGAAGATTGTATGCACTTGGAAAATGGTGGTCTACTTACTTGGAGGTACAAGCACTTTCATGATTCTTTGATGAAGAATCTTCTTGATGTACATTTTCCTTATGTTGTTATGTACTTTGATGATATATATTTTGCACTCATGATGTTTGGAAGAATGCATACAAGAAAATGGGATCCAGGAATCCTTTTATTTGATGGTATGTGTTGGAGAGCACTCTTAACTGTTGGGGTGCAATAAAAGCAATGGGACTCTGGAATAATTTTTGTTTCATTGGTTTCAATTTTTGGGGGAAACAAGAAGTATGGGAGATGGATTTCCCACTTAATAAAGTGATTTTTATCAGAGTAGTGCAGCAGCAAGCATGGTGATTCCTCTCTAAAATATTCATGGAAACTCAAAGACTCAAGGTTGGGCAATTCAATGGCAACTTCAAAGAATTATACAGAAAGAAGGTTCTTTAACACCCATGTTTGAAATTGCTTGAGGACAAGCAATATTGGGAAGGGAGGATTTTTCATGTCCCAAATTTGGCATTGGGTCACAATGGCCTAATAAAATTGTCCCTATTCATTAGAGTTTGTCAAATTGATGCCAAAGGTAAAATAATTGCCAAGGAGGAAAATTACTAGTTTCCTAGGTTTGGGGTGGAAGCTTTGGGATTTGGAATAATGGGGATAATAAATGATGTTGGAACATTAGGATGGCATAAATATTTAATAAAGGATATAAATAAATATATACAAGTGAAAATCAAAGAGGCATTGATCATGAAGACACATGGAGGAAGTGGGACCCACACAAGCTAGAATTTATGTGCCACATGGCATCCTCTTCTTGCAATTTCGAATCCATGGGAAGCCTAATGTTCTTGGGATGAGTTATAAGGTCAATAATACTTGGAATGAGTCAATGAGGTTGAAATATAGAGGAAGAGTAACTCCCATGGAAGAGGAAGAGGCAATTTGGAGCTAGTGAGGCACTTGGGCTAGATTCCCTAGCTCTATGACAACAATGGTGAAGATGCTATGACACCTATGACACAAATCAGACCTGAAGGATGACATATGAAATATATGACATCTCAGGGCTAAAAATAGACTCCAAGAGGGCACTCAAGGGTGTTAGGGCATCTAATATGCTTCCACATGTGATTTGGTGGAAGTGGGAGACTAGGAATTGTTGTACAAGTGGCATTCTTTGGAATCTCTTCCCAACTTGAGTTGGGATGAGTCTCTTGGAAGGAATTCGACCCATGGAGGACATTATAAGTTTATAAATGTCAATAACAAAGAAGGAAACCAACTTTTTATCATTTGTAGAATTTGCAATTGCATTTGTGAAGAGGGAGAGCTAGTGGATGACTAGTTTCTTGCCTTAGCCAATTTCGAGGGTGAAAGATTCCCATCCAAGTTGGTAATTGGAAAGGCCATTCAGAACTTTCATTTGGAGCTTTAATGGAGTCTTTATTTGCAGTTGTAAGCTACAGGGAAGCTCATGGTTTCTTCTATTGCATCTCACTCCTTCAACCATTTCCATTTTTTATGGCATATTCTTGATCCTTGAGGGAGAGCGTTTTTTGTGAGCTATTGTACTATTTGGGGGAGATTCTAATGCCCCATTTATTTTGTAATATGAAGTGAATACTCTGTTCTTCATCTCCAGAAAGTTTCAGGTCAAAATTCTAAGTAGAAATGTATAAATCTCATTTTTAATGAAAGAACAGTGCCATTTCCCCACTACATTGATGTATAGCATGATAATGCTGATGATTTCGAATGAATGGATGTTTAGCTGATAAATTTATGATTAATAGACTAGCATGGATGTATTTTAAAAGTTTCATGTACTGTACTTGAGCATTTGAAGTATTTTTACTTAGTTTAATTGCATTGGGAGAAGAAATAGTGCCATTTCCCCAAGGGTCGAATTGGTGATTTTATGAAGCTGAATGGGAGAGGGTTGGAACATATATAATAATCAATTAATGGTGCATATGAGACCTTAATAACATCCTTAGTACATTCCCTACTTCTGTTCAGAAATTTGAGTGGGTTTGGAGGCATTTGGGAAGCCATTTTCAGTACTTACCCCAGGGGGATTTGAACCCCAAATTACTAGTAAAATTGCATACTTGGTCCAGAATCTTAAGAGAGTTTTTAGAGGTATTTTGGTGGCCATATCTCATCCCTGAACATCATATTCAAGTACTAATATCATTCATACACCTTCCTTGAAGACTTGAAGGCATTTGGAATCAATTTGAGACTTAGAGACCAATACTAGTCAAAGGGAAATTACTAGTAAAGTTCCCTACATTGACCAGAATTGAAAGAGGATTTGCAGAAGTATTTTAAAGGTCCAAAAGCATCCCTAAAATACGTATTTATGTTCTAACATAATCCATATACCTTCTCAGAATATCTGGGAGCAATTGGAGCAATTTGGGGACCTAGAGCTCAAAACTATTGAAAAGTCTAACTAGGGAAAAAAGTGAAAAATTGCCATTTTAATAAAATTTCTAACAAGGGACATTACATGAACCATATAAGTAGTTCTACATGACACTACAAAAGTATCAAACTACAGGATTTTACAAGCAACGACCTACAAAAGTATCCAATTTTATAAAAAAAAGTCCACTTTTTCTTTAAAAAAACATGCATTTCTAGCACTCTGATTTTCTATAGAAATGTACATTTTTTCTAAAAAAGTGTGCATTTCCAGCACTCGATTTTCTACAAAAATGTGCATTTCTAGCACTAGAATTTTCTTAAAAAATTTTGCATTTCCATCATTTCATATTTCTATGAGAACTCTACATTTGCAACATTACAGTTGATATTATTCTATGATAGTTGTGGGGTGTGACCTTTCAACTTACACCTCCACATGTAGGAAGCGCCATCTTACACCTCCACATGTAGGAAGCGCCCAACCTTGTAGGCATGGAGGACCACTCATATTACATCTTAGTAGACCTTGGCTTGGACATACACCCCTCTCATGCTAATGTGGACTTGTAAACCTCTGTTGAGGAAAGTATTTCCCTAATATATATATATATATATATATATATATATATATATAAGATACTTTCATTCAAGGGATTAGTAACACTTATTCAATATAGGTTGCAAGTCCAAGGATCAAAAGCATAGAAATTAGAGATCAAACCCACAACTTCAAAAATGACAACTCTGCAAAAGTTCGAAAGGCCTAATCATCTTCATCAAATATTTTTCTCAAAGTGAAAATCCATCATATTAGATTCATGGAGCTTCAAAATACACCAAGATTAAAACTACAATATTCCTATGATTTTAATAGTAGCATGTACATTAAGTTAAAGTTCTGTCACTACTTTCTAGATAATGAATCCAATTAACAAGTCATAAATATTCTCACAACGCAAGCAGACTAGTTCACAGTGACACTAAAATCTTAAAATGAAATATGTATTGCATGGTTTACCAACTATACATATGTTTTGAAAGGGTGTGAGATTGCATATCATTTTTTCTTGCATAAAAAAGAATAAAATGCTAACAATTATTCAATGCATGTGAGAAGATTACAAGAAAAAAATTGTCACTTCAAGGAAATGCATTGAGATTTTATAACTGAGAGATTCGTAGTAAACAAGTTCCCATAAAGAGTTAAAAGGTTCGCAAGCTTCCACAAAGTTCTAGTGATCTATCTTGGTATGTTAATTCTATGGTTAATCCCTCCATATGCACTACACATATCAAGTTTGTTAGATGTCCAAGTTCAATACTTAAAATGCAGAAGAAAACAACACATTGTTCAATAGGAAAAGATGCAAGTATCATCATAGAAATTGTGCTAAAGAATATAATTATATAAGAAAATGACTATACGATGCACAGTTATCTCAAGAATCTTGAAATACATGTTGTACCAAGTGTGACCACAAGCATTATCAGTCCAGATCTGAAATATATTATTCAAGCTGTCAACATACCATTGTAGAATAGGTTTTGGGCATTTTAATATCAATTTGGGTGGACACTTCTACTGTGGGCATCAATTTTCTATTGTCAAGAGACTGCTACAGCATAAGGTTCAATGTCAAAGAAGTTTCCAAATGCCACAAGTGCTAATGAACAATCCCAGGCATGTATTCATGATTCTTATAATAATTATCAATCATCTACTTTGCTGATTAGATATTCCAGATTATTGTTGTTGTGTTGTTTAAAATGATGTATGAGTAGCATGGAAACTACTACATAGACCAATAAACATATCAACACAATCAAGAGTCCGTGGTTGAATTGCATCTCGAATAATGGGCATCTAATTGACATTTGGAGTGTTTAAAGAAAGCCATGAACTAAACAAGCAACCATAGTAGTGAAAATTTTAACCAGGATTCTAATAGGAAAGCCTCAAAGTAAACAAAATGAATTGAAAAAACAAAGAACAAAATGCTATGGTATTAATAATGGTAATAATCCTCCTAATACAATTAGGACCATCATGAGATAAAAGTTCAAAATACATGAGGTGGTCCACATCCAATCCAAACACAAAATGATTAAATTATTATTTGTTAAGAAGCTCTCGTGTACAACTTAAATATGATAAGAAATAAACCCTAGAAATACCCAAGCTACTATTTCTTTGTTGCTCTATACAATGTACAATTTCTTAAATGATTGATGCTGGTACTTTCAAACATTATGGAATTGTTGTAGCAAGATCAAACTTTGTAATAGAATTCATGTAATAGGCATATGGAGATGAAGTTAGGTGATAGGAGCACAGGAGAAACATGCATATAAAAATCATAAATATCAAGATATATAAATTTAAAAAATATGGTAAGGACGATGGATTATGAAATTAAATAATGATGGTATTGTAAAGCAAGGAAAAATCATGGTGATGCAGTGCAAATTCGTATTGCATAATGCAATTGCTACAATTGATTGGAAGGTGTAGTCAATAATAGATCCTCAAGAGACATAGAGGTTGATATAGAAATTATTAACTCTGGAAATAGAACAAAAATAAGGAAATTTTGTTATTAAAAATGAAATTGCATTAATGTCCTCAACTGAACAAAAAATGGTTAAGAACTGAGATATCTATGCATGTAAGGTGCAACAATGAGGGTGTGCTCAATACATCTCCCCATGATATATATATATATATATATATATATATATATAAAGCTGAATATAATTGTGAAACAAAAGATGATTAAATAGAACAAAGAGAGAGAAGGAAAATATGCAGAGTCTACTCATGTATATACCATCCAAGGGTTAATGTAGCAAAATAGCACTAAGTGTGATACATATTTGATTGCAGTGGGGTATAGGATTTCTTTGTTTTCTTTGTTTTTTTTGTATTTTTCCATGGGTGGACCTTGGTCAATTTAGAACAAAACCAGTTGAACCAGCTGGTATGACCAATTCAGTGGGGATAGGATTTCTTTGCTATTTTTTTTTGTTTTTTTCGTGTTTGGCCACGGGTAGACCTAGGTCAGTTCAGAACAAAACTAGTTGAACCAGCTAGTGTAATGTCCCCACTCAAATAAGTGCATAGTAAGACAATCCCATCAATCCTACTAGTTTCCTAGGTTGGATGGGAACATGTGGGATGGTAATAAGGAAGCTAATAAATGATATTTAGACATTAGAAGGGTTCAAGTATTTAATAAATATGATGAATAAATAAATTCAAGAGAAATTCTAGGTGGCAAGTGGTTTTGGAGACATATGGAGGTGGTGGGACCCACACTAGCTTGATTTTTCAATGACACATGGCAGCTCTCTCTTGCCAATTCGAATTCATGGGAAGGTGAACACTCTTGGGTGAGTTGGTAAGTCATAACACATGGCATTGAGCATCTTAGGTCGAAATGGGATGGAATAGTAACCTCCATGGGAGAGGAAGAGTCAAATTGGAGACTAGTGGACACTTGGGCTAGATTCCCTAGTTTTATGACAACAATAATGAAGCATCTATGACATTTATGACAAAATTCAGACCTGACTTCTTACACCTGACCATTATGACATGTCAGCCCCAAAAATAGGCTCAAGGAAGGCACTCATGGAGTTGGAGGAATCCAAAGAGACTCAAATTCGAATTTGGGAGAAGATGGAAGGTTGGAACTAGGAGACAAGTGGCAAATGAGGAATATTTCCTAAATGGAAAATTATTGAATCTATTGAGAGGATTTCGACCCCTTGAAGGCTAATGTTGGTTATAAAATGTAGAAATCAAGTATGAGAATGGCTTTTGATGATTTGAGAAAAATTGCATTTGTGAAGAGAGAGCTAGTGGATGACTAGTTCTTGCCTTAGCCAAATTCGAGGGTGAAAGATTCCCATCCAAGTTGGTGTTTGGAGAGGCCACTCAGGTCTTTCATGGTGCTTTAATGGAGTTTGTATTTGCAGGTATCAGCTACAGGAAGTTTCATGGTTTGGTTTAGTGCAGCACTTTCTCTCCACCGTTTCCAGTTTTGAAGGCATATTCATGCTCCTTGAGGGAGGGCGTTTTTGGTGAGCACTTGTGTTTCTTGAGAGAGCTTCTCATTATATATTTATGATTGTAATAGCTTCATATCCTCTGTTATTCATATTCAGAAAGTCTCAGGTCGAAATACCCACTGGTTGTATGCAAAACTATTGATTAATGAGCAAACAATGTCCATTTCCCCAATGCATTGATGTATGACACTATAATGTTTGTTATTTCGAATGGATGGATGATTCTCTGATATATTTGTGATCAATATAATTCCATGGATGTCTTCTACAAGTTTCATGTACTGTACTTGAGCATTTGAAGCATTTTTACTCAGTTTAGTTGTATTGGGAGATGAAATAGTGCCATTTCCCCAAGGGTCGAATTGGGGTTTTTTGCTGTTGAATGTGAGAGAGTTATAACAGTAGTAAAAATAAATTAATGGTGCATATGAGACCTCAATAACATACTTAACACATTATATACCTCTGTTCATAAATTTGTGGGAGTTTGGAGGCATTTGGAAGGCCATTTTCAGTGTTACCCGGGGGGGATTTGATGCACAAATTACTAGTCAAAATTACCTATATTGATCAGAATACAAATCAAGTTTGCAGCAGTATTTGGAGGTCCATAAAACATCCCTGAACCTGATATTCAAGTCTAAATACCATTAATACACTCATACAGAAGATTTGGGAGCATTTGGGATGATTTGGAGGTCAAAACAGTTAAACTAGTCAAAGGTCGAAATTGGGGAAAAAGTTGAAAAATTGGCATTTTAATAAAATTTGAAAAAGGGATATTACAGCTAGTATGACCAATTCCTTACCAAACTAATCGCTTCCAGTTCCAATTTGACCAATTTTTAAAACACTCAAGAGAACACCAATTATAGAATGCTTGCATCAATAACTCCAAAACAAATACAAAGAGGCACGGAGTAGCCGAAGGAAACTTGATGAGGGGCCATCACTGACAAGTGGAAAAGAGAGAAAGTGAGGTGGCACGTGCCAACCATAGAGTTGTTTATTTTTGCTTGATATGTGGCATGAAAGAATAAGCCTTGAGAAAGCAAGCTGACACCTAGCATTCTCATGCAAGTGTGCATAAAAATTATTTTTCTTCATTTTGGGAGGTTGTTTGATCATTATTTAATTCCTCTTCATGCTATTGGAAAATACTACTCTGCTACATGAGCATCCCCTTGAAGTTGAGGTGGGGGGAAGGACTATTGTGGAGAGATGGTGACATAAAGTTGCTAATGAGTACTCCCCAGCTGAATGGGTCCGTCATCTTAGTCTAGTTTGTAGCCAACAAGTAGACTATTATGCATCCTTGCCCTGGTTAGAACCTAAAAGGAATATTTCATACCAACAAGTAGACTAGCAGGTCCCTTATCTAAAGCTGTGTGAGAGGAAAATTGTGTCTATGAGAGAAATCCCAAATCCCTTGTCAGTTCATTAACTCAACCCAAGGGTGGAAAACGTGCTAGGGTTTCCTTTGGTTAGGAAGAAAATCATTCCCTATTAGCCATTGCATGGATCAAGATATTCTCCAATTAAGTTTTTAATATTTGGGTTTAATGTTGAAATTCTTTGTATTAATTTATCTATGTATCTCATATTTTCCAAGTGACAATGCATTTTGTAATATCTACTTTGAATGCACGAATCTAGTTAGATTCTATGCCCTAGCATGAAGGTTGGGCCTTGTTCGTCGTTCAGGTGATTATTAAAGTTTTGTGTTGTGGAAAATATGGTGGCCCCTTTGGGTGACACCACAATCATCCAAGACACTATTCCATCATTGGAAGTGGTCAAGATTCTATGCACGAACTGTTTTATTTTAAGTATATTTTTTGTACTTAGTTTCATACGGGTTAAGGGAATAAATATGACTGTAAATTTATGCACAAACGGTTTTATTTTAAGTAATGAATTGCGTTTTTTCTTTTTAATCTAAAAATATAGATTATTTTCTTCTACCAATTTCCCTCAGAATATAGAAAGAATTAAAAATAAAAAACTTTGATGATCAATGGAGACACTGTAGTGCTATGTTATAATATAAATAAGCATACTAACTCCAGTCAACAAATATCTATTTATTACCTCAGATTCTTCTTCCCACAATGTTCGCAATTTCCACCCGCTCAGTTCCAAAACCCTTAGCTTCTTCAATGGAATCCAAGAAGGCGGGGAAGAGTGGTCAGAGTCGCCATTGTCGTGCCATCTAAACCATAAGAGATTTGGTGACTGCATCGCATTCCGAATGCTTTCCAAGGGATGTTCCAGCAGTTGCAACAAGTTGTACGAAACGCTAAAATCAAGAAGTTGCAAGTTCCTAATTCTGCAGCGTGCAAATGATGGAAGTTCCCTTTTTGTCCAACGGATACTAATTCCCCGCACGTCGGTTTCCTGTTCATTATTGAAAAACAACGAAAAATTGAAAAAAAAAACAGTACACAAGTTGGAATTTTATGGTAAAAATACGGTTTAAATTTTAAATTACCCGCCAAATATAACAAAGAAATCTAGCAAAATTGAACAGTGAATATTTTTTCAAATCCCTACCCCAGTGATAGAATGATTGACTACTTACAGAGGATTGCTGCAACAAATCTTCAAAGTCCTCTGTCCGCCAAATCCGACGCGGTAATTCCGGATTCTTTGCCAGATCTCTTCCCAGATCTCTGAGATGATCGTGCATTCGAATATTATTTTCAATGTCCACCTCTACAAGATTCTTGTTATGTAGACTTCGGAACCCCAGCGAGCCTTTCCAGCCAGATCCATCCCATATTCTTATTGCAGTATCCCTGTTTTTCCCTATGAAAAAACATGCAACATCTAAGAATATCTGCTTTTCGTCCCTTTGAAGTGCATCGTAACCAATTTGAAGACTCTTTTCTATGTCTTCTGGAAGTATTTCTTCAAGCCTATCCAATTGGTCTTGCCAAAAAGAAATGTCATTTTCATAAAGAAGTGCTCCAAACACTTTCAACGACAGTGGCAACCCATCGCAGGCTTTTAAATAACTATGTACCAGATCTTCAAATCCTGGGAGTGGATGGCCCTGGCTGAAGGCATGCAGGCAGAACAGCTGTTGAGAGTGTTGTGTATTAAGGCTAGTCAACTTATAAATTGATGACTCTTCCACTTTTGATGATTTGAGGACACCTTTGTCTCGAGATGTAATGAGTATTAAACTGTGGGGATGAAGAACATCTCGAATTGGCCTCAGAAGTGCATCTAACTGATCAGTGTGATCTACATCGTCTAAAATTACCAACGCCTGACAAGATGACAGATGGGTTTTAAGCAGCTGTATTCCTTCACTGACACTTTCTATGTTTTGATCTATTTGAGTCAAACCCTTCAGAAGTTTCTTCTGCAATGATTCTAAAGAGGCTTTACGTGCATTCTCTCTTACATCAAATAAAATACAAGATTTCTGATACTGTGAACTCTTCCTATTGAAAAGTTCTTTAACCAAAGTTGTCTTCCCTATACCACCGAAGCCTACGATCCCGATGACCTGAGGTTTGCCAGTGTGCTCCCGCTGCACAGATAAGACTTTCTCTTCAAAATCTTCAATCTTTTCATCCAATCCGGTTGGATGTTCGGCCACATCGAAGCGGGTTTTTCCCATCTTTTTCAGCACAGAGTCAACGACCTTTTCGAGTAGCTCCCCCTCATCCCTGGTTATTTACAAGAAAATATATAAACTGATAGTCAGAAAATAAATAAAAATATAATTAAAGAATCTCAATCCGTAGAGGGAAGATCGATTTCTCACCCGTTAAACTCGTCGAGATCTAGCCCACTTATTTCTGCAACAGTAGAGAGAGCAGTCCTCCAGTTTTCGATGGCGGTGGAGTTGTAACGCGGTTGACTAGAGTCATGCCTTCTCTTCGTTTGGAGGTTGAGTAGGGCTTGAGCATAGATTCCTTCCCCTTGTGTCCGCCGAAGCTCAGTGGGATGGACATGGTGAAACACGGGAATAATGGGCTTCCCCGACTCCACCATCAGGAGGAGCTCATCGAGACACCAGTGAGATTCCGCATAGCGGGGCGAGAAGATAGCCACGTGGAGGGAGGCGGCTTTAATAGCACCGTGTATTTGAGAAGATAAAGTATCTCCCACTTGCATTTCCTGCTTGTCCCAAAAGACTCGGAATCCTTGTAAAACCAGTCGATGGTAAAGATGGCTGGTGAAGCTCTTTTTTGTATCCGGACCGCGATGGTTGAGGAAAATCTCGTAGCAAGAATCAACAGCAGTGGAGGTGGAGGCAGAGGCAGAGGCCATTGCCAATCCGAATGTGGCGATAGAAACGGGGATGCAAATTGCGAGGGATTAGATGAGTTTAGGAGTTTGGGAATCGCGGAAAGTGTGATGAAATATTTTGGAGTGCAGAGATGTATATAGACGTGAAACGGTGAAATCATTAACCCTAGTTTGAGAGCATTCTGCAAAAGACAATACATGCACCGCTTAGGAAAAGCATTCTGCAACTTGTACGAAAAGACAATGCATGCACCGCGTAAGAGGTGAATTGCATGTTGCATAAAACGAAATAAAATAATTGTCGTGCCGTGTGTGTAACGTTAAATCCCACAAAGTGGTCCCCGTCCAACAGCTGTCAGCGATGAAGTGTGGGTTCACGTCTTTGTCTTCATAGAAAACAACTTTGTATTGACTTTCGATGTGGACTTTGTAAATTAATATTTTGTTTACATAAAAAAAATGTTTATTTGATTTTTCAGCTTAAAATTAAAGCTGTAAAAATTGAAAAGATATTTAAAAAGTTATATGGTATTGAAAATTCATATTAAATTGTTTTTTTTATAGATGTGTTATGCATATAATATTAATTTAATTAACCATAAGAATAATAAAATTTTAAAAATAATAAGAACTTATAATAAAATAAAATATTATACATTTATTTTAATTTTGGATATTCTAATATATGTATTATTAATTTAATTTTTTTAGTATTAATTAAATTTAAAAGTAAAATGAATTTATGTTGCTTTTAAAATAAAATTCTAATTTTGATAAATGAGTATAAAGACGAGGAGGTTTAGAATAAATTTGATACTCACTTTTTAGAGGAACCTCAAACAATGACAAATATGTGTTGTAACAATGATGGTATTAAATCCAGTGGAAACAAAGGAGATATTTAGAAATAAATTCAAGAAATGATGAAGGAAACTAGATTTGTTTATGAATAATTATAATTGCATCTTTAATGGATATGAGAATAGGTGTTTATATGAGGATTAGAGCCATGTCTAACTCCATTAAAGAAACCTTGTATACATGTAACAAATCCCAATAAATTTAAGTTCATAAGAAATAACACATTATTAAAATAGATAAAAACGTGTCAACGAGGGCTTAATTGTCTTAGTAAACATGAAGTTGCGTTATCATCCCCACCAAGGTTCAAGCCTCCCAATGACATGCGTGTGCTCATACTTATGTGCACTTGTAATTGTGAGAATAGGGGAGCCAAATGAAAACCACGAGGAATTTTGGCAAAATAAAAACCACCACTTGTGGTCAAAGGGGGTTTCCATGTACGATGAGACTGTTGGAATATTATCACCATCATTTTTTATATTTGCATGCATGCATGCATTCTGCATGCATCCAGTCATCATGCATGCATCTTGTCATCAGTATGGTGGTCTCCCCAACACCTGGAGCCTATTTCCAGCACCCTAGAGCCTGTCTTTAGCCCTCAGTAACCCTCCTACCTACCTGATGCCCCTTGTTTTCCTCACCTAGATTACATATGCACCTTATTTCACCTACTAAGAGTTTAACAGTCAGTAAGACAATTGATTGACGAGTTCTTGCATTTATTGCTCAGTTTAACTACTTGTAGCTCCCAGTTATCTATTTTGGAGTGCCACTTGACCTTCTGATAGCCTCATGTGCCCTCCTTGGATTCTCCATCCCCTGATGTGTGCTCACATGGCTCAGTTAGACTCAGTTAGACTCATTTGACTGAATTTTGACTATTTGTGACTACTGCCACTGATTGGATGATGTCTCCAATGTTATCCAAGCTACACACTGAGGATGATTCGAATGACCTTTGGCTAATTCGAATTCTCTTGACAACTATTGTATTGTATTT
Source organism: Larix kaempferi (assembly GCA_027924585.1). NCBI lineage: Eukaryota > Viridiplantae > Streptophyta > Pinopsida > Pinales > Pinaceae > Larix > Larix kaempferi. Next base: position 5,843,217 of record BSBM01000606.1, on the reverse strand, counting down.
AGTTATTCAGAGTGCTAGCTTACAGCTAATGTATGATTATAATGTTATTCTCCATTTTATGTGTTCATGAGTGATTATTGATTCTTCTTTCTTCTCTGCAATTCATTAGTGAGATTAGTGAGAACTGTTGTAGCTATGGGATCTCCCTGCACATTATCACATTGTATCAAAGCTGGCATCAACTATTCGAATTGCGGCAGTTGCAGCAATTCTTTGAGCAGCTGTCTTCCATTGAGCACTAGAAGCCTCTGGGTTTCCACAACAAATCCTAGTGCTATTTCCTTGAATTCACTGGAGCAATCCAGTGAGGTCTAGTAAGGTGTGAAGGACCCAATCACATGTGCTCAGTGTCCTAAGGTAGTGTTCAATTCGAATTGCAACAGATCTCCATGTACAATTCTCATTTTTTTTGCAAGTTATTCCACCATTCGAATCCATCTTCAACAGATTCGAATTCAGCAGCTACTATGGATCTCCATTTTTTTTGCAGGTTATTCGAAGTTCTTTGCAGTTGCAGCAGTTTCCTGCAGTTGTAGCAGTTTTGATGTCTTCTGCAGTTGCAGCAGTAGATTCGAATTCTACAATAGCTTCCATGGATCTAAAAGCAATTCCTTCTCTCTCTTCATACAACTATGAAGAATGGAAACCAAAGATGACATCATACTTGAAGAGATATGGTCTTTTCAATATGTGTATTGATGTTAAGAGAGATTTTGCTTCGTATGAAGAGGAAGAAGATTGGCTAGATGATTGTGACAGAGCCTCAACAACAATATGTACTGCTATGTTTTCCAATATGGATTACCTCATTGATCGTGCATAACATCCAAGTGATAACTGGACAAGATTGGACAGATTATTTGGAAAGAAGGAAGATGATGATGTTATCCAATTGGAGAATAAGCCCAATAGTACTGCCTCCAGTGCTCTCTCTATTCATGATTCGACCTCAATCATATCCCATGATGAATTTGTTCAAAATGAAGAAGAAGATGCAGTTGTAGCAGTTTCAAAATTTTATTCAGTTGCAGCAGTTTCCTATAGTTGCAGCAATTTCGAAGTCTTCTGCAATTGCAGCAGTTTCTGCAGTTGTAGTAGTCCTTTGTAGTTGTAGCAGTTTTCTGCAGTAGCAGCTGCATATTCACATGAAGTTGAAATTCAAGACATGGTTTTAGGATTTGATCCATCTTTTGATTCGAATTCTGAGCAAGAGATGTCAGCTACTACTCTAGAAGCTGAAGAGACTTTCAAAATCTCTACTTGCCATGAGCTTGTTGATGTGCGAGATGATGACCTACTGAGTATTTTGGAGGTAAAATCATATTTGGGAGGCAATGCATTCGCCCTCCTTGATAAAAATATTCCTATGGACTCCTATTGGGTCATTGGCACATGTTTTCAGAGTTTCATCGAAGATGGAAGACACCATCATTCGCTTGGGTTCAAGTCTCATTCTTATCATAGTTCATTCGGTTATGATCTCACCTATGTTGGTTCAAAGGAGATATCAAAGAACCATCTACACATTCATTGAGTTGATTCTACCTCAGTTGGTTCGAATCACATGCTCCATATTGATCTTCATATTTTTGGATTTGTTCTCACCATGCTTGGTAGGAAGAGCAAGTTCAGGAAGCCTCCATATTTTCTTGCATCCATTGTTGGAGAACTCAAGAACATGTTTTTGGAGCATGGTCCACTTCTTCCCAAGAGGAAGATAACTCTTTTTGAGAGAATGCTAGATCCAAATCCATAAGAACCTGAATATCTAACACCTATTAGTGAAGATGAGCAAATGGAAGACCAAGACCCAGATCCATAAGAACTCGAATATCTAGCACCTATTAGTGAAGATGAGTGAATGGAAGACCAAGACCCAGATCTTGCACCTAATGATCCTCCTCTTCCTAGATGGGCAGCCACTACTCTTAGATCTGTCGAAGATCTTATGGGAGATCCACTTGATCAAAGGAGAACCAGATCTGATTTTTAGAATGGAAGGTTTCATCCTTCTCACATTACTGATCCATTTCTTGCCAATCGATCATTCTTCGGTGAAGAGGGTCACTTGCCTCCTTCCGGGGTGAGTGATGCCATGCTACATTAGCATCCTTCAGTCTATTTTAAGCGAGGAATTTCTTCCCACTGGGTTTTACCTCTTTCTTCATTTATTATTTAGATTGTTGTACGGGATGACCTTTGGTCTAAGTCACCAGGGCCCTACTTTTCAGTTTTCAGTTACTACCTCAGCTTGCGGAGGGGTGTTGGAATATTATCACCATCATTTTTTATATTTGCATGCATGCATGCATTCTGCATGCATCCATTCATCATGCATGCATCTGCATACAACCAATCATCAATATGGTGGTCTCCCCAACACCTTGAGCCTATTTTCATCCCCCTAGAGCCTGTCTTCAACCCTCAGTAGCCCTCCTACCTACCTGATGTGCCTTGTTTTCCTCACCTGGATGACATATGAGCCTTATCTCACCTACTAGGATTTTAACAGTCAGTTAGAGATTGATTGCCAGTTCTTGCATTTATTGCTCAGTTTAACTTCTTGTAGCTCCCAGTTGTCTATTTTGGAGTGCCACTTGAGCTTCTGATAGCCTCATGCACCCTCCTTGGAGTCTCCATCCCCTGATTTGTGCTCACATGGCTCAGTTAGACTTGGTTAGACTCATTTGACTAACTTTTGACTATTTGTGACTACTGCCACTAATTGGATGATGTCTCCAATGTTATCCAAGCTACACACTGAGGATGATTCAAATGACCTTTGGCTAATCTAATTCTCTTTACAGATATTGTATTGTATTCAGTTATTCAGAGTGCCAGCTTACAGTTGATGGATGATTATACTGCTATTCTCCATTTTATGTGTTCCTGAGTGATTATTGATTCTTCTTTCTTCTCTGCAATTCATTAGTGAGATTAGTGAGAATATTGTAGCTGTGAGATCTCCCTACAGATTATCATAGAGACATTTCCATCCCAATTTTAATTTTAAAATAAAGCAGATATGCATGTTGGTTGGAATCTTTTAGTGAGAATAAAACTAAGAAAACATTTATTTAACCTCAATGGGTTCAAAAAATGTAAATCAATATATGAGAGGCATGGAGCTTTTATCATCATAAAGTTATTTCAAGATGCCACGAGCTAGTGAGAGCTATCAAATATTGTCCTATACTGAAAGTTTCATGCAATGTGCCTCCTTCGTTTTAAATGGACTAGATTAGGACTTCAGTGAAAAGATTCACCAATAGTTCAAGTCAATGTAAAGTATTAGTATCAGCTTTCCCTCGTCTTGGGAGATCACTTCACCTAGAAAGTAAGGGATAATTTGAAGACAAGAATTGGTGAAGACGCTATCATGGGTTGCGACAATTCAATACATCTTCCAAAATATTTGGTTGGTATCCTAAGAGAATGTGGGTATAATACCTTAAATCATGTAGCTGACAAGACTCAAATCAATCTGTGGCATCAAGGATGGGTGGAAGCACTACAACTAGGGCTCGAAGGGGATTATGTTGTTCATTGGATAAATTTTACAAATTCCTTAGAAAGAATCCATGTTCTTTTTAGAGAAGGGGGTGATGAATTGATCTAACTTAAACAAATAGGTGGGAGAGAGCAATATTGCAAAGTTGGAATATGAATTGGTTGTTGTAGTAGAAGTCACATAACCACATTGGTAGTGGACTAAACTTTGCAAAATTCAAACCCTAAAAAACAAAATTTTCATGTGGCTCTCTTTGAGGAATCAGACTCCCACCTAGGGTCTTATATAGAAGAAGAATAAAAATGGGCCTAGTTTGTGTTATTTATGAATGAATGGAGAAGGAACAATCACACACCTATTTTGTACATGTCCCTTTGTGATCTAGGTTTGGAAATATGTGTGCAACTAAAATGGAGATAATGTTGTTTGGGTTGCTAGTACAATTGAAGAAGGAGTGAGAAATTGGTTTAATACTCCAACACTAAAAAATTATAGGGAAATCCCATTTCTTATATTATGGGGCATATGTCTTGCACATAATGCTTCTCTCTTTGAAGACGGGACTCAACTGACAATACATGTTTCTACTCAGATTTGTGTAGTTTCCCATTATTACAAAGTTACACAAGATATGATTCCCAAGACAAGAATAGTAGAAGAATTATTAATGGATAAAACAATGCCTTGGGGAAATTTCAATGGTGCATGTCAGGGTGAAGACAAAATTTGTGGGATAGGTGGAATCCTCTTCTTACATTATTAACACAGGATTGAGAATTGTGCAAACACCTGTAGGGGAACCAACAACCGTGTCAAATTGTCAGCACTCCAGGCCCTCCTAAAACTAGCTCATAATAGGCACCTTGCAGAAATCTATGTATATGGTGATTCCAATTTTGTCATAAATTGGATGAGTTGTGTTAAGGAAATATATGATATTACACTTTAGTTTTTGGGAGCATAATTAAAAATTGTTGCAACCACATTTACTAACATCAAATTTATCCATATGTATAGAGAATTCAATGTAACTGCAGATACTTTATCAAAGGAAGGATTGACAAAACCTCCAAGCATTCTGCATCTCAAAGAATACAATCAAGGACATGTCTTGGAATACACATGCATGATTTCTAAAGATATATATTTACAACAATATATTTTGTTACTTACATAACTTTGTAGTTCACTAAGATGTATACGATTCTATTCACTATGCATGACTATAATTAGATCAGACTTTTGAATTTTTTTAAACTGTAAGATTTGGATATGTTGTTATGTAAACAAGTTGATTTGGGATATTTGATAGTGGCTAGAAGACATGTAGTTAAGTGTTGATCTCAAGAGGCTTTTAAATATTTTTGTATATAAGATATGTTTAAACACGGTGCTCTTTATGGGTCTTTTCTGTATAGTGCTACAACACTTTAAGATTTTTTTTGATTCACCTATGAATAAAAATAAATATTTTTCTTGGGAGAAAAAGAAAAAGAGTTAATTGGGGACTCCATTAAAAGCTGGGAAAAAGATGAGGTAGTGGAAATTGAAGGTAAGAAATTGCACACAAAATTCAAGAAGGGGAAATAAACTGTAAGAAAGGAGATGGGACATACAACGCATGATGTGATGATACAAGGTTTGGATCATTTTATTCAATGCTTAAGAGATCTTTTAAAATCCATTGTTGTTTGAGAATCTGTCTTCTTGACGGACACTGTATAAAGTGCTTTCACAATCAATTAAAAAAAAATCCACCTTGTATGCATGGATATGTTCATTCGGTTGATGGGGGCAAGGGATCCTATAAGACCCATGGCTACCACAAGGGAAAAAACTAAAGTGGAACTTGAGGATGGATTACAATGTTACTTATAGATCCCTATTATAACGATTCTCTTGTTGATGATTATGTAATTTCATTTTATTGATGCTTTAGTTGTTCTAATTGAGCCTTAAATGTGTTCATGCTAGTATTAAGCCTATCATCATGTATAACCAATTGGAATAGTTACTCACTAATTCCTTTAAATTTAACATTTTCCTTCCTTTCAACTCTCGATTAAAAAAAAAGTTATCTTGCATTTTTCACCACAATCACAATTACCCAAGGTTTGGGATCAACATTCCATCTTTGAACATTGGGGCCCCACCATGGCTCTTTACTACCTCCTTTAGGTTATCCATGTGAGACACGTAAGTGTTCTCCAACACATCAAACTTAGATAGGGATTTGTTCAAATTTCTCAATCTCTTCTCCCATGTCCCTTTGATTCCCTGATCATTTGCTTGTATTGCATTTTACCTCTTTCTTTTTTTGGAAAAAATTAACTTAAAGTAATATATATTAGCTAGAGTTCTTGTAAAAATATCTTATCATCATCATTTCTCCTAGTAACATAAAATGAAACAATGCTTGGTTTTTCATTTGTGGTAGACAAAAATTCCCAAATGTTTATAATGTTTAATAAAATATCTTGTTTATCCTATGATTCCTATGCAAGGACTTTTTAACATTAGTCAAGGTGGTGTTTCCAAGACTAATTCATTTGGTTTTTTATTCTATTTCTTTTGTTGATCATGGACTAAAGGATGGGGGGATAGTAATGGTTTGTTCCTCTATCAAAGGAGAACTAGGTGGAAACCAAACTTGGTAACCGACTTTGATGTTCCCCTTGCTTTTGCTTAAATGTGATTTTTTGCAGTTAGGGCTTCAACATGTGCTTCCAACTCTATGATTTTGTTTTTGTTACCTATTTAGAGCTTATAGTAAACTCTGGAGTTTGCAACTATTGAGGCTTTCATCATCTCCATGCTCAAATTTCCTTTCTCTATTTTAATGTGGCTAATTTTCACTACAATATTTTGAATTATTTTCCATCAAAAAATTGTCCAATATATCTCTCTAGCCAAATACCTCATCAAAATGGTTGATTCTGTGACCAATGGTCTCAAAGTTGGACATTAGAAAATATACCAAAAAAACACATCACAATGAATAAAATAAAGTCTAAAACAATGTCTAACATAACATTTAATATCACTACAAGGAAAATATTAATTAGCAGAGGTTTTAGCGGAAGCACTTCTCCTTATTATGTTTTTAGTAGAGGTTGGTTAGATTATATTTTAGTGGAGTTGTTTTTGCATCTAAACCCGAAACTCACATAAGTGCATTTTCATAACACATGCATTGGTTCATATAGATAGATAAATTAGAATAAAAATATTTCCTCCCACACTCAATTTTTGTAAAATACATACATTGAAAGATAAATACCACATGGTGCAAAAAAAACATATAAACACCCCAATGGTTATTATTAACAACAATGCATTGGTACTTTGTGTTATAGGGTGCACTAGTTTCAGGGTAAAATAAAAAGTAAATATTTAAAAAAAATGTCAATTCAAAATAAAATAAAATCACAATAATGTTTACATAACCTATAAAAGTACCATTACATACAATAACATGCACATCACATTAGGGATAAAAAAAAATTAAAAAAATATTCTTGTTGTGTTTAGTAGATTTAATTGCATCGATGCAGAGTGATACAATGTGCACTGAGACAATAATTTTTAATGAGAATTATTGTGTGGTGTGCATTAAACATACAATCGACCCAATGTGCCATAAACAAAACATCACATGACTGCATATTTAGATGAGGAGCATCGTTTCAAGGTACAATATCAAAAAATTTCATTTTAGATAATGGTTAATAGTGTGTACTAAACATAGGATTGCACCAATGCGTAGCACTAACATATCCATAGAGGGAGGTTAAAATATTTACTAAAAAACTCTTATAAGTGTGTCCCATACATTAAACCTTTGCTATCTATCTCTATTATCATCATTGAAAACACATGGGTTTAGTGGTTATGAACGACCACCAATGATCTGTAAATTTTTGTGAATATTTCACCAGAACAATTCGTCACAATAGATCTTACAAATTTCTGCAAACTATTAGTTATGCAATGTTTACTAAAGATTTAAGATTCAATGCGTTAGCTTAATTCCATGGTATGTTAAGATAAATTGGAACTGAAGGAAAATATCTAGAGTAAAATAGCACATCCACACAAATAACATAAGATATAGCCTAGGAAAACCCACTATGGGGAAAATCCCATCCAGAAGCGAGGACTATGCCTTGTTATTTTCTTCTCCAACATGCAATATAAATACAAAGAAAGTGGTACTATCTATGGAGTTACCTATGACATTGTGGCATATATGGCCACTATACAATCTCCTACTTCCTCTATTATGCTCCAATATCCACTCCCTTTCACTTTCTTGTTTATCTAATAATACAATACTACCATAAGAATGGGGCCCCTTCTTTTCCTAGTGGCCTAGTATTTAACAATGTCCTCATAGTAATCTAGGGTTAGTTTTAGTGTTTTGCATGCCTCAGCTCCTAATTAGGGTTACGGATTTGGACCCTATAGAATGTTATTGAAAGTCCATATGTGAATATCTCCACATGTGTGAGTAATGAGAGATAATGTGTAATCCACTCAGTACCACAGTGGTCAATAGGATAGGTTAACTTGCGGGAGGCATAACTTCCTCATACTAACTCAGATTGAAGTGATCTTTGCAGTGTAGGAAATATCTTGGAGCATAGAACAATGATGGCTATGAACTTAGTTAGTGAATTTTTGACCCGAAACAATCTCATTGAAGTCGTTAAATGGGCTCCATAAGGTTTTGGATCCCAAATTTGCAAAGAAAGACCTATCTCCAAAACAGGCCTTACAAGACAATCCATCCAATGTTTCCACCCAAAAATCACCAAAATAGACGAAAAATCATATATTGATACATTTAGGATAATACCTCCCCATTTTGGGAGGAATTTGGTTCCCAAAATATTTTATTGAACTAGGTGAGGAAATTTTTCATTTACCTTCCCCTTGGAGTACCATTTAGCCTTGCCTAGAAGTTTTCCTTTTGACCCAACCTGCTAGAGTTCATACTATCATTGTATTCTTATTTTGGATTTATTTTTCAAAAATTTATACTACTGACTCTGCCCAAGCTTCAAGTCCTCTGCATAAGATAAGACCTACTCAGGTCCCTTGTCCAATTTGGAAATTTCAAACAGTTTCAAATTTACCACATTCACTCCTAAGTAAATGCACACAAATGGGGGTAGACTCAGTCTCTATGCATTATCTCCTACTGTAATGTCCCTAAAATCCGAGAATAATTTTTTTTTATTTGGGTTACTAATGTCGTTCGGATCTAAAGTCTATTTAAAATTAACTTCAGCACTATATATTATTACTGAGAGAGATATAAGTATCTCGTTGGAGGATCTTTCATTTATAATTTGCATGGAAATTTGTAATCTTACTTATGATATTTCTGATGGTTTAAAGTGTATGGTAAGGACTTCTACTTCTTCCACTAGTGTTTTATCATTTTGTTCTGATTTGATTAGTTTAATGCTAATGGATTCATTATGGTCTAAAAAGTATTGTTTAAAGATGATCTCAGTGCTCTCCGATGTGCCAATGTTTATACATTTAAAATACTTGTTTTACTAGTTGAATGTATGCTTTGTTTATGAAATCTTGTCTGTGTAAATAAGGTGATTGTATTTTACTTAATAGATAAAAGATGTATTTAGTAAATATTATAATCCTAAATGGTTAAGAATAGTGGTGATGGATTTGGGATTACTTAGCTTTTGAGCTAAAACATATCCTATGCTTTGTTTTGTAGGTGCCATGAAGTGATCCTAAGCTAGCACTTAAGCTTGTGTAAAAACATAAAAGAGCATTTTGATGGCAAGGTAAAGGCATAACCTAAGCCATGGTTATTGCAATGAAATCGAAACTTGTAAAAACAATGCAGCTCACCCACTATAGGGAGTGGGTAAAAAATCGTGTTTGTAGTGGAGGTAGATGGCTTTTAATGTAGCCCATGTGATGGCCACATGGTGAGCATGCCAAGCTGGAGGGTAAGTAAAACCCTATGCTCAAACATTCAGTTTGGTCTTCGTTTGTTTTTGTGGAGGGAGAGTAGAGCTCTCGGCTGGCTCCAGGGCTATGGGGGCGCTTGCGCTCGACTTGAGCGTTGCTCATGGTTTGCGCTTACCCTAATGACACGATACCATGGAGAACGTTGGGATTGTTTAAGGTAATCTCTGTAAACCTCTGTGTTTTCCCAAACTATTGTTTGTTTTAACATTTCTCTTTTGCATAGTTCAATTTTCTCATTAACTTGTTTTGTTAACACCCAGGTTTTTTCTATTGACATGAGGCTAGCAAAGGAAGTTTCGAAGTATTCTTGGGTGAAGTACTAGGGAAGAGGGGATTATTGGCACGAATGTCCCTGGTAACCCCAAGTCCATTGCGACCTTTCTTCCCTTCATATGAATTCGATGTATGTTCTGGGTTGTCACTGAGAGGTTGCCATGATGTGTGTTTTTAAAGTAGTTAACCTTCGGGGTTTAGTGATGTATGTTCATACTCTATTTATGATTATTGGCATGCTCTGTTTACTTGGGGTTGCATAGGAAGAATTGTTGTATGGGAATCTTTCCCAGAAAATTGTATAAGTTAAATAATTTCAAGCCTGTGAAGGCATTTGATAGAGGAATTTTTCCTTTCGGCGCCTCATAGCCTGTGAAACCCTCGACTCTCAATTTCGTTGATGTATTTACTGTTTATAAAAATTCCGATCTCAATTTTTATAATGGAATAAAGCCTATGTTTAGAAGGCGAGGTCGTGGATGTAACTGTTTCAGCCATCCTGTAGGCTGCGTTTGACTTGGAAGACTTATTTATAAAAACCTAGTTTTATTTTAGTGTTGAAATGATGTATCTATGCCTCGGCTAAATGCCTTTTTAATTAAAAGTCCAGTACTGTGGATTTAAATATTTGTTTGGAAAACACTCGTCATTTCTACTATTTATGCGATTGGATTATGGTTTCGCTCTATTTGTATGAATGTAGAAATATTGTATTTAAATCCTAGGTAGGGCTCTATTTTGTAAATGTAATTTTATTTATGCTAAAAGGAAAAAATGATGCTCTACGTTTTTAAAAGGAAAACGCTCACGATGGTTTCTGCGTGATTTAATAAAATCTTGAAGAGATTTTACTTGGTTTTAGAATCCTCCACAGAGATGTGGGAGAAGCCATAACTCTGTCAATAATTTCTTTTAAATTAAAAATAAGACCAAGTACTGAAGTGATTTGAGCCTATTTTGTAGTGTAGCTAGCTCTTCTCGGTGGTTGGTTGGAAAGCAAATCTCTTAGGGATTCGATCCCGATCCTGTCTATTGGATTTGTATGTTAGCATAATTATTATCGTGGTCTCTGTTGATGCTATTTCGATTTAGTTGTCTACTTGCATTATCACATCTATTATTTTAAATTATTAAAAATATATTGGTTGACTCCTACCGTGGGAAGCGAATCGCTCCACGCCTGTCAGGGTTTTAATGAGGTTTTAGAGTTAAGAGAAATTTGTTTCTTGTTTAACGTGTTCTCTGTTTGGATAAAAGGCATGCGTATAATCCTGAATTAGTTATGTTTAAATCCAAAACAAAACTAGGGTAGCATTTAAAGGAAACAATATAAAGATGATTTTGTAAACACCTTGTCTGTTTCATACAAGAACTTAATCGTTCTCAGAAGACTTAGGGTCTCATGAGACTTTCGGGGTTGAAACGCTTAAATGAAATCTTGATTTGATATCAGGTAAATAAACACAGTATTTAAGGGTGGAGATCTAGAACAAGCTAGCTTCGCTAGCTCTGCTAGATCGGAACTTGTAATGGAAAAGATTCGATGGTTAAAATCAAATATTCATATTTAAGCTTTCAATACTAAGAATTAATTAATGTTTAACCGAGGGATCCAATGCTTATGCCCTTGCTGATGAAGTAAATAATGTTAAACATAATTCTGAAAAAGAGAGATTTACAGTTTAATAATGAAACTACCATGCTTATAAATTTCAATCTATAATCCTAAAGAAGCATAATATATAATGAACAATAAGTTCTTACCTGGAATGTACTGTTGTGATCTCCCCTTTTTCCCTGCACACTTCAAACACTAATTAATGTAAAAATACTCTCAGCTTACCTCTAGAATGGTAACTGAATAACCTCAGAACTACCACATTCCTCCCAACCTTTGACCCGAAACCGTTCCTGGTTCTTAATTGGATCACCCCCGAGCTGGTTCCAACATGCAAGAGGACCTAGATCACCTAAGGATGAGGCTGCTGGTATCTTGGAGTAAATCTCTGTATCTTCTAAGTATAAGTTTTGGAATTCTCTCCAATCCCATACAGAAATAATGATCAGATGTGTTTCCCTCTCTTGGCTCTTTCCATTAAATAGATTTCTTTGGAAATGGGCAGTTTTGGTTAACTTGAGTTTAACATCAATATTTTTTTATCTTCTTAAATTCAATTCCTAGTTTGAATTTTATCTAATTTATTTAGAAGATAATAATTTTTGATAACTAGAACTTTTTAAATAGTTTCTACTTTGAGTTTTTAGAAAAGAATTTTAATTTATTTATTTAGTTTATAAAATAACATGTATATATATATATATATATATATATATATATATATATATATAGACTTTAATAATTTGTTTATCTTTTATTTCTTTTCAATTAACTTCACATATGTATATAGACTTCATTTTATTTTACTTATCTTTATTTATTCCAAAATACTCCACATATATAATATTTTCATGTATGTATATAGACTTTACATATTTAATTTATTATCATTTATTACTCATGCATTATATAGCATAATTGTTTTAATCGATGCTTCCTTAAATTATGTTCGTTATTTAAATAAGGCTCATGTGGAGTTTGGATCGGTCAACTAGTATAGGTATCCCTAGATTCCCTTGCATGTTGGATTACCACGTATTCCTGGCAGTATCTTTCAGTCCTTGATGAGAGATAAGTAGTGATTCAATTAATCAATTTGAATAAGTATGATGACTGTTGGTGCTATTCAGAGTCTTTCGAACTCAACACCTTTAAGTAAGGTAACCCCTAGTGCTATTCAGAGCTTATGCTCAACACTCTCAAATGGGCGTTACACTAGTGCAATTCCAGAGCCGTTTGCTCAACACTAGTACTAGGATGAATTTGTACAATACACCTAGTGATACAATGGCCAAAGATCCGATGCTCCAGAGCTTATGCTCAACATCCTATTGGATTGCTCCAGGGCTTATGTCCAACACTAAATAATTTATTTGTTGGGGTTACCTATGTGCTCTAGAGCTTACGCTCAACACATAGTCTTGTAACCCATGTGCTCCAGGGATTATGCACAACACATCATAGAAGTCAATCATGTGTACCAAAACTTCTACACAGTACATAACAAAGGTCATCTCAGTATATTAGGGCTTGTACCCAACCACATAATAAACATCAACCAAGTACATCGGGGATTATGCCCAGTACATAAAAATAATCTGTGTCCATCAAGGCCAATGTCCAATAGATATAACAAAAGTAAAACATGTGCATTGGGGCTTACACCCAGCATATATAACAAAAGTAAAACATGTGCATTGGGGCTTACACCCAGTATATATATCATCAAAATAAATCATGTGCATCAGGGCTTACACCCAATATATAAAATAATCATAATCAACAAAATTCGGGATATTACATCCCTCCCCTCTTAGAACAACACTGTGCCAGTGTTCTAGGGACTAGAAATGGAATCATGAAATAAGGTGGGGTAAGCCTCCTTCATGGTGGTTTCATTTTCCCATGTGGCCTCATCAGGCCTGAAGTGCCTCCATTACACTTTTAGTTGGATGATAGTTCGCCTCCTAAGCTGTACTTCCCTCTTGTCCAATATGTGAAGGGGATCTAGCATAAACTCCCCCTCTGGTTCTACCTATAACAAGGACCAATCAATCACATGCTTAGTATCATATACATACTTCTTTAATAAAGATGCGTGAAAAACATTGTGAAATTTTACGTGAACTGGCAAGGCTAATTCATAAGCCACTCGCCCCTTCTTGGCCAGTATCTCAAAGGGTCCACAAAACCTGGGGGACAACTTTCCACGTCTCCCCAAGATCAAAGAGCTCCTCTTTTCCTTCACTTTTAAGAAGACATGTTCGCCGACTTGGTAATCTTTGTCTTTTCTCTTCTTATCCGCATAACGTTTTTGGCGGTCTTGTGCCTCTTTTAGGTTCTGCTGCACTTTGGTGACTAATTGTTCTAGGTGTTTTAGTAATTCTGGCCCTAGCATGAGTCTGTCTACTGGGCTATCCCAAGTCATCGGTGTCCTACACTTTGTTCCAGATAGTACCTCGAAGGGACTTATCTTGGAATAGGTCTGGTACCCGTTGTTGTATGCGAACTTTGCGAGGTGCAAGTAGTCCTCCCACCTAGTGAGATTGTTCATTACATACATTCTCAGCATATCCTCTAACATTTGGTTTACTTGCTCTGTCTATCCGTCTGTCTGTGGATGGTAAGCTGTACTAAATTTTAATTGTGTCTCCAAACCGGAGAACAAGGATCTCAAAAATTACTAGTGAATTTTGTGTCTCTATCTGAGATGATTTCCTTGGGTATCCCATGCAATCAGAAGATTTCTTTTAGGAATATGTCTGCAATGTGAACAACTTTGTACGTAGACTTCACTGGTATGAAGTGTGCCACTTTGGATAACTTGTCAACCACCACAAAAATGGAATCGTTTTGTTTCTTGCTCTTTGGTAATCCTGTAATAAAATACATACTGATAACCTCCCATTTCCATTTCGGAATGGGTAATGGTTGCAGCAACCCTGAAGGGTATTGGTGTTCCGCTTTGACCAGTTAGCATTCTTGAATTTGGTGATGAATAAAGCTATGTTGGATTTTAAATTAGGCCAAAAGAAGTGTTTCTTTACTGTTGATATCATCTTTTGATATCCTGGATGTCCGTAGTAGGGTTTCTGATGAAACTCTATTAAAATGTTAGACCTAATGTCTTCGCCATCCGGGACATAGAGTCTCTCTTTCGACCATAACAAACCTGACTCATCGATCCTATATTCCTTTTGTTGTTGGAATAAACTAACCTCTTGAACCTTGTTAAGGATTTCGACATAGAATCGATCATCCCTGCTTGCCGTTCTAATCTTGTTGTGCAAGTCTAAATCGGTTTGACTCATAGTTACCTCATATAACATATGAGCTCTTCGACTTAAGGCATCAACGATCTTGTTCTCATTCCCTTTTATGTGTTTCAACTCGAAGTGGTACTCGCTAAGGAAGTCCAACCATCTCACTTGCCTAGCATTTTGGTCAGGTTGGTCGAATAAGTACTTCAAAATCATATTGTCTATTTTCAATAGGAACTTCTTCCCCATAAGGTAGTGTCTCCACATCTTTAAAGCGTGGATGATGATGGCTAATTCAAGATTGTGTGTGGGGTAGTTATGTTCGTGTTCTTTTAACTTCCTTTACTCGTAGCAGAGTGCAAATTCATTCTACACGAGGACTCCACCGAGTCCTTCTTTGCTTGCATCCATGAAAACAACGAAATCCCCATCAAGATCAGTGATTCGTAGTATAGGTGTGCTAGTCAAAAGTTGTTTTAGTTTCTGGAAGCTTTCTTCGCATTTGGTTGTCCACAGGAATTTGTTTGCCTTTTTCTGTAAGGCGGTCACAAGATAAGCAATCCATGAGAATTTCTCAATGAACTTCCAATAGTAACCTACTAATCCTAAGAATGACCTTATGTCGGTGATGCAAGTAGGTGTAGGCCATTCCTCGATGGATTTAATCTTTTTTGGGTCGACAGCTATTCCCTTCTCTGAAATGATGTGACCCAAATACTGTATTTGCGGTTTGTAGAAATCACACTTGCTAAATTTGGCGTAAAGTTGGTGTTCTCGTAATACCCGCAACACAATTCGAAGATGTTCCTCATGTTCCTCCTCACTTTTGGAGTAAATCAGTATGTCGTCAATAAAGACTACTACAAACTTATCCAGGTATTCACTAAATATACTGTTCATCATGAACATAAAATTGGTTGGTGCATTGGTTAATCCGAAACAAATCACCACAAACTCGCAATGGATGTATCAGGTTCGAAAAGTGGTTTTACTGATGTCTTCGTCATGGATCCTTACCTTGTGGTATCTGGATCACAAGTCGATATTCCAAAAGATATTCGCTCCTCCGACTTGATAAAATAAGTCATCTATCCTAGGGAGTGGATATCGGTTCTTGATGGTTAGCTTGTTGATCTGTCGATAATCGATGCACATTCTCATCATCCTGTCTTTCTTATTTACAAAGAGTATCGGTGCTCCCCAAGGAGACACACTAGGTCGGATATAACCCTTTTCTACCAGTTCTTGTAACTGAAGTTTAAGCTGCACTAACTCTGGTGCACTCATGCAATATGGGGCCTTTGAAAATGGTACTGATCTAGGTGTTAATTATATGGAAAAGTATAAGTCCCTCTTGGGTGGTAGTCCCGGTATTTCCTCGGAAAATACATCTTTGAAATCTACAAGAACTGGAAAATCCTCAATTTTCTATTCTCTCTCAGCTTCTATGTTTTGTATGTTAACCGCAAAAAGTTTGCAGCCCTTCCTTATGCATTTCTTAGCTTGTAGGGCGGATATCTGTATGATATAAACCTTCTTGGGTATACCCTAGATCTTCCTTTGATTCCCTTTGTTTTCTGTGCATAAGATTAATTTTTTTGAACACTCAAGCATGACATGGTACTGTTCCAACCAGTCCATGCCTATAAGTACGTCATACGATCCTAGCGGTAAGATATTTAAATCTACCTTAGTTGAAAAATCGTTCATATCTATCTCGCATTCCTTTACTAGTTTTGAGGCTTTCCTTTTGGTACCAGTGGCTAGTTGTACTAGCCATGGTTTCTTGTGTTTATCTCGGTTTAGTTTATAGGTGTCGATAATTTTGGGGGAAACATAGCTTCGGCAAGCGCCGGGGTCGATCAAAATTGAAATAGTTGTGTTTGAAACCTTACCTTCTATCTCGACCATAGTAGCCTGATGGTCCTCTTATCGGCCGTCGAGTGCTGCATAGATTCTTGGGGTCCCTTCCATGTCGCCTACCGTTGGGTTTTCTTGTAAGTTGTGTAAAACCCCATCTGTTTTGTTGGGACAATCTCTGAAGTAGTGGGGCCCTTGGCATTTCTAGCAACTAATTGGTAGCGAGGCAGCCTTGGCTCCTCTATTTATTGTCGATATGTTGGTATTTGGTGCGGGTACATTTGGCCGTGCACCAGGTCGGTTGAAATTTCATTTTGGTGGGAAACAATTATTGTGTTCCTGTATGGCGGTGGCCTAAACCCTAGTCTTCGGTTGTCGAAAAAGGACATGAATCTGTCCTGACTTCTGTTTATGTTTTCATTTCTCGGTTTCCCATGTTCGTAGCAAAGTCTAGCTTTGTGCAATGTTACATCTAGAGTCTTGAGCATGTCGAACTCAATTTTCTGTCAAAAATTGGGAGGAAGACATCCCAAAAATTGTTGTATCTTGACCTTTTCATCTTTCATGTATGGCACATCATGTAGTAGATCCAAAAATATGTTGATGAAGGAATCCATGGTTAGAGAGCCAATCCTTAGTTCTTGAAATTCTTTTATCTTTTTTTCAAAGAACCTTTTTGACATATACTTTTCTTGAAATATCTTGTTGAAAGTACTCCATCTGATATATTTTACTTCGTGCTTTTTAGTATGCTTCAGGTCTCTCCACCACCTGGATGCCTTTCTGTTTAAGTTATAAATGGCCAGTCGTGCCTTCATCTCACTGGAGTAATTTTGTACTCAGAAATATTTATTCATTCCCAATAGCCACTCTTCATCCTTTTCCCTTGTATTCATTTCTCCTTCGTAGGTTGGGGCTTTGATCATACGGAATTCTCCCTGTAGACTATCATCATTTTTCCTCCTTTTCTTGCAAGGGGAGGGTGAGCCATTACTGGAAGATCTTTTATATTCTTCTTCCATGAAGTCAGGTGTGTGTTCTTCTCGTCCCTCCTCTTTAGGACCGCTAGACCTTTTTGTATGGTGATAGTTTTCTTTGGATATGTTTGCTGAGTGGGTGGACTATCTATGGGGGTTTACCCCTGTCAAGCTCTGGAGTAGAGCTTCGTTTATTGCTTGTTGTTCTCATTTTTCATTCATGTTGTCATCTTTAAAAATCTGTAAATATGCTTTTAAACTCTGTATTGTTTTCATTAAGTCGAAATTTAGTTCCACCACAAGTTCTTCTTCTCGGGGTGGTGAATTCAAGTTCCCATGTCTAATGTTGTTCTCTTATGTGTCCATGATTCAGATTGTATTTTATACCTGAAATGTTCAATCAGTCAGTAGAACAAAATTCTGTTAGTTTTTAAAAAAAATCCTAAGTATATTTTTGAAATACATTTTTGCAGCGAATGTCTTTTTAAGTAGTGAGCCCAAAGGTCTCTAAGTGTTTGAAACTGGGCTCTGATACCACTTGTAATGTCCCTAAAATCTGAGAATAATTTTTTTATATGGGTTACTAATGTCGTTCGGATCTAAAGTCTATTTAAAATTAACTTCAACACTGTATATTATTACTGAGAGATATACATGTATCTCGTTGGAGGATCTTTCATTTATAATTTGCATGGAAATTTGTAATCTTACTTATGATATTTCTAATGGTTTAAAGTGTATGGTAAGGACTTCTACTTCTTATACCGGTGTTTTATCATTATGTTCTACTTTGATTATTTTAATGCTAATGGATCCATTGTGGTCTAAAAAGTATTGTTTAAAGATGATCTCATTGCTATGTGACATGCCAATGTTTATACATTTAAAATCCTTGTTTTACTAGTTGAATGTATGCTAAATAAGGTGACTGTATTTTACTCAATAGGTAAAAGATGTATTTAGTAAATATTATAATCCTGAATGGTTAAGAATAGTGGTGATGGATTTGGGATTACTTAGATTTTGAGCTAAAACATAACCTACGCTTTGTTTTCCAGGTGCCCTGAAGTGATCCTAAGCTAGCACTTAAGATTGTGTAAAAACATAAAAGAGCATTTTGATGGCAAGGCAAAGCTATAACCTAAGCCATGGCTATTGCAATGAAATTGAAACTTGTAAAAATAATGCATCTCACCCACTATAGGGAGTGGGTAAAAAATCACATTTGTAGTGGAGGTAGATGGCTTTTAATGTAGCCCATGTGATGGCCACATGGTGACTATGCCAAGCTGGAGGTAAGTAAAACCCTATGCTCAAACATTTAGTTTGGTTTTCGTTTGTTTTTGTGGAGGGAGAGTAGAGTTCTCGGCTGGCTCCATGGCTATGGGGGAGCCTACGCTCGATCTGAGTGTTGCTCATGGTCTGCACTTACCCTAATGACATGATAGTGTGGAGAACGTTGGGATTGTTTAAGGTAATCTTTGTAAACCAATGCGTTTGCACAAACTATTGTTTGTTTTCACATTTCTCTTTTGCATTGTTCAGTTTGCTCATTAACTTGTTTTGCTAACGCCCAGGTTTTGTCTTTTGACAGGCGTCTAGCAAAGGAAGTTTCAAAGTTTTCTTGGGTGAAGTACTAGGGCAGAGGGGATTATTGGCACGAATGTCCATGGTAATCCCAAGTCCATTGCGACCTTTCTTCCCTTCATACGAAGTCGATGTATGTTCTGGGTTGTCACTGAGAGGTTTCCATGTTGTGTGTTTGTAAAGTAGTTAACCTTCGGGGTTTAGTGATGTATGTTCATACTCTATTTGTGATTACTGGAATGATCTGTTTACTTGGGGTTGCGTAAGCAGATTTATTCTATGGGAAGCTTGCTAAGAAAATTGTATAAGTTAAATAATTTCAAGCCTGTGAAGGCGTTTGACAGAGGAAGTTTTCCTTTCGGATCATAGCCTGTGAAATCCTCGACTCTCAGTTTCGTTGATGTATTTATTGTTTATATAAATTTTGATCTCATTTTTTATAATGGAAGAAAGCCTATGTTTAGAAGGAGAGGTCGTGGATGTAACTGTTTCAGCCATCCTGTAGGCTGCGTTTGACTTGGAATACTTATTTATAAAAAACCAATTTTTATTTAGTGTTTAAATGATGTATCTATGCCTCGGCTAAATTCCTTTTTAATTAAAAGTCCGGTACTGTGGATTCAAATATTTGTTTGGAAAACACTCGTCATTTTTGCTATTTATGCGATTGGATTATGGTTTCGATCTATTTGTATGAATGTAGAAATATCGTATTTAAATCCTAGGTAGGGCTCTATTCTGTAAATGCAATTTTATTTATGCTAAAAGGAAAAAACGATGCTCTACGTTTTTAAAAGGAAAACGCCTGCAATGGTTTCTATGTGATTTAATAAAATCTTGAAGAGCTTTTACTTGGTTTTAGAATCCTCCATAGAGATGTGGGAGAAGCCCTAACTCTATCAATAATTTCTTTTAAATTAAAAATAATACCAAGCATCGAAGTTCTTGAGCCTATTCTGTAGCGTAGCTAGCTCCTCTCAGTGGATGGATGGAAAATGAAGCTCTTAGGGATTCAATCCTGAGCCTGTATATTGGATTTGTATGTTAGCATAATTATTATCGTGGTCTTTGTTGATGCTATTTCAATTTAGTTGTTTACTTGCATTATTACATCTGTTCTTTTAAATGGTTAAAAATACGTTGGTTGACTCCTGCCATGGGAAGTGAATCGCTCCACGCCTGGCAGGGTTTTAATGAGCTTTTAGAGTTAAAAGAAATTTGTTTCATGTTTAACGTGTTCTCTGTTTGGATAAACGTTATGCGTATAATCCTAAATTAGTTATGTTTAAATCCAAAACAAAACTAGGGTAGCGTTTAAAGGAAACTATATAAAGATGATTATGTAAATACCTTGCCTGTTTCATACAGTAGCTTAATCGTTCTTAGAAGACTTAGGGTCTCATGAGACTTTCAAGGTTGAAACGTTTAAATGAAATCTTGATTTTCTATAAGGTAAATAAACACAGTATTTAAGGGTGTAGATCTAGCACAAGATACATGGAGTTAAACTCTATAAATAAACTGTAACAGTCACAGATCTTGTTCTCAACTTATCAGGATCTACGTAGGCTCTAGATGGCAGGCAAAACTAAGCTCCTTCACGCCTTGAGCTTTGATACCATGTAGAAATTTTGTTGAGCTTTGATCTTTAATTCTTTTAGATGCAGAGACTTGAAGAAATGAGACAATTCAATCCAAGAAATTAATACACCCATAACATAAGATATACCCTGGGGAAAATACTCAAACTTATGAGAACAAAAACCCCAGCATTTATTCTCAGTATAATATAATGGATAGTAGAGAATGCTTTATTTTACAACATAGAAGATTGCTTTCGAAAGATAAGAGATCACCAAACTTCTTGGTGAATATACGGAAGCAATATAGAAGAGAGATCAATCGGATGTGTGCCCAACACAACAATAACAAGCACAAATAATACCTTGCACAAAGAGAACCGCCTTTCCTTCAATGGAGAAGAGAATTCGCTTCACACTGGATTCAAAAATACTGTATATCATATTTATACATTCTTCTCTTATATTTTTAACTTCTAACTTCAAGATAAACTCTCCCTCAAATTGGATGTATTAATATTTCATGGAGTGGTGTGCCCCACTTCTCATGCAGTGCTTCGTCTCACTAAGTTGTCACTTACAATGAACTCGCCTCTTAACTGAAAGCTTTCCCACTTAGTTAGGTGATAAATTAAGTGTTGACATGCAAGTGTCACAACTCACGTGCCATATTTTAGTTTAACATAAGTGTTATCATGCAATAACACTTAGTTAACTAGATCTTCTCTTTAACTAAAGTGTCGTCTTTTAGTTTAACTAAAGTGTGAATACTTTAGTTAACTAGTCCCTTTTATTTAACACTTAGTTAATTGAAATCATGCTGATTGATTTACTTGAATTGACCATTGTGAGTTCTTTAGTTAACTGAGACATATCTTTAACCGATTCTTTAACTAAAGCATTGATACTTAACTGAAGCTTTATAACTGAAGCTTTAATAATTTGAGTTCTCTTTAATTGGCTGAAGTGTCTGCATGGAAAATTTTGAATTCTCTTGATCTCTATGCTTTATCTTTTATTTATTTATCTCTTACTGCATGGTCAATATGTGTTAACTTTAATTATACATCACATTATGTTATACTAAGAAGAATTATCAGATGTTGTGATCATATTATATTATTCTGAACCAAATGATCATATGCTAAAGTAATTCACTTTAGAGGTGATCAATCTCTAAAGGAGACTTAATAGAAATTTGGTGATCATGGTTAATAATATATCACACAACATTAAATGCTTTTAACAAGTAAAGAATGGCCTTTATAAGGAAGGTCCACCTCTATACGGGAGGCCCATCTCATGGATACCTTTATACAGAAGGTTCACATGATAACCATGACTTGACACACACAAGTCCAGAGCCTTGTCCAACAAGACTTTACAACATCATTACTTTTATCAATTACCTCTATACGGGAGGATTAAACTTTACACGGAAGGCAATCAAAGTGATCACCGCTATACGGGAGGATCAATCTTGGCTACACAAGATTGGTTTGGAGAATGTCTCTTGATGTTGTATATTTAACATTTTTGCTATAATTGATCTTATTTTTGTGTTTTAAATCCTTGTGATGGCTCTAAAATTTGTCTCGAAGCTTGCAGGTTGAGCTGAGTGATGTTTGGTGATGACAGAGACCATTGTTGAATTTTCATACTCCTTATCAAGTGTGAAAAGGATTTAGAGGTGTCGAGCTGAGTCTTTTTACTTTCTCGTGCTCATAAATACATGAGAATAAGTCACTGAGTTAGTTTTTATCTCTTTTTCGGGCTCATAAAAATTCTATGAAAAAGGAACCCTCCTGGAGTTCTCCTTTAAGCTCTTTTCAGACTCCCTAAATAGGAAAATATCGCCAAGCGAACTTGATTCTTTCACGCTTGTAAACGTATTAGAAAGGTCATATTTCTAGTGATTGTTTACCCCTTTTTCGGAACAATAAGACTATCTATGAAAAAGGAATACTCTAGTTAATCATGACTAGAAGAGTTCTCTCTCACGTTGTTTTATCCCTTTTCGAGTGAGGAGACTAAAATTTATGAAAAAGTACTCATTGGAGTCTTCTTTATTCCTTTCAGAATCTCTAAACATGAAATGATGTCGAGTTTACCTTCTTTGGACTCGTTAAAATCTAACATTGAAGAACCTGTACAGGGACGAACCCCTCCTCTCTTAGGTTTGTTAAACACGTGAGATTGAACTTGTCCAAAGGATGAGCTATACCGAGCATCTGTTACCCTCCTCAAGCTCGTTAATAAATAAAGAGGTACTCATCAATCATGATGGGGAATAAGGAAAGAGTTTGTATTCACTTCTATTAATGGTAGTTTATAGTTGCTCTTGAACATGGCACTCATTTGTATCTCATTCAAACCACTTGGATAATCTACTTGTCCTTTAGTCTCACCAATTCCATGAGTCAATATACTCCTTTGGGTCATACGAAGAATGCATCAATTATTAGTTGCATTAGGTCTTGGTGTCTATCTCATCGTGTCGATACTACCAAGTCATGCCATTCCATGTTCAAGGGAAGTCTATTGTTGATTCAACCTCTGTAGTCGTTATACCTTCCTTTGTGTCGGTCACCCCTGAGTCAGTCTCAAAAGTTTCTCTATGGTATGATCTACCTCAAAACATATTTGATCGTGTTTTGTGTCGATGATGGGGGAAACATCATAGCCCTCCTTCGACGAGTTTATCCTTGTCGACTTCAAATCATCATCCAAGGATTGAACCTAGAAACTAGTTGACTACCTTGGGCCTGCATGCCCTAATGGCAAGTTAACTCGCTTTCAACAGTAAGTATACATCATTGACTTTTGATTGAAATATTCCACCGCATGTTCGACCTCAACTCATTGATTCACATTCGACGATATGTACTATGATACCTTGGGGATCATTGACATGAATGATGATTTCCCTTGCACTTGATAACGATCTACATCAATGACTGGTAATCAAGTGGTTTCTACCATGTTCAACATCAACACAATGTAATCACATGGTTAGATTCGTATCATTGCGGATTTGTATTGAATACCCCAGTTTAATTTATGTATCTTACCCAGGATGCAATGGATATTTTTTGAGTCATGTCACATGGATCCACTCTTGTATTGGTCGTGGCTATGTAATTATCTCATCATAGATCTACGCTTGTGTCTAGTAGCCATGATTGTGTCTAGTCAGTTAGTACTAACATGGATCTACAATGTATTGGTTGGTAGCCATGTTATGAGTCATTTAAGACATATATCTCATAGTTTGTTGTACTGTAGAAGGCTTTGTTCAGCACTTCAACCAATGGTCCTCGCCTCAAATTTCTATATATCAAAGCACCTCACCTATCCTATCTTGCTAGCTTCATGCTTTGGGGGGCATTCTGTTACACCAAAATCTCGTCATCGTGAGTTGTGTGTCCTTCGTTTGTCCCAATTCCTAAAGCACTTAAGCCAATTTATTGAAGGAAGAGTCGTGGTTATCCTTTTTCCCTTTGTTGTCACCCCGAGTCACCTTGCACATTTACAAAGTGCATCAAAATCCTAGTGACGTGCTCTGCACATTGACAAAGAGTGTTAATGACACATTTTTTCTTTGAACAGAGTGCATCACTCCTCAAAGACGCATGTTTCCTGTTGACAAAGTGTGGCACTTTCAGTTTAAAGGGAAAAAGAGAAGCTTCGAGCAACTTCTAGAACCCATGGCTTCATGGAGGCTTATCCCTATGAACTAGGAAAGGTGGCATTTGATCCCCTTACCTCTTGGGATGATCCCTTGATCTTATCCCACAAATACTCAACCTATTCTATCCCTTTAGGCCTATATATAAAAGCCCTCTCTTCATAGCTATAGAGGAGAAAGATAGAGCACCTAAATGCAAACAAATCATGAAATACTAAGACACCTACAACCATTTTCGAGAAATCAAGCATAGTCACCTACAACCATTTTCTCATTTTCTCAAAAACCGTGATGTGAGTTTCTCCAATTTTTGGCTGGAAGAGGTATAATTGCATTCCCAACACCCCTGCAAAGTTTGGTAAAAACCTAGTTTATATTTTTGGAAAAATGACATTTATTTTAAAGCTACAAATTGCCAGTCCATTGGCTACAAAATCTATTTTTTTTGCATTATTGCTAGCATGGGGAATTGTTCATGATGAAATTTCATACCTCTTGATGATCAGATACATTGGTGGTGGCTTGTTGACAATGAATTTTTGAGGCCTGCATTAAAAGTGAATATCATTTAGCTTGGTTGACACAGGGTTGCATGAGGACATGCGACATTTTCAGTTTGGGGGAGATGACGAGCCTTGGATTTATCATCATTTTACCTTATATATATTCCATTTTACTCATCCATATCCATGCACTAATCTCTTCTTATGCTCATATACCCGTTTTTATGCTCAAGTTATTTTTCCATTGTATGTCTTAGTATTTCATTTTATTTTTTACTAACATTGAGGGAATTAGTGTACTATGTATTTGCTTTGAATATTGAATCAATTGTTGGAAACAACTACAAAATATTTGAGGGAGTTCTGTAGTAGTTGCAGAACCTTTGTTGTAGAACTACATAAACTCTGCATGAAGATGCAGAACCTCCTACAAAAGCTACAGAAGCTACAAAAAGTCAATAATTCAAATTTACCTTCAACCACCAACTTTGGAGAAAAATATTCATTAGGAGTAATGGATTTTTATAAATCCATTATTTATATTATTTTTGTATGTCTCAAATCGTGATGTTAAATTAAAGTTGGTAAATGGAGGTGGATATGAGTGCATATTTGACTTATCCACAAAGATTTGAATATTTATATCAAATATATGATGGACCTAAGAAGTCAAAAGTTGTTAGGAGACATTTGGGATGAGTTTTGACTATTTTATTATAGCCTCTATCCCTAAATTCGAATTTGACTTCGAATGTATTCTAAATAGCATGTAGTTAGCAAGGATCTTGGATTAGTTTTGAATTAGTTTTGAGATCCAAACTTTTAGGAATTTGTTGAGGATATTTTGGACCCTCATTTATTATTTGTTATGGAGAAATCATGTATAAATAAGAGTTCATTCTCCATTCTATGGGAGAGGACTCTTAGAGCATTAGTCCAATTAATGATGGAATATTTTCAATTATATCTTGATTCCATATAGCTCTTAGTTTTATTATTTTCTTTTTGTAGCATGATTTTATTCATTTTATGGTCATGTAGTTATAATTTGTTGCTTTGTTTCAATTAGATAATTTTGCATTTCTCATTATGTAGTTTATTTCTGCAGTTTGATTTTAATCCATAGATTAGTGATTTAAATGTTTATTTTTACAATGAATGTGCTTAATGCAATAATGTTATTTACTCCATTGGATCATAAACAGTAACTTGTATTTGGCAAGGATAGCTTTTAGATTTTATTTATGCAATTTCACTTTATGTCAAGTGTGTTGTGAACTTAGATTTAGAATTTACTTTCTTGCACAGTGTGAACGTAGTATTAGAATTTACTTTTCCCACAAAGTGTGACATAGTTCTAGAATTTACTTTTCTGTAGAGTGTGAATGTAGTTTTAGAATTTACTTTCAAGTGTGAATTTAGTTTTAGCATTTACTTTCCTGTCGTGCGATTTACTTTCCTTGCAATTTAGTTTCAATAGTTGTTTAGATGGCTAGTTCCTTTCCAAGACAATGTAACTGCTCATACCATTGTTTGTAAGTAAGGTTATTGAACTACAACTTTAAGTAGATAAACTAACGTAAGAGGAGACTGTGGTTTGCACATACAACGCACGGTAACTCGCAAGTTCTCAACGAACCTCGGGTTGACAATTAATGTACACTTCTTAGTTGTTTTCTAAGTAATTAGAAGGCAATTAAAAATCCCATCATGTGTCTCACTCATTGCAGCCATAGTATTTCTCATATTCAAAGTGCTTTTTCCTTGTCTTTTTTCGAAATTTAGAGCTTGATTTGAGTCCTAGTTAGTCAAGTGGTTGTTTCTCAAGTCATGGGAAATTTCAATCCCTTGCGAGTGCAACCAGTCTTGTGACTCCTTTTAGTATCTGTAATTTGTTTTCCCTTATTTCTAAATCCTCTGAAAACTAGGTTGTTGTGATTTTTGCGCAATTTGGTGTGAGTTTTGTGTTCTATTGCATTTTTGGGTGATTAACTTCTTGAGAAGTTTTGTCTGTTTAAATATTGCAATAGTAAGTAGTCTCTAGTATTTTGAATCAAGATTAAAGAAGTAATATCATTCTTGTCATTTTTGAGTACATTAGCTTGGAAAATAAAAAATTCTTTACTCTCTTCATTTTGAGTGGGTTGCTTGAAGTTGTTGAGAAGAGTGTTTTATGCTTTGGGTAGTTGTTTGAAAATATTTGAAAGAGATAAAAACTTATGTGCTTATTTCTTCTTGGTGTTGAAAAGTTCATCTTCATCTCCTTGAAAAGATTAAGTGAATTTAGGCCTTCTCAAAGTATTGAAAAAGCTAGTGAATGCTCGCATATTTTTTGTTTCCCTTTCACCTCTTTTGTTCCTTAATTTAAAAGCAGAGTTATTGCAATAAAAAATAAGTTCAGCCTTTCATTTTTGCTTGTAGATCTAGCTTAGTTGAAAAGAAAAAAGAAAAAAGATTCTTGGTTTGGTATGTTATTTTTCATTTTGTTGGATTAAATGAAAGAGTGTTTGTAGTCTTTTGGTTTGATTGGAAAAGAAAGTAAAAAGGGTGCTTTGCTCATTTTCTCTCGGAAAAGAAAGGTTTCTCCTTCCTTTAGCTACTTTTCATCGAAAAAATGAAAGACTTGCATTTCATTTAGCTTAGTTGTGCAGTTTGTTTATTTTACAAGTCTACACTTCATGCATTCATCTAACCATATAAGATAAAATCAAGCAGTAGCCTAGGTTAATTGTTTTTAGAAACTCGTGTGATAGGGAAGAGACATGTTCTGGCATCTTTAAACATAGAAGTTTTCGTTATATGCATGCACTGCATCCCGGGGACTTGCATTTCTTCCACATACCAGTTGGTATATCGAATGGACTTTCACATAGCTTTGGGTATATAGAAAGCTACTTCGTGTACTTGAAGGTATATAGGAAATCTCTTGTCTTACGGTTGTGCATTAGATAGCACTACTACAGATTGGAGCTCTCACGTACCTTGTGTATATCAGGAGACCCCATTAGGATCCTGAAACCATTCGAGTCAACCATTGGTCGTTTTGGCATGGCAATACACTGAGTACAACACTCGGAGAGTGATTCAAACTTGATAATCCTACAACTAAAAAACAAGTTTGCATGCAAAATTAATGGACTAAAAAATTATAGGAATTCCATTTGGGACACTATGGAATGGTTTGATGCACTAAACCTTAGGAAATTCCTAGAGATCATAATAGCTTGGTCAATAAGTTAGAAGTAGCAGCATCCACCCTTCAGCCAACGGGTGAAATGATAAATGGTGATGGAAAGCTTGAAATCAACTTCAGAACTTCAGTCCCTAACAATGTGGGTCATTGGTAGCTTTTTAATGATGACAATCATGTCTTGGTATTTATTCAAAAAGTTTAGGAATTTTCATATTGTAATATATGCTATCAGTAGGAGGGTAAAGAGCATCGAGAAGAAGAGGAGAATGTGGTGAATCAAATTCCTAGGGGCCTCATTTATTTAGAGAACATCTTTGACAGGAAAGATGGGAATAGAAATAAAGCATGGGGATTATATAGAAGTCAACATTGGAATAGATAAAGACTAAAAAATTATAAAAATTGGTAAGGGTACATCGGAAAAGGAAAGAAAGAACTTAATAGACCTTGTTAGTGATTATAGAGATGTGTTTGCATTTACATATGATAAGCTAAAATGATATTGAGAAGATGTATTTCAACACACTATACCCATTAAGCAGGAAATGAAAGAAGTAAAAGCTTTCCGCCAAAAATTAAGACAGATAAATCCAAAAATGGTACCCATAGTAAAAAAGGAGGTGGAAAAGATGTTGACCGCTGGAATCATTGTGCCAACAAGGCATTCGACAAGGTGCTCAAATAATTTTGGTAGTTTCAAGGAAGAAGAATGGGTCAATTAAAATATGGATATATTTTAGAAATCTTAACATATCTTGCTTAAAGACAATTATCCACTGCCCAATATGGAGATCCTTCTTCAAAGAGTAACAAGTTCTAAGATGATGTCCATGCTGGATGGATTTTTTGAATACAACCAAATGATAATTAACAAGGAAGATAGACATAAGACCACCTTTACCACACCTTGGGGAATATTTGAATATCTAAGAATGCCTTTCGGTTTGCTAAATGTCGGGACTACCTTTCAATGGGCCATGGATTATGCATTTAAGGAGTTGATTGGAAAGATCGTAAGGATTTACCAAGATGACCTCACAGTTTTTTAAAAATAAAGATCAATTTATGTAGGTCACCTTAATCAAGTATTTGAAAATTGGCGCAAGTATGGCATATCTTTAAATCTCGCCAATTCAGTTCTCGGTATTTACAAAGGAAAATTGTTGGGCCACATCATCTCAAAGGATGGTGTAAATATTTACCCAGATCAGGTTGAAGCCATAAAGTCCCTCTACCTGTAAATCTAAAGGCCCTTCAATATTTTAATGGTCAAATCAATTTCATAAGAAGGTTCATTCAAAATCTAGCATAATTAATGAAACCATTGCAGAAACTTTTGAAAAAGGATGCTAAATTTGAGTGGACTAATGAAGGAAGATATGCTTTCAAATGCATTAAAGATAACATTGCTAAATCACCAGCCCTAGTCAGCCCAGATTACTCCAAGGAATTTCATATATTCTCATTCACCTTAGAAGATACAATTGCAGGAGTATTGCTCCAAAATAATAATGAAGGGTTTGAGAAGCCTATAGTTTTCTTCAGCAAGGCCTTACAAAAATATGAGTTAAAATATACTTCAATGGAGAAGTAATCATATTCTCTTGTAAAATCCTTAAAGCACTTTAGAACATATGTTGGATATTCAAGGATAATTGGCTATGTCCCTCATTCAACGGTTAAGGATATCTTGTCCCAGTAGGATTGCTTAGGCATAAGAGGAAAGTCGGTATCGCAAATCCAAGAATATGCTCTAGAAATCAAACCCATCAAATTAATAAAAGGACAAGGGTCACTAGTAAAAATGTTAACTCGGAGTAATGAAGAAGCCATAGGGATGGTATATTTAAGCATTGGTCATATTTAAGCATTGGTCATGTCAGAGGAGCTTCAACATCTAGGACAGTTGCAATGGTATTTAGATATAATATATCTTCTTGTTAACTTTAATTGCTCAGAGCATCTAATTGGTCATAAAAGAAGGGTTCTAAGGATTAAAATCCATCAGGTATTTCATGAGTCAAGAAGGATTGGGGTGGATGAACCTCGATGGCTTGGTACTTAGGTGCGTCGATGAGCCAGATTCAAGAAATATTTTGGCTGAGTTCCATTCAGGATTTGGTGGAGGGAATTTTACAACAGATACAACATCCCACAAAATTCTCAGAGAAGGTTACTACTGCCCTAATTTGTTTGCATATGTACACAAGTTTGTCAGGTATTTCCTATAGTGTTAGTTGTTCACTAGGAAGCAAAAGTTGGCAGCCTTACCATTACAACTAGTAGTGGTTCAACCACCTTTTCAGCAATGGGGTCTTGACTTCATTTGTTAGTTTAAGGAAAATTTGAGAAATGTTCATACCTTGATCCTTACTGCCACTGATTATTTCACCAAGTGGGTGGAGGAAATCCCCACTAAGGATGCAACTAACAAAGTAGTTATGAATTTCCTATAAAATAAAATCATAACTAGATTTGGGTACCAACCAAAATAACAATTGATAATCCTTTTGAGTTGGTGTATGGTTTAAAAGTCTCTTTTCCCATCTACCTCTAGTTACCAGTGTATCAAATGATTCATGATTATGATCCAAAATAAAATTCCATGCAGAACAGAGTATATCAGATCATTGAATTGATTGAGAATAAAAGGAAGGCATTCGACCAGAGTATCAGGAACCAAGGCAAAGTCAAAGGAAAATTTGGCAAGTCTGTCAAGCCAAGGGATTTCCATATCGAAGATTGGGTTCTATTGTGGGATAAGAGAAGAGAGAGGTCAGGAAAGCACCGGAAATTTGAATGCCTTTGGATGGGACCGTACACTATGTTAGGATATTTCAATACTACATCCTTGTCTTACCTAGCATTATTTATTTTTCCTAGTTGTTGATGATGTCATTTTCCCCCTAGTGGTGTGCATATGTTATACAGGATCCATCTATAACCTTTTAAGCCCTGCATGCATCATTTTAGTACCACTTTAGTCAGTTCCCTATTTTATGGGAACCTACTGAGTGTTCCAGTGCAGTCCACCTGAGTTATCTGACTCTTGTGGGGGGTTAGAGATCCAGATGCCACTGATTGTGGCCTCATGCATCCTTTTCTGACTGGCATGCATGACAGACTCACTATTGTGCCCTCCTTAGTTAGTTAACTGATTATGACTTTAGTTAATTAACTTTAGGTTCAGTTCAGTTGAATTTGAGTCTTCTAGAGCACTCCAGTGGTGATAATCCCTATGTTAGACCAACCGAGGTTTAAATTCTCCTGAATGATTAGAATTCTCTCCATTGTATTATAATTATTCAGTATACTGAAAATTAAGTAGTGTGACATTATTTTGCTCCTATCTGAGTTCTGCTGCATTATTATTCTTCTGCTCTTTTTTACTGCACTTTTCACTTTTCTTCAATTTTTTTGCTCATTCTTTCTTTGTGAGGTATCCATTAGCTCTTAGATCTGTTGTGACATATAATTTCACATGGTATCAGATCCATTAGAGTGAATAGGTTGAGCAGTTTCTTTCAGTAGTGCACCAGAAGCCTCTGGAATTCCCACAACAAATCCTGGTGCCATTGCATTGAATTCATTGGAGAAATCCAATGAGGTCTATCCAGGTGTGAAGGATCTGGATAAAAGTTCCTACTATCCTAAATTAGTTCTCAATAGTATTCTACCTCCATTATTGAGAGTTTTTTGCAGGTTATTCGAACTTTTTTTAGTGCAACAACAGTTGCAGCAGTAGTAGTAGCAGATATTTTCCATTGTTTTTGCAGGAATTCTACAACAGCTTCCATGTATCTGAAAGGAATTCCTCCTCTCTCTCCATTCAACTATGATGAGTGGAAACCAAAGATGATAGCATATATGAAGAGACAAGGTCTTTTTGACATGTGTATTGGTGATATGAGATATTTTGCTTCCTATGAAGAAAAGAATGATTGGCTAAATGAATGTGGTAGAGCCTTTGGAGCAATGTGAATTGCTATGTCTCATAGTATACACTACCTCATGGAAACTGCTGAATATCCAAATGATCTATGGGCCCAACTGGACAAAACATTTGGTAAGCAGAATGAAGTGATTGGTGCAAATTATTTGGATAACAAGCCTAGTGATACCTCCTTAAGTGTTCTCTCTAATTATGTCTCAGCCTCAATCATATCTCATAATGAAGTTTTTCAAGATGAAGAAAAAGCTACAGATTCAACACTCATGTTCGCAATGTCTTCTATTTTGAAATCTGAGCAAAATAAGCCAGTTCATACTCTAGAATCTAAAGAGGTTTTTAAATCCTCTCTTTCACATGAGTTTGTTGGTGCACAGAATGATGATATATTGAATGTTTTGGAGGTTAAATCAGAGTTTGGAGGTGATGCATTCGCCCTCCTTGATCACATGCTTCCTATGTACTTTTATCTGATAATTGGCACATGTTCTCAGAGTTTCATTGAATATGGAGGACACTACCATTCGCTTGGGTTCAAGTCTCAGGCATATTTTGGTTTTGATCTTACCCTTGTTGGTTCAAAGGAAATCACAAGAAACCATCTATCAATTCTTGGAGCTGATTTGAATTCCAAGCCATCACCATCATGTCATAGTTCATTTGGTTATGATTTCACATATGTTGGTTCAAAGGAGATATCAAAGAACTATCTACACATTCATGGAGTTGATCCTACCTCAGCTGGTTTGAATCACAGGTTCCAGGATGATCTTCATATCTTTGGATTTGTTCTCACCATGTTCGGTCTCAAGAACAAGTTCAGAAAGTCTCCATATTCACTTGCATCTAGTAAAGGAGAATACAAGTGTTGGAAGGCGGGTTTGATGAGTCAGCATCGCAGCATTGCGGATGCTGCACAAGGCCAAAGGTGCTGCGAAAGGAGGAAAACAACGCACAAGGAGACAAGTACTTTTTGTAGTATTGGGTCATTTGGACCATGTCATGAGTATTATGGGTCATTTTGACCGCATTATGTGGGTTTTGGGTTAGTCGTTTTGTAAAGTTTGTTAATAAGTAGTAGGACGGTTGCCTAAGTCGACCGCAATTGTAAAGGCGTAAGCCTATACATAGATGTAGGTTTGTAAGTGTT
This sequence comes from Larix kaempferi, assembly GCA_027924585.1. Lineage (NCBI taxonomy): Eukaryota > Viridiplantae > Streptophyta > Pinopsida > Pinales > Pinaceae > Larix > Larix kaempferi. Next base: position 5,810,059 of record BSBM01000606.1, on the reverse strand, counting down.
GAGATATCGATCTATATATATATGTTGAGGTTGATCTCGAGAGAGCTTGATGAGGAGATAAATGAAGACTAAGAATTGATGAATATCTTGTTGTATCTGGGTTTTTGCGGAGATGAATATGATGTGACATATTTTTTGAGCAGAATCCTTGCATTCTTTCCATTTTTCTGTGGTAAATGCATTATTTGATGTTAATTTGTGAATGATGCAATGTTTCCTTGCTGCGATTAATGCTTTACTATTGTATCTGTTGTGCATTTATGGCTCTGTCAATGATAAGATCTGTTGAATAATGTTGCGATTATGCTTAATGCTTGAGTAGAATGCTTAGATATATTTCTAGATATTGCAATAAAGTTGGTTAATTGATGCACAACATCCTCCTTCATTCGGTGGAAACATGGTTCCATCAACTCTCCCTTGAACATCTCGGGTGAGACCTCATCTGCTTTGTAGGTGTTGCTGGACAGGGTAAAACCTGTCTGGGCCAGTGCTCAGGGAGATCGCGGTGGTTTGGGTGTCAACAGCGTGAGGAACCCCTATCGATGTGTTTGTGTTAACAAATGGTTCCGTTGCCAAGACTGTAGTGCGAAGTAAAAGGAGGATATGTTGTGGCATCCGACGAAACCAGATATCCAAGATTGGTTCGACCTAAAATTGTGAGAGTTCACTGAAAAAGAAAATCAGAACCCTGGGTTGTCGACAGATTGGTGGTTGGAAAAGTACATTCACTGTTGGTTGTGTAGCCAGATCTTCCAGTCTCATAGATGATATTATTTCAGCTGTTTTTGTACCCTAGTTTTATATGATATGTAGGTGGACTGTACACTCACCCCAATGGGGGGGTGTGGGGGGGCATCGCCCCCCCACGGGGTTCCAGGGGGGACCATCCCCCCTGGTTGGGGGGTCGGGGGCGTAGCCTCCGAGAAAAAACTTTTGGGGCTGTTTTCGCTAGTTGTTTTGCGGGCCCATGGTTTTGGGTATCTCGTGGTATTTTCCCATTGTATTTCCCCTATAAAAGAAAGACATTGTAATACAACTAGAGCAAGATGTATTAGGTTTTATGCATTATAAAGATCTCTGAGATATGAAGAGAGGCTGTGTGAGACAGTGAAGAGGAAGTGCAGCGGTTGTGCTACAGGTTGTATCCCTTCACTTTGTTGGATGGAATAATAATAAGGACTGGCAACTTCAGTGTGGACGCAACCCAAGTTGGGGTGAACCTCGATATATCTGTGTCTCTCTTGTAATGTGTGTGTGATTATATTTGTATTTCTGTGTATTGTTATTGCTCTACGATCCTGTTTTTCTAACAATTGGCATCAGAGCCGAAGGTCTATTTGGAAAATAAACCCGCAGGAAGCTAGGGTTTCTGGTTCGAGTGGGAGCAATGGCGGAAGAAGGAAAGTTTAAGGTCGAGAAGTTTAAAGGAAAAAACTTCCAGTTATGGAAGATGCAAATGGAGGAGTATCTGTACCAGAAGTATCTATTCTTACTATTGGGAGGAAGAGAAAAGTAGTCGGCGGCTATGAAGGATGAAGAATGGGAGGTTCTTGACAGAAAGGCTCTGGGAACAATATGGCTGAGCCTGGCTTCGTCGGTGGATTTCAATATCTCAAAAGAAACGACAACGGAGGGTTTGATGAGCGCACTGGCTAAGCTGTATGAAAAACCCTCGGCCTCCAAAAAGGTATTTCTAATGAAGCGTTTATTTAATATGAAGATGTTTGAAGGTGGATCTGTTACTGATAATTTAAATGAGTTTAATACGGTTACAAATCAGCTAAGTTCTGTAAGTGTGAACTTTGATGATGAGGTTAGGGCTCTTCTAATCTTGTGTTCATTGCCAGAAAGCTGGAATAGCTTGGTCATGGCTGTAAGTAACTTTGTCTCTGGTTCAAACACCTTGAAATTTGATGATGTTATTTTTAGCGAGGAAATGCGAAGAAAAAGCACAGATGAGACATCATGTAATGTGTTGACCATGGAGAGCAGGGGAAGACAAAAGGAGAGAGGAAAGAGCCAAGATAATCGCGGTAAGTCTAAAACAGGCAGATCCAAGTCCAGACTGGGAAAAATAGAGTGCTGGAACTATGGAAAGAAAGGACATCTGAAGAAAGACTGCAGATCTCTAAAGAAGAAAGGAGATGCACAGAAGGAAACTACCCAGGAAGCAAATGTAGCAGGTGATGTGTTACAAGATGCTTTGATTCTTGCATTAGATAATACTAGTGATTATTGGGTAGTAGATTCAGGAGCTTCATGTCATGCTACACCCCATAGGAAATACTTTCATGAGTATGTTCCTCGCGATTTTGGACATGTTTTATGGGGTGATGATGAGCTATGTAAAATTGTTGGAATGGGTAAGGTATGGATAGAAGTTAAGAATGGAACTGACTGGCTGTTGAGAGATGTTAGGCATATTCCTGCTATGAAACGAAATCTGATCTCAACAAGGTAGTTGGGAGATGTCGGCTGTCTATTTACATTTGGAGAAAAGTGGTGGAAAATCACTAAAGGATCAATGGTGATAGCAAAAGGAGACATAATAGGTACGTTGTATTTATGTCCTCATAATACGGACCATTCTATCTCTTTAGCTTCCACAGGAACAGATACAACATTGTGGCATCATAAGCTTGGCCACATGAGTGAGAAGGGGATGCAGATTCTCCACTCAAGGAAGTTACTGCCAAATTTGAAGCAGGTAAGTTTGGAATTCTATGAAAACTGTGTTTATGGAAAATAGAAGAGAGTCAGATTTCTCAAGGTTGGGAAACAGAAGAAGAATGAAATGTTAGAGATAGTGCATACAGATGTATGGGGACCGGCTCAGGTACAATCTCTTGGTGGCTCTCAATATTATGTTACATTTATTGATGATGCAACTAGGAAAACTTGGGTTTATTGCATTGGACAGAAATCTGATGTGTTTGCTACTTTTAAGAAGTGGAAAGCTTTGGTTGAGAATGAGACAGGAAAAAGGTTGAAGTGTCTCAGATCTGATAATGGAGGTGAGTACTGCGGCAAGGAGTTTGTAGTTATTGTTCATACCATGGGATTCGTAGAGAGAAGATAGTCCCAGGAACACCACAAGAAAATGGTGTGTCAGAAAGGATGAACAGAACGATCATGGAGCATGCAAGGTATATGAGACTGCATGCAGGGTTGCACTTACAGTTTTGGGTGGATGCTGTAAATACTGTTGTTTATTTAATAAATAGAGGACCTTCAAGTGCTTTGGATGGTGGTATTCCAGAGGAGGCATGGACAGATAAAAATGTAAACTACTCATTTCTGATAACGTTTGGTTGTGAAGCATTTGTCCATATTGATAAAGAAAATAGAATAAAGCTTGAAGCTAAATCCAAGAAATGTACCTTTATTGGATATGGGGTTGATGATTTTGGTTATCGTTTATGGGATTATGAAAATCACAAAATCATTAGAAGTAGAGATGTCATATTCAATGAAAAGGTCATGTATAAAGATTAGTTGCAGGGAAAGAAACAGGAAAAGGAAAACACAGAGTACACAATACTTGATGAAATTACAGAAAATGAAGTTCCAAAGGTGCAAGAAAATCAAGAACAACAGCAAGTGCCTGAAACTCCTGCAACTATAAGAAGATCTACCAGGTTAAGTAGACTCCCTGAACGATACTCTCCTTCAATGTATTATTTGTTGATGACTGATGCTGGTGAACCAGAATGTTATGAAGAAGCAGTGCAGGTGGAAACTAGAAAGAAGTGGGAGAAAGGCATGAATGAGGAGATGGACTCATTGGTAGGAAACCAGACTTGGGATTTGGTTCAGTTGCCTGCTGGTAAAAGAGCATTGTAGAACAAATGGATTTACAGGTTGAAGGAAGAAGAAGGAGGCAAGAAGCGGTACAAGGCCAGACTTGTTGTAACGGGGTTTGCACAAAAGAAATGTATAAATTTTGATGAAATATTTTCTCCTATTGTTAAGATGACTTCAATTAGGACTATATTAAGTCTAGTGGCGGTAGAAGATTTGCATCTTGAATAGTTAGATGTAAAAACAGCCTTTCTCCATGGGGATTTGGAGGACGAGATATATATGCAGCAGCCACAAGGGTATGAGGTCAAAGGTAAGGAGAACTTGGTATGTAGGTTGAAAAAGAGTTTGTATGGCTTGAAGCAAGCTCCAAGGCAGTGGTATTTAAAATTTAACAAGTTTATGACAGAACAAGGTTATAGTAGATGTCATTCTAACCACTGTATTTATTTCAAGAAGCTAGACAATGAAAGATATATTATCTTGTTATTGTATGTGGATGACATGCTTGTTGCAGGGTCTAACATGCAGGATATAAATGTACTCAAAAGGAAGCTAACTAATTCATTTGCGATGAAGGATTTGGGTGTTGTAAAGCAAATCCTTGGTATGAGAATAACGAGAGACAGGAAAAATCGCAAATTGACATTGTCTCAGAGTGAGTACATACAAAAGGTGTTGGAGAGGTTCAGAATGCAGAATGCAAAACTAGTAAGTACACCTTTGGCTAGCCATTTAATTATAAGTAAGGAAATGTGTTCCAAGACACAGGAAGAGACAGATTACATGTCCAAGATTCCCTATCAATCAGCAGTTGGCAGCTTGATGTATGCCATGGTGTGCACAAGACCAGATATTGCACAAGCAATGGGAGTTGTGAGTAGATATATAAACAATCCAGGTAATGAACATTGGAAGGCGGTACAGTGGATTCTCAGGTATTTGAGAGATACCACCACTCAGGCATTATGTTTTGGAGGTTCAGATACTATTCTACAGGGATATGTTGATTTAGATATGGTAGGTGATAAGGATAGCAGGAGGAGCACCACAGGGTATGTGTTTACTATAGGTGGAACAGCATTAAGTTGGATTTCGAAATTGCAAAAGGTTGTTGCACTTTCAACAACGGAAGTAGAGTATGTTGCTGTTACAGAGGCTAGTAAAGAGATGATTTGGTTGCAGAGGTTATGGAGGAATTGGGTAAGAAGCAGAAGGATAGCAGGTTGTATAGTGACAGCTAGAGTGCCATTCATCTTGCAAAGAACTTAGCATTCCATTCCAGGACTAAACATATACATCTCAAGTACCATTTCATACGCTCTGTTCTGGAAGATGAACTGTTGAAGCTGGAAAAGATACATACTAAACAAAATCCTGCAGACATGTTTACAAAGGTAGTGACCAGAGAGAAACTGATTTCCTGCTCGATTTCGATTACACTTCTAGCATGAAGGTGAAGAGGAGAAAGTTGCCAAGTCCAAGGTCCTGCAAGTATAGCAGTGGTGGAGTTGTTGTGATCAGTCTCCAAGTGGGAGATTGTTGGTTGTGGAGCCAGATCTTCCAGTCTCATAGTTGATATTGTTTCAGCTGTGTTTGTACCCCAGTTTTATATGATATGTAGGTGGATTGTACACTCACCCCAGCATGGGGGTGTGGGGGGGCATTATCCCCCTATGGGGTTCCAGGGGGGACCATCCCCCCTGGTTGGGGAGTCCGGGGGTTTGGGGGCATAGCCCCCAAGAAAAATTTTTGGGGCTGTTTTCGCCAACTGTTTTGCGGGTCCATGGTTTTGGGTATCCCGTGGTATTTTCCCATTGTATTTCCCCTATAAAAGAAAGACATTGTAATACGGATAGGGCAAGATGTATTAGGTTTTATGCATTGTAAAGATCTCTGAGATCTGAAGAGAGACTGTGTGAGACAGTGAAGAGGAAGTGCAGTGGTTGTGCTGCAGGTTGTATCCCTTCACTTTGCTAGATGGAATAATAATAAGGACTAGCAACTTCAGTGTGGACGTAGCTCAAGTTGGGGTGAACCACGATATATCTGTGTCTCTCTTGTAATGTGTGTGTGATTATATTTGCATTTCTATTTCTTGTTACTGCTCTGCAATCCTATTTTTCTAACAATCACGACGGTCCACCTGAATATTTTTTCTGCGAGTTCCCAATCATCCTGTATGAATGGTTAGCAAAATTGACCTTTTAGAAGCGAAACTTCCAAGGTGGTGAGCCAACAGCCTAGACCCCAGAGCTAATCCAGGAGCTGCAAGAAGTCGACAACAAAGCATCGCAGGATGACGAGGTCTGGGTCGACAGTATACTGGAAGGCTATATCACTAAATTTGCGGTTGATACAATTAAGTCCTATAGTGAAGCAGAAAGGGAATTCTTCAACAGACCATGAGGTAGGTTTTTGTTGTCGCTACATTTGTCCATTAAGATGCTCATTTGCGAAAAGGGCATACTGAAGATGCACCTCAATCAGTAAGAAACCTGGTGGGAGGGGCCTGTGGACATCGCGACAGCAGGGGGGCAGTAAATGGAATGATACGGGGTATATGGGTGTAAGTTGCAAACGAGACTATGAAGGAAGCCGAGAAAGAGAGTGGTCTTACAAGGGGAGGAGCAAGGTTTCGACAGGAAAAGAGGCAGAGGACAAGAGAAGGTCCTGCTGCGATCGAAACGCAAGGCTGCGAAGGAAGACCACACAAGATGAAGTGACCACATAGTGCCTACGAGGACGACCATGCTACGCCCAGGATAGAGGTAGGACCGACCCCCAGCAGCAACATGCCCACACCTACGCTCACTATCTCTGAACTAGTAAGAAATACAACTTTGACACCACCGTGTTCATCAAGTCAACAAAACTTGATTGCTAGCAGCTCAGCTATTGTAGGAAGGAAGCCCAGGATGGTGGGCGAGAATACAAAGTTTCAGTTGTTCCATGGAAATGGAACAGATAATCTCGAGCAATACTAGTTCTTATGTGAAGCAGTATGGACTGTTAAGCAAATTACTGATGATGATGCTAAGAAAGGACAATTGGCGACAACTCTTCGAGGTCGCGCATTAGACTGGTTTATGAAGTTTGTTAAAGTTCCCACAGGCGCTCCAGAGAAGACGCTGGATGAAATTAGGAAGGGATTGATTTCAGAATTCAGAAAGGCCAAATCTGAAGTATAGTATATTACAGAACTAAAAGAGATTAAGCAGTATTCCAATGAAACTGTATGGGATTTTGACTAGCGGTTCAAAACACTAATGGAAAGGGTCAGTTTCGACATGAGCAATGTCCAGCACAAAGAATGGTTCATCGCGGCATTACTCCCTCACATTCTCCTACCAATGATGGAACAGAACATTACAACACCGAGTGAGGCCCTGGAGATTGCTATGTAGTTAGAAGCTTCGTCGATTGGGGAGAATGCAGCAGTCATGTCGCAGATTCAAACATAGCTGGCCATACAGTTGCAAGATCTTAAGAAGGGTAAGGAACATCGTGAAGAGGTGTGGTGTACGCAATGTCGCGGAGAGGGGCATACTAAGGATAGTTTCCCAGACTTCCGCAACTATCTGGTATTAGGAGCGCCGAATCCATTGAGCGGTGGAGGTATGTTGTGGTATCGCATTTGTCAGGTATACGGGCATCGACATGAGGAGTGTCAATACATGCAGAAGATGGTCACAAAATCGATGAATTTGTATTGTACCTTCTGAAAATCTGTGGGACATGAAGACAAGGATTGTCGTGCGTATGGCCTGCTTAATGAGAGAACGTACGATGCATTCTATGTGAAGGATGATTAGCGTGCCGTACAACAACTGCAACCGCAACCGCAGGTAGCTCAACTGCTACCTCAACTGCAGATGCAGTTTGTACTGCAGCAACCACAACAACAGTTTATGCCACAGTATACTCTGATGCTGATGGCTCCATAGCAGCCACAGTACGTTTAGTAGCTGCAATATGTTCAACCTCAGCAGTGTGTCCAAATGCAACCAAATCCTATGCAGCAGCATTTCAATCAACCACAATATCAGCATCAAGGGGGATTCCACAGAGGATTTCGGGGTGGACTTGGTGGAGGTTTTGGTCGCGGACGAGGACGAGGAGGTCGCAGACCTGTCCAGTGCAACTGCGGCGTGTTGGGACACTACTAGTGAGATTTCCCACAATTGCAGACATAGTGTACGTTTTGTTTTGTCGCTGATCACACTATTGAAAACTGTCCGCAGTTGATTGCGCGCTGGCAGGCAGGAAATGTCCAGTAGTTGCAGAATCAAAATCAAGCGCATCAACCAGTGCAGAATCATAACCAAACGTAGAACCAAAATCAACGTCCGAATCAGAACGCGAACTAGCCTGGGAATCCAACGCTAAACTAGACTCAGGGCGCAACTATCGTGACAATTTCTGTGGAGCTAAGGACCCAAGATGATGTTGTTGCAGTGATCACTCATGGAGGTGTGACTATAGGCGAAGACGGTCCCCATCTACTCATCCGGTTAGCATGGCAGAAGAAGATGCAGTTCGACATTGATGCCGAGCGTGATGCATTCTTTCAAGCACGTAGTGCAATGGAAAAAGATCGCAGTAAGGCAATTATTTGTGACATGCCCCCTGTTTTTTATTCCACTTCTGAGGTGGGTCCCTCGCGGCAATCTGGCACTCTGCATAATTTTTTTGAAATTTTTTTATCGCTAGCAAGAGATCCTGAGGCCCTTGCCGAGATTGAGGAGTTGTTGCATCGACCAGCCAGGAGACGGAGAGAGTCCGTGATAAAATCTTTACAGAGGTGGAAAACAAGTAAGGAGATGTGCATGAACCTCTAGATTGAGGACTATGAGGTTGACTCAGTCATTTTGGATCTGGGTTCCGATGTCAACATCCTAACCAAGCAGGCCTGGCAGAAAATGGGGATCCCAAGACTGAGCTGGTCTCCCATGCAGCTACAATTAGCTAATCAGGCCAAGGTGACACCAATTGAGCGAGTTCCACGCCTTGTTGTGGACATCGAGGGGATGAATACATATGCGGATTTTGATGTTATTGAGGTCGTCGAAGGGGGAAGATCATATCCCGCGTTGCTGGGGATTGGATGGGCTAATGACAATGCAGCAGTAATTAACTTTAAGAAGCAGATGATGAATTTTGAAAACTGCAACCTCGGAGTCATAGCTCCATTGGATCCGACTGAAGGACGCAGGTATGTTGAACCGGTCAAAGATGAAGTACCCAACGGATGGGACCATGCCTACAATATATGAAAATATTATATTCATCCGACTGCCGACGGTGAGCTTGGTTGGCGCAACTCGAGTTCTGCATCTTCTGACTCTGACGACGCTTTAGAAAATTGGCAGAATCGCTTGCATGAGGTCTCGCTTCGCAAGTGTGGGTTGATTATGCAGTCATTATGCTGTGTTGTGACTGAAACTGTTGCACTATCGATTTATGAAGGGTTGCCTGGATTGTCTGAATTTCTCATGGAGTTTGAGGAAAAGGTCTCAGAACCACAGCGATTGCTGGCATTGGAGGAAGCGATGAAGGCTGCTCCAGCACGTTGGTGGGAGACCCATAAGAAGTCGATTGCTGGGTGGTTGCAATGCCATAGGTTGATGATGGTTCAGTTTGGAGACACTGAAGTTTACCACACAGGGAAATATGATGGACGGAATAACCCTGGAAGTCATCTAATGGAATGTTAGACGTTGTGGGCATCGCGACCAAAGGATGAGTGGGTCCATGCCTTTGTCCATACTTTGGACGAAATTCCGCGCTCATGGTATACCGCAACTGAATTGCGAGGAGAGATTACCACTTGGTTGGAGTTGACAGTTTGTTTCACGCATACCTTTAGCTTCGTGGATGCCAACCCTGATGTTCATAATGCTTTCCAGCTCATCCGTGACATTATTTTGAAGATTGTTCCAGTGGCATATCCTGTGGATCTGCATACACACTGCAAGATGCAGTCGATGATGGAATGTTATAATATCACTGGTGGTCCAGAGGATGGTGATGACCCACGGAATGTCAATATTCCAGAATCAGAAGGAAGTCGCGATGTTGTAGCACCTGATGCACCGACAGATCCGATCAGTTAGCTAATGAAACTCAGAAAAGTCAACATTGGGATGGAGGAGAGCCCAAAGTTTGCAAATGTTGGCGACTATTGGGATGAGGACATGATGGAAAAGGTCACAGAACTGTTGCATGAATTCCAAGACGTGTTCCCTACGAACTTTTCAAAGATGAAGGGAATCTTGGGGGATTTGGGGGAGATGAAGATCCCGTTGAAACCAGATGCAAAACCAATAAGGCAGCGACCGTATCGACTGAATCCGCGCCATAAGGAAAGGGTCAAAGTAGAACTTGACCACATGTTGGATGCTGGCATGATTGAACCAGTCGAAGAATCAGAATGGATTAGCCCCATGGTGGTGCAAGATAAGAAGACATGTGAGGTCCGGATTTGTGTCGACCTGAGGAAGCTGAATGACACATGTCTGCTTGATCCATTTTTGACACCATTCACTGATGAAGTGCTGGAGGGCATGGGTGGACAAGAGATGTATTCTTTCACGGATGGTTTTTCTGGCTACCATCATATTAGGATTGCGAAAGAGAACCGCCACAAGACAATATTTGTGACAGAATGGGGTTGCTTTCAGTACACAATGATGCCGTTTGGGTTGAAGAACGCACCTGTGATATTCTCTCGGGTCATTGTTGTTGCTTTCAGGGATTTCATTCAGAAGTTTCTATAAGTGTACATGGATGACTGGATAGTCGATGGATTAGTCAACGATCATCTAGAAAATCTGCGACTGATGTTGGAGCACTGTCGACAGCATCAGATATCGCTGAACTTGAAGAAGTGCATCTTCTGTGCACCATTTGGGATATTACCGGGTCACATTGTTTGCAAGCAGGGATTGTTGGTTGACCCAGCAAAGATTGCACTCATTCTGAGCTTAACACCGCCGACCAATGTCAAGCAGTTGAGAGTGGCAGGTTTGATGAGTCAACATCGCAGCATCGCGGATGCTGTGCAAGGCCAAAGGTACCGCGAAAGGAGGAAAGTAGCACGCAAGGCGATAAGTACTTTTTGTAGTTTTGGGTCATTTGGACCGTGTCATGAGTATTATGGGTCATTTTGACTGCATTATGTGGGTTTTGGGTTAGTCATTTTGTAAAGTTTGTTAAGAAGTAGTTGGATGGTTGCCTAAGTGGACCGCAATTGTAAAGGCATAAGCCTATAAATAGATGTAGGTTTGTAAGTGTTGAGATATCGATCTATATCTATATGTTGAGGTTGATCTCGAGAGAGATTGATGAGGAGATAACTGAAGACTGAGAATTGATGAATATCTTGTTGTATATGGGTTTTTGCGGAGATGAATATGATGTGACAGTTTTTGAGCAGAATCCTTGCGTTCTTTCCATTTTTCTGTGGTAAATGCATTATGCGATGTTAATATGTGAATGATGCGATGTTTCCTTGCTGCGATTAATGCTTTACTATTGTATCTGTTGCGCATTTATGGATCTGTCAATGATAAGATCTATTGAATAATGTTGTGATTATGCTTAATGCTTGAGTAGAATGCTTAGATCTATTTATGGATATTGCAATAAAGTTGGTTAATTGATGCACAACATCCTCCTTCATTTGGCGGAAACATGGTTCCGTCAACTCTCCCTTGAACATCTCGAGTGAGACCTCATCTTCTCTTTAGGTGTTGCTGGACAGGGTAAAACCTGTATGGGCCAGTGCTCAGGGGATCGCGGTGGTTTGGGTGTCAACAGCGTGAGGAACCCCTGTTGACGAGTTTGTGTTAACAACAAGCACATGTTTTTGGAGCATGATCCACTTATTCTGAAGAGGAAGATACCTCTAGACATATGATCAAGCATCACAACTACTTGAGTTTGAAGCAATTAATCTTTTGGTGTGTTTCAGTCCAATTTGAGCGGGGGGGTTTCCCATGAGGTTTTCCTCATTTCCATGGTTCATGGACAGTTCTTTTTATCATTTATTTGATTGTATGGGTGACCTTTGGTCTTAGTAACCAGGGCCTAGGATGCAAAAGTATGGATTAAGGGTGGGTGTTAGGATATTTCAATACTCCATCCTTGTCCTACCTAGCATTATTTATTTTTCCTAGTTGTTGATTATGTCATTTTCCCCCTAGTGGTGTGCAGATGTCATCTAGGATCCATCTACCACCTTTTGAGCCCTATATGCATCATTTTAGGACCACTTCAGTCAGTTCCCTATTTTATAGGAACCTACTGAGTGTTCCAGTGCAGTACACCTGATTTATCTGACTCTTTTGGGGGGTTAGAGCTCCGGATGCCACTGATTATGGCCTCATGCACCCTTTTTTTTACTGGCATGCATGACAGACTCACGACTGCGCCCTCCTTAGTTAGTTAACTGATTGTGACTTCAGTTAACTGAGTTTAGGTTCAGTTCAGTTTACTTTGAGTCTTCCGGAGCACTCCATTGGTGATAATCCCTATGCTAGACCAACTTAGGTTCGAATTCTCCTGCATGATTCAAATTCTCTCCATTTTATTATAATTGTTCATTATACTAATAATTAAGTAGTGTGACATTATTCTGCTCCTATCTGAGTTCTGTTGCATTATTATTCTTTTGCTCTTTTTTACTACAGTTTTCACTCTTCTTCGATTTTTTTGCTCATTCTTTCTTTGTGAGGTATCCATCAGCTCTTATATCTGCTGTGACATAGAATTTTCAGTCAAGAAGGATTGGGGTGGAGGAACCCCGGTGGATTGGTACTTAGGTGCGTTGATGAGCCAGATTCAAGAAATCTTTTGGCTGAGTTCCATTCATGATTTGGTGGAGGGAATTTTACAGCAGATACAACATCCCACAAAATTCTTAGAGAAGGTTACTACTTCCCTAGTTTGTTTGCATATGTACACAAGTTTGTTAGGTCTTTCCTATAGTGTCAGTTGTTCACCAGGCAGCAAAAGTTAGCAGCCTTACCATTACAGCGAGTAGTGGTTCAAGCCCCTTTTCAACAATGGGGGGTTGACTTCGTCTGTTAGTTTAAGGAAAATTTGAGAAATCGTCATACCTTGATCCTTACTGCCATCGATTATTTCACCAAGTGGGTGGAGGAAATCCCCACTAAGGCTACAAATGAGAAAGTAGTTATGAATTTCCTAGAAAATAAAATCATAACTAGATTTGGGGGTACCAACCAAAATAACAACTGATAATCATTTTATTTGGTGTATGGTTTAAAAGTCTCTTTTCCCATCTACCTCTAGTTGCCAGTGTATTATATGCTTCATGATTATGATCCAAAATAAAATGCCATGCAGAACAGAGTAGATCAGATCACTGATCTGGTTGAGAATAGAAGGAAGGCATTGGACCAGAGTATCAGGAACCAAGAAAAAGTCAAAAGAACATTTGACAAGTCTTCCAAGCCAAGGGATTTCCATATCGGATATTGGGTTCTATTGTGGAATAAGAGAAGAGAGAGGTCAAGCAAGCATGGAAAATTTGAATGCCTTTGGATGAGACCCTACATCATACACGGTTTAGTGGGTGCTAACTCGTTCTTCTTGGGCATAATGGACAAGGAGAAGTTGATCCTTCCAATAAATGGGCAACATCTTAAATTGTTCTTTAGCAACAATACCTTATGCCCATGAGGGCATCCAGTGTATCACGGGTTTTCTAAACCCTTTTCCTTTTACTTTTCAATCTTTCATTTTTATATTATTGTTGTAATTTAGTATTGTAAACTATTCTTGTATATTATTCATGTGTAAAGTAATTTTGTACTTTATTATTTTTTGCAACTTAATGTTTCATTAACATTTTTATATACATGTTGGCCTGAAATTTTTTAATTATCTCTAGGAACCAAATATTCTAGAATTCTCAACCACTCTTTTTAATTGAAGATTAGTCAGAGCACGTGTTTCGCAGTTGGAGCCAAATGTTACCTACTAAGTTGTACTTAGTTGGTTTCAAGTGATCCTGCAAAGATGGAACAAGTTCACTTGTTCCAGTTCAGAAAATCAAAAGTCCTAGAAGGCCATTTGGGCCCTTTTTTCAATAAATTGCATGTCCATAACCTGCGGGGAATTGTAATAAGTCAACGTAGCATGGAGAAATTTGTAAAAGACTTAGATTTCCTAGGATTTAGACATCAATGCGGTACTCTAAAGTCTTTTTTTCTTGTTAATTATGTGTTTCTATTTAGTGACATATAATTTTTGAGTTTTTCACTCACACCTCCAAAGCTGGAGTATCCGCCTTGGTGGTTAAACCTTATGAGGTTATTAAATTCTAAGTTTCTATGTATATTACCATGCTAGTCACATTAATTGAATCATATGAACATGTCACACTGGGAACCCCTAGGTTTATTTTTAATTTTCACAAATAAAATTTTTTCCTGTAAAACAGGTCAATGTTTTAATGTTTTTAATGTAAAAATTCAAAAAAAACATAAAAGTGTCGTTAGGAAGGGGATTTTTCCATGGGTGTGCTCATTTTATAACTGAGTCAATTGAGCATCAATAATGAGTTATCTGAGGGTTTTTTGGAAGTGATTCCAATCCAATCTAAGAGGTGGTGACTTCATCTCAAGAGAGGGATGTGCCCTCTCTCATGAGGAGGGTGAATTGGTGATTTGGAAAATGGTTATTGGATGGTGGATACTCCAAGGTGAGGTTGCATCTCTTCATGAAGAGGTGGCACAACACACTCAATCTAAATCCAATCTTCATCCCTTGATTCTCTCTGGAACTCACCCATTACTCCAACTAAGGAATGTGCCCCCTCGGCCTCTCATTTTCTGTAAAAGCGAGGTCTTTTCACTCATTTGAGAAGGGTGAAACCTCTGCTAGTATGTGTAATATATGGTGTATCATTTTTCGAATGAAATAAAGGCTTTGGATGGGTACATCTTGTGTCACTTTTGAATGTGTGGATGTTCATTGTTTCTTACTTGAGGTAATCTATATTACTTAGTTATTTCTTGCATCTTTGTGGTTGAGTTGTGGGCCTTTCAAGGGGAGTTATCTCCCAGTATGGTAAGGGTTTATTCTTGCTTGATTTAAACTACTTATTTTCTGCTTGTAGTAAATCTCTTTGAAATACATGTTTTATTTGGTATAAATGGCATGATTTCCAAGTTTTTACTTCCAACAACACCCTGATTTTAATCATTTTTGTGTGCAAGATTGTTAAGTATTTGCAGGCACCTAAGTTGGAAGAGGAGTTGAGCGAGTAAGCATCTTCTCCACTTTCAACACATTCAGAAACATAGTCCCTCTTGGTGCCACTTGGAAGACTCCATATTGCCCAAGTTTCAACGCTACATTGGGTCCTTCTTCCTTCTCAAATTTTTCTCTAGAAAAACTTTCTTGGTTATTGGTTACTTCTCTTTACATTTTAGATCTGCTTTATCATCTTATATCAGATCTTATTTGTAGATTTATTTATGCATAGATCAAAGGTTCTTTAAAGTTTAATCAACTTGCATCTAGATCTAGCATCAAAGGGTTTCCTTTTACAAGTATTTTAAAGCAAATATAAATCTTGGGTAAGAGGATTTATTTCTATATTTTTAATCATATATTTGGAAAGAATGGTATCCTCTATTGGCTGCCCCAAAAATCAAGCTAAGATCCACAAGAAAGCTTGCTTTCTTGTGTTCTTTTTTGTCATTTTACACTTAGTAATTTTTAGTGTTTTTCTTAGTATTTTTTAGGGGTTGTCCAAAGACACTACCAAAGTGTTTTGGAGCACATTTAGGCACTAATAGATTGCTATTTTTGCAGGTTTTATGAAAAATTAGAGGGAAACTTTAGTGAAAAATCAAGTTTTAAGCCATCAAGGGCACTCGAGGACCTCCCTCTTACTTGTAACTTGTTTCTATAAGCCTTGTAAGCTTCATGATCCTATTTTAGAAAGGATCACAATCATTTCTGAGTTTAATAAGAAAACAATAAAGAAAGCAAGTGGGATACATAGTGCCCACACCACAATCCCCCTGGGGGTTTCGTGTCCATGTCACTTTCATGTCATGACTTGCTCTAACTTTCTTCTTTGTTTTTCTTTTGCTATAATCAATATAATTAAGTTAAAACTAACCATTTGTTGGCACTATTTCAACGGCGGGCCACAAAATTACTCGGGATGTAGGAACTAATTTACTTTTGTAGGGAGTATACTTTTCCCTTAAGTAGCTTTATTTTCAGTTGCTTTATATTTCTTTTGCAAAGTAAAAGAACACTAACCCACTATGCTCCACCGAAGTACCAAAAGGGAAAAGATATTCGTAGTGCAGTAATTAGCTCATATTTTTTTTTTTTGCTTTAATCTTTTGCTTTTATTTTTTTTAGTAACAAACCCGACTTTGTAATCCCAAAGTATGTTCTCGCCATCACATAAATGGGTTGCCTAAATACGTGTTGGATGATCAAAAATGATTTTCTTAGTCAGTAATAATTAGTCTCACATCTTTTGTAATTCACACTCCCTAAAAGATGAAAATCTGAAATCTCCCCTTTTACCTCATGTGGGAAAGTTCACAGTGAAGTGGGAACAACTAGATAGTGACCGCAGGGACATGTCAAGTTGCAGCCTATTTTGGTGTAATGTTGGACACACCTTTGTGACTCCAATCTAGTCCACATTTCATGTGTGGAGCCACACTTGGTGAGTCTGGACATATTCCTCATACCTTATTGGTATATTGGGAATTCCACTCCCTTTTAATTGACTCATCTTTTAAGAATTAAAACTGACCAAGAACATTTGCAAAACGTTTGTCACAATAGCACTCCAATTTTACTCCATTTGGCATTGGTCTAGATCATACAAACAATTTTGCTTAAAGTAAATCTTGTGTGAGTGGTTATATGATTTATATGTTGTTGGTTTAAATTCCATATTGCAAAGTCTTGTTCTGGGTATTCATTTTCAAAAACTCCTAAATAACTTTCACATCAATAACTAAAAGCTTAATAGCCTTAGTAACCTTTAGGGACTACCCCCTAGCTTCATTAGGATTTTTCCTAAACGGAAGAGTTAAGTTTCATGTGACATCACTTGACTGGAGACTTGCCCCCAACGAACGCATAGAGCAGCATGAAGATTTATGTTGGGTTATCCCAGATAGTTACCATGAATCCTTATTGAAGGTGGGGACAAGAGGTAACAAAGAAGAAGATGAAAAGGGAAAGACCATAGGATCATTTTTGAAAGGGAAAGAAATGATATGTATATTCTATGTATAATTGTATCCATGTACTATTGTAAATACAATTTGCATCCATACTGCCATGAACATGAATATTACCGGTAGAATGTGATTTATTTTTTTAATGAATAGAATTTATGATTTACTTTTTGGAAATAAAAGAAATGAAAAGTATTTAGTTTACTCTACCACTACTTTTAGTTTCACACTTATTTGTATCTTAATTCAGAGACACATTTTTTACTGCCCAATATGAGGGAGAAATGCAATTCTCATCTCAACATTTTTTTATATAAGGCGATGGTGACATGCCCAATCAACCGTAGTTGTTGTTGGGGACAAACAATAAGCAACTCAGCACTAGAGCATTTAATGCTGTACCTGTGGACATGAAAGCATTGCACTAACGGGTGTTTATTGCTGGCAGGGCACCGCTATTATGCGGTCCGCTGGACGTGTTACCGAAAACTGGGTGGAATGTCAATTGGGAAACCCAAATTCCATTTTGCATGATGGTCGAGCATTTTGAAGGGTTCAGCATTTACGGATATGGGGAAGCCAAGCATGAGTTCATGGCTGGCGTCTAGGCGTGAAGAAAAACACATTTTATTTTATTGGCGTGCTAAATTGTGGACCATATGTAGATCCCACACACAATGATCACTATGTCTGAATTATTTTTAATCAAAATTCATTCTTAAAGATATTTGATTCAAATAACATTTTACTACCAAAAACTATATTCTAAGAGATATCTACTGAAATAAAATATGATATCTCGTACTTTGTTTTAATAACACATTTACTATCGATGGGTTTATATAAGGGGACGTGCCCAGTCAACGGCTGGGTTTATATAAGGCGACGTGCCCAGTCAGCGGCTGAAATCTTGCATGTTGTGAAGGAGTCGAAGCATTTCCGTTTTTAATAGAATCTCTGTGGATCCCCCTCCACACACAATGAGATCAAATAAAATCACATTTTATTTGATTGGCGATATGCAGTGGGGCGTGTTAGATGCCGCACACAATGACATAACATTGACACGGTTGATGGCCGGCGTGAAAATCGTATTCGAATATTTATTGAAGTATTATTTTAAAACCCAAAACTATATTTTAAGATATATCTATACGTTTTGAATCTCTCCTACCTTCTTTTAAAAAACAATTTACCATGGATGCTTTTATATAACGCGATGTGCCCAGTCAACGGTTTGTTATTGGGATTGCAATAACTTATGAATTATAAACCGTGGATTGTGAATGGTTGTGCAAGAATCAAAGCATCTCTCTTTTTTTAATAGAATCCCCACACACAGTGAGATCAGATTGACGGGGTTCATGGCCGGTCTCTACGCCGGGTTTGATGGTTGGCTTCTACGCGTGAACGAAAAACACAGTTTATTTAATTGTAGACCATACGCAACGGAGCGTGTTATGTTAGACCCCACAGGTAATGACATAACATTCACGCGGTTGATGACGGGCATCTACGCCTTGCTTGGTGGACTTGATGGCTAGCTTATGCCAGTTAAAGAAAACAACTTCTTATTGGATATCATTAGCCCATGGTAATGGTGCAGTGTATTGATTTTGAATAAGTTTATTTAAAGGTTTTGAGATAAAATTTCTTTGTCATTATGTGTGTTATTGGTTTAATCATTATGGTTTTTTTTGTTTATTATATTTTTGTAAAAAAAAATATTTTTTGTTTATTATACTTTTTGTAAAACTTTTTTTTTTGCATTATATGAGGCAAGATATGATAATTTAACTAAGTGTGGTGGGCTAGCTCAAGTGGTTGAGTGCTGTAAGTTGTGAGCAAAATGTCTCGAGGTCAAAGGACCTCACTTTATGTCCCCTTTGTAATTTAATTTGGGGTTGAAGGATTAAGGTTCTAGTAATTTAATATGGGTTAAGGAATTAAGGTTCTATTCTCATTTGGGTTATGGAATACTTAAATATTGTATTATGAATAGTCAAGTTAATACAATGAAAGCCTCGAGAGTTAACTCCAGAGATCTTGAACTAGACTTGAGATATCTACCCTCAAAGTCGGGGAAGTCGAGTCAAACTCTTTTGATTTCTTTGGTGTTAGGCTTGGTAATCATGGCCAATAGTTTACACATTTACCATGCATAGATCATACAGAAGTACCTTGAGGGTTTTCATGATATGCATTTCCTAAAAGGAAGAAGTTAAATCAATTAAGAATAGAGAGTTTTAACTCTGAGTTAGGTTGGTTTTCCTAGTTAAAGGTTTCCAAAGTAAATATTTGTGTAGTCTTTGTGCGCCATTGTCGCTTTCAATTTTGCTTAAAAATTTATATGCATTGCTTCACTTGTATTGAATTTGTATTAATTCTTAGGTTTTGGACAATGGTACTTAGCATACTCATGGAGAAACTAGAGAATGTGGGCTGGTGCAAGCTAATGCTGGCCACTCATGACGCGTTAGTCGCAATGGACTTCTGGAAAAACAAAAATCTGAACGTCAAAAGCAATATCAGAGCTACTTACACAACTTTTTGGAATATGGCGCAAGAAGATCAAATGTAGGAAATCGGATTACCTTTCGAAATATATAAATATTATTTATGGAAATTAAGTATAACTCCCAAAAAATGGGGTTCTCCTAAGGTTGGTATGTCATTTTTTTAAGAAAATACAATGAATATGTTTGCGTTAGCCCTCTGGTTCGGTATTCAAATGGTGGATTTTTGTTACAAACATTATATACAGTTGTAGATAACAGGCCGTTGTAGTGTAGCGTTATTTTTCCATATTTATTGTTGGAGCCTAGGTCGTAGCTGCGGTAAAGCTGCGAATTTTGGGAAAAAGCACAAGTATGAAAGGAAAGTGCTAATTTTGGGACAAGCACTAAGTTTTGGGCAAGAAGGAGACGGTGCGCAGTACGGTGCCAGATGGACAAGCTCAGCGAAGATTACGGACCAGAAATCGCGGAGCTCGCGCGCACGTCATCGAAGAATGAAGGTGGCTCAGCTACCATAATGAATAAGGCGATGGAGTAGAGGGCTCAGATACCCTCATTTAAAGGCTTAGTACAGAAGTTATGGTTGCTCGGATCAAGGAGGAGCAACGGACCAGAGCATTGAAGGCGAAGGACAAGCGCCCATACCCACAATCTGCGCTGGAAGTCAAGGAGCCTGTAGGAAGCGGCGACGTGACTGCAAGCGGCGCCTACAGTACACCTAGCCATGTGCGTGGTTAGGGTTTTTGGGAATCACTGTTGGGAAAGGCCCACAGTTTTGTAAAGGTGTGACCGTCATGGCCACCTATATATATGTATACATGATAAGAAGAAGAGTTAGATACTTTTGGGATAGTTAGATGGTTAGACTGTTAGATAGACAGTCTCGAGGATAGATCATGTGTTGATTATCCTTTGCTGAGTATTTCTACCGAGTGTGTAGAACTAGAGTAGAATCGGATAGCCGAGGAGCTAATCCCTGAGTTGCCAGACAGTCTGAGTGACGTCTGCGCCTTTGTAATCTCTGTAGAGAAGAGACTGGATTGAGAGAAGGGCTCCCAGCTGTGTGCGTGGAGTTTCCTGTAAAGATCTAAGGCTGCAGCTGTGTGCGCAGCATATTGTATAACTCTATGGTTTTTCTGGTTAATATAAACTCCCGTGGACGTGGTTTTCCTCGAGGAGATGAGCTTCACATATTTCTTCTTGTTATAATGTTTGCATGAATGGTTAACTGTTAAAGTTCATTACCTGTGTATGCAAGACTCTTGTATTATCTTTGCTACTGTTTAAGTGAGTTGGGAAGGTCCCTTGATAGCTATAAGTGTTAAGTACCGAAGAAGTGGTGGAGCCCTGTCGCTGCAGCGAGCAAGGAATGCGTTACTGCGCTGGGTGCGCAGGGCGAAGAAGTACTTAACACGCCGACGCAAGGAATAGTTGCCTTCTGCGCCAGAGAGGAAGGAATCCGCGCAGTTGCGCCGAGGGGCCTGCGGGAAAGTCCGACCGCCGATATCTGAGGAGCCGGAAGAGGAAGAACAATCTCCGCATCACCACGGTTAAGGAAATCTGATTCCTTAGCCCCCCATAGCCACTTCGGGTGAGACCTCGAGCTGCTGCGCAGCTCGTTGCCGAGAGGGCCAGTGCGCCAAGGGGTTTGTTGCTGCGCTTCATTAAAACCTGGGTCTGCCCAAGAAAGCAGCCAACAAATGGTTCCGTTGCCTTATGACTTTTTGATCATGTCACTTCCTTTGCTTTGAACCCTGTTGTTAAGCCAACAAATGGTTCCGTTGCCTTATGACTTTTTGATCATGTCACTTCCTTTGCTTTGAACCCTGTTGTTGAGCCAACAAATGGTTCCGTTGCCTTATGACTTTTTGATCATGTCACTTCCTTTGCTTTGAACCCTGTTGTTGAGCCAACAAATGGTTCCGTTGCCTTATGACTTTTTGATCATGTCACTTCCTTTGCTTTGAACCCTGTTGTTGAGCCAACAAATGGTTCCGTTGCCTTGCGACTTGCTGTTGTGAGATTTGTTATTTAGGCGACGCGCGAGATCGAGGAGAACAAATGGTTCCGTTGCCGCGTGAACGAGACTTCTTATTCCAGTGACGTGCGAGATTGATGCACAACCCAGAGAAAGAAGGAAGCCAACAAATGGTTCCCTTGTCTTGCGACTTGCTGCTGTGAGACTTACTATTTCCCTGACGTCTGAGATTGTTGCTGAAGCCAGCAAAAGGTTCTGTTACACTGAGACTTGCTCAGTTGACAAATGTGTTACTGGAATCCTACAGCTAAAGAAATTGGAGACTGGTTTGATTTAAAGGCTAAAGAGTTCGCTGAACAAGAAAATAGAAGTTCTACGCTCCAAACAGAAGACTGGTTACAGAAGTATATTTATACTGACCTTCACAAAATTTTCTTTGTCACATTTGCACTTGAGTTACACGCTTGGATAGCCAAGTTAGCAGACTCTAGACCTACTGTGCATATTGATCGACCCGTCGCTTGGACGCCTGAGCTAGTCAGTATTGTGAAGCGGATAGACAATCCTATGTCCCGCGCAGTAGACTTTTGGTTGAATAGTCTACTAAAAGGTTTCATCACCGAGTTTGCAGTGGATACAAGAAAGAGTTTCAGTGAAGCTGAGAGGAATTTCTTTCAAGTACACAGAGGTAAGTTCTTAAATTCTTTGAACTTATGGATTAAAATGCTTCTGTATGAAAAAGGAAAGCTATGTATTGCTTCTGATGAATAGCATAGACAAGTAATGTCCGTAGATTCTGATAGTGATCCTGAAGTTATTGGTTGCACTCGTAGTGGAAAACGATATAAAGTAGGCCTTGACCAATATTCTTTTGAGTCTAGCCCAGATGATAGCCAAGTCCCTGGACCAAGCCATATAGAAAGACAAGGGAGTGCTCATATCCCTTATTACCCTTTTACACCGCAAAAGCCAGACAAAGCTCAGTATAACCCCGCAGTAACACCTTCTAGTAGCGCACACGGTACTTCTAGTACCTCTGTACCACCTTTATTTAACCAGCCCAGAAGCACTGCTACAACACCCTCACCTCAACCTAGCACAAGAAGAATGGGTGATGACATGAAGTTACCAACTTTTAGAGGAACAGGGATAGAAGACCCTGAGCAACACTGGTTCTTATGTGAAGCCATTTGGACAATTAAGCAGATTAATGATGATGCTGTTAAACTGGTTCAGTTAGCAACCACACTAAGAGAAAGAGCCTTAACTTGGTTCATGAAATACTCAGCAGCACAGAATAGAATGCTTGCTGATGTAAGAAATGCTATGATTCGGGAATTCAAGAAACCTAAATCAGAATCACAGTGTATAACAGAGCTCAAAGACATCAAACAGCTACCTACAGAATCAGTATGGGACTTTGACCAGAAGTTCAAAGCCTTGATAGATCAAGTAAGCTTCGAGTTTGCACCACAACAGCATAAAGAATGGTTCATTGCTGCGCTGCTCCCACACATTAGGCTTCCTCTTATGCAACAGAATCTCAATACTCAGGAACAAGCTCTAGAGATGGCTATGAAACTAGAAGCTTCGCCAATTGCGGGAACAAGCAACGATGTTACGCATTTACAGAACCAATTAGCAAACTTAACCTTGCAAGTGCATGATATTAAGAAAGGCAAGGAGATTAAGGAAGAAATTTGGTGTACAAAATGTAAAGCCCAAGGTCATTCAAAGGACCATTGTCCCGTTTTCATAGACTATATTGCAACTGGAGCACCTAACCCTTTACCACAGGCACAGGGGCCTTGGTGTGAAATCTGTAGAACTAGAGGTCATAGACCACAAGAATGTCACTTACTTCAGAAATATGTACAAACTCCAAAGAATCTATATTGTAATTTCTGTAAATCAGTAGGTCATGATAGAAAGAAAGCATGATGTTTATAGGGTACAAGCAGAGACACAAGGACCCACAGCAGGTCCACCTTATGACCAAACTCGTGACGCCCGAGCAGGAAATTACAGGGGACGCGGACGCACAACAAATTTTGGTCGCGGAAGAGGACAGATCACTTGTTATAATTGCGGAACACAAGCTCATTTTGCCAGGGATTGCCAAAATCCTACAACTCTCTGCAGGTATTGTAAATCTTCTGACCATATCATTGAAGAATGCCCTCAATTACAGGCTAAGATGCAAGCAAAGACCCCACAGGTCAATCAAAATATTCAGTTGATTGCAGCAGAAAAAAGAGAACCAGACCCTACAGTTAATATAGTGACACGCAGTGGAGCAACCACTGGTGCGCAAGAGATGGGAATGGGAAAGCAAGCGACGCAATGGGTGCGCCGTGCTAATATTAAACCAGCCCCACTTAACCTGCAGAAGCAAAAAGAAGCATTTAAGCAAGCTCAAGAGTATTTCTCAGATCCGAGACCTTCAAGTTCTGCCGCAACTCCGCAGAACAATATTAGATCGCAAGTGCTAAGACAAGACAACCTGGTACAAGAACAGGCCACTACAGCTGGAAGGCCTAACGACGAGCATGCCCTAGGCAGTGTTCATGCGTTCCTGCAACAATGTTTAAAATTGTTGCGCAATGAAAAGGAAACTCTAGAACTCCAACACTTGTTGGATCAGTGCCAACAGTCTGCTTCGACGAACACACCGCAGTGTGCTGTTCACCAGATTAGGAGTCACATTAGAACTGGAAAAGAGATGAGGCTCACAGCGCAGATTGGAGCATTTGAAATGGACGAAGTCATGTTAGATTTGGGTTCAGAAGCCAATGTTCTCACTATGCAGACATGGGAACAGATGGGAAGCCCTCAGCTTACAAGATCCCCTATCCAGCTAAGACTCGCGAATCAGCAACGAGTCTCTCCATTGGGAAGATTACCCAATGTACCTATTGATATTGAAGGAGTAAGAAGCTCTGCAGATTTTGAAGTAATCAAAATCATGGATGATAGTAGACCATACCCAGCACTTTTAGGAATAGACTGGGCATTTGATAATTTGGCTGTCATTAACTTGAAGAAAAGACAGATGACCTTTGAGGATAACCAGATTAGGGTCATCGCACCACTTGATCCTATTCAAGGACCAAGGTATATAGAACCCATCCGCGTAGAAGAGGAAGCGCGCCACATGGAAAGTTTGTACCAAATGACTACTAACCACAGTGACTATGTCAACCCCACAGCAGATGGCCATATCAGCTGGCGATGCGATAGCTCGTGCACATCAGACTCAGATGCATGATTGGAAAACTGGCAGAATCGGTTACATGAGGTTTCTGCAAGGCGTTGCGCCATGATGACTAAATCCATTCGATGGATTGGCACAGAATTAACAGACACTCCAATTTTTGATGGTTTAACCAAAGTAACTAAATTCATACATGAATATGAACAAAAGCTTCCAGAACAACAGCGCATCCAGGCACTGGACGTGGCATTGCGCGCTACACCCGCAAGATGGTGGGCTGCGCATAAGGAGAATATTCATACATGGAAAGACTGTCGCAGATTGATACTGCGCAGATTTCAGGACACCACAGCCGAAGTCCTACGCAAATATAAGGGACAGAGTGACCCCAGGTCACACATTAAAGCATGTATTCAGCAATGGTCAGATATTCCGGAAGATGAATGGGTTCACCTATTCATCCACACATTGGATACAGTTCCAAGGAATTGGTACACTGAAACAGAATTGCGCAGAGGCACTCTCACTTGGCCTCTAATGATGGAAAGTTTTCAACTTACCTTCAGTTTTGAGTCAGAACATCCGAGTATTGATCAAGCTTTGAAGTGTATTAAAAAGAAGATATTTGAACAATGCCC
Source organism: Larix kaempferi (assembly GCA_027924585.1). Taxonomy (NCBI): domain Eukaryota; kingdom Viridiplantae; phylum Streptophyta; class Pinopsida; order Pinales; family Pinaceae; genus Larix; species Larix kaempferi. Next base: position 5,784,656 of record BSBM01000606.1, on the reverse strand, counting down.
GTTATCAGAATATTCCCAACCAGATTGGGCTGTCGAGATAGAACATGCCCTGGAATGTTATAACTTCACCGCTGAAGATGAGGAGGACGATCCTCGCAACATCAATATCCCAGAATCAGAAGGGACGCGCAATATCAAAGGTCCTGAGCTTGATATTCCTGCCATCACAGAACACATCAAGCTCAAGAAGATTAACATTGGTACAGAAGCTGACCCAAAGTTTGCTTCTATAGGAGATTATTGGGATGATGAAACTGTTGGACATGTTTCAGAACTATTACGCGACTACCAGGATATCTTTCCTACCAAGTTCACAGAAATGAAAGGCATCCTAGGAGACTTAGGAGTGATGCGCATACCTCTGAAAGCAGACGCCAAGCCAGTAAAACAGCGCCCATACAGGCTGAACCCGCGCTATAAAGAAAAAGTCAAAGAAGAAATTGATAAAATGCTCGCAGCAGGTATTATTGAGCCAGTAGAGGAAAGCGATTGGATTAGTCCTATGGTGGTCCAAGAAAAGAAAACGAAAGGTGAAATAAGAATCTGTGTCGACTTGCGCAAACTCAATGATGCATCAGCGCACGATCCATTTCCCACTCCTTTCACAGATGAAGTACTTGATAATGTTGGAGGACAAGAGGCTTACTCTTTCACTGATGGTTTTTCGGGATATCATCAGATCAGAATCCATCCGGACGACCGCCACAAGACTACTTTTGCAACTGAATGGGGCTCATTCCAGTATACGGTAATGCCCTTTGGTCTTAAAAACGCACCTGCTATCTTCTCCAGAGTTGTTGTTGCTGTTTTTAAAGAATTCATTCACAAATTTTTAGAAGTCTATTTTGATGACTGGACTGTATTTGGCCTATTAAAGAATCATATTGCAAATCTGCGCATGATGTTAGAAAAATGTAGACAGCATCAGATTTCCCTTAACTTGAAAAAATGTATCTTCTGTGCGCCCTTTGGTATTTTGTTGGGACATATTGTATGTAGACAAGGACTCCTGATGGATCCTGCGAAGGTTGCCATCATTGCTAATTTACCTGCGCCCAACTCAGTTAAGCAATTGCGCACTACATTGGGACATACAGGATACTACAGAAAATTCATCAAGGGTTATGCAAAGATCACAGCGCCTATGGAAAGATTGCTGAAAAAGGATTCGAAGTTCCAATGGACAGAGGAATGCCAACAGAGCTTAGACACACTTAAAGAAAAGATGATCACAGCGCCTATTCTAGTTTTCCCGGACTGGAGAAAACCTTTTCATGTTCATGTTGATGCTTCTTCCATAGCATTGGGGGTTGTGCTTACACAGTCCGGAGAAGGAAGTATTGACCACCCGATTGCGTACTCCAGCAGAAAGTTATCTACAGCTGAGAAGAACTACACCACTACAGAAAGGGAAGGATTAGCTATGGTGTATGCCCTACAGAAATTCAGACACTACCTGTTAGGCGCTCATTTTAAAATGTATACTGACCATTCTGCTTTGAAATATTTGGTTAATAAACCAGTGTTAGGAGGAAGAATTTGCAGATGGCTACTGCTCTTTCAAGAATATGATTTCGAGGTTATTGTAAAGCCAGGCAGATTGAATGCAGGGCCTGACCATCTATCCAGGATAGAGTCAGGAGAGGAACCTACAAGTCTGGAGGACAATCTTCCTGACGCACAGTTGTTTTCTATTCAAGCAGCAGACGAATATTATTCTGATATTCTTGAGTTTCTCACTACCGGGCAAGCACCGGTTGAGTTTACAATCCAGCAGAAGAAGCAACTTGTTGTCAGAGCCGCAGACTTCACTTTGATAGCAGGCCAGCTTTATAAGTTGGGCCCTGACCAAGTTTTGCGCAGATGTATCTTACCACATGAAAAGAACTCTATCATCGCAGAAGCGCATTCAGGTACCGCAGGAGGCCATTTCGCAGGAAAGCCGACTGCGCAAAAGATATTAGCCGCAGGTCTTTGGTGGCCGACATTGCACAAGGATACTAAGGCGTTCTGTAAATGTTGCGATGTGTGCCAGCGAACAGGAAAACCCTCAAGAAGAGATGAAATGCCACTAAGACCCCAGATCACACTGCGTGCTTTTGATAAATGGGCCATTGACTTTGTAGGACCTATTAACCCACCAGGAAAAAGAACTGGCGCAAGATACATCATTACAGCTACTGAATACCTCACCAGATGGGCTGAGGCGAAGCCAGTTAAGAACTGCGACGCTGCTACGGCCGCACAGTTCATTTTTGAGAATATTATCACTAGATTTGGATGCCCAGTGATCCTCATGAGCGATCAGGGTACACATTTCCTCAATGAGACTATAGAGGCCCTTACTGAAGAATTTCAAATTAATCACCATAAGAGTACACCCTACCATCCTCAAGCTAATGGTACGGTGGAAGCATTCAATAAGATCCTTGAGAATGCCCTGACGAAGATCTGTAATCAACAAAGAGATGATTGGGACCTTAGAGTCACAGCTGTATTATGGGCTTACAGAACCACTTGCAAGAAACTAACAGGTCACACACCTTTCAGCTTGGTGTATGGACAAGAAGCAGTTATGCCCATGGAATACATTGAATGGCAGATCCTGATACTATGAATGAAAGACTTTCGCAACTGCTTGCCTTAGAAGAAGACCGACTTTTGGCCGGATTCCATCAACAGGTACAGAAGGCAAGACAGAAAGCTTGGCATGACAGGCACATTAAGCATAAACACTTTGAAGAAGGAGACTTGGTACTCCTTTATGATAGTAAATTCATCAAGTTTCCGGGCAAGTTTCGTGTACATTGGTTAGGCCCTTTTCAGGTGATTAAAATAACAGAAGGAGGCGCAGTTCAGCTTGCAAAACTTGATGGAGAATTACTACCTACAATGATCAACGGGAGTCGGCTCAAGCTTTATCGCGACGGCCACTCCGCTCTGTCGACCTAATATAGTGCTAAAACAGATGCAGATGCCCAGTGTAGTTGAAAGAGGCACTGCATTCAGTCTACACGGAAGTTGCGAGACACTCAGTCTCCAGCTTCCTGCGCAGTTCCTAGAAACATCCGCGCATGTCTAAATTTTGGTTGGAGCGAACATAGTTGCGCTCTTGTGAAGCTTCTCCCCGGACTATTGAACTATCGCTCTTGCGGAGCTCCCTGTTAATTCACCGCTTGAAGAGTTCTCCTTGTGGACCCCTATAGGCACAGTTCCCTAAGTTGAAATGACCCACCGAAAATTTTGAATTATAGCAGTTATGTAGCCGCGTCTGAATAAATGAAGGATAACTCCGTTATTTAAGTCTAGCCGCTCTGACGGATTCAGCTTGATCTCCGATAGATTTGCATTTAACTCAGGCGCCGAAAGCATTAGCTTCTCCCGGAAGGCTGTCAGAGCCCGTCAATCATAATAAATGCACCAATGCGGCGAGGAGGATAGCGTGTTGTCAACTCATGTATAGTCGCCTACAGCTACGTAACCCCACTTGGTCGCATTTACTATCACCTCTGGCTATAAATACCTCACACTTCTATAATTTTTGGGTTACTTTCCTCGAGTTGCTATCTTGTTTACGAATCTAAGTTATTGTTTTCAGAGCCGAGTTGTGCAGAGTATTTTCCCTTGTTTTCAGCGTCCATATCCTACACAGGTCCGCCATTTGCTGTCCAAAGTTTTTGTTCCCTACATCGATTCACGACGGAGAACCTGTCAACTGAAGAAGTTGTTCGTCAATTCCTGCGCCGAGGCTTAGATTTCGGCATGACTACTCCAGTCACGGCTTCGACTTATGTACATCCTGGTTATCAGGATCCCAGACAGTCTCCGGCTACAAGAGCGTCACCATCGCAGCCAGAAGAACCTGTTCCAGAGCCGTTGGCGACCATGGCGAACTATATTCCACCGCGTCCAGATGATGTGCCAGAAGTGCAGATCCCAAAGAATGCAAAGTATCCCATTCCGTTACCGCCACTACCGGCTAGTGTGCGGGTAGAAGGGAAACTGTTGGGAAACATTCCACTGGTCAAGTTCTCTGACTTCAACCTCGGAGACTATAAGACATACCCTCAGTTCCAGTTAGATCGATATCTTAATGTTGTGCATAATCCCACCAGACAGGTTGACGAGTTTATCCCGAAGGGATTTGCAGCAAATCTTGAGCGCCCTGGACTCCTGAATTTGTTGAAGCTACCGCACTTTGGGCGTAGCAATGAAGCGAACGCAGTCGTTAAAACACTGCTATCCTGCGTTCATGGAGGTTACCTTTGGCTCGGGAGGCCAATTGATCTAAATATTGATTTAATTCACCGCATTACTGGTCTATCTAAGGCTGGTAAGGATCCCAATATTCATTTTGTGGGAAAGGACAAGGACAGAAAATTGGCTGCACAGCTGGTGCAGAAGTATAACTTAACAAGAGGAGGTCGGGCTTATGACCTCACTACAGTAGAAGATGAGGCACTTCGATTTACAGGAAGTCTGCTTGCAGGCAGACTTCTCACAAAGTGCCGACCGAAGGAAGTTACTGGAGCTGTCGTGGAGCTCGCCATCGCAGCTGCGGAGGGAGAGCAGTACAACTGGTCTCTCTTCCTGCTGAATTCTTTCTTGGCTGATTGCCTAAATGTGCAGGACAATGCAGCCCAATCATTCCATTTTTCATGGCTTTTAATTTTATGCGCTCTCGTTGGGTGGAAGGAGCCCCCGAATACTCAGTTCCTTCCGCGCCGCGCAGGAGAGGTTGCCGGCATGCGCTACATCAACCTCTGGGATTCTCCTAATCCCGTGAAGCGCAAGATGAATCGCGCTGTCTTTTGTGAATACTACTATCTCCTCCGAGATACCATTCAAGAAATGCCAAGGCTGAGCGAGGAGACAGCCACATTATATGACGGAAAGTTGGCTTTTACAGCCGACATACATCAACTTTACCTCCGCCCTTGCGGCATTCCAGATGAATGGGCGCTAGGCCTTTACAGAATGACTACCGAGGACGTTGAAGAAACCATCAAGTCTTGGTCGGATGAGTGGAGGGAGGCCGCCGATCTCGCATCCGCGCTGCCAACCACCGCTGCGAAAGAGAAGGATAAGGGCAAGGAAGCCCCGAAGCAAAGAAGTGATGAAGGCTCCACAGAACCAGCCGCCAAGAAGCAAAAAGTGTCGCATCCCGCTGAGGCTATTCCCTCGGGGATCGACCAGTTCCTACACGAGCAATTTCGCGAGCTGCGCACTGCGCACGCTCACATCAGAAGTGCTTTAGATTTACAGTTCGTAGAACTGAAAGGTCTCGCAGGAAGAGTTGCGCAGACCCATGCGCCAGCATCCACTTCGCAGGCGCCACAAGAAATTCCAAGTGCCGAGCGAGTTGAAGAACTCATAGAAAGGCATACTGTCATGCATATTCTGCCTACCAGCATGACACTTCCAGATCCGCTAGCTGCACTACAGGTAAGCTCAGTTGGGCCTGTAGAAATAAATTTGTCTTTAATTCCTATAGAGACTCTACAGCTTGTGCATGAGAAAGTTTCTGTTGAGCTGAGAGCTAGAGAGCTCTCCACCTTCCAGGAAAACCAACGACTGCAATCGCAGGAGTTAGAGCTGAAGGAAATTCATAACAATGTATCTGAGAAACTTGCACTTTATGAGGCGCAAGACATCGGCATCAGAAACGTAGTCGATGAGATTGCCCAGGAATTGCCGGCTTGTGAAATTCAACCAGACCTCCCTCTGGTTGCAAAAGTCCAAATTATTGGAGAAAGGGCGAAAACCCTGGAGCAAGAAATAGTTGCTATGGCTGAAGGCCATAGAACCCAGATCGTTGAGCTAGAAGCTCGTGTTGCTGCGCAGTTTACAGATGGTGCGCAGGAACAATTTGAAGCACTGAGCAGAGCTTCCACACAGATGAAAGATAGAATACAGGAAGCCGAGAACCTGATGAACCAAGCTATGGAAGCTTGGACGGAGCTTGTGAAGCTCCCCTTTAAAGTTGGTCTGTCAGAACAGGTGCAAGCCGCAGAGCAGTCCCTAACTGCTCTGACTGAAGAAGCTAAGCCCTTAACAGGCTTACCAAAAATGAAGAAAATGGGCGAAGTGCGCAAAATGCAGCAGCAACTGCACAAGCTCAGAACTGAAGATGAGAAGCTCACCAACAACATTCAGCCATTCATGGATGAGTATGCTGAAATCGTTGCTCAGGTCGAGGCAAAAATCAAAGAGATTGCTGAATCTCAAGAGGTGATTGAGACCATAACGCAAGAAGAAGCCACCGCAGAAACGGTGCAGACAGCTGTGGAGTGTGTTGATGAATTGGACCACGCTATTGCGCAGTGCAAGAAAACATTCGCGGAGACACAAGCAAAAGTAGATGTGCAAATCAAGCGACCACACGCTAGTGCGAGTGGCTCGAGGGCGATCCACAAGTGAGTGTTAGGGGCCTGTTGGAGCCTAGGTCGTAGCTGCGGTAAAGCTGCGAATTTTGGGAAAAAGCACAAGTATGAAAGGAAAGTGCTAATTTTGGGACAAGCACTAAGTTTTGGGCAAGAAGGAGACGGTGCGCAGTACGGTGCCAGATGGACAAGCTCAGCGAAGATTACGGACCAGAAATCGCGGAGCTCGCGCGCACGTCATCGAAGAATGAAGGTGGCTCAGCTACCATAATGAATAAGGCGATGGAGTAGAGGGCTCAGCTACCCTCATTTAAAGGCTTAGTACAGAAGTTATGGTTGCTCGGATCAAGGAGGAGCAACGGACCAGAGCATTGAAGGCGAAGGACAAGCGCCCATACCCACAATCTGCGCCGGAAGTCAAGGAGCCTGCAGGAAGCGGCGACGTGACTGCAAGCGGCGCCTACAGTACACCTAGCCATGTGCGTGGTTAGTGTTTTTGGGAATTACTGTTGGGAAAGGCCCACAGTTTTGTAAAGGTGTGACCGTCATGGCCACCTATATATATGTATACATGATAAGAAGAAGAGTTAGATACTTTTGGGATATTTAGATGGTTAGACTGTTAGATAGACAGTCTCGAGGATAGATCATGTGTTGATTATCCTTTGCTGAGTATTTCTACCGAGTGTGTAGAACTAGAGTAGAATCGGATAGCCGAGGAGCTAATCCCTGAGTTGCCAGACAGTCTGAGTGACGTCTGCGCCTTTGTAATCTCTGTAGAGAAGAGACTGGATTGAGAGAAGGGCTCCCAGCTGTGTGCGTGGAGTTTCCTGTAAAGATCTAAGGCTGCAGCTGTGTGCGCAGCATATTGTATAACTCTATGGTTTTTCTGGTTAATATAAACTCCCGTGGACGTGGTTTTCCTCGAGGAGATGAGGTTCACATATTTCTTCTTGTTATAATGTTTGCATGAATGGTTAACTGTTAAAGTTCATTACCTGTGTATGCAAGACTCTTGTATTATCTTTGCTACTGTTTAAGTGAGTTGGGAAGGTCCCTTGATAGCTATAAGTGTTAAGTACCGAAGAAGTGGTGGAGCGCTGTCGCTGCAGCGAGCGAGGAATGCGTTACTGCGCTGGGTGCGCAGGGCGAAGAAGTACTTAACACGCCGACGCAAGGAATAGTTTCCTTCTGCGCCAGAGAGGAAGGAATCCGCGCAGTTGCGCCGAGGGGCCTGCGGGAAAGTCCGACCGCCGATATCTGAGGAGCCGGAAGAGGAAGAACAATCTCCGCATCACCACGGTTAAGGAAATCTGATTCCTTAGCCCCCCATAGCCACTTCGGGTGAGACCTCGAGCTGCTGCGCAGCTCGTTGCCGAGAGGGCCAGTGCGCCAAGGGGTTTGTTGCTGCGCTTCATTAAAACCCGGGTCTGCCCAAGAAAGCAGCCAACATTTATTTATGTTAATTTTATTTATTTTTTAATTAAGGAAGTCAGCCCATCCCTAAAATGACTAGGCCGAGCGTTAGCCCTCGATATCATGGTCTTAACCTGATCAATCAACAATTTTTTTTTTAGGATGTATGTTTTTGTGTGTACTTGTGAGGGTTCTTTTCCGTTTTCAAAATAGGTGAGCCAATAAAAAGTTATAGACGGAAGAAATAACATACTCTTTATGTAAGATTGACGTTAATGCAATTGAAATTAACTACAAAATAGGAACAAATAATAGTTTTAATAAAAAATTACATATTCGGAATTTGCACACATAGTTCTACAAGTGTGTGCAATTTCATTAGCAGTGGACAAGTGTAGCATACGCAGAATCATGTTTGAAATAGAAGAAGTTATAGAATAAGATGTATTTTTTTTATTATTATATGTATTTTGGCAACCCGAACCTAAAACCATAGCAGCCAAGTCATCCACCACATTGGTGGGAAACGAATTACCCGCCAAAATTTAAAAACTAAACTAGCGCGTGCACGTGTATTTAAAAAGCACGTACGCACACAGTGGCGCGTACGCGCAAAATGGTGCGTGCGTGTTGTTTTTACTAAAATTTGAAATTTGTCATAGTGATTAAATAATTTTATAAATTATATATTTTTTAATAATTAATAATGTTTTAAATTGAATTAAATTAAATTTATATGATGAGGAGGAGGAGGAGGATGGGGATGATGACGATGATGTTGATGATGAGGAGGAGGATGGGGATGATGATGATGAGGATGATGAGGATGATGACGATGATGTTGATGATGATGAGGAGGATGATGGGGATGATGACGATGATGTTGATGACGAGAATGACGATGATGATGATGATGCTGATGATGACAAAGATGATGATGATGATGATGATGATGATGAGGATGATGATGATGATCATATTCGGCATCATCAGCATCATCATCTTCATATTCGTACTCATCTCCATAATCATCCATCATCTTCGTCATCATCATCATTATCAATGATGATGATGAAGAAGATGATGATGACGAAGATGCTGATGATGATGTTGACGATGATGATGATGATTGAAAATGATGATGATGACGAAGAAGATGATGATGATGACGATTGAAAATGATGATGATGATGATGAAGAAGAAGAAGATGATGATGATGAGGATGATGATGATGATCATATTCGGCATCATCAACATCATCATCTTCATCTTCGTACTCATCTCCATAATCATCCATCATCTTCGTCATCATCATCATTATCAATGATGATGATGACGAAGATGATGATGACGAAGATGCTGATGATGATGTTGACGATGATGATGATGATTGAAAATGATGATGATGACGAAGAAGATGATGATGATGACGATTGAAAATGATGATGAAGAAGAAGAAGAAGAAGAAGAAGAAGAAGATGATGATGATGATGCTTGCAATGATGATGATGTTGATGATGATGATGATGAGGAACTGGGTGATGACGCTGATGATGATGATGGAGATGATGATGATGATGATGACGACGATGATGATGATGTTGATGATGACCAAGATGATGATGATGATGATGATGATGATGATGATGGGGATGAGGATGACGATGATGATGATGAGGAGGAATTGGGTGATAACGATGATGATGAAGATGATGGATGATGATGAAGATGATGATGATGACATTGATGATGTTGATGATGATGAAGATGATGGCCAAGATGATGATGATGATAATGATGAGGATGGGAATGATGACTAGGAAGTGGGTGATAACGATGATGATGATGATGGAGATGATGATGATGATGACGTGGATGATGACAATGTTGAGGATGATGATGATGAGGAAGATGATTATGATGATGAGGAGTATGATGATACTGATCATATTTGTCATCATCAACATCATCATCTTCAACTTCGTACTCATCCTCATCATCATCATCATCATCATCATCATCATTATCAATGATGATGAAGAAGATGATGATGATGTTGACGACGATGATAACGATTGAAAATGATGATGATGATGACCATGATGACAATGATGATGATGTTGATGATGATGAGGAACAGGGTGATGATGATGGAGATGATGATGGAGATGATGATGATGATGATGATGACGACGATGATCATAATCATTTTCATTTGGTGTATGGTTTACAAGTCTCTTTTCCCATCTACCTCTAGTTACCAGTGTATTAGATGCTTCATGATTATGATCCAAAAGAAAATACCATGCAGAACATAGTAGATTAGATCATTGAATTGGTTGAGAATAGAAGGAAGGCATTGGACCAGAGTATCGGGAACCAAGACAAAGTCAAAAGAACATTTGACAAGTCTTCCAAGCCAAGGGATTTCCATATCGAATATTGGGTTCTATTGTGGAATAAGAAAAGAGAGAGGTCAGGCAAGCACGGAAAATTTGAATGCCTTTGGATGGGACCCTACATCGTACACGGTTTAGTGGGTGCTAACTCATTCTTCTTGGGCATAATGGACAAGGAGAAGTTGATCCTTCCAATAAATGGGAAACATCTTAAATTGTTCTTTATCAACAATACCTTATGCCCATGAGGGCATCCAGTGTATCACGGCTTTTCTAAACCCTTTTCCTTTTACTTTTCAATCTTTCATTTGTATATTATTGTTGTATTTTAGTATTGTAAACTATTCTTGTATATTATTCATGTGTGAAGTAATTTTGTACTTTATTATTTTTTGCAACTTAATGTTTCGTTAACATTTTTATATATATGTTGGCCTGAAATTTTTTAATTATGTCTAGGAACCGGAGATTCTGGAATTCTCAGCCACTCTTTTTAATTGAAGCTTAGTCAGAGCACGTGTCTCGCAGTTGGAGCCAAAAGTTACCTACTAAGTTGTACTTAGTTGGTTTCAAGTGATCCCGCAAAGATGGAATAATTTCACTTGTTCCAATTTAGAAAATCAAAAGTCCTAGAAGGCCATCTGGGCCCTTTTTTAAATAAATTACATGTCCTACCCTGTGGGGAATTGTAATAAGTCGACGTAGCATGACGAAATTTGTAAAAGACTTAGATTTCCTAGGATTTAGACATCAATGCGGTACTCTATAGTCTTTTTTTCTTGTTAATTATGTGTTGATATTTAGTGACATATAATTTTCGAGTTTTTCACTCACACCTCCAAAGTTGGAGTATCCGCCTTGGTGGTTAAACCTTATGAGGTTATTAAATTCTAAGTGTCTATGTATATTACCATGCTAGTGACATTAATTGAATCATATGAACATGTCACACTAGGCACCCCTAGGTTTATTTTTAATTTTCACAAATAAAAAAATTTCCCGTAAAACAGGCAAATTTTTAATGTTTTTAATGTAAAAATTTAAAAAAACATAAGAGTGTCATTAGGAAGGGGATTTTTCCATGGATGTGCTCATTTTATAACCTGGATCACCCACTATACACCTAAACCCACTTTCCAAAGTATTTGAGTGATTATTTATCACTTAAATAAAAATTCTCTCAAAAAATTCAAAAAAGTGAATAAAATAATAAAAAATTAGAAAATATGAGAGAAAATCAAATCCCTCAATTAGTGGAAACATGTATGGGACATGTCTAGATTTGAATTGAGCATCAATAATGAGTTATCTGAGGGTTTTTTCGGAAGTGATTCCAATCAAATCAAAGAGGTGGTGACTTCATCTCAAGAGAGGGATGCGCCCTCTCTCATGAGGAGGGCGAATTGGTGATTTGGAAAATGGTTATTGGATGGTGGATACTCCAAGGTGAGGTTGTATCTCTTCATGAAGAGGTGGCACCACACACTCAATCTAAATCCAATCTTCATCCCTTGATTCTCTCTGGAACTCGCCCATCAATCCAACTAAGGAATGCGCCCCCCCTCGGGCTCTCATTTTCTATAAAAGCGGGGTCTTTTCACTCATTTGAGAAGGGTGAAACCTCTGCTAGTATGTGCAATATATGGTGTATCATTTTTTGAATGGAATAAAGGCTTTGGAGGGGTACACCTTTTGTCACTTCTGAATGTGTGGATGTTCATTGTTTCTTACTTGAGGTAATCTGTATTGCTTAGTTATTTCTTGCATCTTTGTGGTTAAGTTGTGGGCATTTCAAGGGGAGTTATCTCCCAGTAGGGTAACTATTTATTCTTTCTTGATTTAAACTACTTATTTTTTGCTTGTAGTAAATCTCTTTGAAATACATGTTTTATTTGGTATAAATGGCACGATTTCCAAGTTTTTGCTTCCGACAACACCCTGATTTTAATCATTTTTTTGTGCAATATTGTTAAGTATTTGCAGGCACCTAAGTTGGAAGAGGAGTTGAGTGGGTAAGCATCTTCTCCACTTTCAACACATTCGGAAACATAGTCCCTCTTGGTGCCACCTGGAAGACTCCATCTTGCCCAAGTTTCAATGCTACATTGGGTCCTTCTTCCTTCTCAAAATTTTCTCTAGAAAAAATTTCTTAGTTACTCATTACTTCTCTTTACATTTTAGATCTGCTTTATCATCTTATATCATATCTTATTTGTAGATTTATTTATGCATAGATCAAAGGTTCTTTAAAGTTTAATCAATTTGCATCTAGATCTAGCATCAAAGGGTTTCCTTTTACAAGTATTTTAAAGAAAATATAAATCTTGAGTAAGAGGATTTATTTCTACATTTTAAAGCATATATTTAAGAATGGTGTCCTCTATTGGCTGCCCCAAAAATAAAGCCAAGATCCACAAGAAAGCTTGCTTTCTTGTGTTCTTTTTTGTAATTTTACACTTAGTAATTTTTAGCGTTTTTCTTAGTATTTTTTAGGGGTTTTCCAAAGACACTACCAAAGTGTTTTGGGGCACATTTAGGCACTAATAGATTGCTATTTTTGCAGGTTTTATGAAAAATTAGAGGGAAACTTTAGCGAAAAATCAAGTTTTAAGCCTTCAAGGGAACTCTGTGACCTCCCTCTTACTTGTAACTTGTTTCTATAAGCCTTGTAAGCTTTGTGATCCTATTTTAGAAAGGATCACAATCATTTATGAGTTTAATAAGAAAACAATAAAGACAGCAAGTGGGATACATAGCGCCCACACCACAATCCCCCTGGGGGGTTTCGTGTGCATGTCACTTTCATGTCGTGACTTGCTCTAACTTTCTTCTTTGTTTTTCTTTTGCTATAATCAATATAATTAAGTTAAAACTAACCATTTGTTAGCTCTATTTCAACGGCGGGCCACAAAATCACTCGAGATGTAGGAACTAATTTACTTTTGCAGGGAGTATACTTTTCTTTTAAGTAGCTTTATTTTCAGTTGTTTTATATTTCTTTTGCAAAGTAAAAGAACACTAACCCACTATGCTCCACCGAAGTACCAAAATGGAAAAGATATTCGTAGTGCAGTAATTAGCTCGTATTTATTTATTTTCTTTAATCTTTTGCTTTTATTTTTTTTAGTAACAAACCCGACTTTGTAATCCCGAAGTATGCTCTTGCCATCTCATAAATGGGTTTCCTGAATATGTGTTGGATGATCAAAAATGATTTTCTTAGTCAGTAATAATTAGTCTCACATCTTTTGTATTTTACACTCCTTGAAAGGCGAAAATCTGACATCTCCCCTTTTACCTCATGTGGAAAAGTTCATAGTGAAGTGGGAACAACTAGATAGTGACCGACCCGTCAAGTTGCAGCCTATTTTGGTGTAATGTTGGACACACCTCTGTGACTCCATAGTCCACATTTCATGTGTGGAGCCACACTTGGTGAGTCCGGACATATTCCTCATACCTTATTGGTATATTGGGAATTCCACTCCCTTTTAATTGACTTATCTTTTAATAATTAAAACTGATCAAGAACATTTGCAAAACGTTTGTCACAATAACACTCCAATTTTACTCCATTTGGCATTGGTTTAGATCATACAAACAATTTTACTTAAAGTAAATCTTGTGTGAGTGGTTATATGATTTATATGTTGTTGGTTTAAATTCCATATTGCAAAGTCTTGTTCTCAGTATTCGTTTTCAAAAACTCCTAAATAACTTTCACATTAATAACTAAAAGCTTAACAGCCTTAGTAACCTTTAGGGACTACCCCCTGACTTCATTAGGATTTTTCTAAACGGAAGAGTCAAGTTTCATGTGACATCACTTGACTCGAGACTTGCCCCCGAGGAGCGCACAAAGCAGCGTGAAGATTTATGTTGCGTTATTCCAGATGTGTTTTCCGGCAGAAATAGTTACCATGAATCCTTATTGAAGGTGGGGACAAGAGGTAACACAGAAGAAGGTGAAAAGGGAAAAACTATAGGATCATTTTTGAAAGGGAAAGAAATGATATGTATATTCTATGTATAATTGTATCCATGTACTATTGTAAATATACTTTGCATCCATACTATTGTAAATGCCTTTAGCATATGCACCTGTGCAATGAATATTACCGGAAGAATGTGATTTATTTTTTTTAAAAAGGTGGTTTGCGGTTTGTTAGAGGGCTAGTCCACCTGGGAAATGGTCACCACCTGTTATTCTAGAGAATTAAGGTGGCATGAATTACAATCATTACAATATAGGCTCAACAAGAGCAATATGTCACTTACAAGAATTGAACCTAGGTGGAGAGGGTAACAATATTCCTCCCAACCACCCAAGCTACAACCAATGGATTAGAATGTGATTTATTTTTATAATGAATAGAATTTGTAATTTACTTTTTGGAAATAAAAGAAATGAAAAGTATTTAGTTTAGTCTACCACTACTAGTTTCACACTACCACTACTAGTTTCACACTGGTTAAAAAAGAAATGAAAAATATTTAGTTTACTCTACCACTACTTCTAGTTTCACACTGGTTTGTATCTTAGTTTCTAGTTTCACATTGGTTTGTATCTTAGTTTCGAGACACATTTTTTACCACCCAGTATGAGAGAGAAATGCAATTCTAATCTCAACATTTTTTTATAAGGCGATGGTTTTTAATGCTGCACTTGTGAACATGTAAGCAGTACACTAAGACTAAGTGGTGTTTATTGCTGGCAAGGGCTATTATGCGGTGCGCTAGACGTGTTGCCGAAAACTGGGTGGAGTGTCAATTGGGAAACCCAAATTCCATTTTGCATGGCGCTTGAGCATTTTGAAGGATTCAGCATTTACGGATATGGGGAAGCAAAGAGTTGTATTGATTGCAATATGTTTTGATTTAAAATGTGTGACGGATTCAACGTTTATAGAATGGCTGATGATTTCAGTGATTTTCGACGCGAATCAGTGCTCTCTATTGATTTAAATAACTTATTAAATGTAGACAGTTGATTGTGAAATTGAAGCCCTGCATGTATGGTTCTATACAGTCGAAGCATTTCTGTTTTTAATAGAATCCCTCCACACAATGAGATCAGATCGACGCATGAGTTCATGGCTGGCGTCTAGGCGTGAAGAAAAACACATTTTATTTTATTGGCGTGCTAAATTGTGGACCATATGTAGATCCCACACACAATGGTCAATGATCATTTTTAATCAAAATTCATTTTTAAAGATATTTGATTAAAATAACATTTTACTTACCAAAAACTATATTCTAAGAGATATCTACTGAAATAAAATATGATATCTCTACTTTGTTTTAATAACACATTTACTATCGATGGGTTTATATAAGGGGACGTGCCCAGTCAACGGCTGGGTTTATATAAGGGGACGTGCCCAGTCAACGGCTGAAATCTTGCATGTTGTGAAGGAGTCGAAGCATTTCTACGCGTTAAGGAAAATCACATTTTATTTGATTGGCGATATGCAGTGGGGCACTGGGGCGTGTTAGATGCCGCACACAATGACATAACATTGACACGGTTGATGGCCGGCGTGAAAATCGTATTCGAATATTTATTGAAGTAATATTTTAAAACTCAAAACTATATTTTAAGATATATCTATACGTTTTGAATCTCTCCTACCTTCTTTTAAAAAACAATTTACCATGGATGCTTTTATATAACGCGATGTGCCCAGTCAACGGTTTGTTATTGGGATTGCAATAACTTATGAATTATAAACCGTGGATTGTGAATGGTTGTGCAAGAATCAAAGCATCTCTCTTTTTTTAATAGAATCCCCACACACAGTGAGATCAGATTGACGGGGTTCATGGCCGGTCTCTACGCCCGGTTTGATGGTTGGCTTCTACGCGTGAACGAAAAACACAGTTTATTTAATTGTAGACCATACGCAACGGAGCGTGTTATGTTAGACCCCACAGGTAATGACATAAGATTCACGCGGTTTATGACGGGCATCTACGCCTTGCTTGGTGGACTTGATGGCTAGCTTATGCCAGTTAAAGAAAACAACTTCTTATTGAATATCATTAGCCCATGGTAACGGTCTAGTGTATTGATTTTGAATAAGCTTATTTAAAGGTTTTGAGATTAAATTTCTTTGTCATTATGTGTGTTATTGGTTTAATCATTATGGTTTTTTTGTTTATTATATGTTTGTAAAAAAAATATTTTTTGTTTATTATACTTTTTGTAAAACTTTTTATTTTTGCATTATATGAGGCAAGATATGATAATTCAACTAAGTGTGGTGGGCTAGCTTAAGTGGTTGAGTGCTGTAAGTTGTGAGCAAAATGTCTCGAGGTCAAAGGACGTCACTTGATGTCCCCATTGTAATCTAATTTGGGGTTGAAGGATTAAGGTTCTAGTCATTTAATATGAGTTAAGGAATTAAGGTTCTATTCTCATTTGGGTTATGGAATATTTAAATATTGTATTATGAATAGTCAAGTTAATACAATGAAAGCCTCGAGAGTTAACTCCAGAGATCTTGAACTAGACTTGAGATATCTACCCTCAAAGTCGGGGAAGTCGGGTCAAACTCTTTTGATTTCTTTGGTGTTAGGCTTGGTGATCATGGCCAATAGTTTACACATTTACCATGTATAGATCATACAGAAGTACCTTGAGGGTTTTCATGATATGCATTTCCTAAAAGGAAGAAGTTAAATCAATTAAGAATATAGAGGTGTAACTCTGAGTTAGGTTGGTTTTCCTAGTTAAAGGTTTCCAAAGTAAATACTTGTGTAGTCTTTGTGCGCCATTGTCGCTTTTAATTTTGCTTAAAAATTTATATGCATTGCTTCACTTGCATCGAATTTGTATTAATTCTTAGGTTTTGGACAATGGTACTTAGCATACTCGTGGAGAAACTAGAGAATGTGGGCTGGTGCAAGCTAATGCTGGCCACTCATGACGCGTTAGTCGCAATGGACTTCTGGAAAAACAAAAATCTGAACGTCGAAAAGCAATATCAGAGCTACCTACACAACTTTTTGGAATATGGCGCAAGAAGATCAAACGTAGACAACCGGATTACTTTCCGGAATATATAAATATTATTTATGGAAATTAAGTATAACTCCCAAAAAATGGGGTTCTCCTAAGGTTGGTATGTTATTTTTTTAAGAAAATATAATGAATATGTTTGCGTTAGCCCTCTGGTTCGATATTCAAATGGTGGATTTTTGTTAAAAACATTATATACAGTCGTAGATAACAGGCCGTTCTAGTGCAGCGTTATTTTTCTATATTTATTTATGTTAATTTTATTTATTTTTTAATTAAGGAAGTCAGCCCATCCCTAAAATGACTAGGCCGAGTGTTAGCCCTCGATATCATGGTCTTAACCTGATCAATCAATAATTTTTTTTAGGATGTATGTTTTTGTGTGTACTTGTGCGTGTTCTTTTTCGTTTTCAAAATAGGTGAGCCAATAAAAAGTTATAGATGGAAGAAATAACATACTCTTTGTGTAAGATTGACGTTAGTGCAATTGAAATTAACTACAAAATATGAACAAATAATAGTTTTAATAAAAAATTACATATTCGGAATTTGCATACATAGTTCTACAAGTGTGTGCAATTTCATTAGCAGTGAACAAGTGTAGCATATGCAGAATCATGCTCGAAATACAAGAAGTTATAGAATAAGATGTATTTTTTTTTATTATATGTATTTTGGCAATCCGAACCTAAAACCATAGCAGCCAAGTCATCCACCACGTTGGTGGGAAACAAATTACCCGCCAAAATTTAAAAACTAAACTGGCGCATGCGCGTGTATTTAAAAAGCACGTACGCACACAGTGGTGCATATGCGCAAAATGGTGCGTGCGTGTTGTTTTTACTAAAGTTTGAAATTTGTCATAGTGATTAAATAATTTTATAAATTATATATTTTTTAATAATTAATAATGTTTTAAATTGAATTAAATTAAATTTATATGATGATGAGGAGGAGGAGGATGGGGATGATGATGATGATGTTGGGGATGATGACGATGATGTTGATGATGAGGAGGAGGATGATGGGGATGATGATGATGATGTTGATGATGAGAATGAGGATGATGATGATGATGCTGATGATGACGAAGATGATGATGATGATGAGGATGATGATGATGATCATATTCGGCATCATCAGCATCATCATCTTCATCTTCGTACTCATCTCCATAATCATCCATCATCTTCGTCATCATCATCATTATCAATGATGATGATGAAGAAGATGATGATGACAAAGATGCTGATGATGATGTTGACGATGATGATGACGATTGAAAATGATGATGATGATGAAGAAGATGATGATGATGATGATGATGATGATGATGTTGATGATGACGATTGAAAATGATGATGATGATGAAGATGATGATGATGATGATGATGTTGCTGACAATGATGATGATGATGATGATGATGTTGATGTTGATGATGTTGATGATGAAGATGATGACCAAGATGATGATGATGATGATGATGGGGATGAGGATGATGAGGAGGAATTGGGTGATAATGATGATGATGAAGATGATGGATGATGATGAAGATGATGATGATGACATTGATGATGATGATGCTGATGATGATGATGTTGTTGATGATGAAGATGATGGCCAAGATGATGATGATGAGGATGGGGATGATGACTAGGAAGTGGGTGATAACGATGATGATGATGACGTGGATGATGACGATGACGAGGATGATGATGATGAGGAAGATGATTATGATGATGATAATGATCATATTTGTCATCATCAACATCATCATCTTCATCTTCGTACTCATCAACATCATCATCTTCATTTTCGTACTCATCATCATCATCATCTTCGACATCATCATCATTATCAATGATGATGATGAAGAAGATGATGATGATGAAGATGATGATGATGTTGACGACGATGATAACGATTGAAAATGATGATGATGATGATGATGACCATGATGACAATGATGATGATGTTGATGATGATGAGGAACAGGGTGATGATGATGGAGATGATGATGGAGATAATGATGATGATGATGATGACGATGATGATGATGTTGATGATGAAGATGATGGCCAAGATGATGATGATGATGATGATGATGATGATGATGGGGATGAGGACAAGGATGAGGATGATGATCATATTCATCATCATCAACATCATCATCTTCATCTTCATACTCATTTGCATCATCATCCATCATCTTCATCATCACCATCATTGATAATGATGATGATGACGAAGATGATGATGATGATGATGATGATGATGATGATGATGATGACATTGATGATGATGATGATGATGATGATGATGTTGATGATGAAGATGATGGTCAATATGATGATGGTGATCATGATGAGGATGGGGATGATGACGAGGAAGTGGGTAATAACGATGATGATGACGATGGAGATGATGTTGATGACATGGATGATGACGATGACGAGGATGATGATGATGATAATCATATTCGTCATCATCAGCATCATCATCTTCGTACTCATCTTCATCATCATCCATCATCTTCATCATCATCATCATCATCATCATCATCATCATCATCTTTGTCATCATCATTATTATCAATGATGATGATGAAGAAGATGATGATGATGTTGAAGACGATGATGACGATTGAAGAAGATGATGATGATGATGATGTTGATGATGATGAGGAACAGGGTGATGATGACGATGATGATGATGGAGATGATGATGATGATGATGATGATGATGATGACAATGATGATGATGTTGATGATGAGGAGGAATAGGGTTATGGCGATGACGATGATGATGGAGATGATGATGATGATGACGATGATGATGATGATGACAATGATGTTGATGATGAAGACGATGACCAAGATGGTGATGATGATGATGATGGCGATGATGATGATGGGGATGAGGATGAGGATGAGGATGATGATGAGCAAGTGGGTGATGATGATGATGATGATCATATTCGTCATCATCATCATCATCATCTTCATCTTCGTACTCATCTGCATCATCATCATCATCATTGATAATGATGATGATGACGAAGATGATGATGATGATGATGACGATGATGATGATAATGATGATCATGATGACGAAGATGATGGATGATGATGAAGATGATGATGATGACATTGATGATGATGTTGATGATGAAGATAATGGCCAAGATGATGATGGTGATGATGATGAGGATGGGGATGATGACAAGGTAGTGGGTGATAATGATGATGATGATGACATGGATGATGACGATGACAAGGATGATGATGATGAGGATGAGGATGATGATGATGGAGATGATAATGATGATGAGGATGATGACGATGACGAGGATGATGATGATGATGAGGATGATTATGATGATGGTGATGATGATGAAGATGATTATGAGGAGGAGGAGGAGGAGGAGGAGGAGGAGGCTCCTTGTAGAGGGATAGTTTCATGGATTCTATGTGTTATTGATGACGCGCGAGGTCTAGAATTTTCAATTAAGGCCTAGGTGGAATTCAATTGAGCTCAATATGCTTCAATAAGATCTCAAGGAACCTGTTTTCATTCTTCGATGATGTTCAATGCTTTTCAACATATCCACGGTCTTGCATGGTAGGATGAGGATGCATTCATGGCATTTGATCTTTACAAAATATGTGTTTTGTCAAAATGAAATTCAAATTGCCTCTTTGATGAATCCTCCTCTACAAGAATTCATTTATTGCATGAATGTCACAGACTCGCGAAAACTCTAAACAAAACTCAATGGCATGCAACTATAACCACAAACCAAGCAGAGGTTGATTTTATGCATTGATATAGAGAGGTGGCAGTAGGCACACAATATGGAGAAACAATGAGTTAGAAAAAACATTTGGACCAAAGTACCATAATGCTTATTAATAAAATATAAAAAAACAATTTTTGGCTCAAGAATTGTGGTTTATCACCATGTTTCTCTTCGACACTCACCATCAAAATACGTATAAAAATAACACGTCTTTACATCCTCTTCCATTTAAATCCTCATCGCATAGTCATAAATAAGGATTATTATGCATGCACATCCTCACCTTACAATGTCAATTGGGTCAAGGCGCATAGATAACCATAAATTATCAAATGTGTCAAAGAGTAAGCCCTTCCAATAAAAATTAAGACCCACCCTTCAAACTTCATCACTGAGTCCAATTTATGCAAATATTTTCGAAGTGGGGGAAGGTTTGACATTAAATGGTGTAAACGTTGGGGAATAAATGGTGTAAATGTTATACACGGGCGCATGCACGGGTTTGGGCGCGTGCGTGCTCCTGATGTGTATGCGTCAAAAACATGCGTGCACGCGTTTAAGAACTCATGTGCGACCCTGTTACTAGTTAAAAAAAATAGAGTTCTTTGTTTCCCAATAATTCTACCAAAAACACGGGTTTCACTTCTTCCGTGGGTTTTAAGCTCTCACACTTTTCTTATTGGAACACACTCATTGATATTTTGGACACTCTTTGATCTATTGGACACAAAATCACCCTTGGAATCTATCAAACATCTTCAGTGGTATTGGAATCTAGTGGATTCATTCAAGCTACCAGTTTCTATTACAAGTGGAGATCATTTCTATAGAGGTATGGTGAATTGTAAATTAGTCTTTTCATTCACAGGATTTGAGATGAGCCCATGCCTTTTTGTTTTTATCATATGTCCACAACAATATCCATGCATAGACAACAATGAATTTGACAAGAATATTTCCCAAGTTCACATCTAAAAAAACTCATATGAACACTAGACAAGATGAAGTATGCAACCTCCACATTGTGTAATTAGTTCCCAAGTTAATTTTGTTCTTTTTACCTCATATTATGCTAGCAAAAAGAACCACACACTCACTAAACATAACTAAAAATATCACTTCAACTCATCCACAAAACCTCAACTCTCTCATCTCTTATTCAATACCATTGTATGGAATGAGGATATCTGTAAGTATATGCACCTTTCGTTTCTTTATGAATCCAAATATGATAATATTCATCCATATTTCCCATCCTTACAATATCCCTTCACCTTTAATAATGATTTTTTGTCCAAAAACCAAGACTTTCCCACTTCATGCTCTATTCAACATGATGATTGTTGGTATAGTCCCTAGTTCCCCACTCTCCAACACCTCCCCACCCTAGATATTGCACATTGAAAGGTCAAATTATATTCCCCCTAATCACCCTTCCCAAGACCATGATCCTTTTTAGAAACCTTTGCATCCTCCTTAAGGTTTTGCACAAAACAAGGTATACATTCATTCTATTTTGATGCATTGTTGAATTCAACCATGGGTATTTTAAACTCAAAATCACATTCTATCATCTCAAGGTTTATAGATCTAAGGAAATAGTTTGTTGTTGTTTCTTCAACCCCTTAATGTGTTATATAACCTAGTAATTTACGATGGTAAAGGACATTGCCTCAAACAGAAGGATATACCATTCCACTATGATGACAAAGCAGTCAAACTAGGTGCAAAATTTAGAATTGATAACATTAAGGGAGAAAGCAAAAAATGAAACTAGTTAAGGTTACCTTATTTGATGTAGAAAAACTATCAAACTATTTCCAAGGCATCTCTAGCCATCTCTGTTGTAGGGTGTTACTACCATAATTTCTATGAATTCATGGCTAGGAAAGACACTAGTTTCTCCTCTCTACACTTGTCCAAACATCATCTATACTGATTGGAATTGTAAGGGATAATGATGTTTATTCGAAAAAAAATAAACCAACATAGTCTGTAGTTGTATATGTTAATTTGTAAAGTGGTAATCTGTGTTGGAATGTGTCAGGTTCATTGTATAATGGCACTAATATATTATTTGTTATTTCTTTTGCAGGGGTAGGCCTGATAGTTGTGTTAAATAGACTTTTGGAGATGGGAAACTCACGAAACGCAAAAAAAAAAATAGAAGGAATCTGCCCATTGAAAAAGGTCAATGACTTAAGAGAAAAGGCCAGGTTGGGAAAGGAAACATTGAGACATGGTCCCATCATTGCCCCGGATCATGCCACTAATCCTAACACAGTTGTTGACACAACAACCTCTTGTTCAGAACCACGGGTAAAGAGATCACGTCCAACGGACCCAACTCAAATTCCAACATCAACACAATCTCCAACCAACAATCCATCAACGAGTCATTCTGAAGTTCCTCATGACACAAGAATTTTGGGAGATGCTGCATGTGTAGAGATGGACATACAAGCCTTGCTTAATTTGCAATCTCCCCAAGAAGACCACAACCCTGTTGAACACACTCCCATTATGGCCCAATCTATGAACGAAGCACCACAACAAACAAGCTCGGGTATTCATGTCTCATGTCCACCCTCCCTACCTCGACTGTATAGTGCAAGAAGAAGAAATCCTAGACGTATTCATGTGGATGAGAGTGCTATGTCGGGGCTTGAAGGAAAGTTGCCAAAACGCACTATCAAATGGAAATGCAACAAAATTGTCAAAGAATATTTTGAATCCAAAGGTGATGCAGGTAAATGTCAATTATTGCTATGTTTGTTAAAGTCATGTTCTTTAGCTGTTATTAGGAGAATTTTGGGCCTAAAGATGGTTAAAAGTTCAGAGGCCAATAGTCATATTGTTAGAAATATCCAATCTACATTTAATGTTATTGGGAAGACGTCTCATACAAAAGAACTTTGTGTGGCTTGTTGTGTTTTAGCGGAATCAGTTGTTAGCAAGTCCACAAGGCAACATCACCTTCTATCACACACTTCTCACATACTCAAATTAAATAGAAAAACTATTAAAAAGTACTCTGTTATAAGAGAAAATCTTGACAATCCGGGTGGAAAATATTGTTAGGATTTTGTCGGTAGGTTTCCTCGTGCAGATAGGAACCTAATTGATGCTATTAAGGAGTTAGTACAAAAGTTTTGGCATGATCATACTAGACCTTCATCAAACCAAAGAGACGTGCTAAAAATGAGAAAAGGTTCTACTGAACGTGAGCCCCATGTTAAACACTTCCTTGACACCACACAGACTGAACTCTAAGAGAGATTCAGGAACGATCACACACAATTGAACCTGGGCCAAAGGTCCTTTGAGAAATGCAAACCATGGTATGTTCGTATATGCATTGATCGGAACACTTGTTGTTGTAGATACCACGTAGAATATGAATATTATTATGACACATATAAACATATATTTTGTGATTTGCATACTAACATTGTGCAGGTCTGCAATGAATCCATACTACCACCGAATGCATCAAGAGACTTTATCCACAACATCATGTGTCCAAGGACCGAAGGACAAAAGTATTATGAAAAACCGTGTATAAATGGGACATGTTCTATGTGCAGTGGGTTTTCTCTTTTGAACCATTGCATTCATGAAAGCAAGGACACATAATTTGGCATGATGGGTGTGGAGATGCAGAGCTTCAAGTACGTGACCTATCAATTAGACAGTGTTAGAGAAAGTAAAAAGATTGCATTGGTAAAGTCACAAGTACAAATGAATATTGCACATTTTTCATATTACATGTTCAATTTATGGCGTATACATTTTTCCAAAGGCCACATTGTAATATTTCCCTTGTTTCCATGGTAATAGGTACCGGTACATGACTTCTTGACGGAATTCTACGATAAAACCGAGTAGTATGTTCAACATGTGCATGTAACACGATCGCAAGATGAGCAGTACAGAAAATGCAGGGACACATTTCCCGTTGGAACCATAGTGTCAATTGTGGATTTTGCAGAAAATTACACCCTTCAGCCACAAAATGAAATCCAGAGTCAATACTACCATTCAGACCAAGTCAGCATTAGGTACATATTATGTATAGGCATGGGCCAGAGAGCAGCAATGGCAAGAGGATAATATTGAAGGAGACAAACTTTTACATAAGTGATGATAGAACCCATGATCTGCATTATGTGCAACATTGTTTTCAAATTTTCTATGATCAGTTGAAGGAGGAGATATACAGATGGATCAACATTGGATATGGTCGGATGGTTGTGCGGGCCAGTTAAAAAATGCCCGAGTATTCCAATGGATGAGTACTTTGCATAAGACTTATAATGTGCCGCAAATATGGAACTATTTTGAGACCGGGCACGACAAAGGTGAGCATGATGGGGCCGGTGCATGCATCAAGACCGCACTACGAAGGGAAGAGATGAGGTTTGACAAGGAACCTCATATCCGAGATGCACGGTCCATAGTTCAATGGTGCTCTGCAACAATGTCAAAACGAGCAAGAGATCAACAAACATCATCAGTGGCAGGATGTGTTGCGAGAAATTTTTGGCTAGTGGTTGACACAGATCGATCGCGTTCCTATAGTTGTGGCACAATACAAGAAACACATGGATTTCATTCAATTCAAATCTCAAACAACCACTTATTTGAAATATGGACGCGAAAGCTTGCATGCTTTTGCAACCCTTGCAATAGTGGCGAATGGGATGAATGTGAATGCATGGACAGGTTTGATGAATGGGATCGTGTGTCACTTGCAGTAGAGAAACATGTAGTTGTTGAAACAACCCAGTTAGAGGAGGGCCAGTCAGCGATTTCGATAGACTACGACCATATCTCAGATCTTGTACAACCAGGACACATATACGCAGTTGTTGCACCGAAAGAAAATTAATGGGGTGTGGATTATTGGTTGGCACGGTGCATCGAAGGTAAGCAAACCCTCTACGGATCATTAATCAACGATGAAGGAATTGAATTTCCTACTGGATCGATGGTGGTTAAGGGGGAATATCTTACACTAGATGGGAAGTCAAGAAAGACTAGTGGGCATGTATTCATGGATTACAGACTAGGTTCAGTGGTGTATCACTTCACAAACTTGATCATTGGCACAAACATCCATCTTCAGACAATGTCAAGCAAGATCTCAACCAAGGTATGCTACTACCTGCCTCATTCAGAGCACGAGAGATTGATGGAGACAATTAGCAACAGAGAGGATCCAAATGGATTTATTGAATGAGGCCAATCAACTTTACATAAGAGAATGAATTGCATCAAAGAATGTTATGTTCTACATCGAGGTATGTGTAGTTTTATGTTAGTTCATTGGTACATGCATTTTTTGTTGATACATACATACATACATGTCTTTGCCTATGTTTTTTATTTTTCCTATATGTATTAAACTATTCCATGCTTCTCTTTTATGTTGAATAAAATGGTGATGTGATTTGGATCAAATTTGAGTAATTTGAGTTAGTATTTTCTTAAATATACTAATTCTCATCCAAAACCTAGCACTAAACCATCTTCTTCATCATCGCCATCACCGTCACCATCACCATCACCATCACCATCACCATCACCATCACCATCACCATCACCATCACCATCACTCGTTGTAAAACCTAGCTCCGGAGATGGCTCGTTGGCACAACTTATGGGTCTTCGGGGGACGCTGTGGGGGGTCCCCTAGTTGAAACCCACTGGAATCGATGGATTCATGAACCGAGCCACAGTTCTGGTGCTACAGGAATTCTAGTCGGGCACCCCGGGGCCGTTCAGGGACACTTGGAGGATTTACCCCGGGGCCACGGAACCCAATCCGGTGAGAGGACTTGGATTCCATTGCCTCCCACAGGTCCACGTGGCCATTGTGGACCTGTCCACGGTGGCCATGCATGCTCGAGGGCCTCCAGACGAGAAATTCCCCCCTTGAGCAAATTTGGAATGGCCCTCATTGAGCAAAACCCTAGCTCCGGAGATGGCTTGTGGCACCACTTTCGGGTCTTTGGGGGATGCTGTGGGGGGTCCCCTAGCTGAAACCCGGCGTCCCGGACCCAGTAGAATCAACGGATTTGCGAGTTGAGCTACAGTTTGGGTGCTATGGGAATTCCAGTTTGGCACACCGTGGCCGTTCAGGGACACTTGGAGGAATTGCCCCGGGGCCACGAAACCCAAACCGACGAGAGGACTTGGATTCTATCACCTCCCACATGTCCATGTGGCCATTTTGGACCTGTCCACGGTGGCCACGCATGCTCGGGGGCCTCCAGACAAGAAATGGTCCCCTTGAGCAAATTTGGATGGCCCTCACATTGGGGTCAACTTTGGAAAATCGTCGACCGAGCACTTATGGCTAGCGTTCCCAGCCAGAACCTGCCTAGACACACCTACAGGACTCCCTGGAACCAGGTTTTACTGCACGGTTAGACTTCTATGCCCCCGATAGGTATCCAGCAGGTGTCCCTGAAGGCCTTTTGGATGCGAGATGAAACGAGCCATAGAATGACGACCATGGCTCGGATTGACAAACCGTCGATTCCGTTGGATTCAGGATGCCGGGATAGTGCCAGGGGTTCCCTTCTCCTTTGGTTCAGTGGCCCCGATTCCATCTTGTACGTCCATCTTGGAAACTAGGGTTTTGCTCAGTGAGGGAGTGTGCAATTTTTGCACACGGGGGTCAACTCTGCAAAATCGTCCGCCGGGTAGGTACAGCTAGCGTTCCCAGTCAAAACCTGCCTAGACACACTTGGAGGACTTCCCAGAACCTGGTTTTGCTGCACGGTTGGACTTCTATGCCCCCGACAGGTATCCAGTAGGTGTCCCTGAAGGCCTTTTAGATGCGAGATAGAACGAGCCATAGAATGACGACCGTGGCTCAGATCGATGAACCGTCTACTCCGTTGGATTCAAGACACCGGGATAGTGCCAGGGGTTCCCCTCTCCTCTGGTCCCATGGCCCCAGTGCCATCTTGTACGCCCATCTTGGAAACTAGGGTTTTGCTCAGTGAGGGAGTGTGCAATTTTTGCACATGGGGGTCAACTCTGCAAAATCGTCCACCGGGCACTTACAGCTAGCGTTCCTAGCCAGAAACTACCTAGACACATATGCAGGACTCCCTGAAACCCAGTTTTGCTGCACGATTGGACTTCTATGCCCCTGGTAGGTATCCAATAGGTGTCCTTGAAGGCCTTTTGGATGCGATCAAAACGAGCCATAGAATGACGATCGTGGCTCCAATCGATGAACCACCGACTCCGTTGGATTCAGGATGTCGGCATATTGATAGGGGTGCCCCTCTCCTATGGTCCCGTGGCCCGGGTTCCATCTTGTACGACCATATTGGAAACTAGGGTTTTGCTCAGTGAGGGAGTGTGCAATTTTTGCACACGGGGTCAACTCTGCAAAATCGTCCACCAGGCACTTACGGCTAGTGTTCCCAGCCGAAACCTACCTAGACACATCTGCAGGACTCCCCAGAACACATTTTTGCTGCACGGTTGGACTTCTATGCCCCCGGCAGGTATCCAGCAGGTGTCCCTGAAGGCCTTTTGGATGCGAGACAGAACGAGCCATAGAATGATGACCGTGGCTCCGATCGACGAACCGTCAACTCCATTGGATTCAGGACATCGGGATAGTGCTAGGGGTGCCCCTCTCCTACGGTCCTTTGGTCTGGGTGCCATCTTGTACGTCCATCTTGGAAACTAGGGTTTTGCTCAGTGAGGGAGTGTGCAATTTTTGCACATGGGGGTCAACTCTGCAAAATCGTCCGCTGGGCACTTATGGCTAGCGTTCCCAGCCATAACCTACCTAGACACACCTGCAGAACTCCCCGGAACCCGGTTTTGCTGCACGGTTGGACTTCTATGCCCCCGGCAGGTATCCAGAAGGTGTCCCTGAAGGCCTTTTGGATGCGAGACAGAATGAGCCATAGAATGACAACCATGGCTCGGATCGACAAACCGTCGACTCCGTTAGATTCAAGAATCCGGGATAGTGCCAGGGGTGCCCCTCTCCTCTGGTCCCATGGCCCCGGTGCCATCTTGTACATCCATCTTGGAAACTAGGGTTTTGCTCAGTGAGGGAGTGTGCAATTTTTGCCCACAGGGGTCAACTCTGCAAAATCATCCGCCGGGCATGTATGATGATGATGATGGTGATAATGATGAAGACATTGATGATGATTGTGATGGTGATGGTGATGGTGATAGTGATGAAGATGATGATGATGGAGAAGATGATGATGATGGAGATGTTGATGAGGAACCTGGAGTTAGATTTAGAGTTAGGGTTAGAGTTAGAGTTAATGATGATGATGGATATGGTGGTGATGATTAAGATGTTGATGATGATGGTGATGGTGATGGTGACGGTGATGCTGATGGTGATGGTGAGGATGAAGAAGATGGCTTAGTGCTAGGGTTTGGGTGAGGATTAGGGCTAGAGTTTTAGAAAGAAATTGAATTAGGGTTAGAGTTAGAGTTAATGATGATGATGAAGATGGTGGTGATGATGAAGACGTTCATGGTGATGGTGATGGTGATGGTGATGATGAAGAAGATGGTTTAGGGGTGAGGGTTAGGGCTAGAGTTATTGAATGAAATTGAATTAGGGTTAGAGTTAGAGTTAACAATGATAATGAAGATGGTGATGATGATGGTGATGGTGATGGTGATGGTGATGGTGAGGATGAAGAGGATGGCTTAGTGCTAGGGTTTGGGTGAGGGTTAGGGCTAGAGTTAAATTTAATGATGATGATGAAGATGGTGGTGATGATGAAGACGTTGATGGTGATAGTGATGGTGAGGATGAAGAAGATGGATTAGTGCTAGGGTTTGGGTGAGGGTTGGGGCTAGAGTTATAGAAGGAAATTGAATTAGGGTTAGAGTTAGAGATGAATATGGTGGTGACGATGAAGACGTTGATGGTGATGGTGATGGTGAGGATGAAGAAGATGGCTTAGTGCTAGGGTTTGGGTGAGGGTTAAGGCTAGAGTTATAGAAGGAAATTGAATTATGGTTAGAGTTAGAGTTAATGATCATGATGAAGATGGTGGTGATGATGAAGACGTTGATGGTGATGGTGCTGGTGAGGATGAAGAAGATGGCTTAGTGCTAGGGTTTGGGTGAGGGTTCGGGCTAGAGTTATAGAAGGAAATTGAATTAGGGTTAGAGTTAGAGTTAATGATGATGATGAAGATGGTGGTGATGATGAAGACGTTGACGGTGATGGTGATGGTGATGGTGATGATGAAGAAGATGGTTTAGTGCCACGGTTTGGGTGAGGGTTAGGGCTAGGGATAGAGTTATAGAATGAAATTGAATTAGGGTTAGAGTTAGAGTTAACAATAATGATGAAGATGGTGATGATGATGAAGACATGATGATGATGGTGATGGTGATGGTGATGGTGACGGTGATGGTGATGGTGACGGTGATGGTGACGGTGATGGTGATGGTGATGGTAAGGATGAAGAGGATGGTTTAGTGCTAGGGTTTGGGTGAGGGTTAGGGATAGAGTTATAGAAGGAAATTGAATTAGGGTTAGAGTTAGAGATGAAGATGGTGGTGACGATGAAGACGTTGATGGTGATGGTGATGGTGATGGTGAGGATGAAGAAGATGGTTTAGTACTAGTGTTTGGGTATCCTAAGAGTGTAAGACTCTAACTCTAGAGTGCCTTGTTTGCATGGATAAATGGGCCAACTAAGTGCACCTGTACTGGGATTATATGAGGCATGCAAGCATGTATCCTCCTAGAGATATGCCTCCCTTAAATTAGTCTGTAATCCTCATGTATGAGTGCCTAGGGAACTGCACTCTCTCACTGTGCATGCAAAACTAAATAAAACAAAAAATACAGAATTAGAACTGAACTGCTAATTTAGGAAAAACATCTAAATTGGAAATTAATGGAGGATGGTACATGCATGCGCTCCCTATCTCTCTCATCCATAAATGCTAGTGAATCTTGTTACATCTTGTTTTCACACCCAAGTGGCAAAGTCCTAATCCTCTAATGCTACAAGTGTGACTTCCAAAGATGATTGCCACTGTCACCTCAGCAAAGATTTTCCCAAGTTTTAGGCCTACTTTAAAGGCCAAGGGAGGCTTCTAGATCAAGGTTGGAGAAAAGGTCTCAGGATTTCAAACTTGTTTGAAGATTAAGATGTGTTTTCCATTAAGTTAAAGTCCCCTGTGAGTGCTTAATTCAGAAAGTTGCAAGTGAATTAATCAAATAGACACCTTTCAAAAATAAATATTTGCTCATGTGTAAAATGAAAGATCATTCATGGATAAATAAAGATATTCACAAAACTTAAATCAACAATGAACCATTATGTTGTAGAATCAAAATTCACATTAAAACATGTTGGCTTATTTCCCAAAATCATCCACAAATGATATTATCTAATAATGCCAAGGTTATAGTTATTAGTTTACGAGTGATTATTGAATGAGACCCTCTTGGAGAGAGTAAAATCTTTGCAAAAAGGTGTCACCCAATCTATTAAGGGTCCAACTAGGCTGTAGTGATTTGAATCACTTCAATAAAGATGGCTGAAATCTAATCTTCACAAACTTAATTAATTAAATGTTTTTCCATATGATCCACGAGAATATAAATATAAAAAGATGTGCTGGAAATAAAATCAGTAAACCACTTGCGCAGGTTTGGTAACTTCTAGAATGTAAATGATGAGATGATTGTAAACATTCATTCAATAAACCATAAACATTTAGGATATGTTGTGTGTAATTGCTTAAGACAAATTTGTGAAATAATAACCATTCAAATAACATGCAATTAACACTATGATCCATACATGAGAGTTGTGAATCGTGATAGATTAGTCATTATATATGTGGTGAGGGTCCTATTTCAAATGGATTAATTTAGGATAATCAAATTATTTTAGGTGTTGTATATGAAGTGGTTATGGACCTAGTAAGTCCAAGGGTGAATCCTATAGATTTCTAGGATGGAAGGGTTGTTTTGGAAAAGGATGGTAGTTTGTCGAAAGTTAGAGATGGAGGAGAAAATTCTTTAAAGCATGTTGTTTATTGGAGAAAACTCACTATGGCTTGGGAATACCACAATAGAAAGATGACTACCAGAAATCTACTCAATTCTCAAAACAATGCTATTATAAATGACAATGCTAAGATAATTGAAAAATGCAACCAACCTCGATCCAAACGTTTGATGTAGATCCCTGTTGGAGCTTTCAGTCCACGCACCTCCACGCAATTGTAATCTGCAAATTAGTCTTGACAGCTAATATCTAACAAGTACATATGATATATAAATGACATTAACATCATCAATAACAATGGTCCATAATTTCATAAGCAAATGCAACCCAATGTATAATAAACAACATTCACAACATGATGGACGAGAATATGAGTATTTCTATTAATTAACAAGAAGAAGTACAAAGTGATACGACCTCTTACCGGTAACCAATATGAAACAAGATCTGGATCAATCCACTTGTGCCTCCACCACTTCAATCCTCCATGAATGGAAAACTCAAACTATGAAAGGAGTTTGGAAGGTGAACATAAAGGGTTCACAACTACAAGGATCAATGAGTGCAGACTCAAGATAGGGAAAAAATCCACTAGAGTTCTCTTGCTATTATCTTCTCCCTCCTGTCCATAAGCCATATGTGCTCAATATATAGTCCTCTCAAAGGTAGGTGAAAGGACACATCGAGGCGTTACTTGGGCAGATGGAGGGTCAAAGGTCACCCAATAACCGCTTTGCAGGAGTAAAACGTAATTAAATAGTGATTTTTACCATTTTACTTGATACTCGCGAGCTATAGTGATGCAACTTGCGGGTACACCTACTATAAGGATGCAACATGCGGGTAGGCATAAAAATAGGGCTAGTGTCTGAAGGATATAAGTGTATCTGAGTCACTGAAATGGATCCTATAGGCCAAAGAATGCTGATGCTCACCAGGGTGGAAGATTCTGGTGTAATAGATGCCCCCTAATGTGTGAGGTCAAAGACTGATGCTACGATGGCCGAAATAGATTATAAAACTCAGAAGTGGAGTGATGGAAACACAAGTGGAAAGAGCAGGTCACTTGTCATAATACAATAATATCTCTGGATTCATGTCGGTATAGTACAACAATCTGATACAATGGCCATGAATAGGCAGTATAATGGATACATGTCATAAATGATCATAGCCATGATCCCTCTACAGTAAGATATGGTCTTCTGCTAAAAATAAGACAACTGGGCCAAACTGGAGGTACAAACTACTGATATCTGAGAGGTGATATCTTAGATGTAAAGTCAAAGTCATATGTAGCATACTAAATGCCACAATCACCTGGGGTCTTCTACACAAGTCTTCGATGCTGTAAGTCACATCAAGTGAATAAAGGAGTTGGGGTCAAACCTGATGAGACATCGTCTGATTACCGGTCATTGATGTATACCGTTAACAGACGCGAGATAACCCACCAATAATGAAAATGGGCATCAAGGCACAGAGCACAATCATCGGAGTGTGAATAAATGGGTTGAAGTCGAACACTAGGATGAATCCATCGATCAGGGGACATTGATGTATTCCCAAAACTGTCTATGGCGAGAGAACCTGCCACTAATGACTGTAATCCTCAAGGTACTCTAACGAAATCTAAGCCTCAAGTCCTGGAATAAATTAGTTGAGGTCGATGGAACGAGACTCGTTGGAAGGAGGGCATTAGGGAATCCCCCATCAACCAGCACGAGGTACCAGCGATGTTGAAAGATTTGGAAGAGCTCAGGTGAAATAGACTGACTCAATAAGGATGGCCGACATGCAATAGTCAAGAGATTTGAGGAGTGGCCGACACTGGTTTCAGGACTTCCTTTGAACAAGAGCATGAGCAGATGGATAGACTCAGGCAGCATAGACTTGATATAGACTGTGTAATGCAGGAGGAATCACAAAGGGATCCATAATGATTGGAAGCTTAACCAATTAGTGGAGAAAACTGAGAAACAAGTACAGCTCCTAAGGTCCAACTATAATCCCGACTCATAATGTACAGAGTGGAATGAATGCTCTGTTCAAAGCGACACGACAGTTGCCAACAAGAAATAGTGACCATAATCTTATCCGGCTTTTTGGAATATTTGAGTTTTTTGGTCTTTTTCATATTTGTGAAAAGATTGAAAAAGAATAAAATTGCTTATAGTACAACAAGTGAGGGAATGAGTGTCAAATAGCTAGCAGGCTAGTCCCAAGCAGCGGAACATACCTATGCTCAATGCAAGGAAGTGCGTGCAGGATGTGGACACTCGGGGGTATGTTCCCTCAGGGTCAAAAGGGTCATCAAGTTGTGAAGGACAAATATAAGCTCTGCAGGGCTCGACAAGGAAAAGTGCTCAGGCACCAGGCTAATCAATTGAGTAAGCGGGAGTCGGCACAAGGCTCAAGCGGCAAGCAGGATAATGCAATGCAATCACAACATGATATATCTGAGGGGAGTCCTTAAGGGAGATGGCCAGCATAAGACAAAGTAGAGTATGAGTCTTTATCGCAACATCATGGCATGACTACAAAGGACTCCCAATCCTAAGGACAAACAATGGCATGGGCACCCGAATGCATAAAGGGGGTTTAAATAGGGTACCCATGTTCAGAAAAGCCCTACCGCCGCATAACGACACTTCTAGAGAAGTGTGAAGGTTCTGTGTCAGTTACGAAGCGGGGTCGCACTTAGGGTTTATGAAAATGGTCAATAGGTCAAATGCATAATGCATGCGAAAATGGTATCTAACCTATATGCCATGTGTGAAATGTACATGCCGTAGGTGTGAAATGGTTCAGAACAACTTTCGTCGAAGAAATCTGATTAAAAACACTACTCCATGACATGATATTAGTTCATAACGGCTCAAAACGGCAAAAACTATAGAAAAGTGGGTCCAGAAAATTATATATAGTAATAAAATTTTACAATTTTCAATTCATTTGCACTATTCACCATTTTGGAGTTTAGTGGTAAGTTTGTACTTGAAAGTTTAGCTGTCGATTCTGGGAGCTACAGGCGACCGTTTAATGAACCGTCCGGAGTAGGTTGGTGGTTACTTCCATACCTTTCATTTGAATGCTTTTATTTCAATTTTTGTCGGTGGGAGTTTTTGTTTGGCCAAGCCCTAGATGGCTTCGGCGCTACCCGCGGGCTATAACTATGCGGGTCGTGGGTAGGGCACAAACGTGCAGTCAAAAAATTGACTGACCGTGGGTACCTGCCACTGTATACAATTTAGCCCACGGGTACAACCGTGAAGAAATTTTTAATCATGAAACTGACCAAAATTTACTTGCTTTGCACTCCAGGATGGTTCTAGAGTGGAGGGAGAGAGAGCATGACCATGTTGATGAGGCTGTACGCAACGATTTGCAAGCACAACAAGCATTGCAAGCATGTGGTTTGTATAAATACTGGAGTATAGGGGGTTCAAGGGCCCAAAACCTATTACTCTGTCATCTGATAGACTACTGGTATGTGGATGCTCAGCACTTCATCCTCAACGGGAAAACACTGCCACTGGAAGTAGAGGATATCTATTTCATTACCGGTTTGTCCTGCCGAGGGGAGGTGGCCAGCCTTCGGTCTCGGACCGTGGGTGGTGGGATCACTGTACAGGACTATATAGCGCGGTATTGTCCTGCAAACACACGTGCAGTGGGAAGTCAAGTGCCCGTCAACCTCATAGTCGATCTGAGCACAAAGATCATAGTGGCTACCCTGGTGCGGATCACTAGATCCAAAGCATTGCACCAGGCATCTAGACCGGTGATGTTCTATGCATCACAATGCATGCAACCTACAGTGTTTGACTGGTGTACGAATCTGCTGGTGTCCATGAAGACACAATTGATGGAATGCAAAGAGGGGAAGGCCAAAAAATTTGGGTACAGTAGTATCTTATGCAGCTTCTTCTTTGAGAGGGTTCCAAGACTTAGTCCGAGGGTGGAGGTCCCTCCTCATAGTCTCCGAGATCCAGCCCTGACCCGGTGGGCTGAGATTCTGACACGACAGGGTGGTGGCCATCTGGCTTCACCATATATTGAGGAGTTCTTCCGCTAGTGGAACAGGTAGGTGATTGCTATAGAGGACTACCCCTATGCGGGGATAGACTACAGACAACATCGTGACATGCTGCTCCCACCAGGGGCTGCATTCAGAGACATCAGTGAGTACTCTTTTTAGTTTTTTGTTTATAAAATTTTTTATGGATTTTTTATTATAGTTGAAAATGCAAAAATATTTTTGGTGGTAGTACCAAGTGCTAAAGTTTGACTGTTTTCCTGCAGACAAAGGCCCAGTGAGACTTGATGGCTTCCCGAGACATGGTCATCGGGGTAGAGGTGAGGAGGCAGCAGACGCTGCAGTAGGGTGCACATTACAGACATTGCGGCACAACATATCATGGATGGTTGCCCGAGTACCACAGATAGAGGTAGCCCGACTACCTGAGGCCATGCAGCGGTAGGTAGTGGGTGTTCTAGGGGAGTGGGTGTGGCTACTGCAGTGGGTAGCCAATGCATTACAGTACTTTTATGAGACTCATCCTGTCGAGGCGGCAGCTAGGCCTCCTTGGAGGGAGTAGATATCCATGGTCTCATTTTTGTATCAATATGTATATTTTGAGGGCTGCGGGCTCTAGTTTTGTATGACACTACCATTTTTTGGACATATTTATATATAAATAAAACTTTGTTTCTCGGTTCTACTACATGTGTGTATGTACAAATGTATGAATATCTTTGTATTTACGTGTTTCATGATGAATGTGACAAATGCCAATCTAATATATAGTTAGCATATGCATCAGATATAAAATTAAGACTTCTCAGAACATGAATATATGTAATTGAAACAAAATGTCTCTCCAAGAGTCGTACCTTAAGGAATTTCCGTAGTAATGTAGGGTCTCGTACACGGTACTTCCCATTCAGATGAGACACAACTAGTTGTGAATCTAGGCGGAATTCTAAAGAATGGATGTCATGTAGAATAGCATCCCGAAGTAGCTCAATAATGGCACTATACTCAGCCACATTATTAGATGTAGGACCGAGACAAGCACCTCCTGAGGACACAACTAGGTGGTTAGGTGAGAAGATAACCCAGGCAACAGAAGCCAGCTGTTGCATATGTCGGCTAGCACCATCCGCGAAACCTAAGAACGTAGGAGGTTCCGTTGACATCTATCAATCAAATAGAAGCTAACCAGTAGACTCGACAACCAAAAGGAAAGCTAAACTATGTATAGAAAAAATATACAATAGTGTACAAAAGTATCAGCCTGAACCATAGGTTCAAGCGTAATACCGCTTGAGGTAGAGCCCATTTCTAGGCTCTTTCAAGGAAACCCCCTCATAGTATTCTAACTCAGAAGCTCCTTTTTCCAGGACACGCCTCACAATGTAAGGACCATGCCACATGGGATTGAACTTGCTTGCCCCCAGGGGTTCCTTAGCTTGGGCATACAAAAGGACCAAGTCACCTTCAGCATATTGCCAAGGACGGACAGACCTATCATATTGAACCTTGACACGACGCTTGTTAACTTCAATGTCCACAGCGGCATCTCGACAGTGCTCATCAAGTTGTTCGAGGTGTATTAAATGTTTTTCAATATCCGTCGTATCAGGGAGAAGCTCTATGGCTAGCTTGAGCGAATGGATTTCGCATTGAACCGGTAAAAGTGACTCCACACCATGAACTAACTGGAACGGTGAGAACCCGGTGGCAGTCTTAACTGTGGTTCGATATGCCCACAAAGTAGGATATAACATGATATGCCAATTAGTCTTGCTTTGTTGGATGGTACGTTGGAGAATGGTCTTCAAAGACTTATTTACTGCTTCAACCTGACTATTCGCTTGAGGGTAGTAGGAAGACGAGTGTTCCTTATGAAACCCAAGCTTGAGAGACAAATCCTCCATCATCTTGTTCCGAAAGTGACTGCCATGGTCAGTGACAATCTCTTTCGGGATACTGAACCGAGTGATAATCTGGTTGAACATGAAATGGGCTGTAGTAGCACTATTAGCTTTTACGGTCGACATGGCCTCAGCCCACATAGAAAAATAATCCACGGCCACGATAATATGGTGATGCACTCCAGCTGAAGCTAGTTTGCAATCCATGAAATCTACACCCCACTTGGTGAAGGGACCGACAGTGACGAACGGATGGAGGGGCACTGGATGTGAGTGTATGTTCCGAGAAAACACCTGGAAAGGGTGACATCTCTTCATAGTGTTAATACAATATTTAAAGATAGTAGGCCAAAAATAACCAGCTCACATAATAAGCTGGGCTGTAGCAAGCCTGGATAAGTGACTGCCACACGCCCTCACATGGCAATCATTAAGTACCCGTTCCGCTTCTTCATGAGTCAAGCAACGACGGAGAATGGAATCCTTTCCTCAATGATACAAAGTGTCACCGACGATAGTATAATCTTTAGCGTGATGTATCACACGCCGAATCTCATCTCGTGAATAATGAGGAGGAAGCTTCAAAGTTTGGAGATATACAATGATATTGCCATACCAAGGGTCCTCAGTCGAGATAAGAAATATCTGTTCATCCACAAAGGAATCTTCATGAATGACATCCTCATCAAGCCGTGGAAGGTCTGACATAAGCTCAGTGAACACCAACGATTTCACCGATTTTGCCGAAGCAAACTCGAGATCGAATTCCTGAAGGATCACAATCCATTTATTATACTTACCCCCGATAAGGCGTCGTGATAGCACGAACTGAAATGGATTGATGTGCGCTACAACTGTGGTTGTTCGAAGCAAAATACAATGTCGTAACTGCTGGACTGCATGAATAGTCACAAGCGCCAGCTTTTCTACGTGGGTATACCTTAGCTCAACATTTACTAAATTTCGACTAAGATAATAGATAACATGCTCGACGAGCGCATCATCTACTTGAACCAAGACCATGCCAATAGTCTCTTGAGACACGACCACATAACGGATAAAGTCTCGTGTAAAGTCCGGTGGACTAAGCACAGGGGCCGATACCAAAGCTTTCTTGAGGGCATCGAAAGACTGTTGGGCTCACTCATCCCAGATAAAAGGTGTGTCCTTCTTCAAGAAGTGTACGAAACCTTTGGTAATATTAGCCGTTGGCTAAAACTGACCAAGAGGTTTCCAATTAGACCCAGGTTCTTTGCGGTTCTCTCTTTTGACCAACAAAACCCCTTCGCACCGGCCCTTTCGGCAACAACCTGCGAGCAGGTTGAGGTCTCACCTGAAGTGTATCTTATGGGGTACTGCGGAATCAGGTTTCCACAGTAAATGATGAGTTGTTTCTATGAACAAGCAGCGCAACGCAGGACAGACGGAGTGCACTGCGGAGCAAAGTGATGCAGTACGCAGCAGGATCTATGCTGTGAGAAGTACTGCGCGATGAAGGCAACACTACGGGCCTCACTAAGAGACTTCTTACTGCTTCGGGCCTTCTACTGGGACTGCGAATCAACCACACTTATCCCCTGCTTGGAAGATTTTGAAAACGCTAAGGCACTGAGATGAATATCACCCATCCATCCATTCAGGCACTTACTGGTTATCTTTCTAGCATTCATTCAGGGACTTAGATTATTACAACGTGGACTGAAATGATAGATGTGACTAACTGTGCTGCGTTCCTTCACTGTGTTTAAGAAAGTATTTAAACTTAAATGACTGATTCACGATCTTAACATAGCATTGAAATGTTTTCCATTCATCTGCTTTTGTGGAACCTAGCATATCATTCCCAAACTTCTCCTATTGTTAAATGCATATCAAAGTTCTCCTATTACAGCATGCTAGGAAACATTCAAGCATTCATTCTACAGAAAATACAGACAGTCATTCATTCATAAACAACATTGCATAACACAGGATTTAATGTGGTTCACTTCCCCGGATGGAAAGCTACGTCCACAAGAACGGTTGGTAATCTATTTCTTTCAAAAAGGGATGGGGAAATCATTCTTAGTCTGCGCACTCAGTTGCAGACTCTCCTTTCTCTCGGCTAGGTCTCTGCGCACACAGCTGCAGATCCTTTACAATATTCTCAGCTCAGAGAGATTTTACAATACAAAAAGGTTATCTCAAGATTACTGTAATAACTAGCATCTCGTATCCAAAAATAGAGCAACCCCATCCCATACAAAAGTGTCTTCTTAAATAGATCATGCCCGAAGGTCATGTCTGTACAATGTCGAAGACCTAAAACCCAAAACCCTAAGGGTTTCCAAAACTGTGCCGGTTTTCCAAACCGACTTACTGGCTCCTGGTACCGTCTGCTTGATCATGGTGGATCTTCATGTCCTCATCCTGACGCTATCAGCCTTCTTGTCGCACGCGTGCCTACATGATGCTTCTGCCGAACCATTTCTCTCTAACGGTTTTACCTTCTAAGCGTGCCAAACGTCGCTTTCCTTAACAACCCATGTGTGGCCGCCTTCCTGATTTGCCTATGTCCACTGCTCGACCATCCTGGAATATCTTTCCAAAAATGGCTTCTACCAATTGAACCAGTACCTACACTTGATATTTGTCTAGCACACCACTTTGCTGGCTCCACGTGGCCTCCTAACTCCGTAGCACTGCTTCGGCGCAGTACTAGTCTTCGCATCACATCCAAAACTTCGATGCTATGCATAACTCCGTAGTCTAGTCAGAAGTTGGATGCTGCGTGCAACTTCACAGCATCCTCAATACTTAGCCAAAATTGTATTTCTGAGCTGTGCTCAACTCATCTTTCCCTGCTTGCCTCAAAAA
Organism: Larix kaempferi; assembly: GCA_027924585.1. NCBI lineage: Eukaryota > Viridiplantae > Streptophyta > Pinopsida > Pinales > Pinaceae > Larix > Larix kaempferi. The sequence continues at coordinate 5,743,792 of BSBM01000606.1, read as the reverse complement.
GGTGTTTCCAAAACTTTGTCTCAACCTAGGCCCAACATGCCCCTAACACTTACATGTGGCTCGTCCCCGAGCCATTGATTGTTTCAGCTGTCTCACTCTGCACCGTGACCGGTGGAACAAACTTGGCCATGAACTCGTCATATGTACCACACAACTGCACCACTGCTTCTCTTATATCCTTCTCAACCTATTTAACTGTCTCAAGAAGTGTTGGAGTTATTTTTTGTCCAATTTGGTCTTGTACTTGCTCCTGGTTATCACGCAGTTCTGCTAACTTGTCTTCAATCTGTTGCAATACCGCCATGGCATTCTCTAGGAGCTGCTGCGACTGATTATCCATCTCAGTATCTTTTTGTCGTAATTCCTGTACTTCTTTCTTTAAGCCGGATATCTCCTTGTATCTTGGCAGCCTCTCTATGGGTGGCAGAGATTTAACCTCTGCGTTCAACTTGTCCAGCACGGTCTGTTTTTCTTGTACCGCGGTTTTGACTTGCAGCAACCCTTGATCCTCTTCAAGGGTTGTGATTTCCTATGAAACCTTATCCAGGAGAGATTGGCACTTAACCATCTCACTTGTAATGCTTTTCGAGGCGGTGCTCGCTGCTTGCTCTCTGACTTGCTATTCAGTTAATGGCGCCTGCTTATTCAGCTTATCCTTCAATGTGACAATATCGGCCTCATAATAAATCTCTTTATCCTGCATCTTTGACTGCAAGGATCTCACCTTATCTTCGATCCTCAGAACCGTGTCTACAGGATCATCCTAGATTTCTATGCCTTCAATATCCTTCACCACATTGGATATGGTAGTCTCCAAATTTTGTTGATGGTCTAGTTCATTCCATAGTTGTATTTCTGCGTGCAGTTGAATTTGCCTGTTTGCTGCGGTGAGCTTTGCTTGTGACTTCATTGATTCAACTGTCCATTCATGCATCTCCTCAACGATCTGTGTGTGGATGAAGTGCAATCCTGGTAATGGGATTTTGGATAAGTCGAGCTCTACCCTCTCGACTCCCTTTGTGTCCAACACAACTTGTTTTTCCATTGGCAATGCAACAGCCAATGGGTCCACATGGACAATTCTAGTTTTCGATGGCAGCATTATTGCTAACTGCGGTGGTTCTTGCTGCGAGGTCCCTACCGACCTCTCTTCAGCGCCTTCTTCCTGCGGCAAGATAAGGATTTTCTGGACATCGTCCATTTTCTTCATCAGGCCTTGCATTGCGAGCCGCGTCTTGTGCAGGTCATCCTGGATGACCATGTCCTTCCTTTCTTTAGCTGCCATAAGCTCCTTCATCTGCTCTGAGACTATTTCGGCTATCATCTTGTAGTCATCATCATTGAGGACTGCCTCCGATTGAATCTTTGTGGCCTTCACCTTCTTCCTCGAATTTGGCTTCTCTGAAGTCTCAGCTTCTTATCTCTTCCCTGTTTCTTCAATGATTGGGCATGAGAGCGGGATTGGCTCATCTTCTGCTGAGTCTGTCTTCACGTCCATAACCTCTACACGGAACTTTGGTGGCCAATCTTTCATGAGGTCATCAATGTCCTGCTCATACATGATGTATTTCCTTGGGAACCACTCTGGTTTCTTCATTTGTGCTTTCAACGAGATGAAGATACATTTCATATCCGCCTCAAAGTCAATGAAGCAGATATACTCCGCCGTGACCGGCTTTGTAATGCGGGGTGTCTTCATGATTGCATCGCGCAGTTGAATATAGTACTGGTAAAAGACTTCTGCTGTCGCATGCTAGCGCTCTGCATTTGTGTTTGCCCATAGGTTGACGAACTTAAACCCTCTAGGACCATTGGTGTCCATAATGACACCCACATAATCTCGTGGATCCTTCCATCCAAAAAAAGCAATCAGGACAATGAGCCAGGTAAAATGGAATTGACCGCCATTCACCTGTGTGTCGTTGAGTTCTTCAAGGAACTCATTCAACAGAAACTGACACCAATTAAAGTTGTTGCCTTCAGCTGCTGCGGCACCAAGGAGTATTGTGCCCGCAGGACCCTCCGAAGGCCTAGCTGTTTTGAGTATCTTACCTGCAAGCAACTGCGTTACAAATCTTGTTGCTCTGTCCTCTCTATCTTTCATTGGGAAACCTCTTTTTCCCTTCTCTATCGGGTGGGTTTTCTTCATCTTCTCAACAGCTTCTTTATCTTTTCTCTTCCCTTGGAAGAATTGCATAGGATCCTTACTGCGCTTGCTTAGCCCGGTGATGTGGTGGATCAAATTGATGTTAATATCAATGTTCCTTTCCAGCCACAGATAACCTTGGTGGATTCGCGCCAGGAGTGTGCAAACCATGATATTAAGTTCTGGAGAGCGGTCAAAATGTGGCAATCTCAGCAAGTTTAGTAGCCCCGACTGAACGACAGGTGCTAGCCAGCTTTCGGCAACCAGGTTGAGAATTCCCTTGGTATCCTTTTTCTAGCACATATATTGGTCTGGTTGAAAATCTGGGTACTTGGGAACATCTGGCTCGTCTTTCTTCATTCCCAAGAGGTCATAATCCTCCCATTTACATTCTGCTATCTTTCCCAGCAGATTCTTAGCAGTGCTTACATGCTTTGAGATAGGTGACAGTGGGATGTCGTATCTCACATTCTTGGACAATTTAAACACAGTGGAATTCAGTTCCCGTGGGGAGATATATTCGGGTGTCATCTTCAAGATTTTTGTCTAAAAGACTGGCGATTTCTGTGCCGAGGATCCCATCTTTATGATGTTGGATCGAGGTGCAGTTACGACTTTTCCTTTATCTTTTGCTTTTTCCTGCATCATTGGATTAATTCTTGGTGATCTGCGGGATCCTTCACCTTGTTCTACGACGACCTTCTTAACTGGAGTTTTCATTAACTGTTGAATCCCTTTGTGCTTAAAGATCCTCAGTGCTTCCTCAATGGTTAGTTCTTCTTCTCTATAGGAAGGTTCGGACATTCACGAATGAGATAGCGGCTAAGGTAGACAGAATACAGATGGATACTAGCTCGGAGAGGTTAATCAAAAAAAAATTCTAAGTGCTTGGAAACGCCCGCGAGTCTTCCAACAGTGGTATTTATAGGCGCAGCGGACCCCCTCCCGCGCCCTTCAAAGGCTAGATAAGCATTTAATGTGGTGTCCGTTGGTGAATTTGAGTGGATCCTTTGGTCTTTTCTGTCGTCAGTGTGCTCAGAACGACTATCTTCTCTTTAAATGCTGAAGCGGTTGCTGCAATGGTCATCTAACGACTATTTTTTTGAAAAGCCATGCAACGGCTATTTTTCTATGAGTGTTGTGCCAAACTGCACGACAAGCCCTCTGTAACCCCGCGCAGCTACTTCGCAGTGTAAAAAATTTCCAACTGCGTAGCTTCCTCTCTCTCTATATATTTTTTTCTTCTTTTTTTTTTTTTTTTCTTCCGTGCAGCTTCAACAGTGCTATGTGGTGCATAGATCATTCTTCTTATCATATCTTCTTCCTTTTATCATACATGTACATACTTTTTTACGTTTCTAGTGTCCACTTTCAACTGTACTTGATAGTTAGAACTTCCTTCCTTGGCTCGTTATTCAGGGTTCGACGAAGCAGTGCTATCATGGTATAGCTTTAGCCTGCTTCCATTTATCAAGGTTGGCAAGGTGTCACCAGCTAAATTGGCTAACTGGACTGCACCAGTGTTGGTAACATGTATCACAGTATATGGGCCAAGACAATGCATCTTAAATTTACAAGGGAATTTCATGAATTTCTATCATACAGGAGGAATAGATCACCTACCTGAAAACACTTGTTCTTTATATGGCGATCATGCCATGCTTTCTCGCGGTCCTTTTGAGCTTGCTAGTGGAAGCTTGCGATGAAGCGATCTTCCTCCAAGCCCAGTAAGTGTAGTAATATTTCTTCTAGAGCTTCGCAATCTGCCATCCCTGTGAATGCAGCGATTCTTAAACTAGGGACAATATATTCCATAGGTATTATAGCCTCCTGCCCATAAACCAACCAAAAGGGTGTCTGTCCTGTCAATTTCTTGCATGTGGTCCTGTATGCCAATCGTCTCTATTTACATTGCATACCTTAGTGAGTGCGTTCTCCAGTATTTTAATGAAAGCCTCTACAGTACCATTCTCTTATGGATGATATGGAGTACTGCGCTGATAACGAATGTGCAATTCCTCTGTAAGCACCTCAATCGTCTTGTTCAAAAGGTGAGTACCTTGGTCACTCATCAAAATCTTCGGATAGCCAATTCTGGTGAGTATTTCTTCAAAAATAAACTGCGCAACAGTACTGGCGCTGCAGTCCTTAACTGGTTTTGCTTCTGCCCATCTGGTGAGGTAATCCGTAGTAGTAATAATATACCTTGCACCTGTCCTTTTTCCTGGTGGGTTTATAGGACCCACAAAGTCTATTGCCCATTTTTCAAATGGCTGCAGTGTCAACTGTGGATTCAATGGCATCTCATCTCGGCGTGATGGGTTTCCTGTCCTTTGACAGATGTCATAGTTCCTGCAATGTTCTTTGGCATCTTTATGGAGCGTAGGCCACCATATCCCTGCGCGCAATATCTTCTGCGCGGTAGCCCTTCTTGCATAGTGACCTCCCACGATTCCTGAGTGTGCATCGGCTAGAATAAATGGCTTCTCATGATCAAGCATGCACCTGCGCAGGACTTCATCCGACCCAAGTTTGTATAATTGACCTGTAATTATAGTGAAGTCCGCGGCATGCACCACTAACTGTTTTTTCTACTGGATCGAGAATTCCTGGGGTGCCAGCCTTGTGGTTAGGAAGTCAATGATATCCTTGTAATAATCATCGACAACCTGTATAGCAAATAGATGTGCATCAGGTAGACTATCTTCTATGTTCATTGGCTACTCTCCTGACTCAATCCTTGACAAATGATTAGGTCCCAAGTTCAGTCTACCTGGCTTGACAATAATCTCAAAGTCTTATTCCTGGAACAACAATACCATCACCATATGCGTCCCCCTAACACTGGCTTGTTGACCAAATATTTCAACGCAGAATGGTCAGTAAACATAAGGAAGTGCAATCTCAACAAGTAGTGTCTAAATTTCTGTAGATCATATACCATTGCAAGGCTTTCCCTCTCAGTAGTAGTATAGTTCTTCTCTACTGTTGAAAGCTTTCTGCTAGAAAATGCAATAGGGTGGTCAATACCTCCCTCTCCTGGCTGAGCTAACACGATCCCCAAGGCAATACATGATGCGTCAACATGGACATGGAATGGCTTTGTCCATTCTGGAAAGACTAGAATCGGCGCAGTGATCATCTTTTCTTTTAATGTATCAAAACCCTATTCACATTCTGTGTTCCAAATGAATGGTGCGTCCTTCTTCAGCAGCTTCTCCATTGCCGTGGTTATCTGTGCATAACCCTTTATGAATTTCCTATAGTATCCAGTATGGCCTAAGGTAGATCGTAACATCTTGACTGAATTTGGTGTTGGTAAGTTTGCAATAACTGCAATCTTCGCAGGGTCTACCATCAATCCTTGCTTACAGACAATGTAGCCAAGTAAAATTCCATAGGTCACACAGAAAATACACTTCTTCAAATTCAAGGATATTTGATGTTGTCGACATTTTTCTAGCATCATACGGAGATTCGCGCAATGATTTTTCAATAGACCAAATACAGTCCAATCATAAAAATACACTTCTAGAAACTTGTGCATAAAATTTTTAAATGCTGCGACGATGACTCTAGAGAATATGGCAGGTGCGTTCTTCAAACCAAAAGGCATGACAGTGTACTGGAATGACCCCCATTCTGTAGAAAATGTCGTCTTATGCCTATCCGCAAGATCAATCCTGATCTGATGGTAACCAGAGAAACCATCAATGAAAGAATTTGCCTCATTTCCTCCAACGTTATCAAGCACTTTGTCTGTGAATGGAGTAGGAAATGGATCGTGCATGGAAGCATCATTCAGCTTTCTAAGATCCACACAAATCCTGATCTCGCCTTTTGCTTTCTTGTCTTGAACAACCATGGGGCTAATCCATTCGGATTCTTCGACCAGTTCAATGATTCCTGCCTCTAGCATCTTATCTAGCTCTGCGCGGACTTTTTCCTTGTAGCGCGGATTCAATCTGTATGGCCTCTCCTTGACAGGCTTAGTACCTGGTTTTAAGGGTGTTTTCATGACCCCTAGGTCTCCCAAAATTCCTTTCATTTCTGTAAATTTGGTTGGAAATAGTTCCTGATACGCATGTAAGGTATCTACGATCTCTGCAACAGTACGATCGTCCCAATAATCTCCTATTGATGCGAACTTCGGCTCCTTGTCTGTGCCAATGTTCACTTTTTGTGTTTTTACTGGTCTAGTCATATCTGTGATTTCCAACGGAGGTCCTTCTACCTCGCACGTACCTTCTGAATCTTGTATATGTATGTTGTGCGGGTCCTCCTCATTGTCTTCATTTGTATGATTGGTATCTTCAACTAAGTTGTAACACTCGATAAAGGGCTCTTCATGTTCCTTCCATTCTGACTGTAAGTGCGCATGAATGCACTCTATCCCAAAAAACTCCTGCAATGTTATGTTTTGATGAGGACAGTCGTCCTGGAATATGCGCTTCTTGATTAGATGTAATGCTTCATGGATTAATGGATTCTCGTCTTCAAAACTGAAGCCCTTCCGGAAGTTCTCAGTGAGCAGCTCCCAATCAGTGAGTTCACTTCGCAACTCCAGGTCTAGGTACCATTTCTCTGGGATACCCACATCCAATGTATGTACAAATAAATGTACCCATTCTGTAAGTGGTCTTCCCACCCATGCCTTTGAACAGATTTCAATGTGCTGACTAGGGTCTGTCTGTCCATTATACTTTTCGAAGGGTAAAGAAACCTTTTCGGTGAACCGGATCTGAATCTTAGTTCTGCATTGATCCCAAGTGGTCAATGTTTTCTTATGTGCATTCCACCATCTGGCAGGTGTATCGCGCAATGCGATATCTAAAGCTGGAAAGATATGCTCATCTGGTATAGCTGCAGTATATTCCCTTATGAAACTGTAAACATTAGCAGAACCATCATATGTGGGAATACGACTCACCTCTTTTCCGATCCAGTGCAGTGATTTTGTAACCTGCGCACATCTTCTTGCTGATACTTCATGCATGCAGCTTTGCCAATTCTCCATTTCTGTATCCGAGTCAGAGATACAAGAAGTGTCACATCGCCAGCTGAGTGTAACATCTGCAGTAGGATTAATGTAGTCTTCCTTGTTCGCAGTCAGTTGGTATAGTTGGTCTAAATCTTGAGCTTGGGATTCCTCCTGAATCGGCTCACTATATCTGTCACCATCTTTAGGATCCAATGGTGCGTGAGATGCACCTGCAACAATTAATTACTAAGAATATGCGAAATATCAGAAATAATAGAACAAAATCACTTTTATATTGATCACGGGCCACTTCGAGGGGGCAACCTCCTTTGAGCAAGCTCAATACAATTAACTTCACGGTGCCTTCAATGACCTCAACACACACTTATATACTAAGTCTATGCCCAATACCATGATTCAAAACCATGGGACATATAATACTATGGGTCGACTTACAAAGCATATGCGTCCAATACTATGGGCTAATATAAACTACGGATCAACAAATACTACGGGACGACTTACAAAGCATATGCGTCCAATAACAATACACTAACATAATAAAGAGAAGGATTTACATAGGTTCCTAACATCCCCTCTCCCTTAGAAAAAGCTTTGTCCTCAAAGCTTTGGTTGGAGAAATTGTTGCAGAAGCTGAAGGAGTGGTTCCCCGGTAGCATCCTCGGGTTGCATTTCAGGCCACTGATGCCTTTGGAGTGTCAAGGAGGATTGCTTGGAAGGGTGTAGATGAAGAAGAACCCTGTCAGCTGCGTGGAAAATGCGCACAGAACGGTGCTGATCAGCTTGTTGATGCAGGCGAATTCTGGCCATGTGAAGAGTGTCCTGCAGAATGAGAAGAATCTGATTGCGGTTTCGAAGAACCGAGTCAATTGCCTGAACTGGGGAGCTGCTAAGGGTGTATGGAAGAAGAACTGGTGGTGTTTGTCCATAGACCGCTTCATATGGTGTTCTGTGAGATGTGGTATTGTACCACCAGAGCGCTGCTAGGAAATCCATAGAAATAGTTGGCCAAAGCTGTTTAGGGATGGGCAAGGGTTTGAGCAATCCCAAAAGGAGTGTCGTTTCACCCTTGTTGACTTGGAAAGTATCATCGTCAGCCACGATCTGTTGAATTGTCATTTTTAGTCCCTGCCAGAAGAAGTTACATTGTTCTTGGTCATACCTGTTGCAGAACCCAGAGTGCCCTATTGATGAAGAAGCATGGAGTTCATAGAAGAGAGAGCCCTGTTGAACATATTGCACCCAATTTGGAACAAGCAGAGAAAGAGTTGTAAGAGAAACTGGGTCATCAATTGTGCAAGAAGGAGCATCTTCCACCATATTGTCCTTACCCTTCTTGTAAGTGATCACATAGGGATAACCCATGAGGTGGATAACCCATTTCAGGTGTGTTGGGGCGGAGACCCATTGTTCCAAAAAATTTTCCAGACTCGGGAGATCAGTCTTGATGCAGAAATAATTCCCTAATAGGTATGGCTGCCACTTCTGTATTGCAAGCAAAATAGCCATCATTTCCTGCTGAGAGGTAGATGTGGCTAAATTCTTACTGGAAAGGTCTCGTGAAGGTAGCAAGCGCATTGGTTTAGCAAAGATACCTGCATATCTATCCAAGGAAGTAGTGGAGACTGTTGATGGGTGCATCTGAATGGAATTGAGCTGAGCGATGACACCATGTGAATTCTTTTTAAGGAGTTTTTCCAGGCGATGTGAACTAATGATGCAGAGAGACCCTGGTTGTAAGCCCATAAATTTGTGTTGTGCCCCATTGACTTTAAATTGCATCCAAAGTTCAGCAAAATCCCATAAGATGGGGCCAAGTGTGCGTAACCATTGAACGCCCAAAACCATATCACATCTGCCTAAGGGAAAGGCAAACATGTCAGAGCGTAGGCTATAATCTTCCATAGAGATACGCACATTGTGACACTTCCCCTTGCAAGGTAAGGTGCCCCCATTGGCAACCATGACTTCAAAGCTGGAGCAAGGATGGACAAAACAATCAGCCTGTTTGGCAATCCGAGGGTCAATGAAGTTATGAGTGCTACCAGAATCAATGAGTATGGTAAGAGAGAGCTTCTTGAAGTATCCCCTGACCCGCATTGTTTGTGGGGTGGTGATGCCGGTTACAGCATGGAGAGAGATCTCAGGTGGGTCATCCTGAAATGGGGTGTCAAAGGGCGGGTGTTGAATGTCGATCTGATCATCCACTGTATTTGTAGCTGCTTCACCAAGTTCTAAGGCAGGCGGAGAATCCACATCCAAGAGATAGAGCTTTTGTTGAACACATCTATGTCCCCAAGTGAATTTCTCATCACAATTATAGCAAAGCCCTTTTTCTCGCCGTGCCTGCATTTCTATTTCAAACAAATGCTTGATAGGAGTTGGTTGAGGAGAAGGCGTGATGGGAGGTCGTTGGGAACCCATATTTCTGAAGGGAACAAGGGTGGGTTTGGAGTGTTGTTGAGCTGCAATCTTGTCCTCAGCCAGCTTAGCCAACCCTAGGACTTCCATCATTGTGTTGGGACAAAACATTTTGACCTCTGAGCGAATTTCATCCTTGAGACCACTTATAAAACAACTCCTGTAGAATTCATCAGACAATCCTTCCGTGTGATTGGCCAATTTCTCAAATTCTGTCTGATACTCTCTCACTGTGCCAATTTGGTGAAGTTTAGTGAGTGCTCCTGTGAAATCATGAAAAGCACTAGGGCCAAATCGTGGCAAAATGAGTTGGCAAAAATCTGTCCAGTTTGGCTCGGGATGAGCTTTGATGTACCAACGGTACCATTGAAGGGCTTCCTGTTCCAAATGAAAGGATGCAAGTGGAACTTTTTGGACATCAAAAGTATTATGCAGACTGAAATATTGTTCTGCTCGGTATATCCATCCAGTCGGATCAGTACCATTGAAGCGAGGAAAATCAAGCTTCGGCCCACGAAAATTGTTGGAAGAAGAGAACCCGGTGGCTGCAAAAGATTCTGGCTGTCGGTTATTGTTCATGGCTGAATGCTGAAGATGGAGGCTGAGACCACGAAAATTGTTGGAAGAAGAGAACTCGGTGGCTGCAAAAGATTCTGGCTGTCGGTTATTGTTCATGGCTGAATGCTGAAGATGGAGGCTGAGACCACGAAAATTGTTGGAAGAAGAGAACCCGGTGGCTGCAAAAGATTCTGGCTGTCGGTTATTGTTCATGGCTGAATGCTGAAGATGGAGGCTGAGAAATTTTTCATCCAGATCTTGGAGTTTGGTTTGGATGGCTGCAAGTGCTTCCTCCATATTGTTTGCTCCTGCACGGGTGACAACCATAACAATGTTTGTTTGTTTTTGTTTTGTTTTGTTTTTTTTTTTTTTTTTTTTTTTTTTACCAGACTGGAGCGGCTACGGCTCAAAAGGGATCTGGAACAATGCCGAATGGATTGAAAACGGTTGAATCTGGAATGGCTTGCAAATGGATCTGAAACGGCGCAGTAGTGATCAACAATAGTTCAGCTGAAAGTATGTATGGACCCCAGGTATGTGCGGCTTCCTAACAGTTCAGGGGTTTCACTCGGCCACCAATGCTATCTGACGGCTTGCGTATTGGGGCAGTACCCCTCACTCCACGGCTCAGGTAAAACTAATAACCGCTTTGCCACAAACGACAGCTCTTGGTTTACCTCACGGGTGGGAACTAGTCAATCAGGTAGGGGTCGTTGCCCTTTTCGCTGGCAGGTCCTCTCAATGGGCCAGCTACTTTGGGGTTCCTGTGGTACTCCTCCCAATGAGTTTTAGGGCTTATGCCCAAGTACTTCCCACAGTTAAGCGGATAGGAATGATTCCCAAATCCGAACCTGCAACAGAAAAAATTTGGGCAGAAATTCCACCCAATGTTCAAAAACCAGATTTATATTGCTCAGAATTGCTATTATAGCATGTTTCTAGAACTAGAACAACCACTCTGCTTCTACTCGTGAAAGCGGAATAGAAATCTGGGCACTCGGTCAAAATATTTTCTCGCCGCAATTTTCGCGGCCGTCACCGAAATTCTGAAAAATTGCTGATTTTAAATCCGCGATATCTCCACTTTTAGAACTCCAAATGAGCTGATTTTTTTTTTGAAACTGCATATTTTGGAAAGAGGAATTCAGATATGCAATCGGTTTCTTCTGATTTTGTGCAAAATGTTTCATAAATTGATCTGAAAGTCGCCGCCCAAAAAAAGAAAAAAAATTTCCCACTTGTGCCAAGGAAAGTGCTCTAATACCAGATGAGATGCACCTGCAACAATTAATTACTAAGAATATGCGAAATATCAGAAATAATAGAACAGAATCACTTTTATATTGATCACGGGCCACTTCGAGGGGGCAACCTCCTTTGAGCAAGCTCAATACAATTAACTTCACGGTGCCTTCAATGACCTCAACACACACTTATATACTAAGTCTATGCCCAATACCATGAGTCAAAACCATGGGACATATAATACTACGGGACGACTTACAAAGCATATGCGTCCAATACTATGGGTCAATACTATGGGCTAATATAAACTACGGATCAACAAATACTACGAGACGACTTACAAAGCATATGCGTCCAATAACAATACACTAACATAATAAAGAGAAGGGTTTACATAGGTTCCTAACAGTGCGATGACCCTAAGATGCTTCCCTTCAAAGATCATCTTCTTCAAGTTTATGATAGCTAAGTTATCCATATCCCAATCAATTCCCAATATTGCTGGAAGAGGTTGACTATCATCCACAATTTCAATAACTTCAAAGTCTGTATGATTCTGTACTCCGTCGATGTCAACCACTACATTAGCTAAGCGGCTGAAAGGTATGACCTTCTCTTGATTAGCCATTCTTAACTGGATAGGTGACCAGAGCAACTTTGGTCGACCCATCTGCTGCCATGTCTGCTTAGTCAAGACATTCACTTCTGATCCCAGATCAAGGATGACTTCATCCATTTCATAATCTCCTATCTGCGCAGTAAGCCTCATCTCTCGGCCTGTTCTTTTGTGCTTCCTTATATGATGTACAACACTATTTGGAGTCTCTGTTGCAATCTGAGGTTCATACTGGCTGATGAGCTTCTGGAGCTCTACTATGGCTTTTTCACTTTTTAGTAACTTCATGCAGCTTCGCAAGAACTGCGCAACATAAGTACAGACATCTGTCACAGTGCTTGTTTTATCATAAGGAGCCGGCATGTCTTCAACATGCAGTGTTTCACTGCATAGCGGGATCCTTGATGACTTATCCGCTGGTTCTCTAAAGGTATCCTGTGCGTCAATGAAGATCTCCTTGTTCTTCTGTAAGTTAAGAGGGGGTGCTTTTCTTGGAGCTTTCCTTATCCATATTGTTTCAAGGGGATCCTTCTTTGTATATGCCTCCCCTGATGTTGAAGCTTCTGCTCCTCTATCGTGGCTTGTCTCAGTGCCACTGTGCATGACCACATTAATGCTTGGATTCACTGGTCTATTTTCTATTGCGATCCACTGGACATTTGGATTTGGAGCCTCTGTTCGTCTTCTTTTCTGCATTTCCACCTCTAATATTGGGCAATCTTCAATGACATGCTCAAATGATTTACAATAATTGCACTTAGTGCATGGGTTAACACAATCTCTAGATACGTGCTCGGGTTGGCCACAATTATAACAAATGACTTGGCCATGGCCTCTTCCCTACACCGGACCAACATTTCTTCCTCTGCCACGGTATCCACGACCACGACCTCTATATCCTCCTTGGTCATATTGTGCATTTTCTTGTTTCGGCTGGGTATCTTCTTGTACGCGGTACAAGCCAATGCCTCGCATTGAGTCCATATCCCTTTTTCTTTCATTCATTAATTCATATGCGCAGCAGTTGTATTCATCATGTCCAACTGCTTTACAAAAATTGCAGTCTAAATTCTTAGGAGTTTTCACATATTTCTGGATGAGGTAACAGTCTTCAGGTCTATGTCCTGTGGTTCTACAAATTTCACACCATGGGGCCTGATTCTGATTTAATGGGTTAGGTGCACCATTGTTAAGATAGTCGCGGAATAGAGAGCAATGCTCGCGGTCATGACCTTCTCCTTTACAACTTGTACACCAGACCTCTTGTCTAGGTTCATATCTTTGTTCTTTACCATTTTTCATACTTTGCAGTTCAAGTGTCAGGGTGGTCAGCTGGTTCTAGATCTGAGACATGCTAGAACTAGTATCACCAATCGGCGAAGCTTCCAGCTTCATTGCAATTTCCAAGGCCTCTGCCCAGGATAAAACCTTCTGCTGCATCAATGGTAATCTGATATGAGGTAACAGCGCATCAATGAACCATTCTTTATGCTTTTCTCGCGGTATAACAAAACTTACTTGGTCTAGTAAGGTCTTAAATTTCTGATCAAATTCCCAGACCGTTTCAGTTGGTCTCTGCTTTATTTCCTTCAGCTCAGTTATACACTGAGACTCAGACTTAGGTTTCTTGAACCCTGCCACCAGTGCGGCTTTAATTTTTGTGAGGGTTTTCGACTGTATGGTAGAGTATTTCATAAACCAATGTAGCGCTCTATCCCTGAAAGTGGTGATGAGATGTGCTTGCTTCATGGCATAATCCTGGATTTGTCTTACACTCCATACAGCTTCACAAAGGAACCAATGCTGGTCAGGGTTTTCTAGGCCAGTTCCTTTGAATATTGGCAGTTTCATATCCGTATTTTCCATTGTGCTACTAGGTGGTGGGGCGCCGGGATTAGTGCATGGCTGCTGTAAAGGGATCTGTGCAGTAAATACAAATGGGACTATAGAGAGAGATGGACTAGGCTGAGTCTTCTGCAGGGCAGGCTGAGTAGCTTGTGGGTTTTGAGATAAAGGTGGTGCGGTCTCCGTAGCCAGTGTGTTCTCAGGAGTAAATGGTTGTGCAACTTCGTTGTCAAGATCGCAGGGGATATTAGTATTGATATGGAGTCCAGGGCCTCCCGGATTCTTATTAATTTTATATCTCTTACCACTTCTAAGAGTATGTGTCTCTTCGTTAGAATCAATATATGTACTGTTTATCATGACAAACTTCAAGAATATTACTGCATTCTTAGAACACCTTTCTCAGCCAACAACATCTTAATGTATAGACTGAGATTGTTCAGAAACTTACCTTGGAATCCTCCAAAAAAGTTTGCTTCTGCTTGGCTGTAGGATTTGAGTGTGTCTACAGCAAATTCTGTTACAAATCCTTCTAGCATATGATTGACCCAATAATCAAGTGTGCATGACAACGGGCTGTCTAATGCTTTAAGCTGTGCTGTGAGCTTAGGATTCCACTTTGTAGGTACTCCTCCTTGGAAACAAGTTTTCTTCTCTACAAGCTATGAGATCCACGCATGCAGCGCGTTTGGAAATGATGCCCAAAAGATCTCGTGAATGTCATCCAACAGATATCTATCCGACCACTGTGTGTCACTTAGATGCGGATGTCTATTTTCTTGTCTATTAAAATCTCTTATGGTCTTATCCCACCAAGCTTGGATTTTTGTCTTTTCAGGATGCCAATAGTTAGATCCTTCGGGGAACTGATATTATTCTTCACACATCGTGATTGCAACTCATCATGGATTCTAGCATGGAAACGGAACCATTTGTTGGCTAAAACTGACCCAAAGGTTTCCAATTAGGTCCAGGTTCTTTGTGGTTCTCTCTTTTGACCAACAAAACCCCTTCGCACCGGCCCTTTCAGAAACAACCTGCGAGCAGGTTGAGGTCTCACCCGAAGTGTATCTTATGGGGTACTACAAAATCAAGTTTCCACAGTAAATGATGAATTGTTTATATGAACAAGTTGCGCAACGTAGGACAGAAGGAGTGCATTGTGGGGAAAAGTGATGCGGTACGCAGCAGGATCTACGTTGCGAGCAGTACTGCGTGGTGAAGGCAACACTGCGAGCCTCACTAAGAGACTTCTTACTGCCGCGAGCCTTCTACTGAGACTGTGAATCAACCACACTTATCCCCTACTTGTAATATTTTGAAAACGCTAAGGCACTGAGATGAATATCACCTATCCATCCATTCAGGCACTTATTGGTTATCTTTCTAGCATTCATTCAGGGACTTAGATTATTACAACGTGGACTGAAATGATAGATGCGACTAACTGTGTTGCGTTCCTTCACTGTGTTTAAGAAAGTATTTAAACTTAAATGACTGATTCATGATCTTAACATAGCATTGAAATGTTTGCCATTCATCTGCTTCCGTGGAACCTAGCATATCATTCCCAAACTTCTCCTATTGGTAAATGCATATCAAAATTCTCCTATTACAGCATGCAAGGAAACATTCAAGCATTCATTCTACAGAAAATACAGACAGTCATTCATTCATAAACAACATTGCATAACACAGGATTTAACGTGGTTCACTTCCTTGGATGGAAAGCTATGTCCACAAGAACGGTTGGTAATATATTTCTTTCAAAAAGGGACGGGGAAACCATTCTTAGTCTGCGCACTCAGCTGCAGACTCTCCTTTCACTCGGCTAGGTCTCTATGCACATAGTTGCAGAGCCTTTACAATATTCTCAGCTCAGAGAGATTTTATAATACAAAAAGGTTATCTCAAGATCACTCTAATAACTAGCATCTAGCATCCAAAAATAGAGCAACCCCATCCCGTACAAAATTGTCTTCCTAAATAGATCATGCCCGAAAGTCATGTCTGTACAATGTCGAAGACCTAAAATCCAAAACCCTAAGGGTTTCCAAAACTGCGCCGGTTTTCCAAACCGGTTTGTTGGCTCCTGGTAGCGTTTGCTTGATCATGGTGGATCTTCATGTCCTCATCTTGTCATTATCGGCCTTCCTGTCACACGCGTGCCTACAGGATGGTTCTGCTGAACCGTTTCTCTCTAAAGGTTTTACCTTCTAAGCGTTCCAAACATCGCTTTCCTTAACAACCCACGCATGGTCGCCTTCCTGATTTGCCTATGTCTGCCGCTCGGCCATCCTAGAATATCTTTCCAAAAATGGCTGCTATCGGTCGAACCAGTACCTACACTTGATACTTGTCTAGCACACCACTTTGCTGGCTCCACGTGGCCTCCTAACTCCATAGCACTACTTCGGCGCAGTACTGGTCTTCGCATCACATCCAAAACTTCGATGTTGCGCGCAAATCCGTAGTCTGGTCAAAAGTTGGATGCTGCGCGCAACTTCGCAACATCCTCAATACTTAGCCAAAATTGTATTTCTGAGCTGCGCTCAGCTCAGCTTTCCCTGCTTGCCTCAAAAAGGTATTTCCAAAACTTTTTCTCAACCTGGGCCCAACATTAGCATAGTTAACTATGAACCGACGCAGAAAAGTAGCTCTCCCTTAGAGTTTCTGAAGTTGTAACAGATTACGCAGAGGAGGCAACTGAAGTATTGCCTCAAATTTGAGAGGATCATTTCTAATACCCTCTCGCGAAACTATGAATCCTAGAAGGCGACCAGTCCTAACAGCGAAGATCCATTTGTTTGGATTCAATCAAATTTTGTAGTGGATACATCGTTCGAGAATCATACGGAGGTGCTTGGGGTGGTCCACTCTCTTGCGAGAATGGCCAGCAAGATCATCCATGAAAAACTCCATAATCTTCTTAAGATTGTGAAAGGCATAGGTCATGGCTCGCTAAAAAGTAGCTCGGGTGTTCTTGAGGCCGAAGGGCATTTTCCAATATGCAAAAGTTCCCCATGGACAAATAAATGTTGTTTTATGTTGGTCTGCGGGTTTGATTTGAATTTGATTATAGCCCGAGAAGCCGTCCATGAATGAAAAAATCTCACTCCCCGCACAAGCATCCAAAATTTGACTGATGAATGGTGTGGGAAAGTTGTCTTTCGGACAAGCACGGTTCAAATCTCTGAAATCAGTGCATACACGGATTGTTCCTTGCTTCTTATCCATAGGAATGGGGTAGATGAAACCAGCTTTGAGTAGTTTCTCCACCTCTGCTTTAATAGTAGCTACCTTTCTAGGGTTCACAGCTCGTAAGCATTTTCGAACCGGTTTAGCATCAGGATATGTTCTAATCTCGTGTTCAACAATGTGGGGATCTATTCTTGGCATCTTCTTGCATGACCAGGTGAAAGCTTGTCGGAGTTCTGTAAACAAGTCAGTGTAAAAATCAATCTCCTCGGGATCGCAATCGACACCGATTTAAACATTCTCTACTTTTTCGGGAGTGCAAGAGATATTGATCGAAATGGTTGGGGAAATATTGGCCATGTTCCCCTCCATAAAGACATCATGCAACTCCAAAAGAGCCACAGGGTGACCAACCATCTCTGCTTGAGTCATCCTAAACTCCTCTTGCTCAACGAGTTCGAGGTTGGGAAGGAAATAAGAGCAATGGTGCATATCTTCCCAAGGCCTTTCACTACCACACATGGCTTCCACGATAGCTTCATCAGATGGCAAAGTATCATTGAGGAAATCGTGTGAACAAGATGAGTTGGCTGCCCAAACTGGCAGCATAACGGGATCTTCTTCAACTATCTGGGAAGAAGAGAGATCCAGATTTGCAGTGGTTTGTTGGATATTATCATAAGCGAGCTCCGCTATAGATAAAGACACAGACATCCCGATGTGCACAATGTATCCAGACATAGAATCCGTGGATGGTAAAACCCATGGATCGTTACAATAGGAAGTCTGGAATGGAATACTATTCGAAGGAGGAGGCACACTGTCGGAAATGGTTCCGATAAAATTCATAGGTGCAGAGATATTATAAGTTCCCATCAACAAAGGGTACATTCCAACACCTATGTTCCTAGTTTCCAGCTGAGAATTAGAAACTTGCGTGACTACAGATCCCGTGGATGCTGTGGAAGGAGTACCGACAAAATCCAGTTGATCGATTGTCTTAATCTTTCCTTCATGGGGAAAGAAGATAACTCGGAATACAGTAGACGTGACAAATTTCATAGCGTACATCCAGTTCCTACCCAGTAAAAGGTTGTAGTCGATTGGCGCATCAACCACTTTGACTTCAATAGGCACAGACTTACCTCCCAAGGAGACAACAAGGGAAGGAATAATTCCATGCAGCGTGAAAGATCTACCATCGAATGTAGTGAGTGTAGTTCTAGATGCAAGTAGAGGAGGAGAGCCAAGAGCTTTCCAACAAGCTAACGACATTACCGATGTGGAAGCACCTTCATCAACCATAGTATGTTTGACGAAGCTTTTAAGGAAAACCGCCTAGATTTGGAAATCCATGTGGTAAGGTAAGTGAGGCTGGACATCAGTAGTGTCGAACTTGATAACAATAGGACTTCCCCCATCCTGAACTTCTAACACACTCAAAAGGGCATGCTTCTGAGAAGGGCAGGCTTGCAAAACCTTAAGAGCCGACATGACACATAGAGTTTGGCCCAAATCGTCTACGATGGAGTAGTTCTGGGCGGCTCGAGCATTGGGATTATGCATGGAGCGCTTGAGAACACCTTTCGGTATCCGTGGCATAATAGAGGGCTTCTCGATATGCAAGGAATTATCAAGAGGAGGGGAGGATCATTCCCCAAATTAGGTTGTGGTGCACCATAGTCACGCCGACGAGTAGCAACACAAACCTCCGACTGAACCATATTCACAGATCCATAACCACTAGTATTGGAAGAAGACGTGGTCATCTCATTAGTACCATAACCAGTGGTGGGAGCATGCGAAGCCATGTTTTGGTGATGAGAAAGGGGATCCTTCAAAACAACTGGGCTCTATGCCAAGTGCTTCGATGCTTCTTCAATTCGAGGACATAAGTGAGTAAGATGGTCCTTCCCACAAAGCTTGAAAGGGAATTTCACGTTATGCTTAGGTTTATGATCCTCGCCAACATTTTCTACTTCCCGAGGTGGGTTGGAATTGTCTTTACAAGGAGTACTACAATTTATATTGTTGTTACTTCAATTGTTTCCACCCCTACGATTGTTTCTCCCCTTTTTCTTACCCCCAGGTTGCTGGTTACCCGACGGTTTCGACGATTGCGCATTGTGTACCTCGGATGAAGGAGTGGAAGTGGACATGGTGTGAACCTGTCTGGGAGTAGACTGGTTTAGAGAAATTTTTTGAATTTGAGTAGCTACCAAGTCTATAGGGCGAGTGCATGCGGACCCCACGATGCCATCGGCATGTGGTCCAGGAACTGAAGTGGGCTCATGTCTTGTTCTCGGTGCATCAGGGATAATGTCATATAAAATGCCAGACTGAGAGTAAAGAAGATCTAACTACTGGACTTTCAAGATAGTTTGTTCCTCAGTCACAATGCTGGACATCGAAACATCCTTAGCAATGTATGGAAGTAAAGACTTAATTAAGGAACCATTCCAACAGCAACTTTGGAGGAATGTTGGCTTTCACTAATCTCTTCCGCCGACGCCACTTTTAAACGTGGTCAGAAATATGTGTGGCCTTATTCTAATGGAAGGTGGACAATAACTCGGTACCAGTATCATAACGATCTGGTAACTGGAAATGGTCTAAGAAAACCAAAGCAATCTCATTGAATCCCCTATAGGTGTTCCTCGAAAATTCCACATACCACTTCGCGGCTGCCCCGTGAGGGTGAGTTGAAATAGTCGTAACCTAATGGAATCATGATTCAAAGAATTGGAGGAGCACCAAAGGTGAAACGTAGTGACACGATCACCCGGATCCTCACCACCTTTCCCTTCAAACTTTGGAATGTCCGAAGGAAGCTTGGTAGGAATCGGGGGCCAACTAGGGTCGTGACACACCGGATCATTCGTGAGCTTCGAAAGATTCGGGAGATTCAAGTGTGCAAGGAACGGGAGTTGCGGCTGGAAAGCGGGATTATAAGCTCCCATAAAAGGTTGATTAAAAGGAACCGGATTGTATGGTGGATCGTAAGATTGACCATGAGCATTCAACAGCTGATGATAAGGACCTGATAGACCATAAGCTTTCCCATGTCCATAAGATTGATAACCTTCCCATTCCTAACCCATTTGAGAGTAAGCAGGTATATGTGTGTGTTGGGTACCATATTGGGGTGGTGGGTTGTACTGGTGGCCAACATTGATTGTGTTGTAGTAAGGGTTTCCACCATGAGTATGGGGCATGTCTGTACTATTCATAGCGGGAACCGTGTTGTATTGACCGTAATGGTATGGTTTGTTCCCACCCCCAGCATTAGGATTAGCATATGCAGTCGTGTGGTGACCCATAGTGTGAGAAGTATTCCCAACCCCAACGTTGGTGTTACTAGTAGTAGGAATATTATGATCATGAAAATATGGTATA
Organism: Larix kaempferi; assembly: GCA_027924585.1. Taxonomy (NCBI): domain Eukaryota; kingdom Viridiplantae; phylum Streptophyta; class Pinopsida; order Pinales; family Pinaceae; genus Larix; species Larix kaempferi. The sequence goes on along the minus strand of BSBM01000606.1, from coordinate 5,723,365 downwards.
TTTCTGACCCCTACATTAGCATTACTAGTAGAAGCGGTGGACGCAAAAGCATGCGGTATATGTCCACCCCCAAGGTCAGGAGGAGCGTTAGCATCTGCAAAAGAGATCCTAGGTTGATGAGTAGCAACATGTGTGTTAGGTGGTGGATGGTGAGTCGTGTTCCGAACATTTCTATTAGGTTGGGAAATCCTAGGAGGTGGTCGTCTTCCAGCATTAGCATTGTTAGGAGGAACATGACCAGTCCCCATACTATGTGTGTGAGTGGATAACGTAGTGCCCCCAGTGAGGGGAGTGCCCTCAGTGGGTATAGTATGGCTAACACCAAGACTGGTGCCAGCGTGACTACCAAACATACCGGAAGGTTCGACAGTACTATGACTAGGCATACCATGTGAAAATGGATCAACGTTGATCATAGGATCTTCGTCTTCATGTAGGGTAGGCATCCCATAAATATAATTATCCGGGTTTGACGGATCGAACGGATTGTTCTCAGGTGGATTAGGCCAAACAACATCAGGTTGAGTCTCGGGTGGATCACCCCCCTAGGCCTCACAAGGTGTGGGGATGTTAGAAGTACGTTCGACTCCTCTTGATGGAATCTTAGGGATGTCCTCCATTTCGGAGAGTGAAACCATCAATGCTTCGGTTGCGTATGCTTCGTAAGAATCTGAAGACTCAGAAGGAGCCATCCGACATCCTCGAGTGACACGACGTATAGACTCGGCTGGTTTTAAACCAGCTAAACGAAGGGAATGGCAGAGAGTAGGACTCTGCACCACGATATCTATAAAAATAATATCAAATCAAACACATCTCCTATGGCCAACTATCGATCAAAAACAGTAAATCAAAAGCACACACCTAAAGAAACTACAGCCAAGAGCATACAACAGAGTGGCTAAATGAGCTCCCGACACTAGAGTCGGTATGTCTCTCCTAGGAGAGGCTTGAGACTCCCAAACTATAGCGGGAGGTAACAGAATCAGTTATAGAGACACCCAGGCTTCACTATGTTGACAGGGTCAAGTCCACTCCATGAACACAACTGTGCTGTCCAATCCCTATCTGACTCAAAACACAAACAACATAACCACTGCAAGTACCCTGTGTGGTACCTAGGTAAGGAAACTATGTTCACCGCAATATAACCAATGCTCAAGGGGACAGTCGCAGGTGGGATCTATCGTATGGGCAGGGTAGCTAAGCCCGAAGCACAAGAGGATGAACCTTCGGTACCCCCAGATACAAACAAATCCTGGATATATCTCACATGTTCAGCCGGTATCAGAGGGATATCTCCTCAACCAACCTCCCGTGACCTCGTACTTAACTCTGGATTGAGTAGAGCTTCCTGAGAACATCGATCTATACCATGGATTCCTCCACTCCCTGGCCAGACACCTAATGTTCCATCTAGTAGTCTTGGATTGTTTACTCACAATGATCTATTCCAAGACTCTAAACCTATGCTAGTTGGTGTACCCTATAAATAAAATCGGTCTAATTAATTTTAGATTAAGCATTAATTTTAGTGGCTGTGGTTACTCAAGGGATATGATCGTGAAACTAGTGATGTGTAGACTCAATAGTATTCACCATCGTCCAAACCTAGACTCATCTATCCAATAAAACAATGTCACTAATATGCAAAATCAACCAACAATTCCGAAATAAATATGCAATCTTTTATCTTTTCGATGCACAAGCAGAACCTAGATGAAGGCAACAAGCACTCAATGCAAAATGCAGTACAAAAAGTAATTTTTTTTTGTATTTTCGCTTATAAACAAGGAAAATGAAAAAACTAAATGTATATTTTTGTAGTTTTTCAATATAAATGGAATGAAAAAATGCAAGCAAAATCCTACTATTCAGTCACTGAAGTGCCGAGAAGATCACTAAGACAACCCAGCAGATCCTAAATAGTAAGACTCAGCCAAAGGAATGGGCTCAAAAGGAAAAAACCAAGAGACCAAAACCAAAGATTGGTAAAAAACCAAGAAGGCTCAACCAAGAGAAACCAAGAGTTCTGGTCACAACCAAGGCATGAAACAGTCAAGAAAGAGGCCAACAAAGACTCATGAACCAACCAAACTCACCCAGCAACAACCAATAGCCATAAACCAACAAAATCCGGAGTTGTACGCGACTGTCGAAGGAATACCTGCGGGTACCCACGAGCAACAGAGTAAACAGAGGCGGGTAGATGCGAGCAAAGCTAAGCTAGCCCGCGGGTGAGGAAAGGAAAATGGGCAAATAAAGAGTCCAAAGGCTCAGAAAAAGCAGGTTTTCTACAGTGTATCTTGACGGCCAATTAGTGACACAGAGCTTCGATAAACATCAACTCTAAAAATGGACTAATGCTCAAAATTTTTCCCAAACATGGATGTTTTCCCCAACGGAGTCGCCATTTCCGTATTAGAAAAAACTCACTATGGCTTGAGAATACCACAACAGACAGATGACTACCAGAAATCTACTCAATTCTCAAAACAATGCTATTATAAATGACAATGTTAAGATAATTGAAAAATGCAACCAACCTCGATCCAAACATTTGATGTAGATCCCCGTTGGAGCTTTCAATCCACGCACCTCCACGTACTTGTAATCTGCAAATTAGTCTTGACAGCCAATATCTAACAAGTACATATGATATATAAATGACATTAACATCATCAATAACAATGGTCCATAATTTCATAAGCAAATGCAACCCAATGTATAATAAATAACATTCACAACATGATGGATGAGAATATGAGTATTTCTATTGATTAACAAGAAGAAGTACAAAGTGATACGACCTCTTGCCGACAACCAATCTGAAACAAGATCTGGATCAATCCACTTCTGCCTCCACCACTTCAATCCTCCATGAATGGCAAACTCAAACTATGAAAGGAGTTTGGAAGGTGAAGATAAATGGTTCACAACTACAAGGATCAATGAGTGCAGACTCAAGATAGGGCAAAAATCCACTAGAGTTCTCTTGCTATTCTCTTCTCCCTCCCGTCCATAAGCCATATGTGCTCAATATATAGTCCTCTCAAAGGTAGGTGAAAGGACACATCGAGGTGTTACTTGGGAAGATGGAGGGTCAAAGGTCACCCAATAACCGCTTTGTGGGAGTGAAAAGTAATTAAATAGGGGTTTTTACCATTTTACTTGATACCCGCGAGCTATAGTGATGCAAATCGCGGGTACGCCTACTATAAGGATGCAACATGCGGGTAGGGATAAAAATAGGGCTAGTGTCTGAAGGATATAAGTGTATCTGAGTCACTGAAATGGATCCTATAGGCCAAAGAATGCTGATGCTCACCAGGGTGGAAGATTCTGGTGTAACATGTTGATAATGATAAAGGTGAAGCCAACAAAGGGATGCAGGTAAATGATGTTGGTAGTTGTAAGGTTTTTCGTTACACCAAAACCTGCAGATATTGATGAACATTTGAAACCAAGCATAAGTCCAATGATCCCAGTGTGGGAGATCAGTCCACATTATATTCCCAGAGGTGCAGCGGTTATAACCGATACTCCAACACCCCCCCTCCGGTGTATCTCAGGGGAATTGAACCTGGGACCTCATCTCTGATACCATGTTCGGGTACACAGGGTACTCCCAAAAGACCGAACACCTAGAGAAACCACTTCACACAAATAGATCACAGATCGTTACACCGATGTTTTGACGTGGTTTAAACCCTTGTGAGGGAAACACTCCACGGCCCCGGCCAAATAGCTTCTACGGGGCAATTATTTATGCAAAGAAAGAAAGTTACAAATGAGCTTCTCATAATCGATCAAATTTCCAATGACCCTCCATGCTCTTTAAATAGAGATCATGGACCAATCGGGTGTTAATCCATCGATCAAGGGTAGGTATTATCTAAGAGAAGTTGAGCCTTCGGATAACTCTATGTCGGGAACATATCATGACTATCGGATTAAGTATTTACAAATGCATACTAATGCATACTAAAGAAACACACTTTTCCTAACGGATATATTACACAAGTTGATCTTAACTAACTCCTAAGTGTCTAAATATCCTAATAGTAGTGTCAAAATGAAGAGGAAAAAGTGTGCAAAACATAAAATCTCTCTTATGATGCTAGTCCTAGGAAAGGATATCAAAATGCATGAGGTGGTGGGAATGGATTCCCATGCTCTTGTTGGAATATTTCATGGTAAAAAGGTGGGGGAGTTGTCTCTAAGGGTGTAGTTATAGGAAAGATGGGCTCTTAGGCTTGGGTACATTCCTAATTTATTTATATCAAGTACAAGTTACCTAGGGTTTCTTTTCATATATCAAGAAGATTTTCAGGAATATTTTGGCCCATGATTGGAAGTGGGAGATGATTTTGCTTATGCTATATATTTTTTTGTAGCCCTAAAGTCACAACACTTTGTAATGTAAATATCACTCCTTAGTTTGCTTGGTTGGGTATGTTGTTGCTGAAAGGAAAAGATGCAAGACCCATTCAAATACAAGGGACTCATATTGAGGTCACTTGGTGTCTAGAAATAACATCTATATGTATGTGAGAACTTTTCCATAACATTCTTATTGAAGACAAAATCATGTATGCAAAAATGTAATCAAAGACAAACTCATATACACAAGTGCAGATCCATCTATTAATATGCAAAAATGATCCAATCATGTACACTTTTTGGAAAAATGGAACATCGTTCCTAGCGTCTATATGATGGCAACTCGTGCCCCGTACAAAAAAAGGCAACACATGCCCTATACAAAATTTGGCCCATGGTGCCCTATAAAAAATATGGCAACTCGTGCCGAAAATGCCACATCGTGGCTAGTGTACATAGGAGGGTCTCTCAATCCTCTTGCCCACCCTTGGAGCTCCCAGGTGCATCTCCAAAATCAATCTTCCTCTTCTTCGTGCTAGAGGAAGCTGGGTCCTTTCGGCGTCTTTGAGCACGTCCCCCTGAGCCCTGAAACGACAACAATAATATGTCAACTTTTCCTGGCAATTATACAAGTATAAAACATAATTTCAAAATAAAAATAGTTTTCAAATCTTGGATAACTCACCACATGCGAGACTGTAAGTTGTGAGGGGGTCTCCCTCCTCTGTGATCCAAGTCTCTTGGCAATGCCACCCTGCAACATTTAGAACAATCATGTCAATGCTGAAACTAGATGCATATAGTAATTTCCGTAAAAATTGAACGAGATTTTGATAAACTAGTCAATCACACCGTGAACAAAATCGGCTGGTCTTCGGGGCTGGCGGATGGAGCAGTTGGCTAGACAGCCTTCTCCGATGCTAGGGTGGATGGTAAAGGGGAGGATGTAGCCACATCAATGGTGGCTACACCACTGGGGGGAACAGTGGAAGAAGGGGGGGTGGCAGGAGGAGGCATGGATTGGGGTGGGCAAAGTGGAGATGGACATCTAGGGCTATAAACCCCAACTGGCTGTAGTATGGATCGGCGCACCTTGGAAGGGGAAGCGAGTGTGGTGGGGGAATGTGGGGGAGGGGGGTGAGGTCTGTGTTGTAGTAGAGGGATGGGTGGTGTGCCGTGGTCGGATGGGGGAGGGTGGGAACATGGGAAACTGATACGGAGGTGGAGTTGGATATGATACGTAAGGGGGAGCTGAATGGAACTGTGGTGCTATATAGGAGGGGGGGGCTAAATGGAAGGGGTTGGGGAATGGGGCATGTATGCTAGGGGATACAAGTGGCATATAGGGTGGCCGAAAGGTCGGGGATGGAGGAATAAGGACACTAGAAGGATGAGGTGCTCGCACCTGCATACACGTTTATAACCTCATAGTTTAATATACAAAAATATAAATATACATGGACAAGTCATCGTATTTGAAATTAAATTTATGCTTTAATACACACGATACCTGTGCATGGGGAGAATTGCTGGTCCCCAGTGGCGGCGGCTGGTCACTGGAGCCCGCGACCACCTATGCGAACACTGCAATTTTTAGATTGAATTTATAAAAACAATATTAACAATATTAAACACAATGCAAATGAGAATGACAACGATGGTACTTAAAAAACATGACTGCAATTAATTTATATTCAAGTTAGATGATATTCAATATTCTGAAAGGATAGAAGGTGGCATGGCATGAAATTAAAATTAAATAAGGTGAGAGGGCATAGAAGGTGACATGGTGAGCTTTTCCTTTTCTAGAGTCGTCCCCATGAGTAGGTGATATTTTCCTTTGGCCCTAGAGAGATGTGCAGTGCCTCATAAGCGAATGGAATTCATGTCCATTTACAAATTTGAATTGGAAACCTATGTATTGTGTTTGGGTCTTGATGAAGAGTTCCTAGGTTTTGATGTCTTCTTATAGATTTGTAGTTTCCTACAAGATTGATTCACCCAGTGGAAAAGTATTTGCATCCCTAGAGTGAGGATCTTGAGTCCCTTTATTTCCATAACGTTTACATCATCAAATAAAATGGCATCTCATTGTTTAAATTTGCAAAGAGGTGCTAAATAGCAATTAAGTTAGTGTGCATGTTATTTAATACACTTTAGAGTGTTGATCGTTATAAAAAGGAAGAAAGATAAATCTTTTTCATGATTAACTTACTTACAAGCTTGAATGCGCCATGTTCTTTTGCATTGAATGAGTAATTATGTGTTTTTGATTGAATAGCTATGTTGTCAGAATGATATCACTTGATTGAAATCAAAGAAATCTTGAGTGAAATGAGTTAAATGAGTATTCTTGATGCCAAATGTTTTACCAAGTTGTATTTGAATCAAGATAATAGCAAGGCGCCATAGACCATATTTATAAGATTATCGCTCTTCCTTATAGGCCTTACATCATTTTCAAAAACTTTGGTGACAATACATGTGATAAGTTGTTTTACGTTGTTTATATGTCTTTCCTAATAGCATGTTCTAGGAGTAGTAGTATGATTACTTTCTGTCTCAAGTATTAGAATAAATTGGAAATCCCGTGATCATAAACTAGGGTAATAAGGACATGAGAAACATCAAGTTCTTGAATTTCTAGAAGCTTGGCCACTATGATTCTCTTTTTCCAGAGAGTTTTGCACAATGCAGTGAAAATTCATAGCAATAAATAATTTTCCTATTGGTCTCGGTGGATGCGAAAGTGACAAGTACAACATCTCAGTGAACTTAATTGATGCAACAAAGTTAGCAGAAGCATAGAAGTGATTTGACCACTTTTACCATTAAAAGAACCTATTAGTAGAATATGGGGGAAAGTGATAATTACCATGGTAATATATTCTCAAAGTTTAAGCTTGAAGAACACATGGCATAAGGGCATGGCAACAAACGTTGATTTGGTGGACAAAGTGATGGGCATTAGAGCAATTGGCACACCTATTGAGCCAAGAGTCAAATGACCCATACTGTGGTCATTTGAAGATGATTTGGACAAGGAGAGTACATGGCAAAGATAACTTGGATGACATGGTGACAAATGGAAAAGCAAAAATAACACACATGGCATTGGTCAAGCACAGGAAGAGCAATCAAACATTGTATGGTAGTCTGAGGATGAAGGACACTGCGGGCATCACCAAAACCCCAGCTGCGGGCTCATCATTGGTCAAGTAAGAATGACAGATTTTGGAAATTTCTCTCCCATTTGTATAATCATCAGAGGTCTAGGATGCCTAAAGTGAACATGGACAATGTTTATAGTTTTCTTAGGTTTTCATGTTTTATAAGGTTTCATTTTTTTTAGTGGGATTATACAAATTTATAGCTCTTAAATAAATCAGACAATGTTATAAACACAACTATAAAATATGATGATAATATGGTAATTACTGAGTGCTAATTAATTTGTAATTACTGAACACAAATTACTCGTAATTGGATCTAATTATTCAAAGTAAAGAAGTTACCTGTGTGTATGGTTCCACAATCTCCTCTGCTGTCGCCATGGCTCCATCGAGGTCAAAGGAACCGACGTCCTCCCACCTGGGGGATGGAGACCCGGCATCGAATAATTGAACATTAAAACAAATAAAGTCAACAATGTGTAATTCAAAGTTAAATATATTAAATAATACGATATCAAATAAAATACAACAAATACTTGAACATTAAATAAAACAATAGCAAACCTGATCCATGAAGCTCCTTATGGCATGTTGCTGCGTATCACCATGGAAAGAATGACCGCAGTGAGAACAACGATGTGTTGTTGTTCTAGTAGAACTAGAAGGCCCCGCCTGGGTTCCACCTGTACCCAACATGTCTCGGCCACCACCCATAGAATGTGCAGCTGTCTGTGTCTCAGTGATATCCTTCCAGCTCTGGGAAGACATGGCCACAAATTTGGTATGTCTAAGCAAGTCATGTGTGGCACGTCTGACGGAGTCATGAATCTCATCTAGACCGCTACCAAACCCGGGTGGCTGAGGAGGGTGGTTTGGCTCTTTCCTGGGTGCAGGAGGTTCTCTAAGTGGGTTGCGGTGTGCCTGAGGTCGATCTTGGGCAAAGCCAAGATAGACACCCTGAAACTCAGTGATGTCAAAATACTTGACATGGTACCCTAGCTCAAACTCAGCCCACAATTTCCGAAGGAAATACTGTGGGAGCTCCAAATTGTTGCATGGGGGCCTATCAAACACCATGAACCACCTCTTTCTCTAGTTATCTCTCCATGGTTGGTAAATGCACCAGTCCATGCAAACCCGAGCCCTCGTCACAGCTGGAGGCTGTCCCGTCGAGGGAACTATGAACTTGCTATACAACTGGGCTTTGGTGATGTTGAGGTCTTTTATCTGCTCTTTGGACAACCCAGTGGAGTAGTGTTCCCTCATTCGAGCCTTGTATTGGCTCAAGTTTGTTATCTCACTGTGTGCAATATTGATTGATTCAATAATGTTTTGAAGTGATGAAGACAAGGAAACCCAAGAGGGTTCCTTGGTACTGTTCAATTCATTACTTAGTGCCCTCAATTGATTTAAGTCTTGGTGTAATTGATCTTGGGGGTTTTCATTTGGTTCATTGTCGGTTCCCATATTGTCTTCTAGAGGTTAGGTTTCATTGGTTTCATCGGATGGTTCAGGTGTGTCTGACATCTTGTTAGGTGTAGATGGCCTGCAATTAAAATTCCTTGGTTTTTTAATGGATTGTAATTTTTTTTTAAAATTAAAATTCAAATGGAAAAAAAATAAAATAAAAAATAAAAAAAAATTTATGCTTTGAGGAGCACCTACCTGGAGAAATGGATGGCACCGTGGTGTAGGTGAAATTGCTTGGTGTTGAGGACGATTTGGGTGCACAAAGACGTGTTCGCGGGGTTTCACAGTGCACTCATGGGTTGCAGAATGGGCTCATAGGTCTGTCGAAAATGACAAACCCATGAGCTCTGTTTTTTTAATAAAAAAAAAGAGGCGTGCACGCGCAACTAATGTGTGCGCGCAATTTTGTGTGTACGCGTCAAAGGCGTGTGTGCTCTCCTTTTGTCCATGTGCGCTGGACCACGTGGACGTTCGACATTGCCGAAGCAGCGATGCGTGTGCGCCTTTGGAGGCGCGTGCACATTGTTTTATTTTTTCCGCTCACGCGCTGTTGTTGTAGTTATTTTGGGTACCAGCTTCGTGCGGGTACCCATGTTTAATTGTACTTTTTCATTAGGAGCAGGGAAAATTTAAGGATCCGTGCATATCTTGAAGTCTACAAAAGTTGGTGAATATTACTAATTCTTAAAATGACAACTATAAAAAATCTAGTGATATTTTTGTAAAGGGCTTATGCACAATCATCAACTCCTTTGAAAGCACTTTAGTTGCCACATAAAGCTGAAAATACATGAACCTCTGACTTCAATACGTAATTAGAAGTACTTGCCTAACGAATTTTAAGATGATGTACAAAATACAAAATATAGGAAATCAAATAAGCTCTCATAATATCTAAATTTTACTTCTAGAAATTTTGTGTAGTTGTTTATAATTTTTTTTCTTTCTTTCTAAAATTGGCTTTTTAAAATTTCCAGCACAATATAACATATATGTTTGTGCCCGTAAAGCACTATACTAACTAATTGATAGTATTTTTGAATATTTTTTTCAAATATGTAGAGGACATCTTGTACTAGTGCAATACTATTTTTCTGAAATTATTCATGATGTTTTTTTTCATGATTTGTTGAAGTCAGAAAACCCTAAAAAAAGGACGTTGTGTGCATGTGTACGACTTTATGGGCATAAATTAATGAATCTTTGATTTATTTTTATATGAGTGTATAGAGCTCTCTTTCTTCTAGTGCACCATATAATTTGTTTGAGAAATGGTGTTCAGGGAATCAAAAGTTATAGCAGAAAAAACGACACATTATATTTTGTAATCCTGATATCTAATGGGACAAAAAGTTGGACCCATATTTTTATAGCATCTAGTATTTTTTTGATGATTTTTAGATAAAAATAATTTTATCTTATAGAATTTGGGCAAAATCATTTTTAATTGGTGTTTTTTTTGGAAAAAATCATAAAAAAATAAACCCATGATCGAAATTTAGCTCCTAAAATTTTCCTTATTTTGGAGCGATACTCCATCACCATTGAATTAGCAATATAACTCTTAGCACATGTTACACATCCATTATTTTTTTTGTTTGTTTGTTGGCAAAGTGGTGGAACCTCCTTGACTAGCAAGTTTGCCTTTGGCTAAGTTACCACGAACCAGGGGCACCTAAGCCTTCAAAATCACTCGGGGATCGCACCCGGCCTAGACCACACCAACCCTTAACATGGTTGGATTTTTTGGTATCTGTGGGATTAGAACCGACTATCTTTCCACTTAGGGGGTGTCTTAACCATACCCCGCCACCAACTGTTCTACATCTCACGGATTGTTACACATCCATTAGTTATCATGAAGGGGAGGAAAAATAAATTGCCAACTTTACCAAGTATGTACGGGAATACTATTGATTTGTGGGTGGGGTAGCAATATATTCATGGTTCTAGTCAGTACGAGCTTAGACTAAGGAAAACTAAGGATTTTTATTTACTCATAAACATTAATGGAAAACCAAATTGTACCTACCTATTCCAAATGAGTCACTAGTGTTGAGACAATATAAGAGAGGCAAGAAACTAGGAATATGGTCAGGTATAATGAAGGTCTTAAGGTCTCATGACCACAAAAGAAAATATCAACTTAATATATTTAATAATATTTAATGTTAAAAAACAATAAAATGTTATAATCTTTAATAATAATGTTGGGATGTTTTTTTAATATAGTATTTAAAAATAATGTTTGGAAATTTTTTTAATATAATACTTAATATTAATGTTTGGAATTATTTGTTTATTTCTATACATTATTATTATTACATTAATATAAAACTTATTTTAATTTTAATAAACCATTCTTTTCTACCTTCTTTGCATTAAAAACTCAAACTCAAAATATAGCAATATAATTAAATACTTTATAAATTAATTATATTGTTATGTTTGCACTTGTTATGTTCGCACTGTTTTTTTTTAATCATTTGAATATATAACTATGATGTAATGTTTTTATGTCACTTTTTTTTTCCATGCAAAAAATACCACTTTCTTGCTATTTCGAAAGAATCAAGGAAAGCTAACACATGCATGGGAAATCCCAACAAACTTCCCCACATATCGTGGATGGTAGGTAATGTTTTTATGTCACTTGAAATCATCTCAATATATGCTACATACATTTACATAATGTAATAATAATAATTCAAGGATCATGGAGCAATATTGATACAAGGGAGACGGGGTTAGGGTTTTTGATTGGTTAGGTTTGCAAGATGGATTGATATGGTGATTTGTTAGAGGATCCCTTGGAAGAAAGCAAATTTTCTGTATTGTTAAAGTTTAGTTATGCATTTCCTAGTAAATGTGATATTATAGTTTTGGGGGCAACAACTTGGCACAAAGTTTTTTTTTAATGTTTGGGAAGGTTTTTTGGTATAGACTTGACCAAAGGAAATCTATCAGGCCTGGTTGATCAATTGCATAAGAGGTATGCATTTTTTGGATGGAATAGGCCTAGACCATTGCCCACCTTTAGGCCCTAGTCATTTGAGAGGTATTAGCTTGAACCTAAAAATTACACACTTCAATTACTAAGCCAACTTTTCTAATGCTTCCAGAGTATCGTATGCCAAAGGATTCAATTGTGGTTTCTTTATTGGTGTTGCAGGGGTCAATTAATGAAACAAATTTAGATTCAATGGGTCTTAGTTTTGATGATTCGATGCTAAAGGTTGATATCTATGATGGCAAAAAATTAGTCCCTATTTTTCAGACATTGGAAAAGGTTAATGACAAACAAAAAATTATTCCCTTCACAAATATTAAGTCCTCATGAGAACAATAGAAAGGTGTCTTGATGGGAACAATGACCTTATGTAGAGACCTCTTTGCAGTTTGTATTATCCGTCTTTCATTTTTTTGTAACATTGCCAAGATCAATTAATCTACAACATCAAAGATCACGTGATGAAAGGTCATTTGGTGAACAACTATCTCTTAGGTTATTTCTCCATGTCCATTAGCGAAGCTTTAACAATGGCACTATGTCTCCAAATTTCAAAACAAATTCTTAACAATGGCTAGCGCGGGACATTGCCACCTCGTGGATCTGGTTTTTTATTATGCCCGTCACATCTTTAGAATGTTTTGCATATATTAGTCTAGTGGCACTGATTATAAACATGCATTTTCGATTCTACAAGGTTAAACTTTGGTAAAGCGGGTGTATTTCACCTTGAAATTTGTAGCGTGGATACCATTTGACACTTGTCCCTAGTGCGTTAGCAAATGTAAATGCAATACTGTCCAACAAGTATGTTCCGTCGATGCTTGCAAGTGTACTAGGCTTGAGTAGGGCTCGCGTGCAAACTATTTCATTGCATTTCCCATTACAAAACCAACAATATTATAGGTACTTTGAAAAATGTTTCATCTCCTCAAATGTAATACAAAAATATCTGTCTATTTCGACCTGCCTTGAATTCTCTTTGATGTGCATATAAACTTCTTTATAATGAGTAACCATACAATGTTCAAACAACATAGGAGATTATTCGCCCAATAGAACACTGCACTGCATAGGAGGTTATTCATCCAACAATTATAGATCATTTTATGGATCACCTACAATTGATAGTTCTCTATCCTTTATGGAAGGCTACAAATTATGGCAATCACAAGCCTGTCTATAGAGGCAAACCATACAATTTTAAAATATGTTTGGAATCCTTGAAGCACATAACACATCACAAAAACATAGGCTCAACATCTTTTGGTGCTTTTCACATTAATGGCATGATGCATTAGCTTGCCATAGAAATAGGAAATATTTAATCATTTGCTTTTCAACATTGTCTTCCATAAATGCGGGGGTGCAACTACTAAAAAATGTTTAAGCGTTGTCCTAAATGGAATAATGTAAAAATATGTATCTAGAGGATCGTGATGGATATCTAGAGACTTCTGAGGATTACAAGTTTAATCGATCAAGCTCACTCCGACCAAATTCAAAATGGGTGTTTTGTATTGCCTTATAGGACGATTTGTTGCTGACGTGAATTCAACAATCAATGGCCATCAGAAGACTCCGTCATTTCGTAGCGAAGAATGGGCGTCGTCGTTTCAAATGAGCTGGAGCCTCAAATGCCTATCCTGATGCAATATCCACTTCAGAAAACATTATTTTTCTTGTGTCTTACAAACTATCGCATTGCCTACACGTCGGATTTGTGCTCGACAGTAATGCATGCATACCAGCAAATGCAATTACAACATTTTCTCAATATTATTTAAACAAGGAAGCCGCAATGGTTGATCTGTTGGCAAGTTGCAAATCATTTGTTTGGTAATATCTCTTGCCAATTGTGCAAATTTATGACTTGGGCTTCTTCAATGGCCACTTGTTCAATCCCAGTTCTTCAACTATTGAAGTTGTTCTGCATAACACATTTACAACACTATAGAACTGATAGTTCATTAAGTCTATAAAATCATATTAAATAATTATTCAAAATCCCTAAAAGCAACAAAGGGAGTCGAAGTTCTCTTATGTAACAAACAATTCTAGTTGGTGGCCATTCAAAATCAGAGGTCACAATATTAGTAACACTACTTTTAATTCCATCATCTTCTGCTGCTTGTGGCATGGACATTGCTGCTTGCAACTCTTGTTATTATTATCATAATGGTTATTTTTTTAAAATTTACTAAAACACTTGGATGACCAAACTTTAATATATTTGGAATATATACCTTGATCAAACTTTCCGCTTCGTTGTTTCTTTGGGAATTGAATCAATGGATGTTATGGAAGAGTGGATTGGAAGTAACAACTTCAAAGGAGACTAGAGAGGAAAAAATATATTTTTTAAAGTAAAGTGAAAATTGAATTAAGATGAAACTTCCAAAGTGATAAAGATGGAATTTCTTAGTAGCTAAATCACACTTACAACTCCTATCAAACAAGGGTTGATACTATCAAAGAAAATATTTGAGGTGAAATTTAGCCCATGGGCTATTTTTCCATGTTTTTTTCCAAAAAACCATTCACCAATTTGCATTTTTTGAAGCCCTATTTTACCCAATTTTGATGGGGTAAAATTCTTTTACTCTAAAAATTGCCAAATTATTATATAAACTATATAAAATCCTTGAGAAATTGAAATATTTTTAGAAAAAATATCGCCAAATATTTTATAGTTGACATTTTAAGAATTGGTAAGATTCACCAAAGTTTATACAATTTTAAATAAATATAGATCCTTAAAATTTTTGGTGAATACCTTTAAAATAATAAAAGTAGTTTTGAAATCTTACTAATTTATAGTTATATTGAAATGACACAATATTTCAATATTACTATTATTATTTGAATTTTATTCAATTTAAATTGTGTATAACTTTAGTATATATATAAATAAAATTCAACATATAAAATGATAATCACTCCAATTATTATTAGTCCCTCCCAAAGGCCAAGGTAACTATTGTATTTCTTTCGGTTTTTTCTGATCTCTAACATATACTACTTTAATAAAACAAAATATCTTTTTTCACATATCATTGGCTATCAACTTGAACCTCTTATTGCCCCTGTATTATTGGCTATCATTGGCTGCGGTATTATTGATAATATCGCTTGCATTAAAGCATTTAATCATTTTGTCATCTTGATCCTTGAACCTACTCCCTCCTGCACTACCTTGACTTGCCAACTTTGTAACCACATTTACTTCACCTCCTGCACCGCCTTCACTTGCCAATTGTGTAACCACATTTATTTCAGTACAACAAGAATTCTATCAAGCGGTGCCAACGCTTCAAAATTCTGTCAAGCGGTGCCACCGCTTCTGTCATTGCCCCCGCCTCTTCAAACTTCTTCTTCTTTCAGGTCGCATTCGCTTCCTTACTCTGCTGGATTCGGAAAGAAGAGTTGTCAATGCAATCTTCAACTATTGGTTCTTAAATTAGTGATGCTGGTTATTAATCAACCGGTTCTTTGATGGGATCAACTTAAACCGGTGGTTATGAGTCAACTGAATCGACAGTCTTAAAACACTGGGTGTTATGCAACTTCTGGCAATACTTGGAGGTTGCTTTGTTCTCCATACCTACAAAAATAGACAACACCTCAAACATTACTTCCAATAGTCCAGTCTAAGGTAAATTAAACTCTATTTGCACAAGTTTTCTTAGTTACTAGAATTAAAACATTCCTGTATTTAAAATCTATTTTGAATAGAGTCTTTTTAATTATTGGAATTAAAATAGTAATGGATGTGTTGGGGTAAAGAATTAAAGTTACAATTTTTGATACGTTAGCATCAGTTATAAACACATTGATTAACTTCAGGATCTTGGACATAATTTCATTCATTGTTGGCAGGTAATATTATAGTTTAGCAAGAACGTTGATATGCTGGGCAGAGTAATGACAACATGCAGTGGCAGGAAAACAAGCTCCACGATAGAAATGAAGGCGGTTTTTTTTCCAGCATGAGCAGGTACAGGGTTTTATCATTTGTCAAAAATACATGGGATGGGATAAAAAGTTAAGAAATACGTTTAATGGTGGAGAGACATGTTGGTAGAGGTACCATCATTGGCACACATGACGAGTTTCATTATCGTTGGACATAGATTAGGTATCAATCACATAATTCTTATATATCTAAACCCGGAACTAACACCTAACAATTTAGTCATCGGAGTCATGTTTGCCTTTGTGGTATCTGGGACTCGCCAGAATCCGGTAGTGTGGGAATAGCTGAAATGGCAATTTCGATTGTTCAAATCGCAATTTTGGCGATCTAGGTAGTTTTAAAATAGAGCATTTAGTTTAGGAATGGCAATTACAATTGCTGAAATTAGAGTATTATGGAAATAACAATTTCCAGCAAGAAATTTGGCGAGTCTCCATCCAAATTTGACCAGAAAAGCAAGGCGTTTTAGTTAGGCCTTATCCTACTCTCAACAAAACATACTCTACGAATTAATTACAATTTTGCATCACTGCTTTTCTTAAACCTGTGTTTAAATTGTATTTGGGTGATTTTTTTCATTTATGACGGCCATGTTTGACTAGGGGCTCGATCCCAATAAGCACCCTTCCTAAATTAACAAAAATTTTCAATATTTTTTCTTATAATGTTTAACTTCTGTAGGATCTAACAGACCAATGGTTTGGCCTACAGAACTTGCATTGACAGTTACTTCGCTAACTCCTTCGCGGACTTTAAACTACTGTTGGGATTTTAAATGAAACATTGACATATCTCTATAGATCTGATTAGCATAGAGTACCATCGGGGTAATTGAAAATGTCGGGGTAACTGAAAAGGTGTGGAAGGATCATTAACAAATTCAAAACTTGCATGATTTATCCATTGAACATCTTTGCTAGGAAATAATGCATCCATAGATGAAGTAGAAGCATCATTTAACTTTAAAGCATCATTATATGAGATATGAGAATCCATTATGAATCTAAGAATTTTATGGCTTTGATACCAATTTTCGGCAGTAGCCTCTAGACTGGACGATGTCACAACGTCGGGCTTGCTTCCTTCGTATCTAAATAACTGCAAATCATGAGCTTGCTACCTTTCTTCAATCATTCCTTAACTCGTTGAACACTAGAACTATACCATATTATTTTGACCACCATGTCTCCAACTTGCATGGATTGACGACAACACTTGTCCACTATGCGATGTGTGCAATGTCTGTGTTGTTATGCATGTCCATGGGGGCCATCAGTTTCTGTTTCATGTGCCTTATTCTTGGCATATCATTTATTCATATCACCGTCCATCTATCGTATTCTAGTTTATAGCAATCACAGTCCAAAGACGCGCGGGAAGCGGATGCTCTAACCGCACGATATTTGTTAGCTAACTCAAATGTTGGACATGTTTCCTCTCCGGGACTTCCAAATTAGGCCAAAATGTTGCGTACATAGACGTGTCACTTTCTCAATAACTTGATTTTTCAAGGCTTGATCCCTTGAAAAATTCATTAGGGAATTTTAGAGGCTTAAACTATATTGAAAGAAACATTTATGTCCAAACTATATCGTTTTGGAACGTATCTGTAAATAGGTTACCGCTGGATTATTTTATGCATTCATTAAATAAGATTTATCTATGTTGGGTTGTTTTGATTGTTTCCCACTTTGTCAGTTTGACAAATAAAACTATAGGGTTCCAATGGGAAATGTTCTTTGCATGGTCATCTGTGGCTGATTTAAGTTCTCTATATGGACCTGTCTACCACAGAAAGGAAAACATGAGTTTCGAGGTCTTTGACTTTGAAGTACTATGTGAGGTCATGTTCCTTGAGAAAATTTACACATTAATCTAGCTTTTGACTATTAGGCAGTGCATATTTTCTATCCCATTCTAAATGGTAATCTTTAACAAATTGTACATAGCTTGAATTCCTGTTGATTATTTAACCTCATCTAGACATTGATAAACTTAAATTGATGAGTTAGTGACACATGCGAGACACTAGTTGCAATATACAACCTTGGGTTCTTCATAGAAACCATCATGGAAAACCCCGTGGCCTGTAATAATCAATTTCTAAAGAGATGAAGCCTTTGTGTACTTTCTATAAATCCTTATGGTTGTAGATCTGCATCATTGAAGAACATCAGTTTTAGATATAAAAATTGTTTACACAACCATTGCTTAAGTGCTTCATGAAACATTAAGTTGTGTCATTTGAGTATCCCTTAAAAAAATCCATGAATGTTTGCATTCATGAATGTTCCAAGCTAGAGTGACTGTGAATAGTCCATTTTTCAATTTTCAAAACATTTCTTTGGAATTTTCTGCAATCAATTTTACATGAAAATATGAGATTTGTGTTCAATCCATTTCACTGGGAATTTTGGTGAATTTCAATGGGTATAAAGGACACTATTAAATAAAATTCATCTTTATTATTTTTCATACAAAATATTACCTGGTAAAGATGTGAATTTTTTATTGTTCTAGTACAAATTTGCAAACAAAAAATGGACCCAAAATTAATCCTTGATTCCATTTGGATCTAGTTTTGGTATGCATATCCATACCAAAAATAGATATGGGGTGGTGTTGGTACTGGTACTTTAGTGGGATAGGCTTGGAGAAGACGTTCTTACTGCGTTGATCCTAATATTAGAATATTTAAACTTATATTCAATTTGATAGTGGGAGATAGATTGCAATGTTGTAGATCGCAATTCGAGAGTGGAAGACATAGATACAAGGTGTTCTTGTAGGGTTTTCCCCATGTGGTTTTCCTTGGGGAAAAAAAGAGAGGTTCCAAGGATGACCAGTAGCATTGAGCTTTAAGAACACAAGGACCAATTGTTTCACTTGTAGGTGTAAGTGCATCAATAAATTCTACTTTTTATCATTGACAATGGGATTCAAATGAATCTCATTGTATTAATCAATATAAACCAACTCAAGTTGGGGACCATGTCAGCCACATATTTGTCCACCATTGATTGACTGGATTTGTGTAAGGTGTTCTAAGAATAAACATATATGTTTTTTCATATATCTCATCAGCCATCAACTATTCACACTAACCTAAGAGTGGCCTGTACAATTCACTTCCATGAGGTGAATGGAAGGGATTTCTTATGTGATATTAATGTTTCAACTACAAATGAGTATGAGAATTGATAAGGAAAATAGTTTTGTACAGATTCATAATTGATTTTTAAGTGCAATCTCCATCACAGGTTTGGAGATGTCCTCTTCAACATACATGTTAAGAATCCTAGATGCAAATCATTAACAACAAAGCATATATTTTATAGCTTCTTGGATAATATAAGAATGTCACCATGAAGGAATACAACCTGGTTTGGTTTCAAACTACTTACCTACTAGATGGGTGAAGACAAGCATAATGGACTTTTCAAAAATATTGTCTAAGAAATTCATGAAAATGCAATAGCTCATGGATGATGCCTTAGAGAAACATAGGACCATATTTCGACCACTTTATTAAATCTATGTTATAACTCAATCTATTTTTCTACAATGGTTCTTCTACTAACCCTATGTTTTAGTGTGCTTGCCGAAATATGCATTTGTCAAACGAAACCATTATTGCATGCTTTGGAAAAATATGGTCAAATACAAGTAACCTTGCACCGGGGTAATCCCACATTAATTTTGAGTTCACAGCCTTAACCCATTGATAAACATTATTGAGTCAACATGATTTTTTCTCAAAATCTTGAGATGTTAGGTAGAGCGTTTTGAACCTTGAAATGGTTAGAATATCAAGTAATACTGAGAGGGGGGGTGAATCAGTATTAGGCTATCTATTAAATTTTTTATCACTTTAAAACAAAATCAACAATGAAGACAAAACACACAATATTATCATGGAATCCCAATTGGGAAAACCACCAATACTTTCTATTATTGCAAAATTATATTTACAAATAGTTTGCAAGCACCAACTTGCTGGATGCACCAACACCCAAAATTTTCAACAATGACTGAAGGATGGACCAACACCCTATTTACCAGCAACAACTGGAAGGAGACTACGACCCCCTACAGGCTTGCAGCCTGCCCTTGCGCCTCCCAACCACCCTTATTTCATTTTCTTGGTGTCTATCTTTTCTTGCTACTACTTTGATCTAGACTGCAGAGACATCCTTCCGTCAATTCAATCTTTTGTTTATATATTATTCTATGAGATCAAACCATTGTGTATTTTCATCCATCATGTCCATTCACCTTCGCATCCTTGCAATTGAGAATGGTGTCTCATTTTTATTATTGCATCCCTTCCATAATCACACCCTTTCACACAGGGTTAATTAATTCCTGGTTTATTGATTAATTTTCGATCATGCCTTTTTATTAATCATAACTCTTCAAATATTAACCTCTGCTTTTTTCAAATTCGTTATGATCTGATTAGTGATGTGCGGACATTTCCTAAACCATGTGCAGGCATATTATAAGGCTCGTACGGGAATTTGAAATCTTTGTGCGGGCATATAGTTAGGCTCGTGCAGACATTTTCCATACACTGTGCAGACATGATTTTTCTTCAACTTGGTAGGTCCATTTCTCACACATGTGACCACTAGAGGGAAAAATGAGAGCATGACTAGATGGAAAATTCAACAAAGAACATATCGATATCGTTTGTTGAATTTATTGACACAAAGAGAGAATCTGGCGTGCATTTGCAAATGGCCTCTTAAACCCCTGATTTAACACTTAGACAATTTTATCAAACCGTAATTCAATCATGAGGTGATTTTTATTTTCACCAATATTGGAAATATGAAACATCCACGGCATGGGGGACATCATGCATATTCCATCCATGTAAATTTCATCCTCTGCAACCTCATCCTCTCTCCTTGGTAGGCATTTTACTAAACTAGGTTCCCAACCAGTAAAATAACCTAAACCCCATCTTGGTAGACCTATAACTTTGCCTTCAAGCATCTTTTAGGAAATCTGAGACCATGGTCAGATAAAAACTTCAACAAGATATAGCCTAACACTCTCAGATAATTTTTATCATTAACTTATGAGATATGGCGGGCATTTTACTAGGGCATCTTAGACTAATTTTTCAATCCTTAGTCAATTTCCAGAGTTTCACCAAATTGGCATACTTTTACACAATGATGTCAAATTGTAACAATGACTTCATGAGAGCACTACAAAACCATCATATGATTTTGAAACCTCATCACACATGCCACACCATCACACATTCCATATCATCATCCATGCCATATCATCACTTTCTTTGTCATTCCTTTGTCATTAATGAACTTCTTTTGACATCAATGACAATCATACTCAACATTCTCCCCATTTGTCATTGATGACAACAACTCTTCAATTTTCTCCCCCTTTGACATTAATGACAAAGGCCTCCTTTTGACAGCTCCCCCTGCCAACATGTCTCCCCCTGATATAATGCGTTTTCTCCTTTTTATCTACTGTATGGAGATTACTCCCAACTATTGTCTAAGATGCTCAAATGCTTCTTTGGGTAGTGGCTTAGTGAAGATATCAGCTATATGTTCCTTTGTATAACCATATTCCAGTTCGAAAACCTTTTGTGACACTTGGTCTCTTAGAAAGTGATATTTTATTGGAATGTGCTTTGTCTTGGAGTGTATGACAGGATTTTTGGATATTTTTATAGCACTTGTATTGTCACAATGTATAGCAATGGGATCCTCATATTATACAAGTAAATATTCCAATGATTGCTTCATCCAAATGACTTGTGTACAACATGATGCAACAACAATATACTCGGCTTTTGCTGTAGATTGTGAAATGAAGACTGCTTTTTGCTTATCCATTACACCAAGCAATTTCCTAAGTGAAATGCTACTCCACTAGTTCTTTTCTGTCATCAATACTTCCTTCCCATTCTGCATCAATGAATGCCCTTAGAGTGAATTTATTGCTTTTTGGATACCATAATCCATAATCCATAGTTATCTAAGAATGAATTTTACTGCAGCCACATGTGTTTCTTTTGGGGATGATTGGAATCTGGAAACCAAACCTACAACCTGCATTACATCTGGTCTTGTAGCTATTACATATAATAAAATACCAATCATTGACCTATACATAGTATGATCTACTTCTAAAGATTCATCATCCTTGCTCAATTTACAACCAGTGACTGTAGGACTACTAACAGGTTTGGATTCTTCCATTTTGAACTTTTTCAACATCTCTTTGATATACTTAGTTTGAGAGATGAAGATCCCTTTTTCTGATTGAGATACTTGTAAACCAAGAAATAATGTTAGTTCCCCCAACATTGACATTTTAAATTCCTTCTTAATTTATGAATCAAAGTTTACACTTAGAATTTGCAGATCACTTCCAAATATGATATCATCTACGTAGACTACAACAATGATCATATTTTTGTTTTCAAATTTTTTGTATAGATTACTGTCAGTGGCTCCTCTTTTATATCCTTGTTTCTTTAAATACTTGTCAAGTCTTGAGAACCATGCTCTTGGAGCTTGTTTAAGACCATAGAGTGATTTCTTAAGTTTGCAAACATAATCTCTATTTTCTGATAAAAGAAAACCTTTAGGCTGCTCAACATATACTTCTTCTTCAAGTTATCCATTAATAAATCCATATTTTACATCCATCTGATACACTTTAAAGTACTTGTAGCATGCAAAAGCTAAAAACATCCTAATGGCTTCAAGTCTTGCCACAGGTGCAAAGGTTTCTTCAAAATCAACACCTTCTACTTGAGCATATCCCTTGCATACTAATCTGGCCTTATTCCTTATCACACGACCATCCTCATTGAACTTGTTTTTAAAAATCCATTTGGTTCCAATAACATTCATGTCCTTAGGTCTTGGTAGAAGTTCCCAAGTTTGGCTCTTCTCTATTTGATCAAGTTCATCATAAATAGCATTGATCCAATCCTCACTTTTGCAAGCTTCTTTAAAGGTTTTGGGTTCTACTATCGAAAGTAGTGCTTGTTGTTCATCATAAAACAGTTTTCTCCTTGTTTGAACTCCTGAATTTTTGTTACCAATTATTTGACTTTCAAGATGATTCTTTTGAACCCATTTGGATGGTGTTTTTGTGTCTAATTTGGGGGAGTCTTCATTCTCTACTTTCTCTTCTTCTTCTTCAAGAATATCTTCTTCTTGTGAATTTTCTTCTTTTTCTTCATCATCTATTTCTTCATCATCAGTTTCTTCAACATCCACACTTTCTTGGATTTGTATCCTTCTTGGTTTAGAGTCATCTATAGTTATATTTGAGGTTTATATGATCTTTTTCAACCTTAGATTATAACATATGTATGCCATTTTGGTGGAATAATATCCAAGACATATGCCTTTATCTTCTCTAGATTCAAACTTCCCTAGATTATCATCATCTCTTTTTATGTAGCATTTACTTTCAAAAACTCTAAAATATTTAATTGAAGTTGGTCTTCCAAACAATAGATCATAAGGAGTTTTGTCATTGTTTACTCTGAGCTTTCCTCTGTTGTGTACATAGACATTTGTATATACTGCTTCTCTCCAATAGCCATCAGGAAGCTTTGCTTCATTTAGCATATTTCTGGCTGCTTCTTGGACAATCCTGTTTTTCCTCTCAACAACTCCATTTTGTTGAGGAGTTTTTGGGGCTGAAAACTGCCTCTTAATTCCATGAGTTTCACAAAAATCATTGAGTTCATTTCATATGAACTGAGTACCATTATCTGATCTTAGACATTTAATATTGATATTTGATTCATTTTCAACAGGTGCTTTGAAGGCTTTGAAATTCATAAAGGCTTCCAATTTTTCTTTAAGAAATGCCACCCAATTCATCCTTGTATAATCATCAATTAGTATAATGAAGCAATGTTCACTTTGAAATATTTTAGTCCCTGTAGGTCCACAAATATCAGTGTGAATTATTTCTAGAGGCTAATAGGTTGTATGCTCTTTGACCTTGAAGCTTGTTCTTGTTTTCTTCCCATGAAGACAGTGTCTACAAACGTGCTTTGGTGGTTTTATGATCTTTGGTAAATTTCGTACAGCTCTCTTCTTACTAACTTTTACAATATTTCCAAAGTTCAAGTGCCCCATCCTTCTATGCCACAACAAACTATCATCAATTTGACTCATATAACATTGTTCTTCATTTTCTAGAATATACACATTGCTTGGATTTCTCACAGCAGTCCCAACATTTTTTCCTGAATCTTTTCTTCTGATTTCACACTTCTTGGAATCAAATATACATATGTGTCCTTGATCACATTTTTGGCTCACAATTAAAATATTAGGTTTTAAATTCTTTACAAGCAAAACATTTTCATCTTTCATCTTGTATCTAAGAGCCACTGTACCCTTCTCAATTATTTTAGAGGATAGATTATCTCCAAAAGTGACTTTTCCTTTTTGATTTCTTTTCAGGATTATAAATTTGTGTGGTTACCACATCACATGTTTTGAGCATCCACTTTCCACATGCCATATATATTTTTTTTTATGTTGCACATAGATCTATTGAACATTCCACATCTTCCTTCTTCTTACAAACCTTATTTTCCTCATTTCCTTGAGATTTTGTGGTGTCATTCTTCATAGGAATCACTAGTTTACAATTTCTATCTATGTGTCCTAGGTTACCACATTTGTAACATTCTATACTATAATTATGTAGAGGAGCAAAAGAGTTATAGCTTCTTCCTTTTGGATTTGCTTCTAGTGGCATTCTTCTTATACAACAAATATTGTGATGTAATGCCTTTCCCAATAGGAGCATTTAGTTTACAATTTCTAGCTATATGTCTAAAATTGTTACAGACATAACAATTTCCCAAAAAGAGTTGTTGAAATATGCTTGGCACATTATCTTCCCTGCTTTTATTTTGAGAGTGAGCAAATTTTTTACTGTATTCCTTTACAATTGGTTTCATAAGTGCATCAACATAACTTCTTTTATTTCCTTCTTTATTTCTGAAAGAGGATTGTTCTAACTTCTTTCCTTTTGTCATAACCTAGTCCAATTTTATTACTGAATGATATTTGACAACTTAGGATGTCATCTAGAGTTTTTGAGCTACTCTTAAATTTTGATTGAAAGGATTCTTCATCATTCTTCTTTCTAAGCAAGATCATTTCAGCTTCAATCTTTTCGAATTTTTCTTCTTGTTTCTTGAGTTGTTGTTCTAGATTGTTTTCGACCTCTTTGGCTTCTTGAAGCTGATTTTTTAAGTTAACAATAATTCTTTCTAATTCTTTGAGGGAACTTTCAAGTTCTGCTTTAAGATCTACCACACCTTCTACTTCTTTTTCATAGATTTTTATTTTCTACTCCTATGAATAAGACTTATGCTTCTTCATCTTCACTAGACTCATTTGAGTAGCTGTCATCCATGGAATAAAAAGTATTCTTTCTGTTTTTCTTAAAAAAAAAAAAAATCTTGAAGTTATCAGGGCACTCATCATTGTTTTCTTGTTTGGGATAAGGACATTTGGAAGCAAAGTGACCAATTCCCCCACGGTTAAAACATTTTAAGGGAAATTTCCCTTTGAACTCACCAGTACCTCTCTTAAGATTTTTAACAAGGAGTTCTTCTTCATCATTGGAGTCTTCTGATTGAAACTTTATTTTAGATTTCTTATCTACTTTTGATGCTTTAAAAGGTGCTTCTTTTGAGAATTGTCTTGCCCAATCCTCATTTCATAAGCTATGAGAATTCGATATAGTTCTTCCATGGTGAGTTTGTCAAGATTTTCTCTATCTTCTAGTGTGGAAATATTAGGATTGTAAATCATTGGAAGTGATCTTAGTACTTTTTCAACAATTTCTTTTTCTTTCAATTCTTCTCCTAGCCCTTGAATTGCATTCACAATTTCAGCAATTCTCTCACAGTATTCTGAAATGTTTTATTCTTCCTTCATTTTTAGAATTTCAAATTGGGTTTTAAAAGTATGGAGTTTTTCTCTTTTTACCTTGGTGTCACCTTCATAGATGGTCTGCAATTTGTCCTAGATTTTCTTTGTTGTCTTGCAATGCATCACTTTGGAAAAGACTGTTCTAGCTAATCCAGCCAAGATTGCATTAACAACTTTGGCATTGCTTCCAATTTTTTTTATTCCTTCAAGATCCATGGGAGGGGTTTTGGGATATGTGTACCTTGTTTCTATAGACATCCAAACATATAATCCAAGATACATTATATGGCTTCTCATCTTGATGCTCTAGAAAACATAATCTTCTCCATTGAATATTGGAACCTTGGAGAACATTTTTACTTGTTGATCCATAGTGATAAAATATTTATCTTCAAGTGTTTAAACTTTTAGTGAAGAACCCGCTCTGATACCAATTGTTAGAATATCAAGCAATACTGAGATGGGGGGTAAATCAGTATTAGGCTGTCTATTTAAATTTTTATCACTGTAAAACATAATCAACAATGAAGACAGACCGCACAATATTATCATGGAATCCCAATTGGGAAAACCACCAATACTTTCTATTACTGCAAAATTATATTTACAAATAGTTTGCAAGCACCAACTTATTTGATGCAACAACACCCTGTTTACCAGCAACAATTAAAAGGAGGCTACGACCCCCTACAGGCTTGCAACCTATCCTTGCGCCTCCTAACCACTCTTATTTGATTTTATCAGA
The DNA here is from genome assembly GCA_027924585.1 of Larix kaempferi. Lineage (NCBI taxonomy): Eukaryota > Viridiplantae > Streptophyta > Pinopsida > Pinales > Pinaceae > Larix > Larix kaempferi. The sequence goes on along the minus strand of BSBM01000606.1, from coordinate 5,696,637 downwards.
TTTAAATATCTTCTTATTTTTTCAATTCTATCACTGGTTATTTTTCATTTTCTTGGTCTCTGTCTTTTCTTGCTGCTACTTCGATCTAGACTGCAAAGACATCCTTCCTTCAATTCAATCTTATGTTTATATATTCTTCTATGAGATCGAACCATTGTGTATTTTCATCCATCATGTCCATTCACCTTCACGTCCTTCCAATTGAGAATGGTGTCTCCTTTTTATCATTGTGTCCCTTCCATCATCACACCCTTTCACACAGGGTTAATTAATTCTTGGTTTATTGCTTAATTTTCGATTATGCCTTTTTATTAATCATAACTCTTCTAATATTAACCTCAGCATTTTTCAGATTTGTTATGATCTGATTAGTGATGTGTGGGAATTTCATAAACCTTATGTAGGCATCTTGTAAGGCTTGTGCAGGTATTTGAAAGCTTTGTGTGGGCATATATTTAGGCTCATTCGGGCATTTCAAAGCTTTGTGCGGGCATAATTCATACACTTTGCAGACATGATTTTTCTTCAACTTGGTAGATCTATTTCTCACAGGTGTGACCACCAGAGGGAAAAATAAGAACATGAATGGATGGACAATTCAGTAAAGAACATATCCATATCATTTGCTGAATTTATTGACACAAAGATAGCATCTGGCATGCATTTGCAAATGGCCTCTTAAACCCCTGATTTAACACAGACAATTTTATCAAACCCTAAGTCAATCATGAGGTGATTTTTATTTTCACCAATATTGGAAATATAAAACATCCACAGCATGGGGGACATCATGCAGATTCCATCCATGTAAATTTCATCCTTTGCAACCTGTTGTAGGCACAACAAATCCCATTTTTATCAATAAAAATGGGAGCCCCACTTTTATTTTTTGAAGGTAACTTCAAATTCCTTTGTATGTTTTTGGGGTGTCATGATTGTTTCCCTTATCCCTATATCTTTTGCATGCTTTGGATTTAATAAATATTGCTAAAAAATGTTATTTTTTATGCATTTAGTGAGTTGCAGAAAACATACTTTTTCTTGAAATTATATTGTTTCTGCAACCCCTGATCCACAATGCGGATTGCAAATGTTGAAAGTTTTCGAGTTCTAAATTTCTCCTTTCTGCAACCCGCAACCTGCAAATGTGGATTGAGGATATCGGGAAACATTTTTTTAATAAAATCGAATTTTTTGCTCCACATTTTGCAACTTGCAAATGCGGATTGCGGAATGTGGAAATTACTTAGTTGATAGAAATAAAATTTATGTTTCGCAATTTGCAACCCACAAATTGTGGACTTCAGAAATAAGAAATCGTAATAAATGAATTGAAATTTCAAATCCGCAATCCGCAACCCGCAATGCGAATTTCGAGAAGATTGATTTTTCTATAACCTTTTACCGTTATGTTCTCAGATTGCAGAAACATTTAACTACTCAAGTTCAAAATTGCACTTCCGCAACCCGCAACCCGCATTATGGATTGCGGACTGTGGATTCCCAAAATAAAAATCACAAAAAATCGCTCCCGCAATTTCTTTTTTGCTTTTCACATTTTAATCCTAGCCGTCGATTTCTTGTAAATCTACGATCTGGATTCATCCCACAGTTGGTTAAATATTTCAATTTTTCATTATTTCTCGATCGTTTTCGAATTGCAAATTTCACTTGGGCAAAAGATTTTACTGCTAATTTTTACTAGTATTACCAATTTACTTGCTTCTTCGATACAGGTTGGTTTCCCAGCTCTTCAATCATTTATTCACGATAATTTAGAGTTAAAATCAATTTTATTAATTGTTTTTCCTCCTTTATCAGATTTTTTCAATTTTTCCAACCATGTCTAAAAACACCCGCTCGAAAACTGCGCTAAAAGGGCTTAAAAACAAAGACTCGAACAGTGGTATCCTCTCATATACAAATGGCAAGGTGTCCGAGATCTATCACCTGGATTGGTCACAAATTTATTCCATTTTCAACAATAATGACTTCTCTGAAATTCAACATAACCGGTCCTTCTACATGAACATTAGAAAATCCCAGTTACATGCCATTGCGTCCAGACCGACGCTTATGCCCTATAATGATGCTCTTAAATGGATAATTGATTATTCCCACTCGCAAGATTGCTCTTTTAATGATAAGGATGGGGCTCAATTAACCTCTTTCCAGCCTGAAGCATTTGCTATAATTTACGCCCTTAGGCAATCCGAATAGCTGCTCAAAAAGAAGTTCCTAGACTCCACAGCTACCCAACTTAAATTTGAGGAGATGCTTAAGTCTTGGATGGAAAACCCTGCAAGTTTTACACCCAAGGCCAGCAAGTCCTATCCCATTTCTTGGTTCAGGGAGCCATTCTCTCTATTGGTAGCCATGCTCTGCAGGTTATATGGGTTACCAAATTGCTCAGTTTTCAAAGTTGAATGGGAATCCCTTTCCCACCACGTCCTCACCACAAGAGAGTCCTCCAATTGGGCTCAAATTTTATCAGTGGTGTAGAACAAGTTCCTAGACACTGAGAGGGGGGGGGGGTGAATCAGTGTATCTTAAAACTTAAAAATCTCTTGCCAAAGCACTAATTTAATCACTCATATGTATTACAAAACAATCATGACATTTACCAATTATATATATCTATGAAATATATAAACACATATGAAGAACAACACATATATGAATATGTCAAATATCTTTCATTAAATAGGATTTTACATTACATAGCATTAACTATCTAGACCAAGCTAGATTGAGAAACCTAGTTCTCTTACAAGACCTAGCTTGTATACATGACCTAGCATGTAGAGAGGAATCCAATCCTCATTTAGGATCCAACCTGATTACATACACCAATCTATTTGAATGAACACAAGGTCCATATCAATAGTAGAATATCCACCAAGATATATTTTATAATCCACCAAGACTTTCTATACTGCAAAATTATATTTACAATAACTTTTGCAAGAAACAACTTGCTGGAGACACCGATCCTCAAGTTTCTCAGCCACCACTGAAGGATGCACCCACACCCTGGTTTCTACCTGCACCTACAGACAAGGATACACCTATATCCTGATTTTCCAGCCACTACTAGAAGGAGGCTAAGACCCCCTTGCAGGCATGAAGCCTGCCCTAGCACCACCCTACCACCCTTGCTTGATATTATTAATACTTTTTAGATCTTCTTCAACTTAGATCTCTTACTATATTTACTTGGTCTCTACCTTGCTACAACAAGGATCTTCACCTTCATACTTTGTCCTTCATTCTGCACTTCTTCAAACTGAATGTGCATTCACAGGTCTCTTTCTTTGGTCTTCAAAGCTGCTTCAGATGATTCAAATTCTTTAACTCATAGATACTTCTATTTCTTCTCTAATCTCCCTTTGGTCTTCATGTTGCTCCTGATCTCAGCCACACATCAAGACATCCTTTATTTCTTCATTAGTCCCTGTCTTCTTATGCCACTGCTGTAAACTCAATTTTTGAGCCACCTTCCTTATTCTTAGATATTCATTCTTAAATCACCAGTAACACATTCTGGTCTCCACGCTTTTCTGGGATCTTATATTTGCTTCAGATCGTCATTATGAAGGCAGACCACAGACACACTTATTTCACTTCAACTTTCTAGTTATATATTCTTTCTTTTTTATTCAACCAACGCACCCTTACAACTCTAATCAATGCTCACACCCTTTCTTGATTCGTGCCTCTTCAAATCTGGGTAAACATGCTTTTTCCAAAGCATCAGGTTCTTTCATCATTTGCACCTCTTCGAATCTCTGAGATTAATTATAATTCTGTTTATGGAATCATGCTTCTGTTTATGCTTCTTGATAAAGACTCTGTTTTATTTCTTTTTATTACATTTCGGTTTAAAAGACCAAAGATTTATTTTACACAAAAAACTATCGGAGTCTAGCACTTGGTAGAATTCTGATAAACATGGTGGTAATAGTTCAGAATACATTACATGCCTTGCAAAGTGCAACGTATTCATTGAAGAATTACATCTTACATGGAATGCTTTAATGCATCCTCAACTAGTTCGAGGCAGTGATTCAGAACTTCCATTTTGGGGTTAACAAAGATACTGTCAAAGTTCCAAACTCGCCATTATCATTTACATTTTCTGCTAGGATTCCTGACACTAGTACTCGCAAAGGAAGAAGCCATTCTGAGTGCACCTTTTTTTTTTTTAGGCATCAATTTGACAACACTCCAGTATAATTTATTTTACCGTTTTTCTCTTTCATCAATAGAAACCTATATAAGTTGAGTGCAACTATAACCGCATCGCTCTGTCCAGGAAGGTCAGGTGGTCCACCTTTTGTAGGATTTAAAATAAGCTCCACAAGTTCCAATACATCTCGAGTTATGAACGGTGATTGTAGATGTGAATCCTTGTTATTTGAATTTAGTCTTTGTGCTTTAGAAGCATCATTGAGAGCACTATTTATCTCATCTTTAACAATGCTTAACCAAGGTGAGGCCACTGATGGATGTTTTTTTATCTATAATGAGACCTTTTAACACGTCGAACCTTTGATGAGGTGGAAGTTCCAGAAGAGTTTTTGCTGGTGCAGAAAATGCCTTCTTCTGCCTCTCTGGATCATGCATATTTATCACAATAGATTGCATGGCCTGGAATACAACAAATAAGCTTGGAATGATATAGGACCAACATATTCCTGTAGCTTTCATCGTGTTTTTAATTATTGTGTATTTCTGTTATTAATTGATTAATTAATTAACTATCTTCATCGACTGACACAGGCCTAAGGGCTTTCTTTTGTTTTAGGCTTCGTCATCTCTAGGTGTTGGGCATGTTTCTCTCCCAAAAACTCGGGCTCCTTCAATGGCCAAACTTCAAGCCTATGGGAATCTTCCTTTCACCTTTGCGGGCTTGCTGTAGGCTTCCTTAAGCCTCTATGGGTTTGGTCTAAACACCTGTGGGCACCCTAAATCCCTTGTGGGCTTAACCCTGATCTTCTGCGGGCATATAGGCCTTTTCACAAGCCCCTGCAAGCTTCCTTAAGTCCCTGTGGCTTAACTCCAGCCCCCTGTAGGCATTTCTATTTAGTGGCATGCTCATCTGATCATTGGCATGCATATTATTGTCACTGGCATGTAATTCTAGTGTGCAGCATGCATTTTGTGGTTATTGGCATGCATAAAATTTCACATCATTTTAATTGGCTTGTGTATCCTTATTGGGGTGCATATTTCTTTTCTATTATGAACATAACGCCACCTCTCATCCATTGCTCTGTTTACTGCCTCTATTTGCTACTCTGATCTGGTTGCCATCAATGACAACATGTTATGCCATATAGCCAACAATCTCCCCCTTTGGCATTGATGGCAACACAATTTCCATTTCTCCCCCTTTGACATCAAGGGGAAAGGGTTAAATAACTTCCCTTGACTCTGATCACTGTCTCCCCCTGAATTAATGTACTTTCACTGAAACACTTGAGGTATCCTGTCATGTCCCCATTCTTGACCCTTATGATATTTGGGCTATAATGTAAATATTGTATGCATATTTTGTATGATTCCTAGTGTGGAGCTCAAGGCCAAGGCCCCACTAGTGAACACTCGATCTTGAAGCGGAAAGTATGTTGGTATTATTTAACCCATGTGCTAGTGACCCATGGGAATTGTAAATATGCATTTTAATATAAATACCCACAACTAGCTATGCAATGCAGCAAGAGATGGGGCATGATATTACAAGGAATTGGGAGGGAAATATTCAAACCCTTGAGCCAATGAAGTCAAGTCAAGTGTCAATGAGAGAACCCATCAACCATCAACTACCCATGTTGACTTTGGTGCCCAATCATTTATTTCTCCCAAGAGTTGGGTGTAGTTAATGCCTTGGGGATTGGGGAGGTATGGCTGTCCAAATTCGAGTATGGGCAAACCACCCTCATGGAAAATCATGTTTTTCCTTCTTGGGCAAGAAAACACCGACTAATTTCCTTCCCAAGCCATTATTCATGATCAGACCTCACTCTCTCAGGTTTTTTGGGGCTTGCTGGGCGTTTGTCTCATGGAGTACGCTGTAAATTCACTGGTTTTCAAGCTGAGAATCCTGTTTTTGTGATGGCTGGATTGTGGGGAAAGAAGAGAATCCATTGGGAAGCTCAATAGATAAGTTTGATAGCTTGCTGTTTCCATTATGGTTGTAAAAACGTTTTTGAATTTCCATATTTGGTTTCATTTGTGGAAAAATCGTTTTTGTGAACCCAGCTGTTATCTCCTACCTCAGAAATCATTTTTGAATGTTTCCATCAACTGTGTGACTGTTTATATGTCAATTTTGGGTGCCGGCCTGTCACGGTTTTGCCCAAAAATTGTGTTGGTTCCCTGCTTCTAGTTAATGACTGTGTGAAGGTCGTTTTTGCCCTTGAATGCCCAAGCCTTGCCCTCTCACGCAGTCTGAGCTAGCTGGGGATTTTTCCCATCACGTTTTTCAACTATCTCCTGCATTTTCCATGCCTGGGAACTTGTTTTTGTTTTGCACAATGGCTGGGAGGAAGGGAGCCACGAATTTGGGGTTTATGGAGGCCGTTTTTGTCCCTTGAGTGCCCTCAAACGTTTTTTGGAAACGGTTTTGCTCTCCCAGGGTGATTCCCCAATTACCATTTTGTTTTTGGTTGCCAAACGCTTTTTCTTCATGCCTAGAGATTGTGACTTTGCTGTTATGTGTATCCATGCTCAGTTTTGAGTTGCTATGTGTTAAGATTGTTAGGGTTGAAATGGGTTTCCATTGTTTTGGCTTGAGCTTGAGTGGAAGCATCCACAAATGAAGAGGGTTCAGATTTAGCCTGATAAACCCAGCAGTGGAATGGCTTGGCTTAGATCCAAATGATTATTTGGCTGTGTATGAGCTTGAAATCCCCTTTTCCTTTAGATATCATGCCCAGCTCGAGGGTGGTCTCTGAGTACTGAAATAATACAGGCTGGGCAGAGACCTACAATTGGGAGGAACGTTGTAGCAACATAGCTAATTGTTGGGGACAACATTATAGTGAGATAAGTATATTCTCTGTTTGTATTTAATTCTGCAATGTGTTAAATTGAATGGAAATTGTGAATTGTGTGTGGATGGTGTTTATTCTGCTATGCATGTTAATTTGATTTGCATCTGCACACCTTTTAATTTTATGGCTATGAATCAAATGAATGGGCTTACTTTATGTAAAAGCCCCAGAGATTATCATCATGTTCCCTTACTGGAATCGGACAGAGGGGAGGGTACGTGACAGAATGGTATCAGAGCTTATGGTTCAACACTACGGCTGTTGGGCCCTTCATAGAGGTATAAATCATTGTGTCTATATTTAGTTAGTATTTGGAATTAAAATGAGTTAGAGAAACCTGAAGATCTCATAGCTTCTATTTGATTAAGATAGGAAAACATTTCCATGACTGTTTTGGGGATTCTTGCAAAATTGATTGCATTGATTTCATGCTATGAAAGTGAGGAAGGAGGGAGAAAATCTCTTTTCAAGTTGAATGCTTACTTACATTGTTTTTAATGCAGTAGCATTCTGTTTTTGTATTTGTTTATTTCCCCATGAAGAAGAGAAGGAAGTGCAACCTCTTTCCATCTTATATTATTTTGTTGTTTTGTTGTTCCATGCTTGACATGGAAGATGTGCAATATTTCTTGAAATATTTTCTGTTTTATGCAAGTTTGATCTGTAAGTAGCTCGCCTCTGTAAGGAAACGAAGGACATATTTCAAGAAAAGAATTTTAACTGTCTTTGAAAATTTGCAAAAAAATTTCTAACTGTTTTTCTGAGTTTTTGCTAAAGCTGTGTCGGTGATTTTAGCCTTATCTTTCGCGACACAGTTGGTGAAATAGTTGTTAATTCGGAGCCAAAAGATAGGTTAACTTTTGTGCGACACGGCGACAAAAGTTAAGCTAACTTTCTGCGTGTGTGGCGACGAAAGTTAGGCTAACTTTCTGCGCACGCGGCGACGAAAGTTAGAGTAATTTTTCTGCACACGCGGCGGCAAAGTTATAATGAATATCTGTGATGCGGCGGCAAAATTAAGGTTATCTCTTGCAACACAGTCGGCGAAGAAGTTGTTAACTTTGCGCCGAAGGGAAGCGGTCGGTGGTCACAGGGTTGGCAATCAGAGATTTTAATGATAATTTTTGCGACATGATCGGTGGAGATATTGCTAATTCTGCACCGAAGGGAAGAGAAAATTCTAAAATATTTCTAAGTGTTTTTGAAATTTTGCCTAAGGCTACGGGCGGCGAATTTAACCTTAAAGTTTGCGACGCAGGCGGTGAATTTATCCTTAAAGTTTGTGACGCGGGTGGCGAATTTAACCTTGAAGTTTGTGACGCGAGCGACAAATTTATCCTTAAAGTTTGCGACATGGGTGGCGAATTTATCCTTAAATTTTGCAACGTGGGTGACAAATTTATCCTTAAAGTTTGCGATGCGGGTGGCAAATTTAACCTTAAAGTTTGTGCGCAGTGACTATTTTAACGCTAAAATTTGCGATGCGCGCGGCGTGCGAGGCAAAATAAACGTTAAGATCTGTGCCACTGATGGCAATTCTAACGGTAAGACCTACGCCATCGACGGTAAATTTTAGCCTAAATATTCCGCGACACGGGCGAGATTCTTAGACCTAATTGTTGCGACACAGTCAAAGAAGAAGTTGCTAAGTCCACCGAAAAAAGGGGGGAAAATTCAGCAGTTTTCCTGGGTAATTGGTTGTGATATCCATTATGGAAGATGAAAGGTAAATTCTTCACCTTAAACTATTTTTGTTTATAGCATAAGAATTGCATATTTGGAAAAATAGCAAGGACAAATTTTATACACGTATGTATATGTGGAATTGCTAATTCATGAGAAGATCATAGCTAATGATTGTGTGTATGCTTGGTAGGGAACTCGAGAAAAAGATCAGTTATGATGTGGAGGGGGAACTCCATGTCCTGATGGAGATTAAAAATGGAAGAATTCCTTCCCTCCTCTCTTACTATTGTATTTATATACTGAAAATTATGGCATAAGGATGCTGGAAATGCAAGAGAGTAATAGATTAAATATAAATTAGTGGGAATGATTAAATAGTCATTGCACAGTGCATGTGAATTGCTTATGCATGAGCATGATGTTGCCTATGGGTAAAGGTAGTGAAGTTACACATGCAATAGCTCATTAATGGTATTTAATGTTGTTGATAATGGCTGTATGAATCAGACCATAAAAGCATAATTGAAAGCGCAAGAAAATTAGATTGGTGAAGTGAATATGCATTAGTTGGAATACTAATTGCCATTGCACAATGCATGTGAAAATGTTTATGCATATATGATATTGCATCTTGGTAAAATAGTGAGGTTTTACATATGCAATGAGCCACTTAAGATAATCATTGTGGCTGCTAATAAGTAGTTGTGTTCACATTGGTTGCAGGATCAAATACAACCGAAGCATGGTTGAAGATGTGGATGATGATTGTTGCATATGACCAACAACCTTATGAAGAAAGGATGGTGCAACAAATCTATGATCATAAAGTTTGAAAAAGGACTATGAAGCCTTAGTAAGAGGCCAACTGATCAGGTAACATCAAGCGATGTTAATAACAGCCATGTAGGTAAGGGTTAACCGTGCTTAATTGCATGAATGTTGAAAAAGGATTTGGTAAGATCCCTTCAAACTATGTTGATTTGGGTGAGTGAAGGCAAGGATCCTTACACCCTATAGTTGTTTAGAAACCTCAATGCATTCATATTGAATTATATCATGCCATTGGTGTATGCTAGATTATAAGAAAGTGAGGACTTATGGCCTTGTCGTGGTAGTACATGGTTAGGCCATAATATGTGTAACACCCCCTTCCATCATCGAATGTACATGAAGGGAAACGTTAACAACACAGGGCTTTCGTAATGGCTTAGCCCCAATAATTTAAAATCTTCCATATGCAGATTGATCTCGATGTAAACACAGCGGAAATTAAAAGATTACATATGCGCACAATTTCTTCACGTGTTCAACATACCCATAACAGTCATACATGTAATCAGTCATTAAGTATCATATGCATAAAACATGATGCATTTCATTTCATTAACAGGAATAATTAATCCTTCAGATTGAATGCGTAGCAGAACACAGAATGCAAATAATTTAAATCACATGAACACTTATCTTGAGGAGTGGATGTCCAACAACTGGCTACGTGAAGGCAACGTTCCTCCCAACCGTAGATCTCTATCCAGCCTATATTCCTTCAGCTGAGAGATCACCCCCGAGCTGGGCTGTGTATCCACTAAGGAAGACTAGCTGGGTTCACTCACAGCCATGGCTTCACTTGAACATTCAAGAAGATAGAGGAGGGTAATGCTAAGCCAATGAGCTCAACCACAGAGCTACAGGCATCTCAAGTGAGCTCAACAGTTAGGCACCCACATTACCTACCACATCCAACATAAGGAAGATCCCCTTCTCTGTCACACAGTCCCTCAGGCAACTCTTCCCTCCAGTGCTCTTCAGGATGGGCATAGAAAGGTCCAGCTGCTGATCCTTGAGATCCTAGCCTTCACTGGGTTTATCAAGCACACCCAACCTCTGCTTAGTCAATCCTCTCTTGATTCCTCACCATTCTGCTCACCAAATACTCAAATCCGTCACTCGTTTTCTGAGCTGCAAAAACTGGGTTTTCCCATTGATTTCGGGGTAGCTAATGCTCCCAAATTCGCCCCAAGGTTCATGCTAATGGATCCCCCATTGGATTTCCCTGTCCCATGCCAAATCTGGACGTTTTTGGTCTTTCAAAAATGGGGTTCTCTCAAGGTCGCGATTTCTGGTTTTTCCTCACTGCTGGCACTCGTTTTTGGATGGGAATGATGCTAGATAGTTTCACAATGGGCTGGGGTGAGAATGAAGCAACCTCCCATGAGGTTGAGTGACTTCTTACCCAAGCAATCAGAGCCCATGCCCACCCATACGAATTTCAGGGCTGCCCATCCTCCATTGAAGCCATGGGCTGAAATCTCAACCACCTTCTTACAGCAGGCATTAATGTCACCTAGGGAAGTCAATGGGTTCTCATAATGACAAATGGCAGCCTAGGGTTTAATCCCATAGCCCCCTCACCACTCCCTAGTGGATACACGTGGCCCCTTCTCATTCGTTGCCTCCATAGCCAGTTTTTTTTTGGTATTTTATTTCCATATTAAACATTTACATCAATTTACAATATCCCATGGCTTAATAGCACGTGGGTAACAAAATATCAAGCATGTCTAATTTAAATAAAATCCGAGCATAAACTAGCGGGGCCTTGGCCTTGAGCTCCACGCTAGGGAAACATACATCGCGTATTTACAATTTTTACATTAGAGCCAATATTTCCTAAGGGTCAAAATTGGGGTATTACAATATGTTTGAATGCATAGTACTCATAAATTAATGCAGGGTTGCATTGAGGAGATGTGCATTAAAATATTATGTATAATCTTGTGGTTATACATTGAGTGATTGCACACTAAAAGATTATGTGAGTGATGTAAAAGTGCATGCATATGTATAGGTGCACATGTTGAGATGCATTGTGTGAATGCATGATTGTGGTGTATGTTTCATTACAACTAGATAATAGATGGAATGGTGAACTATTGTCAATCCTAAGAGCATTTCATGAGCTGTTGTGAATGCAAGAGAATGATTGCATAAAATGATGTAATTAAACCATGCAACTCTAGTATGGTAATGATTCACATGAAGTAGATGATTTTGGTGATATTAAAATGCTTCAGTGACTGTGGCAGCAATGAAATATTATATGCATAGAGATTTACAAAGCGTTTGGCTGATTGAAGTTTCAGATTTCAGGTAGATTGTTTTGGGCATGGCAAATACGGGTAAGTCCATGATGAAGATTGGAATCTACTGTGAGCAAGAGCCAAACGATATGAGAACAGACTCATGGCTTAGCGAATCAATTTCCGTAGAGGACAGAATTGCAAATTCATACTTGAATTTAATTGTCAATGCCATTGACTGATTAGAGAAATCAGATTTGAATTTTATTGATAAATGCTGCCAACTGTTTGGCTATTTGATAAATGTGCCAGGAAGACACATTGCAGGAATACCAGGAGTGATGGCCTGCAAAAGCCAAACTAGATGGGAAAGACCCCATGCTTTGGAAATGGGTTTCGGGTGAAACGCCATTGATAATGTCTCAGCCAAACCGCATGTCAGTAAACCATGAGAGTGAGATGGTAAAGCTATGCCTAGAAGGCATGTGAGATACATCTGCAAAATGAATGAGTATTCTGTGACCCTAGACAAGAACATGCATGTCTAAATTATTAGGGTTAATATGCAGAGCATGCTCTATCTTATTTATATCATTGTAGACTGCTTGAGTATGATTAGGGCCTACATGGCGCACATCAGAAAGGGGGGTGCACACCTTTTCTGGTGTTGGGTCATGATAGGGTTTTCAATATTGACTACACCCTAAGGGAATGGACGCATTCCTGGTGTTTCAACACTTGATAGTGAATGATATGGATTATGGTTACAAAATTGAACAACAATACTGATGAGATTGCTTATCCTTCTTGTGTTGTCAGCCTACACAGATGCAGATTGATATTTCACATTAAGAGGCAAAGTGAAGAAGGGTACGCAAAAGGACTGTATAAGAATTGGTAACCTTTCAATGCTCACACAAAATATTACCAGAAGGGATGGACATGCCCGAAGAGCTATGTAATAAGAAGAGGTATCATCCTTGTGTGAGTGAGGTCATGCTAACCTGCAGTCAAGAAAGTCGCCTATAAAGTTCCTAAAAGGACCCACCGATTTGCATCAGAGAAGGAGTGACGTCCTTGTATGAATGAAGAGTCATGTGTGTGAAGGGTTGTGGTGCAAGAAGGTGTGGTGACATTGGTGAAGGCATAAAATCTCTATTGGGATAGCAGTAGGAGGGCGGGCGCCAAGACTGACTGGGACAGCAGTAGGAGGGTGGGCGCCAAGATTGACTGAAAACCCTGAGATGCCTATGGCTCCATAGTAGAGCCTTGACCTATAATGGTCAGGTGGTGCAGTTTCCTTCCATTGGTTGATGACCCAGACGAATGTGTTGGCTGGCAACAGAGAGGGCCAACCAGGTATGAGATTGGTTGGGCACCACCAAATGCTGGGTAAATCCACTCGGCGTGAAGGTGTACTGGTGAAGCATTAACTACATCCAAGTCCATAGGCGATCCCAAGGCTTGCAAAGCGAAGAAGGATCCTGTGGACCAGAGGGGAAACACACAATACAGATAAATATTCAGTTTCAGTTATGTCTTGTTTGGAATAATGAAGATTTAAGGTATAAGTCTTCTAACAGCTAAGCTGATACACTATTGTTTCTTTGTTGGAAACCTTGGTCATTGCAGGAAAGCAAGACCCTGAAAGCGCTATAAAATTACTGGTAAATCCAGAGATTAAATGAGTGGGCGATATGAAATTATTGATAAATCCAGAGAGTGACTGGTTGGGCATTCACTACTTAATATTGTGAAACAACGTGTATGCTGGCCCAATACCCCTTACAAAATTGATAAAACCAGTCAGCGTATTGGCCTAGCATTGCCTATTCGAATGATTGTGGAGTAGCCTACGTGCAGGCCAAACATTCATAATTGTGTCCACGGGAAAATCCAAGGCTCGTAAAGCAAAGAAGGATCCTGTGGAATAAAGTGAAGACATCCAATACAGATAAGTATTTGGTTATCTTGTAGCTTCTTGCTTATGAATATACGTGTGTATATTATTTGGTTATGATTTCTCAAACTCTTGTTTAGAGAAAAACCTTATGAAATAAACTAAACATGTGAATTGATTTAATGTTTGAGTGTAGGTATTGTTGGAAGCAAGGACTAGGAAGGCATCATAGGGATGCATATGGACATATGACCATCCTAAAGAGCTCAATATAAGCAGTAATAAAAGATGGTGCTAGTGAACATGAGTGGTTCCTAGCAACCAGAGGTTCTATAAGCAGAATGGGAAGGGGTACCCAAGTTGAAAAGCTTTAGATAGACCTTAGACACTAAGTGTCATAGCCAATAAAGGGCAATTCAAGCATTCGCATTAAAGTGAAAGAGACTAAGGAGCATGAAACAATTGATTGCAGTTGTTACCAACCAAGTGTTGCTAGTGAGCAAGTGAGAGCCAATTGTACACATTGGCCATAGCAGCAGACCAAAGGCTATTTGTTTTGGCTAAAAGTCTTCCCCAGATAGTTGCTAGGACAACAAGAAAGGTGGCATCCATGAAATTTCAGACTTGCAGAGTAGCTGGAAGGTAAAGAAAATGAAGGAATTGTTTTGGAACAATGTCCTCATGCAGAGCTAGAAGGTTCTAGCTAGCAGGAGCAGCTTGAGGAATCCAAAGGACTTGATCCTGAAAGTTCAAATTCAAAAGATGAAATGCAGGACAGACCTACCACCTATTGTGAATTTTGAGGCATGTGTAAAGTGGATATATATTCTAAAGTATTGGAACACCGAGGATGGTGTTATTCCAAGGGGAGGAGAATGTCACGTCCCCATTCTTGACCCTTATGATATTTGGGCTATAATGTAAATATTGTATGCATATTTTGTATGATTCTTAGTGTGGAGCTCAAGGCCAAGGCCCCGCTAGTGAACGCTCGATCTTGAAGAGGAAAGTATGTTGGTATTATTCAACCCATGTGCTAGTGAGCCATGGGAATTGTAAATATGCATTTTAATATAAATATCCACAACTAGCTATGCAATGCAACAAGAGATGGGGGCATGATATTACAAGTAATTGGGAGGGAAATATTCAAACCCTTGAGCCAATGAAGTCAAGCCAAGTGTCAATGAGAGAACCCATCAACCATCAACTACCCATGTTGACTTTGGTGCCCAATCATTTATTTCTCCCAAGAGTTGGGTGAAGTAGTTAATGCCTTGGGGATTGGGGAGGTATGGCTATCCAAATTCGAGTATGGGCAAGCCACCCTCATGGAAAATCGTGTTTTTCCTTCTTGGGCAAGAAAACACCCATGAATTTCCTTCCCAAGCCATTATTCATGATCAGACCTCACTCTCTCACATTTTTTGGAGCTTGCTGGGCATTTCTCTCATGGAGTACACTGTAAATTCACTGGTTTTCAAGCCGAGACTCCCGTTTTTGTGATGGATGGACTGTGGGGAAAGAAGAGAATCCATTGGGAAGCTCAATAGATAAGTTTGATAGCTTTTTGTTTCCATTATGGTTTTAAAAATGTTTTTGAATTTCTAGATTTGGTTTCATTTGTGGAAAAATCGTTTTTGTGAACCCAGCTGTTATCTCCTACCTCAGAAATCATTTTTGAATGTTTCCATCAACTATGTGACTGTTTATATGTCAATTTCGGGTGCCAACCTGTCATGGTTTTGCCCAAAAATCGTGTTGGTTCCCTGCTTCCAGTTAATGACTGTGTGAAGGTCGTTTTGGCCCTTGAATGCCCAAGCCTTGCCCTCTCACGCAGTCTGAGCTAGATGGGGTTTTTTCCCATCACGTTTTTCAACTATATCCTGCATTTTCCATGCCTGGGAACTCATTTTTGTTTTGCACAATGGTTGGGAGGAAGGGAGCCACGAATTTGGGGTTTATGGAGGCCGTTTTTGTCCCTTGAGTGCCCTCAAACGTTTTTTGGAAACGGTTTTGCTCTCCCAGGGTGATTCCCCAATTACCATTTTGTTTTTGGTTGCAAACGCTTTTTCTTCATGCCCAGAAATTGTGACTTTGCTGTCATGTGTATCCATGCTCAGTTTTGAGTTGCTGTGTGGTAAGATTGTTAGGGTTGAAATGAGTTTCCATTGTTTTGGCTTGAGCTTGAGTGGAAGCATCCACAAATGAAGAGGGTTCAGATTTAGTCTGATAAACCCAGCAGTGGACTAGCTTGGCTTAGATCCAAATGATTATTTGGCTGTGTATGAGCTTGAAATCCCCTTTTCCTTCTAGATATCATGCCCATCTTGGGGGTGGTCTCTGAGTGCTGAAATAATATAGGCTTGGCAGAGACCTACGATTGGGAGGAACATTGCAGCGACATAGCTAGTTGTTGGGTACAACATTACAGTGAGATAAGTATATTCTCTGTTTGTATTTAATTTTGCAATGTGTTAAATTGAATGGAAATTGTGAATTGTGTGTGGATGGTGTTTATTCCGCTATGCATGTTAATTTGATTTGCATCTGCACACCTTTGAATTTTATGGCTATGAATCAAATGAATGGGCTTACTTTATGTAAAAGCCCCAGAGATTGTCATCATGTTCCCTTACCGGAATCAGACAGAGGGGAGGGTACATTCCATATCCTTCATCATCTTAACTCAGCATTGACTTGTTTACTATTTGGGAAAAGGTCAAAGCACTCCTTAGCCTTTCAGATTTTAGTAGCATCCAAACTTGAAGTTGAGAAGAAATATTCACTTGCTGCTTGTATAACAAGCATTTCTGCTTTCTTTGGTGCTGATATTGTACTTGCTGTCCCTTTTAAATAGTTCATGTTCTATTAATCTTGTCACGAGATCAACCAGGAGGCCCTTAGATGTGATCTTCAAGTCTTCACCAAGATTTTTCTTTCAACAGAGTTGCTCCTTCCTATGTTACTTGTTCTCCTTGAACACATCTATTCATCATTATTCAGTCTTCTCCCCCTATCATCAATGTCCCATGTTTGCTGCTTTCTTTGCTTAGTTTCCTCACCTCTTCTTAGTGACAACTCCCCTTACCATCAGGATTGTTCAAGTTGCTTCTTGTAACTCAAAATATATCTTTAATACTTGAGCCTTTCCAAACTACCTCAAACTTATTAGTTATCAGAAGATTATATCACAACACTTATGATGATCCACTATACAACTTAGTATATAATTTCTCAAGGGTGCAAGTCATTCATGTTTACCAATGGTGGGGCAAACACATTCAACAACAAACTTAGTCAATTTGGTGGTAACATAAGACATGTATGATCATCCCTGTTTTGATCCTAGAACCCGATTATCTTTAAGTGCCCACTCTTCATTACAAATTGATGTGACAGCACCCATAAGACTAAATGCCATCTATAGAACATATCAGGAACTGAACTGCTCAACTTTGTAGTACCAATACACTACAGAGGATGATAACCTAACAACCACAAATGCCTTTGATGTGGTATTGAATCTAGAGGTGATCTTGATGTTGACTGCAGACCAAATGTTATCACCTTATTCAAAAACCTCAATAATGTTCAAAGTAATCCTCGCACTTATCCTTGGTAAATGGAAGAAGACTTTCTGAGAGTGATTTAAGTAATTGCAGATGTGCTACAAATTGTTTCAACCTCTGCCAACATATCAACAATATATCAACATCCAACACAGACCTATTAACTACCTTCCAAAATGCAACATGACATTGCTGTACCCATGTAAACAGTTCATCCGCTTTCTCATCACATGCTATCTTTGCACATCATATGAGAACCTCTTTTTCTATCAACCTCATACTCTGCAAGAGAGAATGTAACTCCCCATAAAGTTTCCAAAACACGGATCCATGGCTCTTGCCACAGGACATACAATTTGCTATGAGTTTATTCCGACAAGCTTGGAAACACAAGGCTGACCATTTTGGAGGACAACTTGTCCTTTTGCAGCTTCTGCAAGTGAAATCACTTTATGTTCATAACTTCTTGTGTTTGAAACTTGGTCCTGACCTTCTTCCAAAATATACATAAAGCATTTCTTCACATCCGTCCTCAAACTCTGCAATATACTGCCATTTGCTCGGCCGAATCTGCAACCTTTAGTCTCTTTCAGATTTGTGCCTTTATCCACCTCTTCTTTTAGATCTGCACTTGTTTCTTTTGTAACCTGACTTCAAGAGTAAGATCAATGTACTTCAAGGTTCTGCCTTGTTGTCTTTCTTCATTCTGAAACATCTCAACATTATTTTCAATGCTTTTAAGTAGTCATGCTGCTATAGGTAATTAGATAGACTTCAAACTTCAAAACTTCTCATACAAAAAATGTGGCTTATTATCAACTATAGCAATAACTTCTAATTATCCCAATGTGTATGTTCCAGAAATGTTACAGTTAAGGAGTGGTTAATCTCTTTAGCATTTTCAAACTGATTCTTTTCTTTGTCCACAATTTCATCAACTTGATGCTTTGTCCTAGATCACTTCATTTATTGTTCATGTAGTCAAGGGATTTGTCTTTAGAGGATTCAAATAGATATGGCAATGAGCATCCTTCATTTGTTTGATAAATAGAATCTTCAACACCTCCATTTACTTGGGTGAAGTTCTTAGTTTTCTTGTCTGAAATATAACTTGAGAATTCATCATCAATACTTAATTTGTCTTCCTCGTTTGGTGCAACAGAAGCCATTTCATCTTTCTCATTAGTTATTGATCTTAGGATTGCATTTATGTCACAGAGTTGGTCAAAGCTTAAAATAAGATTAGTAGTCTTCCCAACTCCTTTTCATCATTTTGTGTAATGGAAGGTTTTTCACCTTCTTTCTCAGAATCTTCTCTCGACATTTTTCTTTTATTGGTTTGATTGACTTCATATGAAATATCCTCATTCTCTTGCTTGCGTAATGGACTATTGATTTGCATGACACCATCAGGATATGCAATTTTGTCACAATATTCTTTAGGAATTCTCCTTTCTTGACCTTGATCAACTTCATGTGTAAGATCTTCATCATCTTTCTTGCTTTGTACTCCAGTTTTTCTTCTCCAAATTTTTGTGAGTCTTGGTCTAAGAGGTCTTATCATATCACAATCTCATGCAATGTGTCCAAGGTTATGACAGTTGTAACATTCAACATTTCGAATAGACATATAAGTACCTCTATTATTTGCTTGATTATTCCTTCCATAATTTTTGCAATTGTATTCCTTGAGTCCATACTGGTTACAGCAAAAATAATACCCATTGAATGCATTTAGATTTTTGGGGTATCCTTGGTCCTCAAGCTTGTAATAGTTCCTTGCATCTCTATTTCTTCTGAAGTCTTTATTCAAATAGGGATGAAAATATTTATGATGACATGGATTTTTCTTCTTGTAGCTCTTATGCTACATGGCTATATTTATGGGTGTTAAATATTGTAACTTCAAAGAATATTATATTTGTACTTTATTATTCCGGAGATGTTTCATCCCTCCGAGGTAACCCTATTATGTATCCGGAGATGTTTATTCCTCCGAGGGTTAGTATTAACTAGGGTTATTAGACCCACCATGTGTGGGTCGGCCCTGTAGTTATATTTTAGGGGTTATTAGACTTCTCCAGGTGAGGTCGGCCCCAACAGGTCTTTTAGTCAGTTGAGAGTCAAGTATAAATAGAGGAGGTGAACTCCTCATTAGATCATTCACTCACTTGTGAAAGGGTGCGCACTAGTTGAGGAGATCTGCTAAGGAGTCAAGAGGAGAAGGAGCACATCTTGTATTTTGGTTGATCATCTTATTGAGGAAAGCTTTACTGGGTTTTCTACCCCATGAGGGTTTCCCAGGATATATTGTGTGTTATCTTGTGATTGTGTTTCTATCAGAGATCTTGCTTGTCTATTTGGTTTAAATCTAACATGGTATCAGAGCCAAACTGAATAGGACATCTTTCACAAGGTAAGAATACCTCTTTCTCTCTCTTTGGTGAAGTTAGGGTTTCAGCCCAAAGTTGATATTATTGATTTTTGGTTGCATGGCTGGATAGCCCTTTTCAATACCTTTCTTTTGAGCTATAGATCGAACTTTTTGGTTGGGTAGAACTCCGGGAAATCCAAACCCTAATTCTACCAAAAGTGCGATACGTCAGATTTTGGTTTCAGAAAAAAGTTGTAATTTTTGAATTCTGATTATATGGCTGGGTAGCCCTTCTCAAGAGCATTCTTTTGAGCTATAGATCGAACTTTTTGGTTGGGTAGAACTCCGGGAAATTCAAACCCTAATTCTACCAAAAGTGCGATAAAATTCTGTTCCAGATTCCGGAAAAGTAAAAGGTAACTTTCCAGGTAAGTCTACTTTGTCTCTTGGACTCCCCCAAGAGAAGATGGCTCCAAATACTAAGCTTGAAGACAAGCTAGAAGACATAGAGAATTTCCGAGCATGGAAATACAGAATTGGTCTAATTCTTGAGGAGAATGATCTTGCTCATTATATCAAGGAGGAAGTTGCAGAACCAGAAGAAGATGAAGCCAAAGAGAAACACAGGAAGGATCTGATTAGGGCAAAGAGAATCATAGCTGATTCCATTAAAGACCACTTGATTCCCCAAGTGTCTTCCAAGAAGACTCCAAAGGAAATGTATGATGCCCTAGGAAGAATGTATGAAGGAAAGAACATCAATAGGAAGATGAATCTAAGGACTCAGTTGAAGAGCACCAAGATGAACAAAGGAGAATCCATTCAAGACTACTTCTCAAGAGTCCATCAAATCAAAGAACAACTAGATGCCATTGGTGATACCCTTGATGAAGATGAACTTGTGATGACAGCTCTAAATGGTCTCACTAGACCTTGGGAATCATTCATTCAAACTATGTGTGCCAGAAAAGAAAGTATGAAGTTTGATGTAGTTTGGGAAGATTGTGTACAAGAGGAGGCTAGGGTTGCAAATAGAGAAGCCTTGCTCAAAGAAGATGACCAAGCCTTGGCCACTCATACCAAAAGAAGAAGGAGTCAATCCTACTTCAAGAAAGGTGGTCTCAAGGAGTCTCATCCTCCTCACAGATTTCACAAGAAAAGAGGATCTACTCAAAGAAGGGATTACTCTTCTTTCCAATGCTACTCTTGTCACAAATTAGGACACATTGCTAAAGATTGCCCTCTACAGAAGAAAAAGGGTAATCACTTCAAAAGACATCAAGCACATCTTGCAGAGGATGATAGTGAAGAAGAAGAAATAGAGGAAGAAAGGTCTCACAATAAAAGGCCTAGAGATGAAGGGGAAGAAGAAGAAAGGACCTTCTTCAAAAGGAGGTCAAGAAGAAACACAGAAGAAGATGCAGAAGAATATGTTCTCTTCTCCGCACTCTCTGGATCCATAACCCCTGGTGAAGGTACATGGCTTATTGACAGTGGTGCTTCAAAGCACATGACTGGACAGAAGAGGACCCTCTCAAATCTTGAAGAAAAGAATTCTCCCCAAAGGGTATCTCTAGGAGATGACTATCAATATCCCATTAAGGGAATTGGTGAAGCAAACTACAAACTCGATTCTGGAACTCCCATGAAGATGAAGGAAGTTCTATATGTTCCAGGATTAAAGAAGAATTTGCTTTCAATCTCAGCTTTAGACAAGAAAGGCTATAGAGTTGCATTCATTGATGGACAAGTGTTAATGTGGTCCAAAGGCAAATCCATTAAGGATGCAATTGTTATTGGTGAAGAGGAAGGAGGTTTATATAAACTCAAGGGTCATCCAGAAGCTGCTCTTGTTCATGAAACCTCTAGCCCCAGTGAGCTATGGCATAGAAGACTAGCTCACACTAACTACAAAGCCTTACCTTATGTAAGCAAGGTGGTCATAGGACTACCAGATTTAAAGGTTGATCATAATGGCTCATGCAAAGGATGTAAGAAAGGCAAGAATGTCAAGAACCCATTTCCAAAGAGTGAAACAAAGACCAAAGGGATCTTGGAGTTAATACACTCAGATGTGTGTGGTCCAATGCCCACCACCTCTCTAAGTGGGTTTGAATACTATCTTTCTTTCATTGATGATCATTCAAGGAAAACTTGGATATACTTTCTAAAGGGTAAGAATGAAGTTTTTGGGAAGTTCAAAGAGTTCAAGGCTCTAATAGAAAATCTCTCAGAAAAGAAAATCAAGGTTCTCAGAACAGACAATGGTGGAGAATATACTTCAAAAGAGTTTGAAGAATTCTGTAAGGAAGCTGGAATCAAAAGAGAACTAACCACTCCCTACAATCCCCAACAAAATGGGGTTGCAGAAAGGAAAAATAGAACCATCATGGAAGCTGTGAAGACTATGATACATGACCAGGATCTTCCCATGTATCTGTGGGCTGAAGCAGCCAGAACAGCAGTATATGTTCAAAACAGATTATCTCATAGTGCTCTTGATTTCAAAACTCCAGAAGAAGTGTTTTCTGGAAAGAAGCCCGAAGTAAGCCATCTTAAAATATTTGGGTGTCCTGTGTACATCCACATTCCAAAGGAAAAGAGAACCAAGTTGGATCCTTCTGGTAAGAAAGGAATATTTGTTGGCTATTGTGAATCATCCAAAGCCTTCAGGATTTACATACCAGGCTTTCATCATATAGAAATAAGTAGAGATGTAACCTTCGATGAGGAAGCAGCTCTTAAGAAATCTAGAAAATGTCAACTTGAAGAAGTTTATGAAGAAGATACATCTCCCAGAGTCTCAGATACTGTTCACATCCCTGAGGAGGACATAACAGAGGATCATGACATGCTGGAACCACAAGAACCCCCTGTTGCAGAATTATCTAGGAAAAGAAGACCAGCATGGGCTAGAGATATTATACAAGGAGCTGAAAGATATGGTGCTCCTGAAGGCTCCACTAGAGAAAGGAAGAAACCAAAGCTAGCGTCCAACTATATGGCATTGATGTGTGATCTTGTGGATCAACTGCCTACTAGCTATGAAGAAGCAGCTCAAAAGAAAGAATGGGTAGAAGCAATGACTGAAGAATATCAGTCAATAATGAAAAATGATGTTTGGGATATAGTCCCCAAACCAAGAGATAAAAGTGTGGTTTCTTCCAAATGGATTTTCAAAATAAAACATGCTACAGATGGAAGCATTGAAAAATACAAGGCAAGGTTTGTAGCCAGAGGATTCTCTCAAAAGGAGGGAATTGACTATGAAGATACATTTGCACCTGTTGCTAGGTATACTTCGATTAGAACTATCATGGCACTTGCATCTATGATGAAATGGAAATTGCATCAAATGGATGTTAAGACAGCCTTCCTGAATGGTGTAATTGAAGAAGAAGTATACATAGAACAACCTCAAGGTTTTGAGGTCAAAGACGGAAGGACCCATGTATGCAAACTGAAGAAGGCATTATATGGTTTGAAGCAAGCTCCCAGAGCTTGGTATGGAAGAATTGACAGCTTCTTATTAAGCATGGGCTTTACCAAAAGTAAAGCTGACCCCAATCTCTATCTTAAGGTAATGAATGATGAACCTGTTATATTGCTATTATATGTAGATGATTTATTTCTAACAGGAAATGAGAAACAAATCATTGAAAGCAAGAAGAAGCTTTCTTCAGAATTCGAAATGAAAGATCTCGGATTAATGCACTACTTCTTAGGCCTAGAAGTATGGCAAGAGCCAAAAGGGATATTTCTAAATCAAGGTAAGTATACTGTGGAGATCCTCAAAAGGTTTGATATGTTGGAGTGTAAAGCTATGGCCACTCCCATGGACTCCAACCTAAAACTGCTAGCTAATGATTCATCAGAACTAGTGGACATAACCCTATATAGACAAATCATTGGATCTTAGATGTACTTGACAAATACTAGGCCTGATATATGCTTTGCTGTAAATACCCTAAGTCAGTTTCAAGTAGAACCTAGAAAGGTTCACCTTATAGCTGCAAAGCATATCATGAGGTACCTAAAAGGTACAGTGGACTATGGTCTTTACTATCTTAGAGAAAATGAACTCAAGTTGCATGGTTTCTCAGATTCTGATTGGGCAGGTAGTGTCTCAGACAGAAAAAGTACTTCAGGTGGATGTTATGGTCTTGGATCTGCCATGATCTCCTGGTTCAGCAAGAAACAATCTAGTGTGGCCCTCAGTACCGCTGAAGCAGAATATATAGCTGCTTGCTCTGCCAGCTGTGAAGCGGTGTGGCTTCGGAAACTCTTATCTGGAATCTTTGACTTAGAGATGGATCCTACTGTGATTATGTGTGATAATCAAAGCTGCATTAAGATGACTGAAAATCCTGTGTTCCATGATAAGTCAAAACACATTGAGATCCGTTACTTCTATATACGAGACATGGTGCAGAGAGGAGCCATCAAGCTCGAGTACATAAGCACTGAAGATCAGGTTGCCGATATCTTGACTAAACCTCTGTCTCGAGTAAAGTTTGAATACTTCCGAGACAAGCTTGGTTTAGTCCAGAAGGACCCTCCTCGAAAGGGGGAGTAGCATAGTATTTCTGCCACTTATTTTCTGTTTTGTTAGCTACTTACAATTATTTAGATTTAGAACTCTTACATATCGTTTATACATGATTTGATATGATGTATTAGTGAGAATACATACATGTTTTGATGTACACATGTTTTGATGTGATGTGTACATGTTTTGATTAGTGATGTATACATGTTTTGATGAACACATGTTTTGATGTGATGTGTACATGTTTTGATTACTGATGTATACATGTTTTGATGTACACATGTTTTGATGTGATGTGTACATGTTTTGATTAGTGATGTATACATGTTTTGATGTACACATGTTTTGATGTGATGTGTACATGTTTTGATTGTTGATGTATACATGTTTTGATGAACACATGTTTTGATGTGATGTGTACATGTTTTGATTGTTGATGTATACATGTTTTGATGAACACATGTTTTGATGTGATGAATACATGTTTTGATGTGATATATGATTGTACCTGTATGGATGAAGATACAGTTGAGGGGATTGAATCATCCCTGGACTTTCAGTCCTAAAGAGAACCGTAGACGTAAGGTCTTCGAGAATGAAGTCCTTAGTGGACAGTTGAGGGGATTGGATCATCCCTGGACTTTCAGTCCTAAAGAGAACCGTAGACGTAAGGTCTTCGAGAATGAAGTCCTTAGTGGACAGTTGAGGGGATTGGATCATCCCTGGACTCTCAGTCCTAAAGAGAGCCGTAGACGAGAGGTCTCCGAGAATGAAGTCCTTAGTGGACTTGAGGGGATTGGATCATCCCTGGACTCTCAGTCCTAAAGAGAGCCGTAGACGTGAGGTCTCCGAGAATAGAAGATAGGACTGCATCGTCCCTGGACCTTAGTTCAAAATGTACGTGATGGGGATTGCATCATCCCGGAACTGGTAGTTCAAAATGTACGTGATGGGGATTGCATCATCCCGGAACTGATAGTTCAAAATGTACGTGATGGGGATTGCATCATCCCGGAACTGATAGTTCAAAATGTACGTGATGGGGATTGCATCATCCCGGAACTGATAGTTCAAAATGTACGTGATGGGGATTGCATCATCCCGGAACTGATAGTTCAAAATGTACGTGATGGGGATTGCATCATCCCGGAACTGATAGTTCAAAATGTACGTGATGGGGATTGCATCATCCCGGAACTGATAGTTCAAAATTTACGTGATGGGGATTGCATCATCCCGGAACTGATAGTTCAAAATGTACGTGATGGGGATTGCATCATCCCGGAACTGATAGTTCAAAATGTACGTGATGGGGATTGCATCATCCCGGAACTGATAGTTCAAAATGTACGTGATGGGGATTGCATCATCCCGGAACTGATAGTTCAAAATGTACGTGATGGGGATTGCATCATCCCGGAACTGATAGTTCAAAATGTACGTGGTGGGGATTGCATCATCCCGAAACTGATAGTTCAAAATGTACGTGAAAGGGATTGTATCATCCCCGGACTTCGGTCCCTGAATTGATCCGTAGACGAATGGTCTCCGAGAAAGTAATGGTATTAATGATGTGGTTACTTGTATCAGTAGGATACTTGTATTGATGATGTGGTTACTCGTATCAGTAGGATACTTGTATTGATGATGTGGCTACTTGTATCGGTAGGATACTTGTGTTGATGATGTGGTTACTTGTATCAGTAGGATACTTGTATTGATGATGTGGTTACTTGTATCGGTAGGATACTTGTATTGATGATGTGGCTACTTGTATCGGTAGGATACTTGTGTTGATGATGTGGTTACTTGTATCAGTAGGATACTTGTATTGATGATGTGGTTACTTGTATCGGTAGGATACTTGTATTGATGATATGGTTACTTGTATCTGTAGGATACTTGTATTGATGATGAGGTTATCTGTATCGGTGGGATACTCATATTGTTGTGTAGGATACTTGTATGATCGTATGATGACGATGTTGCTGATCGTGTGATGACGATGCTACTGATCGTGTGATGACGATGCTGCTGATCGTGTGATGACGATGCTGCTGATCGTGTGATGACGATGCTGCTGATCGTGTGATGACGATGCTGCTGATCGTGTGATGACGATGTTGCTGATCGTGTGATGATGATGCTACTGATCGTGTGATGACGATGCCGTTGATTGTGTGATGACGATACTGTTGATCGTATGACGACGATGCAGCTGATCATGTGAAGACGATGCTAAAGATCGTGATGTTGATATTGATGTACCAGTAACTGGTTGAGTTACTGATGAAGTCGAATTGAAGAAAGCTTCCGATGATTTATAGATGTATCATGTGTAGTGACTCCTTGCTCCTGCAGATGCTGTTATAATATCCTTCTCGTTAAGGGGGAGTGTTAAATATTGTAACTTCAAAGAATATTATATTTGTACTTTATTATTCCGGAGATGTTTCATCCCTCCGAGGTAACCCTATTATGTATCCGGAGATGTTTATTCCTCCGAGGGTTAGTATTAACTAGGGTTATTAGACCCACCATGTGTGGGTCGGCCCTGTAGTTATATTTTAGGGGTTATTAGACTTCTCCAGGTGAGGTCGGCCCCAACAGGTCTTTTAGTCAGTTGAGAGTCAAGTATAAATAGAGGAGGTGAACTCCTCATTAGATCATTCACTCACTTGTGAAAGGGTGCGCACTAGTTGAGGAGATCTGCTAAGGAGTCAAGAGGAGAAGGAGCACATCTTGTATTTTGGTTGATCATCTTATTGAGGAAAGCTTTACTGGGTTTTCTACCCCATGAGGGTTTCCCAGGATATATTGTGTGTTATCTTGTGATTGTGTTTCTATCAGAGATCTTGCTTGTCTATTTGGTTTAAATCTAACAATGGGGGCATCAACCCAACACTTCATACTTTCAATATTATCTCTCAAAGTGGAAGAGTATGATCCTTCATTTGCATGGTCTTGATCATATCCAAGGCCTGTTTTGTTCAAGGAAAATCTTTGTAGACTAAGGACTTTATCAAGAGCTTCAGTTCCTTTCTTGAATTTTTCAACAATCTTCAATTGATCCTTCAGTCCAACAACTTCTTGTTTTCAAATCTTGGCTTCTTCCATGCTAATGGCGGCTTGTTGTCTTTTACTGTGTAGCTCCTCTCGTGAGGACATTATTTGTATTTTTAAGGTCTGATTTTCTTCCTCACTTTCTAGCAGCTGTTGTTTGAGCTCTTCAACCTTTTGTTGCTCCTTATTAAGAGATTGTTCCGAGGATTCCAATCTCTCTTGATCTAGTTGAACTTGGATTCTAAAGTCAACTATGATTTGCTCAAGTTCTTTCTTCTTTGAACCTTTTTTCCTCCTTTTCTCCAACATGAGATCCTTCAGTTGTTTATACCTTTGTTTATATTTTCTCAGTTCATCCAAAGTACACTCAAGCTCAGCCTCAAGATTGACTTCTGCTTCAATGTCTGAGTCTTCTTCATTACTAGAATTGTTGTAGACTGAACTTTGTTCTGATTGATATGCTTCTTTTGACTTCTCATCTGAGTAGAGGTCTTTTATCTTGTCCCAAAGTTACTTTGCAGAGTTACATTCACGTATCTTCTCTTTGACATCATAAGGTAATCCATCAAGGATTGTATTTATTTCCATTGAGTTATTTTTCTTGGCTTTCTTTTGAGCTGGAGTCCTTACTCTGTTTGGTGGGCAGTAATCAATGATCACTGAATTCCATACATCAAGTCCCAATGCCTTCAGATGACTTTCCATTCTTGTAATCCAAAATATGTATTCTTCTTTTCCAGGTATTGGAGTTCCATTCACAGTGTAAATCTTTTGTCCATCCATGTGCGCTTAATTGGATATTCCTTTCAGTTTGTTAGATTGTTCTTAAAGGGACCTTGCTTTGATACCAATTGTAGAACAAGGTCCTAGACACTGAGAGGGGGGGGGTGAATCAATGTCTCTTAAAACTTAAAAATCTCTTGCCAAAGCACTAATTTAATCACTCATATGTATTACGAAACAATCATGACATTTACCAATTATATATATATAAACACATATGAAGAACAACACATGTATGAATATGTCAAATATCTTTCATTAAATAGGATTTTAAATTACATAGCATTAAATATCTAGACCCATCTAGATTGACAAACCCAGTTCTCTTATAAGACCCATCTTGTATACATGACCCAGCATGTAGAGAGGAATCCAATCCTCATTCAGGCTCCAACCTAATTACAGACACCAATCTGCTTGAATGAACACAAGGTCCATATCAATAGTAGAATATCCACCAAGATATATTTTATAATCCACCAAGACTTTCTATACTACAAAATTATATTTACAATAACTTTTGCATGCAACAACTTGCTGGAGAAACCGATCCCCAAGTTTCTTAGCTATCACTAAAGGATGCACCCACACCCTGGTTTCTACCTGCACCTACAGACAAGGCTACACCTATACCCTGATTTTCTAGCCACTACTAGAAGGAGGCTAAGACCCCCTTACATGCGTGAAGTCTTCCCTAGCACCACCCTACCACTCTGGCTTGATATTATTAATACTTTTCAGATCTTCTTCAACTTCGGTCTCTTACTATATTTACTTGGTCTCTGCCTTGCTGCAACAAGGATCTTCACCTTCATACTATGTCCTTCATTCTGCACTTATTCAAACTGAATGTGCACTCACAGGTCTCTTTCTCTGGTCTTCAAAGTTTCTTCAGATTATTCAAATTCTTTAACTCAGAGATACTTCTATTTCTTCTCTAATATCCCTTTGGTCTTCATGCTGCTCCTGATCTCAGCCACACATCAATACATACTTTAATTCTTCATTAGTCCCTATCTTCTTATGCCACTGCTGCAAACTCAACTTCTGAGCCACCTTTCTTCTTCTTAGATATTCATTCTTAAATCACTAGGAACACATTCTGGTCTCCATGCTTTTCTGGGCTCTTATATTTGCTTCAAATCGTCATTATGAAGGCAGACCACAGACACTTATTTCACTTCAAATTTCTAGTTATATATTCTTTCTTTCTTATTCAACCAACGCACCCTTACAACTCTAATCAATGCTCACGCCCTTTCTTGATTCGTGCCTCTTCAAATTTGGGTAAACATGCTTTTTCCAAAGCATCAGGTTCTTTCAGCGTTTGCACCTCTTCGAATCTCTGAGATTAAATATAATTCTATTTATGGAATCATGCTTCTATTTATCCTTCTTGATAAAGACTCTGTTTTATTTCTTTTTATTACATTTCTGTTTAAAAGCCCACATATTTCTTTTACGCAAACAACTATCAAAGTCTAGCACTTGGTAGAATTCTGATAAACATGGTGGTAATAGCTCAAAATACATTACATGCCTTGCAAAGTGCAACATATTCATTGAAGAATTACATCTTACATGGAATGCTTTAATGCATCCTCAACTAGTTCGAGGCAATGATCCAGAACTGCCACTACTGGGGTTAACAGAGATACTGTCAAAGTTCCAAACTCGCCGTTATCATTTACATTTTATGCTAGGATTCCTGACACTAGTACTCGCAGAGGAAGAAGCCATTCTGAGTGCACTTTGTTTTTTTAGGCTTGAATTTGGCAACACTCCAGTATAATTTGTTTTACCGTTTTTCTCTTTCATCAATAAAAACCTGTATAAGTTGAGTGCAACTATAACTGCATCACTCTGTCCAGGAAGGTTAGGTGGTCCACCTTTTGTAGGATTTAAAATAAGCTCCACAAGTTCCAATACATCTCAATTTATGAACGGTGATTTTAGATGTGAATCCTTGTTATTTGAATTCAGTCTTTGTGCTTTAGAAGCATCATTGAGAGCACTATTTATCTCATCTTTAACAATGCTTAACAAAGGTGAAGCCACTGATGGATGTTTGTTGTTTATAATGAGACCTTTTAACACGTCGAATCTTTGATGAGGTGGAAGTTCCAAAAGAGTTTTTGCTAGTGCAGAAAATGCCTTCTTTCGCCTCTCTGGATCAAGCATATTTATCACAATCGATTGCATGGCTTGGAATACAACAAATAAGCTTGGAATGATAGAGTACCAATATATTCCTGTAGCTTTCATAGTGTTTTTAATTCTTGTGTCTTTCTGTTATTAATTGATTAATTAATTAACTATCTTCATCGATTGACATAGGCCTGCAGGATTTCTTTTCTTTTAGGCTTCATCATCTCTGGGTGCTGGGCATGTTTCTCTCCCAAAAAATCGGGCTCCTTCAATGGCCAAACTTCAAACTTGTGGGCATCTTCCTTTCACCTTTGCGGGCTTCATGTAGGATTCCTTAAGCCTCTATGGGTTTGGTCTAAACATCTGTGGGCAACCTAAAGCCCTCGTGGGATTAACCCTGATCTTCTGTGGGGATACAAGCCTTTTCACAAACCCCTGCAGGCTTCCTTAAGTCCCCGTGGCTTAACTCCGGCCCCCTGTGGGAATTTTTGTTTAGTAGCATGCTCATCTGATCATTGGTGTGCATATTATTGTCACTAGCATGCAAGTCTAGTGTGCAACATGCATTTTGTGGTTATTGGCATGCATAAACTTTCACATCCTTTTAATTGGCTTGCATATCCTTATTGGAGTGCATTTTTCTTTTCTGCTATGAACATAAAGCCACCTCTCATCCATGGCTCTGTTTGTTGCCTCTGTTTGATGCTCTGATCTAGTTTCCATCAATGACAACATGCTCTGCCATATTGCTAACAAGTGGAACTCAAGACAATGATAGAGAAATATCAGAAGACCCCAACTTCTAGGAAACCTACATTCCATTATTCAACATATGTGATGGATGTTTTCTGTTTGTCTTTTCAATTTCATTCTATGGGATGGAACTAGACCTTGTTTGCACCCTCGGTTCATATTTATTGCTTTGCACCATGGGAGGACAATTTTGTACCTCTTATATATAATATTCGTGATCATTTCATTGGTTCAATTTACCTGATGATCTTCAAGGAGGATGCTCCTACCTTCTCCGATCATGCCAAGGCCCTTGTCTCTACCATTGGTGACTGGTATGTAGGGGATTATTTCTCTTATATCAGGATTTGGGGCAGCGATACAACCCATTTGTTACCTAGAGTTGTACTAGACAGGTTGGTGCTAGAGGAAATATCCTTCCACAAAATCATTGATGGTGTGTTTCCTAAACTGTCTGGAGCCAAAAGAAGAGGGTGGCCTGAGTTCCCACTCAATCTTGGAACTCTAGTAATCCATAATTCAACTTATGCTCCATTTCTTGGAAATAATATTACCACCCTGAAGCTTGGGAAAGCTCCCAAAAGGATGCATGAACCTCAATCATTTTTGGCAAACTAGTTTGCACAAGAACACTTGAAAAGTACCTATGCTCATCAGATTGCCCTAGATGACTCCATGTATCAAGGTTCTAAATCATTTTCTGAAGCTGAACATAACTTCTTCCCTGGAGGAGAATAATTTCATCTTTCAGTATCAATAAGAACTCAAGACCAAGGTCTTGCAGTACAGAAAATTAGAGTTGTCACTTGAGGAAAAAAATCAGAAAGATTTAGTAGAAAAGGAAGCACATAAAGCAAGCGCCCCTTTGATGTTGACCTATGAAACTAATGATAGGTAAGGCTCTTATTGAGGACAGACTACAACCTAAACCTTTATCCACTCTCAATTCCCTGATTCAATCAGCTGCTAAGATGAAAAGGGAACTAGTAGTGATGAGCTTAGTAGTGGAAGCTAAGGATGTTGCTACAACCACTCTAGCTAAAAGGAAAAAGGTTCAAGGTTCTGTACCAAAGGTGACTATGCTTCATATTAAAGATAGTGATGTGGAATATGAAGTCCTTCCTTCCAAATTTTCATGCCCAATTACTATTCCTATCACCCTGCTAGATGTCGTTTCAGTGACCCAGACCTCTTTTGATCCTTTGGATAGTATCATGGTTGATGACCCTCTCCTTGACATTCACTTCTCAGAATTCACCACCTCTACAACTGCAATACCTCCCACACCATTAGACATTTCAACTATTTCATCCTTCATCCCCCCATCTGGTGTCACAACTCCAACATCCACATCAGCGGAGTCTCTTGTAGGTAACGAGTAGGTATATTCACACTGTTGATATTTATGCTGACATGCGTTGCATTCACATTTCAACCAAAGCACAGAAGAAGAATGTTGAATGGTACCAAGGAAGGTACCACATGTATGAAGAAGATATTGATAATATCATGAAGGAATGGCCCGTGGAGTTTCGAGTCAAAATTGTAGAGGTCCAAAGCAACTACAGTGAGGACAACCCCATTCCATGTCCTATTACTGAAGAAAAGGAGACGGGAAAAATAAAGGAAACTGAGAGCCCGACACAGCCAAAGGGGCCGAGGAAGAAGTAGAAGGCCAATAAAGGCCAATCAGACACAATACTCCATGATGATGATTATGAAATGATCACAGAAAGGGTCACGGAGAAGATGGGAGATTTGATGACTGAGAAGGAGAAAAAGGACAAAGTAATTTAGGACAGTCTGCAGAAGAATATGACTGCGCTGCAGAGGATTACAGAAAAAATTGAAGTACATAAAATATTACCCTTGCTGCGGGACCCAAAGTCTGAAGGGAGGTCGAGAATAACTTTGTAGCAGATGACGCCGCAGCTAGCCATGACTGTGCCTGGGAAGTCCTGCATTGTCCATCTTGAGCCATTAACTGTAAGGTTTCCACTTCCAGAACAAATAATATTGGACATGAAGGACGTAGAGCGAGTGGAGCTCGATCTGGAGAAGATACCACCACCTGGTCTACACTATTTGCATATGCAGGTCATCGAATAAATGCATGAGAGAACTACCGACGTGCTAAAGGGACAAGCTGAGTTGCAAGCAGCTAATAAGTAGTTGGAGGAAGCTAGCTCGCGAAGAGATATGCAGCTATAGGATGAGCATGATCGATGGACAAGATTAGAGAACACGATCACTGCCATAGCAGACGATATATCAGAATGTGAGGTGCAGAAAGACCTGTGGACACTATTGTCAATATTGGTGAACTGGTCAAGGACCTTAAGGTAGACATGAACGATATGGAGATCAGCTATGAAGTGAAGGTTGCTGCCTTGGAGGCACAGATTCATCCACAGACTCCACCGGATCAACAATAGGTAAGAGCGAAAGAAGTGAAGGTCGTGAAAGAGAGTATAGCCACCGAGTTGGCTAAGTGCCAAAGCCTGTTAGATGAGGCGTCAAAGGCATTCAATGCCCTTGAAGAGGATCCAGGGTTGCTCGAAGTAAAGAACGCCATGAAAGACAAGAAAGCAGCACTAGAATAGTTGGATGCAAAAGTTAAAGCCCTATTACCAAGAGAAAGACTTCAGAGGTACCAGGAAGTCAGTGCGTTGAAAAAGGAAGTTCATGCCTTAAGAGAAAAAGAGACAGAAATGGGAAATCAATCACAACCCTTGTTGGAGGCTGCCCACATGATCTCGCAGGTGATTGAGGAGAAGTTACAGGAGTTGTGCGAAGGATAAGAACAAGTGGAAGGACAAGTAGGTGATGAAATAACACTTAAGATGTTGGAAACAATGAAACAATTTGAGCAAGACACGAAGAAAGTAGTCGAAAAGATGATTGTCACATACAATGAGTTCGCCGTGAAGTTAGCTCCGCAGGAAAAGGAACAACCAGGAGAAGTCGAAGTTGAAGGTGGATCGGGGATGAGCCACAGGTAAGTCTTGGGGGCTTGTTGGACCTAGCTGTTACACCTAAATCTTGCTACCCTGAGACTCAGTGTATACATCCCCGAAGATTCCTTGACTAAGTCATTAACCTGGAAGAGATATAAACCAATTTATACTAGGTTTTGAGAGGTCGTTGCAGGTTGTCCTCATGCAACCTGCGGCATCACAGGTCGTCCTCATGCAACCTGCGATGTCGCAGGTTGTCCTCTTGCAGCCTGCAATGATGTCAGTTAATGGACAAAAACAACTCCTTCAATCCCATTCTCAAAGCTTGATGACATGGATCCCTATCCCCAACCCTTTGGGAGAGCTGGCATTCGGTTCCTAACCTCTTGGAAGGATCCCCTATCTCTCTCCTACCATATCTCAACCTACCCTATCCACTTAGTCCTATAGAAGTGAGGCTCATTCCTATCCCAAAGGGAGGAAGTCTATAGTGTCTACATGCTGGTGAAATCAGTTTAGGAGAGATCTCTACTCATCCATTGACAGACTCACACTTCCTTGGGAGGTTATGGCATTGGATTGGATGGAGAAGGATTACTTCGTTAAGCTCTGGTTTTAGTCGTTCTCTTCTATG
Organism: Larix kaempferi; assembly: GCA_027924585.1. NCBI lineage: Eukaryota > Viridiplantae > Streptophyta > Pinopsida > Pinales > Pinaceae > Larix > Larix kaempferi. The sequence goes on along the minus strand of BSBM01000606.1, from coordinate 5,662,080 downwards.
CACTTTCCCTATTTTTACAGTAATGTAGATGCTTTCCACCAATATTATTGTGTTGATGATATATTGCGTAGTTTACCTGCTTAACTGTTTACTTAGATCTGTTACTATTTAGATGCTTTTTACTTGTTTGTATTGTTCTACGTGACTTGGCAGGTCTTGCAGCTGAGATCTGACGATTGCGAGGCGTGGAACAACATCCAGGAGAAAGGGCTACAAACTTAAGGTAAGACATCTAATACTTGATCCTTAACTAGATCTAGGAAATTGGTTTATGTTCTGTTCTATTTGTTCTAGTATCACATTGAGCTAGGGAGATCTGGCTCGCGTACGCTCGAGTGGATTGTTCGTCAAACAAATTTGGCGACCATACTGGGGAAGAACATTGTTTTGCAGTTGTCAATTTGTGCTACGAACATAAAATAAGATAATAATTAAATAATTAATAATTAGGTTAACTAAAGTTAGGTTATGAAATGAGGCATCTCCTCAACATCAAATGCTCGAGCCATATTTAAGGCAGGGCTATCATTGTAACATATCATCTTTTATCCTATCATCTAATATATTATTCTTACTTATTATCCAATATGAGAGTCGGATTCGACTATTAACTTAGTGAATGGATACGTTCACTGCATTTGGTATCAGAGCCATTCTGATTCCGGCTATTGGCCAAAAATATTTCAGAGTTTCTTTGATTTACAAGCTTTTTGACCAAAAATCTAAATTGGTCTTTGACCACAAACTATCATTTTCTACTAAAATTTAAATAAAAATCTGCGAAAAAGAAATTCGCCAGAAACGATCGATTAGTTGACGAGATACAAGAAGTTTGCTTGCCAGTGTTGCAAAGAAAAAAAAATAAAGAGCAAAATCGTGCGTCATGATTCTCCAGCAAGAACGCAAGGCATATCAATAGAAAAACCACTGGTTTAGACACTACAAGGTATTTAGTATCAGGTAAATTGCAAGGAAATACACAACTATCTGGTATCAGTCTTACGCCTCAGTCCTTGAACAGGCCCTTCGCCATTTAAAATTCGATATCTCCATTGCAACGTGAATTTTGACTGCTATTGTCTGCAAAATCCAAATAAACTTAGAAAATAAGGGAAAATCATCGATTATACAGCTCTACGAATTCGAAATAAATCACAAACATTTCTTCTAATAAATAAAAAGGAAAGAAGGAATCACTAAAAGAAAAAAAAAAATTCGTGAGAATAATTCGGCTACTGCAAAATCATCCAAGAATACGGGTCAAAGGAAAAAAAAAGGTGATATAACAAACAAAAAAAAGGAAAAAGACAAAATTGTTATTATAAAGCAAAGCATTATTCCAAAGAAGAAAAAAAAACATTATATATATATTATTATAATAATAATTATTAATAAATTAATTAATAATAATTATTATTAAAAAAAATAATAATAATTATTATTTTATAATCAGTATTTTTGGAAAAAAAAAGGGTTATTTAACCTAATATAAAGAGAAGAAAATTGAAGAAAACAAATCAAAGAAAGCAAAAATCAAGTCCATATAAGACAATATATTGTCGAAGAATTCAAGTCAGAGACTGTGTATAGCTGAAGAAATCAAAGGAAGACCAATTATCATTGAAGAAATCGAAGACCAATTAGCACCAAAGTAGTCAAAGGAAGACAAACTCAAAAAAAAAAAAAAAAGTCGGAGACCATCTATAGTCCAGAACAAGCATCTAACGTCGATTAAATTAGAGACCATGGAAGACGGTTTGCGATTACAAATAGAGGACTTAGAAGCCATGTTAAAACGTTATCAAAAAGACAATGAAAGATTGCGCGACATAAATAATAGTTCAGAAATAAGAATTGAATTACAAGAAAGGTGCAATGAAATAAAAATCTCTCACCAAGAAAGGCGTATAGAAAAATTGTATGCGCAAATTGATGAATTAAAAGCCGAAAATGAATTCAATCAGAGGTTAGGAAACCAAGATATAAAGAAGGAAATAAATAATTACGAAGCAAAAATAATACGCTTGAACAAAATCGTTAGCGACAAATATGAAGAACTAACGCAGATACGACATAAATTGGAAAGTCAAGAATCAGAGGTCGGCCAATGTCGACAACAGATAAAAGTTCTTCAACAACAAAATGGCGATTCTAAAAAGACACATAAGTCAGAGATTGCAAAGAGTAATAAAGCATTATCCAACAATGCTGAAGAAATTTTCAGACTAAGAAAGCATAACAAGATACTAGTCACAAAAATTAAGAAGTTGAAAAATAGTCGGAAGATAGAACAATCTATGGACGAGATTGAAGGGAAACTTCTAGACAAGCTAAAAGAAAATAGTTGTATCAGAAGTCATAATGAAGATCTTAAGGAACAACTTAAGAAGTCTGAAGATGACAAAAAATCGCAAGTCGAATTGATTAAGAAGTTTCAAAATGATAACAAGCAGTTAGAAAACAAGTTGGAAAAGATACCGAACGAAACCTTAAAACCTCAAGAGACGAAAATAAAACTTCCAGCTCAGATCAATGCTCAAAAGGCGACACTCGTAAAAGAAAATGACATTGTGAAAATTCCCTATCGACACCCCAACCATAAAAACCGATATTCTAAAAAGTGGGAAATGTTGAAAGATAATGGTACTAATGTGATCAAAGCTCCTGACGACGGATCAATAGGGAATCCCAATAGTCAGCAACAAATCAATTTGGGATGGATTGACCCATCCACATATCGGAAGTTATGCTCTACACTTAGCAGCTCATATCAACATTTTTCGTCAGCCATGACATCGCAAAGAACAATGCGACAAAATTATAAGGCTTTGAGGACAAAGCCTTTCTAAGAGAGTGGCAATGCTACGAACATAAAATAAGATAATAATTAAATAATTAATAATTAGGTTAACTAAAGTTAGGTTATGAAATGAGGCATCTCCTTAACATCAAATGCTCGAGCCATATTTAAGGCAGGGCTATCATTGTAACATATCATCTTTTATCCTATCATCTAATATATTATTCTTACTTATTATCCAATATGAGAGTCGTATTCGACTATTAACTTAGTGAACAGATACGTTCACTACAATTTGAATGTCATTTTCAGTTGATTTCTTGTTACAAGCCATTTCATTTGCCTTTTGCCTCTTAAACTAGTTTCACCATCAGATCTTCACTTTGAAGAGTTTGATTACCTTCCTTTGAGTCTGCATTTTCATTTTCTAAACCATTTTATTGCTCATTTCTTAGATATTTACTGATCCTAGAATTTGGATTTCGCCCGTCGCACCTGGTCAGTGGAGACAGAGAGACACTGTGTCATTTTTTGATCTCTGTTCTCTGTCTGTTGGTCTATCATTGCAACCCCTTCATTGGTCTATTGCGACAGCGTCACACTTCTCGCATTGGTAAACTGCAATGTCGCGTTGTGTACAAGCATATAGATTGCTTCGATCTATCAAAATTGACATGTGGGCATCCTTTCTCCATTTTTTCATTTGATTTTTGGTATAGTATACAAACCCCTCTGTGCTGCAAGATCCAGTCAGAGACTCTCTGTTGAGTTGTGTGTTGAAGTGTTTGGTTTCAATTGGAGTTGTTTTGGGTTCCATCTTGGACAAGTCTGATATTTGGTAGTGGAGGACACATTTCTCTCCCCCACCTGCATCCACTCACCCCTACATTCCCTCCTCTCCTTGCTGGATCTAATCATTATATTGGATCTATTTCCAGACCTCATTCACATACTTTGTTGAGATTTGCTTGCTTTAGTGTTGCTTGCGACTGATTGATTTTGAATGTTTGTGTGTGTTTTTAGTCATATGAGTGCTTGTCATTTTCTTGAGATTTTCTGAGTAGTTTGAGTGCTGCAAGTGATCTTTTCATTTCAGAATTTTTGTTTAAAAGCATCGTTGTTATCAAAGTGTCATTTTGGTACTTCCATTGAAAAATCAAAAGTGCTTTCCATCATTTTTCAAGCTTGTATGAAGAATTGTACATGCATTGGAATGTCTCATTTATACATCTTTTGGAAAATTGAAAGAAAGTTACATTATTTGTGTGTTTTCATGAATTATGAGTTGCTCATTTTCTTTTTGAAAAGTTAAAAGAAAAAGAAAAACATGTTTTGATTTGGTTTAGTAGTGTTGTCATCTTTGCGTTTCGCTCGAAAAAGGAAAGGAATACTTCATAGTCATTTTTGGTAGATTTGGGATTGTGTTGCATTTTGTTGTTTTGGCAATAGTCTTGGAAAGAAAAAGAAATTTCTCCCTCCCATACATAGAATTCATCAAAAGAAAAGCATATTTCTTGCATGTAGTTAGGGCTTGCATTATGTTTACGATTATGTACTCACCTCATGCATTCACCTAACCGTCCAAATAAAATTAACGGTAGAATTAGGGTAAAATTTTCAGTAACTTGTGTGTAAGTTAGAGATGTGTTCCAGCGTCGTTAAGAATGGCAGTTATCGTTATTTTCTAGCACTGTATTGAGGGGGTATTGTAGTCTTCCACGTACTTATCGGTATATCAAAGCTCTTTCACGTACCCACCAAGTCCCTTAAGTAATTGGCGTATATCGAAAGGTGTTTCATCTACTTGGTAGTATATAGGAAGGTCTCGTGCTGTACGGTTGTGCATTAGACATCACCACTACGGATTTGAGCTCCCACGTACCTTGCGTATATAGGGAGACACCACTAGGATTCCTGAGACCAACTAAGTTAACCTTTTGGCCTTCTTGGCAGAGCAATACACCAAGAACAACACTCGGGGAGATTACTACGCACGTACCGTCCAGGTAATTGGGTATTCAGGAAAGGGTACGATCCAAATCCTCCTTGTCGCGTTTTACTATTGGAACCTACGGTATATAGCGATTTACGAATCCTTGACAATCCTGTGAGGTTCCATACCATTGAATCCACTCTTATCACATAAGTTTGCTTGTGGCCTTAGTTTGTGTAGGGTTTTTTCTGGTCTGCTTTCTTTTGTTTAGGTTGCCTTAGGAGAAACTTTTGTTTCAGTCACTCTGGCTGACTTTCCTTGGAGAAGCTCCCGTAGGATTCATAACTTACCACCAGAATATCCCCTTAACCAGGAGGTAATTTTGAAGGTAAGGATGGACCCACAAGCCAGGGTCGGGTCACATGAAGTGGAAAACCCTACTTTGAACATTGGAGGACTTTTGTTTCCTCATACCCCTCCAGATTTGTCTGTATCCCATCCCCCACAAGGTGAAGAGGCATAAACATTCGCTTCAAAAGATACCCCTCTCGTGTTAACGGGAGAAACTGGATCATTGGAATGGATAAACCAACCGCAGGATGACCCCACAATAGTTGTTGGTCCTTCAACAGCTTATTGGACATCTTCTCTAGGTCACCCAGTGGCCCATTTTGTCGTTGCACCCCCACCCAGTAGGACTACTCCGGATGATCCTTTAGCTTAATATCATGGCCAATTGGATCATTTTCATACTATGGTTGAGGAACTTCGGAGATCAAGTCTCCAATGAAGGGTTGAAGACCCAACTTTACCCCCTTATCGACCAATATCAGGTCGCTCTTTGTCTTTTGAGTCATCGGAATCAGCCACACAACACATGACCACTTTTGAAATTGGTCAACCATCACTTACTGCACATACATCCCCTAGACAAGAGACCAGTTTAGTACCTCTGACGAACCAACCTATTGAAGGACAACAGTCCAACATGCTTGTTGTTACTACGGTTACGTTACTTGCTCCTCCCCCACCTCAAACTTCACGGGGCAGATACTCTTTACCCCCTACCTTTGTTACGGGTAATGTTCCTATCCCAGCAGATAATCAACAACTAGTGTTGGGTCAACCTTTGATTAGTGGTTAGCACGTTCTTGCTGGGGGGCAACCACCGCCTCTCAACCCGAACCCGGGAGCAGAAGTCGCCATCGGACCTTCCGTTGGCACTACACTACCCGCCGATCCAGCCACCACGGGATTATCCCATGTGGGAGGTCCATCCAATGTAATCCAACCACCAGGGAGTCAAGCATATCCAAGTTATGTTAACCCTGTTCTGGGTCAATTTAATCCTGGAAATGCACTTTACGAGATACCTTATCCCAGAAACCCATAGACTCTATGGAGGCAAAAGAATGTTTTACAACATGGAACCCTACCAACTATCCCTCAAGTACCAACACCCCCGATTGGTCCACCCCCACATCCTGTTGGAGGCGGCGGGACCACACAGAATACGGGAGGAGGTGGATCTCTACCTTCGGGAGGAGGCCCATCTCATTCCACTCATAACGGCCCCCACCCTTCCGACGGAAGAGGGATGGTCGACCACCCCTCCTGGTGGAGGTAGTGGAGGTCCATCCCATTATGGTGGTGGTGGAGGAGGACCACACCCTTCAGGTGGTGGAGGTGGTCCACCACCCCCTCCTGGCGGAGGCAGTGGTGGATCTTATTATTATGGCGGTGGTGGCGGGGGTGGCTCCCATCCTTCCGGCATTGGAGGTGGACCACCACCCCCTCCAGGTGGAGGAGGTGGAGGACCATCTTTTTATGGCAGAGGAGGTGATGGTGGACCTTAACCTTATGATGGCGGTGGTGGGTGGCCCACCCCCCCCCCATCCAAGTGGAGGCGGTGGGGGACCACCTTATTACAATGGACCTCCTCCTCCCGGCAGTGGCGGTGGACCTCCACCTCCTACCAGTGGTGGCGGTGAACCTCCACCTCCTTCCGGCGGTGGTGGAGGACCCCCACCTTACGGTAATGGACCACCTTACTATGGAAGCGGACCTACATTTGGTCCGGGCGACTCGTACCCCTATGGCCAGTTTCCTCCTGGAACACCCTATGGTTAGTTGATGCAAGGTCCCACTAGTCCTTACACGCCTTATCAGTACTATCAGTACTCGCAACCTAATCCACAACTGCCCTTTTTGGCTACTTTGGATCTGCCTAACCTGTCTCACCTGACCAACGATCCCATTTACCATGAAACTAATTGGCCACCCATTCCGGTGAAACTTCCATCAGATATCCCCAAATTTGACGGCAAGGCGGGTGAGGATCCAAAAAACCATGTGATGACATACCACTTATGGTGTTCATCCAAATCCTTGATGGATGACTCGATCTATCTTTAGTTATTTCAACAGAATCTCACTATGCCAAGTGGTATATTGAAATACCACCCCATTATTTTCCTGACTTTGGTTCTCTTGCTATGAATTTTTTGACTCATTTCCAGCTGCCTATATGGTATGAAACTGGTACAGAGCTTCTAACCTCGCTCCGTCAAAATACCACTACTCACATCTCAGATCATATACACGAGTGGTAGAGGACTTGACGTTTGATTAAGGCTTCTATTCCAGAGCAAGTCCTAGTGGACTCGTTCACGAATTCTCTCGTACCTACCATAGCTCGAGATGTTTTCATGGGAGGAGCTGTCACTGAATAATAAGCCATCGCCCGTGCCCATTTTCTAGACTTAGTCTATGCCCAATCTAGCACGTTGTTTGATATTCTTCTTGATGCGCCCCGTAAGACTTACGACCCCGCAAAACCACCCAAGGGACCCCAAGCTGATGGCATCATTGGATCCCTTACCACCCAGCCTCCTTCTAAAACTGTTGGATCATCGAACCCCCAAGTTTCTTCTCCATCACCAACATAGGTTGGTCACAGCACCACCAAATCATCCACTCCTGTTGTCACCGAAGAAGTGAATTCTGTTCAATCAGGTTCACCTCAGAAGTCCGGTGGTAAGAAGAAGAACAAAGGGAAACCTAAGAAGTCTTCCACCCAGCAAGAACATAAGAGCACCCTTGATGACACCAAACAGAAAAGGAAGTTGAAGTATCCTTGTCTACTGTGTGGTGATGACCAATTTTCTAAAGAGTCTCCCCATAGAGACGAAGTTCAAAAGTTTCTTAGGGGCAAACCCATACCTATAGTTCTCAATGATCCCTTCCTTACTCAAAATCAGCAGTTGATTTCTCAAACCTCTCCTTCACAAGGAGAGGCATCCTCTACCGCACATGTCCTCATGATGAGCAGTGAGACGGTCAATTTGAATACTCAATCGCGTTCATACGAATCAGTCCCTTCGAAGGATCCTGTTGGAAGTAATACTGAAAAAGCTTCCACTTCTCTACCTGAAGTAATTGTACTGTCGGCCTTTCTCACCTTTGAGAAGCCCTCTTTTGAGTCAGTATTGCGTCTTCCTAAGAGCATGATTAGGAAATCCATTTTCAATCCCAATGCTCAGGAAGCTCATAATTACAATATCGTAGAGGACCTAGCACAAGTTCCTTGTGCCATTTCGGCACTGGAAGTCTTGCAGAATTGTCCCAATCAATGCAAGACTCTCCTCGCTGCCATCGATGCAGTCGATAAGGATTCTTCGAACACCATCATGTTTAGACTCAAGTATTTTAAAACGAGTCTTTCCCATCAGCTTGCATTTCAAGTTGCTACCAACGTGGCTAGGAAAATAATCCATTGTACTGTCTTAGACGAAGGGGATTCTACGTCGGTCATGTCGATCGCTTGTCGGAGAGCCATTGGCTCCTCCGAACTGAATTGTTCTCCCACCACCTTGAAGGCATTTGACAGACGTGGTTTTCAACCCCACGGGTTACTACAAGCTTTTCCAATTGAGTTGGGGAACAAGACTGCCACCATTAATGTGGAATTTGTCGCAACCCCGTTAGATTATAATCTCTTGCTTGGTCGTAATTGGTTTCATGCCATGACTGCGATCACATCATTTGTCTTTTGCATAGTGCAATTCCCTCACCAAGGCCGTATTGTCACTGTCGACCAGCTGGACTTCTGCACACCAGACACCACTTCTCATCCTAGTGATAATGTCCCAATGCTTGGGAAATCTTCGCGACAGTATGAGAGTGTAGGGGTAGGTCTCATAAAGGATTCATCCCTTATGGTCATCTTTTCGACACTGGATCCCCCTAATCATGTTGCCTCGGTGAACATGATCTCCTCTGAGGTTTCATCTCTTCCCAACCCTACTTATACATGGCTGTTGCTTGGTTTTGCAACCAAGCTTGTGCAATGGGCACCTATTAACAAAGTAATAGCATTCTCAAGATGAAAAGCAAAAACAATTATAAACTAATCTAACATTAACATGTGCATATAGAAATAAATTTAAAAAGATTGACAGAAAGAACAAGAAATGTAACAAAGAATGTTTTTTGTATTATAATACCTCAAATGGTGAGGATGTTTGGTGTTGAGTAGCTCTAAGGTTGAGATGCTCCAGGCTCCAATGGTCTCTTCTCCAAGTTTGCTAAAATGGTCAAAGAACTCAGGAGAGATTTTGACAGCATGAGGATAGGATGGATGATGGATGGAAAGTGAGGAGCTCCTATCACCTTTTTATAGTTTTTGGTGATGGGGAATACCATTGTGGTTTTGAGAAAACCAATGGTATTGTCTAACATGGTTTAGGTATCTTTTCCCCCCTTTTTTCCTTTTTGGAATATTTTGAATATTTTATTCCCTTTTAATGTTTTTTGGGAATTCTGGACCCTTTTTGAGGGTTTTTTGAGGAAAAATATATATTTTGAGGGGGAAAAAGGGGTATTGTGGTCCTTTTTGGTGATTATATAGGCTCAAATGGTGGAAAAAGTGGACAAATGGGTCATGTGAATAGGGGAATGAGCTAGTGAGCACTTTTTGGGTGTTAACAATGGCTTGTATCCGATGAAGCCACCACACACCTGATTGGAGACATAATGCCTCTTTCTCCTGCTGAACGTATCTATGATGCTATCCAATAAGCACCCGAGGACCAACTCGCTGTGGCCTCCACATCCTGTTCTATACGACGAACATCATCCCTACCCGATTCTCTGCTCCAAACTTTTCATTCTGACAAGTCCATCATGGAGATCATGAGCACGGACGACCCTTCGTGGGAAGACCTCCACCATCGGTCTTCTTTTCTTCCCCCATTGGATTACATGGAGAACAACATTAGCACCATTTTTTCACCAAATGTATACCCTTGCTCTCAGTCCCTGATACTCACATGTCATACGAACACTGAGGGAAACCTTGCGAACATCGAACCTACCACTTCGATTGACATTTCGGTCACACCTGGTGTAGTGGAACACATTCAGTTAGGCCAGAAGTGTTCCCTTGAAGAAGTCATAGCTTATGCAGCCTTATTCAAGCGATTTTGAAATGTGTTCGCTTGGACCTACGAGGAGATGCCTGGGATAGAACCTAGCATTGTTTTAGACGAAATCATAGTCTATTCCGACGTCAATCCAGTCCGCCAAAAGTTGCGACCAGTACACCCTCGAAATACTACGACAATCAAGGCAGAGATTGAGGAAATCTTGAAGGCCGGCTTTATCTACACTGTCCCTTTGACAGAATGGGTCTCAAACGTCGTCCATGTTACTAAAAAGCAGGGTACCATTTGCATCTTTGTCGATTATCGGGATCTCAACAAGGCTTGTCATAAGGTCAACTACTCGACTCCCTCTATTGACCAGATTATCGACAATTGTGCTGGAAGTGTCATTTTTTCATTTATGGATGGCTTTTCCAAATATAGCCAGATTGAGATCCACCCCGCCGACCAACACAAGACTGCATTCATATTCCCTTGGGGAACGTTTGCATATAGTAAACTTCCGTTTGGTCTTAAAAACGCTGGTGCCACATTCCAGCGGGCCATGTCGTACGCCTTCCATGATGTGAAGGACTTTGTGGAACCTTACTTGGATGATATCCCTGCCCATTCAAAGTAGCGTGAGTTCCACATAGATCATCTAACGGTCATTTTCCTCAGATGCAGACGGTACAACATCCGTCTAATCCCTCATAAGTGTATTTTCTGTGTTGAGTCAGGACGCCTCTTAGGGGTTATCGCCTCGAAATATGGGATTTGTATTGATCCCCTGAAGGTGGAAGTCATCGTTGCTCTCCCACCTCCAACTAATATTATGGAACTTTAGATTCTGCAAGGAAGAGCAACTTATTTATGGCGCTTCATCTGTAGTTTAGCGCAAAAGATGCAGGGTTACATGAGATTGATGAAGAAAGACATCCCGTCCATTTGGGATGATCAAGCTCAACAATCTTTTGAAAGTTTGAAACATGCAATCACGCACGCCCCTGTGCTCCAACCGCTGAAATACTACAGGGATTGCATTCTATACCTCGTTGCTTTCGACACCACTATCGCCATGGTTTTCATACAGGAAGACCGGAACGCCCAAGAACATGTGATATACTACACCAACAAAGGTCTTATTGACGTTGAAACTCGATATTCACATGTTGAGAAGCTCGCTCTCACGACGGTCATCACCGTGCAGAAGTTCCAACATTACATTTTGCTTCACACCACCACCATCATCGCCGATTCGAACCCCATGTACCATGTTCTAACATGTCAAGTGCTCGGGAGAAAGTGTTCACGTTGGATCGTGATACTGTAAGAATTTGATCTTCTTTTCAAGAAGGCCAAGTCTAAAAAGTCTTTGGTCTTTGATGAGCTCATCTGCCACCTTCCCCATACTGATGTAGAATCTGAGCCCAATGACTCTTTTCCGGTTGAGTCCTTGTCTCTTATCAGTACGTATGATCCGTGGTATGGAGATATCACTTTATATCATCATACCCAACGTTTCAGCCCTCAATTGTCTCATGACGACCATCATCAAATACGCCACAATGCAAAGTATTACCTGATCATCAGTGATACTTTGTACCACCATGGTATTGATTCTATTCTTTGACATTGTCTGACTCATGACAAGGCTGAAAACGTCCTAAGTGACTGTCACGCTGGGGCTTGTGGCAATCATCTCTCTGGGATGGCTAAAAACCAGAAGATTCTTCGCGCAGGATATTATTGGCCGTCTATCTTTAAAGATTGTATTGAGGCCATAAAAAAATGTCCATGTCAACATTTTCATACCAAAAAGCGCACCCATCCCGCCCCGTTACACCCGGTTATTGCCGTTGGCCCCTTTGCTAAATGGGGCATTGACTTCATGCATTGTAAGCCTACCTCGGCCAGGGGGCATAGTTACATCATCATAGCTGTGGAATACTTTACAAAGTGGGCCGAGGCAATGCCCACATACACGAATGACGACAAGACCACCGCACTCTTCATGTTCAATCATGTTATAGCGCGGTTTGGAGTTCCTCAGTCTATAGTTACCGACCATGGTTCTCACTTTCAGAACCATATGGTTGAAGAATTGAGCGATAGATTGGGTTTTCACCATGAAAACTCAACACCCTACTACCCACAGTCCAACGGAGATGTAGAGGCCATTAACAAGGTCTTGAAAACTATGGTCCAACGTATGGTGGGCACGCACAAGTCCAACTAGCATAATATGGACCTACCGAACTTCCGTTAAAACTGCCACTGGATTTTGTTAAGATTTAATATGTTAAGATAGAAAATATCAGTATTACATTCCATTTCATAACAATAGTATATACATGATCACTGAAAGAACAACAAGCACATCATAAACACACGAGACATAGATTTATCCTGGGAAACCCTCATGGGGTAGAAAACCCAGCAAAGCTTCCTCAATATAAATGACCAGCAAATACAAAGATGTAATCCCCAAAACGTGAGCTCCTTCTCCTCCATAGCAGATCTCTCTCTCACTTATGCGCTAATCACAAGTGAGTGAATGTGTGTTAAATGAGGAACACACCTCCTCTATTTATAGACAACTTCGACTTGACATATACACTAACTAGGTCGGCCCCAACTTAACCACTTAACATAATATTGACTGGGTTGACCCCTCTAGGGTGGTCTAATATGCCTTTAACCCACATGAATCGAACAGGGCTGACCCCACTAGGGAAGTATAATAACCCAAGTTACCACATTCTCCATGGAGGAAGAAAACATCTTGGGATATACAATAGGGTCTCCACGGAGGAATGAAACATCTCCGAAATAATAAAGTACAAGTATAATATTCTTAGAAGTTACAGTATCTCAACACTCCCCCTCAATGAGAAGGATATTATAACAACATCTGCAGGAGCAAGGAGTCATCAACTACATGATACATGATACATGATACATCTATAAATCATTGGAAGCTTTCTTCATACATCATCAGTAACTCAAACAGTTAATGGAACATCTTCAAGATCTTCAATACTGGATCTTCATCTTCTGCAACACTCGAACAACTACAACAACATCATCATCATTTGGATCCTCTCGATCAACAGCATCATCGTCTAGATCTACCGATCAACATCATCATTTGGATCACTCGATCAATAGCCTCATCGTCTAGATATACCAATCAACATCATCATCTAGATCACTCATTCAACAGCCTCATCATCTGGATCTACTAATCAACATCTGGATCCTCTCGATCAACAACATCAACATAGCAACATACTCTGTAATACACATGATCCAATTACAGGATGATAAATCCCGCTCACTTTAGGACATAAGTCCAAGGATGATACAATCCTATCACGTGCATTTTGAACCAACCATTCAGGGACGATACAGTCCTATCATGTACATTTTGAACCAAACATTCAGGGATGATGCAGTCCCGATATGCTTACAGGATGATCAATCCTTCTCACTTTAAGACACCTCTCATGTCTAGGGACGATGTAATCCTGATCTACTTACAGGATGATCAATCCTTATCACTTTAAGACACCTCTCATGTCTAGGAATGATGCAATCCCGATCTACTTACAGGATGATCAATCCTTATCACTTTAAGACATCTCTCATGTCTAGGGACGATGCAATCCCAATTTAATTATAGGATGATTAATCCTTATCACTTTAAGACATCTCTCATGTCTAGGGACAATGCAATCCCAATCTACTTACAGGATGATTAATCCTTATCACTTTAAGACATCTCACCATGTCTAGGGATGATGCAATCCCAATCTACTTACAGGATGATTAATCCTTATCACTTTAAGACATCTCATCATGTCTAGGGATGATGCAATCCCAATCTACTTACAGGATGATTAATCCTTATCACTTTAATACATCTCACCATGTCTAGGGACGATGCAATCCCAATCTACTTACATGATGATTAATCCTTATCACTTTAAGACATCTCACCATGTATAGGGACGATGCAATCCCAATCTACTTACAGTATGATTAATCCTTATCACTTTAGGACATAAGTCCAAGGATGATGCAATCCTGATCCACTTACGGGACGATCGATCCCTATCACTTTAGGACATAAGTCTAGGGATGATGCCATCCCAATAGTCCTCTTAGAAAAATTCTAAGTACCACTTCATCAACCTTATCGTTGAAACAGGTAACCTCATCACCAACCTCATCGTCGAAACAGGTAACCACATCATCGATACAAGTATCCTCATCATCAATACAAGTATCCACATCATCAATACAAGTATCCTCATCATTGATACAAGTATCCACATCATCGATACAACATCCTCATCAATACAGGTATCCTCATCAATACAGGTATCCTCATCATCGACCTTACTGTCGATATAGGCAATGTCATCATCGATACAGGTATCCATATCGATACTAGTATCCAAATGTCATCCTCGACCATATCAATCCCCCTTTCGAGGAGGGTCCTTCTGAACGACACCAATCTTGTCTCGAAAATACTCAAAATTTACTCGAGACAGAGGTTTGGTCAATATATCAGCAACTTGTTCATCAGTGCTCACATACTCGAGCTTTATAAATCCTTTCTGCACCATATCTCGTATATAGAAATATCAGATCTCTATGTGCTTTGACTTATCATGGAATACTGGATTCTCTATCATCTTGATACAACTCTGTTTGTCACACAGGAGCATAGTGGGGTCCATCTCTAAGTCAAACAATCCTGATAACAGTTTCGAAGCCATATCGCTTCACATCTAGCAGAGCAAGTAGCTATATGTTCTGCTTCAGCTGTGCTGAGAGCCACACTAGACTGCTTCCTACTAAGCCACGAGATCATGGCATATCCTAGACAATAACATCCACCCGATGTGCTCTTCCTATCTGATACACTACCTGTCCAATCAGCATTTGTGTAGCCATACAATCTGAAGTCATAATCTCCAAGATAATATAGACCAAAGTCTATTGTACCCTTTAGGTACCTCATCACATGCTTTGCAGCTATCAGGTGAACATGCCTAGGTTCCACTAGATACTGACTCAAGGTGTTCACATCAAAGCATATATCTGGCCTAGTATTCGTCAGATACATCAATGACCCAATAATTTGTCTGTACAGAGTTACATCCACTACCTCTAATGAGTTATTAGCTAACAGCTTCAAGTCAAAACCCATGAGAGTGGCCATGGTTGTACATTCCAACATATCAAATCTTCTCAAGATTTCCATAGCATACTTTCTCTGGTTGATAAAGATTCCTTCTGGGCCTAACCATACTTCCAGACATAGGAAGTAATGCATCAATCTAAGATCTTTCATCTCAAATTCTGTAGCTAGCTTCTTCTTTCTTTCCATGATCTGTTTCTCATCCCTGTCAGAAAGAGATCATCCACATACAATAATAGTATGATAGGTTCATCATCCATAATGGATCAGCTTTTCAAGAAGCTATCAATTCTCCCTTTCTGACTGAACATTATTCACACTCTACATTGAGTGATCTTTTGCATATCTATCTGTGCCATCTCTCATTAGATGGGTCTACTGATATGATCTTCAATATCATTCGAAATCTATGGTGAGTTCCTTCTTGCATCCATGCCATATGTATATAGAAACCATCTTCAACCTTGTAGCAAAGGTTGAAATCCGCATCACCCATGGTGATCATTAAGCTCATCAAATGATTATCGATCCTGGTTACCCGTACAGAGCTTTCTTCAATTGAATCCTGGGAGTTTTCTCGATTCGTACTTCTTCTTCAATTACACCATTAAGAGAATGGTATTATCTAGCCACTTGGAGCAAACATCTTGTCATGATCCTCTTCCTCTTTCCAAGAGAATCTTCTAGCCACAAGTCTTCTATAGTATGTTTGATTTGTAAGTCTTCTTTTTGAACATCCATAACTTGTTCGGTGTTCATCATTCTTCATGATCTCTTCTACAAATCAAAGTTAATTACATGATTAGTAATACTTCATAATCATCAAATCATGTTTATATTTCAATGATAACCTATTATGCATACATATATGATTCACATAGTTATGCAACTATCTTGAGCTTTGGCACAACACTTTTCCATATCCTATATGCATACAGTGGTTATCTAGATGCTTTCCATCTCTCCCAGAACATACTATCAAGAGCGTGCACAGCTCTGAGCATGTCAGCAAAGAGGTTTCATTCTAGATAAACAACAATGGAATGTTTTTCCAAGTTACCCATCATATGCATATTAGTAGTATATTGTTCAATGCTATATGAATGCTTACACTATGCATGATATATTCTAGGAATACAAATATGCATAAAACTATTACAAGCAATATCATTTACTATTTCAGAGAGTCAAATAACAACTCAAATACTTATCTTTTATGTTTATGTGGTTGCCTCCCACTTGATCTCTATATGTCTTTCAAACTTCTATTAATTCCATACCACTATGCATGCTTAAGTGTGCACTAGTATCATCCTCATGATCTCATACACAAACATACATTCATTAGTATAATCTCAATACTATCAAAACATTATAATTCTAAATAATCTTAAGTATGTATGGTCATGATCATTTCATACATAGGTATACTTACCTAATATCCTAACAAAGTAGGATTCTAACTTGATATAGGAAAACATACCTGGATTATCAAGCTTGGTTATGTCTTAACATACCCAAACAATATCTTCTTTGTTCTCTTCAATGATTTAGAGACCTTTTGCTAGAATCTACATATCTCATAAGTTAAGCATAGTAGAACAAAGTCATACATACCTCGTAAGTAGAGATTCTATGTGGTCAAAGACTATGGATGAGTCTTTGTCTTTATGTCATCATGGTCATAGAACTTGATTTGTCTTTCTTGATGTACCTGTATCTTGTTAGCAGACAACATCATCCTCATACAACACCACAAGTCCATTAGTACAATCATAAGTGTCATAACCCTAATCAATGAATGTCTTCTACCATTCACATGCATTCATGATCAAACAATCATAATTGTACTAACCTCAATAACATGAATACAAACATGTTATGAACTTAATCAAGAATCAGATTTCAAAACATACCTGTATTTCCTCAAGTCATACCTGTCAGGATTGCTTGTAGTCTTCTTATGCAAGGCCTTAGCCTCATCTCCCTCTGGAACTGGAACGTCTTCACTTATGCAAGTGTTCAATTCATTCTCTTCTAGGATTAACCCAATCCACTTTGATTTGATGAGACTATATCTGGAGCTCGATTAGGGTTTGTTAGAGAAACCCTAAAAATTTGAATTTCAAAATTCTGAATGGATGGAAAGATGTGCCTTCCTGAGCTGATCAAGCTGGTATACTTCAGTTTTGAAAAATGAAAAATTTGACCCCTCAAAATTGCCTTTGAAACTTCAGGATCTTCTAGACAAGATCCCAAACTAGGGTTTGATAAAGATCGATCTTCTGCCCAACCAAAAGGTTCGATCTTTTATTCTAAACTTTGATTTTTCTGAGGAGCTTCCAGCTATGGTCACAGATTTCAAAAACTCCAACTTTTGCAGAAGCCCTAATTTTTCACCTTTCTGATCAAAATCCCTAACTAGGGTCTGATCAAGCCCGACCTTTTTCCCAACCAAAAAATTTGATCTTGGTCTCTAAATTTTGATTTTGATGAGGAGCATTCAGCCATGGACTTCACTTCCAAAAATTCCAAGTTTCTCCGAAGCCCTAAATTCCCGCAATAGTGACAAGCCAAGAATGAAGGCGCTCATAATGCAATTTTGTTTTGATAGAAATATGCACCTAATTGTTTCTGGTACATCTCTGAAATTACGAATCCACAGGGTCTGAAAATTCGGTATTTGGTATCCTGACCTATCATCTTTCCAACCCCATAGGCCTGAGCTCAATTGGATTCTATGAGAGAGAGTTATGCCAAGTGTCGCAACGTGACCTGTTTATGGGATAAAACAGGAGAGTGAACTTGTACGGCGTGCCATGTGCCACTAGTTCAACTTCAGCGTCTGAAAAGAGGACCTGTGAAACTAAAGTCTGTACCCTACCTATCACTTTTTACAAAATTTCATTTGGAGCTTCCTAGCCCAAGATATGACCTTTTTTCCTAGGTCACCTATTTATGACTGAGATCTGGAAGAGGAAGAAACCCTAATTTGTACAGATCATAAATCACAAAGTAAAACGAATCTGAGGCTGTCCTTTGGAAACAAGGTACAGGGCGATGTTATCTACGACCTGTAGAATTTTCAAATCCTGAACCTTCTCCAAATTGGATTTATAGCTAAAGTGCCACGATGACTGGTTTTTCTATATAAAACCCTAACTTTCAAATTGTCGTAAGTGAGACAAGTGTCATAAGTGCCATACATTGCCTTCCTTTAGGCTATTTATGATACCATGTTAATATTTAATATGATAAGATATAAAATATCAGTATTACATTCTATTTCACAACAATAGCATATACAGGATCACTGAAAGAACAACAAGCACAGCATAAACACAAGAGACATAGATTTATCCTGGGAAACCCTCATGGGGTAGAAAACCCAGCAAAGCTTCCTCAATATAGATGACGAGAAAATACAAAGATGCAATCCCCAAAACATGAGATCGTTCTCCTCCATAGAATATCTCTCTCTCACTTATGCGCTAGTCACAAGTGAGTGAATGTGTGTTAAATGAGGAACACACCTCCTCTATTTATACACAACTCCGACTTGACTTTTACACTAGCTAGGTCGTCCCCAACTTAACCACTTAACATAAGACTGACTGGGCCGACCCCTCTAGGGTTGTCTAATAACCCTTTAACCTACATGACTCATACAGGGCCGACCCCACTAGGGAAGTCTAATAACCCAAGCTACCACATTCTCCACGGAGGAATAAAACATCTCCGGATATACAATAGGGTCTCCACGGAGGAATGAAACATCTACGTAATAATAAAGTGCAAGTATAATATTCTTAGAAGTTACAATATCTCAATAGATTTACTCCTTTCCAAATAGTGTATTGATTGGAGGCAGTCCTAC
The DNA here is from genome assembly GCA_027924585.1 of Larix kaempferi. NCBI lineage: Eukaryota > Viridiplantae > Streptophyta > Pinopsida > Pinales > Pinaceae > Larix > Larix kaempferi. The sequence goes on along the minus strand of BSBM01000606.1, from coordinate 5,642,832 downwards.
CGATTGAGTGTGAGATTCTGTCCCTCCAACTCGTCATCGAACTTCTTCCTAACACTACTGCCGAGGAAGAACATTTTCTTTACCTAGCAAATCTTGACGAGTCCTGCTGAGATGTTCCTCTTGCCAACGAGGCGCACAAGAAATGCATCAAAGCACAGTATGACAAGTCAGTATAACCTCGTATCTTTAACGAGGGTGATTTGGTCCTTACATATGATGAAAAACACGACAAGTTGGGGGTAGGAAAGTTCGAGTCCATGTGGCACGGACCTTACATCGTTAAACGTGTTTTGGAAAAGGGAGCCTACAAGCTCGAAGACTATGACGGAATATATTTGGGTGAACCCCGCAATGGGATTTACCTGAAGAAGTACAATGCCTGAAATTTTCATGCATAAGCATTTTTGTATATACTGTACATGGCGTGTGTGTTTTTGTGTGGTGTGACACGTTTATTTTAGTGTGTCTAGATCTTGTTTCCGCTACATATACCATGTTCTATCTGCGTGTGCAGATGGAAACTTGCTACGGATTCGCAGATGGCACCAGCCGACATACCCATAACCTTGCTTCGGTAGCTTGGGTACTGTATTCCCCAACAGGCGAGCTTATAATCATAGGAGAAAATTGTCTTGGATTCACAACCAACAACGCCGCAGAGTATCAGGCGGTGATCAGAACCCTAACTGACGCTCTTTCCTTGGGTTTGAACCACATTGTCATCCATTTGGATTCTCAACTAGTGGTTTCCCATCTCAACTAGGTCTATGCTATCCATGATCCCACTCTACTTTGTCTCTTTAGATGAGTACATCTCCTGGAAAGGTTCTTTGAATTTGTTCAATACCTACACATTCTACGAGACATGAACATAGTTGCTAACTAGATGGCCAATTTCATTTTGGATTGGTACATCTCACACACATGATACATTCATAAAGCATTAATAACATGTAAATCATCCATTGTATATAAGCAAGCATGTAAACAAGATCACATCATTCATCCATTTAAAACACATAATGTATAAAACTACCAAAATATCTATATATATATAAGTCATCATAAAAAGTAGTGCTGGTACAAAATTTGAAGCACGACGGCTTTCAGTGAGTCTCTACAAAATCTGAAGCCTCATAGCTTTCAGTAGTACAAAATATGAGGCTTCTAAGATCTCAGTACATACATAATATCAAAATCAGGCTTAACGCCTGGCTCGTGTACCCCTAGGCCTGGAAGCTCTCTCCTTCTGAGTATGGAAGCAATCGACTGTCCTCGCTCCCTTATGAAGCAGTGCATTGAAGTGCATGGATGCCCCAACCGCATACCTCTGCATGGGACGTGGTAACTCATCCACTGCCATCTCGGGAACAACTGATGTCAACCTGCTCAAGTTCTCGTAAACATCCTCCATCTCCATGATGACAGCATGAGCGGCTAGGGGTATGGCTGCTCCATCTCCTCTCCTTGCAAGAAGAGAGACTCCTACTAGTCGCACAGGGCCCACATCTGCACACATGTTATTAACTTGTCAGCACTATAATAAGAAAATCATAAATACACAAAACTAAAAAGTAAAAGGGTCATTGTGCTTACCAATGTTTCCCCACTCTGCTCCCTCGGGTAGTGCCAAGTCTGGGTCCTCCCTGTAATCTGTACCACTGTACGGGTAGTCCTCTACCATGAGCAGCTGGCCTTCCATCTAGGTTAAGAACTTAGGTCCATATCCGATGATGGGACCCCCACCATGGAGGGCCATCACCTCTATCCATCTGGCCATGTGAGGATCCTTAGGATCCCTGTCATCCAAAGGTACCTGCGGGCATAAGAGGGGAACCCACTCCAATAGGAAAGAGATCACTGTCGACCCATAGTTGAACTGCTTGAGCTCTCCACGCCAACACTTGGTCAACTGAGCTCAAATGTTAGTGAGGAGTCCCTTGCACCAGTTGAAGACCTTCGGAGACATACAGTCCTCCGCATATAGCATCTGGGACCTATTAGCTAGGTGAGCCGCTTGGTTCCCTGCTATCCTCAATATGGTAAAAAGTACGACACGCAGTGGATGATCTCGTACCTCTTTGATGGGAATCTTCCCACTAGAGGCACGGGAATGAGGAGTACAATACTGTAGAATAATTTCATCCACGGTTCGATCACTTCCCCATGATCTGGTAAGAGCCACGTTGTCCCCCCTCTGGGACAATCCAATTAAGAAGTAGATGTCCTCGATATCTATGGTAAGTATGTGCTCACTGATCATAAAATGTTGCTGAGTCGCATCCCAACATCGAAGCATGTGCATCAGCAATGGGATTTGGGCCCTCATGCCCTGGATCTGGAAGAACTTTAGGAGTCCACAGTTCCTTAGTGTTGTCACACTTTGTGGATCATTTGCGGCTTGCACATCATCTACCTCATGTTCTCGTTCACGCCACTCTAAGACCATGTTGGCCGCTACTAACCTGCCACAAGGAGCATTTTAACATCATTAGCACCCACTTCAATCATTGAAAGGTAATTTTTTGGGCTAGGTTTGATGGTTGGGTTGGAAGTTTACGCCATCACACCCCGTCATTTCTTACAGTGCAACGTCATTGTAGTCCAACTTTATGGGATTTGCGACGACCCGGTCTTGTTGCAGTTGCCGTAAGGGTAACCTGCGACGACCCGAGGACGCAATAGCCCTCCACAAACCAACCAAAAAACCCCAAAAATGAACTAAATTCAAAATTGTAAACCATTGGAAATGTGCTGGATGAAATTTAGGGTTACCTACTCCGAACGGCTTGTGAAATGGCGGCTCGTAGCTCCTGAAATCGACAAGTGAATTTTTGGCTCCAAATGGCACTTCTTCTTCCCAATTTGGCAAATGAACAATGGTGACTATATTTGACCTTTTTTCCTATTTATAAACAAAAAGGAATATTATTTTTCAAATATTTGGTGCTTTTTAAGTCATTTGCTATAGTTTAGATCATTTTTTATTACATTTGAATGCCCAGTTGATTTTTGACATAGTTTTCAAGTGCACAGGAGTTATTAAGTGCTCCATTTGCGTCGCATTCATGTTGGAACGGTCATCTCAGGTATGAACACCCCTTGTGTATTTTGTCGTTATTTTTTCATCCTTTAGATTGTAATTATTTAATGATGACGAGCTTACTCTTTGTTCTTTTTCGTGCTCTTAAAACTATGAGAGTAAGTTACCAAGTTACGATTTATCACTTTTCTGGGCTCGTTAAAATCCTATGGAAAAGGAACCCCCCGAAGTCTATCTTTAATCTCTTTTCAGGCTCTCGAAACAAGAAAAGATTTCCAAGCGAACTTGTCGCATTTACGCTTGTTAAAGTATTAGAATGGTCGTTTCACTGGTGATAGTTTACCCCTTTTTAGGACCAGGGGGCAATACTTACGAAAAAGGTATACTCTAGCCAATCATGACTGGAAGAGTCCTCTCCCGCGTTGTTTTACCCTTTTTTCGGGCGATGAGGCTAACTTTACGAAAAAGGACCGTTGGAGTCTTTTTTAGTTCTTTCCAGACTCTCTAAACATGAAATGTGTTAGGAACCCATGCCAACCCTTCTATTTACCTTGTTATTATATTGTTGTTGGACGCACATGCTTTGTAAGTCATCCCGTAGTATTTGTTGATCCATAGTTTGTATTATTGTTGTTGGAGGCATATGCTTTGTAAGTCATCCCGTAGTAATTGTTGATCCATATTTTGTATTGGCCCATGGTTTGTATTGACACATGGTATTGACCCATGGTATTGGCGCCTAGACTTAGTATATAAGTTTGTGTTGAGACCAATGAAGGTACTATGAAGTTATTTGTATTGAGCTTGCTCAAAGGAGGTTTCCCCCTCGATGTGGCCTACGATCAATATACAAGTGATTATGAGTTCTATTATTTCAGCTGTCTTGTGTGTTTTCATTAATTAAATATTGCAGGTTCTTCACATCTGGTATCAGAGTACTTTCTTGGGCTCGCTGGGTGAAATTTATGCCAATTTTTTTTCGTATCGGTTGCAGCTTCGGATCTGGGAATAATACCTATTTGCTTAACTGTGGGAAGTACTTGGGCATAAGCCCTAAAACTCATTGTGAGGAGTACCACAGGAACCCCACAGTAGCTTTCCCATTGAGAGGAACTGCCATCGAAAAGGGCAACGACCCCTACCTGATTGACTAGTTCCCACCCGTGAGGTAAACCAAGAGCTGTCGTTTGTGGAAAAGTGGTTATCAGTTTTACCTGAGCCGTGGAGTGAGGGGTACTACCCCAATACGCAAGCCATCAAACATCATTGGTGGCCGAGTCAAACCCCTAAACTGTTAGGAAGCCGCACATACCTAGGGTCCATATCTATTTTCAGCTGAACCGTTGTCGATCACTTCCACATCATTTCAGATCCATTCTGAAAGCCGTCCCAGATCCAGCCATTTTAGATCTATTTCAAATCTAGTCGTTTTCGATCTAGTTGGCGTCGTTTCAAATCCCTCTATTTCCGATCACTTCCCTGCCGTTGCAGATCTATCTGTTTCAGATCCCTTCCACGCCATTGCAGATCCATATCTCCCTTGTTTTCACTCTATTTCCCTTGAAACTTCCCTAACACCCCTGTAATCCCATTCTGCATATTTCATTCCTGAGGACCCTATCCCAAATTCCACTTCCCAAAGCCCGAATTCCCACATTTGTCTATTTTTAGGGTTGCCATAACTTCTTCGGATTTCACCCAATCGCCTTCAAATTTTACCACCAAGTTCCTTTCCTAATTCTGCTTCTTTGTCCCACTCTGCCAAATTTTCTCATTCTTTCACCCCACTTCTGAAATCCCCATTTTTTGCTTCCCTGTCCATCAAAAAGTGTGCAAAACCTAGTTAAACCCCAATTACCCCTCTGAGTTTTTCCCAAATCCAAATTTCCCTTTACTAAGTAAGCTTTTGTTTGTGTTTTTCTATCCATTCCCCCCCCCCCCAAAAAAAAAAACTCCCGGTTATGGTTGTCACCCGTGCAGGAGCAACAACCATGGAGGAAGCACTTGCAGCTATCCAAACCAAACTCCAAGATCTAGATGAGAAATTTCTCAGCCTCCATCTTCAGCATTCAACCATGAACAATAACAGACAGCACGAATCTTCGGCAGCCAATGGGTTCTTTTCTTCCAGCAATTTCCGTGGTCCGAAGCTTGAATTTCCTTGCTTTAATGGTATTGATCCAACTGGATGGATCTATCGTGTAGAACAATATTTCAGTATGCGTAATACTTTTGATGTCCAAAAAGTTCCACTTGCATCCTTTCATTTGGAACAAGAATCCCTTCAATGGTACCGTTGGTACATCAAGGCTCATGACAAACCAAAATGGACAGATTTTTTCCAACTCCTTTGCAACGATTTGGTCCTAGTGCTTTTGATGAGTTCACCGGAGCATTCACTAAACTTCGTCAAAGTGGCACTATGAGAGAGTATCAGACAGAATTTGAGAAACTAGCCAATCACACAGAAGGATTGTTTGATGAATTCTACAAGAATTGTTTTATCAGTGGTCTTAAGGATGAAATCCGGTCAGAGGTTAAAATGTTCTGTCCCAACATAATGATGGAAGTCCTAGGGTTGGCTAAGTTGGCAGAAGACAAGATTGCAGCCCAACAGCGCTCCAAACCCACTTTTGTTCCCTTCCGAAATATGGGTTCTCAATGACCTCCCATTCCGCTAGCTCCTCGACCAACTACTATCAAGCATTTGTTTGAAATAGAGATGCAGGCATGCAAAGAAAAAGGGCTTTGTTATAATTGTGATGAGAAATTCACTCGGGGACATAGATGTGTTCAACAAAAGCTCTATCTCTTGGATATGGATTCTTCGCCTGCCTCTACAATTGGTCAAGAAACTCCAGATACCATGGATGATCAGGTCGACATTCAAGAGTCGCTTATTGACCCCCCATCTCTAGATGAACAACCAGAGATATCTCTCCATGCTTTATCCGGCGTCACCACCCCCCAAACAATGCGGGTCAGGGGTTACTTCAAGAAGCTTCCTCTTACAATACTCATTGATTCTGGTAGCACTCATAACTTCATTGACCCTCGGATCACCAAACATGTTGAGTGTTTTGTCCATCCTTGCTCCAACTTTGAAGTCATGGTTGCCAATGGGGGCACCTTACCTTGCAAGGGAAAGTGTCACAATGTGCGTATCTGTCTGGAAGATTATAACCTGTGCTCGGACATGTTTTCCTTGTCCCTAGGCGGATGTGATGTGGTTTTGGGTGTTCAATGGTTACGTACACTTGGCTCCATCTTATGGGATTTTGCTGAACTTTGGATGCAGTTTTCAGTCAATGGGAAACAACACAAATTTAAGGGCTTACAACAAGGGTCTCTCCGCATCATCAGTTCACATCACTTGGAAAAGATCTTTAAGAATAATTCACATGGTGTCATCGCTCAACTCCATTCCATTTAGATGCACCCATCAACGGTCTCCCCTACTTCCTTGGATAGATATGCAAGTGTCCTTGTTGAACCAGTGGACTTGTCGCCTTCAAGTGACCTTTCTAGTATGAATTTAGCCGCATCTACATCTTAGCAGGAAATGATGGCTCTTTTGCATGCAGTACAGAAGTGGAAGCCATACCTATTAGGGAATTATTTCTGCATCAATACTGCTCTCCAGAGTCTGAAAAATTTCCTGGAACAATGGGTCTCCTCCCTAGCACACCTGAAATGGGTTATCCAACTCATGGGTTATGCCTATGCGGTCACTTACAAGAAGGGTAAGGACAATATGGTGGCAGATGCTCCTTCTCGTACATTTGATGACCCATTTTCTCTTATAGTTATTTATCTGCTTGTTCCAAATTGGTTACAATCTATTCAATAGGGCTATCTCTTCTATGAACTCCATGCTTCTTCATCAGTAGGGCACTCTGGGTTCCTCAAAATGTATGACTGGTAACAATGTGACTTCTTTTGGAAGGGATTTAAAATGACAATTCAACAGATGGTGGCTTACTGTGATACTTTCCAGGTCAACAAGGGTGAAACGACACTCCTTTCGGGACTACTTGAACCCTTTCCCATCCCATAGCTATTTCTTTGGATTTCCTAGAAGCTCTCCAGTGGTACAATACCACATCTAAACATACACCATATGAAGTAGTTTATGGACAGGCACCGCCAGTTCTTCTTCCATACATGCTCAACAACTCTCCAGTTTAGGAAATTGACTCGGTTCTTCGAAACCGCGATCAGATTCTTCTCATTCTGCAGGACAATCTTCACATGGAAAGAATTCGACTGAAACAACAAGCCGATCAGCACCGTTCTGAGCACACTTTTCACGCAACTGATATGGTCCTTCTTCGTCTATATCCTTCCAAGAAATCCTCCCTGGAACTCAAAAGGCGTCACTGCACCGAAATAGAACCCGAGGATGCTACAGGGGAACCACTCCTTCAGATTCTGCATCAATTTCCACATCTAAAGCTTTGAGGACAAAGCTTTTTCTAAGGGAGAGGGGATGTTAGGAACCCATGTCAACCCTTCTATGTAACTTGTTATTATATTGTTGTTGGCCACATATGCTTTGTAATTCATCCCATAGTATTTGTTGATCCATAGTTTGTATTATTGTTGTTGGACGCATATGCTTTGTAAGTCGTCCCGTAGTAATTGTTGATCCATATTTTTTATTGGCCCATGGTTTGTATTGACACATGGTATTGATCCATGGTATTGGCACCTAGACTTAGTATATAAGTTTGTGTTGAGACCAATGAAGGTACCGTGAAGATATTTGTATTGAGCTTGCTCAAAGGAGGTTGCCCCCTCGAAGTGGCCTGTGATCAATATAAAAGTGATTCTGAGTTCTGTTATTTCTGCTATCTTGTGTGTTTTCATTAATTAAATATTGTAGGTTCTTCACAAAATGACGACCAAGTTTTACCTTCTATGGACACATTAAAATTTCACATTGAAGGACCCATCATGGGATGAACCCCTCCTATCCTAGGTTCAGAAAATATTTGGGATTGGACTCATCTATGAGATGATCTATACCGAGCATCTATTTACCCTCATCAAGCTCGTAAAAAAAACATGAGGCACTCATCATTCATGATGGGGAAAAGGAAAGATTTTGTATTACACCTTTATCCGTGGCAGTACCTAGTCATTCTTGAACATGGCACTCATTTGCATTTGCATACTGCACTTGGATCATCCGTTTGTCCTCGAGTTTTACCTACTTCCTGAGTCTTGTTACTCCTTTGAGTCATTCAAAGAAATATTCCATCATCAATTGCATTACAAGTCGGTGTTGTACTCGTCATGTCAATACTGCCAAGTCATGCCATGCCCATGTTCAAGAATACTCTCACCATTCATTATCTATAGTCAGTACACATTCTACCATGTTGGTCTACTCTGAGTCAGTCTTGCATGTTACTATACCATCCGATCTACTCTCAACATCATTTGTTGTGTTTTGTGTCGATGATGGGGGATTCATCATGGCCCTCCTTCGACAGGTTCTTCCTTGTTGATTTCAACACATCATCCAAGGATTGAATCTAGAAATCAATCAAGTACCTTGGGCCTGCATGCCTCAATGGCAGGTTACCTTGATTTCGACATGAGTTTACATCATTGACTCTTGATTGAAAGATTTCATCATGCATTCAACTCCAACTCATTTATTCACGCTTGATGATATGTACTGTGATACCTTGGGAATCATTGACATTAATAGTTATTTCCCTCGTACTTGTTAATGGTATACATCAATGACCAGTAATCAAGTGGTTTCTGCCATGTTCGACGTCAAGACATTTGTAATCACATGGATAGATTCATATCATTACGGGTTCAGCTTGAAGACCCTAGGGAGTCATGTTTTACTCAGGTTGTGATGGAGTTTGTTTTGAGTCATATTGTAGAGATCCACTTTTGTATTGGTCGTGGCTGTGTTATCATCTCATCATGGATCTACGCTTGTGTCTAGTATCCATGATTGTGTTCAATTGGTCATTACTACCATGGATATGCACTGTATTGGTCGGCAGCCAAGTTGTGAGTCATATGAGACTGTGTACTTAGACTCAGTTGTACTGTAGGAGCATCCTTCATCCGACAAGTCCATTGCCATTCCTTTTGTCAAAGCATTTCACCTGTCCAATTTCAACAGCTTCATGCTTTGGGGGGCATTCTATTACACCTAAATCTTGCTACCTTGAGACTCAGTGTATACATCCCTGAAGATTCCTTGACTAAGTCATTAACCTGGAAGAGATATAAACCAATTTATACTAGGTTATGAGAGGTCATCACAGGTTGTCCTCATGCAACCTGTGATGTCGCAGGTTGTCTTCTTGCAGCCTGCGACGATGTCAATTAATGGACAAAAATAGCTCCTTCGAGCCGATTCTCGAAGCTTGCTGACATGGATCCCTATCCCTAACCCTTTGGGAGGGATGGAATTCGGTTCCTAACCTCTTGGAAGGATCCCCTATCTCTCTCCTACCATATCTCAACCTACCCTATCCACTTAGTCCTATATAAGTGAGGCTCATTCCCATCCCAAAGGGAGGAAGTCTATAGTGTCTACATACTGGTGAAATCACTTTAGGAGAGATCTCTACTCATCCATTGAGAGACCCACACTTCCTTGGGACATTATGGCATTGGCTTGGATGGAGAAGGATTACTTTGTTAAGATTTGGTTGTATTCATTCTCTTCTATGTACTTTCTTTATTTTTTATAGTAATATAAATGCTTTCCACCAATATTATTATGTTGATGATATATTGCATAGTTTACCTGCTTAACTGTTTACTTAGATCTGTTACTGTTTAGATGATTTTTACTTGTTTATATTGTTCTATGTGTCTTGGCAGGTCTTGCAGCTGAGATCTGACGATCGTGAGGCGTGGAACAACATCCAGGAGAAAGGGCTACAAACTTAAGGTAAAACATCTAATACTTGATACTTAACTAGATCTAGGAAAGTGGTTTATGTTCTGTTCTATTTGTTCTAGTATCACATTGAGCTAGGGAGATCCGGCTCGCGTCCGCTCGAGTGGATTGTCTGTCAAACATTGGCCCAAGTGGAGCATTTTGAGCAAGACAGATTTTGGAACTGCGGAGTTAGGCACAGTTTAGTAAAAGAATTTTTGGTATAAGTTTTTGGGATGCTACAAAGTTGCGCGTAATGCAGTGTCGGAAGATCTACGAGGAAAGAGCACTGCGATGTGTCTCGTCTACAGGGATCTAGCAAAGCAGAGTGTTGGACAAAAGATGGCACAGATTCCGGTTATACCATCGATGGTCTATTTTTGGTAAATATGCTCTAGGAGTACCAAGCGATGGGTAGGAGAAAAGTGGAAGAAAATGACTGGTCGCACATGCGAAAGATACCACTGCCTGAACCAGTTGCACAAGACTGTTAGAGGAAGAACGGATCGGTGAAAGCGACCTATTGGCATGTGCACAATAGGAAGGTCAATACTGACATGAAGCATGAGTGGAATACCGCCACGATGGAAGATTCACTACCAGAATCTAGCAAGTCCGGTTAAGCTGAAAATCGTGACAGTTTTGTAAACCTAAGGGTTTTTTCCTTTGAATTGTAAAGACATGACCTACGGGCATGATCTATAAATAAGGCATATTTTGTATGGGAAAGGGTTGTTAATTTTGTTACTCTTCATTTTTATTAACTAAATAGATCTCTGCTGAGAGACAAATTTGTAAAGGCTCTAAAAGTTGTGTGCGCAGAGGCTTGTTGAGAGAGAAGAGAGTCTGCTGCTGAGTGCGTGAACAAAGAACTATTGTACCCTTCCCAAAGATTAATACAACAACAGTTCTTGTGGACGTAGCCTCCATCCTGGGGGTGAACCACGTTAATTCCTGCATAGTGTGATTGTTTATGTTTTGCAATTATCTGTTTGTTTGCAATGAATGCTTGTATTATCATTTACCATTTGTTCTGTTAATGCTTTTATATGTATTCACGATAGGAGAAATATGGGAATAATATGTTAAGTATTACTTGAATGAATGAATGTTGGATGCATAGTATCTCAAGTTTGTGAAAGTATCAGTTTATTGAATTATCGCATGGATATGTAAAGTCGGATTGTATAACTCTTCGACGCGCAACACAAGGTGCGCGTAGTACTGTTTATCTTTTCTGTTTGCATCAGTCTAAAGCTAAACCACCTAAGGCAGTAGATGAATGAATAAGTGTTAAGTGAAGTCTTCATGGTGATTAAGTCTGCAGAGGTAGCGTATAAGTCATTTGCGCTGTCCTATTACTTGCAGCCTGTCTGAACCGCGCAGCCAGTAGATGCGTTGGTTGCACAAGTATCTTAGCTTGTAGACGCGAGGACCGCGACGTGGTCTATTGTCGCATAGTCTTTAGTCCACAGCGCGAGTCCATCACTGTGCTGCGTAGTAGATCTGATCAAACAACTCATCACATCACTGTGGAAACCTGATTCCGCAGTGCCCCCATAGCTACACCTCGGGTGAAACGTCAGCCTGTTCACAGGCTAGTGCCAAAAGGGCCGGTGAGAAGGGGTTTTGTTGGTTCCTTCAAACCGCAAAGAACCTGGGTCCACATTGGAAACCTCTAACTCTATCTGTAAGCCAACAAGATGGTTGGTGGTGGTTCCACCACTCACCCAACTACCACATCGACATCCATCCCCGTCATACAATCTCTAGGCCCTACACCTAACATCCCCGCCACTACATCCATCCCTATGGGTAGTGGATTGGTCACCAATACAAATCCAGTAATGGCTATGTTGATGCCTCGGATATTGCAGCATCAATCAGAAAGGGATTCTCCCCGAGAGATGGTCCCAATTAGACTATCTCCCGTTTGGTGTAGGGAATCCGTCTGGTTAGCGGTTCCGGCAACCGTGGATTTGGAGTTTAAATCCGATTCTATCGGTTATGGCCCGATCCACCTTTCTTTTGGGTTTTATGTCTTTTATATGAGATGCAAGTGCCTAAATTATATTTTATCTAGATGCAACTAAAACGGATCTAAGTCTAGAAGCTGGAATAAATCTACCTATCCCTGCAGGGAACACACTTAAGGGATGAGCAATAAATTGTAACAAACAACGTAAGGAAAGAACAGATAGCTGTTAATTCTCACAAGTAAATCTATAGCAAGATAAAGATCTTTAGAAGATAGCTTCTGATTCAACATGAAAGCGTCTATTGCTCATAAAACAGGAAGAACAAAAGATTATTTAATCTATGTAGAAAGAATAAAGGAACCAAGCTAAATATAAACAAACTGAAATAACTCTAAAGATCCCTGCAGGGAGCACATTTAAAGGCATGAACAACGAGCCATAGGATTCATCTTGAAGACAAACAGTTAGCCATTTAATCTAAAAGAGAACTCTACAACAAAATAAAGTATCAGCAGATAGCTCCTGATTTAGTCTGAAACGCATTCACTGTTCATGAAACGGAGAAAATTGTTCACACAGAAAAAGAAAAATCAATTGTTGCCAAGAAATAGTTCAAATAGCAATGCAGATTTCACATTACAGTATAGATGTCATCAGAAGAGTCCAACGCACATCCATCTTCCGTTCCCCATGTAAAACGTCCATCTCCCGTGGCTTTTATTAGAAAATTCAATTTTACAGAAACAATACAAGATAGCTCGTAAAGGTTTCAAAATTTCCTTCCCTGCCAAAAGTCCATTTTCTATTCTTCCTAGCTTCTATTTATAATTACAAATCTGCCCTTTGGGCTGCCACCTAGCACCTTCCACTTGTCATCTACAGAAAATTCTCTCCTAAAATCGACCAACAAAATTGACCACTTCTTTTACAAAATCGTTTTGACCAAAAAATAGGGACAACTATCCCATGGCTCACGCCTTACATGTTCGAAAGTTTAACAAAATATACATAGCAGAAAAAATGCTAACACCAACGCTTTCCCTGCTGGACACGTGTTTGGCTGAAGAGAGCTGTTCAACTGAGTTCAGTTTCTTTCATTTCTGTGCGTGAGCTTCTGCTGGCAAAGGATCGCCCAAGTTGATTGCTGTTGAGGCTGCCTGGGAAGAGACACTCGAGCCTATTGCTGATGCTGCTTCTGCCTGGGAAGAAGGGATTGGGCTGGCCAAACTTTCTGCCACTGCCGGGGAAAAGGGAATCGAGCCCACTGCTGTAGCTGGAATGGATGCTGGGAGAGAAGATCCTAGACCTGTTGATGTTCTTGCTACTGCTGCAGCTTTCTTCTCTTCCTCTGCTATGTAGCTATACCACACACCTGTGTCCCTTATGACTATGTTTGCCGCAGCAGGGAACAAGATATTCTGAGAAGTCACATTCTTCCCGAGCTCTGCTTTAATGCTTTGAACTTCTGCTACTGCATCCTGATGAACTTCCTTCAGCAGATGATTGTGGAGGGATGACGATCCAACATAATGTTGGAGGTCGTCAATAGCCAGGACATCAATCCTCTTTACATGTTCCGTTTGAACGCCCAATTCTTCCTTCATTTGGGACAAACGCTTCTCCTTCTCCGGAAAGTCCTCCAGGGACTGAGGGAAACTCAATGTGCATTTGACATGTGCCTCTTGGAGACTTTGGTAGAGACTGCTGATTTTATCTGTTGTTCTTTGCACACTGGCCATCAGCTTACTGGCGCAGTTCCTGCCAAACTCCAACAGTGCTACGTCCTCATTAAAACTGTCCACAGATTTAAATGGGAGGTGCGCAGGGAAACCCCCTTTTCCTTCTCTCCATGCCATCTGACTGATGATATTTGCCTTAACACGGGTATTCTTCGCTTTGAGCCTATGGGCTTTCGCATTGATTTCTTTTAACCTAACCACCATGTCCTTGAGTTTGCAAACCTCATCAGTGATTAGCTCCTGAGTGTCATACACTTGCTTCAGGATGCTGCATGACAGCTCATGGAAGGGAGACATGTCCATTGTTCTGCTCTCCACTTGCTCTAAACGCTCGGCTAATGCTTGATTGTCTGCTTCTAGCTGAGATGCCTTTTCTTCTGCTCCATTCTTCTCCGCTTCCACAATCATTATTTGGAGTGTTAGCTGGTCCTTTTCCTCCTCCAGCTAGCTGTACTTGTTTGACAGCTCTTTATGCTCGGCGTACAAGCAATCATACTTGTTCACTACCATATCTCTTTGGGCTTGCTCATTAGCCACAGTTTGTTGTAGCGTACGAGCTTTCTTCTTTGTCAATATATTTTCTTTAACTATAACCCCTACATTGGCAAATGATGCCTTTGCTGTCGCTATAACTACGGATGCCATAGCAACGGGATCTTGATCTGTGTTCTGCATGACAGTGACCTCTCGGTGAGTAACGATGTCTTCATGGAAGGGACTTTTAATCCTCTCTTCTGATTTGAGGACCATTGCTTTTCTTTTCTTATCATAGACAAACTCATTCCATTTGGACACCGTACGCTTTCCCGATGGAGTGTACGGGACAATTGGTCGGTTTATGATGTCTATGTCCTCTTCCACAGGTGGGGTCCGGACTTCCTGAGTAGGGTCTACTCCTTCCTTTTGGGTACCAGAGCCACCTGCTTGAGAGGTGTCTATCTCCATGTCTTGGACACCGGACCCACCTGCTTGGGCATCCTCCCCCGCTTTTCGCTCCTCTTCTGCCTTCCTTTCTGCCTCGGCTTGTTTAGCTTCTGCCTCTTTCTGCTTCTGGGCTTCCTCAGCTTCTTTCCGCCGGCTTTCCTTTTCCGCCTCTTCTTGCATCCTTGCCACTTCAGCTTCCTGCTATATTCTTGCTGCTTCAGCTTCTTGCTTCCACCTGGCTTCTTCCACCTCCCGCTGCAATCTGGCGTTTTCAGCTTCTTGGAGTACTCTTGCTTCTTCTCTTAATATGAGCTCCTCCTGAGCTCGGACATCTTTAGCTTCTTTCTCCTGCTGCTGACTGGTCTTCTGGATCCTGGCTGAACTAGAGCTTGCTCCAGTGCCTTGGCGATAGATTCGCAGTTCAGACATGTTGCTAATGCCTCTGAATGCCTCTTCCTCGGCATCGAGATAATGCGAGTATTCAAAATGAGCGTAGATGTCCTTGCAATGCTCGACCACTTTACCCTTTCTATCGTTCCTGTGGAAGATAACCTCACCGAAGTGGAAGGCCTTCAACTCTTGAACAAACTCTTCAGCTGAGGCAACCCCCGAGAACTTGTAAGCACCTATGCAGAAAGGTAGAGGGGGAAAAGAAGCCTTATGCTGTTTGTGGAGCATTGCTCCAATCCCATCCAGGAAGATTTGCCTTACTGCTTCTTTGAGGACCACATAATCTGTGGCATACTGTGGAAAAATGTATGGGGGCTTAGTCCCTCCAAACATTCTTAGGTAGGTTCCCTGCTCCGAAAAGTAGAAATCTCCGTAATTCTCAAGGACTTCCAAATCATTCTCTGACAAGCAGCTGGGTTCCTCCTTGAATATCTTCTCATACAGGGGCATTATGAACCCCTCGCAGATGAGTTTGTAGCTGGGCTTGTAATTCTGAGCCCACAACATCTTGAAAGGGATATAGACCGGCGTGGTGGCCTTATCCCATGTGCAGCCTAATTTGGGGAAGTCTATCTTGGCCAAGATACAATCTATCAAATATGAGGACATGAAGAATTCAGCCTTCTTCAAGGCTAGTCCTTCCCTTGCAGCTACTATCATCGAGGCCAAACTATCTGACAGGAGAGTGGCCCAGTCGAACACAGTTCCCTTGAATGCCACGTAGTGGATAATGGGGACCCACTGAATCTTATACACTGTGCCATCGGGCATGCCGAAGATTCTGCAAAGCATCAGGGCAATCAATCTGAAAGGAGCTCTTAGATTCTGTACATCATACTCGTCGCTCCCTTTCTTTCTCAAATGCTTGCCTGCTATTAGTAGCTTCTTGGCCATCTCGACGTTGTTCATTTGGCTCAGCCATTCATCAGTCAGAGCTTGTTGGACCTGGGGAAATTTGTAGGCTGCCGCCAAATACGCGGGTTGAAATGAGGCAATAGCCACTTTACCGCTGTCATTTATCACTCTCCCTTCAGCATCGGCATGCTGGAGTATCCATCCGATCACTTCAGCACAGGGGAATAGCTCAGGGCAGGTAGCAGCTCTAGTTATGCCTGAGGCTTTGATATTCAGATAAATTGGCCCTTCTTCTAACAACATATCTGGGATCTCTTGGTCCCGGATCATTCTGTAGATGTCACCCCATCTGATTTCAGGAGGGACACCGGTGGTGCACCTAGTGTCCTGGAGTGAAGTTTCAGTTTTGAGTGGCGCAGGTTTCTTTTCTGTCATCTTAGCATTCTTCTTACCGGTTTTCGGCATCTTGACTTATCCCTGATAGCACCCATATACAAGTCATCATGAGCTTGAGCAACATACTGTGAGATTTTAACAGGGAGCATCATTGTTTTAATATGTCAATGAGATAAGTACAATGAAGCTGTATATTTAGGAAGCAAAACACTATTTCAACATGAAACATAAATTGAAACATTTGAATTTCTTAAAAGGATGAGTTTGGGATGCTCCTGAGGGGATAGGCTATGTCGCGGACACATTTTGTTCTCGGATCGGTAGGCGAGTTGCGGAAGCAATTTGCTTTCGGTTTATCCCTGGGGAAGAAGGTATCTTTCGTTATCACTGCAGCTTGAAAGGCTAATGGCGGGGAAACTCGGGTTGGAGAGACACTGCGACGGAACGGGAAGCCACTTTCGCATTTATGACTCGGCGAGGGCTCTGAACGCTATTGTTATTTACGGCACTTGCCGAGGTATTCTATGGGAAGTTTTAGTTCGAGCGAGGGTGATGGCGCCGGAGACATACTGACGAAAAGGCTCGGGTGGCCATAGTTTCGGGTCCCGGCTCGCGTAACTTAAGTGCTCACGGGGTTTGAACAGGGGCAATGGCGCCGGTCCTAGGATTTGAAATGTGTAGAGGTCATGTTGGAACTGAGGTTTATGAAAAGGCCCGGGGTTTTATGGCTTAATCTTTCGGCCGGGGACATGCAACGTCCATGGCGCTTCAGAATTTTATAGATAACGAGGCACGCGGCCCGGGGAGAAAAATGGAACAAGTTTAACCGTCCAAACTAGTCGTCTCTACCCACAAACGTTTATCCTGTTTCTGCTTTATATGACGAGAAGAACTTGATTCAAACCGTATTTGACGGGCAAAATCGCCCATGACGGGTGTTTTGCCCGTCAAAAGCCCACCAATGCCCATCATTTTCAAAAGAAAGGTAACCCAATAGCAATACGACGTGTAGGGGGACAAATTTACGGTTAAGATCCTACCTGGCACCGACGAGAAACGCTAACTGAGGTGGCCGTGAACGTGGTTGAGCAATCCGAGCTGGAGCGGTTTGCGCGGCGTCCAACAAATCGTTCAATTGGAGAATTAACAATGCGTTGGCTCGTACCCCCACTGCCTATTTAAATAGAACAGGCACGTGCGAGCATTCAATTTGGTGGGTGGCGCAATTAAAATGTGGCTTAAATACGTCGCCCGTTGCAGTCACGTCAAAATGTTTCGATTTGCGTGCGACCGCCATTCGCGGGACCACCTTGTGAGTCACACCCGCCATTGCGGGAGGATTGAGGGAAAGTTTCCGCCGTTTCGGGACGCGTCGCGGAAGGGAAACTCGAAGCCTTCCAACGTTTTGGGAGCTATTTGTGAAGGGTTTCCGCAAATCGAAAAGTTTCTAAGTCTCGCGGGTTTTCGGGAAGATATGGCGAATGCTCCCGGTAGTTTCGGAAGGGAAACTTGAAAGTTTCCGCGGTTGCGGGCGGCTTCTTTGAATTGTTCCGGAAGGGCCTCAGTGTTTCGTCGTTTCGGCAAGTCAGGGCAAACTTTTCGTGGTTTTGGGAGGGATTCACCAGCAGCTTCCGCAATCGCTTCATCGAAGATTTTCTAAGTCTTTTCGGGCGGTTTAGACGAATGGCTCCCGCCGTTTCGGGAGCAAATCTTATACTCTTCCGCAAATTTTCCCGGAATCATTTCGAAGGCCTCTTCCGAGCGGTTTAAGCGATTGGCTTCCATCGTCTCGGGAGGGTATCCCGAAAGCTTCCGTGGTTTCGGGAGAGAAGGCTGAAAGCCTCCGTAAAAAGGAAAAAATGCTAAGTCTCTCGATAGTTTCGGAAGGAATCGTGAATTCCTCCGCGGGATTTCGGAAAACTTTTTGCAAAGGTTTCCGCAAATTTTCAATGAAAGCTTCTAAGTTCTCTTCCGAGTTTCGGAAGGGTTTCACAAACTGTTCCCGCCGTTTCGGACAGAAAACCCCAATCTCTCTGCGAAAGGTCGAAAAATATTCTAAGTCTTCTTTGGGAGAGTTATGTAAAAGACTTCCGTCGTTTCGGGAGAACCACCGGAATCTTTCCGTAAATCTCTCTTATGAATGTTTTCTAAGGATTTTCGGGAGCTTGATGCGAATGAGTCCCGCCATTTCGGGAGAACAACCGGAATCTTTCCGCGGTTGCGGAAGGCTTGAGCGAAGAACTCTGCCGTTTCGGGAAGTATTGCCCAATGGTTTCCGCAGTTTTCCAATCGAAAATATTCTAAGTCTTCTTTCGGGAGTGTTTTGTTAAAAGACCATCACCGTTGCGGGAGAGAAGACTGAAAGGCGTCCTTCTGCGATTTGCAAAAGAAAATCTAAGTCTTTCTTTCGGAAAGGTCATGCGTTTGGCTTCCGCAATTGCGGGGAGATAGCTCGAGAGACTCCAAAACATTGGGAAAAATTCTAAATTCCCTTTTGGTTCCTTGGGGGGAAAATGGAAAGGTCGATGGCAAGATGCTTGGTTGGGAAACAAGATTTTATGTTGAAAAACACAACTAACGGCTGGGATGGCTTCTTAGGCAAACTTTCTACAAAAGAAAGGAGGGGCCCCAATATGTGCAAAAATTTTGGGGGGGGATGTTGCTGCAACAACAGGCTAGTAACACACTTGGGGGCAGCGGCCCCACCATTACCGCTACGTCCCACATCGTTTCCCCACACATTAGGAACAGTAACCCCACCATCGTAGCTATCACCCACACCATTGCCCCACACATTGGGGGGAAATGGCCCCACCATCACTGCTATGGCCCACATTGTTGCCCCACACATTGGGGGCAGTGCTCCCACCATAGCCACTATGGCCCACACTGTTTCCCCACACATTGGGGGCAATGGACCCACGATTTCCGCTATGGACCACACCGTTTCCCCACACATAGGGGGCAGTGGTCACACCATTCCTACCACAACAAACAATCTCTCCCCAACACCTAAGCCACATCCCTCCTCTAGTTTGCCATTCATGGCTAGTCTTAACCTCCCCGGCTTTGCTAGATTGACTAACGACCCTATACAACATGATCCCACATGGTCTCCTATGCCCACCAAACTCCCGTTGGACATACCTAAATTCAAGGGGAAGGGAGGAAAAGACCCCCAAAATCATATCATGTCTTTTCGCTTATGGTTTTCCTCCAACTCCATCGTGGATGACTCTATTCTCCTGTGCTTACTGTAACTAACCCTCATTGGCGCTGCAGCTAAGTAGTATATTTCCCAACCTCATGGGACTCACCTTACATTTTCATCCCTTTCCTCCAATTTCCTGCAATTCTTCCAGCTAACCGTTTGTTACGATGCTGGTGTCGAGATCCTCTTATCTTGTAGATAGAATACGGCCACCTACATCATGGACCACATCCATGAATGGCGTAAAAAATGTTCTTTGTGCAAGATTAAGTTGGATGACTGCATCTTTTTAGATTGGTTCCTAAAGTCCCTCATACCCACCATCGCTAAGGATGTGGAATCTGAGTGCCCTCAATCCGAGGAAGAAGCCATTTTGAAAGCCCAACAATTTGACCTTTTCTACACCCAGTCTGGCTACCTTTACTCCATCTTACCTGATGCCCCCCATGCCGACCCCTCCCGGAGCAATGTGATGGGGGAATCCCATGCCGTATACGGAATCATTGGGCATGTCACATATCATACACAACCTCACGCGTTTATGCCTACTGTTCGTGGTCCTGACCTTTCACGCGCCACGTCCCATTAAGGAGAAACAACATCATATGCTCCTATTGCCTGACCCCCTCATACGCATGGATCGTCATGTGCACCACTATCTCATGGCCATGTGCCCCCACCCTACAACCCTCCTGCGATGCCTACCAGCAATTATCATCATCAGGCCCCTCCCCCTCATTCACAACCTGAGGTTCAGCCGGCTTATTATTCCCTACAAGCTCCACTTGCGCAACCACAAGCTCCTCCAGTTTATCATCCACCACTGACCCCACCAGCACCGACTCAAACTCAAGCACCTCCCGGTTACTACCCTCAATAGGAACACCCACTACTGGCTCAACAACAAAATACCCCCAACCCCCAAGGGCAAGTTTATGCCCAACAACACCCACAACAAAATTAGCCCACTCAATGAAACCAGCAAGGCCAACAAAATCGGGGTGGAGGACGTAACCGTAGGAACAACCAACCCCAAGACCAAGCCAGTCAACAAGAGAACCCCCCAAATAACAACAATGCTGCCCCACCTAACCAAAACCCCGACAGACCACCTCGTTGGGAAAGAACCCCAATCTACATATGAACCATCCTTGTTCCATATGTGGGGTCTACGGCCACTACACACATACTTGTCCACACCAAGAGCGCGCCTCTCAAATTTGGACAAATGACCCCCATTGACAAGGACAAGTTGCTCTTCCCGCACAACCCAACCCCCCACCACCTCCTATGGTGCTGCAAAATTCATTTCCTACACAAGGAGTGGTAAATACCCAACCACTGGCTCCCCCTCAAGGAACCACACAACCACCTCAGCAGATCACATATCCTACACAGACAAACCAATCGACGGATTCGGGTACCCATCATCTCTTCATGATGTCATCGGCCGATGTCAATCTCCAAACGCGTCGAAATAAATACGGCCCCACCCCCGAAACCATCCACGTTGATACTACTGATAATACTCTTCCCATAGATCATTCATTATGCATACCCCCACCACACAGTGATGGGGCCCCTAAAGCCCCTCGTTTCCCCCTACGGTGCATCAACAACAATCTCAACGCACGTGTTGCCCCCAACTATAACATTGTGGATGATCTTGCTCAATCCCCCACTGCCATGTCATCCCTCGAGGTTTTGAAGAATCGTCCTGCACAACGCAAGACCTTATTATCCGATATTTGGGCTGTAGACCCTTCCGATTCATGATTGATGGCTTTCGATCTGGACCAATCTGAGCCCCACATGCCATCCACATTAGCTTTTCAAGTTTTGATTTCTATTTGGAATCTTTTTATTCATCAGTGTATCATCGATGAAGGTGCGTCCACTTGCATTATGTCTACAATTATATGGAAAAATCTTGGATCTCCTACGTTAAAACCATCCACAATCTCCCTACGAGCCTACGACAGCCGTTCCGCTCAACCTCAAGGCCTCTTGGTTAACGTCCCCGCCCAACTAGCTAGAAAAAATATACTCATTGACATTGAGGTGATCAATGCACAACTTGACTACAACCTCCTCCTCATACATAGTTATATGTACACCATGAAAGCCGTTGCTTCGTCAGTTTTCCGCATTATGATGTTTCCCCACAAGGGATGGATAGTTAGAGTTGACCAACTCACGTACTATCACCCTAATGCCCTGGCCACTCTAGAAAATGTCCTCCCTATGCTTGAACAACCTGTTCCGAGTACACCCTCTCTACAACGATCTTCGGTCGGACCTGGAATATACTATGAAACCCCCATGACATCCACTTTTAGATCTATTCCTCCGCTGGCCACATAGGTGTCTGATTTATGCACCATTTCATCCAACCCAACTACACCCAACTGTGAAAATCCTCACAGCAGATCTAAGAGATGATGTATACCTCACGAGAGTAATTATTATTAAGCAGGAAAATAGAAGAAGAGTGGTCAATGCAGTATAATGAGCAACAGAATAATAATACAGTAGAACTCGGATAGAAGCAAAAATACTTCACACACACTAGTTAATTAATCACAATATGGACAAATAAATAGTACAATGCATGAGGATTCGAATGCCAAGGTGGCAATTCGAATTAGCCATCATGGAGTGATCAAAAGATCAATATAGAGTCATCGAAGCACAACTAGAAGTCTTCATCATGATCAATGGAGTCATCAATGCACAAGTAACTGTCAACAATCAGTCAAACTGAGTCTAACTGAGTGTGGTAGGTATAACTGAGTGTAACTGGCACTAACTGAATGAAGGAGGCTCAGTGGAGGGCGCAATAGGAGCTTTACTGGAGTCAGAATAGGAATTCTAGTCTCACTGGAGGTCTGTCGGAGTGATAAGGTCAGTTAAGAGTCAGTTAATCCTTAAATCAAGGAAGGAACTGAAGATAACTAAAGATAACTGAAGATAACTGAATGGTAGGTGAGGAAGGGCGCCTTTCACAAGTAGTTGATCAAAGGAGGGCGCACTAAGCTCTAGGAGGGTTGAAACTGCAAGGAAAGAAGCTCTCGGGGCTAGCTAACTGAGGGCTAGGTGCTGGTGCTGATGATTGGGATGCATGCAAACCCTAATTTTGCATGCATGATTGAAAATTAAAATAATTGAAATGCTGATAAGACTAGGATGGAGTATAGGAATATCCTAACACTCCCCTTTAATCCATCCTGGGCCCTGGTAACTAGGACCAAAGGTCACCCAATACAATCAAATGGATGATAATAATAAAGAACAGTCCATAAACCGAGGAAATGGGGAAAACCTCATGGGAAAATATCCCCCCTCAAAATAAACTGTAGGTCACACACAATAATAAATGCTCCAAACTCAAGCAGGTGTGATGCTTGGTCATATGTTTGGAGGTATCTTCTTCTTGGGAAGAAGTGGATCATGCTCAAAAGGCATGTGCTTGTACTTTCTCTTCAGTTCGAATGTGATGAGAACAAATCCAAAAGTATGAGAATGATCCTTGAACCTATGATTCGAATAAGTTGAGGTAGGATCAAATCTTTGAATGTGCATATAGTCTTTTGTCTTCTCCTTCGAACCACCATGGGTGAGATTATGCCAAAAAGAACTATTACATGTTTGCTTGAAATCAAAATCAGATTTAAGACTTAAAAAATAATTTCTTGAGATCTCCTTTGAACCAACAGGGGTGAGATAAAAACCATCATATGTATGAGAAATTATCCCAAGTAGTGATTGCTTAGAATCCAAATTAGATCCAATACTTGAATCATGGTTTCTTGAGATCTCCTTTGAACCATTAGAGGTGAGATCAACACCAATAATTGCATGAGAAATTATCCCAAGCAAATGGCAATGGCCATAATCTTCAATAACCTTCTGAAAGCATGAATTAATGATCATATAGTAGTAAGTAAGAGGTGAGTAATCAGGGAGAGCGAATGCATTAAATCCAATGGCTGAATTTACCTCCGAAACATTCATAAGATCATGATGCAAACCAACAAACTCTTGTGCAAGAGAGGATTTAGGACCTTCTGCAATTTCTAGAGTGTGAGCTGGCACATAATTTGAAATAGAAGAAATTTGGAGCATGAGTGTAGAATCTTCAAGTTCTTCTTCCTTGTAGACAACTTCAATATGAGATGTGTTGGATATTGGTTGATGACCAACAACATCATCAAGGAGAGCGAATGTAATGGTGTGCAAGTTCTTGAAGTTGTTTGTTGGACCAAACCCTTCATACTTTATGCCAAAACTTTCATCCAGATGGGCCCATATCTCTTTTGGAGTTTCAATATCAGGGGAGGTCATATGCAATGCTTCGAGGCATAGAAAACATCATGGTTGCACTGACATTGTCACCTTGATTTAACCAATCAATCTTTTCTTCAGAGGATTTGAACTCTCTTTCAAAACAATAATCAAAGAGACCACGGCTCTTCAAATATTCTATCATTTTTGGTTTCCATTCATCATAGTTGAATGGAGAAAGAAGAGGGATTTCTTCTAAATTCATGGAAGTTGTAGAAGACCTGCAAAAACAATAAAGAATATCTGCAACTGCTATTGCTGCAAAAATGCAGAACTGCTGCACTCGAAATCTTGGTAATAACCTGCAAAAAACTCTCAGGAATGGAGACAAACAATACTCTCAACATGCTCTGATACCATGTGAAAATCCTCACAATAGATCTAAGAGATGATGTATACCTCACAAGAGTAATTATTATTAAGCAGGAAAATAGAAGAAGAGTGGTCAATACAGTATAATGAGCAACATAATAATAATACAGTAGAACTTGGATAGAAGCAAAAATACTTCACACACACTAGTTAATTAATCACAATATGGACAAATAAATAGTACAATGCATGAGGATTCGAATGCCAAGGTGGCAATTCGAATTAGCCATCATGTAGTGATCAAAAGATCAATAGAGAGTCATCAGAGCACAACTAGAAGTCTTCATCATGATCAGTGGAGTCATTGATGCACAAGTAACTGTCAACCATCAGTCAAACTGAGTCTAACTAAGTGTGGTAGGTGTAACTGAGTTTAATTGGCACTAACTGAATGAAGGAGGCTCAGTGGAGGGTGCAATAGGAGCTTTACTAGAGTAAGAACAGGCAGTCTAGTCTCACTGGAGGTCCGTCAGAGTGATAAGGTCAGTTAAAAGTCAGTTAATCCTTAAATCAAGGAAGGAACTCAAGATAATTGAAGATAACTGAATGGTAGGTGAGGAAGGGCGCCTTTCACAAGTAGTTGATCAAAGGAGGGCGCACTAAGCTCTAGGAGGGATGAAACTGCAAGGAAAGAAGCTCTCAGGGCTAGCTAACTGAGGGCTAGGTGCTGGTGCTGATGATTGGGATGCATGCAAAAGTGCATGCAAACCCTAATTTTGCATGCATGACTGAAAATGCAAATAATGGAAATGCTGATAGGACTAGTATGGAGTATAGGGATATCCTAACACCAACCCACAGCCACCATTACTACCGCAACCACCATCATTACCAAGTCACGCTAGAGAAACACCAATCCATACGATCCCATTTTTATTCCCACCTTCTAGAGTGATAAGCACCCCGATTATGGCCACTCTTAACCTCCCTGTGTTAACCCTAGGTCTACCCGTGTGGCATTTACCCGCCCCTATTCCTCCCCCAACACCACAAGTTGTCCTCCAACCTATTCAACCTATCAGCACTTCTAAACAACCACCCCCCGATGTTGTGAACCTACCCAACTGCCCCCCCGCTGCGGCATCCACATCTACAACGAACCATGCCCCACACCACCTAGAAACGCTGGGGGCAGAGTCCCACAAACCTATATTGCCCCACCGACAAGAAAACCTGTGGAACCTCAACCACCCCCACGAGCACCCCCTAAGTGCTCTCTGTGCGACGATATAGGCCATGCCACCCACAACTTCCCACAATTACCCGATCTTCAACAGCACATGAAGACTTTGGATTACGACCCTAACATTCCTGTGGTTGTACTAAACGCCCCAGCCTATCAGCGCAACAAGGCATTGCATACCAACCACGATTGCACTATATGTGGCATATACAATCACTACTCACACCACTACTCGGACATTTCGGAGTATATATTGGTACTCCATGAATTGTCTTAGTCCCATTTAGACTCATCTATCACAACCATTGAAGAAATTAACCCTCCAAAATCTTCCTCATCAAAAGAGATCAACACCATTTACATGATCTCCACATCAGATGAACACATGTTGTCCCCCGTACACAACCTCTCCTCAACTGATTTGGCCACACATTACTTTTGGAGCGATGAGGAGATACTCGAAACACTTACTGCACCCGATTATCCCTAGGATGACATGCATCATCGATCTTATTTTATTCTCGAGGATGCCTCCACTTCCATGCCCACTCAGTTCTCAATTGAAACAAAGGACTTTCTCCCTACGAAAGTTGACTGGTTTAAGAACCCGATCCCTACCCCTGATGGCTTAGAGGAAGGCAGCATGGCCAATATATCACCTACCATATAGGTGGATATTTTCGTCACACCAGGTACACCAGAACGCATCACATTAGGTGCCTCTTGTACGGAATACGAAATCAGGAAATACAAGAAGTTTTTTCAGGAGTTTCGTGACATCTTTGCCTGGTCTTACATTGAGATGCCAGGTCTGGACCTCACTATCATTGGACATCACATTGATACATGGACGGAGGTCCCACCTGTCCGCCAGAAGAAAAGACCCATTCACCCGTCCAAACTCCCCGCAGTCAAAGTTGAAATTGAAAAGCTGCATAAAGTCAGGTTTATCTACCCCATCGCTTACACCACTTAGGTTTCCAACCCTGTATGTTGCAAGGAAATTTTCCACCTTGTGAGAATCAACACCCTTTGGCCTATAGGCCCTCCATTTCACTGACTCAGATCCACTTTATATCCTTCAGACACACTATTTTGTTCATGTTTTCCCTATACGCTAGCTGCATCATTACAGTGGGCGTACCCGCAAGTTGCATCACTATAGCTCGCGGGTAGCATGTAAAATGGTAAAATCACTAGTTAGTTACTTTTTACTCCCCAAAAGCGGTCATAGGGTGACCTTTGGCCCTCCATTTTCCCTGAAATGCCTCAATGTGTCCTTTCACTTAATTCTGGAAGGACTATAAATTGAGCACATATGGCTTATGGACAGGAGGAGAAAGAAGAGCAAGAGAACTCTAGTGGATTTTTTCCTTATCTTGAGTTTACACTCATTGATCCTTGTAGTTGTGAACCTTTTATGTTCACCTTCCAAACTCATATCATAGTTTGAGTTTTCCATTCCATGGAGGATTGAAGTGGTGGAGGCACAAGTGGATTGATCCATATCTTGGTTTAGATTGGTTATCGGCAAGAGGTCGTATCACATTGTACTTCTTGTTATTTATTAATAAAAATACTCATATTCTCGTCCATTAATGTTGTGAATGTTGTTTACATTACATTGGGTTGCATTTACTTATAATATTGTGGACCATTGCTATTGATGATGTTAATGTTGTTTATATATTACATGCGCTTGTTGTATATTGGCTGTCAAGACTAATTTGTAGGTTCAAGTGCACGCGTGGAAAAGTTCCAACGGGGATCTACAACAAACGGTTGGATCGAGGTTGGTTACATTCTCCATTATCTTATCATTTTCATTTATATAGCATAGTTCTGAGAGTTGAGTTAATTTCTAGTAGTCAGTTGTCTGTTGTGGTCTACCCCAAGCCATAGTGAGTTTTCTCCAACATAGAAATGGCGACTCTGCTGGGGAAAACATCCATGTTTGGGGATTTTTAGGCATTAGTCCTTATTTAGAGTTGTTATTTGTCAAAGCTCTGTGTCACTGATTGGTAGTCAAGATACACTATAGAAAATTGGTTTTTTCTAAGCCATTGGACTCTTTATTTGCCAATTTTCTTTTCCCTACCCGCGGGTGAGCTTAGCTCTTCCCTCGTACACCCGCCTCTGTTTACATTGCCGCTTGCGGGTACCCACAAGTATTCCTTCAACAGTAGCGTATAACTCCGACTTTGGTTGTTTCATGACCTTTGGTTGTTGCTGGGTTGGCTTTGGATGATCCTGAGTCTTTATTGGCCTGATTCTTGACTATTCCATACCTTGTTTGTGACCAGAACTCTTCGTTTCTCTTGGTTGAGCCATGTTGGTTTTATACCCATACTTGGATTTAGCCTTGTTGTTTTTTCCTATTGAGCTCATCCCTTTGGGTGGGTCTTACTGTTTGGGATCTGCTGGGTTGTCTTAGTGATCTTCTCGGCACTTCAATGACTAAATAGTAGGATTTTGCTTGCATTTTTCATTTCTTTATATTGAAAAATAGAAAAAAACGTTTTTCATTTTCCTTTTTGTTTATAAGAGAAAATACAAAAAAAATAAAATTTTTACTTTTATATAATGCATCTTGCATTGAGTGCTTGCCGCTTTCATTTAGGTTCTGCTTGTGCATTGAAAATATGAAAGATTTGCATTTTTTATTTCGAAACCGTTGGATTGATTTTGCATGCTAGTGGCATTGTTTTTATTGGATAGATGAGTCTAGGGTTGGACGATTTTGCATACCATTGAGTCGTATACATCACTAGTTTCACGGCCATATCCTTTGAGTAACCATAGCCATTAAAATTAACACTTAATCTTAAAATTGATTAGACCGATTTTATTTATAGGGTACACCAACTAGCATAGGTTTAGAGTCTTGGAATAGATCATTGTGAGTAAACGATCCAAGACTACTAGACGAAACATTATGTGGCTGACCAGGGAGTGGTGAAATCCATGGTATAGATCGGTGTTCTCAGGAAAGCTCTACTCAAACTAGAGTTAAGCACGAGGTCACGGGAGGTT
This sequence comes from Larix kaempferi, assembly GCA_027924585.1. Lineage (NCBI taxonomy): Eukaryota > Viridiplantae > Streptophyta > Pinopsida > Pinales > Pinaceae > Larix > Larix kaempferi. The sequence continues at coordinate 5,614,381 of BSBM01000606.1, read as the reverse complement.
GGTTGAGGAGATATCCCTCCAATACCGACTGAACGTGGGAGATATATCTAGGATTTGTTTGTATCTAGGGGTACTAGAGGTTAGTCCTCTTGTGCTTTGGGCTTAGCTACCCTTGGACTGTCCCACCTGTGACTGTCCCCCTGAGCATTGGTTATATTGCGGTGACCATAGTTTCCTTACCTAGGTATCGCATAGGGTATTTGTATTGGTTATACTGCGGGTGTCCTGGGTCATATAGGGGTCGGACAACACAGTTACCGTTATATAGGGACTTGACTCTGTGCACACAGTGAAGTCTGGGGGCCGTTATAACTAATTCTGTTACCTCCGGCTATAGTTAGGGAGTCTCAAGCCTCTCCTAGGTGAGACATACCGGCTCTAGTATCGGGAGCTCATTTAGCTACTATGTTTGTCTGCTCTTGGCTGTAGTTTCTCTAGGTGTGTGCTTTTGATTTACTGTTGTTGATCGATAGCTGGCCTTTGGTGATGTTTTGATTTTATAGTCTCTACAGAGATATCGTGGCGCGGAGTCCTGCTCCCCATCGATCTCATCGGTTGGCTGGTTTACCAGCTACCGAGCTTAAACGCCGTGTCAAGAAGGGACACCACTGGGCTCCCTCTGAATCTTCGAATTCTTATGAGACATACGTTATCAATGCCATGACTACACATTCTGTCACGGGAGAAATCCCTTCTAGTCGTTTGGGTAGAGTCGAGCACACTTCTGACACCCCTACTCCTAGTGAGGCGTGGGGGGGTTGATCCACCTGAGACTCAAACTGGTTTGTTTGGTCCGGATCCACCTTTGACTCAACATAGTTTGTTTGGTCTGGATCCACCCGAAGATGACCTGTTCGATTCTTCGTTTCCACATAATTATATACATGGGATGCCAGAACCACATGATGATACAAACCATACTGTCAACCCTACCGCGTTCTCATATGGTATGCCTGATTACAATACAGTTGATCCTCTCCCTCTATTTGGTAGTCATGCTGGCACTAGTCATGATGTTAGCCACACTACACTGGCTGGGGGAAATACTCTCGTCGGGGGAAACATGTTGTCTACTCACACACGAAATACAGGGACTGGTCGTATTCCTTCTAACAATACTAATGTTGGAGTGTGGCCACCTCCTGGGACTACCCAACCTATTAGGAACACTGTTCACAACACAACTCACCATCCACATGTTAACACCCATGCCGCTACTCGTCAACCTAGGACAACTTTCATGAATGTTAATGCTCCTCCCAACCACGGGGGTGGACATATACCGCATCTTTTTGCAACCACTACCGCTACTAGTAATGCTAATAAAGGAATTAGGAATACGCTTTATCCTCATGGTCATAATGCCACCATGCCTGCCACTAGTAACACCAATGTTGGGGCTATGAATACATCTTATACTTATGGTCACCACATGACTGCTCACGGTAATCCTAATGCTTATGCTGGGGGTGGGAACACGCTTTACCATCTTGGTCTTTATAACACGGTTCCCACTACGACTAGTACGTATATGCCCCATACTTATGGTGGCAACCCTTACCACAATACAATCGGTGCTAGTCACCAGTACAACCCACCTCAATATGGTGCCCAAAATACTTATATACCTGCTTACTCTCACACGGGTCAGGTCGGAGGAGGTTATCAACCTTATGGCCATGGTCAAGCTTATGGCCAGTCAGGTCCTTATAATCCACAATTTGATGCTCATGGTCAAGCATTTGGTCCTTCCTACAATTCAGTTCCGTATAATCAACCTTTTATGGGAGCTTATAATCAAGCTAATTTCCAGCCGCAGCTCCTGTTCCTTGCACATTTGAATCTTCTAGATCTTTCGAAGCTCACGAATGATCCGGTGTGTCATGACCCTAGTTGGCCCCCGGTCCCTACCAAGCTCCCTTCGGACATTCCTAAGTTTGAGGGGAAAGGTGGTGAGGATCCGGGTGATCATGTCAAAACATTTCACCTTTGGTGCTCCTCCAACTCGTTGAATCATGACTCCTTTCATTTACGACTATTTCAATGCACCCTCACAGGGGTAGCTGTGAAGTGGTATGTTGAGTTGCCCGGGAACACCTATAGGGGTTTTAATGAGATTGCTTTGGTTTTCTTGGATCATGTCCAGTTGCCGGTTCGTTATGATACTGGTACTGAACTTTTGTCTACCTTCCGTCAGAACAAGGCCACACATATTTCTGACCACGTTTAAGAGTGGCGTCGACGAAAGTGATTAGTGAAAGCCAACATTCATCCAGAATTTCTGTTGGAGTGGTTCTTCAAGTATTTACTCCCATATATTGCTAAGGATGTTTCGATGTCCAGTATTATGACTGAGGAACAAGCCATCTTAAAAGTCCAGCAGTTGTATTTACTATATTCTCAGTCTAGCATTTTGTATGACATCATTCCTGACGCACCGCGAACATGACATGAGCCCAAGTTAGTTCCTGGACCATATGCCGATGGCATCGTGGGATCTGCAAGTACTTGCTCTGTAGATTTGGTGGCTAATCAAATGCAAAATTTGTTGCTAAACCAATCTACTCTCGGACAGGTTCACACCTTGTCCACTTCCACCCCGTCATCTGATGTACATAATGTGCAATCAATGAAACCATCAGGTAACCAACAACCTGGTGGTAAGAAGAAGGGGAGAAACAACCGTAAGGGTGGAAAGAATGGGAATAATAATAATAGCAATTGCAATACCCCTCGTAAGGAGAATTCCAACCCTCCTCAGGAAGGCAGAAATGATGGTGAGAAATGTAAACCTAGGCGTAAGGTGAAGTTTCCTTGCAAGCTCTGTAGGGAAGATCATCTTACTCACTTATGTCCTTGAATCGAAGAAGCATTGAAGCATTTGGCACAGAGCCCAGCTGTGTTAAAGGGTCCCCTTCCTCATCATCAAAACATGGCTTTGCATGCTCCCACCACTGGTTATGGACCTACTGAGATGGAAACGCCTTCTTCCAATACTAGTGGTTATGGATGTGTGAATATGGTTCAATCGTAGGTTAGTGTTGCCACTCGTCAACGCGATTATGGTGCACCACAACCTAATATGGGGAGTGAGCCTCCCCCTCCTTCTGACAATTCCTTGCATATCGAGAAGCCCTCTAATATGCCGTGGATATTGAAAGGTGTTCTTAAGCGCTCTACGCATAATCCTAATTCCCAAGCCACCTAGAACTACTCCATTATAGAATATTTGGGCCAAACTCCATGTGCCATGTCGGCTCTTGAAGTCTTGCAGGCTTGTCCTTCTCAAAAGCATGCCCTTTTGAGTGCGTTAGGAGTTCAGGATGGGGGGAGACCCAGTGTTATCAAGTTCGACACTACTGATGTTCAACCTCGCTTACCTTACCACATGGCTTTTCAAATCCAGGTGGCGTGCCTTCAAAATTTTGTCAAATGTACGATGGTTGATGAAGGTGCTTCTGCGTCAGTGATGTCATTAGCTTGTTGGAAAGCTCTTGGCTCTCCTGCTCTACTCACATCTAGAACCACTCTCACTGCATTCGACGGTCGCTCATTTAAGCCGCATGGAATTATCCCTTGCCTTGTTTTCTGCTTGGGAGGTAAATCTGTGCCTATTGAAGTCGAGGTGGTTGATGCGCCCATTGACTACAACCTTTTACTGGGTCGAAATTGGATGTACGCTATGAAGGCTATAGCGTCTGCTGTATTCAGAGTTATCTGCTTTCCTCATCAAGACAAGATTGTGACAATCGATCAGCTGGATTTTGTTCATCCTCCTTCCACAACATCCACGGGATCCGTAATCCCACAGGTCATTGATTCTCAGCCAAAAATTGGGAACATGGGTGTTGGTATGTAACCTTCATTGATGGGAACTTATGATTTTCCACCACCTGTGAATTTTATTGGAACCATTTCTAACAATGCGTCTCCTCCTTTGCATAATGTGTCGTTCCAAACTTCCTATTTTAATGATCCATGGACCTTACCATCCACGCGTTCTACGTCTGGATACATTATGCACGTCGGGAGGTCTATGCCATTGTCTATAGCTGAGCTTGCTTATCAACATATTCAACAAGCCACTGCAGAGCCGGATCTCTCTCCTTCTCAGACAGTTGGGGAAGATCCCGTTATGCTGCCAATTTGGGAAGCCAACTTGTCTTGTTCACACGATTGCCTTGATGATACTTTGCCTTCAGATGAAGCTATTATGGAGGCCATGTGTGGTAGTGAGAGGCCTTGGGAGGATATGAATCATTTCTCTTATTTCCTTCCCAACCTCGAGCTCACTGAGCAAGAAGAGTTTAGGATGACTCTAGCAGAGATGGTTGGTCACCTTGTGGCTCTTTTAGGGTCGCATGATATTTTTACGGAGGGCAATATGGCTAATATTTTTTCGACTACATTGATCAACATCTCTCGTACTCCTAGAAAGATCAAGAATGTCTACATCGGTGATGATTGCACTCCTGAGGAGGTTTCTATTTACACTGGATTGTTTACAGAACTTCGGGAAGCTTTCACCTGGTCATATGAGGAGATGCTAGGAATAGACCCACTCATTGTTGAACATGAGATTAGAACGTATCCTAATGCTAAACCGGTTCAACAACGCTTACGTGCTGTGAACCCTAGGAAGGGAGCCGCTATCAAGGGAGAGGTGGAGAAACTACTCAAATCTGGTTTTATCTACCCCGTTCCCCTTACCGAATGGGTGTCAAACCCCATTCCTATGGATAAGAAGCAGGGAATGATCAGTGTATGCACTGATTTTAGAGATTTGAATCGTGCATGTCCGAAAGACAATTTCCCCACTCCATTCATTGATAGGATCTTGGATGCTTGTGCGGGGAGTGAGATTTTTTCATTCATGGACTGCTTTTCGGGTTATAATCAGATCCAGATCAAATCCGAGGACCAACATAAGACAACTTTTATTTGTCCTTGGGGAATGTTTGCATATCGAAAAATGCCCTTCGGCCTTAAAAATGCCGTAGCTACATTTCAGCGTGCCATGACCTACGCCTTTCACGATCTTAAAAAGATTATGGAGGTTTTCTTGGATGATCTTCCCAGCCATTCCCAAGAGAGTGGACCACCCCAAGCACCTCCATATGATTCTCGAATGATGTATACGCTACAAAATTTGATTGAATCCCAATAAATGCATCTTCGTTGTAAGGACTAGTCGCCTTCTAGGATTCATAGTTCAAAATAGGGTATTAGAGTCGATACTTTGAAAGTGGAGGCAATACTTCGGTTTCCTCCTCTACGCAACTTGTTACAACTTCAGAGCCTCCAAGGGAGAGCTACTTTTCTACGTCATTTCATAGTCAATTATGCTAATATTACCAAAGGTTTTGTGCGCTTGTTGAAGGAAAACACACTGTTTATCTGGGATCAGCGAGCCCAGCAGTCTTTCGACGCCCTTAAGAAATCTTTGGTATCGGCCCCTGTTGTTAGTCCACCAGACTTCGCATGAGATTTTATTCTTTATGTGGCCGCGTCTCAAGAGATGATTGGCATGGTCTTGGTTCAGGTAGATGATGCACTTGTCAAGCATGATATCTATTACCTTAGTGGAAATCTAGTAGACGCTAAGCTAAGATACACTCATGTGGAAAAGCTAGCACTTGCGACTATTCATTCAGTCCAATTGTTATGACATTATATTGTGCTTAGGAAGACCACGGTCATAGCTCACCTCAATCCATTTCAGTTCGTGTTATCATGACGTCTCATAGGGGGGAAATAAAATAAATGGATTGTAATTCTTCAAGAATTCGACCTTGAGTTTGCTTCGACGAAATTAGTTAAATCGTTGGTGTTTGCTGAGCTTATGTATGACCTCCCAAGACTTGATGAGGATGTCATCCATGAAGATTCCTTTGTGGACAAACACTTGTTTCTTATCTCATCAAAGGACCCTTGGTATGGGGATATCATCATATATCTCCAAACTTTGAAGTTCCCTTCGCATTATTCATGGGACGAGCGACAACGTGTGAAACATCGCACTAAAGATTATTCTATCTTCGGCGACACTTTGTATCGCCGGGGAAAGGATTCTATTCTCCGTCATTTCTTGACTCATGAAGAAGCGGAGCGCATGCTGAATGATTGCCATGCTAGGGCGTGTGGCGGTCACTTATCCGGGCTTGCTACAGCCCAACGTATTATGCGAGCTAGTTATTTTTGGCCTTCCATCTTTAAGGACTGTGTTAACACTGTGAAGAGATGTCACCCTTGCCAGGTGTTTTCTCGGAACATACGCTCGCATCCAGTGCCCCTTCATTCGGTCGTCACCATCGGTCCCTTCACCAAGTGGGGGGTGGATTTCATGGATTGCAAATCAGCCTCGGATGGGGGGCATCACGATATCATAATGGCCGTGGACTATTTTTCCAAATGGGCTGAGGCCATGCCTACCGTTAAAGCCGACGGTGCTACTGTAGCCCATTTCGTGTTCAATTAGATCATTACTCGGTTCAGTATTCCGAAAGCGATTGTCACTGACCATGGCAGTCACTTTCAGAAGAAGATGATGGAGGATTTGTCTCTCAAGCTTGGGTTTTTTCAAGAACACTCATCTTCATACTATCCCCAAGCGAATGGTTAAGTTGAAGCAGTTAATAAGTCTTTGAAGACCATCCTCCAGCGTATCATCCAACAAAAACAAAGTAAGAATAATTGGCACATTATGTTATATCCTGCTTTGTGGGTGTATTGAACCGCAGTCAAGATTGCCATTGAGTTCTCACCATTTCAGCTAGTACATCGTGTGGAGTTGATTTTACTGATTCAATGCGAAATCCCTTCGCTTAAACTAGCCATAGAGCTCCTTCCTGATACGACGGATATTGAGCAACGTTTGGTCCACCTTGAGCAGCTTGACGAGCAACGTTGAGATGCCGCCGTGGCTATAGAAGCCAATAAACGACGTGTCGAGGTTTAGTACGGTAGGTCTGTCCGTCCTCGACAGTATGCTAAAGGTGACTTGGTCCTCTTGTATGACCAAGCTAAAGAACCCCTGGGGGCAGACAAGTTTATTAATCCCATGTGGCACAGTCCTTACATTGTGAGGCGTGTCCTCGAAAAAGGAGCGTATGAATTAGAAGACTATGAAGGGAATGTTTTGAAGGATCCTAGAAATGGGCTCTACCTCAAGCGGTATTACGCTTGAACCTTTGGTTCGAGCTAGTGCCCTTTGTATACTATTGTATAGTTATTTCTCTACATAGTTTAGCTTGCTTTTGGTTTTCGGTTCTACTGATTAGCTTCCGTTTGATTGACAGATGTCAGCAGAATTTCCTATGTTAGGTTTCGCGGATGGTGTTAGCCGTCACACGCAGTAGCTTGCTTCTGCTTCCTGGGTTATTTATTCACCTCACCATCTAGTTGTGTCCTCAGGAGGTGCCTATCTTGGTCCTACATCTAATAACATGGCTGAGTATAGTGCCGTGATTGAGCTACTTCACGATGTTATTTTATATGGTGTCCAGTCTTTAGAAGTCCTCCTGGATTCACAACTGGTTTTGTCTCAGTGGAATGGTCAGTACTGCGTAAGAGACCCTATACTACTACGAAAATTCCTAAAGGTAAGACTCTTGGAGTGACATTTTGTTTCAATTACATACATTCATGTTCCAAGAAGTGTTAACCATATATCTGATGCATACGCTAACTATGTATTAGATAGGCATTCGTCATACCCACATTGAAGCACACAAATAAAAGAGACATCCATACATTTGTACATACACACATATAGTAGAACCGGAGAACCAAGGTTTATAAATAAATATGTCAAAAAATGGTAGTTTCATACAAAACTGGAGCCCGTAGCCCTCAAAAATATACATATCGATACAAAAATGAGATCCTGAGATATCTACTCCCTACGAGGAGGCCTAGCTGTCGCCCCGACAGGATGTGTCTCATAAAAATACTGAACTGCATTGGCTATCCACTATAGCAGTCGCACCCAGTTACTCGGAACCCCCACTACGTGGCACTGCATATCCTCAGGTAGTCGTGCCACCTCTATCTGTGGTACCCTGGAATCCATTCGAGATAGGTTGCCCCGCAAAGTCTGTAGAGTGTGCTCTACTGCAACACCTCCTGCCTCTTCATCCCTGCCCCGACGATGATGTCTCGGGAAGCCATCGGGTCTCACTGGGCCCTTTTCTGCAAACAAATAGTCAAACCTTAGCATATGATACTACACCAAAAAAGTTTTTTGCATTTACATCTATAATAAAAAATCCCTAAAAATTTAATAACAAAAACCGAAAAGCAGTATTCACCAATGTCTCTGAACACTGCATCTGGTGGAAACAACATCTCTCGATCCTGGCGGAATTCTATCCTTGCATAGGGGTAGTCCTCTATAGCAATGACCTGTCGGTCCCACCAGTGAAAGAAATCCTCAGTATATGGTGATTCCAGACAGCCACCACCCTGTCGTGTCAAGATCTCTGCCCACCGGGTGAGGGTTGGATCGTGGAGACTATGAGGAGGGACTTCAACCCTTGGACTGAGCACCCGAACTCACTCAAAGAAGAAGTTGCACAAAATACTACCATACCCGAATTTTTTGGTCATCCCCTGCTTGGACTCTGTCAGTTGGGTCTTCATAGACCCCAGTAGCGTGGTACACCAGTCGAATACCATAGGCTACATACACTGTGATGCATAGAACATCACTGTCCTAAATGCCTGGTGTAGAGCTTTTGAACCAGTTATCCACACTAAGGTAGCCACAATAATCTTCATACTCAGATTTACTATGGCTCTAATGGGCACCTGACGCCCCACTGCCCGAGTATTTGCGGTAAAATACCGCTCTATATAGTTGAGGATGGTGATCCCACCACCCACAGTACGAGACTGAAGGCTTGCCACCTAACCTCGGCGGGACAAACTAGTAATGAAGTAGATATCTTCCACTTCTATTGTGAGGATTTGCCCATATAGATTGAAGTTATGTGCATCAACATCCCAGTAATCTATCAAGCGGTGGAGTAATAGGTTTTGGGCCCTCAAACCCCCTATACTCCAAAATTTATACAACCCACATGCTTGTAACGCTTGCTATGCTTGCACATCGTTGCGGATGGCCTCATCCACTTGGTCATGTTCCCTCTCTCTCCACTCTAGAACCATCCTGGAGTGAGAAAAAACCAATATTTTAGTCACTTTCATTTTCAAAATCAACTTCACGGCCGTTCCCGCAGGAAAATTTGCTTGCAGTGGTGGGTACACGCAGTCAACCTGTGCGTTGACTGCGAGTATGGTGCCCTACTCACGACCCGCATAGTAATAGCCCGCGAGTAGTGCTTGTTAACACCCAAAAAGTGCTCACTACCTCATCTACCCCATTATGTGACTCATTTGTCCACATTTCCTACCATAAAAGCCTCCAAAACCTTAAAATCCCATTAAAAAGCCTCCAAAAGGCCACCAAACCACTAAAAAAGCCTCCAAAAGGCCAAAAAACCCCTTTTTTCCCCCAAAATAATCCAAAATTCCTCCAAAATAGCAAAAACCCTCTAAAAAGGGAATAAAAATACAAAAAAAAGAGGAAAAAGAGGGAAAAAGAAGGAAAAAACCCTATACAGCTAACCTAAACCATATGGTTCCCAAAACCATGGGCCAACACTCCACCACTAAAAACCTATAAATAGGTGATGGAGGCTCCTCATTTCATATCCACAGTCAAATACACCCTTACTCTGCCAAAATCACTCTTGAAACCCTAGCTCACCCTTGAGCTACTTTCACCCTTGAGTGCCCCTTTTGGCCCATTTCCAACCCTTTTGGAGAAAGAGAAGGAGCAAAGATGGAAGCTTGGAAGCAACCCTCCTGGACTGCTGCAAGAGCTCCACCAACCTTCACATTGAATGTATAATTAATACAAAAACTCTTTTTATTATCTTGTCTTTTTTGTTTTATGCACATGTTTAGAATAATTACCATTTTACTGTATTGTCTTTCATTTAATGTTTTTCTGAACTGCTACTAAGGAGTCCCTTCTCCTTAGTAGGTGCTCATTTGCACAAGCTAGGGTGAAAACCCTAGCTACAGTTTTGGCGACTCCCCTTGTGTTCCTTTGAATTTCTGGTTATAGTTCTACATATTTTCAATTTTCTGCAATATTTTCCTGTTTTTTCCTTTCGGCTGTCCCTTTTGGCTGCCGTAAACCGCGTCTTTTACCCCCGCAATTGCGTTCCGACCGCATCTTTCAGGTATTTACCTGCGATTCGACCATGGCTCTTAGACTATTTCCGGCGACCTACCGACAGATTCAAGTTTGTTACCTGCGATCCGACCGCGGCTATTAGCTTGTCTGTTGCGATTCGACTGCGGCTGTTAATCCTTTTCCCGCGGCCCGCTTGCGTCTTTCAGCCATTTTTCTACAACCCGCCGGCGTCTTTCGGCCATTTTCTCGCATCTCGCTTGCGGCTTTCAGCCATTTTTCTGCAACCCGTCGGCATCTTTCAGCCATTTTCCCGCATCCTGCTTGCGGCTTTCAGCCATTTTTCTGCAACCCGCCGGCGTCTTTCGGCCATTTTCCTGCGTCCCGCTTGCGGCTTTCAGCCATTTTCCTGCAACCCGCCTGCGTCTGTCGGCCTTTTTCCCGCGTCCCGACTGCGGCTTTCAGCCATTTTTTTGCAACCCGCTGGCGACTTTTGATCTATTTCCCGCGGTCCGACTGCATCTTTCAGCCAAAATTCCGCAACCTGTCCGCGACTGTTGAGCTGTTTCCCGCGGTCTGACCGCCCAGATTTTCCACAGACCCACAGTCTATTTTCTGCACTTTTTTCCTTGTTTTGAAACTAGCACTTTGCTGCAATATTTTCTGCACTTGCACAGCCATCTGTCCTACCTGCAGCAATACTTCCCTACAGCCTTTTCTGCATTTTTTATTTCTGTTCCATTTATAGAATATTTTTTAAAACAATTTCAGCGTTTTAATTGAAAAAGAGAAAAATTTTCATTTCAAAGTTTAATTTCTATATTGTTATTTTTAGTTAGAAAGTTTCCCACCCCGTGGCACTTTTCCTTGGGTTCATCATCTCACATGCACACACTCTGTCACCTAATTCAATTGAGCCCTAAAATACTACTTAACACAACCAACATTCTAACCTCACTTGGGGAATAGGATCGGATCGGGGGGATAGTCATCCAAATAACACCCCTCGGTTGCTTACACTTGAGACATAGTTGTTGTCCATTAGGGAACCAAAATCCCCTAGTATTTTTTGGCATGGTCACAACCAGTTTATCAGAGGGCCTCTCCCCTAGGAGGGTTGAAGTCGCCAAACTGGTTCCGGAGGCCTGAGTGGAATACCGCACTCCATTCAGTAACCGAAGGCTACCTTTCGCAGTTCTCGGGGTATCACCCATATGGGGATACCGCAGCAATAGAACCAAATGGCAGATTCACCTTTTCTGGACATGTCATGAACGGGGTATCTTAGTTTCCTTTCTTCTAGGATTGACTACCCGATGTCCCTCCTGGTAGGGGGATATCTTTAGCCACTTGGATCTACTATCCATATTATCTGACTTGGATTCACCTTGCAGAGGATATGTCTATTTGAGTTAGAATACTATGTAGCTAGGTGTTTGCATGCTCCCTTACCTCCTTTTGGTCTAGCGAGTCCACTATTTTTATTTTTTAGGAAATCTGCTGCTTGTTGGTATTCTGACCATTTTTGTTGATACTCCACTTATTGTAGCACAGCTGTTACAGTAAGTGTTTTGAGTTGGTTGTTGGCCTGAGTGCCATATTTTTTGAGCTATCCTTCTGCACACTCGGTTGCATTAGGGTTTTTGAGCTATTTTTCACTCAACACAACCCCCAGATACTTGACACCATCTGTCACCATTGAGTCCCCGAGACATTTTCGGTGCCTCCGGAGCAATCCCCCACAGCACGGTTCACTTGACACCTCCCGTCATAGACATAGATCTTTATCACTTGATACCACTCATCATAGATCTCGAGCCTTGTCACTTGACTCCATTCGTCAATGGCATAGAACTCCATCACCCGAGCTAGACGCCCCTTATTTTACCTCTGATTTTGAGGGAGAGTCTGAGAACCCAATTTACACTGCACCAACCAACCCCATGGCTGGCATGACTTCCACCCCTTTCTTTGTAGGGACCATTGGTGGAGCATCCACCACCACACCAGCTACCACACCTACTTTAAGTATGCCCTCGATGGGGCCCACATCTACCATTCTGATCACTGTACCCATTCCAGTAGCTAGCATACCTATCGCCACTCCATCAGTGACTCACACTACCCTTGGCAGTGCAGGACCATCCCATACCACTTTCGTCCTTCCACTTGGGGGCAACATCCCGAACCCAACCCCTCCACTTGGGGGCATTGGCCCCAACATGGTCACACCCACTAGTATGTCACATCCTTCTACTAGTTTTCCATTCATGGCTAGCCTCAACCTTCCTGACCTAGCTAGACTGACTAACGATGCCATCAGACATGACCCTGCGTGGCCTCACATGCCTACCAAGCTCCCATCCGACATCCCTAAGTTTGAGGGCAAGGCAGGTGAGGACCCCCAAAACCATATTATGTCCTTCCATCTATGGTGTTCCTCCAATTCCATAGTGGACGACTCTGTCTTCCTCCATCTGTTACAGCGCACCCTCACTGGCTCTGCAGCTAAGTGGTACATCGAGCAACCCCATGGGACCCATGCCACCTTTACCTCCCTTGCCTCGACTTTCCTGTACTTCTTTCAGTTACCTGTCCGCTATGACACGGGAGTTGAGATCCTACTGTCTTGCAGACAGAACACGGCTACCCACATCACTGACCGCATTCATGAGTGGCGTCGACGCCGCAGCCTCTGCAAAATCAAGTTAGATGACCGTATCTTCTTAGATTGGTTTCTAAAATCCCTCCTTCTTGTCATTGCCAAGGATGTGGCATCCGAACGACCCCAGTCCGAAGAAGAGGCCATCCTCAAAGCCCAGCAATTTGACCTCATTTATGCCCAGTCGGGTTATCTATATACCATTATAGCTGACGCCCCTCGTGGTGATTCCTCCCAACACAATTCGCCGGGGGCATCCCATGCCGTAGACGGCATCATTGGCCATGTTACCTCGCATCCCCAACCTTTTTCCATAGCACGTCCTAGCCATGGCCCCGACCTTTCGCGAGCTACATCTCAATCCGGAGCAACCAATTCGTATGCTCCCATGACACATCACCACCATTCCCATGGACCCTCCTGTCCACCTCAGTGCTTTGGTCATGAATCCCCTGCTTACGCACCCCCAGTCGCACCTCAGCCATATTACCACCCACAAGCTGCACCAGCTCCTATGTCCTCTCAAGCCCAACCTACTTATTACCCACCACAGGCAGCCCCTGCGGTAAACCCACAACCCGTTCCGCAGATGTATTAGCAACCCCCACAAGGTTCAGCACCTGCGTAGCCTCCCCCTACTTATTATCCACCACAGCCTGCTCTCGCACCTACACAACCCCAGAACCAACCTGCTGCCCAAGGGAAAGTGTACGCCCAACAGAATCCGCAGCAGAACCAAAACAACCAGCGCCAACAGGGCCAACAAAACCGTGGCAAAGGCCGTAACCGTGGGAAAAAACCCCCTCCAAATCAAGGCGGTCAACCTCCCAATCCCCCAAACAACAATAACGTGGCACCTGCCAACCAAAACTCTAATCGGCCGCCCAAGCAGGCAAAAAATCCTAATTTGCGAACAAACCATCCTTGTTCTATTTGCGGGGTCTATGGCCACTATACACATGCTTTCCCACATTTGGAGCGAGCTCAGGAACTCTGGACTGATGATGCCCATCGCCAAGGGCACGGGGCTCCTTAGGTGCCACCCAACCCCCGACCCCCTTAGCAGCAACCTTTGGTGCTGCAAAACCCCTTACCAACCCAAGGTGTAGTGAACACTCAGCTGTTCGCTCCCCCTCAAGGCAACGCACTGTAAAATTAGTCACAGCAGATCTAATGAACAAGTAAATCAATCACAATAGATGAACATAGAAAATATGGTGCAAAACTGTGCAAAACATGCAACAGTGCTCAATATCCCAGTAAGGGTGAATGATTACAATAGAATACAGTTTCAATGACTAAGCAATTCGAATTGCCTAAGTAGGTCATTCGAATCACTGAATGGAGTAGCTTGACTCCAACTAGGAGTCCTCATCATCAATCAGTAGTGGTCATCAATGCACAAGAACCAGTCATCCAGGTGTCAATCTGAGTCTAACTGAGTGTAACAAGTGTAACTGAAGTGTGTAGCACTGATTAAGGGAAGGAGGCTCAGTGGGGGGCGCATCGGAGGCTAACTGAAGTCAGAACAAGTCATCTAGTCAATCTGGAGGTCCAACGGAAGTGAAACAGTCAGTCGGGAGTGAAACTAGCCTCAAATCAGGGAGAATCGGAGCTAACTGAGTGTAACTGAAGTGGAACTGCAGTGGTAGGTGAACAAGTGCGCCCTTCTCTGGAAGTAGGTGAGAAGTGGGCGCCTTTCAGCCTAGGAGGGCTAAAACTCTGAAGTAAGTGGCTCCCGGGTGCTAGAATAAGGTGGCTAAGGTGCTGGAGGCATCAAAATGGTGACTGGGATGCTTGCAAAGTGCATGCAAGTGCATGCAAACCCTAGAATTTGCATGCAAACCCTAATTGCATGCAAGATCCTGAAAAAGATGATGTGGATATCCGAACATGCACCACCACAACAACAGATCACTTATGCCGCTCCTGATCAACCCATGTTAGACTTAGGTACCCACCACTTGTTAATGATGTCAACCTCCAAACCCGTCGGAACCAATATGGCTCCACCCCTGAAGCCTCTCCCACTAATAAAAACACTAACGTTCATCCCACTGATTAGACGTTATGTATACCCCCGGCTCCACTCGATGGCACCTCCAAAGTATCTTGCTTCCCACTTCGTCGCATCAACAATAACCCCAATGCTCGCGCTGCGTCAAATTACAACATTGTAGATGACTTAGCCCAATCTCTCGCAGCCATGTCTGCGTTAGAAGTCTTAAAAAACTGTCCTTCACAGCGCAAGTCTTTGCTCTCCGCCATTGGTGCTATTGACCCAAATGATTCACAATTGATGGCCTTCGATTTGGACCAGTCCGAACCATGCCGGCCTTCCACTTTAGCGTTCCAAGTTTCTGTTTCCGTTCCAAATCTTGTGATCCATCGGTGCATTATCGATGAAGGTGCCTCTACATGCGTTATGTCCACATTCGTTTGGCAGAAGTTGGGATCCCCTACTCTCCAGCAGTCCACCACTACGTTGCGAGCCTACGACGGCCGTTCGACTCAACACCAAGGTCTCTTAGCTAATTTCCCCGTCCAGTTGGCTGGTAAAACCGTGCTCATTGACATAGAGGTCATCACTTCCCAACTTGATTATAACCTCTTACTTGGCCGCAGCTACATGTATTCCATGCGAGCGGTTGCCTCATCCGTTTTTCATGCCATGATGTTCCCCCATGACAGACGCATGGTCAAGGTCGACCAACTCACCTATTACGATCCCAATGCCCCCGCTGCACCCAAAAATGTTCTCCACATGGTTGAACAACCTATTTGTGGTGCAAATACCTCGTTTGTTTCCTCCGTGGGACCCGGACTTTACTCAGATACGCTGATGACCTCAACATTCCAATCCATTCCATCCCCGTCACCCACGACCGAAGTATCTGACCTATGTACCCTTTCCCACAATACACAAACACCCACCAATCAACCGCCCTTGTTACCCAAACCACCATTGGTACCTAGTCACATTGGTGTTACACCCATCCACACAATCCCCTTCCTATTCCCTCCCTCGGGCGTTGTAAGTGCCCCGATTATGGCTACTCTTATCCTCCCCGGGTTAACCTTGGGATTACCCGTGTGGTATATTTCACCTCTCGTTCCCCCGTAGACACCAAATGTCGTCCTACAACTGGTGCAACCCATTGCCACTACTAGTCAACCACCTCCTGGTGTCACTTCCCCTTCGTCATCTACAAATCCCCTTCCTCTTATCAATCCCATTGGGGGCAGAGGCCCACAACCATACACTGCTGTACCCTCACCCAAAACAGTTACAACCCCCCCGGTGTTTCATGCTCCCCCCAAATGCTCGTCGTGTGATGAGTTAGGCCATCCGACTCATCAATGTCCACACTTACCTGCATTACAGGAACACATGCAAATGCTTGACGACGACCCCAACATCTCGGTTGTTGAACTCGATCCAACCCCTAAGACTTGTGATAAATCACTCCGTACCAACCACCCTTGTGCAATATGTGGTATTTACGGCCATTACTCATATCACTGTCCTGATATCCCAGATTACAGAGTAGCTCTCTACGAGATGAATAATTTGGACCTTGAGATGGCACCCCCCACAATTGAGGAGATCCACCCCCCAGTATCAGCCTCAGCCGGCGAGATTAACACCATTTATATGATCTCTTCGACTACCACTCCCTCGTCAACCGATTTGACAACTCAAAGTTTCCGCAATGATGAAGAGATTCTAGAGGCTTTCACTGCCCCGGATTATCCCTGGGACGACATGCACCATCATTCCTATTTCCTCCCAGAAGACTCCTCCTCTACCACAGCAACCCAATTTGCGGTTGAGTCCAAAGATTTCCTTCCCACCAAAGTGGACTGGTTTAAGGATCCCATTCCTGCTCCTGATGCCTTTGAGGAGGGTAACATGGCCAACATCTCACCCACAATCCAAATTGATATCGCTGCCCTAGGAGGTACCCTTGAACTCATCACTTTAGGAACCTCCTGTAGTGAATATGAGATCGGAGAGTACAAGAAATTTTCCAAGAGTTTTGTGATGTCTTTTCCTGGTCCTACAACGCAATGCCTGGTCTTGACCCCACTATCATCGAGCACCACATTGACACCTCTCAGTTAGGGGGCATAATAAATTACCTTGACCCTGGGATAGGGGGCATGATCAACCATTTTGAACCTTCCCCATCACATCTATCTTAGCACGTCCATGACCCTCTTGTTCAAACCAACACATATGTGATCCACAATCATAAACCCCATGCACATAGCATGGGGGCAATTCATTAACCCTGCTCACTTTTTCACATGCATGATCTCAACCATTTTTGAGGTCACATGTCACTTGTATATATGATTTGATTCGATACACCTAGTATTTTTCCCCCGCGGGTCATCATTTCTCCCCACCACTGCATCCTTGGCTTGGTGGGCTCACCTTTATTTGCAACCCATTTTTAACCTAGTTATTTCCTTTAACCATTCCGGAGTCCTTATGACCTCCGTGTTTCACACCATTTGCACCACCGGATTCATATTTCCGTGCTCGTGATGATGCTTGAGATCATTTCTCGCTCTCAGTAGGACCAATATCAACATTGTGTCCCGACACCTTGTCGCCTCGGTTTGCATGCCACATCGGCCGTAGCCCGTTTTTGATATACCTTATATCATCAGATTCATTTTTCCGAGCTCGTGATGATGCTTGAGATCATTTCTCGCTCTCAACCCCATATTTTTTTTTGGGGTATTTTTTTCAAAATGCCCCCCGTTGCCTCGGTTTGCGTGCCACATCGGCCGTAATCCATTTTTGACACTTTTTATATCGTTGGATTCATTTTTCTGAGCTCGTGATGATGCTTGAGATCATTTCTTGCTCTCACCTGGTACAGTTTCAACATTGTGTCCCGACACCTTGCTGCCTCAGTTTTCATGCCACATCGGCCGCCATCGGATTGTTCCACGTTTTTACATGATCCATTCACTCCTGTCATACTGCAATTATTTCGTTATTTTTCCACCATTCATTATCCCACAAGGAGGCCCACCAGTGTTCCCCCCCCTACCCTCGTTCTTGGTCATCATCAATGTTCCTTGATTGAGCACTTCCTCCTTGCCTGGCCATTCCTTTTGTTTGGTATAATTTTATCCCTTTTTCGGGCCGGACAAGTCCTTTACGAAAAAGGCACTTAGGGAGTTTCTGTTAAGCTCTTTTCTGACTCCTAAAACAATGAAAAGATCGCCAAGCAATCTTGCTTCCTTTCATGCTCATTAAAGTACCTGAAAGGGCATCTATCTGGTATAAGTTTAACCCTTTTCCAGACCTGGTAGACTAATTACGAAAAATGAATACTCT
This sequence comes from Larix kaempferi, assembly GCA_027924585.1. Taxonomy (NCBI): domain Eukaryota; kingdom Viridiplantae; phylum Streptophyta; class Pinopsida; order Pinales; family Pinaceae; genus Larix; species Larix kaempferi. The sequence continues at coordinate 5,596,159 of BSBM01000606.1, read as the reverse complement.
AGTCACACCAGCTAGAAGAGTTCTTCATTGCATCCTTTTATGCTTCTTCGGGCCTTGGAGACTAACACACGAAAAAGCAACCCCCTGGAGTCTTCTTCTCGCTTTTAGACTCTCTAAAATTGAAAGCAACCACGAGCATGAACTATCCTGGGCTCGTACAAATCCACACGACAGTACCATTCCATTATTTTAGAGTCTTCTTATCGCTTTCAGACTCCCTAAAATTGAAAGCAATCACGAGCATGAACTGTCCTGGGATCATATAAATCCACACGATAGTACCATTTTACACACACTTCTTCTAGTTCCTTAACCCATGAAGAAGTCCCCCCGTGCCTCTTGGCACTATGATCGATCATCTTGGCAGCACCCCAATCAAGTCACCTTTGTTCAGAGTAGTCTGCAGTCTCCTACCATTTTACACCGGCTTGAGTATCCCTCATCCCAGTCACTATCCTCGATCCAGTACAACTATGATCCTTTTCCCACCAGTCAGTTTCATATGCTGCCCGATCGTCCCCACCATCATACTCTGAACAAAGGAAGTTTGAGTCCACCCACTCTACTTGCCCAGTTATCCCCCACAGTATGTTTGTCCTACCATCAGTACTCTCACACTTTCGTTTTCCACCTCGCGCTCCTATCAAGGAACCATCATTGCCTTGATAGTTGCAGGTCTCCCTCTGTCGACGACAGCCCCTCTATTCCAGAGGATAGACCCAGAGGTCCCTGCACCTTGGACCCATCACCATCTATGGTGAGTGCCTACGGACCATTTTGAGAGGAGTCATCATTGCCTCTCCGAGTGGTTGTTTCTCACATGCTCGACTTCAACACCTTGATCGCATCGTTGAGAATCGCGTAGGGTTTATTTCCCTTCAGTTATTGGTCGAAGACCCCGGATTTCCCCCGACTCTAGCACATTGGTGAGTCACTTCGGAATGCCCAGTTATATGTTCCCGTGGATGTCCGGGTTGCGTTGGTGATTGTATTCGGTAGCCATCCAGTTATATGCTTCCTTGAGTACCCAGTTCAGTTCCAGTTCCGTGTACCATTGAGGATATGACTCCTCGTCACTATGCTCCAACAGCTCATCAGTTCCTCTGGTACCCCACTCAGTAGCACTGTTGTTATTCCAGTGTATCAGTTCTTCAGCTCAGACATGGTCATCCCAGTAGTATGTCCTAGATTTGTGTCCCCTCTGGACCCTTATGATGTACACAGTGGTTCTCTATGTATCTTCTAGGTCCTCCTTGTTCGGGCCTCACAGTTATTTTTTATGTATCTTGATACGAGCATGGGTATGCCCGCCTCGTCCATATATTGAGATTCTTCCTCATTCATTATTTGAGGCCATGTATATTTCAGGTCCCCATATTTTGGACCCCATTGTTCTTATTATTCTATATCTTGATACAAGCATGGGAATGCCCGCCTCGTCCATATGTTCAGATTGTTACTCATTCATTATTGAGGTCATGTACTTTCATTTTTTGCAGTTTGTTCGAGACCGTTGTTCCGGGCTCTAGTTTGTTTCTTCTCTTCTCCACACCCTAGGAAAACCATACAAGACTTATGATGTCTATCGGCCATACGATGAGCTCCTGCCCTCACACATCAGGGGGCAATCTGTTAACACCCAAAAAGTGCTCACTACCTCATCTACCCCATTACATGACTCATTTGTCCACATTTCCTACCATAAAAGCCTAGAAAACCTTAAAATCCCATTAAAAAGCCTCTAAAACCTTAAAATCCCATTAAAAAGCCTCTAAAACCTTAAAATCCCATTAAAAAGCCTCCAAAAGGCCCAAAAAGCCTTCAAAAGGCCACCAAACCATTAAAAAAGTCCCAAAAGGCCACCAAACCATTAAAAAGCCTCCAAAAGGCCAAAAAACCCCCTTTTTCCACCAAAATAATCCAAAATTCCTCCAAAATAGCAAAAACCCTCTAAAAAGGGAATAAAAATACAAAAAAAAGAGGAAAAAGAGGGAAAAAGGAGGAAAAAACACTATACAGCTGACCTAAACCATATGGTTCCCAAAACCATGGGCCAGCACTCCACCACTAAAAACCTATAAATAGGTGATGGAGGCCCCTCATTTCATATCCACAGTCAAATACACCCTTACTCTGCCAAAATCACTCTTGAAACCCTAGCTCACCCTTGAGTGCCCCTTTTGGCCCATTTCCAACCCTTTTGGAGAAAGAGAAGGAGCAAAGCTGGAAGCTTGGAAGAAACCCTCCTGGATTGCTACAAGAGCTCCACCAACCTTCACATTGAAGGTATAATCAATACAAAAACCCTTTTTATTATCTTGTCTTTTCTGTTTTATGCACATGTTTAGAATAATTACCATTTTACTGTATTGTCTTTCATTTAATGTTTTTCTGAACTGCTACTAAGGAGTCCCTTCTCCTTGGTAGGTGCTCATTTGCACAAGCTAGGGTGGAAACCCTACCTACAGCGCCGAAGCCATTTAGGGATTGGCCAAACTAAAAATCCAACCACTAAAATTTGAAATAAAAGCATTAAAATTAAAGTTATGGATGAGACCACCAACCTGCTCCGGACGGTTCGATGAACGAACGCATGTATCTCCCAGAGTCGGTAGTTGAACCTCGAGGTGAAAACTAACCACAAAGTTCCAAATGGGTGAATAGTAAAAATGAATTGTACATTGTAAATTTTTGTTACTATTTATAATTTTCAAAACCCACTTGTTTATAGTTTTCACCATTTTACATCGTTTTGGACTAATATAATGTCTTGGAGTAGCATGTTTTGATCATATTTCTTCGGCGAGAGTTGTTTTGGACCATTTCGGGCCTACGACATGTATATTTCACACCCGACATATAGCTTAGATGCCATATTCACATGCATTATGCATTTGACCTTTTGACCATTTTCATAAACCCTAGGTACGACCCCGCTTCATAACCGACATGGAACCTTCACACTGTTATAGAAGTGTCGTTATGTGGCAGTAGGGCCTTTCCAAACATGGGTACCCTAGTTAGACCCCCTTTATGCATTATGGTGTCCATGCCATTGTTTGTCGTTAGGATAGGGAGTCCTTTATAGTCACACCATGACTTTACGATGAAGACTCATACTCTACTTTATCTTATGCTAGTCATCTCCCATAAGGAATCCCTCATTTATATCAGATTGTGATTGCATTGCATCATCCTTCTTGTTGCTTGAGCCTTGTGTCGGCTCCCACTCACCCAGTTGTTAGCCTGGTGCCTGAGCACTTTTTCCTTGTCGAGCCCTGTAGAGCATCCATTTATCCTTCACAATTTGATGACCTTTTGACCCTGAGGGAACACCCCCTAGAGTGTCCACATCCTGCACACGCTTCCTTGCATTGATCATAGGTATGTTCCATTGCTTGGGACTAGTATGATAGCTATTTGACACTCGTTCCCTCACTTGTTGTACTATAAGCAATTTTATTCTTTTTCAATCTTTTCCAAATATGAAAAAGACCAAAAAAATCAAATATTCCAAAAAGCTGGACGGGATTATGGTTACTACTTCTTATTGGAAGTTGTTGTGTCGCCTTTGAACAGAGCATTCATTCCACTCTATACATTATGAGTCGGGACGATAGTTGGACCTTAGGAGATGTACTTGTTTCTCAGTTTCTCCACCGAATTGTTAAGCTTCTAGTCATTATGGAGCCCTCTGTGATGCCTCCTGTATCGCACAGTTTATATTGAGTCTATGCTGCCTGAGTCTATCCATCTGCTCATGCTCTTGTTGAAAGGAAGTCCTGAAACCAGAGTCGGCCACTCCTCAGATTTCTTGACTATTGCATGTCGTCCATCCTTATTGAGTGAGTCCATTTCACTTGAGATCTTCCAAATCTTTCAGCATAGCTAGTACCTCGCACTGGTTGATGGGGGATGCCTTAATGCCCTCCTTCCAGTGAGTCTGGTTCCGTCGACTTCAACCCATTTATTCTAGGATTTGAGGCTTAGTGTTCGGTTGAGTACGTTGAGGTTTGTATTCATTAGTGGCAGGTTTTCTCGCCATCGACAATTTTGGGAATACATCAATGTCCCCTGATTGATGGATTCATCCTAGTGTTCGATTTCAACACATCTATTCACACTCTAATGATTGTACTCTGTGCCTTGATGCCCATTTTCATTATTGGTGGGTTATCTCACATCTGTTAACGGTATACATCATTGACCGGTAATCAGATGATGTCACATTAGGTTCGACTTCAACTCCTTTATTCACTTGATGAGACTTGCACCGTCGAAGACTTGTAGAAGACCCTAGACAATAGTGGCATTCAGTATGCTACTCATGACTTTGACTTTACATCTGAGATACCATCTCTCAGATATCAACAGTTTGTACCTCCAGTTTGCACCAGTTGTTTCCTTTTCAGTAGGAAACCATATCTTACTATAGAGGGATCATGGATATGATCACTTATGACATGTATTCACTATGTACAACCTATTCATGGCCATTGTATCAGATTGTTGTACTATACCAACATGTATTCAGGGATACTATTGTATTATGACAAGTGAGTTGCTCTTTCCACTTGTGTCTCCATCACTCCATTTCTAAGTTTTATAATGTATTTCGGCCATCATAGCATCAGTCTCTGACCTCACACATTAGGGAACATCTGTTACAACGTAATCTTCCACCTTGTGAGCATCAACACCCTTTGGCCTATAAGATCCATTTCACTGACTCAGATCCAGTTTATAACCTTCAGACACACTATTTTGTTCATTTTTTCCCTGTACACTAGCTGCATCATTACAGTTGGCATACCCATGAGTTGCATCACTATAGCCCACGGGTAGCATGTAAAATGGTAAAAATCACTAGTTAATTACTTTTTATTCCCAAAAAGCAGTCATAGGGTGACCTTTGGCCCTCCATTTTCCCCGAAATGCCTCAATGTGTCCTTTCACTTACCTTTGGAAGGACTATATATTGAGCACATATGGCTTATGGACAGGAGGAGAAAGAAGAGCAAGAGAACTCTAGTGGATTTTTGCCTTATCTTGAGTCTACACTCATTGATCATTGTAGTGTGAACCTTTTATGTTCACCTTCCAAACTCCTATCATAGTTTGAGTTTTCCATTCCATGGAGGATTGAAGTGGTGGAGGCACAAGTGGATTGATCCAGATCTTGGTTCAGATTGGTTGCCAGCAAGAGGTCGTATCACATTGTACTTCTTGTTATTTATTAATAGAAATACTCATATTCTTGTCCATTAATGTTGTGAATGTTGTTTACATTACATTGGGTTACATTTACTTATAATATCGTGGACCATTTCTATTGATGATGTTAATGTTGTTTATATGTTACATGTGCTTGTTGTATATTGGCTGTCAAGACTAATTTGCAGGTTCAAGTGCACATGTGGAAAATCTCCAACGGGGATCTACATCAAACGTTTGGATTGAGGTTGGTTACATTCTCCATTATCTTAGCATTGTCATTTATATAGCATAGTTCTGAGAGTTGAGTTAATTTTTGGTAGTCAGCTGTTTGTTGTGGTCTACCCCAAGCCATAGTGAGTTTTCTCCAACACACTGTACCTATCAATAAAAAACAAGGCACTCTCCGTGTTTGCACGGATCTTCACGATCTTAATCATGCATGTCCCAAAGACAACCTTCCCCACACCCTTCATCGACCAACTCGTTGACGCTTGTGCAGGACATGAAGTCCTTTCCTTCATGGATGGCTTCTCCGAATATAACCAAATACACATCCGAAAAGAAGACCTATATAAAACTACTTTCACTACCCCATGGGGCACCTTTTCCTACCGGGTTATGCCTTTTTTTCTAAAGAATGCAGGTGCCACTTTCCAACGAGATATGACATACTGCTTCCACGACCTGACTCACATCATTTTGGTCTACCTGGATGACCTCACAGCTCGCTCAAAGGAACGGTCCAACCACTTAGATGACCTCCAGCAAGTCTTCCTGCATTGTCGCAAATACCGAATCCGCTTGAATCCCCTCAAGTGTGTCTTTTGCGTTCCTGCAGGCCGATTTTTAGGATTCATAGTTTCACAGAAAGGGATAACCGTTGACCCTTTAAAAGTTCAAGCCATCTTGGACCTCCCTTCCCATCGCAATATACGCCAGTTACAGAGTCTACAAGGGAGAGCCAACTTCCTACGCCGCTTTGTTCCTAAATATGCCAGGACAATTCATGGGTTCCTCCTCTTACTCTGCACCTACATCCCATTTTTCTGGGATGAGCAAGTTGAAGCATCTTTTTTAGCCCTCAAAACAGCCTTAACTAATGCCCCATTGATCTCCCCACCGGATTTCTCAAAATATTTTATCCTGTATGTTTCAGCATCTGAACATGCCGTCTCTGGGGTACTTTTTCAAGAAGATTGTGCGTGGAAAGAAAATGTAATCTACTATGTGAGTTAGACCCTATCTGGCCCACAGTTGCGTTATCCCCAAGAAGATAAGTTGGCCCTAACTATCATTTTCTCCATGCAAAAGGTCCGCCACTCTATATTATTGAGCTATACTACTGTTGTGACCAACTCCAATCCCATGGTTTACCTTTTGAGTCGCGGCCTCCTACAAGGTCGTGTGGCCAAGTGGGTCATTATTCTCCAAGAGTATGACCTCACATTTACGACACCTAAGAGTGTCAAAGCCCTAGCATTGGCACAACTCATGATGGACTTGGCATCATCATCCAGTTCAACTCCTGTCAATACCAGTCTCCCTGACAACCATTTATTTATCATCTCCTTAGATGACCCTTGGTACGATGATATCTTGATATACCTTCGCACTCAGAAATTTTGACCCGACCTTGACCATGATGGGCACCGATGCATATGCCATCATGCTTCACGTTACCTTCTCCTGGGAGATGTGTTATACAGTCATGGTATTGACACCATTCTACATCCCTGCCTCACCCAAGATAAGGCTGAACAAGTTATTAATGATTTCCACAGCGGAGCCTTTGGCAGGCACTTCTTAGGGATGGACATCGCCCAAAAATTTATCCGTGCCGGATATTTTTGGCCCTCCCTCTTTACCAACTATATCACTATAGTTAAGCATTTCTGTAACTGCCAACTCTTTGCACCTAAGGCAAGGACTCCACCCGCTCCCCTCTATCCAGTCGTCATTGTTGATCCTTTTTGTAAATGGGCCATTGACTTCATGGAGTGTACCCTCCGTCGGCGGGTGGCCACAAATATATCGTTGTAGCCGTAGATTACTTCACCAAGTGGACCGAGGCCATTCCCACATACAACTGCAAATCCGACACTGCAGCTCATTTCTCTTTTAATCATGTCATTACTCGTTTCTGTGTCCCACAACAACTTGTGTCTGATCACGGAAAACACTTTGAGGACTCCATCTGGAAAGAACTGTATATCCTTCTGAAATTCAAGCATCAATACTCTTCCGCCTATTACCCTCAAGGGAATGGCCAAGTAGAGGCCATCAATAAAATATTGAAGACCATTCTTCAGTGCACCGTAGATCGCCATAAGTCCAACTGGCATCACATGTTATTTCCAGCACTTTGGGCTTGTCGTACATCCACAAAGACTGCCATGGGGTTCACCCCTTTCCACTTAGTACATGGCGTTGAATCAGTCCTCCCCATTGAATGCCTGATTCCCACCCTCCACATCGTTGTCGAACTCTTACCCGATACCTCCCCACTCGAACAACACCTCATCCTCCTAGAACAAGCCAACGAGGATCACCGGACAGCCCTCCAAACCATTGAGGCTGCTAAAAACCACTCCAAAACAAGCTATGACAAACATGTTCACCCGTGCAATTTCCGAGAAGGAGACCTTGTCCTCATCTATGACCAAGCACACGATAAGACTAGGAAAGGAAATTTTGAATCCATGTGGAAAGGTCCATATATCGTACACACCTGTTTAGGACATGGGGTATACATCCTTACCGATTTTGAAGGGACCCCCCTACGCAACCCTCGAAATGGGTTGTACCTTAAACGATTCTACCCATAACACCTTTTTTGGACTCACTAGTTCCTGTTGTACAGTTTGATTTTTTTTTCCCATAAAGACCTCACATTTTGTTTTTCCTGCATGATCACAACTGGATCCCCTTCCACCACAATACGTAGGTTTTTCCGATGGTGCAATTTGTTGGTCCCCCAACTTCGCCTCTGCAGCCTGGGTCCTGTATTCCCCCTCACACGATCTAATCCACCTCGATGGAGTGTGCATAGGTGCTGCTACAAATAACTAAGCCGAGTACAATGTTGTGGCTGGTCTACTGACCGCTGCCCTCCATATGGGCATACATCACCTTCGTGTGTTCCTTGACTCCCAGTTTCTTATTTCCCAACTCAACAACCATTACTAGGTACGGGATCCCTGCCTTTTTAGAAAGTTCCTATGCACTAAACAAATGATTAGACAATTTGAATCCATTACATTCATTCATGTCCCATGACATCAAAACAGTGTATAAGACCAAATGTCTAACAATATTCTGGACTGGCATACGAATCACAACATGTAGGGCATCAATCATACACATATACCCATACCATCTGCATGTACATAACCAGCCTAGATCCAAATCCTAGGATCTATCAAGCGCCGAGAGAGATCAAATCTCCCGAGGTGAAAACCTCATCTTAGGTATTACACTCAAGGAGATTTTTGAGGAGAGGTTTTCACCTTGGGAGATTTGATCCCTCTTGGCACTTGATAGAACCTAGGATTTGGATCTAGGCTAGTTCCAGTCATGGACGGTGACACAAAACTGGAGTTTGATTAGCATTGTAAGGAACAGATTAAGTTGAAAACACAGATAGAATCACGAGGATGATCATAATGTAATTATTATGAGTATTATTTCATCAAAATTTTTAACAATGCAAATGAATACAGATCAAATAAGATGATGTTTAAATATGATATTTGTCAACATGTTGGTTGATGTTATCAAAGAATATAAGCCTATATAATGTTTAAATACAACTATATTACAATGTGATAAACTTTGATATTCCTTCTTCCTTTTTTCTTGATTCCACTCCCGCTCCCTTTGACATCTTTTCGTATCGATCATATGTGAAAGGAGGAAGACCATCCAAACCTTTTACTCATGATATTGTTGTAAATGGGAGTCCCCGTTGTTCTTTGTTTCCAATATTTATAGTTTCCTTCTCCAATGTTAATCCCCATTTTTTTTGCATTGTTGATGTAGATATATTAAACGTTGCAATACTGGTTGGGGCCAAAAGAAGTAATGGTGACTTATCTGGAAAATAATCAATTTCTAATGTTTGTCTAATAGCTCTAATCAAGTAAGATGTTCTTGTACCTGTAGTTCCTTGGATAATCATTCGTAGTGGTTCATTGTTCCCACCTCTGTAATGCTCAAGAATATTCTCAAATGATTTTCTTTGCTTCTCTACTAAGATTTCAATTGAATAATTTTGAGTACGATTATTATGAACAATGGGATTCAATTGTCGGTTTTCAGATATGAACTGTAGTACACGATTGGAAGTTTCCATATCAACAAAATTAGAGTTCCAATTTTCCTTGTTATCAGATTCCATGTATCCAAGTATGCCAAATTCATTGGTAGTTATATACTGATTCATATATAACCCTAAAATTATCTCCCAATCATGCTTTTGAGAATCCCTTCACACAAATAACACTTTTTCATGATCTCTTTAGTTCACAGTCGTGTTTTCTATGTTCTTCTATATGTTTTGATGGTTCATTTTCTCTTTCTCTTCTATACATTTGTCATACTTTTCTTTTTTGATCATCAATATCTTCATTATTTGCAATATTATCATGAGGATCCACAATATACCATAAAATAGAAGAAAAAAAAATTAATATGTTGAAATCATTGCAAATAGTTTTTCTATTAAATAGATAAATTCAATGTATAAATGTAAATAACAAAAAACAATGCATTGTTTAAATCAATGCATTTTTTTTACTTTCTATTAAATTAATAAATTCAATACATACATGTAAAAAACAAAACAAAACATGCATTGCTAAAATCAATGCAACAAATCAAATAAATATGCATCTTGTGTTATTTAACAACATTTGTGTGTGGTCTATTGGTAAGTAGTAAGGTTATTGGGCTTGTGTTAACCTAGAGACCAAGGTTCAAAACCCTTTTTGCTTGGAGTTATATTTAGTTATAAAATCTATCATTATTATGGCTGCATTGTTGAAATCAATGCAACGAATCAAATCAATATGCATCTTGTGTTTTTGAAAAACATTTGTTTGTGGTTTATTAAACAATGCATTGTTGAAATCAATGCAATAATGTGTTTTTTATTAAATTGATGAATTCAATGTATAGAAGTAAATAACAAAAAAAAAGGATTTTCTGAAATCAATGCAACTAATCAAATTAATATGCATCTTGTGTTTTTTAAGAACATTTGTTTGTGGTTTATTAAACATCGCATTGTTGAAATCAATGCAACAATGTTTTTTTATTAAATTGATGAATTCAATGCATACATGTAAAAAAGAAAAACAATGCATTGTTGAAATCAATGCAACTAATCAAATCAACATACATCTTGTGTATTTTAAGAACATTAGTTTGTTGTCTATTGGTAAGTAGTGAGATGATTGGACTTAAGGTTCAAATCCCGCCTATTTTTTCTATTTCTTATGTCGACTATAATAATTTCTTTTTACTTCTTTTGTTTCTACTTCTTATGTGTACTACAATATTTTTTTTAGTTCTTTATTTTATTTCTTATATTTTTAATTTTTATGTCAACTATAATATTTTTTACTTCATCTTTTAGGCATTGTTGAAATCAATGCAACCATGTTTTTTATTAAGGTTCAAATTCCTTCTATTTTTTTTATTTCTTATGTCTGCTATAGTAATTTTTTTTTTGTTTCTACTTCTTATGCCTACTATAATATATTTTTTACTTCTTTATTTTATTTCTTATGTTTCTACTTTTTATTTCAACTATAATATTTTTTAATTCTTTATCTTTTATGCATTGTTGAAATCAATGCAACCATGTTTTTTTTATTTTCAAAGCTCTTCTATTTTTTCTATTTCTTATGTTGGCTATAGTAATTTTTTTTATTTCTTTTGTTTCTACTTCTTATGTCTACTATAATATATTTTTTACTTCTTTATTTTATTTCTTATATTTCTACTTTTTATGTCAACTATAATATTATTTACTTATATTTCTAATATTTTTTTTACTTCTTTATCATTTTTACTTATATTATTTCTAATTTTTATGTCGGCTACATCGGCTTGATTCCACTCCTTGATTCTTTTTTGTTTATGGCCGACATGTTAGGAAGAAATGTTACTTTTACTTTGTATTATTCTTTTTTGTTTATCACCGACAATAAGGACAAACGTTACAAGATCTCCCTCATACTGGGCTGTAGAGCGCCTCTCGACACAATGACATCATCTAGTCATTTAAAAAACCATACAAATGACAAAAAAAAACCATCATAACAACTGCATCCACGTGCATATAATACAACCATCATGATATGTGCATCCATGTGCATAAAAAGCAAACTTCATCACAAAAGGAATCCATGTGCCGATATATATATATATATATATATATATATATATATATATATATGTCATGAAAATGTCATAAGTACCCATTGTACCAAAATATACATATAAAAACAGCGAGGATCCCCAACAACATCCTCTGTAAAATATCATAAGACGTATCTACAAAAAATCTCATATGCTCAGAGCAATGGGAGCAGCCCTATCAAGTGCCTCGTCACACTCCTCTCGATAATCCTCCTCATCATCACCCCCCTCTGACTCCCCGGCCTCCGCGGATTCCTGCGCCGCTAGCTCATCCTCCCCTTGCTCCTCCTCAGGCAGCTCCTCCTTGGGATCCTCCTCCTCAGGCTCATCTACTGCCTCAGCATCCTCATCATCTTCTCCAAGATAGGGTACATCCCCCCAAGAAAAATCTCTCACTATCTGTGTGGCCATCACAATACGTCGCATGATGGGCCTCCACTCATATGTGTTAGATTTTGAGCATTAATTTAGCATACTCTAGGATCTTTACTGAGAGAATAACAGGTACAGCATATCAATCATATCAAGCATGTTTCAAGCATATCAAGCAATCACATAAGACAATGGACACAAAGAGTTTCACTGGGGAAAACCATAAAGGTGAAAAATCCCACAACTTCCTCAGATATAGAAAGAGCAATGATACAACCAAAGTACAAGAGATAGATCTTCTACTAGCAGGTACTCCTCCTCCTCAACTAGTGCGCCACTTTTCAAGTAGTGTAGAAGTCAATAATGAGATGATCAAATAGAGAGATCCTGCTCTCTATTTATACTTGTCCTGAGCTACCTAATAAACCTATGGGGCTGACTTGTCTAACTCAGCCTAATAATCCTTGGTTACATTAATCCAGGTCGACCCCTCAATAGGTGGTCTAATAACCCATTAGCAAGTTACGACACTTGTTAATACAAATGACAACACTTCCGTATAGAGGAATAATACATCTCTATAGGAGTACAATAATATATGGATGAAATACATTCCGAAGTTACATATATATCAACACTCCCTCTTAACTAGGAAGGTATTTCTCGACACAGATCTGCAGGCACAAGTCTTCTTCTATGGATCATCATCACTAGATCATCATCATCGAATCATCATCATTGCTTCTATCTCAATCAATCTCCGATCTACTCGTCATAGGAAATTCTACAAAGCCAGTCCTTTTTTATACTGGAAGGAGTCCCACCACCTGTAGGTCTTCATCATCTATAGAGCCAACCCTTTTTCATGCTAGATGTACATCATCAATATCTCTGTGAGCAAGCCATCAAGTAGGTACACCTTAGGAATGATTACACTACCTCTACAAAACCTGCAAGATCTCCCAGGACTGATTACAATGCCACAACAAAACCTGCAAGAGCATCTCAGGACTGATCATATGCCTCTACAAAACCTATGTACCATACTGTCACATCATCATCTTCAGATCATCGTCATCATCCATGGAGCACAACCCAGATGCACACACACAACACTTACACTCATCGGCATGGAAGGACTTTCCTCTGACCATCCAGGAAAGGCTCGGCACTTACATTCACCAGCATGGAAGGACTTTTCTCTGACCATCTGGGAAAGGATCACAGCACTTACATCAACGACCATGGAAGGACTTTCCTCTAACCATGTCGGAATGGCTACAACAATTACATCACGACCATGGAAGGACTTTCCTCTGACCATGTCGAAAAAGCTCGGCAATTACATCATGACCATGGAAGGAATTTCCTTTGACCATGTCAGAAAAGCCACGCCCAGCACTTACATCTTGCCATGGAAGGACTTTCCTCTGACCATGCAAGAATGGCCAAGCCCTTACATCTCACCATAGAAGGAATTTCCTCTAACTATGTGAGAATGGCTCCACCTAGCCCTTACATTTCGCCATGGAAGGACTTTCCTCTAACCATGCGAAAATGGCCCAGCCCTTACATCTCACCATGGAAGGACTTTCCTCTAACCATGTGAGAATGGCCTTGTGTGCATCTGTGTCACCAGACTCATCACTTCCCCTTGGAAGGTATCTCAATCTGAAGTACACCAAGTCTCCCTCTGAAGTATTCAAACTTCACTCTGTAAGTAGCTTGGTCAACACATCGGCTATCTACACGTCCGTCGCAACATACAGGAGCTTCACTGCTCCTCTCTGCACCATATCCCTGATATAGTGATACTTGATCTCGATGTGCTTCGACTTGTGATGGAACACTAGGTTCTCCAACAGCTTCACACAACTCTGGTTGTCGCAATATATACAAGTAGCACTCAACTAGAGATCAAACAAATCAGACAGTAGCTTCCTAATCCATACTACCTCACAACTGGCCAAACAAGCTGCGACATACTCTGCTTTGGCTGTACTCAGTGCCACACGGGACTGCTTCCTGCTAAACCAAGAGATCATACCGGATCCCATACTGAATAGCACCCCGAAGTGCTCTTCTGATCAATGGCACTGCCTGTCGAATATGAATCAACATAACACTCCAAGTTAAACTTTTTATTCACCTCATACTTGAGCCCATAGTCAACTATACCCTTCAGGTACCTCATAATATGCTTTGCAGCTATCAGGTGAACATGTCTAAGATCTGTCAAGTACTGGCTCAAGGTGTTCACCGCAAAGCAGATATCTGGTCTCGTGTTTGTCAAGTACATCAAGGACCCAATCATCTTACGATACATCGTAGTATCAACCGGCTCAGATGAAGCATCACACAGAAGCTTCAGGTTTGATGCCATAAGTGTGGCCATGGCCTTGCAGTACATCATCCTGAACCTCTTCAGGATCTCTACTGCATACTTCCCTTGTCCAAGGAAGATTCCATCTGCACTCTGCCACACCTCCATACCAAGAAAGTAGTGCATCATACCCAAGTCCTTCATCTCAAACTCGGCAGCAAGCTTCCTCTTCGTGTCGGCAATCAATCTATCCTCACCTGTCAGAAACAGGTCATCCACATACAATAGTAGTATCACTGGATTGCCTTCCTCTACCTTGTAGTAAAGGTTGGAATCCGCTTTACTCTTGTTAAAGCCCAAACTAGATAGGAAGCCATCTATCCTACCATACCAAGTCCTGGGTGCCTGTTTCAAACCATATAGGGCTTTCTTTAGTTTGCACACATGTGACTCTCGGTCATGTGTCTCAAACTCGAGTGGCTGCTCCACATACACTTCCTCTTCAACTACATCATTCAAGAAAGTTGTCTTGACATCCATCTGGTGTACCTTCCATTTCATCACTACAGCTAGAGCAAGTATTGATCTAATGGAAGTGTATCTTCCCACAGGAACGAAGGTCTCTTCATAATCAATCCCTTCTTTCTGGGAGAAGCCAAAAGCTACAAACCTAGCTTTGTATTTTTCTATGCTGCCATCTGCAGCATGCTTGATCTTATAGATCCACTTGGAAGTCACCACAGACTTCCCATTTGGTCTTGGGACCACATCCCAAACATCATTCTTCATGATTGACTGGTACTCCTCGATCATGGCATCCTTCCATTCTTTCTTTTCTGCTGCTTCTTCATAACTGGAAGGTTCTTTGCTTATTATGTCACAGAGTAAAGAAACATAGCTGGTATGTGATCTTGTTCTTTTCCTTTCTCTATGTTCCTCTTCTGGAATGCCAAACCTTTTTGGATCTTGGATGAGATCTCTAGCCCATTCTGGTTTCCTCTTGTGAGATTCCTTCTCACAAGGTGGATCTATAGGTTGTTGTGGATCCTCCATTTCACGATCTTCTTCAGGAACTGCTTCATTCATGGTGGTGTCTTGAGTTTTGGATATTCTGGGTTCTCCATTATCTTCAACTGGTGTTTTCCGCAATTTGATGTATGCTGAGCCTTCATCAAATGTTACATCCCTACTGATATCAATCTTCTTGAATCCTGGGAAGTAGATTCTGTAAGCCTTCGAGCTTTCACTGTAACCCACGAATAAGGCCTTCTTTCCTGAAGGATCTAGCTTTGTCCTCTTTTCTTTTGGGATGTGAGTGTATACTGGACAACCAAATATTCTGAGATGGCTAACTTCTAGTTTATTACCAGTGAACACTTCTTCTGGTGTTTTGTTGTCAAGTATCTTATGAGGTGTTATGTTCTGCACATATACAGCTGTCCTTGCTACTTCAGTCCATAAGTGCATAGGTAGATCTTGGTCATGGAGCATTTCCCTAGCTGCTTCCATTATTGTTCTATTCTTCCTTTTGGCAACCCCATTCTACCGTGGATTGTAAGGAGTAGTCAACTCCCTCTTAATTCCTGAATCATTGCATAGCTTCTTGAAGTCTCCTGATGTAAATTCTCCGCCATTGTCGGATCTGAATATCTTGATCTTCATGTCAGTTTGGTTTTCTATGAAGGCTTTGAATTCCTTGAACTTGTCAAACAATTCATCTTTGTTCTTCAAGAATTAAACCCAAGTCTTCGTAGAGAAATCATCAATGAAAGAAACATAGTATACATACCCACTTAGAGAACTGGATGACATCGGACCACAAACGTCAGAGTGGATGATTTCCAAGATTCCTTTTGCCTTGCTTTCACTGCTTGGAAATGTCCTCTTCGTGTTCTTTCCCTTTGCACAACCTTTGCAAATGCCTTCATTGTTTTCCTGGATTTCAGGAAGACCTTCTACCGCTTTTGTTGCAATTGGTAATGCCCTATAGTGCATGTGTGCAAGCCTTCTATGCAAAAGTTCACTTGGCTCTACTGAATCATGGACCATAGCTTGTTCTGGTTGGCCCTTCAATTTGTATAATCCTCCCTCTTGCTCTCCAATCACAACTGCATCATCTATAGTCTTACCTTTTGGCCACATTAGAACTTAACCATCTACAAATGCAACCCACATGCCTTTTGCATCCAATGCATATATGGAGAGTATATTCTTCTTGAGACCTAGAACATAAAGTACATCTTTCATCTTCATAGAATTTCCAGAGTCTAGTTTATAGGAGGCTTCACCACTCCCTTTTATTGGATACTGGTAGTCATCCCCAAGTTTCACCTTGTGGGGTGATTCATGTTTAGACAGGTTCACAAAGGATTCCTTGAATCCTGTCATGTGTTTAGAAGCCCCACTATCTACAAGCCCATCATTACTTCCATGAGTAATGCTTCCAGTGAGAGTAGAAATCAAAACATATTCTTCATCACTTGAAGAATCTTCACTATCTTCTCTAGCCCTCTTCTTGGGAGGTTCATCATCCTCTGCAGCATGAGCATGATGTCTTCTTTTGAAGTTCTTCTTCTTGTGAGAACCGTCTTTCTTATTTCTGGGACAATCTCTGGAATAGTGTCCCTTCTCATCACATGTATAGCAACAGACATAGGAAATGTTCCTTCGAGGTTTGTGACTACCTCTCTAAGTCTGATGGTGATTCCTTTCTTCCTTTCCATGATGGTGAGCCTTCTTATCACCATGTCTTTTGGAGTGTGTTGTGAGAGCTTGGTCTTCATTCCCCATCTTCTCTTCTCGAGCTATGATTCGAGCTTCTTCCTGTGAGAATTCTTCCCACAGTCTACTGAAGGTGATAAGTTTCTTCCTAGCACAAATTCCTTGGATGAAGGAATCCCATGACCTAGGAAGGCCATTAAGAGTGGTCATAACCACTTCTCCATTTGCTATGTCTTCTCCCACAGCTTCAAGTTGTTCTTTTATCTGGGAGACCCTTGAGAAATAGGACTACATAGTCTCTGCATTCTGGATCCTGACATTCTTCAATTGATTCCTCAGGGTCATCTTCTGATTTATGTTCTTCCCTTCAAATAGCTTGGTCAGGGAATCAAACATCTCCTTTGGTGTCTTTAGGGAAGACACATGGGGTATGAGATGATCTTTAATAGAATCAACAATGATCCTCTTTGCCTTGACCAAGTTCTTCTTGTGAAGATCCTTAGCCTCTTCTCCGTCTGGGACAGGGACCTCTTCACTTATATAAGTGTCCAACTCATTTTCTTCCAGGATTAACCCAATGCTATACTTCCATGCTCGGAATTTATCAGCCCCTTCAAGCTTATTCTCAAGCTTGGTGTGGTGAGACATCTTCAAGAGTACTTCAAATGGAAATAGAAAATGTTAGGTCTTACCACTTGTCTTGCTGAAAATTGGATTTGGTCCTGGATTAGGGTTTGTCAGAGAAACCCTAAAAATTCAAAATGTGAATTTCAAATTTCTGAAAGGATAGAAAGATGCGACTTGATTAGATGATCAGCCTAGTGTACTCGGAATTTCAGAACTGCAAAGTTTCACCCTTCAAAAATGCTTTTCAATCTCCTGGATTCACTTGGGAGGACCCTGAATTAGGGTTTGAGTTTCCCAAATATTTACCCAACCAAAAATCTCAATCCAAAGCTCTAAACTTCCAGTTTTCCAAGGAGCTTCCATCTATGGTCTCAGATTTCAGAAATTCCTATTTTTCTGGAAACCTTAATTTTAAGGGCCAAAACTGAAAGTGCTCAGAATTGAATTATGATTGGACAGAAAGATTCTTCCTTATGAGTAGAGTCAATCTACCTTACTGCATTTCCAAAATTTGTGGAGAAAAACCCAATAAACAAGAAACCCTAGTTTATGCCACTGCACAATGTCTTCTTCTCAGGGAAGCTCTGATACCATGTTAGATTTTGAGAATTAATTCAACATACTCTAGGATCTTTACTGAGAGAATAACATGTACACCATATCAATCATATCAAGCATGTGTCAAGCATATCAAGCAATCACATAAGACAATGGACACAAAGAGTTCCATTGGGGAAAACCATAAAGGTGAAAAACCCCACAACTTCCTCAAAGATAGAAAGAGAAATGATACAACCAAAGTACAACCAAAGTACAAGACATAGATCTTCTACTAGCAGGTACTCCTTCTCCTCAACTAGTGTTCCACTTTCCAAGTAGTGTAGAAGTCAATAATGAGATGATCAAATAGAGAGATCTCGCTCTCTATTTATACTTGTCCTGAGCTACCTAATAAAACTATGGGGCCGACTTGTCTAACTCAGCCTAATAACCCCCGGTTACATTAATCCGGTCCGACCCCTCAATAGGTGGTCTAATAACCCATCAGCAAGTTACGACACTTGCGACACTTGTTAATACAAATGACGACACTTCCGTATAGAGGAATAATACATATCTATAGGAGTACAATAATATATGGATGAAATACATTCTGAAGTTACATATATATCAACATTGTGGAGCATCATAACATATGTCAATCAACTCCTGATCTAGATGTTGC
Source organism: Larix kaempferi (assembly GCA_027924585.1). NCBI lineage: Eukaryota > Viridiplantae > Streptophyta > Pinopsida > Pinales > Pinaceae > Larix > Larix kaempferi. The sequence continues at coordinate 5,577,251 of BSBM01000606.1, read as the reverse complement.
CATCCATCGCTCTCGATGCCCTCTAGGATTCGATCAATCCCCTGTCGTAAAATTACCAAGGTAACCACGACACTCCAACGATGCTCCTGTCCACAACCTACTGGATCGAACCCCTCTACATGGCCTATCCATGACCGATGCCCCGACAGAGGTCAAGTTCCCACATCTACAAAGAGAAACATCAAGATGTCAATAAAATAACAAGTAGTTACAACATAATACTATGCATAAAACCAGACAAAACAAAAATACATGTACCATCTGGTCCCCAAGCCTGACCAGGAGGTCTCAGTAGCTCCAGATCCCCAGGAAAGTGCATCCGGGAGTATGGGTAATCCTCAATGACTACCGATATCTATATCCACTGACTAAACATTGCCTCTATGAAAAAACGACCCACTAGCCCTCCATCTGCTCGAGTCATCATCTCGCTCCATCGCTGCATCCGTGGCTCCGTCGGTAACGCCTCCCGCACTACTCTATGAGGCCGTAGCGTCAGGATACGCTCAAAGAAAAATGTACATAAGAAGGATGGGTAACAAAAATCCCTCCCCAGATGCCTAACCTTGCCCAGCTCTCACCAAACAGCTGTCAAGTACATCCGCCTCCAAGCATAATACGTCCCGTTGAGGACACTCTCTATCAACAACATCTACCCTCCCGAGATCCGGTGAGGGCCATGTGAACCCAAAACGCGTACCACCATCATCGCAATAGCCTGGGTAGTCGGACTCTCCAGATCACAAAGCATAAGTGCATAACCACTCACCTCCTCCACCGGAAGGTAATGTCTGTCTAATAAGGTCTACATCGACACGTTCCCAGGCCTCCTCGGCTGGGTATCAGCAACCATGCCCAACCAGGGCACTCCATTCAAGAAATATACATCAGTCAGGGTCATGTCTAGTCACTCACCCTGAATCATAAAAGCCTCGATGTCTGAATCCCATAACTCAATCAACTTGTTCAGCAATAGAGGTGCCGAACGCATCAATGGAATCTGTGCAAACTTCAGGAGCCCACAAATAGCTAAGGCCTTCCGAACTGCTCTATCTGTCCGAATGCACTGCCGTATGGTACCCAGAACCTCTCGCTCTCTCCAAGTCACCACTGGCATCCTGCCAAATAACAACAAAACCCATTAGAACCATCTCAAAATCCCAACGCACAATATGGCCTCACAAGTGCGCACTGGAGCACGCTTTTCCCCTTGAAATGCGCGCTTCCAGAGCGCACTTGTAAGGCATGTAGTTGCGCTCTACAGTGCACTTTCCTCTTGGAAAGCCGCGCTTCAGAGCGCAACTATGTCCCCCTTAGTTGCGCTCTTTCCCCTAGGAATTCCGTGCTTCAGAGCGCAACAAAGTGTGCCCTAGCCGCGGGGAAAAGTGCATTTCCAGAGGCCACCAACGCGCTCCGGACCACGTAGAAGAGCGGTATAACCACGCTCTACGAGCACGGTAACCTCACCCAACACCGCGATCCTGAGCGCGCAAATCCTTTTGGAACCTGCGCTTTGCCACCTTGGCAACAATAAATGCCCGGATGTCCCCCCCAGAGGCCCAACTCCTAATAAAAATGCTTAAATGACAAATCTTAGGCCATGAAGACTTACCTGCAACTCTCAAAATCAAAATCCACCGGTCAAAGCTCTCGCAATCTCAGTTTTCACCTATGGGCTCCTCTAATCTCCTCTCAAACTCACCAATCACAAATGACACCTATTATGAGGCTCCACTTACTATTTATAGGCATTGGTCTTATTTTGTTCTTCCATTACGGGATCATCCAATCTCCATTTCTCAAATCGTTGATACCATTGGATTCATCGCATCAAGAACTTCAAGGTGGTCGAGTCGGTTTCCTGATTGCACATGCACCTTTTGGGCATTTTTCACATGCCCCTCGTTGCCTCGATTTGCATTCCACATCGATCGTTGTCTGTATTTGACGTTCTTTATACCACCAGATCCAGTTTTTCGTGCTCGTGACAATGCTTGAGATCATTTCTTGCTCTCACCACCATGTTTTTCTGGCATGTTTTTTTCACATGACCCTCTTCGCCTCGGTTTGCGTGCCACATCGGTCATTGTCCATTTTTGACGTTCTTTATACCACCGGATCCAGTTTTTCGTGCTCATAACAATGCTTGAGATCATTTCTCGCTCTCACCACCATATTTTTTGGGCATTTTTTCACATGCCCCTTGTCACCTCGGTTTACGTGCCACATCGGTTGTTGTCCATTTTTGACCTTTTTAAAACGCACGAGAAGGGGTGAAAACCCCCACTACACATATAGACAATTAAATAATTAATGAAAATTTATGAAGATGTTTAAATGTCACCTTTTTATGTAAACAATAATTATAAATGTTGAAATTTTTTACTTCCACATAGCATTTATTGGCGAATAAACCGCTCAGAAAATTTTTAAATTTTTACGAAATTTGGGGATGTCACATGTGGTATCAGAGCGCGAGTTCAAACTCTAGGCCTGAATATGGCCCAACGGGCACAACATAAAATATAGTTTACTAATTTTGTTTTAATTTGTTTCTGTACATAACAGTTTTGATAATTAAATTGCGGGTATGGAAGTACCAGAACAATCTGCTGAGGACAGATCTCATCATAGTGAACATAATAATAATGAAAATGATCAAATTAACGAAGAAATTTATGTAGAATTAAATGATCAATCATCTGAAATTTTACGTACAGTTAAAGGTTTAAAGGATGAGATAAAAATTGTTAAAGAAGAGTACAAAAGGATTTTAAGGGCACAACAAGAGTTAAACAAGATTTTACTTGAAAAATATCATAATGATGAAAAAGATAAGAGAACAAAAATAAAATCTGAGTCTGGAACCATGTCCTACCAACATAGAGTTAAGAAAGTAAAATACCATAAAAGCGATAGTGACTCTTCTTTTGAATCTAATGATAAAACTTATAGAAGAAAACATAAGTATGATTGAGACAGTAGTGATAGTGACTTCAGTCCTAAGAAAATAAAGTACAAACCTTATGAACAAATTTCAGAGGAATTTAAGAAGATAAAACCCCCAACCTTTAATGGTGAAAATGAAAAGAGAGAGGCAGCCGAAGCATGGATGTCCGGCATGAAGAAATATTTTCAGATTTACGACTATTCTGATCAACTAAAAGCTAACATGGCCGTATATAATCTAACTGGGAAAGCATATATTTGGTGGCAGGATATTAAAAGAGTAAAAAGTATTAAAGAAAAGAGGATAACTTGGAGTGCATTTAAGAAAAAAAAATTGTTTGAACAGTATTACGAAGAGAAGGCAAAAGAGTCTTATGATTTAAAATTGGGTTCAATGAGTATGAAGGAGTTAAGCAGTAAGTTTCTCAGTTTGTTAAGGTATGTACCTTATATAGTAGATGAGAAACCTAAGGTACAAAGGTTTCTAAGCTGTCTACCCTTCAACATAAAGGATAGAATTGAGTACGACAACCCTTCAACTCTTGATGAAGCCTTGAGAAAGGCTAACTTTTGTTTTGAACAAAACAAAAAAAGAGAGGGTGTGTCTAGCTGTAGAAATAACAAACCTAGTAATTTTGAGCAGAAAAGGAAAAGTTTAATCAGAATTCTGGAAATACTAAGCAAAATTTCAATAACAGAAATTTTCAAGGCAATAATTACAGAAGTAATGCACTGCAGAATTACACAACTGCAAGAAACATGCCTAATAACAATAATAATAATAATAATAATGCTAGAAATAATGAGCAAAGGCCACCTTTAAAATGTTATGACTGTAATGGACCACATACTAGAGCAAACTTTCCACTCAGAAGGAAGACAGTCAGCAACATTCATACCATGCAAGAATAACCAACAGTTGGTGATATAGCAGGAGAAATGCCCAGGATTAATGCAGCGCTAGAAAAATGACAAGCAGGCCATCAAACTTCAATGGCAAGAGCAAGTGTAATTCCAAAATAAAGGTATCAATCAGTATTACCTCAATCCCGTTCTACTCTTTCAGAAGCTAGTCTACTCTTCATCTCATAAGACGCAAGGAAGAACTATTCAAGCCCTTTGACCATGGAATTCTTTTGCAAAACATTTAACTGTGAAAGGATAAATGACATGCATAGGCATTCGATACAACCACTTGCTGGAGGAATATTACTGGTAAGTAGAAGCACTATTTTTCAGTCGAGATCGAAGGTATGATACAAAACAAATCTATCATTATTTTAATTGATCTAGGTGCAAGTTTGAGTTACATATCACCTGATTTAGTAAAACGTTGCAAGTTAAAAGTAGAAAAATTTGATAAATCATGGTTGGTTCAGTTAGCAACAGGAACCAAAAGAAAAGTTGTAGAATTTGTTAAAATTTGTGATTTGCTTATGAGTCAGTTAAAGACGCAAGTTAAATTGAATATTTTATCGTTAGGGTCTTATGATGTATTAATAGGCATGGACTGGCTTGAAAAGCATACAGTTGTGATGAACTATTTTGAAAAATCTTTTACATGTTTGAATAATGAAGGAGAAACAGAAACAGTAAAAAGAATCCCTAGAAAAACTTTTGTTAGACAAATTTATGCTTTACAAGTTAAAAAGGCTATAAGAAAAGTGTGTAAAATGTTTGTTGTAAATGTAATTAATGACAAACATACAACTGAGAAAGATAAGTTAAAACTGGAATACATACCAATTCTGAAGGACTTTTCTGATGTATTCCCAGAATAAATTCCAGGACTACCTCTGAAAAGGGAACTGGATTTCACCATTGAGTTAGTACCAGGCGCGGTACCGAACTCAAAGGATCCTTATAGAATGAACATTCTGGAACTTAATGAACTGAAATCACAGTTAAAAGAACTAATTGATAAAAATTACATAAGGCCAAGTGTGTCTCCTTGGGGAGCACTGGTTATCTTTGTTAAAAAGAAGGACGGTACTTTGCGTTTATGCATAGACTATCGTCAACTAAATAAAATGACTATTAAAAATCGATATCCTTTTCCCCGAATAGATTATGTATTTGATAAAGTACGCAGAGCAACGATATTTTCTAAAATAGACTTGAGGTCTGGATACCATTAAGTCCGGATAAAAGACGAGGACATTTTTAAAACCTCTTTCAGGACCCGTTATGGGCATTACGAGTTTGTAGTTATGCCTTTTGCGCTAACTAACGCTCTGGCAGTCTTCATGTGTCTAATGAATAATGTTCTACATAAGTATCTAGATAAGTTTGTAATTGTTTTCAATGATGATATCTTAATTTATTCTAAGACTAAAGAAGAACACGAAGAACACCTAAGGATAATTCTCCGGGTTTTAAGAGAACACCAAATTTATGCTAAATTTAGTAAATGTGACTTTTATAAAGATAAAATACAGTACTTAGGTGACGTAATATCTAAGGATGGTATCACATTTGATCCAGATAAAATAAGAGAAATTAATGAGTGGCCTTTCCCTAAAGACGTAACTGATGTATGGTCATTTATGGGAATCACGAGTTACTACAGAAATTTATCGAATGATTCTCTAGAATTGCGAATCCCATAACTTCTTGGCAAAAATAGGGGAAGAAATTCGTTTGGGATCAAAAGTGTGAAGAGAGTTTTAAGAAATTAAAAGAGTTGTTAACAGCGTCACCTATATTAAAAATTGTAGATCCAAATAAGGACTTCGTTGTATGCACTGATGCATACAACTACGGACTTGGCGGAGTCTTAACTCAAGAAGGTCATGTAATAGCATACGAGTCAAGGAAGTTAAAAATTCACTAAAAGAACTACGCAACCTATGATCTAGAGTTGGCAGCCATGATACATGCCTTAAAAATGTGGTGCCATCGCCTGATTGGTAGGAAGTTTTCATTAATGATAGATAATAAAGGTTTAAAATATTTGTTGGATCAAACAAATATGAATGCAAGGCAAGCTAGGTGGTTAGCTTTCCTTAGTGAATACGATTTCGAGATTCAGCACATTAAGAGTAAAGAAAATAAGTTGTTGACGCCTTAAGCAAAAACACTAACTTAAATTTTGTGGCAACAATCAATACTTATAAAACAGATCTGGAAAATCAGCTTGAAGAAGGAATTAAGGAAGATGAAAATTATCAGAAAATGATAACTATGTTAAGAAAGGATTACTTTTCGCCAAACATGAAAAATCTAACGGTCGATCAAACTTTAATGCTAAATCTGTCGAGCAGATCCCGTCATGATCCTGTTCACGTCAGTCTTTACGATGCTCAAGTGGATAGGGTTTCCTTCTCAATGCGTGATTTATTTGGCACCGTCCCTTTGAGTAACGGTTTTAATACCTGATTGACAACTGTCACTGTCATCTTTTCTCATCATGACCTGCTATCAGTTCTGACATTGGGGTACGAACTTCTTATGCTCGTCTTTGTACTTGCCACACTCCTTTAGTTGTGTTGTATGTCTGTGCAGCTATTCCTTTTTCCTTGTAGAGCGTAGTTTTTTTTTTTTTGCGCGCGCGCAACTTCAACAGTGTTGCACGGTATGCTCCCATTAATCATATAGAATTCTGCGTAGCTGGACTATCGTGGTAAAGCTTTAGTCTGCTCCCATTTATCAAACTTGGCAAGGTATCTCCAACTAATGTAGCTAACTGGACTGCACCACCATTAGTAACATGTATTACAATATATGGGTCAAGCCAATGCATCTTAAATTTTCCAGAAAATTTCATGAATTTGCTATCATACAGGAGGACTATATTACCTACCTAGAAGCACTTGTTCTTGATATGACGGTCATGCCATGCTTTTTCTCTGTCTTTCTGTACTTGTTGGTGAAATCCTACGACGAAGCGATCTTCTTCCAAGTCTACTAGTTGTAGCAGCCTTTCCTCTAGCGCTGTGCGCTCTGCCATCCCTGTAAATGAAGCTATCCTCAAGCTAGGAACAATATACTCCATTGGCATGATTTCCTCTTTCCCGTAAGCCAACCTAAAGGGTGTATGGCCAGTCAATTTCTTGCAAGTGGTCATGTACACCCACAATACTGTGGGAATGCGCAGGTCCCAGTCATCCTTGTTCACATTGCACACCTTATTGAGTGCATTCGCCTGAGGATGATATGGTGTACTACGCCGATGATGGATGTGGAATTATTTTGTTAATGCCTCAATGGTTCTGTTAAGAAAATGTGTGCCTTGATCACTCATTAAAATCTCCAGGCATCCAAATCTTGACAGTATTTCTTCAAAAATGAACTGCGCGGCAGTACCTGCGCTATAGTCCTTCATCGGTTTTGCTTCCGCCCATCTGGTGAGGTAATCGATTGTTGTAATAATGTACCTTACACTAGTTCTTTTTCCTGGTGGGTTTATAGAACCCACAAAATCAATGGCCCACTTCTCAAATGCCTACAAGGTCAACTGTGGATGTAATGGTATTTCGTCCCTGCCCGACGGTCTTCCTGTCCTCTGATAGACATCACAGTTCTGGCAATGTTCTTTTGAGTCTTTATGGATCGTAGGCCACCATAGATCTGCGCGGTAGCTCTCCATGCTTAATGACCTCCCATAACTCCTAAGTGTGCATCGGCTAATATGAATGGTTTCTCATGCTCTAATACGCATCTGCGTAGTACTTCATCTGGTCCCAGCTTGTATAGCTGACTTGCGGTTATAATGAAGTTTGCTGCGCACACTACCAGCTGCTTCTTCTGCTGCGTAGTGAACTCTATAGGTGCAAACCCTGTATTTAAAAAGTCAATAATGTCCTTAAAATAATCATCGGCAACCTGTATAGCAAACAACTGTGCGTCAGGCAGACTGTCTTCAAGGTTCGTCGACTCTTCTCCTGATTCAATCCTTCATAAATGATCAAGTCCTAAGTTCAACCTGCCTGGTTTAACCACTATTTCAAAATCATATTCCTGGAAGAGTAGAAACCACCTACAGATGCGACCCCCTAACGCTGGCTTATTGACCAGGTATTTCAGCGCAGAATGATCAGTGAACATAAGGAAGTGCGCACCAAGTAGATAGTGCCTGAACTTTTGCAGCGCATATATCATCGCGAGGCCTTCTCTCTTAGTAGTGCTGTAATTCTTATCTGCAGTTGAGAGCTTTCTGCTCTAGAATGCGATGGGATGGTCAATACCTCCCTCTCCTTGCTGTGCCAAAACAATTCCCAACGTGATAAATGACGCATCCACATGGACATGAAATGGTTTCTCCCATTTTGGAAAAACTAAGATCGGCGCAGTGACCATCTTCTCTTTCAAGGTGTCAAAACCTTGTTCGCACTCTGCGTTCCAAATGAACGACACATCTTTCTTCAGCAGCTTCTCCATTGCTGCGGTTATCTGTGCATAAGCCTTTATAAACTTCCTGTAATAACCTGTGTGTCCCAATGTAGTGCACAACTGTTTGAATGAATTCGGCGTTGGCAAATTTACAATGATGGCGATCTTCGCAGGATCAACCATCAAGCCCTATCTGTAGACGATGTGTCCCAGCAGGATCCCATGGGGGACACAAAAAATACACTTCTTCAGATTCAAAGAGATGTGATGCTGTCTACATTTTTATGGCATCATTCGCAGGTTCACGCAATGGTTCTTTAGCAATCCGAACATAGTCCAATCATCAAAATAAGCTTCTAGGAACTTATGCATGAAATCTTTGAATGCATGTTGGGTGTGTGAGCTATCTCAAATTAAAAACAACACCTAATATTAATTATCAACCAAGATAAGTAAACTTAGAGTTGAAAAGGTTCTACGGTTTCAGGTTTGTTAGACCTAAAAATATTTAATAAGGAAAAAGATCGAAAGATCTTTCAAAATGAAAAACCGAGTTGAATATTTAAGAATACATTAAAATCACATATCAGAATAGTACTAGATCATACTACTCTACCTCTATGGTCAATTAATAAGAAAGATGGAAACAAATACTGGAACACAAACTACTCTAGGAAAAGTAAGAAACTGCCAAATTCAACTTCCAGACAACAACTATGGACAGAATCAGAGCTACGGATATTAGATGTTTAATAGGGAGAAATTGTAAATGTACATAAATTTTGACTAAACCATCTAATTCCACTCTTCTTGATTACGTACATCAAATGTAATAGGAACCGGAGTAAATGTATCGTAATGACTTTCAAATGTAATGAGGAAGCTAAACGGAAGTAAATCTAACTTAACTTCTACAAACAAATGTAAACTAAAAATCAACAAACTACTACTAATTTTAATCATTATGAACTATTGTCTATCCATATGTGAACAACATGAAACTAATGTAAGGAGAAGCAGTCAAAAGACTTAACAAAGATGTTAAACTGAACTATATTAGATTGGAAACAAGTAGAAAACTTGATAAAGATATCTTATTATTAATCCAGATCTTACAACATGAACATCTTCATTAAATAGAAACTAGTCTTAAGATTAACAAACTAAAACAACTCAGTGAAATGGAATTATCAACTACAACTTGAAAATAAACTACTTAGTAACAATGTTCACACAATATGAACAGTAACCAAGTAACAGAACAGATTAAAGAACTAAGGTTTGGAAGAAATATGAGAAGAGGATAAATAAGAAGTAGGAAGGGAGGAAATAATGATGACAATTGAATTGAAAACTCTAAATAACACAAAACAAGATTAAATTACATCTTAAACTATTAATGAGGAATAAGAAGAATGATGATTAAAAGGCAGAAGAGATTAGATTCGGAAAAAGCCCTAAAATAATGCAGAAAACACACAGGTCCGAATGACGATCCGAACGCCGGTCTGAAAGGTGGTCCGAATGACGATCCAAATGGAGGAAAATGGTTTAAAGTGAGGAAAAGAAGAGTTTTTGAATGATTTAATCACTAGCTGGATTTATGCAAATGATCCTACAGTGCACGGGAAGCAAAAGAGAGATGATTGGAGGCTAAGAAGTTATTTATGCAAATCATTACCTAAGGAAAAGAATGACTCTATGAGAAGTAGGAAGAAGGTTGGGAATAGAAGAATGAAGAGTTAACCTACATAAAACAGGAATAAAAACTAACAGAGAAGAGAAGAAGGAAAGGAATGCTAACTATGGAAGAAGTTAGAAGAAATATATATCTACGATGAAAGAGGGACTGAAAAGCAAACTACAAATGATCAAACTACTAAACTATTGGTCGACCATTCTACTCAGAAGAAGGGAGATTGTATTGACAACAGAGTATCAATTACAGAAAGATGAAGATAATCATACTAGAAAATGAATTAATTACATATACAAGAAATAAACTAACTAATTGCAAGAAAAGAAAGGCAGAAAATGTAAATAAAACCTCCAGTTGATGAGGGGCCCTTCCTAGCAATCGGAGGGTGAACTAGCTCAAGTTAAACGACTACCAGTAAAACATCAACAAGATGCTGCTTCCATTAACTTGAGGAAAATTACAAAGTTTGTATTCAAACTATCTATGACTGTAAATGCTTGGACTGAGACTGGAAACCATCGTAATTTCAGAGAACTAAAGATGAAAAGAACTCAAAGACTTCACCAGACTCCAAAAGACTACAAAATATTAACTCGTCTCAATCACAGAGGCGACTACTTATAAGTTACATTGGGTGAGAGGGTCAACAGAGTCGACTTATCTAATAATAGAGCTGTTTAATGTCTGTAACTGCTGATTAAATGATACATAGCAGTGCAGGGAGCATCTACCCATCTCCTCGGCATCAATCCTTTCCAATTCGAACAACTGAGCATTCGTTCCCTCAAATCATGAGCAGAATCATATGCTGGAGCATCGACGTGGGCATAGGAGTTACGTGAGCATGCTGAGCGTGGACGTGGGAGTTATGTCAGCCAACTGAGTGTGAACAGGACGACTCCTTCCAGAACGATGGCGTGAGCGAGAGCTGAGTAGACGTGCGTGATTCCAGGCTGAATGTGTAGATGAATTGGGGCTTGGAGCGTTGATGTGGATGTAGAGTGCGCTTTCAAGCTTGACGAGCCCAAGGTCAAATCTTATGGAACAATAGTTCATTAACCATCAGTGCCACATGGCAAATAGAACCCACATGTCCTCCTCTTTATTCAATGGCTTGAGATGCATCAATCACGGATTTCGTAGGCTAAATGGAGGGCTGAATGACGAGCTGGAAGCGTTTTAGGCTGATCATGTAGCGCATGGGATGAATGATGGATAACTTGTAAATCATAACCTATCAATTAAAACCATAAATGTTAATTATGCCCAAAACATCATTTAAATCATAAATAAACCATAATATACGAAATATAACAAGATTTGCATGGTAAATGAATTTGTGCATACCTGGACTGTTTGATGGGTTGAATGGCTAAGAAAACAACTTACTATAGCAAAAACGATAGAAATAACGCCACTTCGAGTAAATTAAATGATAAAAAATGGTGACAATATTGGACACCAACAATGTCGTGATGACAACTCTTGAGAATATGGCGACTGCTTTCTTCATACCAAAGGGAATTACTGTGTACTGGAATGACCCCCATTCTATAGCAAAAGTAGTTTTGTGCCTATCCATGCGATCAATTCTTATCTGATGATATCCCGAAAACCCGTCAGTAAAATAATAGGCCTCATTCCCTCCAACATTATCAAGCACCTCATCTGTAAAAGGAGTAGGGAATGGGTCATGCATGGAAGCATCATTTAAATTTTTGAGATCCACACAAATCCTAATATTGCCTTTGGTTTTCTTATCTTGGATGACCATAGGGCTTATCCATTCGGATTCCTCAACAGGCTCAATGATGCCTGCTTCAACCATCTTATCCAGTTCTGCTCTTACTTTTTCTTTGTAGCATGGGTTTAGTCGGTATGGTCTTTACTTAACAGGCTTCGTGCCTGGCTTAAGAGGTATTTTCATCACTCCTAAGTCTCCTAGAATGCCCTTCATCTATGTAAACTTTGTTGGAAATAGCTCCTGATATTCATGTAATGTATCAGCGATCTCCACAACAGTCTTGTTAGTTTTTTAGCATAAATTCAATAGATATAGGATCTTAACTGAAAGAACAACATGTATAGCATATCAAGCATAAGAGAGAAGAGACAAGAGACACAAAACATTTCACCGGGGAAAACCAAGAAGGTGAAAACCCCGCAACTTCCTCAGAGATAGAATAAGCATCAATACAAGGATCACCATGATCAAACCAAAGAGATAGATATCTTCAGCAGCATGCTCCTCCTCCACTTGTGTGCACCCTTCTCCTCTCTCACTAATGCGAAGTGAGTGAATGAGACAATGTGTAAAATGAGATAGTCACACTCTCTATGTATACACTAACTTTCACTTGACCTTTACTCAACTAGGTCGGCCTCAACTTAACCACTTAACATAATGCTAACTGTGTCGACCCCTACTAAGGTGGTCTAATAACCCATCAAGTATAAGTTATGACACTTACAATATAACTTGCGACACATGCAAGTACACATGACAACAATTCCAATCGGATGAATAATACATCTCCATTGGGGATACAATAAAGTACAAATACAATAAACAAGTGAATATCTTCCAAAGTTACAAATACATCAGCACTCCCTCTTAACTAGGAAGGTATTCTCTTAACACTAGTCATCAATGCATATAGCCACAAGTCTTCAATTCTGGAGCTAGATCATCATCACTGGATCACGGAGCATCATCATCATCACTGCTGCTATCTCAATCAATCTCCAATCTACTCATCATAGGAATTTCTACAAAGCCATCCCTTTTTCATGTTGGATGTAGGCCTAGCCTCCATGTAGGTCGTCATCATCTCTGCGAGCAAGCCATCAAGTAGGTACACCTCAGGACTGATTACACTGCCTTTGCAAAACCTTCAAGATCTCTTAGGACTGATTACATTGCCTCTGCAAAACCTGTAAGAGCATCTCAGGACTAATCATATGCTTCTGCAAAACCTGTGTACCATACTGTCACAACATCGTCTTCAGATCACCTCATAGTCCGTGGAGCACAACCCAGATGCACACACATAGCACTTACACTCACCGGCATGGAAGTACTTTCCTCTAACCATCCGAGAAAGGCTCGGCACTTATAGTCACCATCACGGAAGGACTTTCCTCTAACCATCCAGGAAAGGCTCACAGCACTTACATCAATGACCATGGAAGGACTTTCCTCTAACCATGTTGGAATGGATACAACAATTACATCACGACCATGGAAGGACTTTCTCTGACCATGTCGGAAAATCTCGGCAATTACATCATGACCATGGAAGGACTTTCCTTTGACCATGTCGGAAAAGGCATGCCCATCCCTTACATTTCACCATGGAAGGAATTTCCTCTAACCATGTGAAAATGGCCCGTGTGCATTTGTGTCTCCAGACTCATCACTTCCCCTTGGAAGGTATCTCGATCTGAAGTACACCAAGTCTCCCTCTGAAGTATTCAAACTTCACCCTGGCCAGCGGCTTGGTCAACACATCGACTATCTACTCGTCCATCGCAACATATAGGAGCTTCACTGCTCCTCTTCGCACCATATCCCTGATATAGTGATACTTGATCTCAATGTGCTCCGACTTGTCATGGAACACTGGGTTCTCCGACAACTTCACACAACTCTGGTTGTCACAATATATACAAGTAGCACTCAGCTGGAGATCAAACAAATCAGACAGTAGCTTCCTAAGCCATACTGCCCAACTAGCTGAACAAGATGTAACATACTCTGCTTCGGCTGTACTTAGTGCCACACAGGACCGCTTCCTGCTAAACCAAGAGATCATACTGGATCCCATACTGAAGCAACACCCCGAAGTGCTCTTATGATCAATGGCACTACTTGCCCAATCAGAATCAACATAACCCTCCAGGTTAAACTTTTGATTCGCCTCATACTTGAGCCCATAGTCAACTATACCCTTCAGGTACCTCAGAATATGCTTTGCAGTTATCAGGTGAACATGTCTCGGATCTGTCAAGTATTGGCTCAAGGTGTTCACCGCAAAGTAGATGTCTGGTCTTGTATTCGTCAGGTTCATCAAGGACCCAATCATCTGACGATACATCGTAGCATCAACCGGCTCAGATGAAGCATCACACAGAAGCTTTAGGTTCGATGCCATAGGTGTGGCCATGGCCTTGCAATCCATCATCCCGAACCTCTTCAAGATCTCTACTGCATACTTCCCTTGTCCAAGGAAGATTCCATCTGCACTCTGCCACACCTCCATGCCTAGAAAGTAGTGCATCATACCCAATTCCTTCATATCGAACTCAGAAGCAAGCTTCCTCTTCGTGTCGGCAATCGATCCATCCTCACATGTCATAAATAGGTCATCCACATACAATAGTAGTACCACTGGATTGCCTTCCTCAAGCTTGTAGTAAAGGTTGGAATCCGCTTTACTCTTAGTAAAGCCCAAACTAGATAGGAAGCCATCTATCCTGCCATACCAGGTCCTGGGTGCCTGTTTCGAACCATACAGGGCTTTCTTCAGTTTGCACACATGAGTCCCTCTATCATGTGTCTCAAACTTGAGTGGCTTCTCCACATACACTTCCTCTTCAATTACACCATTCGAGAAAGCTGTCTTGACATCCATCTGGTGTACCTTCCATTTCATCACTGCAGCCAGAGCAAGTACTGATCTAATGGAAGTGTATCTGGCCACAGGAGCAAAATTCTCTTCATAATCAATTCCTTCTTTCTAGGAGAATCCACGAGCTACAACCCTTGATTTGTATTTCTCTATGCTGCCATCTGCAACATGCTTGATCTTATAGATCCACTTGGAAGTCACCACAGAATTCCCTTCTGGTCTTGGGACCACATCCCAAACATCATTCTTCATGATCGACTGGTATTCCTCGATCATGGCATTCTTCCATTACTGCATCTCGAATCCTGGGAACTTCAGATTCTTCAATATCTTCAACATATAGTTTTCTTTGAACTTCATTGCTGGAACAAATGTTGTTGTCCTTCTTTTGTAGTTGATTGTACACGATCTTTCCTACAAGTCAAATTCAATTGCATGATTAGAAACTTCTCATAGTTTTCAGAATAAAATCTTACACATAAGAATATATGTCATACAGTCATGCAATTATCTTAGCCAATGCTTCAATACAACATTGATCCATATCCCGTAACTTTCTAGATGCCTTCCATCTCTACCAGAACATTGTTAAGAGTGTGCACAACTCCCAACATGTCAGCAAAGAGGTTTCCCTCTAGATACGTAGCAATGGAATGTTGTACAATACCATAGGCCACTTACCCATTACTATATTAGTAGTATCTTGTTCATTAATGCATAATGTACATCCTAAATCTAGGAACATAAGTATGTACATGGCTGGACAACATCATTCAAGTAATGACAATTCAAATACTTATCTTTGTTTGCTTGTAGGGTGGAATCCCTCTCAATCTTTGCTTCCTTGCAGGAACTACTGGAGTGTGCTCCCTCTTAATCTTTGCTTCTTGGATTACCTGTCCTTGACTTATATTCATCTTGGACCACTATGCATGCTTAAGTGTGCACCAATGTCATGATTGTGTCATCCTCAATATCTCATACATAATCATACAATCATTAGTATAATCTCAATACTATCAAATGATTCTAACTAATATTAAACATGTATGGTAATGATCATTCCAAGCAAGCATTAGTTTTTGTTGACCAAACCGCAACCTCATAGTTGACAGGGGTTCACCTCACTGTCGACACATACCACAGTCTCCCTAAGCACTAGCCTAGGCAGGTTTAAGCCCACCCAGCAACACCCGCAGAGCGGATGAGGTCTCACCCGAGGCGTCCAGGAAGAGCAGACAAAACCATGCTTCCACCGAGGGAGGAGGTGAGTTGCGACAGTACGGGGTAAACAACAATTCTAAACATTCATCATGAAGTTATAGCATATCACTTTAATCGCAGCATTAACATTATAGTAAGAAGACATCTATAACATATCATTGCAATATTAACATCATGACGACAGGGAACAGACAATTGCATTAAGAAAAGATAACAACAATAGCATTTTTCACCATTACACACAGATTGCACCAAATCATCATCCTTATATTACTGTGGCAAACCAAAATCAGCACATAGATCTCTATGCAACTTCCCGCATTATCTCTTTTTCTAGCTCTATCTTGCTTGCTTCCTTGCTTGTTCTTTCAACACTTACAATTCTCATCTATTTATAGGATTCCGCCAATTATAATACTTGTCCACTTTCCTAACCGACACTATGGACAATTGACTAACTGACTTGGTCTAATGACCCAAAAACCCACATACCATGGTACAATTGACTTGATATTACAAATACATGACCCAAAACTCGCCAACTGTGGTATACTTGACTCGACATTACAAAATACATGGTCCAAGTGACCCAAAACCCACCAATTGCAGTATACTTTATCATAACATACTCATTTTGCGCCCTCGTCCAATGTGTCGCAATGTCAGCGATACCGTGAAATTTCCCCATCAAACCGCCTACTAACAAGCCCCCAACACAATCTTGTGGCTCTCCCTCGAGCCATGTCAACTGCTGGACATAGTGCACGCCGTGGTCTTTTCCTTGAAATCTGTGTATGGTTGTTCGACATTCTACACCATCTCCTGGGCATCTGTAGCCGCTGCCTAACCATTGATCATGTCTTCTGCAGATGGGTGACCAGTCAGCTTGTCCATGACCTGTTGCAGACACTTTTGCACTCCATGCATAGCATCACTGGCCTGCTGCATCAGCTTCCCACCAATCTCCTGAAATTCTTCTGACTGAGCCGCTCTGGGATTCAGTCGGTCATTCGCCTTGGCCACCCTATGCTGCAATTCCTTCAGCTCATGTGACTTCGCAATTTGCTCCATTGGTGGCAGTATTCTCATCATAGCTTTCAATGTGGCCAACTGGCCCTCCGTTTGCTGTCGGGATTTAGTCAGCTGCTTGACTTGCTCATCCTGAATAATGCAGCCCCCAAAATTGGGTTGTGTCAGCAGTGAGCCTTTTTGCGTGCATTTCTAGCTCCTCCATCTGAGTGGCAACTTCCTAGAGTGCCCTTCGTCGCTCATCCACCTCGGCCTGAGGTGTCCCTAGTTTCAGCTGTGCATTTAACACATAGTTCTCCTACCGAAACTGAACAATGGTAGCCCCTAGTCGCTACACCCAATGGAGCACGTCGACCTCTTCAGTAGGCTCTAGCACATGCTGATAGGATTTCGTGATTGCTTGGTCAACCTGTACACTGTCATCCCACAAACGAGCCTTTTCAACAATAAGAAAATCGTGTTCCTTCTTAAGAGTTTTGAATGTGCGAACGTTCTCATCCCACTGCTTCTTAGTCTCGGCTTCAAGGTCATCTACCGCTTGCCATGTAGTAGCATCCCTATTCGTAAGCTCGGTGTTGGCGGTAGTGGCAGCTATCTCGCTTTCCCGCAATTGTCGATAACTCTTGCTGATCTCATGCATCCTAGCTGCTATTTATCGGGATGCGACTGTCTGTAGAGTCGTCAGGGCCGTCGCCGACAATGCATTGACATTGACTGTCAACTAGTCAACCATCTACAGTGCGGTTTTCAATGCCTCATTGTTGGTCACAACCGTAGTCGGGAGAATACTGTTAGGAACCTATGTAAACCCTTCTCTTTACTATGTTAGTATATTGTTGTTGGACGCATATGCTTTGTAAGTCGTCCCGTAGTATTTGTCGATCCGTAGTTTATATTAGCCCATAGTATTGACCCATAGTATTGGACGCATATGCTTTGTAAGTCGTCCCGTAGTATTATATCTCCCATGGTTTTGACTCATGGTATTGGGCATAGACTTAGTATATAAGTGTGTGTTGAGGTCATTGACGGCACCGTGAAGTTAATTGTATTGAGCTTGCTCAAAGGAGGTTGCCCCCTCGAAGTGGCCTGTGATCAATATAAAAGCGATTTTGTTCTATGATTTCTAATATCTTGTGTATTTGCATTAATTAATTATTGCAGGTACATCACATCTGGTATCAGAGCACTTTCCTTGGCACAAGTGGGAAATTTTTTTTTCTTTTTTTGGGCGGCGACTTTCAGATCAATTTCTGAAACTTTATGCACAAAATCAGAAGAAACCGATTGCATATCTGAATTCCTCTTTCAAAAATACGCAGTTTCAAAAAAAAAATCATGTCATTTGGAGTTCTAAAAGTGGAGATATCGCGGATTTAAAATCAGCAATCTTTCAGAATTTCAGTGACGGCTGCGGAAATTGCGGCGAGAAAATCTTTTGACCAAGTGCCCAGATTTCTATTCCGCTTTCATGGGTAGAAGCAGAGTGGTTGTTCCAGTTCCAGAAACATGCTATAATAGCGATTCTGAGCAATATAGATCCAGTTTTTGAACATTGGGTGGAATTTCTGCCCAAATTTTTTCTGTTGCAGGTTCGGATCTGGGAATAATCCCTATCTGCTTAACTGTGGGAAGTACTTGGTGTAGCTAGGGTTTTACCCCTAGCTTGTGCCAATGAGCACCTACTAAGGAGAATGGACTCCTTAGTAGCAGTTCAATAATGATTAAATGATTAAGCTAAAACAACAATTAACAAACTACTTTAAGCATTGCATGAGACATAAATGAAAGATGTAAAAAATGGTTTTATATTAATGTTACCTTGGGTGTCAAGGTTGATGAAGCCCTTTGCAGTGTCCAAGAGGATGCTCCAAGCTTCAGAATGCTCCTTTCTCCTTCTCCAATGTTGGGGATGGGCCAAAGGTGGCTCTCAAGGTGAAAATAGTTCAAAGGTGAACTAGGGTTTCGAGAGAGATTTTGGCAGAGTAAGGGTGCTTGTGATTGTGGATATGGAATAAGGGATCTCCATCACCTATTTATAGTTTTTTGGTGGTGGAGTGCTGACCCATGGTTTTAGGAAACACATGGTTTTGTGCAGCTGTATAGGGTTTTTTCCTCCTTTTCCTCATTATTTTATATTTTTTATTCCCTTTTTAGGGGATTTTTGCTATTTTTGGAGGAAAAGGGGGTTTTTTAGCCTTTTTTAGGCTATTTTGATGGTTTTGTGGCCTTTTGGAGGCATTTTAGGCCTTTTGGAGGCTTTTTAATGGGATTTTTTGGGATTTTAATGGAAATATGGTAGGAAAATGGACAAATGAGCCATATATTGTGGTAAATGAGCTAGTGAACACTTTTTGGGTGTTAACACTTGGGCATAAGCCCTAAAACTCATTGTGAGGAGTACCACAGGAACCCCGAAGTAGCTGGCCATTGAGAGGACTTGCCAAGCGAAAAGGGCAACGACCCCTACCTGATTGACTAGTTCCCACCCGTGAGGTAAACCAAGAACTGTCGTTTGTGGCAAAGCGGTTATCAGTTTTACCTGAGCTGTGGAGTGAGGGGTACTACCCCAATACGCAAGCCGTCAGACAGCATTGGTGGCCGAGTGAAAACCCTGAACTGTTAGGAAGCCGGACATACCTGGGGTCCATATCTACTTTCAGCTGAACTATTGTCGATCACTGCTGCGCCGTTTCAGATCCATTTTGCAAGCCGTTCCAGATCCAGCCGTTCGGCGTTGTTCCAGATTCCTTCCGAGCCGTAGCCGCTCCAGTCTGGAAAAAAAAAAAAAAAACACCTGGTTATGGTTGTCACCCGTGCAGTAGCAAACACCATGGAGGAAGCACTTGCAGCCATCCAAACCAAACTCCAAGATCTGGATGAAAAATTTCTCAGCCTCCATCTTCAACATTCAGCCATGAACAATAACCGACAGCTCGAATCTTTTGCAGCCACCGGGTTCTCTTCTTCCAACAATTTTCGTCGGTCGAAGCTTGATTTTCCTCGCTTCAATGGTACTGATCCGACTGGATGGATATACCAAGCAGACCAATATTTCAGTCTGCATAATACTTTTGATGTCGAGAAAGTTCCACTTGCATCCTTTCATTTGGAACAGGAAGCCCTTCAATGGTACCGTTGGTACATCAAAGCTCATCCCGAGCCAAACTGGACAGATTTTTGCCAACTCATTTTGCCACGATTTGGCCCTAGTGCTTTTGATGATTTCACAGGAGCACTCACTAAACTTCACCAAATTGGCATAATGAGAGAGTATCAGACAGAATTTGAGAAATTGGCCAACCACACAGAAGGATTGTCTGATGAATTCTACAGGAGTTGTTTTATAAGTGGTCTCAAGGATGAAATTCGCTCTGAGGTCAAAATGTTCTGTCCCAACACAATGATGGAAGCACTAGGGTTGGCTAAGTTGGCAGAAGACAAGATTGCAGCCCAACAATGCTCCAAACCCACCTTTGTTCCCTTCAGAAATATGGGTTCCCAACGACCTCCCATCACGCCTGCTCCTCAACCAACTCCTATCAAGCATTTGTCTGAAATAGAAATGCAGGCACGCCGAGAAAAAGGGCTTTGCTATAATTGTGATGAGAAATTCACTCGGGGACATAGATGTGTTCAACAAAAGCTCTATCTCTTGGATGTGGATTCTCCGCCCGCCTTAGAACTTGGTGAAGAAGCTATAGATACAGTAGATGATCAGGTCGGCATTCAACACCCACCTGTTGACACCCCATCTCAGGACGACCGACCCGAGATCTCTCTCCATGCTGTAACCGGCGTCACCACCCCACAAACAATGCGGGTCGTGGGATACTTCAAGAAGCTCCCTCTTACCATACTCATTGATTCTGGTAGCACTCATAACTTCATTGACCCTCGGATTGCCAAACAGGCTGATTGTTTTGTCCATCCTTGCTCCAACTTTGAAGTCATGGTTGCCAATGGGGGCACCTTACCTTGCAAGGGGAAGTGTCACAATGTGCGTATCTCTATGGAAGATTATAACCTACGCTCTGACATGTTTGCCTTGCCCTTAGGCGGATGTGATGTGGTTTTGGGCATTCAATGGTTACGCACACTTGGCCCCATCTTATGGGATTTTGCTGAACTTTGGATGCAGTTTAAAGTCAATGGGGCACAACACAAATTTATGGGCTTACAACCAGGGTCTCTCTGCATCATCAGTTCACATCGCTTGGAAAAAATCCTTAAGAAGAATTCACATGGTGTCATCGCTCAACTCAATTCCATTCAGATGCACCCATCAACAGTCTCCACTACTTCCTTGGATAGATATGCAGGTATCTTTGCTGAACCAATGCGCTTGCTACCTTCACGAGACCTTTCCGGTAAGAATTTAGCCACATCTACCTCTCAGCAGGCAATGATGGCTATTTTGCATGCAGTACAGAAGTGGCAGTCATACCTATTAGGGAATTATTTCTGCACCAAGACTGATCTCCCGAGTCTGGAAAATTTTCTGGAACAATGGGTCTCCTCCCCAACACACCTGAAATGGGTTATCCAACTCATGGGTTATCCATATGTGATCACTTACAAGAAGGGTAAGGACAATATGGTGGAAGATGCTCCTTCTTGCACAATTGATGACCCAGTTTCTCTTACAACTCTTTTTCTGCTTGTTCGAAATTGGGTGCAATATGTTCAACAGGGCTCTCTCTTCTATGAACTCCATGCTTCTTCATCAACAGGGCACTCTGGGTTCTGCAACAGGTATGACCAAGAACAATGTAACTTCTTTTGGCAGGGACTAAAAATGACAATTCAACAGATGGTGGCTGATGATGATACTTTCCAAGTCAACAAGGGTGAAACGACACTCCTTTCAGGATTGCTCAAACCCTTGCCCATCCCTAAACAGCTTTGGCCAACTATTTCTATGGATTTCCTAGCAGCGCTCTGGTGGTACAATACCACATCTCACAGGACACCATATGAAGTGGTCTATGGACAAACACCGCCAGTTCTTCTTCCATACACCCTTAGCAGCTCCCCAATTCAGGCAATTGACTCGGTTCTTCGAAACCGCAATCAGATTCTTCTCATTCTGCAGGACAATCTTCACATGGCCAGAATTCGCCTGAATCAACAAGTCGATCAGCACCGTTCTGAGCGCATTTTCCACGCAGCTGACAGGGTTCTTCTTCATCTACAGCCTTCCAAGCAATCCTCCTTGACACTCCAAAGGCGTCAGTGGCCTGAAATGCAACCCGAGGATGCTACCGGGGAACCACTCCTTCAGCTTCTGCAGCAATTTCTCCAACCAAAGCTTTGAGGACAAAGCTTTTTCTAAGGGAGAGGGGATGTTAGGAACCTATGTAAACCCTTCTCTTTACTATGTTAGTATATTGTTGTTGGACGCATATGCTTTGTAAGTCGTCCCGTAGTATTTGTCGATCCGTAGTTTATATTAGCCCATAGTATTGACCCATACTATTGGACGCATATGCTTTGTAAGTCGTCCCGTAGTATTATATGTCCCATGGTTTTGACTCATGGTATTGGGCATAGAATTAGTATATAAGTGTGTGTTGAGGTCATTGAAGGCACCGTGAAGTTAATTGTATTGAGCTTGCTCAAAGGAGGTTGCCCCCTCGAAGTGGCCCGTGATCAATATAAAAGCGATTTTGTTCTATTATTTCTGATATCTTGTGTATTTGCATTAATTAATTATTGTAGGTACATCACAAATACTAACAGTCTAAACACGGGGCGTGAGGCGGATTGTGACCGTTTCCTGCATGGGCATATCGGCTGGTTCCTTCTTTCGAATTGCATCACACAAGGAATCCATTCGAGCAATGAGCTCATGGAAACCTTCCTCCGCCTTGATGGACATCTTGTCGGCAACCACTGTGGCTGCATGGTTAAGGGCTATCAGCAACCATCCCAACTGCACTTCCCCTGGTAATGACATCTCGCTGATCGTTGCATGCTCGTGGTGCTGTCTTGACCGATTTTCTTCAAGAGCACGGTCGCTATCATCTGCAGTTGGGGTTCTCGTCGATTCTCGATCGGAACCCTAATGACTTTGCTGATCTTGTGTAGATACTCGATCGTCGGGACCCAATGGTGGACCCCCAGCAGCAATCTCTATAGAACTCATGGGTTGTCGCCATGCCTCCGGCCACTCTTGCACAATACTCTCCAAATCATCCGAGGTCACCTTATACCAGGTCTGCAACCATTGTTGATGAATGTCACGACGAGGTTGTATATGTATGACACTTGGTTGTATAGAAAATGCCATGACAGGTGTTAACCGGGCCACAGTATCATCAGAGAGGCAGGGAACCTGTGTGGCTGCGTCCTGAAGCATATCCCTGTACAACCAAAACTACAACTGGCATTCCCGAATTCGCTCTTGCTCTCAGACAGACCAGAGATTTTGATAACGCGCCCCTCGACATTCTTTTGTATCCGAACAGTCCATGCCCTAGTAAGTGTTGGGCTCCTTCCATGCAACCAGAGCAATCTGCAGCAACAGCCAACTATATGAAAAAGTGCCCTTACCCAATTGGACCGTTGCAACATCCTCCAGCAGTTGATTCAGGAGATATAGGGACCAATTCATTTGGACACCCTTCGCACATTGCTCCGCACAAGCAATTATCCCCAAATTACATTGATTAGGGCGACCTCCCCTAATCACCTTACAAGACAAGAACTTCGCACCCGTGAGTACCGCTTGATTATTACAACTAGTGGTGTGATACCCCCGCCTGTCTGATGCCAAGCCGTACTTCTTAGCCAACTGTCGCGGGGTCAACACCATTCTTAGGCAAGTCGATAATGAGTGAAAATAAATCAACAGTGACCGGGACCTCTCTGTCTAGCCACAACGAACCCCCATGGAAACATGCCAAGAGTTGCTTTACACAGGCACCAACTTCTTGTAGACGCCCAAAATGGGGCATGTTAATCAATCCTAGCAAACCGTCTTGCCGTAATCCTCGTGCCCAGTCATGTACCTCTGGAGCGGGTGAATTGTGTGTCTTAGGGATATAGGGCGCTACTACAATATCATTGTGGGCCACCAGGTCATGGTCGTCATAGCGCAGACCCATCAACGTTGGTATCCACAGTGCATGCCATGCCAGCCGGAAGTGCGGGCATCTTCACAGTGTATTTCTGGCACGGGTTTATCGTCCGTGGGGTGGCATCTGACCGAACAGGTGGGATGTAACCATGGATATTACTCGTTAAATGCCCCGGCCATTGGGCGGTTGGACGACTGGGGCGCCTAGACTGCCCCACCTGCTCCTGAACTTCAACAGCCATCGCAGACCGAAGCAGCCTCTTACTCTATGGGGATTCAAAAGGCTGACTTCCTTGACGCTTTTTAGCAACAACTGATGTTCCCATTGGCATACTGTCAACCTCGGCCTCAAGATCAGTGGTGGTCGAGGACACACCTTCTCGCTTGACCGAAATGGGAACGAAGGGGGATTCTACTTCACTACTAATGTCCACTGTCTTTAGGTCACCTGGCATACCTCACCACTCCTTGATATATACCTAATAACAACTGGCTCAAATCACTACAGCACACGACAGTAATAGTTCTTGCTAATTCTGTGGCATCCTCTGACCAACACCAGGCTATACTTATAGCATCGACCCTAAATTTGCCGTACTCATTACTAAATCCCGTATTGATTCAACCAAATCCTATATTAATGACGCAAATCCGCCATCGATCCTGCCTATCGATCGGCCGGATCTGCCATTAATTCCCATCATTCAACCAACTTTTAGCATTAATTACAGAGCAAACTCCCTACATGTGTGGCACGGCTGGCTGTTTTAACCCAGTCGCAATGCAGTTATGTATCGCCCAACTCGCAATACAAGCCTCCTTACTCACGGATTCCTTTTCTTGTTGGTGCGCTGTCGACCATCAAGCAACCTGCAACACACATTGTTTTTTTTTTTCATTGCGACTCAAGCATCATAGTGTTCCAAGCTCGACCGATAGGGCTTCAACCTGTGACCATTTACTAATTTAGGGAGCATGGCCCCATCCAATTGCTGCAATTGAACCGCTCCTCCGGAAGTAATCTAACTAATGCAATAGGGACCAAGCCAATGCATCTGCAATGTACCTAGATGTTTCATGAACTTGCTATCGTATAACAATACCAAGTCACCTTGCTGAAACTGTTTTAGTTTTGATGTGGCGATCATGCCATGCCTTTTGTTGATCCTTGTCCACCCCTTGGTGGAACCTAGTAAAAAATCAATCTTCTTCCAACTGCACCAATTGTGCTAGACAATCCTCCAATGCTGCAACATCGTCCATACCTATAACATCCGTAATGCGTAGACTCGGAACAATATACTCCATGGGAATAATCGCTTCTTTTCCATAAACCAACCTAAAAGGTGTCTGACCAGTCAATCTTTTACAGGTAGTGCAATAGGCCCATAATACCGTCGAAATTTTCAGGTCCTAGTCATCACGGTTTGCATTGCACACTTTCGTCAGCACATGTTCTAATACTTTGTTAAATGCCTCCACCATCCCATTCGCCTGTGGATGATAGGGTGTACTCTTCTTATGCTGTATTTGCAATTCCTCTGTTAATGCGCTGATGGTGCGATTAAGAAAGTGGTTGCCTTGATCACTCAGCAAAATCTTAGGGCATCCGAAACAAGTGATAATGTGATCAAACAAGTATCGGGAAACCGTTGCTGTGGAACAATCAACAACAAGTGCTACCTCAACCCATCGGGTCAAATACTCTATCGCCGTGATGATGTATCGTGCCCCCGTACATTTTCCTAGTAGATTGATCGGCCCCACAAAATCCACAACCCATTTTTCGAATGCTTGCAATGTCAGTTGAGGGAGTAGTGGTATCTCATCACGCTTGGACGGTTTTCCAGTTCATTGACAAACATCGCAAGACCGTGCATGGTCTGTGGCATCGTTATGTAAGGTGGGCCACCAAAGTCCTGCATGTAGTATCTTCCTGGTAGTCGCTCAACCTCCATAGTGTCCACCAGCTACTCCACCATGTGCCTCAGCCAATATATGTGCTTGCTCATGCGGCAAGACACATCGGTGCAATATCTCATCAGCACCCAATTTATATAACTCCCCTGTGATTAACTGAAAATCAACAACCTTGGGAACTAACTGTTTCTTTTGAGTAGTGGAAAAATGCTTGGGCGCAATGCCAGTTACTAGAAATTGAAGGATGTCATCAAAATAATGATCAGCAACAGCAATTGTAAATAGTTGTGCATC
This sequence comes from Larix kaempferi, assembly GCA_027924585.1. Taxonomy (NCBI): domain Eukaryota; kingdom Viridiplantae; phylum Streptophyta; class Pinopsida; order Pinales; family Pinaceae; genus Larix; species Larix kaempferi. The sequence goes on along the minus strand of BSBM01000606.1, from coordinate 5,551,093 downwards.
TGGCAATCCATCTTCAATATTAGTCGGTTCCTCCCCTGTCTAAATCCGTGATAAATGGTCTGGACCAGCATTCAGTCACTTGGGCTTGACAACGACCTCAAAATCAAACTCCTGAAACAAAAGTATCCACTGGCATATCTTCCCCCCCAACACAGGCTTATTGACCAAGTATTTTAACGCAAAATGATCAGTGAACATTTTGAAGTGGCCACCCAATAAATAGTGTCTAAATTTCTGCAGCACGTAAACCATGGCCAGACCGTCCCCTTTCGTGGTAGTGTAATTTCGTTTGGCAGAGGAAAGCTTCCGACTAGCAAAAGCGATGGGATGATCAAGGTCGCCCTCGCCAGGTTGCGCCAATACAATGCCCAATGAAACCGATGAGGCATCAACGTGGACATGGAATTCCTTACTCCAATCCGGAAAAACCAAGATCGGTGCCGACGCCATCTTCGCCTTGAGCGTGTCGAAACTATCCTAACATTTCGAGCTCCACTGGAATGCCACATCCTTCTTCAACAATTTTTCGATAGGGGCAGTGATTGCAGCATAGCCCTTGATAAACTTGCAGTAATATCCTGTATGACCCAAAGTGGCGCGCAACTACTTAACAGTGGTTGGCGGTTGCAACCCCAAAATAAGCGTGATTTTGGCTAGATCAACCAACAAGCCTTGCTTACACACAATATTACCCAGCAGTATCCCGAACGGTGCACAAAAAATACATTTCTTCAAATTTAGTGATATCTGGTGCTGTCGGCATCACTCAAGCATCAACCGTAGATTGGCCAAATGATCATGAATCAACTCGTAAACCGTCTAATCATCCATATATACCTGCAAGAATTTTTGAATAAAATATTTGAATGCGGCAACAATAACCCGGGAGAATATCGCAGGTGCATTCTTCAAACCAAAGGGCATGACTGTGTACTGAAAGCAACCCCATTCAGTAACAAAAGTGGTCTTATGGAGATCTTCTTTGGCAATGCGGATCTAGTGGTATCCAGAGAATCCATCAGTGAATGAGTACATCTCCTGGCCGCCCACGCCTTCAAGTACTTCATCAGTAAATGGGGTCGGAAAAGGGTCATGCATGCAGGCATCGTTCAACTTCCACAGGTTGACACAAATGCGCACTTCTCCTGTTTCCTTGTCTTGCACCACCATGGGACTGATCCATTCAGACACTTCCATAGGTTCAATAATCCCAGTGTCCAACATGCGATCAAGTTCTGTCTTGACGTTTTCCTTATGTCATGGGTTTAATCGATAAGGTCAATGTCGGACCGGCTTAGGATCCGACTTTAAGGGAATCTTCATCTCTCCTAAATCGCCCAGTATTCCCTTCATCTCAGAGAATTTCGTGGGAAACACATCTTGAAATTCATGAAGTAACTCGGTGACCTTTCTCATCATCTCATCATCCCAATAATCTCCAACATTTGCAAACTTGGGAGTAGCCTTGGTGCCGATATTCATCTTGCGGATCTGCAAGGGTTGACTAAATGGAGTATATGATGCAATAGTTAGTACTACATCACGATGCCCTTCAGATTCGGGGATATTGACATTCCAGGCATCATCGTCATCCTCTGGCCCACCACTGATATTGAAGCATTCCATGAGAGACTGCATTTGATAAGCAGAGTGCGGATCCATAGGGTAGGCCACTGGAACAACCTAAAGGACCACGTCGTGGATGAGTTGCAATGCATTGTGTACGTCAGGGTTGGCATCCGCAAAAGTGAACATGTGAATGAAGTAGACCGTCAATTCCCCCCATGTTGTAAATTCTCGACGCAACTCTGCTGCGGTGTACCATGAGCGCGAAATCTCATCTAAGGTATGAATAAAAGCATGGACCCACTCATCATGGGGTCGTGCGATCCATAACCATTGGCATTCCATCACATGATCATGGGGATTATTCCATCCATCATACTTTTTAGTGTGATAAACCTCACTGTCGCTGAACCGAACCAGCATCAACCTCCGGCACTGTGACCAATCATTAATGAACTTTTTGTGTGTTTCCCACCAGCATGCTGGAGCAGCCTTCAATGCGTCCGCTAATGCCAACAATCACTGGGGTTCTGAGACCCATTCTTCAAATTCCTCCAAAAAGTGAGCGAGGTCAGGCAACCCTTCATAGATAGGCAGTGTGACTGTTTCTGTCGCAACACGACATAAAGACTGCGTAACGAGGCCACATTTTTGGAACGCTACTTCATGCATCCGGTTCTGCCAGTGCTCTAAGGCATCATCAAAGTCGAAAGACGCGAAACTCTCACTACACCATTCCAACTCACCATGGACAGTGGGATGAATATAGTCTTCAGAAATATTGAATGCATGGTCCCAGCTAGTGAGATCGTCATCTTTAACGAGCTCAACATATCGACGTCCTTTAGCTGGATCCAACGGAGCTATGACTCGGAAATCGTGATTCTCAAAAGTCATCATGCACTTCTTGAAGTTGATTACAGCTCCACTATCATTAGCCCATCCTATCCCCAATAGCACAGGGTAGGAGCTTCCTCCCTCAACTACTTCAATGACATCGAAGTCAGCATTAGTCTTCATGCCCTCAATCTCAATCGTGAGTCATGGAACCCGCCCAATGGGTGTTACCTTTGCATGGTTAGCCAACTGGAGCTGTATAGGAGACCAGCTCAATGAGGTACACCCCATTTCCTGGCATGCCTGCTTGGTTAAGATGTTAACATCCGAACCAAGGTCAAGAATAACAGAGTCAACATCATAATCACCAATCTGAATATTCATTCGCATTTCCTTGCCAGTTTTCCGTCGCTGTAAGGAGTTTACTGCTGACTCCTGCTGTCCTTTCTGATATCGCTGTAACCATCACTCAATCTCAACTAGAGCAACCGGGTCTTGAGCCAATAACAGATAGCTCTCAAGAAAATTTTGCTGTGTCCCCGGTAGTGGCGGTCGTTCAGCATCAGCGGTAGTGCCAAATATAGGTGGCATATCGCAGACAATAGCCTTACCGCAGTCTTTCTCCAAGGTGCGACTTGCCTCTAGGAATGTCTCTTGCTCTGTATCAATGTCGAAGGGTATCGTCTTCTGACCCACCAACCGAATCAGTGGTCGTGAACCATCTTCCCCAGTCGTCTTGCCTCCATGAGTGACAACAGCTACCGAAGCATCTTGTGGTCGCGGTTCTGCAGAAATAGTCGCAATATTGGCACCCTGTGTCTGATTCTGCTGCAAGTTTCCGGGTTGATTTACATTCTGATTGGCATTCAGTGGTGGCCGCGGGGGCTGGTTCTGTACTGATTGCTGCACCTGATTCTGTATTGATTGTTGTGGTTGGGCCTAATTATGTAGTTGTGGTGCGTTCCCAACTTGCCATCGTGCAATCAACTGTGGACAATTCTCAACCGTATGATCATTAACATAACAGAATGTACACTGGTTCTGTAGCAATGGGCAGTCACACTGGTAATGTCCCCATACCGCACAATGGTAACATTGAACAGGTCCATGACCACCTCGGCCTCCTCCTCCACAACCAAATCCGCCACCGCATCCACCCTGGTATCCTCCTCGGTAGCCACCCTGTTGCTGGTACGGAGGTTGATTGAACTGGTGCTGCATTGGTGCAGGCGACATCCCTTGCCCTTATGGTGCATACTGCGGTTGTTGCACGTACTGAGGCTGTGGGGGGTTTATCGGTGTATATTGTGGTATGAACTGTTGCGGTTGCTGCTACTGCAGTACAAAATGCATCTATGGTTGAGGTATCGGCTGAGCTACCTGCGGTTGTAGCTGTGCAGCGCACTGATCATCTTTGATATAGAATGCATCACACATTCTCTCCTGTAGCAACCCATATGCACAACAATCCTTGTCATCGTGTCCCACCAACTTGCAGAAGGTGCAATAAAGATTTCGCAGAGTTGTAACCATTTTCTGCATATACAGGCAATTATCATGACTGTGCCCAAACACCTGGCAAACGCGACACCATGGCATACTGCCGCCATTCAATGGATTGGGTGCACCGGATACCAAATAATTGCGGAAATCTAGGAAATCATATTTCATATGCCCCTCTCGTCGACATTGCGCACACCATACTTCATCTCTCTATTCCTTGTTCTTCTTCAAATCCTGCAATTGTATAGTCAAGTTGGTAAGCTATGTTTGTATCTGTGACATTCTGGCTGCATTATCTCCAATTTGTGACGCTTCTAACCGCATTGTGATCTCTAGAGCTTCGTTAGGCTTTGAAATTTTTTGCTGCATCAATAGCAGCCGAATGTGGGGTAACAGTGCTGTAATGAACCATTCCTTATGTTGGATAGCACTCATATCGAAGCTAACCTTTACCATCAGTGTCTTGAATCGCTGGTCAAAATCCCAAATTTTCTCATTAGGATACTACTTAATTTCCTTCAATTATGTGATGTATTGAGCTTCAGACTTGGGCCGTCTAAATTCAGCAATCAGTCCATCTCGAATTTCATCCAGGGACTTCTCTAGGGTCCCCGTAGTAACTAGAACAAACTTCATGAACCAATCTAATGCACGACATCACAGGGTCGTGGCCAACTGTCCTTTCTTAATATTATCATTAGTGATTTGTTTCACAGTCCAGACTGCTTCACACAAAAACCAATACTGCTCTGGATTGTCTGTAGCACTTCCATGGAACAACGGTAACTTTGCATCATCGGTCACCATTTTGGACTTCCTTCCTCTTGTCGTTGTACTAATACCAATTAACTTCTACTGAATCGATGAACTCGGCGGTGTCGAAGTAGTATTCCTTGCTGGTTGTGAGTTAGTGAGCGGAGGTGTGGGTATGTTTGTGCCAAGGTTTGGTCCTGCCTCTATTCTAGGCGTATCCTGGTTGTCCCTATTAGGAATGTGAGGTCGCTTCATTCCATGTGGCCTTCCTTCATGGTCTTGCAGTCTGATCGTAGAAGGACCTTCTCCTATCCTCTGCCTCTTTTCCGGTCGGAACCGTGCTCCTCCCCTCGTAAGGCCACATTCTTCCTCGCCTTTGCTCACAGTCTCCTCATGGTCTGCACTCATCTACCCCTTTACCATTCCTTCGACAACCCGCCGACAGTCGCAATACCCACGGCCTCCACCCACCAAGTTGCTTACTGATCAAGGTGCATCTTTAATATACCTTTCTCGCATATTAGCATCTTAATCAACAGTTGGAGTGACAACAGGAACCTTCCCCTTGGTTCGCAGAAAAAATATCTTTCGGCTTCACTATAGGATTTCTTCATGTCGACCGCAAATTCAGTGATGTATCCTTCCAAGATGCTATCGAGCCAAACTTCGACAGCCTATGATGCCTTATTATCAACTTCCTGTAGCTCCTGGATCAACTTCAAGGTCCAAGCCGTCGGCTCACCACCCTGAAAATTCCTCTTCTGGAAGGTTAGCTTCGACAACCACTCATACAGAATAACAGGGAATTCAGAGCAGAACCACTCGTGTTGACTGTCGTGAATATATCTTCCCAATCAGTGATCTACCGTTAGTCACGTGTTCTGGCTTTCTTTTTCAGCAAATTCCCGCAGTCTTTGATCAAACCAGCTCTGTATCTCCAACTTAGTTGGGTGCCACAACATGGCCTCCTCTTACTCTACACACAGTCCCATCAACGGAACCATTTGTTGACCAAACCGTGACCTCACAGTCGACAGGGGTTCACCTCATTGTCAACACATACCGCAGTTTCCCTGGGCACCAGCCCGGGCAGGTTTGAGCCCACCCAACAACAGCAAAAAAGTGGATGAGGTCTCACCTGAGGCATCCAGGAAGAGCAGACATAACCATGTTTCCTCCAAGGGAGGGGGCGAGTTGCAGCAGTATGGGGTAAACAACAATTCTAAACATCCATCATGAAGTTATAGCATATCACTTTAATCGCAGCATTAGCATTACAGTAAGCAGACATCTATAACATATCATTGAAATATAAACATCATGACGATAGGGAACAGACAATTGCATTAAGAAAAGATAACAACAATAGCATTTTTCACCATTACACAGAGATTGCACCAAATCATCATCCTTATATTACTGTGGCAAACCAAAATCAGTACATAGATCTTTACGCAACTTCCCACATTATCTCTCTTTCCAGCTCTATCTTGCTTGCTTCCTAGCTTGTTCTTTCAACACTTAAAATTCTCATATATTTATAGGCTTCTGCCAATTACAATACTTGTCCACTTTCCTAACCGACACTATGGACAATCGACTAACTGACTTGGTCTAATGACCCAAAAACCCACATACCGTGGTACAATTGACTCGATATTACAGATACATGACCCAAAACCCGCCAACTGCGGTATACTTGAATCGAAATTACAAAATACATGGTCCAAGTGACCCAAAACCCGCCAACTGCGGTATACTTTATCATAACATACTCCTTCTACGCCCTCGTCCAATGTGTCACGGCGTCAGCGGTACCGCAACATTTCGCCATCAAACTGCCTGCCAACAGTATTCAAGGATTCAAGGAGTACTTCTTTTACTCATGCATATTCTCATTTGACCATAGAACTCTACTCGTTAGTCATATCATCAATCAAGGTAAGAAACATAATATGCATAAACCCTTGATTACCCAAACTTATAACTTCATGAATAATCATTATCAATCATGCCAGGTATACTTATAAAAGAGATCCTACCACAAGGTAGGGTTCTAACTTGATATAGGAAAAACATACCTGGATTATTATGTTAGTTAATTATGTCTAACATACCCGCATAATGTATTCTTGTTCTTCTTCAAAGACTTGTGCTAGCCAACCTGCATAACTCATAAGCTAACCATTGTAGAACCAAAATATACATACCTTGTAAGTAGAGATTCTATGTGATCCATCAATATGGATGAGTCTTTGTCTTCATGTCACCATGGTCATATGTTCTTGATCTAGAACTTTCTTGATGTACCTTTCATGTTAGCGGACAACATCAACCTCATACAACACCATAGTGCATTAGTACAATCATAAGTGTCATAACCCTAACCAATGAATGTCTTCTATCATTCACATGCATTCATACCTTTACTAGGGCGATAAGACAAGTCTAAAATTAACCAAGATTGTACTAATAATATGAAGACAAACATATCATAAACTTAAACATGAACATATTTCACAAACATACCTGTATCTCTTCAGGTCATACCTGTCGGGATTTCTTGTAGACTTCTTGTGTAAGGCCTTAGCCTCATCTCCCTTTGGAACTGGAATCTCTTCACTTATGTAGGTGTCCAATTCATCATCTTCTAGGATTAACCCAATCCGCTTTGATTTGTTGAAGCTAGATCTGGAGTTGGATTAGGGTTTATAAGAGAAACCCTAAAAATTCAAACTTTGAATTTCAAACTTATGAAATGATAGAAATATGCGCCTTGATGAGCTGATCAATCTGGTATACTCAAATTTGAAAACTGCAAAGTTTCACCCCTCAAAATTGTTTTTTAGATTTCCGATTCAGTTAGGAGGACCTTGAATTAGGGTTTGAGTTTCCCAGAGATTCACCAAACCAAAAAGTTTCATCCAAAGTTCTAAACTTCAATTTTTCCAAGGATCTTCTAGCTGTGGTCTCAGATTTCAGAAATTCCAATTTTTTGCAGACGCCCTAATTTTCCACCTTTCCGATCAAAATCCCGAACTAGGGTTTGATCAAGCCCGGCCTTCTTCCCAACCAAAAAATTTGATCTTGGTCTCTAAATTTCGATTTTGATGAGGAGCATTCATTTGTGGACTCCGATTCCAAAAATTCCAACATTCTCCGAAGCTCTAAATTCCCGCAGCAGTGATAAGACAAGAATGAAGGCGCTCAGAATCCAATTATGTTTTGATAGAAATATGCACCTGATTGTTTCTGGTGCATCTCTGAAATTACGAATCCATAAGGTCTGAAAATTCGGTCTATGGTAGCCTGACCTGTATTCTTTCCATCCCCACATGTCTGACCTCAATTGGATTCTCTGAGAGAGAGTTATGCCAAGTGTCGCAACGTGACCTGTTTATGGAATAAAACAGGAGAACGAACTTGTACGGCGTTCCACATGTCACTGGTTCAACTTTAGCCTGTGAAAAACTTACCTGAGAAACTACAGTCCGTTCTCTACCTGTCACATTTTACGAAATTTCATTTCGGGCTTCCTAGCCCAATTTGTGACCTTTTTTCCTAGGTCACTTGTTTATGATTGAGATCTGGAAGAGGCAGAAACCCTAGATTCTACTGATCATAAATCACAAATACCAATGAATCAGATGTTGTGCTTTGGAAACAAGGTACATGGGGATGTTATCTATGACCTGTAAAGGTTTCAAAACTTGAAACTTTTCCAAAATGGATATATAGCGAAATTTCTATGATGACTGGTGTTTGCTATATCAAGCCTTAGCTTCCAATTTGTCGCAAGTGCAATAAGTCTCATAAATGCCATAGCATGCATTCCTTCAGGATAGCTCTGATACCATGTTATTTTTTTAGCATAAATTCAATAGATCTAGGATCTTAACTGAAAGAACAACATGTATAGCATATCAAGCATAAGAGAGAAGAGACAAGAGACACAAAACATTTCACCAGGGAAAACCAAGAAGGTGAAAAACCCCGCAACTTGCTCAAAGATAGAATAAGCATCAATACAAGGATCACCATGATCAAACCAAAGAGATAGATATATTCATCAACATGATCCTCCTCCACTTGTGCACACCCTTCTCTTCTCTCACTAATACGAAGTGAGTGAATGAGACAATGTGTAAAATGAGAGAGTCACACTCTCTATTTATACAATAACTTTCACTTGACCTTTACTCAACTAGGTCGGCCTCAAATTAACCACTTAACATAATGCTGACTGGGCCAACCCATAATAAGGTGGTTTAATAACCCTTTGACCCACATGACTCATACAGGGCCAACCCCATCAAGGTGTTCTAATAACCCATCAAGTATAAGTTACGACACTTACAATATAACTTGCGACACATGCAAGTACACATGACAACACTTCCAATCGGAGGAATAATACATCTCCATTGGAGATACAATAAAGTACATATAAAATATACAAGTGAATATCTTCCAAAGTTACAAATACATCAACAAGTCTGATCATCCCAATAGTCTCCAATAGCCGCGAACTTTGGCTCTTCGTTGGTTCCAATGTTCACTTTCTTTGTCTTGAAAGGCCCACTCATGTCTGGGATTTCCAACAGAGGTCCTTCTACGTCGCGCACACCTTCTGAATCAAGTATGTTGATGTTGCACGTGTCCTCCTCATCATTTTCTTCCTTTTCTTCACCTCCCTCAGCTATGTTGTAACACTCAAGGGCATGTTCTTCATGTTCAACACATTCCTGCTACAAGCTAGCAAGTATACCGTCAGGTCCAAAGAAATCTTCTAATGTCATGTTTCTGTGGGGATAGTCTTCTCTGAATATTCTTTCCTTAATGATCTGCAAATCCTCGTGTATAAGTGGGTTCTCATCCTCAAATATGAAGTCCTTCTGGAAGTTCGCAATCAGCATGTCCCAATCGATAGTCTCTCTGCACAACTCCAGGTCTAGGTTCCATTTCTTTGGAATATTGTCCTCCAGTGTGTGCGCAAATAGATGCACCCATTCTGTCTTTGGTATTTCTATCTAGGCTTGTGTACAGAGAAAAATATGATCCCTGGGATCTGTCTGTCCATTATACTTCCCAAAAGGTAGTGTAACCTTGTCAGCAAACCGAATCTGCATCTTGATTCTGCACTAGTCCCATGTAGTTAATGTTTGCTTATGCGCAGCCCACCATCTGGCGGGTGTCTCGTGCAACACTATGTCTAATTCTTGTAAGCGATGTTCTTATGCAACAGTTGTAGTGCATTCTTTAATAAATGAATAAACATTAGCAAAACCATCATAGCCAGGGATTGGGCTTACCTGCTTTCCAATCCAACGCAGTGACTTTGTTACCTACACGCATCTTCTTGCTGAGACTTCATGCATGCGACTTTGCCAATTCTCCAATCTTGCGTCGGAGTTTGAAATGCAAGAATTGTCGCATCTCTAGCTAAGTGTACCATCCGCAGTAGGATTAATGTAATATTCCTAGTTCGTTGTCATCTGGTACAATCTGTCCAAATCTTGAGCTCTGGATTCCTCTTGAATCGGCTCGCTGTATCTGTCTCCATCTGCAGAGTCTAGTGGTGCGGTGACCCTGAGATGTTTCCCTTCAAAGATCATCTTCTTTGTCTTCAAGTTAATGATGGCAAGGTTATCAATAGCCCAGTCGATCCCCAACAGCGCAGGAAAATGCTGGCTATCGTCCACAATCTCAATAACTTCAAAATCTGCCTAACTCTGTACTCCATTAATGTCAACAACCACATTGGATAACCTCCCAAAGGGTATGGCTTTCTCCTGATTGGCCATTCTCAGCTGTATAGGTGACCATAACAGCTTTGGTCTCCCCATCTGCAGCCATGTCTGCTTAGTTAATACATTTACCTCGGATCCCAGATCAAGGATGATCTCATCCATTTCAAAGTCTCCTATCTGCGCAGTAAGCCTCATCTCTCGGCATATTCTCTTGTGTTTCTTAATGTGGTGAACTGTGTTAGGATATTCCTATACTTCATCCTAGTCCTACCAGCATTTTCATCATTTGCATTTTCATTCTTCCAAGCATTTTGCATGCAGCATGCAATTGAATGCATCCCATTCATCAGTCCCAGCACCTATCCCTTGGTTAGCCAGCCCCTGGGAGCTTCTCACTGATCCGTTTTATCCCTCCTAGAGCTTAGTGCACCCTTCTTCCTTGATTTAAGGAAGCCACTCGTCCTCTCTCACCTACCACTCAGTTGAACTTTAGTTAATTGAGTTATCTTTAGTTCTTTCCTTGATTTAAGGAAAGACTGACTCTCAACTGACTGTATCACTCCGATGGAACTCCAGTGAGACTAGATTTCCCATTCTGACTCCAGTTAGCCCCTCATGCACCCTCCACTGAGTCTCCTTCATTCAGTTAGTGCCTCCATGTGCCAGTTACACCTACCACACTTAGTTAGACTCAGTTTGACTGATGATTGACAGTTACTTGTGCAATGATGACTCCACCGATGATGATGTAGACTTCTAGTTGTGCTCTGATGACACTCCAGTGATCTTATGATCACTCCATAAAGGCTAATTCGAATTTCCACCTTGGCATTCGAATTCTCATGCATTGTATTATTTATTTGTCCATTTGTGATTAATGAATTAGTGTGTGTGAAGTTATTTTGCTTCTATTCGAGTTCTAGTGTATTATTATTCTATTGCTCATTTTATTGCATTGTTCACTCTTAATCTTATTCCTAAATTCTTTCATTGTGAGGTATACATCAGCTCTTAGATCTGCTGTGATTATTTTCACATGGTATCAGAGCATGTTGAGAGTTTTTTCTATCTCCATTCCTGAGAGTTTTTTGCAAGTTATTATCAAGATTTCGAGTGCAGTAGTTGCAGTTGCAGAATTTTTTATTGTTTTTGCAGGTCTTCTACAACTTCCATGTATTCAGAAGAAACCCCTCGTCTTTCTCCATTCCACTATGATGAATGGAAACAAAAAATGATAGCATATTTGAAGAGCCATGATCTCTTTGATTATTGTTTTGAAAGAGAGTTTGAATCCTCTGAAGAAGAGAATGACTAGTTAAATAAAGGTGATAATGTCTATGCAGTAATGATGTATGCTATGTCTCGATGCATGGTACACCACTTCATTATTTCTGTTGAATCTCCAAAATAGCTATGGGCCCAAATGGATGAAAGATTTGGCAAACAGAATGAAGGGATTGGTCCAAACCCTTTCGAGAGCAAGCCTAGTGATGCATTCTCCCTCCTTGATGATCTCATTGATCATGAATCAATATCAAACATATCTCATATTGAAGTTTTCCACAAAGAAGAAGAACTTGCAAATTCTACACTCATGCTCCAAATTTCTTCTATTTCGAATTATGTGCCAGCTCACACTCTAGAAATTGTAGAGGGTCCTAAATCCTCTCTTGCACCAGAGTCTGTTGGTTTGCATCATGATCTCATGAATGTTTTGGAGGTTAAATAATCCATTGGAGGTAATGAATTCACTCTCCTTGATCAATCACCTCTTATTTACTATTGTAAGATCATTATTTCATGCTCTCAGAAGGTTATTGAAGATGATGGCCATTTCCATTCACTTGGGATAATTTCTCATTCATTTACTGGTTTAGATCTCACCTCAAATGGTTCAAACAATATCTTAAGCAACCATGATTCAAGTCTTGGATCTGATTTGGATTCCAAGCAATCACTAATATATGATGGTTCTTTTGAGCATAATCTCACCCATGATGCTTCAAAGGAGAAAACAAAAGACTGTCTGCATATTCGTGGATTTGATCCAAACTCAACTGATTCGAATCACAGGTTCAAGGATCATCCTCGTACTTTTGGATTTGTTCTCATCACATTCAATATAAGAGCAAGTACAAGCACATGCTTTCTGAGCATGATCCACTTCTTCCCAAGAAGAAGATACATCCAGACATATGACCAAGCATCACACCTGCTTGAGTTTGGAGCATTTATTTTTGTGTGTTCCTTACAGTCTATTTTGAGGGGGGGTATTTTTCCCATGAGGTTTTCCCCATTTCCTCGGTTTATTGACTGTTATTATTATTTTTATTGGGTGACCCTTGGTCTCAGTTACCAGGGCCCAGGATGGATAAAGGGGGGGTGTTAGGATATTCCTATACTTCATCCTATGCCTACCAACATTTTCATCATTTTCATTTTCAGTCTTGCATGCATTCTGCATGCATCCCAGTCATCAATCCCAACACCTAGCCCTTAGTTAGCCAACCCCTGGGAGCTTCTCACTAATCAATTTTAGCCCTCCTAGAGCTTAGTGCACCCCTCTTCCTTGATTTAAGGAAGCCAGTCATCCTCTCTCACCTACCACTCAATTGCACTTTGGTTAATTGAGTTATCTTTAGTTCTTTCCTTAATTTAAGGAAATACTGACTCTCAACTGACTGTATCACTCCGATGGACATCCAGTGAGACTAGACTGCCCATTCTGACTCCAGTTAACTCCTCATGTGCCCTCCACTGAGCCTCCTTCATTTAGTTAGTGCCTCCATTTGCCAGTTACACCTACCACACTCAGTTAGACTCAGTTTGACTGATGGTTGACAGTCACTTGTGCATTAATGACTCCACTGATGATGATGTAGACTTCTAGTTGTGCTCTGATGACACTCCAGTGATCTTATGATCACTCCATGAAGGCTAATTCGAATTTCCACCTTGGCATTCAAATCCTCATGCATTGTATTATTTATCTGTCCATTTGTGATTAATGAATTAGTGTGTGTGAAGTTATTTTGCTTCTATCCGAGTTCTATTGTATTATTATTATGTTGCTCATTTTACTGCATTGTTCACTCTTAATATTATTCCTAAATGCTTTCATTGTGAGGTATACATCAGCTCTTAGATCTACTGCGAGGATTTTCACAAGCCGCGCTCTCACGAGTTTGTGTCTCAGCCTGTGGTTCATATTGATTTATCAGCTTTTGCAATTCTGTTATGGAGTTTTCACTTTTCAGCAACTTCATGCAGCTCCTGAGGAACTGCGCAATAGACATACCTGTCTCTGCTGCCATGCTTGTTTTGTCGTAGGAAGTAGGCATGTCTTCTTCATATGGTATTTAACTGCGCAGCGGGATCCTCGACGATCTTGGTGCTAACTCTTGGAGGATATCCTGCACTTCTGTAAATGCTTCCTTATTCTTATGTAGGTTGAAAGCGGGTGCTTTCCCAACATCTTTCCTTATCCAGATTGTTTCAAGAGGAGTCTGTTTAGTGTGGAAATATCCTAATGTCGAGGCTTCTGCGCCTCTATCTCTCCTTGTTGTAGCGCCACTTCGCGTCACTACATTGATGCTTGGATCCACAGCTCTCCTCTCTGCTGCGATCAGCTGAATGGTGGGGTTTGGTGCTTCCGTCCTTCTTTGTTTTTTCATTTCTACCTCTAGAACAGGGCAGTCTTTGATAACATGCTCAAAAGATTTACAATAATTGCACGTAGTGAATGGATTGGTACAGTCTCTAGATACATGACCTAGCTGGCCACAATTATAACAGATTACCTGGTCGTAGCCTCTCCCCTACATCGGGCCGGCATTTCTCTCTCTCCTGAGGTATCCACCACCGCGGCCTCTATATCCACCCTGATCATACTGGGAGTTCTCTTGTTTTGGCTGATTTTCTTCTTGGACTCGGTGCATTCCGGCACCTCGCATTGCGTCCATATCGCGCTTTCTTTCATTCATCAGCTCATATGCGCGACAGTTGGATTCATCATGTCCAACTAACTTATAGAAATTGCAATATAAGTTTTTAGGTGTTTTGACATATTTTTGTATTAGATAGCAGTCTTCTGGTCTGTGTCCTCTGGTTCTGAAAATTTCACACCACGGCACCTGGTTCTGATTAATTGGGTTTGGTGCACCACTGTTAAGATAATATTGATATAATGGGAAATGTTCTCGAGTGTGGCCTTCTCCTTTGCATGATATGCACCAGACCCCATGTCTCTCTTCATATCTTTTTTCTTTTCCATTCTTCAGAATTTGCAGTTCTAATGTCAAGGTGGTCAATTGGGTCTAAATCTGGGACATCCCAGAACTATTCTCACCGAACGGCAAAGCATCCAGCTTCATTGTGATCTCTAAGGCCTCTGCCTATGCCGCAACCTTCTACTGCATTAGTGGTTGTCTAATGTGGGGCAACAGCGCAGTGATGAACCATTACTTATGCTGTTGCGGAGCTATAAAAAAGCTTACTTGGCCAAGCAATGTCTTAAATTTTTGGTCAAATTCCCAGACAGTCTCGGTAGGTTTCTGCTTAATCTCTTTTAACTCTGTTATGCACTAGGATTTGGACTTTGGTTTCTTAAATTTGGCTATCATCGTAGCCTTTATCTCTGCTAGGGTTCTCGGCTGTGCCTGAGAATACTTCATAAACCAATGTAGGGCTCTGTCTCTGAAAGTAGTGATGAGCTATGCTTGCTTCACAGCGTCATCCTAGACTTGCTTTACACTCCATACAGATTCACATAGAAACCAATGCTGATCGAGGTCTTCTAGACCCGTTCCCTTGAATATCGGCAGTTTGATATCGTTATCTATCATCCTCCTTCCTGTTTGAGGAGCACCCTGAGGAGTCCTATGAGTTTGCAGGGGGTTCTGAGCGGAAAACGTGAATGCAGGACTTGGACAATTCGGAGGCTGGGTATTCTGAACTGGAATAGTCTGCGTGGGAATGGTCTATGCACTTGGTCCTGCAGTGTGACCAGTATTGATGTTCTGCAGGCTGGGCTGCGTGACACTCGCAGGGAGTGGGTTCTGAGATAGGGGGGGTGCGGTATTTGCAACCGGCAGGTTCTGAGGCGTAATAGGATGGATTGTGGCTGATGATGGCATGGTCTGATTGTTAAGGTCACATGGGATTTCGGTATCCACGCGGAGTCTAGGTCCTCCGGGATTATTTTCTTTATTAAACTTATATCTTGTGAAAAACCTGCAATAATTAATTAATGAAAACACACGAGATAGCAGAAATAACAGAACTCGGAATCACTTTGATATTGATCGCAGGCCACTTCGAGGGAGAAACCTCTTTTGAGCAAGCTCAATACAAATAACTTAACCGTACCTTCATTGGTCTCAACAAAAACTTATATACTAAGTCTAGGCGCCAATATAATGTGTCAATACCATGTGTCAATACAAACCATGGGCCAATACAAAATATGGATCAACAATTACTATGGGATGACTTACAAAGCATATGCGTCCAACAATAACAATACAAACTATGGATCAACAAATACTATGGGACAACTTACAAAGCATATGCATCCAACAACAATATACTAACAAAGTAAATAGAAGGGTTGACATGGGTTCCTAACATCCTCTCTCCCTTAGAAAAATCTTTGTCCTCAAATCTTTAGAGGTGGAAATTGATGCAAAATCTGAAGGAGTGGTTCCCCGGTAGCATCCTCGGGTTGCATTCCGGTCCACTGACGCCTTTTGAGTTTCAAGGAGGATTGCTTGGAAGTTTGTAGATGAAGAAGGACCATATCAGCTACGTGAAAAGTGCGCTCAGAATGGTGCTGATCGGCTTGTTGTTTTAGTCGAACTCTTGCCATGCGAAGATTGTCTTGTAGAATGAGAAGAATCTGATCACGGTTTCGAAGAACCGAGTCAATTTCCTGAACTGGGGAACTGCTAAGTGTGTATGGAAGAAGAAATGGCAGTTCCTGTCCATAAAATGCTTCATATGGTGTCCTTTTAGATGTGGTATTGTACCACTAGAGCGCTTCTAGAAAATCCATAGAAATAGTTGTCCAAATCTCCGTAGGGATGGGAAAGGGTTCGAGCAATCCCAAAAGGAGTGTCATGTCACCCTTGTTGACCTAGAAAGTATCAGACTCAACCACCATTTGTTGAATTTTCATTTTCAGTCCCTACCAAAAGAAGTTACGTTGTTCCTGGTCATAGGTTTTGAGGAACCCAGAGTTCCCTACCGATGCAGAAGCATGGAGTTCATAGAAGAGATAGCCCTATTGAACAGATTGCAACCAATTTGGAACAAGCAGAGAAATAGTTGTAAGAGAAACTGGTTCATCAAATTTGTGAGAAGGAGCATTTGCCACCACATTGTCCTTACCCTTCTTGTAAGTGATTGCATAGTCATAACCCATGAGTTCGATAACCGATTTTAGGTGTGTTGGGGAGGAGACCCGGTGTTCCAGGAAATGTTCCAGACTTTGGAGATTAGTCTTAATGCAGAAATAATTCCCTAATAGGGATGGCTTCCACTTCTATACTACATGCAAAATAGCCATCATTTCTTGCTGAGATGTAGAGGTGGCTAAATGCTTACCGGAAAGGTCTCCTGAAGGTGGGAAGCCCATTGGTGCAAAAAAGACACTCGCATATCTATCCAAGGAAGTAGTGGAGACCGTTGGTGGGTGCATCTGAATGGAATGGAGCTGAGCGATGACACCATGTGAATTCTTCTCAAGGATCTTTTCCAGGTGATGTGAAGTGATGATGTGGAGAGACCCTGGTTGTAAGCCCGTAAATTTGTGTTGTGTCCCATTGTCTGAAAACTGCATCCAAAGTTCAAGAAAATCTCATAAGATGGGGCCAAGTGTGCGTAACCACTGAACGCCCAAAACCACATCACATCCGCCTAAGGACAAGGCAAACATGTCAGAGCGCAGGTTATAATCTTCCAGAGAGATACGCACATTGTGACACTTTCCCTTGCAAGGTAAGGTGGCCCCATTGGCAATCATGACTTCAAAGTTGGAGCAAGGATGGAAAAAACAATCAGCTTGTTTGGCGATCCGAGGGTCAATGAAGTTATGAGTGCTACCAAAATCGATGAGTATTGTAAGGGGAAGCTTCTTAAAGTAACCCCTGACCCACATTGTTTGGGGGGTGGTGACACTGGATAAAGCATGGAGAGATATCTCTGGTTGGTTCTCTTGAGATGGGGGGTCCATAGGAGGCTCCTGAATGTTGACCTGATCATCCGATGCATCTAGAGCTTCTTTACTAACTTTAGTGGCAGGCAGAGTATCCACATCCAAGAGATAGAGATTTTGCTGAACACATCTATGTCCCCAAGTGAATTTCTCATCACAATTATAACAAAGCCCTTTTTCTCTGCGTGCCTGCATCTCTGTTTCGAACAAATGCTTGATAGGAGTTGGTCGAGGAGCTGGCGGTATGGGAGGTCGTTGAGAACCCATATTTCAGAAGGAAACAAAAGTGGGTTTGGAGCGTTGTTGGGTTGCAATCTTGTCTTCTTCCAACTTAGCCAACGCTAAGGATTCCATCATTGTGTTTGGACATAACATTTTGACCTCTGAGCGGATTTCATCCTTAAGACCACTGATAAAACAATTCCTATAGAAGTCATCAGACAATCCTTCTGTGTGATTAGCTAGTTTCTCAAATTCTGTCTAATACTCTCGCACAGTGCCAATTTGATGAAGTTTAGTGAGTGCTCTTGTGAAGTCATCGAAATCACTAGGACCAAATCGTTGCAAAAGGACTTGCAAAAAATATGTCCATTTTGGCTCATCATGAGCCTTGATGTACCAACGGTACCATTGAAGGGATTCCTGTTCCAAATGAAAGGATGCAAGTGGAACTTTTTAGACATCAAAAGTATTATGCAGACTGAAATACTGTTCTGCACCATAGATCCATCTAGTCGAATCAGTACCATTGAAGCGAGGAAAATCAAGCTTCGGACCATGGAAATTGATTGAAGAAGAGAACCCATTGTCTGATGAAGACTCGGACTGTCGTTTGTTTTTCATGGCTGAATGCTCAAGATGGAGGCTGAGAAATTTTTCATCCAAATCCCGGAGTTTGGCTTGGATGGTTGCAAATGCTTCCTCCATGGTTTTTGATCCTGTGCGGGTGATAACTATAACCAAGAGTTTTTTTTTTCGGGAGGGATGGGTAGAAAAACACAAACAAAACCTTATTTAGTAAAGGGGAATTTTGATTTGGGAAAACTATGATGGCTAATTGGGGTTTGATTAGGTTTTGGACACTTTCAATGGATAGGGAAGCAGAAAAAGAGGATTTCAGAAGCGGGGTGAAAGAATAGGAAAATTTGTCAGAGAGGGACAAAGAAGCAGAAATAGGGAATGAACATAGTGGAAAAATTTGAAGGCGATTGGGTGAAAATTAAAGAAGTTATGGCAAACCCTAAAAATAGATAAATGTGGGATTTTTGGCTTTCGAAAGAGGAATTTGGGATAGGGTCCTCATCAATGAAAGATGCAGAATGGGATTATAGGGGTGTCAGGAAATTTTCAAGCAAAACAAAGTGAAAACAAGAGAGTTGTGGGGAAAAACAAAATTTTATACTTTTTTTTTCTTTTTTTAAGAATGGATTTGCTACGACGCAGAAGGGATCGAAAACAGATGGATCTGCAATGATGTGGAAGTGATCGGAAACATATGGATCTGAAACGATGCCAAATGGATAAAAAACGGCTGGATCTGAAACGACTTTCAAAATAGATCTGGAACAACTTTCAGATGGGATCTGAAATGGCTCGGAATGGATCTGAAACGACACGAAAGTGATCGACAACAGTTCAGCTGAAAATAGATATGGACCCCAGGTATGTTCAACTTCCTAACAGTTCAGGGGTTTCACTCGGCCACTAATGCTGTCTGACGGCTTGCGTATTAGGGTAGCACCCCTCACTCCACGCCTTAGGTAAAATTGATAACTGCTTTGCCACAAACGACAGCTCTCGGTTTACCTCACGGGTGGGAACTAGTCAATCAGATAGGGGTTGTTGCCCTTTTCTTGGCAGGTCCTCACAATGAGTTTTAGGGCTTATGCCCAAGTACTTCCCATAGTTAAGCGGATAGGGATTATTCCTAGATCCGAAGCTAGAACATATGTGAAAAAAACATTGGCAGAAATTTCACCCAGTGAGCCCAAGAAAGTGCTCTGATACCAGATGTGAAAAACCTACAATAATTAATTAATGAAAACACATGAGATAGTAGAAATAACATAACTTAGAATCACTTTTATATTGATCGCAGGCCACTTCGAGGGGGCAACCTCCTTTGAGCAAGCTCAATACAAATAACTTCACCATACCTTCATTGGTCTCAACAAAAACTTATATACTAAGTCTAGGCGCCAATATCATGTGTCAATACAAACCATGGACCAATACAAAATATGGATCAACAATTACTACGGGACGACTTACAAAGCATATGTGTCCAACAACAATAATACAAACTATGGATCAACAAATACTACAGGACGACTTTCAAAGCATATGCGTCCAACAGCAATATACTAACAAAGTAAATAGAAGGGTTGACATGGGTTCCTAACATATCTCTTTCCACTTCTTAGATTATGGGTTTCTTCGTCAGAGTCACTGAATATACTTTCTACCATGACAGATTCAGAAATATTATTGCATTCTTAAAACGCCTTTCTCAGCTAAAAGAATCTTAATGTATAGACTAAGATTGTTCAGGTACTTACCTCTGAATCCTTTGAAGAAGTATGCTTTGGCTTGGCTATAGGATTTCAGCGTGTCTACAACAAATTCTGTTACAAATACTTCAAGTATGTTGTCAACCCAGAAGTCGACTGCTCGTGACAGTGGGTTGTCTATTGCTTTGACCTGTGCAATGAGCTCTGGAGTCGAATTTGTAGGAACTCCTCCTTAAAAAAAGGTTTTATTTTCTGCGAGTTGCGAGATCCACGCGTGTATCTCGTTTGGAAACAAAGCCCAAAATATCTCGTGAATATCCCTCCACAGATTTCTGTTCAACTACTGAACATCAAAGAGATGCAGATGTCTTTTTTCTTTCTTTGCGAAATCTCTTTCGATCTTGTCACACCAGTCCGAGATCTCTTTCTTTTTAGGATGCCAATTGTCTGAACCCAAAGGGAACTAGTAATCTTATTCACACATTACGGCGTCGACTCATCATGGATTCTTAGCACGGCAACGGAACCATTTGTTCGCTTATATAACTGATCTAGAGGTTTTCCAATGTAGACCCAGGTTCTTCACGGTTTTACTTAACCAACAAAACCCCTTTTCACCGGCCCTTTCGGCAACAACCTATGAACAAGCTGAGGTCTCACCCGAGGTGTATCTATGGGGGCACTGTGGAATCATGTTTCCACAGTGGTGTGATGAGTTGTTTAGGAAGAATTATTGCGCAGCGCTCTTATCAGACTTGCGCTACAACTAGGGTCTGTGTGACGATAGACTATGTCACGACCCGTGCTTCTCCTCTTTCACTGTTGCGACACCCACGCACCCAGAAGCTACGCGGCTCAGCTAAGCAGGATAGTGTAAAGGAGTTATATGCTCCTTCCTGTAGACTTAATGAGTATTTGAACACTCTATTTAACACTCTCAATCGCTCGTCTACTGACTTAGCCTAAGTGACTTATTGCAATGATAAGCAATGAAACATCTAACACTACGCGCTCCAACGCTGCGCTCAAACTCAGTGTTCAATTAGGTGATTATCCCCAAATTCGTACATTCAAAGACTTAGAAGTACTAACTATTTTAACATTCATCCACACATGTATTTCTTAACATACTATTCCCATCATTTTGGCGGTGAATACGTATAAAAGCAATCACATAACAGATAATCTGCAGCAATAAACATCCATACTAAGCAAATGAATAGTTGCAAACACAAACAATCACACAACACATAATTTAACGTGGTTCACCCCCCGGATGGAGGCTACGTCCACAACAACTGTTGTTATATTGATCTTTTGGGAAGGGTACAACAGTTCTTAGTCTGTGCACTCAGCTGCAGACTCTCTTCTCTCTCAGATAGGTCTCTGCGCACTCAGCTGCAGAGCCTTTACAATGGCTTCCACTTCAATACTCTTTACAATATTCAATAATCACCAAAATGAAGAGTAACCCTTCCCTATACAAAAATGCCTTATTTATAGATCATGCCCGTAGGTCATGTCTTTACAATGCATAAGCAAAAACCCTTAGGTTTACAAAACATGGTGTGGCTAACTGCCAGCCTAACTATTGTCGTCGACAGCTTACTCTGCCTACTCCTGGACGTCCTGTTGGTCCATTCGTGGCTCACACACTCTTCTAACAGCCGCAGTCCTCAAAATGGTTACAACTGCATTGTGGCCTGTCCCTTTCTGCCTCTTTTGCCTGCCTGTCTCCATTGACCGTTCGAAATTCTATCAATAAATGGACCGGTTGCATATCAGTTGGCTTTACCATCTAATTTGAGAATACATAATGTTTTCCATATTTCTATTTTGAAAAAGTATGTGCATGATACTACTCATGTGATGAATTGGAATGACATATAGGTGGATCCCAAAGGATATTTTCAGGTGGAACCAGACTGTATCCTCGACAGGAGGGAAATTATGCTCTCGAATTGCACCATAGGGCCGGTAAAGGTCCAGTGGAAGCACATTAGCCTGGATGAAGCTACCCGAGAATTGGAAAGTAATATGCGGGCAGCATATCCAATTTTAATCCAAGGAGGCTTTGATGAAAAATAAGTAACATCGAGGACGATGTTGAGCTTAAGTGGGGGTGTTTGTAACATATCTAGTACTTTAGACATTTTATGTTCGTGGAAAAACATTACCTTAACTTTTATTGTAAAGTTTTATATTTGACCACGTGTCAAGGATGATTGTAAATGAATAATATTATTATTTAATAAATTAAAATAGGAGACACTCACCCAAAGAGACTAATGAAAGAGTGTTTACTGACCCACTAGGAGGAATGGAATCTGGGGTAGAAGGCAATGGAGAAGTGGCAGCATCTGAACTCAGTAACTAGCTATTGTTATGGGACAACTCCCTTATTTTGTGGTCAAGTTCCTAGGAATGTGGAACTAGAGCTTATGGCTCATTAAATGAAAACTGACCACCAAAAGACCTAGGCATCTTTTATAGCCATCGAATTTGAGCAGAGGCACACACTTTCTCTGACGAGAGAATTTACCTTGTGATTTGGCTGGATATTGCACACAAGAGAGTCGATGAGGGGAAGTTATGTTTTGAGTTGCAGAGTAAGACTGCCTTATTTCTGTTGAGTGCAGAGGTTTTGGATATGTATGCAAGTCCCCATTGATTGCTGAAGTACATATGTGAGGTGTGTATGCAAGTCTCCATTGATTGCTGAAGTACAATGTGAGTGCCTTGCTTCTACACAAAGACTTCTTCCTAGTAGTTCAGTAAATAGGCTCGAGGGTCCAAGGGTGCAAGTGATTTGGCTGCTTCTTCTGGAGAAGGTTGGGAGGAACAAGCCTCTTTGGGTGTTTGTCCACCCTATCAAGTTATCAAGTTCTACTTGTTATATTTTATTTCTTTTCTAAATTGTTGAACTAATCTGAAATTGTTTGCTTAATAGATTCCAATAGACTGTTTTAAATGCCTGAATTCTGTATCGAATATTACTTGTTATATTTTAATTCTTTTCTGAACTGTTGAACTATGTTGAAGACTGTTTGTTTATTATAT
Source organism: Larix kaempferi (assembly GCA_027924585.1). Classification (NCBI taxonomy): domain Eukaryota; kingdom Viridiplantae; phylum Streptophyta; class Pinopsida; order Pinales; family Pinaceae; genus Larix; species Larix kaempferi. The sequence goes on along the minus strand of BSBM01000606.1, from coordinate 5,527,901 downwards.
ATCAAATAGTCTATTTTAAATGTTTGATTTTATGAGCTGAATATTACTGTTGTAAGTTAAATGAATGATCAGATTTCGAATAATGAATGAATGAAGATAAATATCTCCCTATATTTTTCCTTTCACCCTAAAGTGATGTACTCTAGTACAAGGAGAGAGTTAATGAACATAGACTAGATATGATCCCTAAATACTGATTAAAAGTAAATTTTTTCTATGTCTATGATGTTATCTAAAGTCATTACTGTAGTTACAGAAATAGTTCCTTAAGCCATCTAGGTTTATTTTTCTAAATAGTAGAATTCATAGAAGTAAATAGTACAGAACAGGAAAATAATCTATATTGGTTGCCTATGATTAATTTATACCTATAGAATCATAAACTGAAAACACAGTTATACGGTATGTATATATATCATGATCTACACAGATCTAAATGAAACCCTGGGTTTATATATGTCTGACTTATAAACAGAACCTCAATAGTAGAATCAATACAAATAATTATATTAATGTGTTATACAGTTTCCAAACAAACATGATATTTTACAGAACTTACATGCAAACCCTAGTTTATAATCATTGCAGCATGACTTACTTTTCATTGTCAAAAATCATATTATATACTATACAGAACTAATACAAGTCATTTGACACTATTATATATATTCATATAAGCATTATTATAAACCAACATTGTATAGAAATCTCATTGAACACATAGTACTGGAATTTACACCATCGATGCATATGAAAAAAATATAATATAAAAACCTTTGATGCCAACCAAATACATTATATAATGAATAAGTCGATTATGCCAAGTATTGGTTCACTGTAAAAATATTACTGTAAAATCATTTAAATATACAGTGGAAAATTCGATACCCGTAATCAATATAAACTATGCATTCGCATCAAATGTATCTAAGTTTAAACCCTAAACTTCATCTTCCTACTAAGTCGTAAGTCTGTAGGGTTAATGCATAGCATTCCCAGAACTCAAGACAATATAAGTTTTTACAACACAGTAATAATTTTAGCACGAGTAACGCTTTAGGCCATGGGTTCGAGCCATGATAAGAGCAATGCCCAGGTTGGCATTTAACAGATAAAAATTCTAAAAGAAAACAATAAGTTTCGGGATCGAGGCCTGTATAGGCTCATTCGAAGGTTCAATAAGAACCCACATTCTTTAACAGTAATAAACTCTTAATAACTACCAGTTTCCTACGTTTAACAATACACAGGTTTCAAACGGGAATCGAGGGTTCGAGTCTCCATTTGGAGCACTCATTCTTACGATGAACGTAATGCTTAAAAATACCAAATAAAAACTCAATACAGTGCTAGTCTCAAATCCTGTGACATTGGAACCAAATATATTGAACACCGAACCCACAATTCGAGCTACATTAAAATACATTATGCAACCATAATTATAATTATCGAAACCAAGGTTAGGGTTTAATCCCGATAGCATTCGAAACTTAGTAGAATTATATAACACTTAATGTACTTGAAAACCTGACAGAGCCGAGAGCAAAGCTTCAACATTTTCAACATAGAGATTAAAGTTCAAAAAAAAAAATGAAGTGATCCATTGTATCCATAGAGAAGCATTACAAATCGCAGACTAGCTGCTTAAGGATACCAAAGGGTAACCTTAGTATAAAAACATGTACATTAAATTAACAAGTAAAAACCCCAACTCAGGAAGTGTCGAGGAAACCCTTCTACTGCAGCAACGCTGCCTTAACAATTTCATAGCCCTTTTTATAAACAAGTCTACGCTGAAGAACGACGAAGCAACATTAAAACCATTAAAGTGATGATAGAGGCATCAATGGAATGAGACTAAGACTTACCGGGGCTCACAACCCACGGGAACCATACTTCTTTCTTTGTGCCATCCCGAATTACCAACTAACTCCTGCCATTAAAACCAACATGGGATTAGAGGATGAACTTTGTCATTATTAAAACTAGATCTGAAACTGAAAACGTTTAAAGAATGTAACCTAGACAAGGATTTCACCTTGCAGGGTTTCAAACTCGGGTCGAGATGAACCAAGCAGTTGAACTCCTTGCACATGATAGGCACCTTAAAGACCCATAGCTAACATCCATTCGGTTACAACCAACTCGTAGAGTGGTGGCCAACAACCATGGTGGCCGAGAGGAGTTTAGCTCGCCATCACCACACAGAACCAACAAACTATCCAAAGGACCAAACCCTGAAGCTACACGGTAGGGTTTTGATACTCGAGTCATCATTATTACTGATCACATGATTGCATTAAAATCTAAGCCTTGTCAGCCACCAACCGAGATATAAGCCCACCATCCTATAGTTTGTGATTACAAAATACTCGTTGAATTAATAGTTTGACTTTGATATGGAATACGATCCACACTTTTCACATAGTCTATAGTTGGTACACAATGATCATCGAATAAAATCTTAACTTTAGCCTTGGAATTAATCCATGTTATGGTATAGTCTAGAATATTTTAATTATAGAGTTTGGCTAGGCACATCTAACCCAACTCTTATCAAAATTTAAACTAAAGTAAATTTTGGTCCAACTCCTTGGCATGAAGGTTTAAACTTCAACTAGTATTTTATCAAACATTTGCTAGGATAAACCTGTAACCTGGACAGAGTAGAAGGTTGTTATGCATTAGCATTTAAGCTAAGTAAGTCTCAGGCTTACGCCAGGTTATCTCTTGTCAAAAGTCGTATTTTACCAACCCATGGTGTTATAAGCTCAACACATCTTTAATAAAGCTAAATCAAGTACAAGTGAATTAAAATACACCATAAGACACATTAATGTGAAACAATAACTCAACGTCGCAATTACATCTTTATTTATGCCTATATACATAAATTAAAATGGAAACACAGTGGTACTAGTGACAAAGAACAAATTAAATAAATGTCAACACTTAGAATGCTAGGGTCAAATAAATCTATTATACCTAATAAGGATAATTATTCCAGTCAAGAAATTCTATAAGTATAACACGACAAACTAGGCAGTATTATATCAATATTACGTAGGATTATATATTTAGTTGAGTGTCATTACGACATGTTTTTATGGACGAATATGTATTTAAAGTATTACGATACAATGTATTTAATTGTCGTATAGACAATTAAATAATTAATGAACATTTATGAATATGTTTAAATGTCACCTTTTTATGTAAACAGTAATTATAATTGCTGAAAATTTTTACTTCCACATAACATTTATTGGCGAATAAACCAGTCAATTTTTTTTTAATTTTTACGAAATTTGGGGATGTCACACCAGCCATAATCTGTTATAAGTGTCGAGGAGCAGTACATAAGGCATATGAATGCCCAGAGAACCTACATGCTACAGAGGAGTTGAAACCCAGACGTCAAATATATGAACAAGTCGACGAGAGGGAGGATTTGGCATCTGACAGCAGTGGAGATGGTAAGAAGAAGAGTTGGGCCATGACATCCAGAAATACACTGGTTTTGGACAACAGATGCAACCAGCAAGAGACGGCACAGTGAAAGGAGATCTTTTGAACTAAGGTGCGAATCAATGAATGGCGTTGCAAGGCCATAGTTGATGGTGGAAGCACTGAGAATCTTGTGTCGAAAGAGGTGACCGACAATGCAAAGTTAAAGTGTCAGGAACATCCACACCCATACAAGATCTCATGGTTGCAGAAAGGACACCATGTGAAGGTGACCAGACAATACCTGATTAACTTCAGAGTCGGAGGATTTGAAGACAGTGTACTGTGTGACGTAATCCCAATGGATGCGTGCTATTTGTTGTTAGGGAGACCATGGAAATATGATCAGAATATGATCTATGATGTTCGAGACAACATAGTCACAGTGTGGAAGAATGGAGTGCAAAGGACTCTTAAGCCGAAGCCGGAAGAGCAAGCCGACTGTAAGCATGGCGAGAATAACTTTTGGGAGAAGCGAGTGCTGATGTGTTCAGCGAAAGAATTCCTCGTAGAGGAGGAAAAGAAGTCGGGGTGTTATGCTATCATTCCAAAAGGACCATGTGTCAAGAAGGTGACAATCGAGAAGATTTTGGTTGAAGTCGGAAAGATGCTTAACGAGTTTTGAAGCATAGTGGTCGATGAGACACTGACGGGATTGCCACCGACAAGGAGCATACCCCATCAGATTGACTTGATTCTAGGATCGATTTTGTCAAAAAAAGCACCGCATAGGATGAGTCCGACAGAAAGTTAGGAACTCAATCGACATGTCCAGGAGTTGTTGGACAGGGGATTGATCAGATAAAGTCTAAGTCTGTGCGCAGTACAAGCGGTATTAATGCTGAAGAAGGGTGGAGAATGGATAATGTGTACAGACTCCAGATCCATCAACAGGATCATGATCAAGTATCAGTTTCCATTGTCAAGAATGGACAACTTGATGCATTGCCTAAGTGGAGCGAAGTACTTCCAAAGATAGACCTGAAGAGCGATTATCACCATATTCGGGTTAGAGAAGGAGATGAATGGAAGACAACATTCAAGACGAAAGAAGGGTTGTATGAGTGGTTAGTCATTCCATTCGTATTAACTAATGCACCCAGTACCTTCATGCAACTGATGAATGAGGTATTGAAGCCATTCTTGGGAAAGTTTGCCATAGTCTACCTAGATGACATTCTGATTTTCAGTCGAACCAAGATAGAACACTTGGAGCACATTCGACAGGTATTGCAGAAGTTGAAGGAATAGAAGCTGGTGGTGAACCTGCAAAAGTGTTTCTTCATGAAGGAAGAGCTGGTGTACTTATTCTGATTTTTAGTCGAACCAAGACAAAACACTTGGAGCACATTTGACAGGTATTGCAGAAGTTGTAGGAAGAGAAGATGATGGTGAACCTGCAAAAGTGTTTCTTCATGAAGGATGAAATGGTGTACTTGGGATTTGTAATCTCGGGTAAAGGGTTGGTGATGGACCCAGAAAAGGTGAAGGCAATATTGGATTGGCCGGAACCAACAAGTGCGACTGGAGTAAGGAGTTTCCATGGACTTGTCGGTTTCTACAGGAAGTTCATTCAAGGATTCAGTCGGATTTGTACACCTTTGACAGTGCATGAACAAAGGGGAGTTTAAGTGGATGGAAGTTTCCCAACGAGCTTTCGACAAGTTGAAGGAAAAGGTCACTGAGAGCCCAGTGTTGGCGCTCCCATATTTTGACAAAGTTTTCCAGGTCGATTGCAACGTGAGTGGAACGAAAATTAAAGCAGTGTTGAGCCAGGAGGGATGACCAATTGCATTCTTCAATGAGAAATTTGATGATGTGAAGCGGAAATATTCGGTTTATGACCAGGAATTCTATGCTATTGTCTAGGCATTGAAGATGTGGAGGCATTATTTGTTTCCCAAGAATTTTGTGTTATACACAAATCACCAAGCACTGAGGTATCTGAATACTTAATCGAAGTTGAATTAGTGGCACATGAAATGGGTCGAATTCCTATAGGGATATGTGTTCATGTTGCGACATAGGTCGGGAAATTTGAATAAGGTTGTCGAATCGCTGAGTTGAAGAGTTGCATTGCTGAACATGACGACAGTTCAGGAAACAAGAATAGAGTCAGTGAAGACAGAGTGTGATACTGACGAGGATTTTCCAAAAGCATGGGGAGCTTGTTGTGAAACTTGGAGTGTTGACAGGAATCCATACTTGGATTATTTTATCCAAGAGGGATACTTGTTCAAAGGACAACAGTTATGTATTCCCAAAGGATCCGTAAGGGAGAACCTAATCTGGGAGTTGCATAGCAGCAGATTAGCAGGTCATTTTGGCATGGACAAGAGTAAAGCATTGGTCGAAGAAAAGTACTATTGGCCAAGAATGACGACAGAGGTCAGAAAGTGGGTTTGACAATGTAGAGTTTTCTAGTTGGAAAAAGGGAGGAGTTAGAATACGGGGTTGTATACACCCTTACCTGTACCGAATACCCCATGGGAGCACCTGAGCATGGGTTTTGTGCTAGGATTTCCGAAGACGCAGCAAGGGAGCGACTCAATCTTTGTTGTAGTCAACATATTTTCGAAAATGGCACAGTTTATTCCGTGTCAGAAGACAAGTGACGCCACAAGCATTGCTATACTATTCTTCAAGGAAGTAGTCAGATTGCATGGGTTGCCGAAGAGTATCACATCGGATAGAGATACCAATTTTATGGGACATTTCTGGAGAACCCTATGGAAGAAACTGGACACAAGATTGCAGTTTAGCTCAGGGAATCATCCACAGATAGACGGACAGACCGAGGTGGTGAACAAAAGTTTGGGAAACTTTCTGAGATGCTTGATGGTCGACAGACCCAAGCAGTGGAAGAATGTGTTGGCGCAAGGAGAGTTTGCATATAAAAATTATGTGAATTGGTCGACAGGTTTGAGCCCATTCCAGGTTGTTCAAGAAAGAATCCCACATGGAGTGGTGGATTTGTTCGAGTTACCGACAGAAATCAGGAAAAGCGTGGATGCAAAATCATTTGCAAATCATATGAAAGAAGTGCATGAAGGTGTGCGAAAGCACATAGAAAAGATTAATGCGGCATACAAGTTGAGAGCCGACAAGAAGAAGAGACTACAGTCATTTAGCGAAGGAGACTTGGTCTATGCACATTTGCGTAAGGAGAGATTTCCGACAGGGATATACAACAAGTTGAAGCTGAATAAGATTGGACCATGTAAGATTCTGAAGAAGATTTCGGACAACGCTTATGTGTTGGAGCTGCCGAATGACTTGAGCACTTCACCAACGTTCAATGTCTTAGATCTATACAAGTTCGAAGAAGGTGCAAGCAGTGGAAGTGCGGAAGTGCCAAAGATTGACTGGACAAAGCAGATTCCAGATCGACAGAAAGAAGAAATCGCAGAAGTAATAGAGGAACGCGAAGTTGGGTGTACATGCAGTTCGTGAAAGAACGAATACTTAGTGTGATGGAAAGATGATGAGTTGCAGTAGGCAACATGGATTTTCGAAGAAGAGTTTAGGAGACTGACGGAGCAATCGATTTATTTTTGACCTTGGGAGTCTGATGCAGAAGAATCGGGGCCTAGGAAGATCAATCGAAGTTAGTCGACTTGAGGAAATCCGACCAAAGGGAGTGCCGATGACCACTAGTGCGGAAGAGCAGATTGGATTGTTTAAGTCAATAATTCAAGCGGAAGCAGTCGGTATGTGACTGACAGGAGCAAGAGAAAGTCTAGAGTCGACATGTTGAGGTTGACAGATGACAAGAAGAGCTAGAGGCGTTGATGGATCAACATACGTCGAACCATGACACCAAAAGGTTTGGGCGAAGCCTAATTGAAGAATGTGAAGGAAGCCAATGGGTAAGTCGAAGCTGATAGATAGTATGGCCTACTAGACGGATTACTGTAGCCTGTCAAAAGAGGTTCGAGAAGTCAAGGAGAGTACTTGGAAACAGTTCGGGGTTGCTAAGGAAGTTAATGGCAGTTATTGCAGGTGGGTGAAGACATGACAAATGTCATCACAGGAAGAGGTTGTGCATCACGGTTGGGGTGCTGCCAGTTGTAGGTCTACAAGATCTGAGGAGATCGACATACAAAGGATGCGTGTCTCTGGAGTCGAAGTAGCCTCAAGAACAACAACAATAGAGTAGAAGTCCAGGGAGTTGGGATCAGTTGGACAACGGGTCAAAGAAGAGACTTGGTGGAGAAAAGTTGGGGGAGAGGATATGTAGATTGGAGAGAACGATCACACATCTTTTGAACCAGAGAAGATAAAGCTATAGCTTAGAGTTCCATAGTGAACCAGGAGAGGGTGAGGTCAACACACTGAGAGAGCACACAATTACTTCTGTATTGTAATGGCTAAGGCCGACAGTTAGTTAGTTATTTCCTTGCAGTTTGCATTGTAACCGATTTAGAGAAGTAATATAAGCCAGTTCATGGCATCTTGTTTACATCTTGTCTATGTGAGAATGTGTGTTGTGTGTAATTGTTAAGCAAAAACCTTAGTCCATAAGGTGCCTTTCGTTAGAAAAGATAGATGGGCAAGGAGTTTAGCACCAATTTTATCAGCGTTATTTTTCCAGATAAATTAAGCCATTTAAAGCCCCAAGAATTGTTAATCCCTAAATATGGGCACATTCCCCCCTATATTGTGGTTCATTACATTAGTTTTGATGTAGGATTTAGTCCATTAGTGGTAATTGTCATTAATATGGTTATATTAGTTATGTCGGCTTGGGTCATTTAGTTGGGATTATACCCCTTAGTCTCCCATACATAGGAAGAGACCTTTCATTTGGAGTATCTTGTCTTGTCTTATATTGTGTACTTATTACATTGTGTAAGGAGGTTTCCCCCTCGAAGAGGCTTGTTATTCAGCTATTTTCTTCAATCAAGTCTTGGAGTACTCTTTCTGATATATTTATGTTGTTTTTATACTCTTTTTGGAAAGTTGTTGCATAAAATTTGGTATCAGAGCTCTTTCCTTGACACTAGGTTCTTCAAAACGAGTCATCTTGGAATTTGCGCTATAAATTTTTTTTTTGCAAGGATTTAAAGAGAGAGATTAAAACTCACCTATGAAACAAGCCAAAATATTTGTGGTCCTAAATTCAGTTCCTAATAATTCATAGGTTCGGATATATTGCCTTCTGAATCTAGGGTTTTTTACTAGTCTAAAACAAGTGTTCTAGGGAAAAAGGTCATATATGGGGAATGCAAGGTCCACATTGAGTTATACCAATTGCACCAAAAATTGAATAGACCAAAGTATCTATGGTAGCAGTTTTAGACTGATATCCAAAATATTGGACACGTGGAAGTCCATACAAGTTAGATATTCTAAATGGACCAAAAATCAGAAGTGTTGTGAGATTTGCAATATCTTTCTATTGGCATATCATAATTAGGTCAGATCTGTGGCATCAAAAAGAGGTCACATAATACTACAACATGACGAATTTTCAAACCCAGAGGAGCCTAAAGTTGAATTTTATCTTAGTTTCAAGTCGTCTCTACAACAATCTTCCAATCAGGGTTTGAAAAGGTACACCATTTTTAATTTTGATTAGCTTTAAGTAGAAGGATCTAATTGTGGGGACACATAAGGTTTTATATCTATTTATATTGTTCACAATTACAACAAAAGGAAGTATAAAGTCTCACACTCAAACGAAACCACCTGAGGATTCATCCTCGACGTATGATGAAAGGGAAGACCTCTCTTTTCGAGTGTCCCAGTTGGAAGATATGATTAAAGAGTCTGTGAAAAAAGCGGATTTGGATAATTTATAGGAGAAGTTGAATAAAATGGATTAAAATATGAAGGGTTCAGTGAGAACAACTAATTTACTCAATTTAGAGGAGAAGTTGAACAATATTGCTAATCTCATTCAAAATTCAAGGGATACTCTTCCTACAGGTGATGTGGTGTTTCACGATACTATGGAGGATAAAGGTATTTCTCATGTTGAGAAACCTTCCATGAATAAGAATATTCCAAGAGGAAAATATTTTGGTAATGGAAGTCATCAAGGATGGTCACCAAGGGGTACCCAAATTCCCAAGATTGACATGAGAAATTTTGATGGCAATGATCCAATAACATGGATATTCCAAATGGAGCAATTCTTTGATCTACACCAGGTTCCAACTTTGCAAAAGGTAACTATTGCATCATTATATTTAGAGTATGATCAATTTGTATGGTATCAGTGGCTTTGTGACCGTAAAAAGGAATCTATTATATCTTGGTATATATTCACCGAAGAATTGATTGGACATTATGGGGATATTAATAGCAATACCTTCTTCAGCCAGTTAATAAGTCTCAAGCAAAAAGGTCTAGTTGCAGAGCACATCAAACAATTTCAGAAGCTAAGCCTTAGAGTGAAGAATATTTCAAAAGATAATCTATTGGATCTTTTCATTAGCACCTTGACGGATAACATTCAACATGAGGTGCATCTCATTGAACCACCATCCTTGGAGAAGGCCTTCATGATGGCAAGGAAGGTTGAAAGTAAAAATATGACGATGGCTACTAAAAAGAGCACCTTCAACACATACCGAGAGAATATTGTTACTTCTTCTAACCCACCTCAAAGGTTGACACCTCAACAAATAGAGGAAAGAAGAGAAAAAGGCCTATGTTTTACTTGTGATAGAAAGTATAGTAAGGGACATAAGTGTGGTGAGAAGAAATTATTTTACATAGAATGTGAAGAGGAAGAACCAAAAGAACAAGAACCATCTCCAGATGAAGAAATAGAAGACACTACTTCATAATATATTATTCCCACCATATCATGTCATGCATTGGCTGGAATTAGCACTCCTCAAACTCTTAATATCGAAGGATTTATCAAAATGAAAAAGGTAACATTGCTAATTGATTCTAGTAGTACTCATAATTTCATTCGCTATAAATTAGCAAAATCTCTCAATTGCTTTGTATATCCAGAACCAGATTTTCAAGTAATTATTGCAGATGGAGGAACTATCAAATGCTCATGGAAATGCCATAATATAAATCTTACTATGGGAGAATATTTATTGAATAGTCCAATGATTGCTATTCCAATGGGTGGTGCTGATGTTGTCTTAGGATTTCAATGGTTACAATCTTTGGGAATTGTGGCTTTTAATTTTCAGAAGTTTTTCATGATTTTTTTATGGGAAGGAAAGGAATATGAATTACACGGTATCACAAGGAAACCAAGCAAGGCGATAAGCTCTAATGGTATGACAAAAATGATGAAAAAGGGACATCAAGTTGTAGTTGCACAATTATGCTCATTATATGTTCAAACATATAAGCCTCCTATTTCCCTAAATATTCAAAGGGTCATTAATAATCATTTCAAGGTATTTGAAGATGTTCCAAAAGGTCTTCCACCTATAGGAGATTTCGATCATGCTATTCACTTAATCCCAGACAGTGTTCCTCCTAACATCAGACCTTGAAATACCCCTATGGACAAAAGAGTGAAATTGAGCGTATGGTTGAAGAAATGATAGAGGATGGAATAATTAATGTAATGTCCCTTTTTAAGAATTTTATTAAAATGGCAATTTTTTCACTTTTTTCCCTAGTTCGACCTTTGAGTAGTTTTGATGTCTATGTCTCCAATTTGATCCAAATGATCCCAAATATTCTGAGAAGGTATATTAATAATAGTAGGACTTGAATATGATGTTCAAGGATAATATATGGCCACCAAAAGAGTTCTTCAAACTCTCTTAAGATTCTAGACCAAGTATGTAATTTTACTAGCAATTTGGGGTTCAAATCCCCTGGGGTTAAGTACTGAAAATGGCTTCCCAAATACCTCCAAACCCACTCGAATTTATGAACAGGGGTGGGGGATGTCTCAAGGATGTTATTAAGGTCCCAAATTCACCATTAATTAGTTATTAATTCTATTCCAACCCTCTCCCAAACAGCAGCAAAAACCACTAATTCAACCCTTGGGGAAATGGCACCAAATCTTCTCCAAATGCAAATAAACTGAGTAAAATGACTTCAAATGCTCATGTGATGAATATGAAACTTGTAATACAAATAAATGGAATTCCATTAATCATAAATATATCATAGAAACATTCTTTCATTCAAAATCATCAACATTATAATGGCATACATCAATGGAGTGGGGAAATGGTCATTGTTTGCTCATTAATCATCATTTTTACATACAACCACTTGGTATTTCGACCTGATACTTTCTGAATATGAATAAAATAGTATATAATGCTTATTATAATCATAAATTTATCATAATAAGCTCTCTCAATCAGTACAAGAGCTCACCCAAAGCGTAATCCCTCAAGGAGCATGAATATGCCATCAAAACTGGAAATGGTTGAGAGAAACTGATGCAATAAAAAAAACCACGAGCTTCACTATAGATGATACTTGCAAATAAAAAATCCATTAAAGCTCCATGAAAGACCTGAGTGGCCTCTCCAAACACCAACTTGGATGGGAATCTTTCACCCTCGAAATTGGCTAAGGCAAGAAACTAGTCATCCACTAGCTCTCTCTTCACAAATGCAATTTTTCTCAAATGATCAAAAGCTCCTCTCATAGTTTATCCCTATAATTTATAAACATCACTAGCCTTCTAAGGTTACTAATCCATCCACAAACTCAATCCAATTCAAATTAGGGTGTGTGCTCAAAATTTGCCATGTGTCCTCCCTTCCCTAGCCTTCCATCTTCCTCCAATTCGAGTAGGGACCCATTGAGCTTCCCCAATTCACATGAGCACCTTCTTGGAGCCTATTTTTAGGCCTGACATGTCATAATGGTCATATTTCAGTCTTCAGGTCTGCAATATGTCATAAATGTCATAGAATCTTCATCATTGCTGTCATAGATGTCATAGATGGTAGGGAATCTAGCCCAAGTGTCCAAGAAATTCCCATTTGACTCTTCCTCTCCCATGTAAGTTACATTTCCTTCCAAATTAGACCTATGATGCATATGGCCAAGTGTATTATCCCTCTAAATCATCCAAGAACATTAGGATTCCCCATGGATTCGAGATTACAAGAGGAGGATGCCATGTGGCACCAAAATTCTAGCTTGTGTGGGCCCCACAATCTCCGTGTGTCTCCATGCTTCATTGCCACTTCAATTTTCTCTTATATTTATTTAATTAGCTCCATTATTAAATATTTATTCCATTCTAATGTCTTAACGTCTTTTATTAGATCCCTTATTAAAATTCTAAATGTATCCATCCAACCTAGGGAACTAGTAGGATTGATGGAATTGTCCTGCTATGCAATTATTTGAATGGGGACATTACAGTCCTCCCCACCCAAGATTGCTTGTCCTCAAGAAATTTCAGATTTGGATGCTGCAAAATCTTCTCCTCTTCCCATATGGCAGCTTCACTTGCTAGATCCTTCCATAGTACTAAGTATTATTTGATAGTTCTGCTTCTCAATCTCCTTTCCCTTGTCTTCAAAATCGTTTCCGGAACAAGTGTGAGCCGACCTTCATCATCCAAAGGAGGAAATATTTCTGAAGTGACAATTTGCTGACCAAGAGCTTAATTGAGACAAGAAACATGAAATACATTATGGATTTTACTCCCTTCCGTAATTTCTAATTCATATGCTACTTCTCCAACCTTCCGAACTACCTTGTATGGCCCATAGTACCTTGGTTTTAGCTTTTCCGCTCCATTCGTTTTTAGAGATGTTTGTTTATATGGCTGCAACCTCAAATATACTAAATCATTAACTTGAAATGTTCTTTCTTCTCTATGTCTGTAGCTAGGGTTTTCACCCTAGCTTGTGCAAATGGGAACCTACTAAGGAGAAGGGACTCCTTAGTAGCAGTTCAGTAAATAAATAAAATATGACAGTAAAATAAAACAAACTAAAACTGGCATGAGCATTAACATAAATAAAAAGACATGACAATATGGTAAAGAATTCTCTTTTGTATTAAAATTACCTCAGGTGTAGAGGTTGGTGAAGCTCTTGCAGTAGTCTAGGAGGACTGCTTCCAAGCTCTAGTATTGTTCTTTCTCCTTCTCCAAAGGTGTTTTGGATATGGGCCAAAGGGGCACTCAAACGTGAAATTAGCTCAAGATGGTGAGCTAGGGTTTCAGGAGTGATTTTGGCAGCATGTGGATAAGGAAGATTGTGGATGTGAAATGGAGAGCCTCCATCACCTATTTATAGGTTTTTTAGTGGTGGAGTATTGACCCATGATTTTTGGTACCATATGGTTTAGGTCAAATGTATAGGGTTTTTGTTTCCTGTTTTCCCTCTTTTTCCTCTTTTTTAATATTTTTTATTCATTTTTTGAGGTTTTTTGGGAATTTAGGGCTTTTTTGGAGGATTTTTGCTATTTTTGAGGAAATTTAACTATTTGGAGAGGGAAAAGGGGGTTTTTTGGCCTTTTGGAGGCTTTTTAACTATTTGGAGAGGGAAAAAAGGGGTTTTTTGGCCTTTTGGAGGCTTTTTAACGGTTTTTTAAGGTTTTGGAGGCAAATATGATAGGAAATATGGACGAATTAGTCATGTAATGAGGGAGATGAGATGGTGAGCACTTGGGCAAAACTGTAGCTAGGGTTTTCACCCTAGCTTGTGCAAATGGGCACCTACTAAGGAGAAGGGACTCCTTAGTAGCAGTTCAGTAAATAAATAAAATATGACAGTAGAATAAAACAAACTAAAACTAGCATGAGCATTAACATAAATAAAAATACATGACAATATCATAAAGAATTTTCTTTTGTATTAAAATTACCTCAAATGTAGAGGTTGGTGAAGCTCTTGCAGTAGTCCAGGAGGGATGCTTCCAAGCTCCAGTGTTGTTCCTTCTCCTTCTACAAAGGTGTTTTGGATATGGGCCAAAGGGGCACTCAAATGTGAAATTAGCTCAAGATGGTGAGCTAGGGTTTCAGGAGTGATTTTGGTAGCATGTGGATAAGGAATATTATGGATGTGAAATGGGGAGCCTCCATCACCTATGTATAGGTTTCTTAGTGGTGGAGTATTGACCCATGGTTTTTGCTACCATATGGTTTAGGTCAAATGTATAGGGTTTTTGTTTCCTGTTTTCTCTCTTTTTCCTCTTTTTTAATATTTTTTATTCCCTTTTTTAGGCTTTTTGGGAATTTAGGGCTTTTTTGGAGGATTTTTGCTATTTTTGAGGAAATTTAACTATTTGGAGAGGGAAAAAGGGGTTTTTTGGCCTTTTGGAGGCTTTTTAACTATTTGGAGAGGGAAAAAAAAGGGTTTTTTTTTTTCTTCCTTTTGGAGGCTTTTTAATGGTTTTTTAAGGTTTTGGAGGCAAATATGATAGGAAATATGGATGAATGAGTCATGTAATGAGGGAGATGAGATGGTGAGCACTTTTTGGGTGTTAACAAATTGCCCCATGATGTGTGAGGGTAGGAGCTCATCATATGGCCGACAGACATCATAGGTCTTTTATGGTTTTCCTGGGATGTGGAGAGGAGAAGAAACGAACTAGAGCCCGGAACAATGGTTTCGAACAAACTGCAAAAACTGAAAATACATGACCTCAATAATGAATGAGGAATAATCTCAACATATGGACGAGGCGGGCATACCCATGCTCGTATCAATATATAGAACAAATAACAATGAGGTCCAAAAATGGGGACCTAAAAGATACATGGCCTCAATAATGAATGAGGAATAATCTCAATATATGGACGAGGCGGGAATACCCATGCTCGTATCAAGATATATAACAATAATAATGAGGTCCAAAAATGGGGACCTGAAAGATACATGGCGAACCACAGTGTACATCATAAGGGTCCAAAAGGGGACACAAATCTGGGACATACTAGCGAGCTGACCATGTCTGAGCTGAAGAACTGATACATTGCAATAACAATAGTGGTGTTGAGTATGGTACCAGAGGAACTGATGAACTATTGGATCTGAAGATATCCAATCATGGGGTGGAGATAATGACAAAGAGTCACAACTTTAGTGGTACACTGCATCGGAACTGAACTGGGTACTCAAGGAAGCGTACAAGTGGATGGCTTCCGAATATTGTCGCCAACGCAACCTGGATATCCACGGGAACATATAACTGGGTGTTCCGAGGTGACTCACCAATGTGCTAGAGTCGAGGGAAGTCCGGGGTCTTCGACCAATAACTGAAGGGATAAATACCCTGCACGAATCCCAACAATGCGATCAAGGTGTTGAATTCATGCATGTGAGAAACAACCATTCGGAGAGGCACTGATGACTCCTCTCAAAATGGTCCGTAGGCACTCACCATAGATGGTGATGAGTCCAAGGCGCAGGGACTCTTGTGCCTATCCTCTGGAATAGATGGGTTGGCATCGATAGAGGGAGACCTGCAACTAGCAAAGCAATGATGTTTCCTTGATAGGAGCACGAGGTGGATAACCGAAGTGTGAGAGTACTGATGGTAGGACTGACATACTGGGGAGATGGGGAATAACTGGGCAAATAGAGTGGGTGGACTCAAACTTCCTTTGTTCAGAGTATGACGGCGGGGATGATCGGGAAGCATATGAAACTGACTGGGGGAAATAGGATCATAGCTTTGACGGGACTAGGGATGGGAACTGGAATGATGGATACTCCAGTGGGTGTAGGAGTGCAGGAGACTCTGAGGGTGGAATATTGCAGAATACTCTTAACAAAGGCGACCTCATTAGGGGTGCTGCCGAGATGATTGATCATAGTGCCGAGGGGCACTGGTAGGGGCTTCTTTATGGTTTAAGGAGATGGAAGAAGTTTTCTCAAACTGGTACTGTCGTGTGGATTTATACAAGCCCAGGACAGTTCATGCTCATGGTTGCTTTCAATTTTAAGGAGTCTGAAAGCAAATAAGAAGACTCTGAAATAATGGAATGGTACCGTCGTGTGGATTTGTACGAGCCCAGGACGGTGCATGCTCGTGGTTGCTTTCATGTTTAGAGAGTCTGAAAGCAATAAGAAGACTACATGGGGTTTCTTTTTCATGTGTTACTCTCCAAGGCCCGAAAAAGCATAAAATGATGCAATGAAGAACTCTTCTAGCCAGTGTGACTAGAGTATTCATTTTTCGTAATTAGTCTACCAGGTCCGGAAAAGGGTTAAACTTATACCAGATAGACGCCCTTTCAGGTACTTTAACGAGCATGAAAGGAAGCAAGATTGCTCGGCGATCTTTTCATTGTTTTAGGAGTCAAAAAAGAGCTTAACAGAAACTCCCTAAGTGCCTTTTTCGTAAAGGACTTGTCCGGCCCAAAAAATGCATAAAATTATACCGAACAAAAGGAATAGCCAAGCAAGGAGGAAGTGCTCATTCAAGGGACATTAATGAGATTCAATACTGGGGGTTGGGGGGGACACTAGTGGGGCCTCCTTGCAAGATAATGAATGGTAGCAAAACAACGCCATAACTGCAATATGGATGGAGTGAAGGGCTCATGAATAAGTTGTGATGCAAATGGTGTGTAAAAATTGACCACTGCCGTTGTGGCACACAAATCGTGGCAACAAACTGCAATGGAACTATGTCAATAAAGGTTTTGGTGAGAGTGAGAAATGATCTCAAGCATTATCGCCATCACGGAAATATGAATCCAGCGATATAAGGAATGTCAAAAATAGACGATGGCCGAGGTGGCACGCGAACCAAGGTGATGAGGGACGTTTTGGAAAAAATACCCAAAAAATCTGGGGGTGAGAGCGAGAAATGATCTCAAGCATCATCACGAGCGTGGAAAACTGAATCCGATGACATAAAATATATCAAAAATGGGCTATGGTTGATGTGGCATGCAAACCGAGGCGATGAGAGGTGTCTAGACAAAAAATGCTCAAAAAACGGTTCGAAAAAAATAAGAAAAAGAGTCGACCATCATGATGTTCTTGTCGTGTTGAATCTAGTGGTGGAAACGGTTTAGAGAACAGACTCCATATGGATCTGGAATGGCCGAAACACGAAAAAGTCAACCAACTATAAATAGTAAGTGGACCCAGCATGACAAGTGTCAGTTGGATTGTTGACTTTGACAGGAGATCATAGTGGACCAAAGCTCAGGTGATGTTTCTGGACGATCCGACTGGCCGATTTCAGATCCGTTAGTTGCAGGTATTCTATTAAACTCAGACCTGTAATTTTTTGTTGGGTTCGGGATGGGTGGTGGGTCCCAGGGGAGTTTGTATGGTCCACGAGGGGTGGATCGCAGGTTTCTGAGGTGGAATCGCGATCTTGGATCGCGAGTTCCAGGGTTGAACACACGATCCATGAAGGATAGGACTTCATGTACCGCACATGCATCGATGAGCTGGTCAATAAATGGCGTGGGGAAGTTGTCTTTGGGACATGCTCGGTTGAAATCATGGAAGTCAGTACATACCCGGATGGTGCCTTGTTTTTTGTTAACAGGGACAGGGTTCGAAACCCAAGTGGTGTATGCGATAGGATAAATGAAACCTGATGCACGAAGTTTCTCGATCTCTGCTTTAATGGTGGGGAGCTTGGATGGATGAATGGGGCGCTGCTTTTGGTGAATGGGGGATACATTGGGCCACGTGTCAATGTGGTGTTCTATGATAGCTGGGTCAAGACTAGGCATTTCAGTATAAGACCAGGCAAAGACATCGCAGAACTCTTGAAAGAGTTTTTTGTACTCTCCAATCTCGTACTCCGTGCAGGAGGCTCCTAAAGTAATGAGTTCAGGGGCACCTCCTAGGGCAGAGATATCAATTTGGATTATGGGTGAGATATTGGCCATATTACCTTCCTCAAAGGCATCAGGAGAAGAAATGGGCTCTTTAAACCAGTTGACCTTGGTGGGGAGGAAGTATTTGGACTCAATCTAGAATTGGGTGGCAATGGTGGGGGAAGACGTCTCTGGGAGGATGGTGCATGTCCTCCCAAGGATAGTCAGGTGCGGTGAGAGCCTCGAGAATCTCTTCATCATTGTGGAAACTGGTTGTCGTCAAATCGGTTGACGAGGGATCACTAGTAGAAGAGATCATATAAATGGTATTGATATCGCTTGCTGGCGGAGAGGTCAGGGGATGGATCTCTTCAATGGTGGGGGGAGATGTCTCGAGGTCCACTTTATTCATCTCATAGAGAGAAGCCCTGTAATCGAGGAGATCAGGGCAATGATGTGAGTAATGGTCGTAAACACCACATATGGCACAAGAGTGGTTGGTACATAATGTTTTATAGCGAGGCTTAGGAGTAGGGTCAAGTTTGACAACCGGGATGTTGGGGTCGTCGTCAAGCATTTGCATGTGCTCCTGTAATGTGGGTAATTGTGGACATTGATGGGTAGCATGGCCCAACTCATCACACAAAGAGCATTTGGGAGGAGCACGAAATGTGGGGGGGTTTTAACTGGAACAGGTGTAGCTGTATAAGGTAGTGGACCTCTGTCCCCAATGTGTTTGGCCAGAGGGGGTGGGTTGGTAGAGGAAGAAGGAGTGGTGACACCAAGAGGTGGCCGACTCACAGTGGTGATAGGTTGCACTGGCTGTAAGATGACATTGGGTGTCGGAGGGGACACGGGTGGTGTAATGTACCATACAGGTAGTCCTAAAGTTAAACCCGGTAGGTTGAGTGTAGCCATCACCGAAGTGCTTACTACTCTTGAAGTGGGGAATGGGAAGGGGATTGTATGAATAGGTGTAGCACCAACATGACTAGGTACCGTCAGTGGCTGGGGTAGCAATGACGGTTGGTGGTTAGGTTGTTGTGTATTGTGGGAGAGGGTACATAGGTCAGATATTTCGGTCGCTGATGACGGGGGTGGAATGGATTGAAATGTTGAGGTCATTAGCATATCTGAGTAAACTCCGGGTCCCACAGAGGAAACCAACGAGGTAGATGCACCGCAAACGGGTTGTTCAACCATGGGGAGAACATTTTCGGGTGCAGCTGGGGCATTGGGATCGTAATAAGTGAGTTGATCAATCTTGACCATGCGTCCGTCATGGGGGAACATCATGGTATGAAAAATGGATGAGGCAACTACCCGCATGGCGTACATGTAACTGCAGCCAAGTAAGAGGTTATAATCAAGCTGGGTATTGATGACCTCTATGTCAATAAGCACTGTTTTACTAGCCAACTAGACGGGGACATTGGCTAAGAGACCTTGGGGTTGAGCCAAACGGCCATCGTAGGCTCGCAACACAGTGGAGGACTGTTGGAGAGTGGGGGATCCCAACTTCTGCCAATGAATGTCGACATAATTCATGTAGAAGTGCCCTCATCAATGATGCATCGATGGATGACAAGATTCCGAATGGATACAGAAACTTGGAACGCTAAAGTGGAAGGTAGGCGTGGTTTGGATTGGTCCAAATCGAATGCCATCATTCGTGAATCAGTTGGGTCAATAGCACCAATGGCTGATAACAAAGTCTTGCGCTGTGTAGGATAGTTTTTTAAGACCTCTAACGCATACATGGCTGCGAGGTACTGGGCTAAGTCATCTACAATGTTGTAATTAGATGCAGCGTGAGCATTGGGGTTATTGTTGATACGACGAAGTGGGAAGCGAGGGGCTTTCGGGGCTCTGTCTAATGGGGCCAGAGGTATGCATAACACCTGATCGGTGGGAAGGACGTTGGTGGTTTTTTCAGTGGGAGGGGCTTTGGTGGTGGAGAAGTATTGGTTCCGATGGGTTTGAAGGTTGACATCGGCAGATGATATCATTAATAAGTGATGGGTACCTGAATCCATCATGGGATGATCAGGAGCTGTGTAAGTGATTTGTTTCTATGGCGGCGCGTTTCCTTGAGGAGGAGCTAACGGTTGAGTGTTCACCACGCCTTGGGTTGGTAAAGGGTTTTGTAACACGAAGGGTTGATTCTGAGGTGGTGGGGGGTTAGGGGGAACCTGAGGAGCGGTGTGCCCCTGGCGATAGGAATCATCGGTCCAAAGTTGTCGTGCTTGCTCCAAATGTGGGAAAGCATGTGTGTAATGGTCGTAGACCCCACAGATAGAACAAGGGTGGTTTGTTCGTAAGTTAGGTTTTTTGGCTTGCTTTGGTGGCTTGTCTGGGTTTTGGTTGGCAAGGGCCACATTATTATTGTTCAGGGGATTAGGTGGTTGGCCACCTTGGTTAGGAGGGGGGTTGTTCCCACGGTTACGTCCCTTTCCGCGGTTTTGTTGGCCTTGTTGGCGTTGGTTATTTTGGTTGGGTTGCGGATTTTGTTGGGCATACACTTGCCCTTGGGTGGTAGGTGGGTTTTGGGGTTGGGCAGGTGCAGGAGCAGGCTGCAGTGGGTAGTAAGTAGGTGGGGGCGTAGGTGGTGCAGGTGATAGACCTTGTGGGGGTTGACTTGGCGCTGGTGCTGCCTGGGGTGGATAATAAGTGGAGAGGGCTTGGGAGGACACAGGAGCGTGTGCAACCTATGGGTTATAGTATGATTGTGGTGCAACCGGGGGAACGTAAGCAGGGGATGCATGGCCGAAGCACTGAGGAGGACATGAGGGTCCGTGGGAATGGTGGTGATGTAGCATGGGAGCGTATGAATTGGTGGCTCCGGAGTGGGAAGTGGCCTGCGAAAGGTCAGGGCCAGGATTAGGACGTGCCATGGAAAATGGCTGGTTAAATGATGCCACATGGCCAATGATGCCATCAACGGCATGGGATGCCCCCAGTGCATCCTGTCGGGAGGAATCGCTGCAAGGAGCATGGGGTATAATGGTATATAGGTATCCAGATTGGGCGTAGATTAGGTCAAACTGCTGGGCTTTGAGGATGGCCTCTTATTCGGAATGGGGTTGCTCAGATGCCAAATCCTTAGCGATAACGGGGAGGAGAGATTTAAGGAACCAATCTAAGAAGATACGGTCATCTAACTTGATCTTACAGAGGCTACGGCGTTGATGCCACTCATGAATGTGGTCAATGATGTGGGTAGCCGTGTTCTGTTTGCAAGACAGTAGGATCTCAATGCCCGTGTCATAGCGGATAGGTAACTGAAAAAACTGCAAAAAGGTCGAGGCGAGGGAAGTAAATGTGCAATGGGTCCCATGGGGCTGCTCAATGTGCCACTTGGCTGCTGAGCCAATGAGAGTGAGTTGTAACAGACGGAGTCGGATAGAGTCGTCCACTATGGAGTTGGAGTAACACCATAAATGGAAGGACATAATGTGGTTCTGGGGGTCTTCACCTGCCTTGCCCTCAAATTTAGGGATGTCTGAGGGGAGCTTGGTGGGCATGTGAAGCCACGCAGGATCGTGTTGAATGGGATCGTTTGTCAGTCGAGCCAGGTCAGGAAGGTTGAGACTAGCCATGACTGGAAAACTAGTAGAAGGATGTGTCATGTTGGTGGTTGTAGCTACATGGGGGCCAGTGCCCCCAAGTGTAGGGGCGAGGGTTGTACTAGGGACGTGTCCTCTAACCAAGGGGGTGGAGGTGGTATGGGAGGGTCCTACGCTATTAAGCACAATGTGAGTCACTAGTGGGGTTGAAACGGGTATGCTCACTACTGGTATAGGCACAGTGACCGGAATAGTGGGTGTGGACCCCATCGAGGGCATAACTAAAGTGGGTGTGGTAGCTGGGATGGTGGTGGGTGCTCCACCAGTGGTCCCTACAATGAAAGGGTTGGATGTCATACCATCCATGGGGTTAGTAGGTGTAGTATAAGTAGGTTTTTTAGACTCTGTCTCAGAATCAGATGTGAAATAAGGGGCGTCTAGGTCGAGTGACGGAGCTCTATGTCGATGACTTGTAGAGTCAAGTGACAAAGCTCGAGATCTGTGATGAGTGGTATCAAGGGATGAAGATCTACATATATGAATGATGATTTCAAGTGAACCATGCTGTGGGTGCTCACCTCGGAGGCGCCGAGAGTGTCTCAGAGACTCAATGGTGACAGATGATGTCAAGTATCTGGGGGTTGTGCTGAGTGAAAAAAGAGCTCAAAAACACTAATGCAACCGAGTGTGCAAAAGGAGAGCGTAAAAAATACGGCACTCAAGCCAACAACCAACTCAAAACACTTACTGTAATAGCTGTGCTACAATAAGTGGAGTATAACAAAAATGGTCAGAATACCAACAAGCAGCAGGTTTCCTAAAAAATAAAAATAGTGGACTCGCTAGACCAAAGGAAGGTAAGGGGGCATGCAAACACCTATCTAAATAGTATTTTGACTCAACCAGACATATCCTCTGCAAGGTGATGAAATCCAAGCCAGACAATATGGATAGTAGAGCCAAGTGGCTAAAGATATCCCCCTACTGGGAGGGACACTGGGTAGTCAATCCTAGAAGAAAGGCAACTAAGATACCCTGTTCATGACACGTCCAGAAAAGGTGAATCTGCAGTTTGGTTCTATCGTCGCTGTACTCCCATACTGGTGGTACACCAAGAACTATGAAAGGTATCCTTCGGTTACTAAATGGATTGCGGTATTCCACTCAGGCCTCTGGAACCAGTCTGGCTACTTCAACCCTCCTAAGGGAGAGGCCCTCTGATAAACTGGTTGTGACCGTGCCAAAAAATACTAGGGGATTTTGGTTCCCTAATGGACAACAACTATGTCTCAAGTGTGAGTGACCGAGGGGTGTTATTTGGATGCCTATCCCCCCTGTCCTACCTAACTACAAAATTCTTATGTGTTCCCCAAGTGGGGTTAGAATGTTGGTTGTATTAAGTAGTTTTTAGGGCTCACTTGAATTAGGTGACAGAGTGTGTACGTGTGAGGTTATGAACCCAAATAAAAGTGCTATGGGGTGGGAAACTTTCTAGCTAATAATGCATAAATTTAAAGTGCAAAGCAAAATTTTCCCTTTTCAAATGTAAATGCTAAAAATTTTGAAAGACAAAATACTGTAAATGAAACAGAAAGCAAACTGCAGAAAAGATGTAGGTAACTAGGGATGCAGATAGGACAGATGGTTGTGCAGGTGCAGAAAATCTTGCAGAAAAAATTTGGGTTCAAACAGGGTAAAAAAAAAGTGCAGAAAATAGATCGCGGGTCTATAGAGAAACTGCGCAGCCAGGTCATAGGAAACAGGCTGAAAGCCACGGGGAGGTCGCAGGAAACAAGTTGAAAGCCGTGGGGAGATTGTAAGAAACCAGCTGAAAGATGCAGGGAGATCGCAGGAAACAGGCTAAAAACCGCAGTCGGATCGCAGGTAATAGGTGGAGAGTCGTAGTTAGATCACAGGTAACAGGGTGAGAGCCGCGGTCAGATCACAGGTAACAGGCTGAGAGTCGCGGTCAGATTGCAAGCAACAGGCTAAAAACCACGGGGAGATCGCAGGTAACAGGCTAAAAGCCGCGGTTGGATCACAGGTAACAGGCTGAAAGCCATGGTCGGATCACAATTGTGAGGCAAAAATACACGATTTATGACAGCAACCCAGCTGCCGAAAGGGGAAAACAGAAAATAACTTTTAGAAATTAAAACTTTTAAAAATTTTCAGAGATTCAAAACCAGTGGAGTCGCCAAAACTATAGCTAGGGTTTTCACCCTAGCTTGTGCAAATGGGCACCTACTAAGGAGAAGGGACTCCTTAGTAGCAAATCAGTAAATAAATAAAATATGACAGTAGAGGTTGGTGAAGCTCTTACAGTAGTCCAGGAGGGCTGCTTCCAAGCTCCAGTGTTGTTCTTTCTCCTTCTACAAAGGTGTTTTGGATATGGGCCAAAGGGGCACTCAAATGTGAAATTAGCTCAAGATGGTGAGCTAGGGTTTCAGGAATGATTTTGGCAGCATGTGGAGAAGGAAGATTGTGGATGTGAAATGGGGAGCCTCCATCACCTATTTATAGGTTTTTTAGTGGTGGAGTATTGACCCATGGTTTTTGGTACCATATGGTTTAGGTCAAATGTATAGGGTTTTTGTTTCCTGTTTTCCCTCTTTTTCCTCTTTTTAAATATTTTTTATTCCATTTTTTAGGTTTTTTGGGAATTTAGGGCTTTTTTGGAGGATTTTTGCTATTTTTGAGGAAATTTAACTATTTGGAGAGGGGAAAAGGGGTTTTTTGGCCTTTTGGAGGCTTTTTAACTATTTAGAGAGGGAAAAAAGGGGTTTTTTGGCCTTTTGGAGGCTTTTTAATGGTTTTTTAAGGTTTTGGAGGCAAATATGATAGAAAATATGGACGAATGAGTCATGTAATGAGAGAGATGAGATGGTGAGCACTTTTTGGGTGTTAACAATGTCTATCATCATATTGTTTTGGTTGGTTTTGGGCAACCTACAAATTGTCCTTCAAGAGCTTTAAGATTTCTCGACTCTCTTCCACCCAATCTTTAGCTTTTGGGGCTCTACTATCAGAAAATATAATGTCAACAAAAGTGAGTGCATCATAACCATATAATGCTTTGAAAGGAGACATTCCTATAGACATATGGAAGATGGTGTTGTAGAAAAACTCACCCAAGTGGAGCCATTTTACCCATGCTTTTTGCTACCCTCCCACATAGTTCCTTAAGTATCCTTCCAACCATTGATTCACCCTCTCTGTTTGTCCATCAGTTTGTGTATGAGAGCTGGTACTTGGAGTCAATTGAGTGCCCACCAATCTAAAAATTTATTTCCAAAAAGCACCCATGAATCTACTATCTCTATCACTCACAATGCTCTTGGGGAGCCCATGCAATTTGAATATTTCTTTGAAAAAAATATCAGCCACTTTTGTAGCACTAAAATATGATGTAACAACAAAGAAATGAGCAAATTTTTTCAACCTATCCACTACCACATATATGCAATCCTTACCCAAATATTTGGACAAACCAGTGATGAAATCCATTGAGATACTGTCCCATTTTTGCTCCGGAATGGGAAATGGTTGTAATAAGCCAGTTGGACATGTAAGTTATGATTTGTTTTGTTGGGAAATACTTTACATTCATTCACATATTTCTGAACATTTTCCTTCATCCCCTTCCAAAAAAACATTTTCCTCAACTATCTATAAGTTTTGAAGATCCCCGGATGGCTAGCTAGTGGGGAATCATGTGCTTCTTGCAAAATCCTGTACTTGAGATTTGACTTCTGAACCAAATAAATTTTGCTCTTATAATATATCATCCCATTCAAAATCCTGTATTTATCATCTCATTTGATCCCATCTAACACATCACAAGCAAATTGGTCTTTGGCATATTCAATTAGTAGCATGTTTTTCCAATCCTTGGCAATGTCCATGAGAGAAAAAGAAGGTCTTCTAGATAAAGCATCTTCTACTTTATTATTCTTTCCTTTGACATATTCAATATCAAAATCATAAGCTTGAATCTTGCTTATCCACTTTTTTTGCCTTTCATTTAGATCTGTTTGCGTGAGAAAGTGTCTTAGGCTATTGTGGTCAGTTTTCACCACAAACTTGCTGCCCACCAAGTATTGTCTGAATTTGGCCAATGCATACATAATGGCTAGCATTTCTTTGTCATAGATGGAGTAAATTTTTTCATGTGGCTGCAACTTTATGCTCTCAAATGCTATGGGGTTTTCTCCTTGCTTTAGGACAGCCCCTATTCCTCCACCTGAAGCATCACATTCCACAATAAAAGGTTTAGTAAAATCAGGAAGTGTAAGTATGGGACAACTACTCATTACCTCTTTCATTTTTGGAATGCCTTTTCAGCCAATTCATCCCACTTGAAAACATCCTTCTTAGTCAAATCAGTGAGTGGAGAAGTCAACTTGGATAACCCTTTCACAATTTTTCTGTAATAAGTGCATATCGCAATGAAGCCTTTGAATTCTATAATACTTTTTGGTGATGTCCATTCTAAGATAGCCCTGATTTTTTCCATTTGTACCTTCTCTCCTTCTTTCCCAATAATGTGCCCAAGATACATTAGTTCTTTCATCCCAAATTCACATTTTGATAACTTAGCAAATAAGGACTCTTCTTGCAAAATTTTTAACACAATCACTAATTGTTGCAAATGCTCTTCCCATGTTTTACTATAAATGAGAATGTCATCAAAGAAAACCAAAACAAAATTTCATAGTTTCTTGCAAAAGATCCTATTCATGCATGCTTGAAATGTTGTTGGATAATTAGTCAACCCAAAAGGCATGACAAGAAATTCAAAGTGGCCATAATGACATTGAAAAGTAGTCTGTTGCACATCTTCATCTTTCATTTGAATTTGATGATAACTTGATCTAAGGTCAATTTTGGAGAATTATTTGGCCCCATGCAGCTCATCCATGAGCTCATCAATCCTAGTAATAGGATACCTATTCTTGATAGTATTCTTTCTCAGGGCTCTAAAGTCTATGCACATTATCAATGTTCCATCTGTTTTCTTCACTAGCACTACTGAAGAAGCATAAGGCTAGAGTTTGGTATAATAAGTCACAAATCTAGGAATTCTTGGATGGCCTTTTCAATGACATTTTAAGAAGTGAAATTTTACCAATAGCATAATTTAATTCTTTGTTTTGGAATAGATCCCTATTGTCCTCCTTCTTTTTTAGTTTATGTGTAGCATCAAGGTATGTACCAAATGGTAGACTTCTCTTACATTCTTCACTCAAATCATTCCATTCGTTTGCTATTGTACTAAGATCCACTTGAATGTCAGGCTTTTCTTTGGGTATAAGAAATTTAGGTGCAGTAGGTCTTGGTATGCTTTGAAATTCATCAGGTCTATTATGGAGTCCTGCGCTTGAGAAAATATGCTCACCCATTTTCTTCTTTTCTTCTGAGTGTGAACGACTGTTGTCTCCTATTATCCCTTTGCTTCCAAGTTGGCTAACCATCAATTCAAATCCTTTTATCATCTGTTTACTCATGTCTTCCATACCCATGGAAAGTTCATCAATTCGAGCGCCTTCTTGGAGCCTATTTTTAGGCCTGACATGTCATAATGGTCATATTTCAACCTTCAAGTCTGCAATATGTCATAAATGTCATACCGTCTTCATCATTGATGTCATAGATGTCATAGATGGTAGGTAATCTAGCCCAAGTGTCCAAGAAAATCCCATTTGACTATTCCTCTCCCAGGTAAGTTACATTTCCTTCCAAATTCGACCTATGATGCATATGGCCAAGTCTATTAGCCTTCTAACTCATCCCAGAACATTAGGCTTCCCCATGGATTCAAAATTGCAAGAGGAGGATGCCATGTGGCACCAAAATTCTAGCTTGTGTGGGCCCCACAATCTCCATGTGTCTCCATGCTCCATCGCCACTTCAATTTTCTCTTATATTTATTTAATTAGCTCCATTATTAAATATTTATTCCATTCTAATGTCTTACCATCATTTATTAGCTCCCTTATTAAAATTCCAAATGTATCCATCCAACCTAGGGAACTAGTAGGATTGATGGAATTGACTTGCTATGCAATTATTTGAATGGGGACATTACAATTAATCCTAGCCAAAGTTATTACTCTGCACCAGTGGTAATGGTACACAATCCGGATGGATCATGGCGTATGTGTCCAGATTATAGAGAGCTCAACAAGATCACCATTAAATATAATTTTCCAATTCCTGTAATTGATGAATTGCTAGATGAATTACATGGAGCAATTGTATTCACAAAGTTGGATCTTCGTTCTGGGTAACATCAAATTAGAATGAAAGATGAATACATTCAGAACTCATGAAGGTCATTATGAATTTCTAGTCATGCCATTTGGTCTCACCTTCCACATTTCAGGGTTTGATGAATTCCATTTTCAAGCCTTTTCTTAGAAAAATTGTGCTAGTATTCTTTGATGTTATACTAATCTATAGAAATTCTTGAGAAGAACATGTTCAACATGTTGATAGGGTACTACTATAGGAGAAACAACTATATGCAAAACCTTCCAAATGTTTCTTTGGGGTGAAGGAGGTAGAGTATTTGGGTCATATTGTATCTCATGAAGGTGTCAAGGCAGACCCTAACAAAATTAAATCCATGATAGACTGGATGATTCCCAAAAACCTGAAGAATCTTCAAGGATTCTTAGGTCTGACAGGGTACTACCGCAAGTTTGTTCAAAATTATGGAAGAATAGCAGCACCTATAACAACATTATTGAAGAAAGATGCATTTTCTTGGAATCCAGAGGAAACTCAAGCTTTTGAACCACTTAAACAGGCAATGTGCACAGCTCCTGTATTACCCACACCATACTTCACAAAAACCTTTATTGTGGAATGTGATGCTTCAGGAAATGGAATTGGCGCTATTCTAATGCAAGAAGGACACCCACTTGCTTTCACAAGTCATCGAATCGAGGGAAAGAACTTACAAAATCCCATTTATGAGAAGGAAATGATGTCAATACTACATGCTCTTAAGAAATGGCGTCCTTATCTAAAAGGTAGGCACTTCAAGG
Organism: Larix kaempferi; assembly: GCA_027924585.1. Lineage (NCBI taxonomy): Eukaryota > Viridiplantae > Streptophyta > Pinopsida > Pinales > Pinaceae > Larix > Larix kaempferi. The sequence goes on along the minus strand of BSBM01000606.1, from coordinate 5,499,069 downwards.
TCAAAACAAATCATGATAGTCTTAAATACTTCTTGGAAAAGAGAATATCTTCAGAAGAGCAGCAAAAGTGGGTAACCAAGTTGTTGGGATATGACTTTGAAATCATATATAGAAAAGGAAAACATAATGCGGTGTTAGATGCACTCTCTAGAAAAGATGAAGATGTTGGGGCATTACTTTGTTCCATCTCCATTCTACAACCAGATTGGATAGTAGCAGCAAGGGAATAATGGAAAAAAGACCTATCTGTGTGGACACTCATTCAAAAGCTACAGAATGATCCCAGTGTATCAGATACTTTTGTGTGGAGAAATGATTCACTATGGTATAAGGATCGCTTATATTTATGAAAAAACTCCCAACTCAAGAAGAGGATCCTTTCTTAATTACATGCCGCTCATATAGGTGGGCACTCAGGATTCCTGAAAACTAACCACAGGGTCAAGAAGGAATTTTTCCGGGAAGGTCTTAAATGTGATGTTCAAAGTTTTGTGGTTGAATGCTTGGTTTTCCAACAGAATAAGGGTGAAATAGTTAAGACCCCAAGACTTCTACAACCGTTAGACATCCTTGTCAGCGCTAAGAAGAAGTCTCCATGGATTTTATCATAGGTCTACTCAAGTCAGAAGGAAAGAATGTTATTATGTTGGTTGTTGATAGACTCGCGAAGTATGCACACTTTTTTGCACTCGCTCTCCCTTTTAATGCAATCACAGTAGTTGTAGACTTTATGGAAATTGTTCAGAAGTTACATGGAAATCCGAAGATTATTGTAAGTGATAGAGATCCAATTTTCATCAAAAAATTTTGGACCGAATTATTTTCTTGTTTGGGTACTCAATTGGATCACATTTTATCTTATCACCCTCAATCTGATGGGTGAACTGAGATCATGAACAAGTGTTTGGAAGGCTATGTTCGTTGCTTTGCATATGATAAACAAACAAAGTGGATGAAATGGTTGTCTTTGGCAGAATGGTGGTACAATAATTCCTTCCAATACATCATCAAACATTTCTCCATTTATGGCACTTTATGGGTACCAGCCTCCATCTATCACATCTCCCTTAAAAGTAAAATCTAAATTTAAAGTTTTGGAAGATCACATAGAGCACTAGCAAGGAGTTCTACAAATACTTAAGGACAACCTGACTATGTCAAAAAACAAGATGAAACAACAAGCTGATCAACATCGCAGTTAAAGGAGTTTTGAAGAAGGGGAATGGTTATTTCTCGGGATACAACCTTACAAGCAGATGTCTCTGAATCTATTAAAGAATGAAAATAAATTAGAAACCAAGTATTATGGTCCTTATAAAGTGTTGCAGAAGATTGGTAGTATGGCCTACAAATTGGAGCTCCCTTCATCTTCAAGAGTACATCCAGTTTTCCATGTTTCTTGCTTAAAGAAGGTAATAGGACACAAGATCCCAATTCAAAAAATATTTCCATAGCTTGATGAAGAAGGAAAAGTCATATTGGAACCTGAACAAATCACTGAAACAAGGACTAAACAACTACGAAACCGGGCTATTACTGAGTACCCCATAAAGTGGAAGAACTTACCAGTTGAAGATTCAACATGGGAAGATGAGTCCTTCATACAGAAGCATCTGCAACTAATTAAGCGTTGAGGACAACACTTTTATGAAAGGGACGGGCATGTTAAGCCCTAAATATGGGCACATTTCCCCCTGTATTGTGGTTCATTACATTAGTTTTGATGTCGGCTTTGGTCCATTAGTGGTGATTGTCATTACTGTGGTTATATTAGTTATGTCGACTTGGGTCAGTTAGATGGGATTGTACCCCTTAGTCTCCTATATATAGGAAGGAGACCTTTCATTTGGAGTATCTTGTTTTTTCTTGTCTTCTGTACTTAGTACATTGTGTAAGGAGGTTTCCCCCTCAAAGAGGCTTGTTATTTAGCTATTTTCTTTAATCAAGTTGTGGAGTACTCTTTTTATACTCTTTTGGGAAAGTTGTTGCATAAAAAGAGTGGAAATTCCTCTTGATCTTCATAATGACTCCTTCTCAGTCTTCAATTTTGCTTTTCAGAGAGAGGGAGATAGGAATTCCAAGGTAGTTGAAAGAAGACCAATTTCCATTCACACTGAACCCCATAATTCTAGAGAGGGTCTAATTAAGGTAGGGGAGCAATTCCAAGTATAGATACATCATTTTCTCGAGTTGGTTACTCCACCGGAGGCCCGAAGGAAGAGGGAAAGTGTATTAGAATTTTTTTTGGCTATTTCAACAAAGGCTCTTCCCAGGAGGATTGTATCCTCGGCGAATTGGGCATGATTGGAAGCTTTGACCCCCCACATAATACGGAGACCGGGGAGGGAGCCTTCTTTCGAAAGGCGTTTGAGATTTTTTCTTAGATCTTCATCGGCTAGGATATATAGGAAGGGAGAGAGAGTGCACCCTTGGTGTAGGCCTCTAGAGACTTTAAAGAAATTGGTGGGTGCCTCATTTAGTAGAGGGGTGATCCACGACCCAGAGATGCAGGCCTTGATCCAGTTAATGAAAGGAGGAAAAAATACAAACAAATTTAAAACTTTAAACAAAAAAGTGTGCCTTACCCTATCGAAATCATTAGCCAAGTCCAATTTGATGGCCATTCCTTTTACCTTCTGCCCAAAGCTTGAGTGTATTGCTTCTTGAACAATAATGATGTTGTTTGTTATCTTCCTGCCAATGAAAACACCACTTTGATTCTTTGAAATTAAATTGGGGAGAATCTTCTTAAGCCTGGAAGCAATTACTTTGGTTATGATCTTGTAAGAAGAACAACACAAAGAAATCGGTCTCAACCTTTTAAGCGACATGGGTCTCTTTTCTTTGGGGATTAAAGCTATGAAGGAAGTGTTTGTGGCACCCCCTAACTTGTCCCTTCCCATCGAACAATTTAACTCATGCAGAGATCAGTTTTTATAATTCCCCAATACTTCCTATAAAAACTTATGGGAAATCCATCCGGCTCGGGTTCCTTGTTGTGATGATCCTTATTCAATGAATAAGTGACAATGTGGGGGATGTATTCCAGTAAAGAATCAAAGAGATCCTCATCCTCCTTGATGTCTTACTTATACATATTATTAAAGTGGTTGAACACTTCTTCCTTGATTTGGGTGAGCTTAGTAAGATGTTCTCCTTAACTATTATCCAACTCAAGGATGGTGTTGCATCTTATTCTCTCCTTATCCTAGTTGTGGAATTATTTGGTATTATTATCCCTTTCTTTAAGCCATAGGCTTCTTGACTTAATTCTCCATTCTTCCTCTTCCTTTCTCTCCAGATTCTGAATTTGGAGATCTAGATCATGTTTTTTGTTCAAAAGGGCCTCTTTTATTTCGCAGTTCTCCATCGCCTCTTTTAGAGTGCCCAATTCTTTTTGAATGGACACATTTTCCTTCTCAGTGTCGTGCTGATATTTAGCCCAATCCTTGAGGGCTATTTTGGTATATCACAACTTAGATTCCCAAATGAAGCTTGGTGTGCCATTAATATAGACTCTCCAAGATTTGGAAATTATTATGTAAACCTCCACCTCTCTTGTCCAGGTAGAGAGGAATTTGAATGGAAGGGGACCCAAATTCTTCGAGGTCACGAAGGAGAGGAGAATAGGATTATTATGAAAAACAAAGGAGGGGAGGATACTGGAGGTTGGAATTAGTAAATTTTGTAGGAAGAAACTACTTACCAAAAATATGTCGATACTTGCCATTATATGTCCTAGCCCGATTCTTCTATTCTTCCATGTGAAGATACCTTTATTTGGCCTAATATCTGTGAGATCCCAGGAGGATTGCATTTCCTCCAAGTTTTCCCCAAAGGGGTCTCTAAATTATGTCCCTCCTCGCCTCTCATAAGAGGATATGATCGCATTGAAGCCTCTAGCAGCAATACACCGATGATGTAAATCTTGTCTTCTAAGGTACTCAAGGGATATCCAAAACTCTTGTTTCTTGTGGTATATTATAGGGCCATACACATTGAGACATTTGAATTTCTCATTCTCCTCTCTATCTTCCAGTTCCACCATTAACTAATTTGGATTTCTCCAATTTGTTGTAAGGGTGAACCTTTTCTTATCCCACCAAATGAGAATGCCCCCAGAGTTTCCCATAGCACCAACAGCAACACCTTATCCATTATTCCATAAATTTTTAAGGTTTTCGATGCAGTCCCTCACTCATCTTAGTCTCTTGGAGCAAGAGGATAGACAATTTTTTTCGTTTTTGACCATACTCTTAATAGCTTCTAGCTTGGTTTTCCCTCCTAACCCTATACAATTCCAGGAGACTATTCACATTATTTCTTAGTTGTGTTGGAAGAAAGATTAACCTTTTGATTCTACCCTACCAAAGAGGTTTTCTTTACCGAGGAAAGAACCTTAATGTGCTAATCTAAACAGGATTGTTTCCATTCTGCCTTTTCTTTTTCTGCTTGTTCTTCCCAATGAGTCTTGTTTGTCTTTCTTCCCTTTTTTTTCGGTGGTTATTTATCCTCTTCTTTGTATTCTGAAGTTTCTTCTTGGGTGGTTTTAGATCTAGATCTTGTCACTGAACCCAAGGCTTCCAATATTAGCTGTTCAGTTCTTACCTCAAATATTGGATTTTCTGGGAGGGGATGAACATAGTTTCCTCCAGCGTAACAATGCTCAATGAAAACTTTCTAGGTCTTTCCCCCTAACCCCTCTCATGGATCCTCCTTGTATTTATGGGACAAGGTAGGCAATTTAGATCGAGAGGTGGTTGAATTTGGAGGTTGGGGAAGTTGTAGAACCAACTTCAACTAATCCCAATTCGTCAAATTAATATATTTTTTATTTCATCTTAATATGTGTGCGAGTTTCCTCAAATCATAGTAGCGCACAGTACACAACTTCAGTGTTTTACAACAAGCGCTTGCAACATTTTCTGAGGTGTGCGCTAGTTTCCTTTGAGTAAAGTAGGGCATACTAGCAGATGTGCGTGGGTTTCCCTTGAGGAAAGTAGGGCATACTAGCTGATGTGCACTGGTTTACTACACAAAGAGTAGCGCACATGTCAAAAGATTAGGGAAATTCTCAACTGAAGAAGGTAAGTCCAGTCCATACATCATCTAGGACAATCTAACTCTTCAATCCATGTTGTCCTTTTGTGTGATCGACAGCATAATGTGATCATGGACGGAGAAGTGCAAATTTGACCTATAACACTCATAATGATCCATTTCATTTTTTTAAAGAGCTAGACATAGGAATCGAACTCTGCTCGTGATGACCTATTTCATTTTTTAATGAGCTTTTCATAAAAAGGGAACTCTACTCATAGAGGCCTGTTTCATTTTTACACAAGCTTGAAACAAAAATAACTATGCTTGAAGTATCCCATTTCATTTTTTAACGAGATTAAAATGGAATAAAAATATGCTTGAAACGATGGTTGGTTTCATTTTTACACAAGCTTAAAACCAAAAGTAAACTACGCTTGAGATTGGTTCCTACCCAACAGATGTCCAGAGGTTGGTAGCTTTCCCTCATCATAAGAAGCTAGTGGTATTAAATCCAATATGATATCCAGAGGCTAGAAACATGCCCCTCTAAGCTTCTTTCATGATGGGAATAAGTTATTGGTTCACTAACGACTCAATTCTGGCATGATGTCCAGAGACGAGAGACATAGATGACAATGGGGGAGGAGCCACTAAGACATGTGGAACATTTAGGGAATTTTGGTGGCTAGAAGTCATACAATGATTAGGTGTAACAATGGAAAGCTGATCAATGGTCATTATGTTTCCATGATGATGAAAATGCATCATTCGAAAGAGTGTGGACACTACACCTTTCATGGAATAAACATAATCTCTCCCAATAAGCAGATTAAAATCGAAGGGACCTTGGACTTCCATAACACCAATGTAGACACTTTTCCCTCCTAAGTTAATAGGTAACTGAGGAAGGAACCCTAAAGGTCTAGTAGGTATTCTATTAAAATACAGTATCTGAGTAGTGGCTAGCACAATATGAGGAGATCCTATAGCTTGCAAAGCATTTGAGGATAAAATATTAACAAAATCTCATTCATCAACAATAGTGTGAAGTACGTTCCTACTGGTAACTTCTACAAATATCTGGAAAGGAACACCCGAAGGAAGACGAGATTCTCATAGACTATTCCAATTAAAGTAAATGAACTCGGTACTTGGAGGGGATTTCGTGTAAATGGACAAGATTTCCCTTTGTCCTGAACAATCTGAACCGACTAAGAAAACATCATTGCTTTTCAGTCCACTCTCAACTGGAAGAGTAGGATGAGACAAAGATTGTGTCATGGTGACTACTTCAGTCTCAACATTTTCCAATGAAAGAGTGCGATCAAGGGGATATGACTTCGACTCAACCACTTCAAATTTATTCTTAAAAGGAAAATCGGGATGAACTACTTTTTCACCACTATTTGAGGAAAGAGTGGGATCAACCGAGGATGGAGTAGGATAGACTACTTTATCAACCAATGAAGGGTCAGGGGAAAAATCACGATATCTGGTTGGAAGGTGATTCTGGGATACAGTAATGTATTCCAACAATTGTGAAGCTTCATACATGCAAGGACACAGGTAAGTAAGGTGCATGTCGTTGCATAACAAACAAGGATTCTTGACTTTACCTTTCTAACCCTTAACCATGGAGTCACTGGTCGATGGGGTATCATCGACATCATGTATAGGGGATGATGATATAGGTTGTTTGGATGATTTAGAAAAGTCTTCTAATACTTTGAAAAGATCGGACAATCCTTAAGAAGGTGATCCCCCCTGCAAAGCCTATAAGGGAACTTGGGTTTTCGAGGTGTTTGAATATAAAGAGCATCATTAGGGGTAACCGGTTTATGCTTGGTCTCTCTCTTATTCTTCTTCTTCTTCTTATCCTCCTAATTACTAGCACCACTACTTTTATCAAGCGAGGAAGAAGAAACAAAAGAATATGTATCCAACAAAGAAGGTGAAGGATCAATTTGGGTTTGATGCTCTCATGGTGGAGAGTTAACATTTGAAACGTTAGGTGCATCCGAGATCATTGAATTGGAGAACAACCATACTGGTAATCCTATATACAATCTAGGAAGATTCAAAGTGGCAATAAAAGGAGGACCAATATATCAAACTGGAGGAAAAAAAGGTACTCCTTGAAAAGAGGTCTCTTGATTGGTAGTCTTAGAAGAGGTTTCCATAGCTATTTGATGAACTAATTATCTCTCTAAGTCCTTCTAAATACGACACACAACAAACTCTACTCAAACTAGAAGCATCAAGCACATTGGTGAATAGGTGGGATATAAAAGCTGGAATTCTCACGGGTGTATTAAAAGATATCACAAATCGCGATATACTATAGGGTCCAACAGTTATACTCGACCCAATTTTTCAGAGCACTAATGAAGGAGGATCAGGACCATACCCTTGGCCGTATAACCTGACTACCTAATAGTACATGAGTAGTAGCTCCCTGAGTGTTGTTATCAGTGTATTATGACAACAAGATGGCTAGAATATTTACTCGGATGGTTCCAGGATCCTATAAGGGTCTCCCGATATATACAAGGTATGTGGGAGCTCCAATCTGTAGTAGTGTTGTCTAATGCACAACCATTCGACATGGGCCTTCCTATATACCATTGAGTACGTGAAAGAACCTTTCTATATATCAAGGCACGTGAAAGGTCATTCTATATATCGACTAGTACATGGAAGAACCTCACAGTCCCCGGGATGCAGTGCAAGAAAACAACGACAGCTCCTATGCTTAAATACGTTGGAACACATCTCTAACCTATCACTCAAGTTGCTAAATATTTTAACTTAACTAGTGCTTTATTTTATCTTATGCGGTTAAGTGGACGAATGGAATTCGGACATGACTCAAAACCATGCAAGTATGAGTATGCAAGTCTTCCTTTCGATGAAGTCCTACTTAAGAAGAATAGAGAGAGAGTTTTTCTTCCCAAATGCACAACCCTATGCAATTTTAGTTTTTTAATGAATGATAAGCAAACATGTAATACCATACATAAACTATCCTAAAGTAACGAAACGAGGTATTTCCATCAATACCAAATGCAAAAATTATAATTCGTTTCCTATCTTTATAGACTTAAAAAAGACACATCTAAGCTATGGGAAAGAAAGATTTCGTAAATGTTTCCAATCAAACTCAATGCAAAGAAAAAGATTCAATATTATTTTGTAACTCAAACGCACAAGAACATGAAATAATATTTTCTTCTTCTTATGAAGGTAAGACCAAGAATTTCAAATGATCAAACTAAGGTAAGAAGAATATTTCTATTTTTCAAGATTGTAAATCTAGCAAAAGATAGACAAAAATTAAAGCTTCTCTTTGAACAAAAATGGAAACAAAGAATTGATCTACTCCAATAACCAGTAAACAACTAAAGATGCAAAGGAAATGAAACGCAAAACCCAAGAAATATGACTTAGAGATACAAGGATGTCCCAGTTTTTTGAAAGCCAATCAAAGCAATTCAAACGACACAAAAGCTCCCAAAAGGTTGAAAAAACCTTAATATGGGTCAAAGGGACTGTAGGATACAAAAGTTTTTTCTTCAAATTTGATGTTTATTTTAATCAAACATAGTGCAAAAAATTCCTAAAAATGAAAACAAACTCACACTCAAACTATGGATGCAAGAGCACTTATAGCTCCTAACAGAAAACAAGAGGCCAGACAAATAACCTTGAACCAACAGACCAAGGAAAACCCTAGCAAAAAGCTGCCAAAAACCCAAAATAGAGGATTTTCACCCCTGTACAGACCAACACAGAGGGAAAATATGAGATTTTCACACCTTGGAACTCTGTGGGGTAGCGAAAATTTGGAAATTTTCCCATCTTAGAATACCGTGGGGGCCCGGAAATATGGAATTTTCACTCTGCAAGGTGTTTTGGGGAAGCGAAAATTTTCCTGTAGGTGTAAAATATGAAAATTAATGCCTAGATCCGAGCACGAATGAAGTGTTGGGTTCAAGATAGTCCTCAAGGATGACTAAAGAGGACCTAAGGTGATGAGAAACAACACTTAGAAGAGGATTTGATGATCCAAACAAGCAATCAAAGGTGAAACTAGGGAAAAAATCCCCAGTGGAGTCACCAATTTCTGTTGTAGAACTTTCTTCCTACGGATAAAAAGAAGTCCTCTTGGGATCGATTAGGTCCCTAGACACCTACCCAAGATAGAAATAAAAAAAATGGTGATATATTCTTCTAAATCTAGCACAATACATAAGCTATTGAACATGGACGAAGAAAGGAAGAAGTCAAACTTACTTGCAACATGTAGGTTGTCCTAGCTTCAGCTCCAAGCTTGATCTTCAAGGCTCAAACCTGTTAAACAAGAAAAAGGACCAAAACTTCCAAGGATGTAGATGTATTAAGCTTTATCTAATATACAAGATATCATGCATTAATATAACAAGAAACAAGACATGGGATAATAGGCCAAGTTATCATTAAGAAATCCAAAGAAGCTAATTACAATGTTATATCTTGATTTCTAAGATGATATCATCTCCTTCCCAGCTCCCCAAAATCACCCTTGCAAGACTCATGGGATCATAAGTTTGGTGCTTCCAAGATCACCCCCCATAGCTCATGGATGGCTCTCTTTAAGTAGTATTTGGGAGGCTAACCAATACGAGGATATTATGGATCTAAGTGAGGAAGATGTGGATCAATGATCTAAACCATGCCAAGGAGGGAATGCGAGATGGGATTCGAAGGGGGACCTCATCCCATGAAAATCTCCTCAAGATCCAAGATCCAAAATCTAAGGAAAAGGGTTATTCGGGGATTTTCGTGCCCCTATAACTGAGCAAAGCACGAAAATGTTGTAAATTTCATGCCCCCATAGGCATGCAAAATGCGAAAATCAGGAATTTTCGCTCCTTGCACTACTGGAAGGGCACGAAAATATCTCTAAGAGGCCAAAAAGTGGGTTAGGAGAAGTGGTTTTCGACCCCTAAGTTGTTGGATTTGATTCCAAGTGTGGCTAGGGAAGGGGCCAACATGAAAACAAAAAGTCCTAACACCCATAGGAGGCACAAACATCATGTTTCACAAGGTGATATGACATGAAGACTCTCAATGGTACACAATGTGATAATTTGAGGTGTAACACACATCCCCTACTAGGCTGTAGAATGCGCATATCTGATGTAATCGTCGTCGTCGTTGTTGTTTCTTCTGGCAAAAAAATAGTTAATAAAAACTCCAACTCAACTTGTCTTAAAGTTAAAAAGTCTAAGTTGCACGGGATTAAAAGCTACCAAGAACTAATAAAGCTAATCAAACACACTTTACACAATTACATTCCTTCCTTTGTTAAAAATAAAACTTAAATAAGTTTTGGAAAGTAATTAATCATCCCATGAGTATTTAAAATGCATTTCCTATGAAATCATGCAATAAAATCAACGTAATTATGTTGTTTTGTTAAAAATAAAACTTAAATATGTTTTGGAAAGTAATTAATCATCCCATGAGTATTTAAAATGCATTTCCTATGGAATCATGTAATAGAATTGAGTCATTTAAATTATAAGAATTTTTCTTAAATAATTATTGATTCATGAAGAGTTGGTATACAATGTTACAATATAATTATAATAAACAAAGTTAGATTAAATATTTTGGAAAATTAAAAATATTCCTTCAGATCATTTATAAAGTGTATAGATTTAATTATTCAATACAAAATCAAGTGGGATGAATATGTTTATTTTTAGGAATTTTCAATTCTGGTATGTGATTATCATTATATATATTATTATTACGGGAAGCGATAAATCCTTAGGTGTATTTATATCTAAGGGTATGAATAAGTTTGTGGGATTTGAATACGGGATCTTTTATTCACAACTTCTATAAATCCTTAGGTGTATTTATATCTAAGGGTATGAATAAGTTTGTGGGATTTGAATACGGGATCTTTTATTCACAACTTCTTATATGACTTTTATTTATCAATTGATTTACCTTTTATAAACTATTCATATTCTTTATATTTATAAATATATATTTTATATATTTAAAAGTATAGGATAACAATTTTTTAATATATATATAGAATTGCGTAATAAATTATTGTAAAAAACCATATTTTAAAAAAATATAGACCATAATTTTTACATTGTGAATAAAATTATATATATATATATTAATTATAATATGTTACAACTTTTGTGTTAGCGTAGTGTAAAAGAGATAAGTCATACATATTTTCGAATTCAAAACCATAGCATCTTATATGATAATATAATTTGGTTGATTGATTTTATTTTATTTTTGTTGGTTGTCATGTTGCATTATCCTTTTATGGATTTTCCATTTGCATATTTTTCCATGTAACCCATTTGGGTTGAGGTGTTTCACTAATTTAGGATAATAAGTTATATTTTGAAAATATTATTGTATCGTGGTATTTAGTGGTAGAGGATAGTAGTATATGTTATGTTATTATTTTATGTTGATATTTAGTATGGTATTTTATTATATAATATGTTGTTTATTTATGATGTTTTTGTTAATTTTTTATTTTTAATTTGGAAATGTAATAGTATTTGAAATCCAAGGAAAAAAGTAATAGTATTTGAAATCAAATAATAATGATAAATATAAATAATTGCATTTTACATATGAATTTATTTTGGTGGAAACTTTCTATAATTTGAGGGAGAAAATCTAATAAAACCTTCCTTAGTATATTAATAAATAGCAAAGAATGTGTTTTACATCAAGCACCTCCGATAAAATTGCAGAGAAAGAGAAACATAAAGAAGAGAGACTCGGAATAATATCCCGCACAAAGAGAAGCACATTGCCTTCAAGGGAGAAGAGAATTCACTTCACATTGAATTCATCAATCATGTATAACATATTTATACATGCTTCTCATGCATCGGATTCTATTTTTATCTTGTGACTTCAGGATGAAATCACCCTCCATTTGGATGCATCAATATTGCATGAAGAAGTGCGCCCCACTTCTCATGCAATGCATTAACTCACTGAACTATCTCTTAGGATAAACTCACCCCTTAACTGAAATATTTCCCACTTAGTTAGGTGGCTAACGTAGGTGTAATCATGCAAGTGTCAGAACTCAAGTGTCTTCTTTTAGTTTAACATAAGTGTCGTCGTGCACTAACACCTAGTTAACTATATCTTCTTTGTTATCACTTAATTAACTCTCTTCACTGATTCTTTCTTGTTAACATCACTGTAGTGATCCATTCAAGTTCTCCTTTGATTTACTGAAGTTTAACAATTTGAATTATCTCTTAACTAATTCTTTATGTTCAATTTGAATTCTCTCATATCTTTTCACATCTTATATTTATCTCTTGTCTTATCTGCATGATCCTGACATGTGCCACCTTAATTATCATATCACATATACTAAGGATATTTTCCCAATGATGTGATCATATTGTTCTACTATTGTTCCAACTGGTTATATGCTATAGTAATTCACTCTATAGGTGGCCAGTCTCTAGAGGAGACTTAATAGATCAACCATGGTTAGTAGTATATCACACACCGTACATGCTTCGACATGCAAATCATCACCTCAACACATGAGGAACCACCTCAACACATGATGATTTGTATTGACACACAAGACCTTAGCCTTGACTAGCAAGACTGTATAACATCATCGCATTGACATACAAAGCACTTGCCGCGACACATGAATCTTAACCATTCTTTAGTCCAACTCAAGATTCTTCTCCAAGTTTACCGAGTCCAAATCAGGCTCCTATAAGGAACTACCTTGACACACAAGCCTCAATCTTGACACACAAGATTGACCTAGACAATGACTCATGATGTTGTAACTTTAACAGGTTTTCCATGACATATTAGTTTAGTAAGATGCTAATTAATTTATGGTGATATAATGGATTGTTATTTTATATTGGTATCAACAAATGCTTAATCAAATCTTATTTTATTAGGAATATAATTCCATTATGATGGTGTATGATGCCTTCTATTGCAAATCTAACTTGTGAAGATACATTCTTCACATAATATAATTAGTTACAATGTTTTATTATTCGTAACGAATTTCATGATATCTTAATATATTGAGGAAAAGACTACTAATCATTGTTCATTTTGGTGAGTGGAAGTTTGTTTCAGTTGATCCACTCAAAGATCCTAGTGAGACTAGTCATTCTAGGATTTTGTGGGGCCCATAAGCACAAATGAGAATGGATACTACAAACACCTTATGGGTTGGGGGACAATCTCAACAATTAACTCTATGGCAGCAGTTCCTAACTCTTCTATTGCAAGTCCATGGCTAGAGGTATCCTCGTCACTGAGGGGGAGTCATATGGAGAAGGACATCCTATTCCGGGGGTTGGTGCCTAAAGGGTGCATATGGATGGAGTATAGGATATTATTTCAAGATACTTGGGGTATAATGATTCCACTGTCAATATCGGGGTATTGGTAACCATATGTATGTTAATATCGATGAGGCCTATATTCCAATGAGGTCATGCATTTACTAGAACTTTGGAGGGTGACTGAGCCACATAAAGTTACTAGGAAAAATTATGATGCCTATTGTATGATACACATATAGCTTATAATATAGGGCTAGTGCCATGGTGAGTGGTACCATACAGAGTTGGAAATGAGGATTATGGAGGTGGTGGATGCTATGATTCTCAGGGAGAGAGTGGGTAAGAAAGGAGGACATTTCAAGAATGTGTACTTTTATTTTTTCTTTATTGTATAAATTGATGCTTGACTGTGTAATGATATTGATGTATAATCGTATGATTAAGTGCATATTAGACACCTAGGAAAATAATCAAGACCATGTTGTAACTTACAACGCTTTAATTGTAATTGTGAGGGTGAAAGATTGATGCTTAATGGCCAGACGTATAAATATCTCATCTTCACAATAGAGCTAGCTATCTATATTACCTATTATATACATAATTGAATGAGTAATTATTGGTAACTCCTACTATCAATTTTTGGGCCAGCTGCCCCACTATGCTTTCTCCACGCACTCTACATCCCCTAGGGTTTCTTCTGACAAACTTCCATGGTGACCCCTACAGACCTTGAGTCGGGGGAGAATTGATCCTTCAACGTCCGCCTTCACCATTCCATCTCTACAAATGCTATAGCGACTCCTAAATCATAAAAAGAGCATGAATATAGATTCATCAAGCTAGCTGCCGCCATGGAGTTGACACGTGTCTTTTAAAAAAAAAAAATTATAAAAAACTAAAATGTCGGCTCAAATTAGCTTTAAAACATTTAAGATGACATATATGTAAAACTACAAGAGAGATTCATTGGCGTCTCTTCAGTTTCCTCAGTTTCTACATCTTTTTCTCCAACATATCATAGAGTTCCTCATAAAATATCCAATGGAGTTCCTCCATTTGAAGCATGAAGTGGTCAAGAACCAGTAGTCAAGAACTTAAAAGTGTTTGGATATCATGAATGGGCTCTCATTCCTTCCAAGAGAATAAGTACCTCGGATCCATAAAAGATTGCAAACATATTCATAAAGTCCTTCATAAAGAATCAACTCACACAGTTGCAAGCTTCATTGGGATTAAAGGCATCTTCAAAGCAATCTACTTAGTCTACTTGCACAACATTCTTTTTCTTGGAGAGGGGGGTTTCCCATGAGGTTTTCCCTCTTTCCTCATTTTTTAGAGAATATTTTATGTTCTTGGGTACTTAACATGGTTGAAAATTGTCAGGGCCCAATTTGATTTGAATTAATTTTACCAAGTTAAGCTTATGGGGGGTGTTGGGGCATATTTTCCCTCTCATAGCATCCATATCTCACCTAGGGACATAGATCTTGGTCAAATGATTGAAATGGTCCAAAATTGACTCAAATTGACCATTTGAGCCCCAAGAGAGATTCATCCCTAGATTGAAGGGAGAAATATGCTATTTATAAAATATGGAAGTGATCCTAAAGTTTAATCCTTGTAATTGGGATCCCATTCCTTCATTTGGGGTCTTTTCCTTCATTTTATGGAGTGCTTCTAGGGATTTATCTCCACTAATTAGGGACTACGAGAGCCCTACTCTACTATTCTAAGTAAGTAGTTACCTCCTTGACTATTTTAAGCAGATTCCTATCATGAATGATGTTTATCTTGTAGTTGATTCTTTATTTTAGGTAAATAATCCTCCACGTGTTCACTTATGCTAGTTATGATCTTGCTAACTCATCTCTAACAGATTACATGGGTAATCGAGGGCATTTGATCTCTAGTTAAACCCTAACTACATTTTTTTTGTAACTAGGGGAATCGGCAACTGGGATGGGGCTGGTACCCGTGTGACACGAGGTCCAGGGGTCCAATCCCATCCACTACCATTATACCCCTAGGTGAACCCACATAGCCCACAAGCATGTGGCACGGGTAATTCGAGGTGATTTGAACTCGTGACCTCCAATTACAACGTTTCCTTCATATCAAGCGAATCGTCGATTGAGCTACACCCATGCGGGCTAAACCCTAACTAGGATTTTATAAACTAATGATAAATATGAATTTCCTTATTAATTCATTCAAATTACCTAAGTAAATATTGATCCATTCTTTGCAAATACACAATGGAATACAATCGAATAATTGGTTTCTAAAAGAGCGCTTCCATATGTTCTTTGTGGTTGATGAATATCATGATTTTCTCACTTGTTTAATCACTTGCTAACTACATTACTACTTGTTTTAGTTTTTAGATATTATGCTCCAAAATTTCACAATAATCTCCCATTCTAACACGATATTTAGATATATTGAATAAATGGTCATCGACATAGCCAATGGAAGAAACAATTTTTTCAAGTGAAGCAGCTAAGGAAACACTAGATGACTCTCTAGCATTCTTAAAGTCACTAATTAGGTTTCTAATTTCATCCAATTAAGGATAAATTTCCATTTATGGGTCTCATGGGGTTTTTGGAGGCTATGGCATACGTTTCGATTAGGGTTGTGCTCCGTCCTAGCATAATAAATACCACATTTATGTTGATGTATTTGTAACTTCGAAAGATATTTACTTGTATATTGTATGTATTACATTTGTACTTTATTGTATCCCCAACGGAGATGTATTATTCCTCCGATTGGAAGTGTCGTCATTTGTATTTGCAAGTGTTGCAAGTTACATTTTAAGTGTCGTAACTTATGTTTGATGGGTTATTAGACCACCTTGATGGGGTCGGCCCTGTATGAGTCATGTGGATGGGTTATTAGGATTCCTTAGGAAGTCAACCCAATTAGGGTTAAAGACAGGTCAAAGTAAAGTATAACTAGAGAGTGTGACTCTCTCATTCTATTCATTCATTCACTCATCCAACTCGCATAGTTGAGAGAGAGGAGTGCACAAATCAAGTGGTAAGACCTAAATCTTTTATTTCCATTTGAGTTTCTCATTAAGATGTCTCACCACATCAAGCTTGAGGATAAGCTTGAAGGGGATGATAACTTCTGAGCATGGAAGTATAGGATTGGGTTAATCCTAGAAGGGAATGAATTAGAAACCTACATAACTGAAGAGGTTCCATTTCAAGAGGGAGATGAGGCTAAGGCCTTACACAAGAAGAAATTGGTCAAGGCCAAGAGAATCATTGCAGATTCTATCAAAGACCATCTCATACCCCATGTGTCTTCCCTAAATACACCTAAGGAGATGTTTGACTCCTTGACCAAGTTGTTTGAAGGAAAGAATATAAATCAAAAGATGACACTGCAGAACCAATTGAAAGGGGTAAATATCTAGAATGGAGAGACCATCCAATCCTACTTTACTAAGGTCTCTCAAATAAAAGAACAACTTGAAGATGTGGATGAAGTAGTGGAGAATGGATAAATTGTGATGACCACATTGAATGGCCTACCTAGGTCATGGGGCTCCTTCATCCAAGGAATCTGTGCAAGAAAGAAATTGATTTCTTTCAGTAGACTATGAGAGGAATGCTCACAAGAAGAAGCTAGGATTGTGGCCCGAGAAGAAAACTGGGAAGTGAATACTAAGCTCTCACAGCACACACCAATAAAGGTGAGTTCAAGAGGTAGCAACCTCATCACAAGAAATATTCTCACTATCATCAAAAGAAGAAAGATCACTCTCACATTAGATGCTACACATGTGATGAGAAGGGACACTATGCCTCAGAATGTCCCAAGAACAGAAAAGGCTTCAACAACAACAACAAGAAGAAGAAGAACAAGAAGAGATGTCATGCTCATGCTGCTGAATATGATGAACCTCCTAGGAAGAAGACTAAGGAAGAAAGTGAATACTCTTCAAGTGACAAAGAATATGTTCTAATATTTGCTCTCACAGGTACTGTTACACATGGGTGTAATGATTGGCTTATTAAAAGTGGGGCTTCCAAACATATGACGGGATTTAAAGAATATTTTATGGACCTATCTAAACATGAGTCACCTCATAAGGTGAAACATGGGGATGACTATCAATATCCTATAAAAGGAAGTGGTGAAGCCTCCTACAAGTTAGACTCTAGGAAGTCTTTAAAGATGAAAGATGTTCTATATGTACTTGGTCTCAAGAAGAATCTTCTCTCCATATCATCTTTGGATGAAAAGGGGATGAGAGTTGCATTTGTGGATGGCCAAGTACTTATGTGGCCAAAAGGTAAGACCATAGATGATGTAGTAGTGATTGGAGAGTAAGAGGGAGGATTGTACAAATTGAAGAGACAACCTGAACATGCCATGGCACATGAATCCATGGAGCCAAGTGAACTTTGGCATAGAAGGCTTGCACAGGTGCACTATAGAGCACTACCAATTGAAAGCAAAGCAGTAGAAGGTCTTCCTGAAATCCAGTCAAAGCAAGAAGGTGTTTACAAAGGATGTGAAAAAGGAAAGAACACAATGAAGGCATTTCCAAGTAGTGAAAGCAAGGCAAAAGGAATCTTGGATATTATCCACTCCAATGTATGCGGTCCAATGTCATCTGGTTCTTTGAGTGGGTATGTATATTATGTTCCTTTCATTGATGATTTCTCTAGGAAGACTTGGGTTTATTTCTTGAAGAACAAAGATGAAGTGTTTGATAAGTTCAAGGAATTCAAAGCCTTGATAGAAAACCAAACTGATAAGAATATCAAGACCTTTAGATCCGACAATGGTGGAGAATTCACTTCAGGGGAATTCAAGAAGTTATGCAGTGAGTCAGGGATTAAGAGGGAGTTGGCCACTCCATAAAATACACAACAGAATGGAGTTGCAGAAAGGAAGAATAGAAGTATCATGGAAGCATCACGGTTAATGCTTCATGACCAATATCTACCTATGCACCTATGGGTAGAAGCAACAAAGATAGTTGTATATGTAGAAAACAGAACACCACACAAGATACTTGACAACAAGGCACCATAAGAATTTTTCTCTGGTGAGAAACCAAAGGTCATCCATCTCAGGATATTTGGTTGTCTAGTATATATACATGTTCCAAAAGAAAAGAGGACAAAGTTAGATCCTTCAGGAAAGAAAGGTATATTTGTGGGGTACAGTGAGAACTCAAAGGCATATAGAATCTACTTTCTAGGATTCAACAAGATTGACATCAGCAAGGATGTGACTTTTGATGAAGACTTAGCATACATCAAATCAAGGAAGCCACTTGTGGAAGACAATGAAGAACCAAGAGTACCCATAATACAAGACACCACCATGAATGAAGCAATTTCAGAAGAGGATCATGAAATAGAATATCCACAAGAACCTGTAGATCCAACCTGTGAGAAGAACTCTCACAAGAGGAAACCAACATGAGAAAGAGATCTCATTCAAGATGCAAAGAGGTATGGTGTTCCATAGGAGGAACACAGAGAAAGAAAAAGGACAAGGTCACACACCAGCTATGTAGCCTTACTATGTGACATAATGAACAAAGAACCTTCTAGTTATGAAGAAGCAGAAGAAAAGAAAGAATGGAAGGATACCATGGTCGAGGAATACTAGTCGATCATGAAGAATGATGTTTGGGATGTGGTCCCAAGACCAGAAGGGAAGTCTGTCGTGACTTCCAAATGGATCTACAAGATCAAGCATCCTGCAGATGGCAGCATAGAGAAATACAAGGCAAGGTTTGTAGCTCGTGGCTTCTCCTAGAAAGAGGGGATAGATTATGAAGAAAAATTTTCACCTGTAGCCAGATACACTTCCATCAGAACAGTACTTGCTCTGGCTACAGTGATGAAGTGGAAGATACACTAGATGGATGTCTAGACAAGATTCTGTCCAGTTTGGGCTTTACCAAGAGTAAAGCGGATTCCAACCTTTACTACAAGGTTGAGGAAGGCAATCCAGTGATACTCCTACTGTATGTGGATGACCTGTTTGTGACAGGTGAGGATAGGTTGATTGCCGACACGAAGAGGAAGCTTGCTGCCGATTTCGAGATGAAGGACTTGGGTATGATGCATTACTTTCTAGGTATGGAGGTGTGGCAGAGTGCAGATGGAATCTTCCTTGGAAAAGGGAAGTATGCAGTAGAGATCCTGAAGCAGTTCAGGATGATGGAGTGCAAGACCATGGCCACACCTATGGCATCGAACCTAAAGTTATTGAGTGATACTTCATCAGAGTCGATTGATGCCACGATGTATCATCAGATGATTGGGTCCTTGATGTACCTAACGAACACAAGACAAGATATTTCCTTTGATGTGAACACCTTGAGCCAGTTCGTGACGGATCCTATAAGACATGTTCACTTGATTGTTGTAAATCATATTCTAAGGTACCTGAAGGGTACGGTTGATTATGGGCTGAAGTATGATGTGAATCAAAAGTTCAACCTGCAGGGTTATGTTGATTCAAATTGGGAAGGAAGTGCTGGAGATAGGAAGAGCACTTCTGGGTGTTGCTTCAGTATAGGACTAGGTGTGATCTCTTGGTTTAGTAGGAAGCAATCCTCCATAGCACTAAGTACACTCGAAGTAGAGTATGTCGCAGCTTGTTTGGCTAGTTTGAGGTAATATGGCTAAGGAATATAATGTCTGATTTGTTTAATCTCCATTTGGATGCTACTTGTATCTTCTGTGACAACCAAAGTTGTGTGAATTTTTCTGAGAACCCGGTGCTCCATGACAGGTCGAATCACATTGAGATCAAGTATCACTATATTAGAGATATGGTGCAGAAAGCAGTAGTGAAGGTCCTATATGTTGCGATGGATGAGCAGATTGCAGATGTATTGACCAAACCACTAGCCAGAGTGAAGTTCGAGTACTTCAGAGAAAGGCTTGGTGTTCTTCATATAGAAAATACTTTGAGGAGGAAGTGATGGGACACATTTGCAGGATCCATTCCAAGCATGGTGGTAGGAGGATCCTTCCCATGTATGTGGATGTTAGTGATGTGTGATGAGCATCAGGACGATACTCCTGATGATGTATTGTATGATGATGATTAGGATGATCATGTGATGATGATGTGCATCAGGATGATGTATTGTATGATGATGATCAGGATGCTCATGTGATGATGATTTGCATCAGGATGATGTACTGTATGATGATGATGAGTATGATCATGGGCATCAGGATGATGCTCCATGCGAAGATGATCAGTATGATCATGAGTATCAGGATGATACTCAGTGGCCGTGGACAGGTTGTGCAGAAGCATGTAATCAGCCCTGGAGATCCGAACAGGTTGTGCTAGGCACGTAAAAGTCCCGGGATGCTCTTTAGAGATCTTGCAGGTCACAAGATGATATTTTAAGGTTTTGTGAGATCACATGTAATCAGTCCTAAAGATCCGGATAGGTTGTGCTAGTCACGTAAAAGTCCTGGGATGCTCTTTAGAGATCTTGCAGGTCGCAAGGTGCTCTTTTAAGGTTTTATGGATGTCACATGTAAAAGTCCTGGGAGATCCTATAGGTTGACAAGTAAGCTCGTAATCAGTCTTGGGATGCTCTTTCGAGGTTTTGTTGACGCACATAATCAGCCCTGAGAATTCCACAGGATGACCAGCTCGCAGAGATGATGAATACGTACAGGAGGCTAGGCCTACATCCAGCATGAAAAAGGGTTGGCTCTATAGAACTTCTTATGATGAGAAGAATTGAGAGATAGCACCAGTGATCGAGATGACGAGTACAACAGTAGTGACGATGATGCTCCGTGATCTAGTGACGATGATCCAGCTCCAGAATTGAAGAATTGGGCCTATATGTATTGATGACCTATGTCAAGAGACTACCTTCCTAGTTAAGAGGGAGTGTTGATGTATTTTTAACTTCGAAAGATATTACTTGTATATTGTATGTATTACATTTGTACTTTATTGTATCCCCAACGGAGATGTATTATTCCTCCGATTGGAAGTGTCGTCATTTGTATTTGCAAGTGTCGCAAGTTACATTTTAAGTGTCGTAACTTATATTTGATGGGATATTACAACACCTTGATGGGGTCGGCCCTGTAAGAGTCATGTGGATGGGTTATTAGGATTCTTTAGGAATTCAACCTAGTTAGGGTTAAAGGAAGGTCAAAGTAAAGTATAAATAGAGAGTGTGACTCTCTCATTCTATTCATTCATTCACTCATCCAACTCGCATAGTTGAGAGAGAGGAATGCACACAAGTGGAGGAGGAGTAGCTGCTGGAGACATCTATCTTTTGGGTTTGATCTTTGTGATTTTTGTATTGGGGCTTATTCTATCTCTGAGGAAGTTGCGGGGTTTTTCACCTTCTTGGTTTTCCCCGGTGAAATGCTTTGTGTCCATTGTCTCTTGTGATTGTTATGTTGTGCATGTTATTCTCTTAGTGATCCAAGATAATATTGAATGAAATTATCGAAAATTTAACAATTTAAACAATAATAGAATAATTGTACAAACTATTTAAATTTGTGTAATTTAACAAATATAAATATGACATATGGATTAAAGCATACCTAGAAAAATGAGAACTCATCTATCAGAAATTACAAATGAAAATTATGTCAATATCCCTCATGCTTGTCCTGATTACATATGGCATTGAATCAACAAGAATGTGCACTTGCCACTCTCAACAAAAGACAAAAAAGGGAGGGCACAAGTTGGAGAGAATTGTTAGAATAAATCTCCCATTTGTTTTTAGTTTGTGTTTACACAAAGGAATGTGCATGAATTAATGATGTATGTACATTATTAACGCATGCATGCTTTTAAATGCGCGCAAGGTTAAATCTTAGATGTGGAGGCATGCATAGGGAATCCATGGAGGTTTGGAAAGTGTTAAAGAAATTAAAATATATGAATGTGTGCATTCCTAAAATTTGCAAAAAGAACATATTCATGTTGCAATGATTTTGGGAAGCAACTTCATAAACCCAACCTTTATAGCCTTTTTATATATACATATTAAACCTTTAAAGCACAACTTATACGGAACACACCAAACTAATTTAACTAAATATTAATAGAATACTTTATCATTTTTATATGAACACATTAAACCCATTCATTATAATTTATGTGTGCTTATTAAACTAACACCCAATAATATAAGAAAGTAAGCTAGAAATGGTTTAGAACGAAATGGGACTCCAAGAAGTGACATCATTTAACGACTAATTTCTATTGGCCAGTATCTCTTTGAAGATCAATTGTGCTGCTGGCGCATATGATAGGGCGTCGGAGAGATGGTGCGTTCACAGGAAAGGGGCCTCTCCCCTCCTCTACAAGAAGGCACAACGGAAGAGAAAGAAGGCGTGCAATGTCAAGAGCAGAAGATAGGGATAGGAGGAGAGGGTCTGGGTCCGCGGCTTGAGAAGAAAGAGGTGGACTGGGAAGGAATGGTACTGAGTTTGGGGATTAAGAAGCAGGAAGCGGTTAGAGGTGAAGCTGGATCGAAGGTCTGTATACCCAAATCGATCAGCACTCCGGATATTACTGTAAACCCCATCAGGTTGAAGGAACGAATTCATCATATGACGGACCATGCACTGATTGGAAAATTCATGGGGATATGGCCTATGAAGAAAGCTCTGACCTGGTGGATTCACGTGACCTAGAAACCGAAGGGAAATTTTGATCTCCTGCTCGGCTCCAAGGGTTTCTTTACTGTGGTCTTCCTCAATATTGAGGATAAGGATTGGGTATTTGAGGGAGGTCCTTATTTTTACTACTCTGCTGGCCTATTTTTGAGGATATGGAAGGATCATTTCAACCCCAATAAGGAAGATCTCTCTATCGCCCCAGTATGGATTCGTGTTTATTCACTACCTACAGAATAATGGGATCTGGAAATTTTAAAAGCCATTGGAGAAAACCTGGGACACTTTGTCAAGATATATGATCAAACCAAACAAGGAAGGTATGTGTCTTATGCATGTATCTGTGTCTATATGAATATTTCAAAAACCCTCCCAGAGGGGATCACTCTAAACTGGGAAGACTCGGAATGGTTTCAAACCCTGGATTATGAACACATCCCCTTTCGATGTCGGTGTTGTCATACTCATGGTCATCTGGCTAGGGATTGTCACCTTAACCTCCCTGAGGACATCCCTGGAAGCAGTACTCAGGAGTAGAGGGATAAGGATGGTTTTGTCAAAGTGGCCAATCGTAAACGAACGGGGAGACGACATAATGGTCTAGATCTGGAGAAAAATATTGCTTAGACTAACAGTTTTGCAGCCTTGGAAACTATTCTGTTTGAAAACCCTCCTCCTGAAAGTGAAAAAGAAACCTCCCAGCCTGATGAAGGTCATCCAAAGTCAGGAACTATGAATGAGAAACCTAATAAATCTGCTGGAAAAAAATGGATCGAGACAGTGTGTATGGATGAGGATCTGGACGAGCTAGAACTTGGAGATCTGGATCTAGATAGTATTGAAGAGGCCTGTAAGAATATCGAGGTTCATTCTATCCCTGATAACCAACTTCAACTGTTGAAGTAATCTATTATAAAAACTAAACCGACCCCTAGATTGGGAATCGCCCCCTCTGAAACTCAAGGAAAAAAAAAGGAAATTAAAGGAAGGAAGCTACAAAAGGGGTAGGCAGTCAAATAGGGATAAAATCGAAGAAATTGGGGCAAGATTGGTCAATTCTGGACAATATCCGACCATCTAGAAGGCTCTTCTCTCAGCCAAATATAGTGCATGATGAAATTGTTAACTTGGAATATTCGAGGGACCAATGGTCGTCATAAGATTAAAACCCTTAAGAGTAAATTTATGAAGGAAAAACCTTCTATGGTGTTACGATAAGAAACTAAGTGTTCAGGGAACCAATTAGAGGCCAAGGCTCAGATTCTATGGAAACATTGTAAAAGTATGGCTCTTGATGCGACTGGGCATTCTGGTGGATTGGTTGTTCTGTGGGATCCTAGGAGAATATCTCTGTTTAATTTCCTCTCTACTAAGTTTAGTCTATCAACTGAATTCCATGTCATCGGTTCTAATGTGAGAGGAATTCTTACCAATGTTTACGGGCCCAACAGTTATCCTAATAAAAATAATTTTCTTAGTAGCATGTCTAATCTGAGGAGATTGTTCGAAGGTTTCCATTGGATAGTTGGGGGGGATTTTAACATAATCATTTCGTTATCCGAAAAAAAGGCAGTAGAAGACATCTTACTCATGAAAACAGTTTGTTTGATGAATTCATTGAGGCTAATAGCCTTATTGATGTGGATCTTGGGAGTACGGTTTGTACTTGGAACAATAGAAGGGGAGGGGAACATCTAGTGGCAGCAAGATTGGATAGATTTCTCTTGTTTGAAAGCATCATGCTTCTAGGGGGAACTTTGACTTCTCTTCTGATTACATCTTCTGGATCTGATCATTGGCCGGTATCCCTGTTGTGGAGTAATATAGGTACTAAGATGACCAAGCCTTTTAGATTTGAAAAGTTATGGTTAACACATGAAGACTTTGCTTCTCGTGTGGAGGAATGGTGGCATGCTTTTATTCCACCCGTAGGGAATAAAATGTATTGCTTTCAACAAAAATTGAAGATGCTCAAACATAAAATCAAGCGTTGGAATAAAGAGTTCTTTGGTAATATACAGGTTGAAAAAGAAAAACTAGATTTAAAGATGGAACAAATCTAGGAGTGTATCATGCAGATTGGAATGACACCGGAGCTTGTTTTGGAGGAAAAGCAAACTGCCGAGGACCTCTTTCAAAGACAAAGGTAGAAGGAGTCCTGTGGAAGCAAAAGTCCCGCAACTTGTGGTTGAAAGATGGGGATTAGAATACTAAGCTTTTTCATCGGCCCACCATTCAACACAGACGGTACAACTATATTGTTAACTTGAAGAATGAGGAGGGGGTGGTGGTGGAATCCCATGAGGGAATTGAACCAAAATTGGTCCATCATTTCAAAGAGGTGGTTACCGAAATTCCGGTCGATCGTACTGAATCTTGTAGGGTGATCAAAGCGGTCATTCCCCATCTTATTTCTAATGAACAGAATGAAATGTTGATTTGTACCATTGAATTCATGGAAGTAGAGACAACCATTAATCAAATGGAGGATGGGAAATCCCCTGGACTGGACGGCTTTACTACAAACTTTTTTCATGCTGTCTGGGATTTAATTAAACAATAAGTTTGGCAGGTGGTGGAAGAATCCCGAAAAATGAGAGGGGTTCTCCCTGCCTTGAACTCTACTTTCCTAACCTTGATCCCCAAAACCCCGATGGGAGAGAAAGATGACTTGTTTGGACCAATCTCCCTGTGCAACATCATTTATAAAATTATAATGAAGGTCCTTTCTAATCGGCTTAAACCCCTTCTTCCTTCTTTAATCTCCCCGGAACAATCTGGGTTTGTGGAAGGCCGTTAGATTATGGACGGTATTATTCTGGCTCATGAAGTGCTTCACTCTCTACAGAGTACTAGAAAAGCTGGTATGATGCTTAAATTGGATCTATCCAAAGCCTATGATAAACTAAACTGGTCATACATGAAAGAAATTATGAGATCCTTTGGGTTCAGTGATATTTGCATCAGGTGGATATCTAATCTCACTTCCTCTGCATTCTTCTCTATTCTGGTTAATGGACACCCTTCTACTGTGTTCAAACCCTTGCGGGGTATTCGGCAAGGAGATCCTCTATCTCCGTTCCTTTTTGTGCTCATGACGGAAGGTCTTGAGAGACTAATCTCTCATTTAGTTGACCAGGGAAGTATCAAAGGCTTGAAGTTTCCAACCTAGAAGGCTATCACTCATCAACAGTTTGTAGATGACACTTTACTTATGGGCCATTCTTCTATCCAGGAAGATAGACAAATCAAACAGGCTCTGAACATCTTTTTACAAGCGTCGGGTCTTACGATCAATATGGATAAGTCCCTGGTGTTTTTCTTTAACACTCCACCCATTTGTCAGAAGAACATTTTAAGAATTTTTGGTTTCAAAAAGAGCTCCCTTCCAACCAAATATCTTGGCGCTCCCTTATCTAAGGGTGTTCTTAAAAAATCCTCCTATGAATATCTATTAAATAGAATGAAGGAAAGGCTTTCAAACTAGACTCTTCATTCATTAAATCTCTTAGGAAGAGTGGTGTTAGTGAAGTCTGTTTTGCAAGTTATGCCCCTGTACATGTTCTCTGTTCTTGCGGCTCCCAAGGTAATGATGAAGGAAATCAGGAACATCCAACGAACCTTCTTGTGGAGAGGCACGGCGGATCATAGGGAATGGCCTCTGGTTGATTGGAAAACTCTTTACCAACCTAAGCAGGCAAGGGGTTTAGGTCTTTGAGATCCAGAGGAGCTCAATACCGTGTGTGGAGCCAAGATTTGGTGGCGTTGGCTTACTAACTCTAATGAACAATGGGACGGCCTCTAGGGAAAGAAGTATAATCCGACAACGAAACAACAGGACTGGATTCGAGAGGAGGGACCGGAGAGAGGATCTCATATATGGAACATGGCGCGGGAGGGTAGTGAAATTATCAGGAAACACTGTTTTTGGGAAGTTCGGGAAGGAAATTCTGTGAATATTTGGTTGGATGCCTGGCAACAAGAACCACCCATTGCTACCCTAGTTAATGTTCCTAACGATGCCCTGGATGGGAAACAAAATTGGATGACGGTGAATAGATATTGGTAGGAGGATTCTGATGACAGAGGATTTCGTATTTGGAAGCCACTGGATTGGTGGATAGCCTCCTATGGGGAAGACACGGGCAGGCATGTCTACGGAATTGTAAGCAACAAGAAGATAAAAAATTAGAGGGGGATGGACATTCTTCGGTGGGGTTATAGCCCCAAAGGCATGTTCTCCGTGAAAGAAGCTTACAACCTTCAGACCAACTCAAGGATTCCTGTGGGAGATCATACTTGGAAATATTTATGGGAAGCCAAAATTTGGCCTAAAATCACCCTCTTCCTTTGGTTGGTTCTAAGAGGCAGAATCTTAACTTGGGACAACATTGTGAAGAGAGGTTTTGAGGGACCTTCCATCTGTGTTCTTTGTGGCAAACATAGTGAAACTATAGCGCACCTTTTAGATGAGTGCAGTTTTGGAGTTTCTCTTTGGGATGAAGGTGCAAGGATTTTCCGTCTATCTGAGCGGGTTAGGACTGTATCGGAGCAAACTATTAGACAATGGAGAGGGGATCCTTTCCAAGGGAGAATTCTAAATCGTATATGGAAACTCTTTCCTGGTTTTATCTTTTGGTAGGTGTGGAAGGAACGAAATAAACGCCTGTTTCATGGTAAAAAAATTTCATGGAAGATGGTCTGGGGGCATATTCAGCACGGGATTATTGAGACGCTGAAATTATCCTTGTGTAATGAACAGGATCTGAACGTACTAGACAATGAATTGTGGATTCTCCATACCTGGGGTATCATGGTGCTTCAACAGTTCATCGGGTGCAACAATATCGATAATAAGAAGCAGGACAGTCCGACTATGTGGTTGTCGCCTCAAAAGGGGTGGCTGAAGCTGAACTTTGATGGAGCTTCCAAAGGCAACCCCGGGATGGCAGGGTATGGAGGTGTTGTGCGAAATGAATAGGGTAAGGTTTTGTTCAATTACTACGGTCATCTAGGTTGTGAAACTAACAATGTTGCGGAGTGCGAAGCATTATTACAGGGCTTAAGCATTGTGGATCGTCGTGGCATTAGCAGTGTTATCGTGGAAGGAGATTCTAACATGCTAATACAGATCGCAATTAAACTTAATAACGGGACCCAGGTGGCTAAGATGGAAACCTCATGGCGTCTGGTGTGGCGTCTTACTTGTCTCGGCAACCTCATCACCTCGTTTAACTTCATCATTTTCCAGCATGTCAGGAGGAGTTCCAACTATCTAGACGATGCACTGGCTAATCAAGGGGCCAGTAAATGTAATGATCGATGGGATGGGGAAGCACTAGACTTACCATTGGGTATGTGTCGGCTTAATTGCATTAAGATTGACAAGTGTGATCGTGGAGGAACGCTGTCAAATGTTGATGACAGAACTCCTCCTAATCTCGAGCTTTGCGTAACAGATGGTACCCGTCTATGAATGCCCGAATAGATAGGTTCTGGTAAGATGAATAAAAGGACTATTGTGTGGTTTTCAAGGGATTTCCTATCGGATGGGGAAATTAAGTTACGGGATTTGAAGCGTGAGAAGGACATGTTGGATTGGTCTTGCATGATCCTTATGGATTATCACGATAAGTGGAGGGTGGAGGTGACGAAGGCTCAGGAAAGGCTTAATCATTACTGAGTCTGGAACATGATGAGAGAGTTAGTGAAGGCAGGGGTTGGCTTCCCTTTAAATTTGGTGTTCAGGGATGGTTATAACCGAAGAGATTATCGCATGGATTACGTTTGTGCCTGGTTTAGATATTGTAATTCCTTTTTAGGTGTGCAGAGTGATTGCAAGGGTGTGGGCATCATGTCGCAGAGAGGAAGAAATATGAGGAGAGGTAGATGTGCTTATGGTGAGCACAGTAATGTCGGTGGGCGTGCCCCTGTGCAGGCTAGCCCTAGTTAGGAGCAATGGAACGTTGTTGCAACGGTTGTCTTCTATCGTTAGTTCTTCTTGCTGGGTGTGCAGTAGGAGGTGGAGGATATTGAAGCAGACTTATGGAGCCTGGTGGGGGAGGAGGAGCTGCTTGAGGAGGTGGTTGTGATGGTTGAATGGATCCACGACCCGGGTAACATGCTAGGGTGTATGGCCCTATATAACCAGGTTGTCGTCACTCTGTGGGTTACCAAGACTCTGATCGCACAGTGCCTGGAAACTTGGGGTGATGTTCTGTCTGGCTCTTTGCGGCTTCAAAAGATGGAAGATATTTGTAAGGATACTGCTGAAAATTGTCACTGGATTCACATGAAATTAGATGCTCTAGTTGGTAACTTGGGGATTTCCTTTAAGTCACGCCCCAAGAAAGTGGAGAATCCACGTGAGATAAATTTGTGTGGTAAGGGGGAGGCTGTGTAGGCACCCCCAGTTGTGATCATTGAGGACGAGGCTAGTCCGTCCGTTTAATGTAGCGTCAGTGGTATTTTTCAGCATGGGGATTATCAGCATGGTGAAGGTTGGGTTATCATTCGGTTTTGATTTAATGTGGTCTTTGTTCTGGTTCTTTGGTTATGGGTCTGTTATCTAGAAACTGTACGTTTGTATGGCATAGTTTTTGTACTCTCGAGGCTTGAACTCATTTTGGTTTGGGGGTTTGGGACATGTAGCTTATGGTGTTTTAGCTCTCGGGTTCTGGCTTGGTCTTTTTGTAAGCAATACGGCTTTGTAGCTCTGTTCTGATCTGTGGCGCTTTGGATATGGGTTTTGGGGGTTCTGGGTCTGTCTAATGCTCTATGGTGGCTCTGTTAGCACCTTGAGAGATGTAATACTGAAAGTATGTAATTTTGCCACTTTATTAATAGAATGAAAGGTCCTTTTTTTGCTTAAAAAAAACACCCAATAATATAAGTTGTTATGTTGGCATGCTTGTTCTTGTTTTTTTTAAATCAATAAGAACATTTTTTGTTATTCCATGCCATAGGAATAGACTATATGTTCCCGTCTTTTATATTAATTTGAACCATACACAAAAATCTATAAACTAAACTTTGCTTTTCATAAAGTTTAAAAAATAATAATTATTTAACTGATACTTTTAAATATAATTATTTAATTTTTTATTAGTTAAACCTCCCTTTTTTATCATTGACAAAGGATTACATAATTAAAAAAAATTGATATTTTATTTACTATGGTTCGAATGGTTTGTTTGTTTTTATTATTAATCAATCAGACTGCCTACCTATGGGTGCATTACAGGTAAGCTATGATAGAGATGGAAATTATGGGAGAGATGACAATTGATACACCTGAGGCCTTATGGAACTTACGTTTCTTGGTGGATTCGGCACAAAATGAGACCTTTTCGAACTTACTATCTGTGATATAGTGCAGTAGTATGTGATTTCTCTTTTCCAATTTATTGAATTCATTTTTTCCTTTACTTTAGCATTTCGAATGAGCTTGGTTTTAACAGTATTCTGATTCAGCTCTATCAAATCCCTTTTGGAATTCTTTGGATTACATTCATGGATAACAGTTCTTGTATGAGCTATGGATTTTGGCCCACTGTTATTCGAAGGGAAAATTTTAGTGGCTAAATTTATCCCATGGGATATTTTTCGGCTTTTTTTCCCAAAAACGATTTGCCAAGTTTCCTTTTTTTTTAAGATTTGCCCAAATTCCATGGGATGATTTTTTTTACTCTAAAAAAAACCAAAATTGACCCAAAACTATATAAAATCCTTATAAATTTGAATATTTTTACAAAAAAATAACCAAACATTTTATGGTTACAAATTTAAGAATTAGTAAGATTCACCAAGGTTTCTACACTTTCAGAAAATTATGGATCCTTAAAATTTTCCCTAACCATGAAATTGTGACGTCTATTGTTCCTATGATTCACTAACTACCTTGGGGTTACATTAATCCTCCTCTATAAGCATAGAATGGGAACAAGTTTCACCAGGGGTTGAACTCAATTGACATTCTAGGTAATTCATCTTACATTCAGAATCGTGGGTTTCCTTCCATTCACATTTATTAGTCCTTGTAAAAAAATTGTTTATCATGTATACATTTTTCCATAGATTTCTTATCTTTCTTTGCCATGATCTCAAACTTTCTAATATTGGGTTTTCATTCTACCTAGCATTTACCCATAATTGCAAGAACTATTTATGAAGGTATGTTAGACATTTATAGACAATTCCAGAGCTAGGTTGGTTGTGGAATTGAAGAAACCCTCACAGAATTTGGAAAGGATTAGATCGATGGGCCCTCTTTTCCCAAAAGTTTGCTTCTATGATTTATAGATGGATTTTTTATTTAATTGGATTTGATAAAGAAAAAATGCAGGCTTTAATGAATTTGATCAAAAATGGGTTTCAAAAGATTTTTTTTGTGATTGCACTTGATAGAAGGTTTGATCGATTTAATGGATAGGACAAGAATATTTTTCTCATTGTGCAAGACAAGAAAGGATCTCCCTCCAAATGTCTATCAACTGTCAAATATATTTGATGAGTCACACTTTAAATATATTTAATTGTGTGAATGAAGCTCTTTTTTCTTACCGATATGATGCCTTGCTTTGTAGGTTGATGTATTCCATGCATGCCAAATATTGAATGAAGGTGTACTAAAAGAAGATAATATCACAGTGTTTATGTATGATGATATTGCTAATAACAGTGGCAATCCTCGACTAGGGACTATCATCAACCATCCCAATGGAAAAGATATCTATGAAGGTGTTCCCAAGGTGTGTTTCCTTGTCTTGGAGATAATGTGTCGATGATGATATTATCTCCATTTTGTTGGTTGAATAACTAGTAGGGGAAATTTTTATTAGATTATGTTCCACTGATTTGGATGCTTTTGCATTTATCATGCAGGATTATACATGCGATAATGTTAATGTGACAACTTCCTTGATGTCCTTGGATTAACAATGGGCCAAACAACCAAATTTGTGTTTACTACTTTGATCATGGAGGACCTGGAAAGCTTGGTGAGTTGTAAATGCATATATGATATTCCTTTTCATTTGGTCTCTTCTTGTATTATATAAATTAAAAAGTCACCTAACACTCTGTAGGTTGTTCATTGCCTAATTCAAAACATGATAGGAACTGGAATGTACCTAATAAGTGCCATTGGAAATCTACCATTTGAAATGGGTTGTCAATGCTTTCTATCATGCTATCTCTGACATACTTTTTCCATTGTATTGGAAACTATCTCATTATTGATTGTTAATTTAAAACATGCTTCGAGAAACATAGTTTGAGGGACTGCACCTTGGATGGGGCTGGGAGCCAATTTGATGGGTTGGGGGTGCCTTCTTTGAATTCATCTCGAGCTTATCCCTCTATCACTATGAGGACTTGTGATTGAATGTATGGTTAGGCACCTTTGAACCGATCTTAATGATATCAATCAATCTCTCAAGGGGGAGTCGAGGGGGAGGAGAGAGACATGGATTCTTACCACTCTACCATCTTTATCAATATCTCTCTCTCTCTCTCCTTCACACACACACACACCCTTATGCCTCCCCCTACCACTAACGCCCCTCCTCTCTCTATCTCTCTCTCTCTCTCTCTCTCCTTAACCATTACTAACCCCTTTATCACTCTCTTTCTCCCCTGGTCCACTTACCCCAAATATCCTAACACCCCCAATGTATCTCCCTCCCTCTCTCTCTATCTCTCACAAACACACACATCCCTATGCCTTCCCCTACCACTAACCCTTCTATATATCTATCTCTCTCTCCCCTCCTATCCCTAGAACCCTTACTAACCCCTTATCTCACTCTCCTTCTCCCATGAGCCACTTACTCCCAATATACTAACACACACCTTTGTTTCTACCTCTATCCCCTTGACACCCCCCTCTCTCTACCTCTAACCCCTTACCATCGCCCAATGTCTCTCCCTTTACCTCTCTCTCTCTCTACCTTTAACCCCTTAATACCCTCCTTCTCTCTCTACCTCTAACACCTTACCACCCCCCAATATCTCTCCCTTTACCTCTCTCTCTATCCCTCTCTCTACCTCTAACCCATTAACACCCCCCCTCTCTCTACCTCTAACAATTTACCACCTCCAATGTCTCTCTCTCTCTCTCTCTCTCTGACCCCTTAACACCCCCCCTCTATCTACCTATAACCCCTTACAACCCCCAATGTCTCTCCCTTCACCTCTCTCTCTCTAACCCCTTAAGAGTCCCCCCTCCCTCTACCTCTAACCCCTTACCACCCTCTCTCTCTCTCTCTCTCTCTCTCTCTCTCTCTCTCTACCTCTAACCATTTACATCCCCAAATCCTTTTTAATGTTATCATTGGAAAACAATGAAATTGTAGTGTTACACATAATAGATTAGTATTAGTATTACAAATCGTATACTCATTTTTGTGAGAAACAAAACGTATGTGTTATGTTTACCTACACTCCTACCCCGCAACCCCTTAATAACACTCCAAACCCCATAATAACACCCACACAACCCCCTAATAACACTCCAAACCCCATAATAACACCCACACAACCCCCTAATACCCACTACCCCTAATCACCCACACCCTACACCCCTTGCCCCATGTATATATCTCTCTCTACATCTCTCTCTTTCTCTCACCCTCCTACTCACCCCCTTCCACTAACCCCTCCCTCCTCTCCCTCTCTCCTTCCCCCTCCTACTACTACTAATCATTTCTAAACCTCTCTCTCTCTCTCTCTCTCTCTCTCTCTCTCTCTCTCTCTCTCTCTCACACACACACACACGCACACATCCCTATGCCTCCCCCTAGCACTAACCCCCCCTCCTCTCTCTCTCTCTCTCTCTCTCTCTCTCTCTCTCTCTCCCCTTAACCATTACTAACCCCTTCTCTCACTCCCTTTCTCCCTCGACCCACTTACCCCCATTCTCATAACACCCCCCTCTGTCTATACCTCTAACCCCTTAACACCCCCTCTCTCTCTACCTCTAACCCCCTAACAACCCCCCATCTCTCTATCTCTCACATACTCCCCCTACCCCTAACCTCCCATCTCTATGCCTCTACTATTACCCCTACCCTTAACCCCCCCACCCAAAGACCCCCCCAACCATCTAACACCCCCGCAAACCCCTAACACCCCCCCAACCCACTAACACCCCCTACTCCTACTAACAAACCCCCTACTCCTCCCCTAACCCTGCCCTCATCCCCCTAACTCTTGCTAACCCCCTCTCTCACTCTCTCTCTCTCATACTCCTCCACCTAGCCATGTATCTCCCCCAAACACCTATTACCCTCCTCTTTACTATCTCTCTCTTACCCCTTTCCTCGTCTCTCTAGTTTCCCTAATTCTCCCTAAACCCTATCCCCCCACCCCTAATCATACCCCCACTACTCCCTCTTCCCCCCATCTCGTACAAAAGAACCCCCTCCTCTATCTCTAGCCCTAACCCCCTCTTCCTCCTACCCCACAATCACACCCTTGAATTTCTCTTAATCTCTCTCTTTCTCTCACCCTCTTACTCACCCCCTTCCACTAACCCCTCCCTCTTGTCCCTCTCTTCCCCCTTCTCCTCCTAATCATTGCTAACCCCCCCCCACCCCATATCTCTCTCTCACACACATAATCCTCCACCTGCCCCTAACCCCCCCTTTCTCTCTAATCGCCCTACACCTCCCCAATCCCATAACCCCCTCGATTTCTCTCTCTCTCCCCCCTACTCCTCTCTTCTCTATCTCCCCCCTTCTTCATGAAATATGTTCATTCTATATGCTTAGCCATCCAAATATTTTTGATGTTCTCATTTTTTATCATCATCAAGCCAAGTCCCACCCCTCTCCTCCTCGCTCACACACTCTCTCTCATACTCCACTTACCCACAACCCCTAAGCCTCTCTAAATATCCCCCAATCCCCTAACACCACCTCTCTCTCTCTCTCTCTCTCTCTCTCTCTCACACACACACACACACACACATTCTTAATAACCCCTCTCTCACTCTCCCTCAATTCCCTACTCCTCCACCTACACCTAACCCCCACCCTCTCTCTCTCCCCAACCCCCTAACACACCACCACCCCATTGGTTTTCTCTCTCTCTCTCTCTCTCTCTCTCTCTCTCTCTCTCTCTCACACACACACACACACACACACACACACACACACACATCCATATGCCTCCCCTTACCACTAACCCCTCTCCTCTATCTATCTATCTATCTCTAAACCTTACTAACCCCTTCTCTCACTCTCTTTCTCCCATGTTCCACTTACCCCCAATATCCTAACACCCTCCTCTGTCTCTACCTCTAACCCCTTAACAGCCCCCCTCTCTCTCTACCTCTAACCCCCTAACACCCCCCCTCTCTCTCTACCTCTAACCCCCTAGCAACCCCCCTCTCTCTATCTCTCTCATGATACCCCTACCCTGTTGGCTCTACTTCATATGCTGACCTAGAGGGTTTAAGCTAGACCCAGGTTCTTCGCGGTCTCACCTTGACCAACAAAACCCCTTCGTACCGGCCCTTTCGGCAACAACCCACAAGCAGGTTGAAGTCTCACCCGAGGTGTATCTATGGGGTACTGCGGAATCAAGTTTCCACAGTATGTGATCAGTTATTTCGTGTGACTTACTGCGCAGCGCAGGATGAGGAATGTGCGCTGCGAGACAGGATTGCGCTGCGAGGAACGAGATATGTGCTGCGGGAAAAACTGTGCGATGATCAACCACACCATGGTTCGCACTTCTAGGTCCACCTATTGTGGGGCTTCTAGTGTGACTGCGAACAATGTGATTCGACTCAGACCTGAAATACTTAAAGTAACTAGTGTGTTGAATATATTATCACTAATTCATTCATTCATTCATCCGCTTAGGATGTTCGCTGTTCAAATATGGGCCGAGGGGAAATCTACTATCATAACTCCTTCCTACTACATAATAAGGAAGTACTTAAGCTATATCACAACACTTAGACAAATAACTGATTCACTGTTTTCAAAAGCAAAGCTAAATATTCACCATTCATCTATTCATGCAGAACTTAACATATCATCTCCATACTCTCTTGATGGAAAATGCATATAAAATTTCTCTCATAACAGTATGCAAGGAAATATTCAAACATTCATTTAAAGAAAACACATAATTGCAATCATACACAAAACACATCATACTACACAATATTTAACGTGGTTCACTCCCCCAGGTGGGAAGCTACGTCCACAAGAATAGTTGTATATATATATCTTTAATGGGGATG
Source organism: Larix kaempferi (assembly GCA_027924585.1). Lineage (NCBI taxonomy): Eukaryota > Viridiplantae > Streptophyta > Pinopsida > Pinales > Pinaceae > Larix > Larix kaempferi. The sequence goes on along the minus strand of BSBM01000606.1, from coordinate 5,462,716 downwards.
GGGACAACCGTTCTTAGTCTGCGCACTCAGCTGCAGACTCTCTTCTCTCTCAGATAGTTCTCTGCGCACTCAGCTGTAGAGCCTTTACAATATTCTCGACTCAGAGAGATTTCACAATACAAAATTGAAGCCTGATATTCTCTAAGAGTTAACCTTCTTCACGAAATCTCTAGCCCCATCCCATACAAAAATTCCTTCTTCAAAATAGATCATGCCCGTAGGTCATGTCTTTACAATATTCAAGGCCAAAAACAAACCCTTAGGGTTTACAAAACTGCGTCGGTTTCCCTAAACCAGCTTGCCGGCCTCTGGTAGCGTATGTTTCATCATAGTGGTTCTCCACGCCTTCATCCTGTCGCTATCGTCCTTCCTGTTGCGTGCACGCCAACAGGTCGCTTTCACTGAGCCATTCATGTTCTAATAGTCTCGCCCACTAGGCATGCCAAGATGTCGCTTTCCCTAAGCTGTTCTTCTCCTAACAGACTCGTGCACTGGCCGCCTTCCTGATTTGCTCATTCCCACCGCTTGGCACTCCTGGAGCATCTTTCCAAAATTAGACCACTACTGGCCTGACCGGTACCTATGCCATTCCTTCTCCCAGCACTTCGCTTTGCTGGCTCCACGTGGCCTGATCACTTCGCAGCATTGCTTCCTCACAGCACTGACCTTCGCAGCACTGTCAAAACTTGGTTGCTGCGTGCAACTTCACAGCATCCTCAGCACTTACACAAAATTTGTATCTCTTTCTGAACTGCGCTCAACTCAACTTTTTCTGCTATCAAAAATGCTATCAAAATTTGCCCCAACTTGGGCCAGGCCCAACATGCCCCTAACACTTACATGTGGCTCATCCTCGAGCCACCTTCAGCTTCAACCTTCTCGATCTGCTCCGTGACTTGTGGAGCTAGCTTGGCCGCGAACTCATTGTAAGTGCCAATCAATTGTTCCACCACTACCTTGGTCTCTTGCTCGACTTGCTTTATTGTGTCAAGCACTGTTGGAGTTATCTCTTCTCCAATCTGTCCTTGTACTTGCTCCTAGTTGTCGTGTAGATCTTTCAGCTTATCTTCGATCTAATGCGATCCTGCTGTAGCATCCTCCGAGAGTTGTTGCGACTGATTATCCATCTCAGTCTCTGTTTCTCTTAATGCTTGGACCTCCTTCTTCAGACTTGAGATCTCCTTATATCTCGGCAACATATCCCTGGGTGGAAGAGCCTTGACCTCTGTGTCCAGTTGTTCCAGCGTAGTCTGCTTCTCCCTTAGTGCGGTTTTTACTTGTAGTAGCCCTGGATCCCCTTCTAGGGCAGTGAATGCCTTTGCAGCCTTTGTCAACAACTCTTGACACTTGGGCATCTCAATGGTGATGTTCTGTGCCGCGGCGTTTACTGCTTTCTCTCTTAACTGTTGTTTAGTTAATGGTGTCTGTGTATTGAGTTGTGCCTTCAAGGTGTTAAGGTCAGCCTCATGAAGAATGTCCTTATCTTGTAACTCCATCTTCAATGATTTCACCATTTCTCCCATTCTGAGAACGGTGTTCACAGGATCACTCTGGAGTTACAGATCGTCAATATCATCTACGACAGCATTAATGGTGGCCTCCAACTGTAGCAAACGGTCCTATTCATCATGCAACTGCATAGTTGTGTGCGATCCAGCCACCTCGAGCTGTCTATTGGTTGCTTGCACCTCAGCTTGCGACTTCATGGATTCTATTTTTCTTTCATGCATCTCATCTACGATCTGTAGGTGTAGAAAGTGTAGTCCAGGCAAAGGGATCTTGGCCAGGTCAACCTCTACCCACTCGATGCCCTTTGTGTCCAGAACCACTTGTTCCGCCATTGTTAGCGTAATGGCCAATGGGTCCAGATGAACGACCCTAGTCTTTGTAGGCAGCGCTATGGATAGCTGCAGCTGCATCTGCTGCAACGTTCTTCCTGAACTCCATTTAGCTTCTGCATCGCGCGGCAAGGGTAATCATTTCTGGACATCGTCCATCTTCTTCACAAGCCCTTACAGTGCGAGCCTAGTCTTTTGTAGGTCATCCTAGATGGCCTTGTCCTTCTGCTCTTTCCCTGTCATCAGTTCCTCCATCTACTCTGAAACCTTTTCTACAATCATGCCGAAGTCTTCTTCGTTCAACACTGTTTCAGATTGACTTTTTGTTGCTTTCATCTTCTTCCGCGCCTTTGGCTTCTGTGGGGTTTCAGGTTCTTTCCTCTTTCCTTTTTCTTCAGTGATTGTGCATGGTGGCGGAATTGGTTCATCTTCATCTGAGTCGGTCTCAACATCCGCGACCTCGACTTGGAAATCGAGTGGCCACTCCTTCATGATAATGTCGATATCTTCCTCATACATGTGATAATTTCTGACATACCATTTAGGCTTCTTCATCTACACGTTGGGGGAAATAAAAATACAACTCATCTCAGCCTGAAAATCAACAATGCGAATATACTTTGAGGTTACCTACTTTGTAATGCGCGAGGTGAGCATGATTGTCTCTCGCAGCTGGATGTAATATTGGTAGAAAACCTCAGCTGTTGCATGGTGGCGCTCCCCGTTCAAATTTGCCTAGAAGTTGGCATAACGGACTCCTCTAGGATCATTGTTTTTTGCACTGACGTCGACATAGTTTTTCGGCTCCTTACATCCGACAAATGCAATGAGGACAATCAACCATGTGAAGTGGAATTGATCTCCATTCACTTGAGTGTCATTGAGTTCTTCCAAGAACTCATTCAAAAGGTACTGGCACCAATTAAACTTGGTCCCTTTAGCCACTGCGGCACAGAGTAGTACTATGCCTGCAGGCACCTTCGTGGGCCTTGCTATTCTAAGCATTTTCCCTGCAAGCAACTATGTAACAAATTTGGTTGCTCGGTCCTCTATCTCTTATGTCGAAAAACCTCATTTTCCTTTTACCAATGCCTGGCTCTTCTTCATTTTTGTGACGGATTCTTTTTCTTTACTCTTCCCTTGGAAGAACCACTTGGGGTCCTTGCTGCGCTTGCTTAATCCTGTTATTCGGTGGATTAAGTCGATATTTAGGTCTACATTTCGGTCCATCCATAAGTATCCCTGATGGATCCGTGCCATCAAGGTGCGAACTACCACATTAAGTTCTGGTAACTGATCGAAGTGGGGTAGTCGCAGTAGGTTCAACAATCCTGACTGGGCTACCTGCGTCAACCAGCTCTTGGCGACCAAGTTGAGTGTGCCTTTAGCGTCCTTTTTCCAACACATGTATTGGTCTAGTTGGAAGTGGGGAAATTTGGGATCATGGGGCTCTTCCTTCTGCACCCCCACGAGGTCAAAGTCTTCCCATTTAAAGTCTAGGATCTTTCCTAGCAAATTCTTGGCAACGTCTACATGCTTCAAAATTGGTGATAACGGGATCTCATAACGGGCATTCTTAAGCAGCTTGTAGACTGGGGAATCCAGCACTCGTGGTGATATGTATTCAGGGGTAAGCTTCAAAGGTTCCTTTTGAAAGACCGGCGATCGTGGCCCCGTCTGGCCTGGCCTGGGTGTCTTGCTTCATGGCATGACTGTGTCTTTCCCTTTGTCCTGCATGACTAGATTATGTCGAGGTGATCTTCGGGATGCCTGACCTGGTTCAAGTGCAACCTTCTTGGCAGGGGTTTTCATTAACTCTGCAATCCCCCCATGCTGAAAGACTGTGATTGCTTCTTGAAGTGTAAGCTCTTCTTCTCTGTATGGCGATTTGTTCATTCACTGGCGAGAGTAGGCAAATGTTTTAGAAATATTGGTAAGGATGTAAGCACAGGAGCGAACGCATAAAAATTCTAAGTGTTTGGTAACGCCCGCGAGTCCTTATGCGGCATTATTTATAGGTGCAAGTGAGACCTCCAATGCCTTCCAACAGCTAGATGAGCATTTAATGTGGTGTCCATTGGCCAATTTGAATAGATCCTTCAGTCCCTTTCTTCATTAGCATGTTCAGAACGGCTATCTGTGCATGAACTGCTCAAGCAAGTGCTAGTAACGGTCATGTAATGGCTATTTTTCTCAAAACCAGTGTAATGGCTATTTTCCTGGGTGCTGCGCCGAGCTGCGCAGAAAGCCATCTGCGATCCTACGCAATTACTTCGCGGTGTCAAAAATTTTCAACTGCGCGGTTCCCTTTTTTCAAAAGTTTTCTTCTTCTTCTTCTTCTTCTTCGTTTTTTTTTTTTCCCTGCGCAGCTTCAGCAATGCTGCGTGGTGCATATATCGTCCTTCTTATCATACATGTACAGACTCCTTTACATTTCTAGTGTCCATTTTAAACTGTACTTGACACTTAGAAATTTCCTCCTCTGATCATTATTCAAGATTCTGTGAAGTAGGACTATCATGATACAGCTTTAGTCTGCTTCCATTTATTAAACTTGGCAAGGTATCACCAGCTAAGGTGGCGAACTAGACTGCACCAGTGTTAGTAACATTTATCATAGTATATGGACCAAGCCAATGCATCTTAAATTTACCAGGGAACTTCATCAATTTGCTATCATACAGGAGGACTAGATCACCTACCTGAAAAGACTTATTCTTTATATGGCGATCGTGCCATGCTTTCTCGCGGTCCTTATGAGCTTGCTGGTGGAAGCCGGCGATGAAGCGATCTTCCTCCAAGACAAGTAAGTGTAACAATCTTTCTTCTAGGGCTTCGCGATCTGCCATCCCTGTAAATGTAGTGATCCTCAAACTAGGGACAATATACTCCTTTGGCATTATAGCCTCCTATTCATAAGCCACCCGAAAAGGTGTATGTCCTGTCAATTTCTTGCATGTGGTCCTGTATGCCCATAAAACAGAGGAGATGCACAGATCCCAATCATCTCTATTTACATTGCAGACCTTAGTGAGTGCATTCTCCAGTATTTTATTGAAAGCCTCAACAGTGCCATTCGCCTGTGGGTGATATGGAGTATTGCATTGATGATGGATGTTGAATTCCTCTATGAGCACTTTAATCGTTTTGTTCAAAAAATGAGTTCCTTGATCGCTCATCAAAATCTTCAGATAGTCGAATCTTGACAATATTTCTTCAAAAATGAACTGCGCTGCAGTCCTTCACCTGTTTTGCTTCCGCCCATCTGGTGAGGTAATCAGTAGCAGTAATAATGTACTTTGCACCAGTTCTTTTCTCTGGTGGGTTTATAGGTCCCACAAAATCAATTGCCCGCTTTTCAAAGGCCTGCAAGGTTAACTATGGATTCAATGGCATTTCATCCCTGCGCGAAGGTTTTCCTGTCCTCTGACAGACATCATAGTTCTGACAGTGTTCTTTGGAATCTTTGTGGATTGTGGGCCACCATAGCCCTGCACGTAGTATCTTTTGCGCGGTAGCCCTTCCTGCATACTGACCTCTTACGATCCCTAAATGCGCATCTGCTAAGATGAATTGTTTTTCATGGTCTATTACACATCTTCGTAGGACTTCATCCAGTCCAAGTTTGTATAACTGACCTGCAATTATAGTGAAGTCTGCGGAGCGCACTACCAGTTGCTTCTTCTACTACATAGTGAACTCTTCGGATGCGAATCCAGTGGTCAAAAAATCAATGATGTCCTGGTAGTATTCATTTGCAACTTGTATGGCGAACAACTACGCATCAGGCAGATTGTCCTCCAAATTCGTAGGTTCTTCTCCTGACTCGATTTGTGATAGATGATCAGGTCCCAAATTTAATCTGCCTGGCTTGATGATGATCGCAAAATCATACTCCTGAAATAGAAACAACCATCTGCATATGCGTCCCCCTAACACTGGCTTATTGACCAAGTATTTCAAAGCGGAATGGTCAATGAACATAAGGAAGTGCGCACCAAGAAAGTAATGTCTAAATTTCTGCAACGCATATACCATCGCAAGGCCTTCCCTCTCAGTAGTAGTGTAATTTTTCTTCGCTGTTGAGAGTTTACTACTTGAAAATGCAATAGGGTGGTCAATACCTCCTTCTCCTGGATGAGCTAGGATGATTCCCAGGGAAATACATGATGCGTCAACATGGACAAGGAATGGCTTTGTCTAGTCTAGAAAGAATAGAATCGGTGCAATCACCATCTTTTCCTTTAGTGTATCAAAACCATGTTCGCATTCCGCGTTCCAAATGAACAACGCATCCTTCTTTAACAGCTTTTCCATTGCTGCAGTTATCTGTGCATAACCCTTTATAAATTTCCTATAATATCCAGTATGGCCTAAGGTAGAGCACAACATCTTGACTGAATTTGGTGTTGGTAAGTTTACAATGATTGCAATCTTCGCAGGATCCACCATTAATACTTGCTTACAGACAATGTGGCCAAGTAGAATCCCATAAGGCACACAGAAAATACACTTCTTCAAATTTAAGGATATCCGATGCTGTCGACACTTTTGAAGCATCATTCTGAGATTCGTGCAATGGTTCTTCAGTAGTCCAAACACAGTCCAATCGTCAAAATAGGATTCCGGAAACTTGTGCATAAAATATTTAAATGCTGCAACGACAACTCTGGAAAAGATGGCGGGTGCGATCTTCAGACCAAACGGCATTACTGTGTACTGGAACGACCCCCATTCTGTAGAAAAAGTCATCTTATGCCTGTCTACGGGATCAATTCTGATCTGATGATACCTGGAGAACCAATCAGTAAAAGAGTAGGCCTCATTCCCTCCAATGTTATCAAGTACTTCGTCTGTGAAAGGAGTAGGGAATGGGTCATGCATGGAAGCATCATTTAGTTTTATGAGATCCACACAAATCCAGATCTCACCTTTCGTTTTCTTGTCTTGAACGACCATGGGGCTAATCCACTCGGATTCTTCAATAGGTTCAATGATTCCTACCTCTAGCATCTTATCTAGCTCTGCGCGAACTCTTTCTTCGTATCGCAGGTTTAATCTGTATGGCCTCTGCTTTACTGGCTTTTTGCCTGGCTTCAAAGGTATTTTCATGACCCCTAGGTCTCCCAAAATGCCTTTCATTTCTGTGAATTTCATTGGGAACAGTTCTTGATATTCATGTAATGTGTCTGCGATCTCTGCAACAATCTTATCGTCCCAATAGTATCCAATTGATGCAAACTTCGACTCCTCGTCTGTGCCAATGTTCACCTTTTGTGTCTTTATTGGTCCAGTCATATCTGGGATTTCCAACATCGGTCCTTCTACATCGCGTGTGCCCTCTAATTTTGGTATGTTTATGTTGCGTAGATCATCCTCATCGTCTTCCTTTCTATCATCGGTTTCTTATGCTAGATTATAACATTCTATGGGGCGTTCTTCATGTTCCCTCCATTCTGATTGTAGGTGTGTAGGAATACCTTTTGCCCCAAAGAATTCTTCCAACATCATATCTTCCTGAGAGCAGTCTTCCCTGAATATACATTTCTTAATTAGGTGCAACGCATCATGGATCAATGGGTTTTCGTCTTCAAAGCTGAAGTGCTTCTAGAAGTTCGCAGTGAGCATATCCCAATCAATGGTTTCCCTGCACAACTCCAGGTCTAGGTACCATTTCTTTGGAATGCCATCGTCCAGCATATGTACAAATAGATGTACCCATTCTATATGTGGTCTTTCCACCCATGCCTGTGAACAGACTTCAATATGTTGGCTAAGATCTGTCTGTCCATTAAACTTTTCAAAAGGTAAAGTAACCATTTCAACAAACCAGATTTGCATCTTAATCCTGCATTGATCCCAAGTGGTCAATGTCTGCTTGTGTACAGTCCACCATCTAGCTGGTGTGTCGCATAGTGCTATATCCAATGCTGGTATCCTATGCTCATTTGCAATTGCTGTAGTATATTCTTGGATGAAAGTGTAAACATTAGCAAATCCATCATATGTGGGAATAGGACTTACCTCCTTTCCAATCCAGTGTAGTGATTTCGTGACCTGCGCGCACCTTCTTGCTGATACTTCAGGCATGTGGCTTTGCCAATTCTCCAGTCCTGTGTCCGAGTCAGAGATACAAAAACTATCACATCTCTAGCTGAGTGTACCATCCGCAGTAGGATTAATGTAGTCTTCCTTGTTCGCAATCAGTTGGTATAGTTGGTCTAAGTCTTGAGCCTTGGATTCCTCTTGAATCGGCTCACTGTATCTGTCACCATCTATAGGATCCAATGGTGCGATGACCCTAAGATGCTTTCCTTCAAATATCATCTTCTTTGTCTTCAAGTTTATGATAGCCAGGTTATCCATGGCCCAATCAATTCCTAACAGTGTAGGAAAAGGTTGACTATCGTCCACAATCTCAATAACTTCAAAGTATGCATGACTCTATACTCTGTTGATGTCAACTACCACATTAGCTAAATGGCCAAATGGTATGACTTTCTCTTGATTAGCCATTCTCAACTGGACAGGTGACCATAACAACTTTGGTCAACCCATCTGCTGCCATGTCTGCTTAGTCAAGACATTCACTTCAGATCCCAAATCAAGGATGACTTCATCCATTTCAAAATCTCCTATCTGCGCGGTAAGCCTCATTTCTCGGCCTATTCTTTTGTGCTTCCTTATATGATGTACTATGCTATTAGAAGTTTCTATTGCAACCTGAGGTTCATATTGGTTTATAAGCTTCTGTAGCTCTGCTATGGCATTTTCACTTTTTAGTAGCTTCATGCAACTTCGCAAGAACTGCGCAACTGAAGTGCCGACATCCGTCGCAGTATTTGTTTTATCATAAGGAGCCAGCATGTCTTCAACATGCGGTGTTTCACTGCGCAACGGGATCCTTTGTGACTTAGGGGCCGGTTCTCTGAATGTATCCCATGCATCGATAAAGACCTCCTTGTTCTTTCGTAGGTCGAGAGCAGGTGCTTTTCCCAGAGCCTTCCTTATCCATACTGTTTCAAGGGGGGTCTTCTTTATATGATCCTCCCCTGATGTTGAAGCTTCTGCTCCTCTATCGTAGCCTATCTCAATGCCACTGCGCGTGACCACATTGATGCTCGGATCTACTGGTCTGTTCTCTACTGCGATCCACTAGATGTTTGGATTCGGAGCCTCTGTTCATCTTCTTTTCTGCATTTCTACCTCTAATACTAGGCAGTCTTCAATAACATGCTCAAATGATTTACAATAGTTGCATGTAGTGCATGGGTTAACACAATCTCTAGATACGTGACCTGGATAGCCACAATTGTAACAAATGACTTGGCCACGACCTCTTCCCTGTGCCGAGCCAGCATTTCTTCCTCTGCCGCGGTATCCACCACCACGACCTCTATATCCTCCTTGGTCATATTGTGTGTTCTCTTGTTTGGGTTGGTTTTCTTCTTGTATGCGGTACAAGCCAGCGCCTCTCATTGCGTCCATATCTCATTTTCTTTCGTTCATTAGCTCATATGCGCGGCAGTTGGATTCATCATGTCCAACTGATTTACAGAAAGTGCAGTATAAATTTTTAAGTGTTTTCACATATTTCTGTATGAGATAGCAGTATTCAGGTCTGTGTCCTGTACTTCTACAAATTTCACACCATGGGGCCTGATTCTGATTTAATAGATTGGGCACACCACTGTTAAGATAGTCACGGAATAAAAGGAAATGCTCTCAGCCATGGCCTTCTCCTTTACAACTTGTACACCAGACCTCCTGTCTAGGTTCATACCTTTGTTCTTTTCCATTCTTCATGCTTTGCAGTTCTAGTGTCAGGGTGGTCAGTTGGTTCTGGATTTGAGACATCCCAGAACTAGTCCCACCAATCGGCAAAGCCTCTAGCTTCATTGTGATCTCCAAGGCCTCTGCCTGCAATGCAACCTTCTACTGCATCAATGGTAATCTAATGTGGGGAAATTGCACAACAATGAACCATTCTTTATGCTATTCTGGAGCTATAACAAAGCTCACTTGGTCCAGTAAGGTCTTGAACTTCTGATCAAACTTCGAGACCATTTTGTTAAGATTTAATATGCTAAGACAGAAAATAGTAGCATTACATTCCATTTCACAATAATAGCATATACAGGATCACTGAAGAAACAACAAGCATAGCATAAACACAAGAGACAGAGATTTATCCTGGGAAACCCTCATGGGGTAGAAAACCCAGCAAAGCTTCCTCAATATAGATGACCAGCAATATACAAAGATGAAACCCTGAGACATGATCTCCTCCTCCATAATAGCAGACCTCTCCTCCACAAGTGCGCTATCCTCAAGTGTGTGAGTGTGTCAAATGAGGAACACACCTCCTCTATTTATACACTACTCTGACATATCTTTTACACAAGTACACGTAGGCTCGTATTTAACCAATGGGTTAAATACCCCACTACAACTGACTGGGCCGACCCCTCTAGGGTGGTCTAATAACTCTTTGACCCACATGACACATACAGGGCCGACCCCCACTAGGGAAGTCTAATAACCCGAGTTACCACATTCCGACGGAGGAATAAACATCTCCGGATATACAATAAGATCTTTACGGAGGAATGAAACATCTCCGGAATAATAAAGTACAAATATAATATTCTTTGAAGTTACAATATCTCAACACTCCCCCTTAACGAGAAGGATATTATAACGGCTCATCCTCATGGTTGTTTTCATGTTTAGAGAGTCTGAAAATGGTAAGTGGACTCTGGTGGTGTTTCTTTTTCGTAAGTTTAGTCTCCAAGGCCCGAAAAAGCATAAAATGATGCGGATGGAGTACTCTTCTAGCCGATGTGACTAGAGTATACCTTTTTCGTAATTAGTCTACGAGGTCCGGAAAAGGGGTAAACTTATACCAGGTAGACGCCCTTTCAGATACGTTTAGCGAGCATGAAAGGAAGCAAGATTGCTCGGCGATCTTTTCATTGTTTTAGGAGTCAGAAAAGAGCTTAACAGAAACTCCCTAAGTGCCTTTTTCGTAAAAAGGGGTTGCTCGGCCCGAAAAAGGGATAAAATTATACCGAACAAAAATGGATTGATGAGGGCGAGAAAAGGTTTCAAGCATCGTCATCTGTGCGGAAAACTGAATCCGGTGACCTAAGGATTGTTGAAAATGGAGAACGACCGATGTGGCGCGCAAACCGAGGTGACGAAGGGGTCACAAGGCAATAATGCCCGAAAAATCTAGAGGTGAGCGCGAGAAATGATCTCGAGCGTCGTCACGAGCGCGGAAAACTGAATCCGGCGATATAAGGCACGTCGAAAACAGAGAACGGCCGATGTGGCACGCAAACCGAGGTGACGAGGGGGCGTGGAAAAAACGCCCGAAAAATCTAAAGGTGAGAGCGAGAAATGATCTCGAGCATCGTCACGAGCGCGGAAAACTGAATCCGGCTATATATGACACATCGGAAACGGAGAACGACCGATGTGGCACGCAAACCGAGGTGACGAGGGGGCGTGGAAAAAATGCCCAGAAAATCTAAAGGTGAGAGCGAGAAATGATCTCAAGCATCGTCATGAGCGCGGAAAACTGAATCCGGCTATATATGACACATCGGAAACGGAGAACGGCCGATGTGGCACGCAAACCGAGGTGACGAGGGGGCGTGGAAAAAATGCCCGGAAAATCTAAAGGTGAGAGCGAGAAATGATCTCAAGCATCGTCACGAGCGCGGAAAACTGAATCCGGCTATATATGACACATCGGAAACGGAGAACGGCCGATGTGGCACGCAAACCGAGGTGACGAGGGGGCGTGGAAAAAATGCCCGGAAAATCTAAAGGTGAGAGCGAGAAATGATCTCAAGCATCGTCACGAGCGCGGAAAACTGAATCCGGCGATATAAGGCACGTCGAAAACGGAGAACGGCCGATGTGGCACGCAAACCGAGGTGACGAGGGAGGCTAAAAAATGGTCAAAAAATGGACCCCGTGAAAACGGGAAACGGAAGGAATCTCTATGAAGTTCTCGCTGTGCTGATCCCAACGGTATCAACGGTTTGAGAAATGGACTTCGTATGACCCCGCAATGGTTGTTTGAAATTTGTGGAATTTCTATAAATAGGATGTGGGGCCCAATATGACTTGTCATTGTTACGTGCGAGTTTGATAGAGCTGTCAGAGCTCTTTCTTGATTTCCGGGAGATTTCACCGTTGGTTTTCGATTTAGCGAGTTGCAGATAACTCTATTTGCCTTAACCTTGTCAATTATGTCTTTTTTGGTTGGTAATGGGCCCCCGAAGGCCGCGAAACTCCACGTTGACTCTCCAACGTGGAACCGCGCGGGTTTCGGGGCTGAACCCGCGATGAACCGCGCGGGTTTTAGAATCACAGTCGCGATGTTCATCGCGACTGTGAGGTCGGAACCCGCGATGTTCATCGCGTGTTCATGGGTGACAGTCGCGATGTTCATCGCGACTGTTTGGACAAAACTCGCGATGTTCATCGCGGGTTTTTGCATGAATCCCACGATGGTCATCGCGGCTTTTTGTGGGAAAGCCGCGATGGGCATCGCGGCTTTTTGTGTAAAAGCCGCGATGGGATTTTTCTAAAATTTTTATGCTGGGGCAATCTGTTAACACCCAAAAAGTGCTCACTAGCTCATTTTCCTATTCACATGACCCATTTGTCCACTTTTCCACCATCTGAGCCTCTGGAACCAACAAAAGGTCACCAAAAGACCTTAGTACACCCCTTTTTCCATTAAAAAAGATTATTTTTCCAAGAAAATCATAAAAAACCCTCAAAAAAGGGTCCAAATTCCCAAAAATATTAAAAAGGGAATTAAAATATTATTTTTATTCAAAAAAGGAAAAAGGAGGGAAAAGTACCTAAACCATGTTGGTCAATACCATTTGGTTTCCACAAAACCACAAATGGTATTCCCCACCACCAAAACCTATAAAAAGGTGGTAGGGGCTCCTCATTTCACATCCTTCCATTATCTCATCCTTATGCTGCTGAAATCTCCCCTGAGCACTTTTAGCCATTGAAGCAACCTTGGAGAAAGAGACCTATTGGAGTTTGGAACTACTCATCTTGGGAGTTGCTCAACATCAACCTTCACCATTGAAGGTAATATCGCAAGCACTTGCTTGCCCCCCACTTTTCAATACAAAAAATTATTTATTATGTTTCTTGTTCTTGATTTTGAAATGTTTACATTATTTGCTTAGATTCTTGTTTAGATCCATGAAAAGTATGGTTTATTTAGTTTATTGTTTTTATTTCTATTGAACTAAGACTTAAAACGTACCCTAATTTGAACACACTCTTAACCCCACTTGGGGAACACTAAAAGAATTCTTGTAGCTAGGTAGTATTGGGGGGATAGGTGTTCCAATAACACCCCTCAGTTCATACATCTGAGACATAGAAGTTGTCCAATTAGGGAGCTAAAATCTCTTAGTACTTTTTGGCGCGGTCACAACCGGTTTGTGGGAAGGCCTCTCCCTTAGGAGGGTTGAAGTCGCGAGGATGGTTCCGGAAGCCTGAGTGGGATACCGAAACCCATTCAGTAACCGAAGGGCTACCATTCGCAGTTCTCGGGATATCCCTGTATTGGGATATTGCGATCAAAGGACCAAACGGCAGATTTACCTTTTCTCGACGCGTCATGAACGGAGTATCCTAGTAGCCTGTCTTTTTAGGATTGATTACCCGGTGTCCCTCCCGGTAGGGGGATATCTAGCCGTTGTCTCAACATTCATATTGTCTGACTTGGATTTCATCACCTTGCAGAGGATATCGTCTGTTTGAGTCACAATACTTTTAGATTAGGTGTTTGCATGATCTTTACCACCTTTTGAGTCTAGTTACACCTATTTTTTCTAGGAGCCGCTTGCATGTTGGTATTCTGACCAGTTGTTGCATTCCTCCACTTATTGTAGCACAGCTGCTAGAATAAGTGCATTTTTTGAGGATTGATTTTTTGGCCTGTGAGCCTTCTTTTTTTCACTCCCCTTCTTGCACCCTTGGTTGCATTAGGGTTTTGAGTCTTTTACATACATATCACCACCTGATACTTAAAACAAATTTTTACATAAAAAACATATTCTCACCATTGAGAACTCTAGACGTTCTCGTCGTCTACAGGGCGAACTCCCAGAGTTTAGTCCACTTGGCTCTCCACGTCACGGACGCAGAGCATTATCCCTTGATTCGACACATCGTCAATCAATTAGACGGTCATCCGATTCTGACATACCCCACTTCACCTTTGATTTGGAGGTAGAATCCGAAAACCCCACCGAGTTACCACCAACCACAATTATGTCTGGAACACCAGTTGATCCACTTTATACATTAACCATAGGTCAGACATCCGCAGACCCTTCTGCGGGAGTACCATCAACGGCAACAGCCACCCCCTTGGGTATGCCCAATATGGGTAACACTCCACATTTAGGAATGCCTAGCACAGGACCACCACCTGTCATGGGCATGCCCAACATGGGGGTCATACCCCCTTCGGGTTCCCCAAACCCTATCCCAGGAATCCCTAGTGCGATTCCTAACCCAAGTGTAACTCCTGTTGCACTTGGGAGTGCTATCCCAGGAATCCCTAGTGCGATTCCTAACCCAAGTGTAACTCATGTTGCACTTGGCAGTGCTATACCAGGAATCCCTAGTGCGATTCCTAACCCGAGTGTAACCCAAGTTGCACTTGGGAGCGCTAACCCATATCAGGCCACACCTTTTGGAGGGCACATACCCTCCATACCTAGCATACCTATAGGCGCTACTGGACCCCTACACCATACCACAATGGCTAGGCAGGTCCCGGTTCCGGTCACCACATCCGCTAGTCTACCATACATGGCAAGTCTCAACCTGCCAGATTTAGCTAGGCTCCCAAATGACCCCATCAGGCATGATCCTGCTTGGCCCCATATGCCCACTAAGCTTCCCTCTGACATCCCTAAATTTGAGGGTAAAGCCGGAGAAGACCCCCAAAATCACATCATGTCATTCCATTTATGGTGTTCCTCCAACTCCATAGTGGATGACTCAATCCGCCTACGGCTTTTACAACGCACCTTCACTGGCTCCGCAGCCAAATGGTACATCGAGCAACCCCATGGGACGCATTCCACATTTACCTCCCTTGCCTCGACCTTTCTACAATTCTTCCAGCTACCTGTCCGCTACGATGCGGGCGTCGAGATCCTACTGTCTTGCAGACAGAACACGGCCACGCATATCACTGACCATATTCATGATTGGCGTCGGCGTCGAAGCCTATGCAAGATCAAATTAGACGACCGAATCTTTTTAGACTAGTTCCTCAAATCCCTCCTTCCTCTCATTGCGAAGGATGTAGCGTCTGAAAGACCCCAGTCGGAGGAGGAGGCCATCCTTAAGGCCCAACAGTTTGATCTTATCTATGCCCAGTCAGGTTACCTATACACGATCATACCTGACGCCCCACGAGGTGACTCTGCACGCGGTGACACACCGGGGGCATCACATGCCGCTGATGGCATTATTGGCCAAATTACACCGCAAGCAAAACCTTTCAGTATGGTGAGCACCATGCCCGCCCCAGACCTTTCTAGGGCTACATCTAGTTCCGGGGCGACAACTTCTTATGCTCCAACAAACCAGACCCATCACGTTCATGGACCCTCTTGTCCACAACATTGTTATGGCCAAGCGCCATCAGCATATATACCCCCTACATACTATGCTCAACCTACGGTACAAAACCCCATCCAGTTCCAACAACAGCCCATGCATTACCCACAACCGGTTGCACCGGCTAACCTCACACATCCACCAGCTCAGGGGTACCAACAACCCCAGCAGGCAACTGGACCACCTCCAGCTCCACCTGCATACTATCCACCGCAGCCTGCTCCTGCACCTGCGGCTCCTCAGAATCCCCCCAATGCTCAAGGGCATGTGTACGCACAACAACATCAGCCCCAATACCAAAATAACCAACGCAACCAGGGTGGGCAACCAAACCGCAGAAGAGGACGCAACCGTGGAAACAATCAAAACCGTAACCAAGCTCCACAACCTACCCATCCTCCGCAAGAAAATAACGCGGCGCCCGCTCATCAGAATCCTGATCGGCCACCTAAGCAACCCAAAAATGCTAATTTACGAACAAACCATCCTTGTTCCATCTGTGGTGTCTATGGCCATTATACCCACGCTTGCCCACATCTCGAGCGAGCTCGACAACTATGGACAAATGACGCCCATCGTCAAGGGCAGGCGGCTCCTCAGCCACCACCCAACCCCCCACCACCTCCACAACAACCTCTGGTCCTCCAAAACCCCTTTCCAACACAAGGAGTGGTGAACACTCAGCCGTTAGCCCCCCAACAGGGCAACGGACAACCACAACAAATTACTTACACAGCTCCTGACCAACCCATGTTTGATTCAGGCACCCACCACTTATTGATGATGTCCACCGCTGACGTCAATATCCAAACCCGTCGGAATCAATACGGACCGACTCCTGAAGCCCCCCCCGCCGAAAAGGATACTAATGCTAATCCCACTGATCAGACATTGCGTATACCTCAGCTTCCACTCGATGGCGCTTCTAAAGCACCTCGCTTTCCCCTTCGCCGAATCAACAACAACCCCAATGCACGGGCTGCATCCAATTACAACATCGTAGATGACCTAGCTCAATCTCCCGCAGCCATGTCTGCGTTAGAAGTCTTAAAAACCTGTCCTACTCAGCGCAAGACTTTACTTTCCGCCATTGGGGCGATTGACCCAAATGATTCGAAATTGATGACCTTTGATTTAGACCAATCTGAACAACGGCTGCCTTCTACAATAGCAGTCCAAGTTTCCGTTTCTATTCGGAATCTTGTCATCCATCGATGTATCATCGACGAGGGTGCCTCCACATGCGTCATGTCCACTTTTGTTTGGCAGAAGTTGGGATCCCCTGCTCTCCAGCAATCCACCACTTCCTTGCGGGCCTACGACGGCCGGTCAGCTCAACCTCAAGGTTTATTACCCAAGGTACCCGTCCAATTAGGTGGGAAAACTGTGCTCATCGACATAGAGGTCATTAACGCCCAGCTCGACTATAACCTTTTACTTGGCCGCAGTTACATGTACGCCATGAAAGCGGTCGCCTCTTCCGTTTTCCGCACCATGATGTTCCCCCACGAGGGACGCGTGGTCAAAATTGACCAACTCACCTACTATGATCCCAACGCCCCTGCAGCATCGGAGAATGTTCTTCCCATGATTGAACAACCCGCTTCTAGTGCAGTTACCTCCTTTGTGTCTTCTGTGGCACCCGGACTTTATTCGGATACACCAATGACCTCTACATTCCAGGCCATCCCACCACCGTCACCGGAGACCCAAGTCGCAAACCTCTGTACTCTTTCGCAGAATACGCAAACGTCCAGTGGTCAACCACCATTGATCCCCAGTCACATTGGTGTTACACCCATCCACACCATCCCCTTCCTATTTCCTCCTTCGGGTGTAGTAAGCACCCCGGTTATGGCTACCCTTAACCTACCCGGGCTAACATTGGGATTGCCCGTGTGGTATATTCCGCCTCCCGTTCGACTACCGACACCAGACGTCATCCTCCAACCGGTACAACCTATTGTTACCACAAATCAGCCTCCTCCTGGTGTCGCCATCCCTTCGTCGTCAACGACATCTCCTCCTAACCTCAATATCCCTGCGTCGTCAATGAAACCTCCTCCTGGCCTCACGATTGCTTCGACGTCAAAGGATCCCCCTCTTCTTGCTAAGCCCACTGGGGGCAGAGGTCCACAACCATACACTGCTATACCACCTCCTAAGGCAGCCAAACCCCCACCGGTGTTTCGAGCTCCCCCCAAATGTTCATTATGCGATGAAATTGGCCATCCAACTCATCAATGCCCACATTTACCGGCACTACAAGAGCATATGAATATGTTGGACGATGACATCGGCATCCCAGTAGTTAGATTAGAGCCACCTCTACAGCCTCGCGACAAATCACTGCGCACTAACCATCCTTGTGCTATATGCAGTGTTTACGGCCACTACTCTCACCATTGCCCTGATCTACCTGACTATAGAGCAGCGTTGTACGAGTTAAACAATGCCGACTTAGAGATATCTCCCCCCCTCATCGAGGAGATCCACCCCCCACCATCATCCTCGTCAGAAGAAGTCAATACGATATATATGATTTCAACAACCTTCAAACCAGAACCCCTTGATTTATGGTCTGACTTCTTCAATACTGACGAGCAGATTTTGGAAACACTCACTGCACCTGACTACCCTTGGGATGATATGCATCATCGCTCGTACTTTCTCCCAGAAACATCTACCTCCACCGCATCCAACCAGCTATCAGTCGAGTCGAAAGACTTCATACCCGCTAAGGTCGATTGGTTAAAGGACCCTATCCCAGCACCGGATGCCTTTGAAGAAGGGAACATGTCAAACATTTCCCCCACTATACAGATAGACATTTCCACAACACCAGGGAAACCTGAGCTCATCTCGCTGGGCGCATTTTGCACTCAAGCAGAAACTCAGGCATACAAAAAACTCTTTCAAGAGTTCCGAGACGTCTTTGCCTGGTCTTATATCGAGATGCCTGGTCTCGACCCCGCCATTATTTGAACACCACATCGATACATGGCCGGAAGTACCCCCTGTTCGTCAGAAACAGCGACCTATTCACCCTGCCAAGCTCCCCGCTGTTAAGGCTGAAGTCGAGAAACTTCGAAAAGCAGGTTTTATCTATCCTATTCCGTACACCACCTGGGTGTCGAACCCCGTTCCAGTCAACAAAAAGCAAGGCACCCTTAGAGTATGCACTGACTTCCGCGATCTAAACCATGCTTGTCCAAAAGATAATTTCCCCACGCCATTCATTGACCAACTCATTGATGAGTGTGCGGGCCATGAGGTCCTATCCTTCATGGACGGGTTTTCCGGATATAACCAGATCCACATCCGCAAGGAGGATCAGTACAAGACTACCTTCACCACCCCATGGGGCACCTTTGCCTATCGCGTCATGCCATTTGGCCTTAAAAATGCTGGTGCCACTTTCCAGCGAGCCATGACCTATTGCTTTCACGACTTGGTCCATATCTTGCGAGTCTATCTTGACGACCTCACAGCCCGTTCCCGAAAACGATCCGACCACCTCAACGACCTCCGGCAAGTTTTCCTGCGTTGCCGCAAATATAAAATCCGCTTGAACCCACACAAGTGTGTCTTTTGCGTCCCAGCGGGCCGGTTGTTGGGTTTCATTGTTTCCCAAGATGGAATCACTGTCGATCCCCTGAAAGTCAAAGCCATCTTAGAACTTCCCCCTCCTCGCACGCTTCGACAGCTTCAGAGCTTGCAAGGGCGGTCCAATTTTCTTAGGCGCTTTGTCCCTGATTATGCCACCAAAGTCCACGGGTTCTTACGCTTACTTCGTACCCACATACCCTTTGTTTGGGACGAGCAAGCAGACACGGCATTCGAAGCCCTCAAGAAAGCTCTCACACAAGCCCCCTTGATATCCCCACCGGATTTCTCCCAAGACTTCACCCTTTACGTCTCGGCATCTGAACATGCCGTGTCCGGAGTTTTGGTACAAGAAGATGCTTCCCACAAAGAGCATGTGATTTATTACGTCAGCCAGACCTTATCTGGCCCACCTCTACGTTACCCATACGAGGAAAGATTAGCACTAGCTGTAGTCTTTTCCGTACAAAAACTGCGACACTATATTTTGCTTAGTCATACCACGGTTGTCGCCGACTCCAACCCCATGGTCTACCTCCTCACCCGGCGGCTCCTTCAGGGTCGTGTCGCTAAATGGGTCATTATCCTCCAGGAATATGACCTTACTTTCAAGACTCCCAAAAGCACCAAAGCCCTCGCGCTTGCTCACCTCATTACAGATCTCCCATCCTCTTCAACATCACCCGTCATCCAAACGGACCTGATTGACGAGCAGATCTTCGTCATTTCGTCTGACGACCCTTGGTATGGAGACATTTTGACTTACCTTCGTACGCAAAAATTCCGACCACACATTGATCGTGATGGACGTCGTCGCATACGACACCACGCCCCCCGATACCTACTTATTGGGGATGTACTTTATCGACGCGGCGTTGATACTATCTTACGCCGCTGCCTATCCCATAGTGAGGCAGAACAAGTCCTCAATGATTGTCATAGCGGTGCCTGTGGAGGCCATTTCTCCGGCATGGCTACCGCCCAGAAAATCATTCGCGCCGGTTATTTTTGGCCATCATTGTTTACTGATTGCATCACCGCAGTCAAGCATTGCCAGAACTGCCAGCTGTTTGCCCCCAAAGCAAGAACCCCCCCTGCCCCCCTTCATCCAGTCATCACTGTTGGACCATTCTGCAAATGGGCCATAGACTTCCTCGACTGCAATCCCCCGTCAGCCGGCGGTCACAAACACATCATTGTGGCCGTAGATTATTTCACCAAATGGGCAGAAGCCATGCCAACCTATAATTGCAAAGCCGACACTGCGGCACGGTTTTTCTTCAACCATGTTATCGCTCGTTTCGGAGTACCACAACAGCTAGTTTCTGACCACGGCTCTCACTTCGAAGATGCCGTCTGGAAGGAATTATCAACCATGTTGAAGTTTGAACACCATTTCTCTTCCGCTTACTACCCCCAAGGAAACGGCCAAGTCGAAGCGATCAATAAAATCTTGAAGACCATTCTCCAACGTACTGTAGACAATCACAAATCCAATTGGCATCACATGCTTTTCCCGGCACTCTGGGCCTACCGCACATCAACCAAAACCGCCACCGGTTTTACCCCTTTCCATTTAGTTCATGGTGTCGAATCTGTCCTCCCTATTGAGTGCCAGATCCCTGCTCTAACCATCGCCGTTGAGCTCCTACCGGATACTTCCCCGATCGAGCAACGTTTACTGCTCCTAGAGCAAGCCGATGAAGATCGGCGCACCGCCATTCAAAACATGGAAGCTGCTAAACAACGATCGAAACTAAGTTACGACAAACGCGTCCACCCACGAACCTTTTCGGAGGGAGACCTTGTCCTCGCTTACGATCAAGCTCATGATAAAACCGGAAAGGGAAAGTTCGTGTCTATGTGGCAAGGCCCCTACATCATACACACCTGCCTCGGGCAGGGGGCATACATTCTGACCGATTCAGAAGGCAACACCTTACGCAACCCACGCAACGGGTTGTACCTTAAAAGATTTTACCCATAGAAAATCTCATGGACACCATCGTCCATTTTAGTATAGGCATACATTTTTTCCCAAAAAATTTTCAAAAAACCTAAATATTTGTTTTCTCTGCATGACCACAGATGGAGCCTCTTCCACTCTGCCATGTCGGTTTCGCTGATGGTGCAAGCCGTTGGTCTCCCAATCTCGCCTCCGCAGCTTGGGTAATATACTCCCCTTCACATGAGTTAATTCACATTGATGGAGTATGTTTAGGTGCCGCCACCAATAATCAAGCTGAATACGATGCCGTGACCGGTCTCCTGGCCGCTGCTCTCCAGAGTAGCATACGTCACCTCAACGTTTTCTTGGACTCACAGCTCCTAGTTTCCCAGCTCAACAATGATTACCAGGTACGCGATCCGTGTCTTTTCAGAAAATTCCTGCGCACTAAACAAATGGTTAGACAGTTTGAATCCATTACATTCACACATGTCCCAAGACACCTCAATAGTGTAGCAGACCATATGGCCAACAGTGTCCTCGACTGGCACACCAATCACATCATGTCATATCCATAAACAAAAATGCATCCATGTGCAAAACATGTGCCTCCACGGGCATAAAACAAACAAACCAAAATAATGCATCCATGTGCATAACATGTGCCTCCACGGGCATATATAAATCTACAAACACACTGCATCCACGTGCATAACATGTGCCTCCATGGGCATATACAAAAGACAAATGTGCATCCACGTGCATACACGACAATATATCCACAATATATATCCACATATATATACAAATCAAATAGCCAACGTGTCATAAGTGCCCCCAGCACTCAATATACAAAAAATACATCTGTCATACACAAAATGCTTCCCCATATGCTCATGAGCATTTGGGGGCAAGTACAATGTCGTCTACTCATCTGGATCCTCAGGATCCTCGGGCTCCTCCTCCGGCTCCTCCTCCGACTCCACCTCCGCCGGCCCAGCCGGGTCAGGACGACCCCGAACTCGCCGCTCTGCTGGCCCTGCTGGATCATCCCTCAAACGGATCCTCCCCTGAGCCGGCCCTGCCGGAGCATCTCCTCCACCACCCCCGTGCCTCGCCGCAAGCACCGCTGTCCTCAACAGGAGCGACTGCCACTCAGGTGGCGCACCAAGACATCCCTGCAAAACATCCCGATCCAGATCCCTCCAACAATCCTCAGGGAACCTAGCTAGGATCCGGGCAAAGGTACGCCGGACACCATCTATGGCGTCACCATCAGGGCCAACCCCTCGCCCACGATCTGCATATCCTCCACCACGCGGAGGACGTACAGGTACTGGGGGACGAGCGACCACCATCGCCCGCCCCTGCCGAGCCACATAGTCAGGTGGTGGCACTGGACCCACATCTGCACAAAGCAAGTAAACCATTAGACACTATATAACAAAATCATCATAAACCAAACAACATATGATACATCATCAAATAAAACACAAAACATACCGTCCAAGCCCCAGGCCTGTCCTGGGGCACGAGGCATCTCCGCGTCACCTCTGTAATCCATGCCGGCGTAGGGATAGTCCTCGATCACCAGAGGCATCTGCTCCCACTGCTGAAAAAAGTCCTCTGTGAAGTAGCCACGGATACCACCGCCAGCACGGGGCATCATCTGCCCCCACCTCATCATACGAGGCTCGCTCGGTAGACCAGCACGAACGGGTACATGTGGCCGCAAGGTCGGCACCCGCTCGAAGAAAAAACAGCATAAAAAAGAGGCGTAACAAAACTCGCCCCCCTCTCTCACGGCCTTGTCCAGATCTCTCCGGACACCGGCCAAGAACATCTGCGCCCAAGCGTAGTAAGTACCCCGTAGAACGGAGTCCACCATCATCGTCTGCCCCCCAGACATACGATGTGGGGCAGCAGCACCCAAAACCCTCAAAACACAGGCACCAACAGCCCGCATATCCCACTCACGTAGGAACCTCAGACTAATAGAGCTGTTTACCAAAACAGCGTCATCCACACAGAAGGTCTGTAAGAGGTCCTCCATATCCACACCCGGAGGCAACCTCGGAGAAATATCACCCACCTCACCCAAGCGAGGCAAACCGGTCAAAAAATATACATCAGTGAGAGTAATCTCCAACCTCTCACCACCAATAATGAAGGCACCCTCTGCCGGCACCCACCACTGCACGAGCTTGTTCAGGAGTCTCCTCACTGAACGGATAGGAGGTATCTGAGCGAACTTCAAGAGTCCGCTCATGGCTAGGGTCTGTCTCACCCCTCCATCATTCTCAATCCTCAGCATCAGCTCACCATCAATCTCTCTCTCCCGCCACACAGACTGAGGTCTCCGCAACATCCTGCCCAAAAACAGAAGAAATTTTTAGCCCCAGCATAAAAATTTTAGAAAAATCCCATCGCGGCTTTTACACAAAAAGCCGCGATGCCCATCGCGGCTTTCCCACAAAAAGCCGCGATGACCATCGCGGGATTCATGCAAAAACCCGCGATGAACATCGCGAGTTTTGTCCAAACAGTCGCGATGAACATCGCGACTGTCACCCATGAACACGCGATGAACATCGCGGGTTCCGACCTCACAGTCGCGATGAACATCGCGACTGTGATTCTAAAACCCGCGCGGTTCATCGCGGGTTCAGCCCCGAAACCCGCGCGGTTCCACGTTGGAGAGTCAACGTGGAGTTTCGCGGCCTTCGGGGGCCCACCACCAACCAAAAAAGACATAATTGACAAGGTTAAGGCAAATAGAGTTACCTGCAACTCTCTAAATCGAAAACCAACGGTGAAATCTCCCGGAAATCAAGAAAGAGCTCTGACAGCTCTATCAAACTCGCACGTAACAATGACAAGTCATATTGGGCCCCACGTCCTATTTATAGAAATTCCACAAATTTCAAACAACCATTGCGGGGTCATACGAAGTCCATTTCTCAAACCGTTGATACCGTTGGGATCAGCACAGCAAGAACTTCATAGAGATTCCTTCCGTTTCCCGTTTTCACGGGGTCCATTTTTTGACCATTTTTTAGCCTCCCTCGTCACCTCGGTTTGCGTGCCACATCGGCCGTTCTCCGTTTTCGACGTGCCTTATATCGCCGGATTCAGTTTTCCGCGCTCGTGACGATGCTTGAGATCATTTCTCGCTCTCACCTTTAGATTTTCCGGGCATTTTTTCCATGCCCCCTCGTCACCTCGGTTTGCGTGCCACATCGGCCGTTCTCCGTTTCCGATGTGTCATATATAGCCGGATTCAGTTTTCCGCGCTCGTGACGATGCTTGAGATCATTTCTCGCTCTCACCTTTAGATTTTCCGGGCATTTTTTCCACGCCCCCTCGTCACCTCGGTTTGCGTGCCACATCGGCCGTTCTCCGTTTTCGATGTGTCATATATAGCCGGATTCAGTTTTCCGCGCTCGTGACGATGCTTGAGATCATTTCTCGCTCTCACCTTTAGATTTTCTGGGCATTTTTTCCACGCCCCCTCGTCACCTCGGTTTGCGTGCCACATCGGTCGTTCTCCGTTTCCGATGTGTCATATATAGCCGGATTCAGTTTTCCGCGCTCGTAACGATGCTCGAGATCATTTCTCGCTCTCACCTTTAGATTTTCCGGGTGTTTTTTCCACGCCCCCTCGTCACCTCGGTTTGCGTGCCACATCGACCGTTCTCCGTTTTCGACGTGCCTTATATCGCCGGATTCAGTTTTCCGCGCTCGTGACGACGCTCGAGATCATTTCTCGCGCTCACCTCTAGATTTTTCGGGCATTATTGCCTTGTGACCCCTTCGTCACCTCGGTTTGCGCGCCACATCGGCCGTTCTCCGTTTTCAACAATCCTTAGGTCACCGGATTCAGTTTTCCGCACAGATGACGATGCTTGAAACCTTTTCTCGCCCTCATCAATCCATTTTTGTTCGGTATAATTTTATCCCTTTTTCGGGCCGAGCAACCCCTTTTTACGAAAAAGGCACTTAGGGAGTTTCTGTTAAGCTCTTTTCTGACTCCTAAAACAATGAAAAGATCGTCGAGCAATCTTGCTTCCTTTCATGCTCGCTAAACGTATCTGAAAGGGCGTCTACCTGGTATA
Source organism: Larix kaempferi (assembly GCA_027924585.1). Classification (NCBI taxonomy): domain Eukaryota; kingdom Viridiplantae; phylum Streptophyta; class Pinopsida; order Pinales; family Pinaceae; genus Larix; species Larix kaempferi. The sequence continues at coordinate 5,437,520 of BSBM01000606.1, read as the reverse complement.
AGTTTACCCCTTTTCCGGACCTCGTAGACTAATTACGAAAAAGGTATACTCTAGTCACATCGGCTAGAAGAGTACTCCATTCGCATCATTTTATGCTTTTTCGGGCCTTGGAGACTAAACTTACGAAAAAGAAACACCACCAGAGTCCACTTACCGTTTTCAGACTCTCTAAACATGAAAACAACCATGAGCATGAGCCGTCCTGGGCTCGCAAAATCCACAGGACCGTACCATTTTAGAGCACACTTTTATCCCTTCTTGGAACTCATTAAAACTACGAAGAAGGAATTAATGGTGCCTCTTGGCGCCATGACAGATCACATCTACTCATATGGCAGCTTCCCCATTTTGGTCGCCTTTGTTCAGAGTATTCTACAGCATGTCACCCTGATAATCCCTCAACAGCACCTATCAGCTCGTCCTCCCCCCTAGAGTCAATATATACCATTCAGTCAAAGCAATGATCCCCACACCTACAAGTCAGTTCCCTACGCTGCCAGGTCAACCATGTCATCATGCTCTGAACAAAGGAAGTTTGAGTCTACCCATTTTTTGACCCAGTTATTTTCCTTCCCCACAAGTATGTCAGTCCTACCATCAGTACTAGATCACTTCAGTTATACACCTCCTGCTCCTATCAAGGAAACATCATTGCCTTGTTAGTTGCTGGTCTCCCTCTGTCGACGACAACTACATTGATTCCAGAGGATAGACCTAGAGGTCCCTGTGTCTTGGACTCATTACCATTTATGATGAGTGCCTACGAATCATTTCGAGAGGAACCCTCAGTGCCTCTCCGAATGGTTGTTTCTCACATGCTCGACTTCAACACCTTGATCGCATCGTTGAGACTCGCACAGGGTATTGGTCCTTTCAGTTATTAGTCGAAGACCCCGGATACCACCTGACTCCTCCACATTTGAGAGTCTACCTATGGATACAACCAGTTACATTTTTTCTATAGATATCCAGGTTGCGTATGGCGACAATATCTCAGATGGCTCACAGTCATTGAGTCCATACAGATGTTGGACACCTTCAGTTTCAGCCGTTCAACAGTTATTTCAGTGTAGCAGTTATTAAGATCAGCCATGATCATGAGTATATCCCACAATAATGTCCCCTCTGGACCATTATGATGTACCTATATATTTCTTTACGTATTAGATCCATAGATCTGCCATCTTAGACAGCAGATCCATTGCTGTTCTGAGATTTGGCCCCAAAAACAGCCCTAAATTTTCAATTTTCGGGTTCGTTTCTCAGTTTCCGTGCACGGCTTCCGCCTCGCGGTTTTTTTCCAGACAGTCGCGCGGTCCATCGCGACTTTTCTGTGTTTTTCCGCGCGGTCCATCGCGGCCTTTTTCCAGACAGTCGCGCGGTCCATCGCGACTTTTCTGCGTTTTTCCGCGCTGCACGCCGCGGCTTCGCGGCCTATTCCCGCGCTGCCCATCGCGACTGTACGGCTGAAACCCGCGCGGTCCATCGCGACTGTGCGCCCAAAACCCGCGCGGTCCATCGCGACTGTGCGTCCAAAACCCGCGCGGTCCATCGCGACTGTGCGGCCAAAACCCGAGCGGCCCATCGCGGCTGTTCGTCCAAAACCCGCGCGGCTGAATTTTTTCATTCGGCCATCCCGATTTTGAAAAAATATTTTTTACTGTACTTTCTGCCCATAGCACATTTTTTACAGTATTAAATTCTGCATATTTTACAGTTTTGAAAATTTTTTTTACTATTTGAAAGTGCATACCTAGAAATCTTTTTAAAAATTTTCAAGAAAGTGAAAGAAAGACTCATTTTGCATTTTCATCTAGATTCAAATTTTTTCTTGTTTACTTCTTTAGAATCTTGCCCTTAGCAATTTTTCTTGAAACGAAGAAATCCATTTATTTCTTTTAAAAAGGAGTTTATTATTTGCTTTCATAAATCCAAGAAATCCTTTATTTTTTGAGTTATTTTTTGAAAAGCATATTAATTCCTTTTAGTGAAAAAAGTCTTAAATATTTGCTTTGTATTTTCGAAAAGTCCTTTATTTTTTGAAAATTTTCCTTAAAGCATTTAATTTTTTCAAGTTCAGTTTACAACACCTCACGTGCACTCACACGATCACTTAATTGAACTAAGACTTAAAACGTACCCTAATTTGAACACACTCTTAACCCCACTTGGGGAACACTAAAAGAATTCTTGTAGCTAGGTAGTATTGGGGGGATAGGTGTTCCAATAACACCCCTCAGTTCATACATCTGAGACATAGAAGTTGTCCAATTAGGGAGCTAAAATCTCTTAGTACTTTTTGGCGCGGTCACAACCGGTTTGTGGGAAGGCCTCTCCCTTAGGAGGGTTGAAGTCGCGAGGATGGTTCCGGAAGCCTGAGTGGGATACCGAAACCCATTCAGTAACCGAAGGGCTACCATTCGCAGTTCTCGGGATATCCCTGTATTGGGATATTGCGATCAAAGGACCAAACGGCAGATTTACCTTTTCTCGACGCGTCATGAACGGAGTATCCTAGTAGCCTGTCTTTTTAGGATTGATTACCCGGTGTCCCTCCCGGTAGGGGGATATCTAGCCGTTGTCTCAACATTCATATTGTCTGACTTGGATTTCATCACCTTGCAGAGGATATCGTCTGTTTGAGTCACAATACTTTTAGATTAGGTGTTTGCATGATCTTTACCACCTTTTGAGTCTAGTTACACCTATTTTTTCTAGGAGCCGCCTGCATGTTGGTATTCTGACCAGTTGTTGCATTCCTCCACTTATTGTAGCACAGCTGCTAGAATAAGTGCATTTTTTGAGGATTGATTTTTTGGCCTGTGAGCCTTCTTTTTTCACTCCCCTTCTTGCACCCTTGGTTGCATTAGGGTTTTGAGTCTTTTACATACATATCACCACCTGATACTTAAAACAAATTTTTACATAAAAAACATATTCTCACCATTGAGAACTCTAGACGTTCTCGTCGTCTACAGGGCGAACTCCCAGAGTTTAGTCCACTTGGCTCTCCACGTCACGGACGCAGAGCATTATCCCTTGATTCGACACATCGTCAATCAATTAGACGGTCATCCGATTCTGACATACCCCACTTCACCTTTGATTTGGAGGTAGAATCCGAAAACCCCACCGAGTTACCACCAACCACAATTATGTCTGGAACACCAGTTGATCCACTTTATACATTAACCATAGGTCAGACATCCGCAGACCCTTCTGCGGGAGTACCATCAACGGCAACAGCCACCCCCTTGGGTATTCCCAATATGGGTAACACTCCACATTTAGGAATGCCTAGCACAGGACCACCACCTGTCATGGGCATGCCCAACATGGGGGTCATACCCCCTTCGGGTTCCCCAAACCCTATCCCAGGAATCCCTAGTGCGATTCCTAACCCAAGTGTAACTCCTGTTGCACTTGGGAGTGCTATCCCAGGAATCCCTAGTGCGATTCCTAACCCAAGTGTAACTCATGTTGCACTTGGCAGTGCTATACCAGGAATCCCTAGTGTGATTCCTAACCCAAGTTGCACTTGGGAGCGCTAACCCATATCAGGCCACACCTTTTGGAGGGCACATACCCTCCATACCTAGCATACCTATAGGCGCTACTGGACCCCTACACCATACCACAATGGCTAGGCAGGTCCCGGTTCCGGTCACCACATCCGCTAGTCTACCATACATGGCAAGTCTCAACCTGCCAGATTTAGCTAGGCTCACAAATGACCCCATCAGACATGATCCTGCTTGGCCCCATATGCCCACTAAGCTTCCCTCTGACATCCCTAAGTTTGAGGGAAAGGCTGGAGAAGACCCCCAAAATCACATCATGTCCTTCCATTTATGGTGTTCCTCCAACTCCATAGTGGATGACTCAATCCGCCTACGGCTTTTACAACGCACCTTCACTGGCTCCGCAGCCAAATGGTACATCGAGCAACCCCATGGGACGCATTCCACATTTACCTCCCTTGCCTCGACCTTTCTACAATTCTTCCAGCTACCTGTCCGCTACGATGCGGGCGTCGAGATCCTACTGTCTTGCAGACAGAACACGGCCACGCATATCACTGACCATATTCATGATTGGCGTCGGCGCCGAAGCCTATGCAAGATCAAATTAGACGACCGAATCTTTTTAGACTGGTTCCTTAAATCCCTCCTTCCTCTCATTGCGAAGGATGTAGCATCTGAAAGACCCCAGTCTGAGGAGGAGGCCATCCTTAAGGCCCAACCGTTTGATCTCATCTATGCCCAGTCGGGTTACTTATACACGATCATACCGGACGCCCCATGAGGCGACTCTGCACGCGGTGACACACCGGGGGCATCACATGTCACTGATGGCATTATTGGCCAAATTACACCGCAAGCAAAACCTTTCAGTATGGTGAGCACCATGCCCGCCCCAGACCTTTTTAGGGCTACATCGAGTTCCGGAGCGACAACTTCTTATGCTCCAACAAACCAGACCCATCACGTTCATGGACCCTCTTGTCCACAACATTGTTATGGCCAAGCGCCATCAGCATATGTACCTCCTACATACTATGCTCAACCTACGGTACAGACCCCCATGCAGTTCCCACAACAGCCCATGCATTACCCACAACCGGTTGCACCAGCTAACCTCACACCTCCACCAGCTAAGGGGTACCAACAACCCCTACAGGCAACTGGACCACCTCCAGCTCCACCTGCATACTACCCACCGCAACCTGTTCCCGCACCTGCGGCTCCCCAGAATCCCCCCAATGCTCAAGGGCATGTGTACGCACAACAACATCAGCCCCAATACCAAAATAACCAGCGCAACCAAGGTGCGCAACAGAACCGTGGTATAGGTCATAACCACGGTAATAACCAACAACATCAGCAAGGTCCTCCACCTCCCAATCCTCCGCAGAATAACAATGCTGCTCCTCCCAACCGCAATCCGGATCGGAATCCTAAGCAGCCTAGAAATAATAACCTCAGAACAAACCACCCTTGTTCTATCTGCGGAGTCTATGGTCATTACACGCATTCTTGCCCACATTTGGAGCGAGCTCGGCAACTCTGGACCGACGATGCACATCGTCAAGGGCAAGCGGCTCCTCAGCCGCCACCCAACCCTCCACCACCTCAACATCAACCCTTGGTGCTGCAAAACCCCTTTCCAAACCAGGGTGTAGTGAACACTCAGCCGTTAGCCCCCCCTCAGGGCAACGTGCCACCACAGCAGATCACTTATGCAGCCCCTGATCAACCCATGTTCGATTCAGGTACTCACCATTTGTTGATGATGTCGACTGCCGCTGCCAACCTCCAAACCCATCGGAACCAATATGGCTCCACCTCTGAAGCCCCTCCCGCCGACAAAAACACTAACGTTAATCCCACAGATCAAACGTTACGTACACCTCCGGCTCCACTTGATGGCGCTTCCAAAGCACCTCACTTCCCATTTCATCGCATCAACAATAATCCTAATGCTCACGCTGCGCCGAATTACAACATTGTCGACGACTTAGCCCAGTCTCCTGCAGCCATGTCTACTTTAGAAGTTTTGAAAAACTGTCCTTCGCAGCGCAAAACTTTGCTCTCTGCCATTGGCGCCATGGACCCCAATGATTCACAGCTGATCGCATTTGATTCAGACCAGTCTGAACCATGCTTGCCTTCCTCTTTAGCATTCCAAGTTTCCGTTTCTATTCGGAATCTTGTTATCCATCGGTGCATTATCGATGAAGGGGCCTCCACATGCGTCATGTCTACATTCGTTTGGCAGAAGTTGGGATCCCCTACTCTCCAGCAGTCCACCACTGCGTTGCGAGCCTATGACGGTCATTCGGCACAACCCCAGGGTCTCTTACCTAATGTCCCCATCCAGCTCGCGGGCAAAACCGTGCTCATTGACATTGAGGTCATCAATGCACAACTTGACTATAACCTTCTACTTGGCCGTAGTTACATGTATGCCATGCGGGTTGTTGCCTCATCCGTTTATCGTACCATGCAGTTCCCCCATGAGGGACGCGTGGTCAAGGTGGACCAACTCACCTATTACGATCCCAAGGACCCCACTGCACCTGAAAATGTTATCCCCATGGTTGAACAACCTGTTTGCGGTGCAAATACCTCATTCGTTTCCTCAGTCAGACCCGGACTGTACTCTGACGCGCCGATGACTTCTACATTCCAGGCCATACCACCACCGTCATCGGAGACCCATGTCGCTAACCTCTGCACTCTGTCACAACAACCCGGTAACCAACCCTCCTTGTTGCCCAAACCACCATTGGTACCTAGTCACATTGGAGTTACACCCATCCACACAATCCCCTTTCTATTCCCTCCCTCGGGCGTAGTAAGCGCTCCGGTTATGGCTACCCTCAGTCTCCCCGGGTTAACATTGGGATTACCCGTGTGGTATATTTCGCCTCCCGTTTCCCCACCGACACCAAATGTCATCCTGCAACCGGTGCAACCCATTGTCACTTCTACCCAACCACCTCCCGGTATCACGACTCCTTCGTCGTCGACGAATCCCCCTCCATTCGTCAGGCCCACTGGGGGCAGAGGTCCACAACCATACACTGCGGTACCCCCACCCAAGGCAGTTAAACCTCCCCCCGTATTTCGTGCTCCTCCAAAATGCTCGCTGTGTGATGAGTTAGGCCATCCAACCCATCAGTGTCCACAGTTACCTGCATTGCAGGAACACATGCAAATGTTGGATGACGACCCCAACATCCCGGTGGTCAAACTAGATCCAAACCCTATGCCTCGTGATAAATCACTGCGTACCAACCACCCATGTGCGATATGCGGTATTTACGGCCACTACTCCCACAACTGTCCTGACATCCCAGACTATAGAGCAGCTCTCTACGAGATGAACAATTTGGACCTAGAGACGGCACCCCCTACTATCGAGGAGATCTACCCTCCTGCATCATCCTCATCCGGAGAGATTAACACCATCTACATGATCTCTTCGACTACCACTACCTCATCACTCGATTTGACCACTCAAAGCTCCCGCAATGATGAACAGGTTCTCGAGACTCCTACTACCTTTGATTATCCTGGGGAAGACATGCACCATCGTCCATACTTCCTCCTGGAAGAGACTTCATCCACCACCGCTACCCAATCCGCGGTTGAGTCCAAGGATTTCCTTCCTACTAAAATCGACTGGTTAACGGATACCATGGCCGATATTTCTCCCGTCATCCACATTGACATCTCTGACCCACTTGGTGCCCTTCATACCATCACATTAGGAACCTCCCAGAATGAGATCAGAGAATACCAACAACTGTTCCAAGAATTCACTGATGTCTTTACTTGGTCAGATACCGAAATGCCTGGCCTTGACCCCGCCATTTATACGATCTCCACTGGATACCCCTCTGTCCGGTCGGCCCCTTCCATTGATCCCTTTGACACACAGGTTCAACCCTTTCAAATCGACCAGGAAACCACATGTCCACAACATGGGGGCAGGCCCAAAACCTTGCCTACTCATCATCATCGTGATCCTCGTCGGAGATACTGGGGGCATCCACCCCACAAAGGGAATCCCCCATCATCATATCATCACTTCAGTATGCCACCACGACCCACAGCCTCATGGTATAACACCCCGCCAGCAGTTGCTCAATGCCCTATTGATCCCTCTCTGAGACAACATCTGCACCACATTGACACCTATGAGTTAGGGGGCATAATAGATTACCTCGACCCCGGGATAGGGGGCATGATCAATCATTTTGAACCTTCCCCATCATCTCTATCTCAACACCTCAATGAGCCCATCGTTCAAACCAACACATATGTGATCCATAATCACAAACCCCATGCACATAGCATGGGGGCAGGTCATTAACCCTGCTCACTTTTTCATATTCGTGATCTCAACCATTTTTGAGGTCACATGTCACTTGTATATTTCAGTTGATTTGATACACCTAGTATTTTGCCCCCACGGGTCATCATTTCTCCCCACCACTGCATCCTTCGCTTGGTGAGATCACCTTTATTTGTAGCCATTTTTTAACCTAGTTCTTTCCTTTAACCATTCTGGAGTCCTTATGAGCTCTGTCTTTTGCACCATTTGCACTGCCGGATTCATATTTCCGTGCCCATGATGATGCTTGAGATCATTTCTCGCTCTCACCAGGACCAATATCACCATTGTGTCCCGACACCTTGTCGCCCCAGTTTGCGTGCCACATCGGCCGTTCTCCATTTTCGACATGCCTTATATCGCCGGATTCAGTTTTCCGCGCTCGTTATGATGCTCGAGATCATTTCTCGCTCTCACCTTTAGATTTTCGGGGCATTTTTTCCACGCCCCCTCGTCACCTCGGTTAGCGTGCCACATTGGCCGTTCTCCGTTTTCGATGTGTCATATATCGCCGGATCCAGTTTTCCGCGCCGATGACGATGCTTGAGACCTTTCCTCGCCCTCATCAATCCATTTTTGTTCGGTATAATTTTACCCCTTTTTCGGGCCGAGCAACCCCTCTTTACGAAAAAGACACTTAGGGAGTTTCTGTTAAGCTCTTTTCTGACTCCTAAAACAATGAAAAGATCGCCGAGCAATCTTGCTTCCTTTCATGCTCGCTAAACGTATCTGAAAGGGCGTCTACCTGGTATAAGTTTACCCCTTTTCCGGACCTCGTAGACTAATTACGAAAAAGGTATACTCTAGTCACATCGGCTAGAAGAGTTCTCCATCCGCATCATTTTATCCTTTTTCGGGCCTTGGAGACTAAACTACGAAAAAGAACACCAATAGAGTCCACTTACCGCTTTCAGACTCTCTAAACATGAAAGCAACCATGAGCATGCGCCGTCCTGGGCTCACCAAAATCCACAGGACCGTACCATTTCAGAGCACACTTTTATCCCTTCTTGAAGCTCATTAAAACTACGAAGAAGGAATCAATGGTGCCTCTTGGCGCTACAACACATCATGTCTACTCACATAGCAGCTTCCCCATTTTGGTCGCCTTTGTTCAGAGTATTCTGCAGTATGCCACCCTGAAACTCCCTCGACAGCTACCATTAGCTTCACCCCCCCAGAGTCAGCACATACCCTTCAGTCCCTAAAAGATAATCCCCACACCTACAAGTCAGTTCCCTACGCTGCCAAGTCAACCATATCATCATGCTCTGAACAAAGGAAGTTTGAGTCTACCCATTTTTTGACCCAGTTATTTTCCTTCCCCACAAGTATGTCAGTCCTACCATCAGTACTATATCACTTCAGTTATACACCTCCTGCTCCTATCAAGGAAACATCATTGCCTTGTTAGTTGCTGGTCTCCCTCTGTCAACGACAGCTACATTGATTCCAGAGGATAGACCTAGAGGTCCCTGTGTCTTGGACTCATTACCATTTATGATGAGTGCCTACGAATCATTTCGAGAGGAATCCTCAGTGCCTCTCCGAATGGTTGTTTCTCACATGCTCGGCTTCAACACCTTGATCGCATCGTTGAGACTCGCACAGGGTATTGGGCCGTTCAGTTATTAGTCCAAGACCCCGGATACCTCCTGACTCCTCCACATTTGAGAGTCTTCCTATGGATAACACCAGTTACACTTTTTCTATAGAGATCCGGGTTGCGCATGGCGACAATATTCAGATTTACCCCAGTTTCATACTCCCTTGAGTATACAGTTACATTATTTCTCAGAGATGACTCATAGTCATTGACTATATACAGATGTTGGACACCTTCAGTTTCAGCAGTTCAACAGTTATTCCAGTGTATCAGTTATTGAGATCAGTCATGATCATGAGTATATCCCACAATAATGTCCCCTCTGGACCATTATGATGTACCAGTATATTTCTTTACGTATTAGATCCCCCTTCTTGGGACTAATTGTTTTGTATATGTCTTGATACGAGCATGGGAATGCCCGCCTCGTCCTTTATCAGAGATTATACCTCATCCATATTGAGGTCATGTAATATTTTTTGTTTTTCCAGCTTCCAAGGGCCGTGGCTCCAGTCTCCAAACGGTCTCTTCTCTCTCCTAAAACCCCAGAAAAAGACAAATGAACTATGATGTCTATCGGCCATATGATGAGCTCCTGCCCTCACACATCAGGGGGCAATCTGTTAACACCCAAAAAGTGCTCACTAGCTCATTTTCCTATTCACATGACCCATTTGTCCACTTTTCCACCATCTGAGCCTCTGAAACCAACAAAAGGTCACCAAAAGACCTTAGTACACCCCTTTTTCCATTAAAAAAGATTATTTTTCCAAGAAAATCATAAAAAACCCTCAAAAAGGGTCCAAATTCCCAAAAATATTAAAAAGGGAATTAAAATATTATTTTTATTCAAAAAAGGAAAAAGGAGGGAAAAGTACCTAAACCATGTTGGTCAATACCATTTGGTTTCCACAAAACCACAAATGGTATTCCCCACCACCAAAACCTATAAAAAGGTGGTAGGGGCTCCTCATTTCACATCCTTCCATTATCTCATCCTTATGCTGCTGAAATCTCCCCTGAGCACTTTTAGCCATTGAAGCAACCTTGGAGAAAGAGACCTATTGGAGTTTGGAGCTACTCATCTTGGGAGTTGCTCAACATCAACCTTCACCATTGAAGGTAATATCGCAAGCACTTGCTTGCCCCCCACTTTTCAATACAAAAAATTATTTCTTATGTTTCTTGTTCTTGATTTTGAAATGTTTACATTATTTGCTTAGATTCTTGTTTAGATCCATGAAAAGTATTGTTTATTTAGTTTATTGTTTTTATTTCTATTGAAACTGCTGCTACTAGTTAGCAGGTGCCCATAGCACTAAGCCTGGTTGCAAAACCGGGCCAACAATCGTCATCACACGATCATCAGCATCGTCATCAGCATCACGATCATCAGCATCATCATCACACGATCATCAGCATCATCATCACATGATCATTAGCATCGTCATCACATGATCATCAGCATCTTCATCACACGATCATTAGCATCGTCATCACACGATCATCAGCATCGTCATCAACATCACGATCATCAGCATCGTCATCACACGATCATCAACATCGTCATCACACGATCATCAGCATCGTCATCACACGATCAGCAGCATCGTCATCTAGATCATCACGATCAGCAGCATCATCATCTAGATCATCACGATCAACAGCATCGTCATCTAGATCATCACGATCAACAACATCGTCATCTAGATCATCACGATCAACAACATCATCAATACAAGTATAAATATCATTAATACAAGTATCCTCATCAATACAAGTATACACATCATCAATACAAGTATCCTCATCAATACAAGTATACACATCATCAATACAAGTATCCTCATCAATACAAGTATACACATCATCAATACAAGTATCCTCATCAATACAAGTATACATATCATCAATACAAGTATCCTCATCAATACAAGTATACACAATAGCAGCATACCCTGCAACACACAAGATCCAATTACGGGATGATCAATCCCTCTCACTTTAGGACATAGGTCCAAGGATGATACAATCTTGATCCGCTTACGGGATGACCAGTCCCTCTTGGTTTAAGACAACTCTCATGTCTATGGATGATGCAATCCAGATCAACTTACAGGATGATCAATCCTTATCACTTTAAGACACCTCACCATGTCTAGGGACGAGGCAATCCCAATCTATTTACAGGATGATTAGTCTTTATCACTTTAAGACATCTCACCATGTCTAGGGACGAGGAAATCCCAATCTATTTACAGCATGATTAGTCCTTATCACTTTAAGACATCTCACCATGTCTAGGGACGAGGCAATCCCAATCTATTTACAGGATGATTAGTCCTTATCACTTTAATACATCTCACCATGTCTAGGGATGAGGCAATCCCAATCTATTTACAGGATGATTAGTCCTTATCACTTTAAGACATCTCACCATGTCTAGGGATGAGGCAATCCCAATCTATTTACAGGATGATTAGTCCACTCAATCTCATTTAGGACTATCCTTCCTTTCAAATTACTGGATTTACTGTCCAAGGATGATTTAATCCATTCAATTCATTTAGGACTATCCTTCCTTTCGGAATTACTGGATGTACTGTCCAAGGATGATTTAATCCACTCAATTCATTTAGGACTATCCTTCCTTTCGGAATTACTGGATTTACTGTCCAAGGATTATTTAATCCACTCAATTCATTTAGGACTATCCTTCCTTTCGGAATTACTGGATTTACTGTCCAAGGATGATTTAATCCACTCAATTCATTTAGGACTATCCTTCCTTTCGGAATTACTGGATTTACTGTCCAAGGATGATTTAATCCACAACCGTACATTTAGGACCACGTCCAAGGATGACTCAATCCTCAACCGTACATTTAGGACCACGTCCAAGGATGACTCAATCCTCAACCGTACATTTAGGACCACGTCCAAGGATGACTCAATCCTCAACCGTACATTTAGGACCATGTCCAAGGATGACTTAATCCTCAACCGTACATTTAGGACCATGTCCAAGGATGACTTAATCCTCCACCGTACATTTAGGACCACGTCCAAGGATGACTTAATCCTCCACCGTACATTTAGGACCACGTCCAAGGATGACTTAATCCTCAACCGTACATTTAGGACCACGTCCAAGGATGACTTAATCCTCCACCGTACATTTAGGACCACGTCCAAGGATGACTTAATCCTCCACCGTACATTTAGGACCACGTCCAAGGATGACTTAATCCTCCACCGTACATTTAGGACCACGTCCAAGGATGACTTAATCCTCAACCGTACATTTAGGACCACGTCCAAGGATGACTTAATCCTCCACCGTACATTTAGGACTACGTCCAAGGATGACTTAATCCTCCACCATACATTTAGGATCACGTCCAAGGATGACTTAATCCTCAACCGTACATTTAGGACCATGTCCAAGGATGACTTAATCCTCCACCGTACATTTAGGACCACGTCCAAGGATGACTTAATCCTCAACCGTCCACCAAGGACTTCATTCTCAAAGACATACGTCTACGGCTCTTCTTTCGGACTGAAGTCCAGGGATGATCCAATCCCCTCACATGTTCACCAAGAACTTCATTCACGAAGACATACGTCTACAGCTCTTCTTTTAGACTGAAGTCTAGGGATGATCCAATCCCCTCACATGTTCACCAAGAACTTCATTCACGAAGACATACGTCTACGGCTCTTCTTTCGGACTGAAGTCCAGGGGTGATCCAATTCCCTCACATGTTCACCAAGAACTTCATTCTCGAAGACATACGTCTACGGCTCTTCTTTCGGACTAAAGTCCAGGGATGATCCAATCCCCTCATGTCCACCAAGGACTTCATTTTCGAAGACATACATCTACGGCTCTCTTTAGAACAAGTGTTCAAGGATGATACAATCCCTCTTCTTTCTCGGAGACACTTGTCTACGGCTCACTTTAGAACTTGTGTTCAAGGATGATGCAATCCTCACATGTATTCTCATCAATTACTATCGATCCCGGGAACCCATACAGAACCTGATTCACACTTCTTCTTTAATTACACCATTAAGAGAATGGTCTTATCTAGCCACTTGGAGCAAACATCTCATCATGATTCTCTTCTTCTTTCTAAGAGAATCTTCTAGCCACAAGCCTTCTATAGTGTGTTTGATTTGAAAATCTTTGTTTTTGTTTAACATCCATCGCTTGTTCAGTGTTCATCATTCATCATGATCTTTCCTACAAATCAAAATTAAGTACATGATTAGTAATACTTCATAATCATCAAATCATATTGACATGATAACCTATTATGCATACAGATATCATTTGCATAGTTATGCAACTATTTTGACCAATACTTTGGCACAACACTTTCCCATATCCTGTATGCATACAGTGGCTATCTAGATGCCTTCCATCTCTACCAGAACATACTATCGAGAGTGTGCACAGCTCTCAGCATGTCAGCAAAGAGGTTTCATTCTAGACAAGCAACAATGGAATGTTTGTCCAACTTACCAATCATATGCATATTAGTAGTATACTGTTCAATGCTCTATGAATGTTTACACTCAGCATGATATATTCTAGGAATACAAATATGCATACAAGCAATATCATTTACTATTTCAAATAACAACTCAAATACTTATCTTTTATGTTTGTGTGGTTTCCTCCCGCTTGATCTTCTATATGTTTTTTGAACTTGTATTCATTCTGTACCACTGTGCATGCTCAAGTGTGCACTAGTGTCATCCTCATGATCTCATACACAAACATACGTTCATTAGTATATTCTCCAAACATTCTAATTCTAAATAATCTTGAATATGTATAGTCATGATCATTAGTATTCAAGGTTTCAAGGAAGTCTTCTTTTACTCATGCATATTCTTGTTTGATCATAGTACTCTTCTGGTTAATTAAATCATCAAGACAAGAGACATAATATGCATAAACCCTTGATTACTAACTTTATGAATAAGCATAACCAATCATACCAAGTATACTTATATAAGGGATCCTAACAGAAGGTAATATTCTAACTTGACATAAGAAAACATATCTGGATTAGTTATGTACAACATACCTAAACAATCTCTTCAATGATTTAGAGATCCTGAGCTAGAACCTGCATGTCTCATAGGTTAAGCATAATATAACAAAGTCATACATACCTCGTAAGTAGAACAAATATTATGGATGAGTCTTTGTCTTCATGTTGTCATGGTTATGGAACTTGATTTGTCTTTTGTGATGTACCTGTATCTTGTTAGCAGACAACATCAACCTCACACAACACCATAATGCATTAGTACAATCATATAGCCCTAATCAATGAATGTCTTCGATCATTCACATGCATTCATACTGTTACTAGGGTGATAAGACAATTCTAACAATAATCAAGATTGTACTAATAAATAATATGAAGACAAACACATTATGAACTTAATCAAGAATCATATTTCAAGACATACCTGAACCTCCTTAAGTCATACCTGTCGAGACTTCTTGTAGTCTTCTTATGTAAGGCCTTAGCCTCAACTCCCCCTGAAACTTGATTTGGAGCATGATTAGGGCTTGCTAGAGAAACCCTAAAAATTCAATCTTTGACTTTCATGCTTCTGAATGGATGGAAGGATGTGTCTTGCTGAGCTGATCAAACTAGCATACTTCACTTTTGAAATCTCCAAAATTTGACCCCTCAAAATTGCCTTCGAAACTTCTGGATCTTCTAGACAGGAACCCGAACTAGGGTTTGATGAAGCCCACCCTTCTATCCAATCAAAAGGTTATATCCAAGGCTCTAAACTCTTATTTTTCTGAGGAGCTTCCAGCCATGGTTACAGACTTCAAAAATTCCAACTTTTGCTGAAACCCTAATTTTCCATCTTTCTGATCAAAATCCCGAACTAGGGTTTGATCAAGCCCGGTCTTCTACCCAACCAAAAAATTCGATCTTGGTCTCTAAATTTTGATTTTCCTGAGTAGCATTCAGCCGTGGACTCCGATTCCAAAAATTCTAACTTTCTCTGAAACCCTAAATTCCGGAAGCCATGAATAAAGGTGCTCCAAAAATAATTATGTTTTGACAGAAATATGCACCTGATTGTTTCTGCTATAACTCTGAAATTTTTGCTCCACAGGGTCTGAAAACTTTTTCTGCAGTACCCTGACCTATCATCTTTCCATCCTGACAGGTCTGACCTCAATTGGATTTTCTGAGAGAGAGTTATGCCAAGTGTCGCAACGTGACCTGTTTATGGGATAAAACCGGAGAGAAAACTTGTACGGTGTGCCACGTGTCACTAGTTCACCTTCAACCTCTGAAAACGTTTCCTGAGATAGTACAGTCTGTGTACTACCTATCACTTTTTACGAAATTTCATTTGGAGCTTCCTAGCCCAAATTATACCAAGTGTCGCAACGTGACCTGTTTATGGGATAAAACAGGAGAGCGAACTTGTACAAAGTGCCACATGTCATTGGTTCACCTTCGGCCTCTGAAAACGTTTTCTGAGATATTAAAGTCTGTTTACTACCTGTCACTTTTTACGAAATTTCATTTGGAGCTTCCTATCCCAAGTTATGACCTTTTTTCCAAGGTCACCTGATTTTGACTGAGATCTGGAAGAGGCAGAAACCCTAACTTGTACTGATCATAACTTACAAAGTACAATGAATCGGAGGATGTCCTTTGGACAAAAGGTACCTGGGGATGTTATATTCGACCTGTAAACTTTTCATACCCTGAACCTTCTCCAAAATGGATTTATAGCGAAAGTTCCACGATGACTGGTTTTTGCTATGTAAAACCCTAACCTTCAAATTGTCGTAAGTAAAGCAAGTGTCGTAAGTGCCATACCTTGTCTTCCTTCAGGTTAGCTCTGATACCATGTTAAGATTTAATATGCTAAGACAGAAAATAGCAGCATTACATTCCATTTCACAATAATAGCATATACAGGATCACTGAAGAAACAACAAGCATAGCATAAACACAAGAGACAGAGATTTATCCTGGGAAACCCTCATGGGGTAGAAAACCCAGCAAAGCTTCCTCAATATAGATGACCAGCAATATACAAAGATGAAACCTTGAGACATGATCTCCTCCTCCATAATAGCAGACCTCTCCTCCACAAGTGCGCTATCCTCAAGTGTGTGAGTGTGTCAAATGAGGAACACACCTCCTCTATTTATACACTACTCTGACATATCTTTTACACAAGTACACGTAGGCTCGTATTTAACCAATGGGTTAAATACCCCACTACAACTGACTGGGCCGACCCCTCTAGGGTGGTCTAATAACTCTTTGACCCACATGACACATACAGGGCTGACCCCCACTAGGGAAGTCTAATAACCCGAGTTACCACATTCCGACGGAGGAATAAACATCTCCGGATATACAATAAGATCTTTACGGAGGAATGAAACATCTCCGGAATAATAAAGTACAAATATAATATTCTTTGAAGTTACAATATCTCAACACATTTCAGTCGGTCTCTGCTTTATTTATTTTAACTCAGTTATACACTGGGATTCAGATTTGGGTTTCTTAAACTCTATTATAAGCGCAGCTTTAATATCTGCGAGATTTCTAGGCTGTGTCTGAGAGTACTTCATAAACCAATGTAAAGCTCTGTATCTGAAGGTGGTGATGAGCTGCGCTCTCTTCACAGCATCATCATGGATTTTTCTTACACTCCATATGGCTTCGCAACGAAACCAATGCTAGTCAGGGTCTTCTAGACCTGTTCCTTTGAATATGGGTAGCTTCATATCAATGCTTTCCATTGTCATATTAGGTAGTGTAGTATTCTGAGGAGCACTCTGAGTATTACCGGGAGTAGTGCGTGGCTGTTGTGTGGGGCTCTGCGCAGTGAAAATAAATGGAGATATCGAGGTAGACGTACTGGGCTGAGTATTCTGCGGGGTGGTCTGTGAAACGGGTGGGCTCTGAGGTAAGGGTGGTGTGGTCTCTGCAACCGACGGGTTCTGGGGGGTGAACGGTGGTACAGCCTCGTTGTTAAGGTCACAAGGAATCTCAGTATCTATATGGAGTCCAGTGTCTCCAATATTCTTATTGAACTTATATCTCTTCCCACTTCTAAGACTATGGGTGTCTTCGTCAGAATCACTATATATGATGTTTACCATTACAGATTTGAAACTATTAGTGCATTCTTAAAACACCTCTCTCAGCTAACAACATTTTAATATATAGACTGAGATTGTTTAGGTACTTACCTTAGAATCCTTCGAAAAAGTATGCTTTTGCCTAGCTATAGGATTTCAATGTGTCTACAGCAAATTCTGTTACGAATCCTTCTAGCATATGATCAACCCAAAAACCAACTGCGCGTGTCAATGGACTGTCTATTGCTTTGAGCCGTGTTATGAGATCTGGAGTCCACTCTGTAGGAACTGAGAGTCTCAAGATCCATTGGTACAGCTCGTATGGAAATGATGCCCAGAAAATCTCGTGGATATCTTTCCACAGATATCTACTCAACCACTATTCGTCAGATAGATGCAGATGTCTATTCTCTTTCCTCGTGAAGTCTCTTTCGGTCTTGTCACACCAAGCTTGGATTTCTGTCTTTTCAGGGTGCCAATTGTTGGAGCCTTCTGGGAACTGACATTCTTTATCACACATCATGACTGTAACTCATCACAGATTCTAGCATGGCAATGGAACCATTTGTTGGCTCTACTTCATATGCTAACCTAGAGGGTTTAAGCTAGACCTAGATTCTTCACAGTCTCCCCTTGACCAACAAAACCCCTTCGCACCGGCCCTTTCGGCAACAACCCACAAGCAGGTTGAAGTCTCACCCGAGGTGTATCTATGGGGTACTGCAGAATCAGGTTTCCACAATATGTGATGAGTTATTTCATGTGACTTACTGCGCAGCGTGGGATGAGGAATATGCACTGCGAGATAGGACTGAGCGATGCAAAACTAGATATGTGTTGCGGGCAAACTACGCGGTGATCAACCACACCGCGGTCTGCACTTCTAGGTCCACCTACTGCGAGGCTTCTAGTGTGATTGCGACCAATGTGATTCGACTCAGACCTGAAATACTTAAAGTAACTAGTGTGCTGAAGATATTATCACTGACTCATTCATTCATTCATCTGCTTAGACTGTTCATTGTTCAAATATGTGCCAAGGGGCAATCTACTACCATAACTCCTTCCTACTACGTAATAAGGAAGTACTTAAGCTATATCACAACACTTAGACAAATAACTGATTCACTGCTTTTAGAAGCAAAGCTAAATATTCACCTTTCATCTATTCATGCAGAACTTAACATATCATCTCCATACTCTCCCGATGGCAAATGCATATAATAATTCTCTCATAACAGTATGCAAGGAAATATTCAAACATTCATTTACAAAAAACACATAATTGCAGTCATACACAAAACACATCATACTACACGGTATTTAACGTGGCTCAGTCCCCTGGGTGGGAAGCTACGTCCACAAGAACGGTTGTAGATATATATCTTTAATGGGGATGGGGACAACCATTCTTATTCTATGCACTCAGCTACAGACTCTCTTCTCTCAGAGATAGGTCTCTGCGCACTCAGCTGCAGAGCCTTTACAATATTCTCGACTCAGAGAGATTTCACAATACAAAATTGAAGCCTAATATTCTCTAAGAGTTAACCTTCGTCACAAAATCTCTAGCCCCATCCCATACAAAAATGCCTTCTTCAAAATAGATCATGCCCATAGGTCATGTCTTTAAAATATTCAAGGCTAAAAACAAACCCTTAGGGTTTACAAAACTGCGTCGGTTTCCCTAAACCGGCTTGCTGGCCTCTGGCAGCATATGCTTCATCGTGGCGATTCACCATGCCTTCATCCTATTGCTATCGGCCTTCCTAACGCGCACACGCCAACAGGTCGCTTTCACTGAGTCGTTCATCCTCTAACGGTCTCATCCACTAGACACACCAAGATGTCGCTTTCCCTGAGCTGTTCTTCTCCTAAAAAACTCATGCACTGGCCACCTTCCTGATTTGCTCGTGCCCGCTGCTCGGCACTCCTGGAGCATCTTTCCAAAATTAGACCACTACTGGTCTAACCGGTACCTGTGCCATTCCTTCTCCCAGCACTCCGCTTTGTTGGCTCCATGTGGCCTGATCACTTCGCAGCATTGTCAAAACTTGGTTGCTGTGCCCAATTTCGCAACATCCTCAGCACTTACACAAAATTTGTATCTCTTTCTGAACTGCGCTCAGCTCAGCTTTTTCTGCTATAAAAAATGTTATCAAAATTTGCCCCAACTTGGGCCAGGCCCAACATACCCTTAACCCCCCATCTCTCTCTCTCTCTCTCTCTCTCTCTCTCTCTCTCTCCAACACCCCCACTCCTCACCTATACCCCCCTTTCTCACTAATAACCCTACTTCTCCCCAAACCCACCATCTCTCTCTCTCTCTCTCTCTCTCTCTCTCTCTCTCTCTCTCTCTCTCTCTAACCCCAACACCCGCACTCCTCACCTATATCCCCCTTTCTCTCTATTCGCCCTACTTCTCCCCAAACCCAAACCCCCCCCCCCTCTCTCTCCCTCCATCTCTCTCTCTCTCTCTCAACCCAACACCCCCTCTTCTCACCTATATCCCCCTTTCTCTCTAATTTCCCTACTTCTGCCCAAACCCCAAACCCCCACTCTCTCTCCCCCCTCCTCACTCCTCTCTTTCTCTATCTCCCTTCTTCCCCCTAACCCTTACTAATTCCTTTAGTCCCATTCTATATACCTAGCCATCCAAGTCAAAATACATCCATCCTATATACCTAGCCACCCAAATCTAAGTAAAAGATGTTCATAACCATCCAATTCTTTTCAATATTATCATCACCAAGACAAGTCTAATGCACCAAGTACCCAAATGCAACGCATCCAAAAAACATTTATTCCCAATGAAATTCAAGCGTTTTTAGCATTACAAATTGTGTATGCTTTTCGTAATGCTAAAACGAGTACATGCTTTAATGTGGCGAGCCTAAAATTTGAATTCAAACAAAATGTGTAAATGTTTCTTACCACTATGCTTGATCCTCCACATGTGCTGGTGTGGCACCTTATGCCTATCTATCTACTTTGGATTTTGCTTTCGATTTACCATGCATGTGCCATGTAATGTGGTAAACCATGGCTAATTGAACATTCCATCCATTTTTTCAGTATGCCAGTGTTTAACCATTGGTTATAGTATTCTACACACCATCATTCATTATGGAATTTTAGACCCAGATAACATTTTTTCTATAGATTCCAAATATATATATATATATATATATTCTTGTTTTTCGTGTTTCGTGACTCCTTAACTCAAAAAACACAATGTTTGTGTTTCGTCCATAAATTTTTCATTTCTCAAGCATTTTGAAAAAAAAATGTATGTTGCACTACTGGACACCGACCTCTACATGCTATAAAAAAATTGTTTCGTTATCATTGCATTAAGACTTTCAAATGCTGCACCCACACTTGGCATACTGTTCTAGAGTTTTGATCACTTAGATAATTAACAAAAATTAAAAAATGTTAATTTTTTGGAAAAATAACACCGCACTAGTACTAGTTGTTCTCTATATGTCTACCAGTTTTTGTAAGTTGATTCCATCATTTAGGCACTCAAAGGTTGCACCCACAAAAACATATACCTTATTATTTGTCCCCCAAAAAAGTGCTCATTAAAAAGATCAAACTTTAAATAATTAAGAACATTTTCAATGGGAAAAATTTATATATTCGGAAACGTCATTCAATTTCCTACATTTCATCTTTTTTACTCAGAGCAAAATCCATTGTGCATGTATCTCAAAATATCTATGTAAGTTGGCACATGCCTATTTTTTCAATTTCCTATTGCATATAACGTGTCAAAAAAGACCCTCATTAGCTTGCACACACCCACATAGTCACACTCAGTATAATAATAAAAAATTGGAATATGATATGAGAGAGATATCAAAGAGTTAAATATCAACATGAATTCTATATGCCCATAAAGTAGAGATGTGTATACATTGAAGGACAAGATGCTCTGCCATGTGGGTAAAACGTAAATCAACCAATAGATGACGATCAAACTTTATTTTTCCACCAATATCTTTTGGTATTGAATCAATCAATTACATGGAAGAGAATAATTTATCTTCCTTTAAAATAAAGACAAAATTAAATTAAAATATAACAATATGGATTACAATTATTTATCCATAAAATTTCTACAATTTCTTCGAAGTATAAAAATCCTTACTGCATAGATTACAAAAACATAAAACCTATATTCCAATTATAGTGACTAGTTCAATTACAAATAAGAAGTTAGTTCTTTCTTATGCTTAATCTCTCTCTCTATATATATCAATGAGGATTGCATTTTTGATATAAATGAATAAAATATTTTTTTTCTTAGAAAAAAAAAATATATATATATATATATATTCTTTGCAATTTATTTTTCATATCATTCAATAAAATTAATTTAAATAATTTAGTCTTATTTGTTAATTAAAATCATAGCTTTTTTAATGATAAAACTTTATGAAATTAATATAATAAAATAGACAAACAAATCAACAATTTGACATGCAATTAAATTACAAATTTTCTATTAAATTATTTATTTATTTCAAATCATTTAAATATATAGAAATATTGTAATGTATATATTTATGTGTATGATTGAAATTATATATATATATATATATATATATATATATATATATTCTTTGCAATTTAATTTTTATATTATTTAATAAAATTAATTTAAATAATTTTTACTTATTAATTAAAATCATAAGTTTTTTTAATGATAAAGTTTTATAAAATTAATATAATAAAATAGACAAACAAATCAGCAATTTGATATACAATTAATTTAAAAACTTTTTATTAAATAATTTTTCTTATTCCAAATCATTCAAATATATAGAAATGTTGTATTGTATATATTTATGTATATGATTGAAAAAATTATTACTCTTAAAATAGAAGTCAAATTTCTAGCTATTGTTTCCATACAAATGAAATGGATAAATATGACAGCAAATAAAGTGCTCTGAAAGGGCAAATAAACTCGCCTTTCACATTAAATTTATACCAAATGAAACGGAGACAACTACAACGTAATCCCGGAGCTCCATTTCAAACCCAAGTCTCACCAATTGGATCTTCCTTGTAAACCTTTTAGTCTCTTACATCCATCGAAATCAAACCTTTCCAACGAGGTCAAGTCTTCAGCACCTACAAGTTCTTCTAAAGAAAAGCATGAGCTAACATTTATTGTTCGAAGCTTTGGGAGATGGGCCACCCCCCTTATGCTCCTCAGATTCTGACACCCAGATGTATGAAGCTCCTCCAAAGATACCAATGTTTCAAGACTTGGCAACTGCTCCACTTCTTCGCAATCAACAAGCTTCAACATTTGTATTTTTGAAAGAGGACTTGACCATTCTATTTTCCTCAATATCTTACAATACATCAAATTCAGTGTAGTGAGTGCATCCGGCAGTGTTCGAACCTCACGTAACCGCGAACAACAATATATTGTTAAGTTGGTCAGCTGATTCAACCGTCCAAGGGAATCCGGCAAAGATGCCAAGCAAATGCAGCCCTCCAAGTGCAAATGCTTCAACTTCTTTAGCTCTCCAATGTCACTTGGCAATTCTCTTAAGTTATAGAGATACTGTAGATGTAATACTTCCAGGGACTCTTGGCATGCAAGTTGGGAAGGCAATACCTCGATACTGCTACAAAAAGAAAGATGCAAAGTGCTCGAGCGTGCAGATGGTTCCAAGGGTTATGCTCGTTAAAATAGTGCAACCTTCTAAATGAAGATATTTAAGTCTGGTCAGATTCCGAAGGGTTATGCTCTTTAATTTATAGCAACCCCTTAATTCAAGATGTTGAAGTCTGGTTAGGTTCCCGAAGGAATCTGGAAGGATCTCTAGATGGGACGTTGATAGCTGGATGTGTTCCAAGTTTGTTAGATTCCTAAACCAATGCGGCAGAGATGTTATTGCAGAATCCTCAACGATTAATTCCCGCAACTGTAACGGTGCCTACAAAAGTGTTCACACGTCACAATTATTATAAGGATAAATATGCAAAAGTGCCCATTATTACAAAAATATCACATATTTACCTTATCTAAAAATAGACACCACGCCAAACCATAAATATATTAAACATAGAAACCATACTTCCATAATTATATTAAACATAGACACCATTTTGAAAGGATTGTCTTAATTTTAGTTAGAAGGATACATATTCATGTTACACTCGAAGATGAAAAGCTTAAAAAAATCAAATTTTATTTGACAATAAAAATATAATTTTATATTTAATAAAAAATGTGCCAAGTAAAATATTATATTTTCAATCAAATAGATGTCACTAAATAAATCAATAAATCCATGATTATCACATTTACAAGAAATATTGTTTCAATACAATTTTTTAAATTGTATTAATTCTTTTCAAAATGAATAGTATATTCTATCTCCAAAACAAACACATTGAAAAAAAATAGAAAAAAATAATTGGAGGGGAGATACACATCTACCTTGAATCCTTGCTTAGAAATCATTGGTGTCCAACTCATGAATCCTTGCTTAGAAATCATTGGTGTCCAACTCATGAATCCCGTCTTGTAAATAGTTGATGCCCAACTTAGGAATCTAGTGTAGCTTAACCCAATCTAGTTTTCTTTTCTTTTCTTCATAACTAATCAATACCAATTCAAAAACTCATTCTTTGCAACCCTTTGTCTAGTGGAACTTATAGTGAAAATCCCAAGTCTTTGAAACCTTGTCTTGAAACCCATGCATCCATTTATCTAGGATTCTTACGTCAAATTAAATGGAAGTTTGGATATGGGTTTCTAATATCTAGACTTGAACCTTTATAATATTATATAAATGCTTAGATATTTGGATGGTCGAACCTCGTCCCAGACTCTGCAACTTGATATTTTATTCAAAATCTCGTTTTTTATTACACACAGCTCCCTCTAAGGTCCCTTTCTGCACTCTCGACTCTACTCACACATTCCTTATGAGGCAAAGATATTCATACTTATATAAGATTTACCCATTTTTTTATTTTTTATTTTTTAATTTACGATATTTGTATTTATTGTTCTTTTGGGATGATTTAGTGTTGCATAAATGTATTAATAGAAGTGGGGCAAGACTTCTTATTAACATTAGTGGACAACATGGGCTATTCCCTATAAGAAATGCTTGTTGGGAAAAGGTGGAGAGTAATTGAAGAACAACCAGTTCGTTAAATGAATGTGTGTATCGTAAGTCATGAAAATCTATCTTGGTTGGTTGATAAAGAAAATTATGGTGCAATGTAGCCATTATTTTCTTGTAATGGCAGATGAGACAGACATTAATCTTAACGTGTGAGCATAGCATTGAGTCTTGATAGGATAGGTCGCCTCGAGGAATTTCCTCGAAGTGATATGACACCCTTCATCAACACATTATATATATTCAGAAATTAATAGAGTAAAAATAACCCGTTCAAAGGTATGATCAATAGAATGTAACTCAAGTAAATAAAAATACAACTGAAGAAGAGTTTTATTCCGAGTAACAAAATAACAGGCATCCAAATGAATCACTTTCAAACCTAAAGACTGCATGCTTGATCCTCTTCATGGGCATGCTATTTATACAAAGAATTGGCATTGGTTGTAGGTACAACCGTTGAACCGACCGGGATTTGGGACTACAACTAAAACTGTTCCATGCACAAAACTGTCATGAAGATCATGAATTAAGCAATTTGATGTGAAGAAAAGGAAACCCATTTGTACCATGTGTCACTATGATATGCTTAGCAATGGAGACTCATAAATTCAGATGCAACACTGAGTAAAATAAATTAAGCTCGCTCGATCTCTAACCTATCAATTTTATCATTTTATTATTAAAGAAATCAACAAAAAATAAATCTCAAAACTTGTTGAGATTAGATATGAGAATTTTGGAAAATAAGTTCGCAACATTTATTTAATAGTTTTATTTTTTATTTTTTCAAGGGGCAGACTTGGGAACAAAGATGGCCAATGGCCATCGTCCATCCTGCCGACATTGTTGTAGTACATTTCATGACACATTTTATGTCAGTAGCACACCAGGAATTGAATAGTGAATAAAAAATATTTGACTAGTAGTTTGAAACTTAACACTCCTTATGTAATTTTAATATAATTATTGCACTTTCTCACAAAATGTCAAAATTAAAAATTATAATTTTTTTTTACATGCAATTTTTTTATAACACTTCTGGGACGTGCTAGGACCCCTTTGGCATGCTCTGACATGTTCAATTTTGAACCTTGGACACCAGGGATGATTTTAAGAACCCCCCCCCAAAATTTATAGGTATAAAAAATGGGCGAATCTCCCCGATATATAGGAAAACTTGAAGGCAATTTTATCAATAATATAATATGTATATATAATTTTTTTGGTGAATCTTACATTTCATTATAAAATGCTATAAAATATTGGTGAATCTTTCACTAAATTATAAGATATTGTAAAATATTGGCGAATATTTCACTTATATAAAAAATTGTAAAAATTTGGTGAATCTTTCACTGATTTATAAAATATGGTAAAAAATTGGTGAATATTTTGCCAATATGACTCAAGCTTTTGATTATGTAGATTACTAAGGTAGTGCAACAGAAGAACATACATCGAAGCTCAACTCTGGACTCTCTCGACTCCTAGACTCTTGAATGAACAAGTGTATGAATGAGAAGATGATGGATTTATTTATACATTTCACAAGCAGTATTTGATCACTCACAACTAGAACGTGTCGACGAAACATGACTACACTAACTAGATTTAGGGAAAGTAGGGACTCTACTTGTTATCTTGTCCCTTAATGGTCTAATGGACATGTGGGGTCATGAATCTTGGCAGGCCAACAAACTGATAGAATTTAGTGAATATCCTAGTAGCGGGCCACATCCTTTATATAGAGATATAGTTCTTGGACCAATTCCAAGCTTCCAACCAATCTCACCAAAATTTCTTCTCTTTGGTGTCGAATGGTAGGAGAGTTGCATATTTGTCAGTGAATACTTAAAATGGCTCAATCCACACAAATTTTCCTTGGTAAGTGATAACTTCGCCCATCATTGTTTTAAAACGCACCAACACTATAAAATTTTCCATAAATTGATAAATAACAACCCCATGCACTTCTAAATTTACCCAATGATGAGAAAAACGCCCCGGACACTTCAATACTTGCCCTGGGCACTTCAAAATTCTCTCAAAGATGATAAAAATGCCCTAAGCACTTCAATATTTTTCGAGGCACTTCTAAATTCTACAAGGATGATAAAACTCCCCATGCACTTCAATATTTTCCCCGAGCACTTCAAAATTATTCCCAGGCACTTCAATACTTGCCCCATATACTTCTAAATTGACCCAATGAAGATAGAAAGGC
This sequence comes from Larix kaempferi, assembly GCA_027924585.1. Taxonomy (NCBI): domain Eukaryota; kingdom Viridiplantae; phylum Streptophyta; class Pinopsida; order Pinales; family Pinaceae; genus Larix; species Larix kaempferi. The sequence goes on along the minus strand of BSBM01000606.1, from coordinate 5,410,458 downwards.
CCCATGCACTTCAATACTTTCCTCGACCACTTCAAAATTCTCCCAATGATGATAAAAATGCCCATACACTTCAATATTTTCCCCAGACACTTCAAAATTCTCCCAGCAAAGATTAAAACGTCCTCATCCACTTCCATGATTCCCCAGGTACTTCATTACTTGCCCCAGACACTTGAAAATTCATCCAATCATGATAAAGATTCCCCATGCACTTCAATAGTTTCCCTAGGAAAGGGAGAAAAACACCCGACAATGATATAATCACCCAGGCAATCACAAAAATGCCTCAATCCACACAAATTTTCCCCGGCAAGTGATAACTTTGCCATCATTGTTTTAAAACATCCCAACACTATAAAATCATTCATACATTGATCAATAACAACCCCAAGCACTTCTAAATTCACGCATTGAGGAGAAAAACATCCCATGCAGTTATAAATTCACCCGATGATGAGAAAAATGCCCCATGAACTTCTAAATTCACCCAGTGACGAAAAAAATGCCCCAAGCACGTCAATACTTTCCTCGAGCACGTCAAAATTTTACGAAAGATGATAAAATTTCACTAAGAACTTCAATATTTTCCTAGCCACTTCTAAATTCTCCCAAGGGTGATAAAAACTCCCCATGCACTTCAATATTTTCCCAAGCACTTCAAAATTCCCCCAGGCACTTCAATACATGCCCCATGCACTTCTAAATTGACCCAATGATGATAGAAATGCCCCATGCACTTCAATACTTGCCTCGGCCAATTCAAAATTCTCCCATCGATGATAAAAATGCCCATACACTTCAATATTTTCCCCACGCACTTCAAAATTGCAGCCAGGCACTTCAATACTTGCCCCGTGCACTTCTAAATTGACCCAATGATGATAGAAACACCCCATGAACTTCAATGCTTGCCTCAGCCACTTCAAAATTCTCCCAACGATGATAAAAACACCCAGACACTTCAATATTTTCCCCAAGCACCTCAAAATTCTAGCAACGAAGATAAAAACGTCCGCATCCACTTCCATATTTTCCCAGGCACTTCATTACTTTCCCTAGACACTTCAAAATTCGTCCAATGATGATAAAGATGCCCTAAGCACTTCAATACTTGCTCTAGGCAAGGGAGAAAAACACCCGACAATGATATAATCACCCAGGCAATCACACAAATGCCCCAATCCACACAAATTTGCCTTGACATGTGATAACTTTGGCCGTAATTGTTTTAAAACGTCCCAACACTATAAACACATCCTTACATTAATAAACAACATCCCCATGCACTTCTAAATTCACCCAGTGATGAGAAAAATGCCCCATGCACTTCAAAATTCACCCATTGACAAGAAAAATGCCCCATTCACTTCAAAATTCACCCATTGACAAGAAAAACACCCTAGGCACTTCAATACTTTCCCCGGGCAATTCAAAATTCTCTTAAAGATGATAAAAATTCCCTAAGCACTTCAATATTTTCCGATGCACTTCTAAATTCTCGCAAGGATGATAAAAATCCCCATGCACTTCAATATTTTCCCCAAACACTTCAAATTTTCCCCCAGGCACTTCAATACTTGCCCCATGCACTTCTAAATTGACACAATGATGATAGAAACACTCCGTGCACTTCAATACTTTCCTCGACCACTTCTAAATTCTCCCAACGATGATAAAAACGCCCATACACTTCAATATTTTCCCCATACACATCAAAATTCTTGCAACGAAGATAAAAACGCCCCTATCCACTTCCATGTTTGCCCAGGCACTTCATTACTTGCCCTAGACACTTCAAATTTTTTGTTGACACAACAACTTTCGACAGGGGTTCACTTTGCACTATTGTCAACAACCATCAACGGAACTCTCTTACCCACCAACCCAAAAAGGTTTTAGTCTTCCCAGCAACACTTGCAGAATGAGTGAAATCTCACCCAAGATGAATAAGGGGGCTGTAGGAACCAAGTTTCCGCAATGGAGAGAGGACATGCATCAAACCACACTTACGATCACAGAAACTAGAGATTATGTTTTCGCATCATATTAATAGTTCATACATCCATTCATTCCTTCGCATATGCATATTCAATGTATAAAAAAAATTTGTATCAACATGGTTTAATCATTCACATTAACAATAATTACCAACCGACAAAACATTTCGCAAACACTGCATTCATCAATTAACAAAAACAAAGACAAAAGATATAACCATAATCAACATATTCATGCATTCATCAAAACCTGCGGAATAACCTCCACAGAAAAAGTCAAAACATCTTGTCATGGATACAAAACAGTTTAGAACATATCATTCTCCGATTCAACTATATCAAGATGACCTTAGGCTTACAATCATACTCCTATTTATATGAAACTAAATGGTTACAAAATGGTCCACATGACCTATTCTAACTAACTAAACCACTTTCGCACTTTTGTTGACTCCTTGTTCTCCGCGAATGACCCTTTCTTTTGCTGATGGTCCTTCTTCGCACTATCGTCTTCCACACTTCATGCGGACTAATCCCGTGCCAACAGGCCCCCAACACAAATTTTTGGTTCACCCTCGAGCCACCTCCGGTGCATTCACCTACTGCTTGAAATCATCATATGCACCCTTGATTTGGTCAACCACTTCCTTCGATGATACTCTAAGTTGTGTGCATTCTTCCACTTGCTGGTCTGTTGGGTGTTCGCAACCTTTCTGTTGTGCTTCCTACAACTGCTTCTTCACCTGTTTCAATGCTTCCATTACCTGTACTGCAAGAAGTTCAGCTTTTGTTTGGAGCTCGTCCAAATGTGTGGCCCTTCTTTGTTGTCTTTCGCAGGCCTTCGTTACGTGTTGCTACGCACCTTTTAATTCTGCACCCTTCATCATTTGTATTAGTGGGGGCATCGCTTTAATCGATCCCTTCAAGGATTCCAACTACGCTTCTGCTTCACTGAGTTGCATCTTCAGCTCAGTCAATTGGTCCTCCTAGACTACACTGCCCCAAAACTCGGTGACACCCTCTGCAACTGCCTCAGTTGCCTTCGCCATCTCCGTGATTTTCGACATGGCTTCCTCAATAGCATTCTGCCTATTGTGAACCTATTCTGGAGGTGTGCTTGGTACCACCCTTGCCTCCAGCTCTGCTTTTTCTTTCCTTATCTTGGTTAGAGCCACTCCTAACATAACAACGTTCGCTTTTGGGGGTACATCGTGGTCTAGCTCTGCCTTTTCACATGTCTTCGCAAGCACTCTTTCTATGCGATCTCGTTCCTCTATAGCCTTCGCTTTCTCGGCTAGTGTTGTGGCTTGCTCGTCTTGGAGACATTGTTTCTCCATCTCTCTAGTGTGCAATTGCTTCTTATACTTGACCATCTTGTTATGCATCACGGCCTCGCGGTCATGGATCTCTATGCTTGTTGCGGCTTGAATTTGGTGTAATGTCAACATTGGGAGTAAATTGAAATTTACCATAACTAAGTCTAACATCCGTACCTCGAAGTCCATGACCTCATCACCTGTTTTGATGACATGTGACTCTATCTGTACTACTCGTGGCTGTGTGCCGACTTCTACTTCAACCCTTGGTGTCGACAGGTGCTGTTGAATATCCTCGTGTGGTATGCTTGAGTTTATTACTGCATCTGTTAATGTATCTAATAGTTGGACTATATGTTGGAAGTGTTCGGTCAAATGTTGTGTAACCTTTGTACGGTTGTCTTCCACAACTTCTCTGATGTTCTCTAGAAGTCTGTTAACCTGCTTCGCAGTGAGCCCCTCCCATGGGATCCCTCCATCGCGATCCATCTTGTTATTTGTCCTCATCTCGTCATGTTGCGCCTCCAGCTCTGAATCTGTCGGAGTAACTGACAAAGCATCGTTATGACTGGACTCCTATGATTGTTCGTTCGCAGGATCATCTCTACCTGCGCCCTGTTGTTCCCTGACTGAATTCCTATCTTCTTCTGACTGATTTTCCTAGTGGTCATCCGCATGATTTGATAAGTCCTTGTCTTCAGCTAGGAATTTCCATTTTGTGGGCCATGCTGCTATGATGGAATCCATATCTGTGTCAGTGAGCTTATACCATGTCAATAGCCAATTCTTCAGTTTGTCTGCTCTCGCTCGAAGGAAAATGGTTGTGAGACTCAATAGATATTTTTGCAATCCGTTGATAGTTCTCCGTTGCTTCTGATGTGATTCGCGATACTGCTTTCGCGTCTAGCCTCATCATGTCTAAAAACAAATAAGATTGCACCACATTGTCTGCTTGGTGCTCTTTATTAGTTGTTGCCCACAAATTTTGGTATCTTGCACCCTCGCGTGCCCTAGCTTCTACGGTCTTCATACCCTGATAATGCACTGGCTCCCTCCATCCTACTAGTGCAAACTAGCATGAGTATCCATGAATATGTGAATGGATTCGCTCCCTCCTACGTATTGTAAGCATCTTCTACCAACTGACTTAACAAAAGCTTGGACCAGTTCATTCGTGTTCCTGCGGCACATAGCTCCGCAGAGGCGATGATGCCGGATGTGCACTCCCTTGACCTGTTTTTTTGTGTCATCTTCACGGCAAGGATATTCACTCCAACTCTGATGGCTTGGTTCTGAATGTGTCGATGAGGTATCCTCGGGAGTTTTTATCCACCCCATACTTCATTTTCAGGGCTTGTGCGTGCTTTTTGTCATTATCTTTTCCCTGGAAAAAATGGGAGGGGTCGTCGCCCTCCTATGGAAGCCTCGTGATTCTGGAAATCAATTCGACCATGACCAGAATATTTTCGTGCAACTATAGGTAGCCTCCATGGAAACAGACAAGCAATTGTTTGACACACGAGTTCACCTTCGTCAACCTTCCAAAGTGCGGCATGTGAGTGAGGCCCAATATTCTGATTGCTCTAACCCTAGCGCCCACTTTGTTTGGTTCCTTCGTAACGGGGCCTCCTAGTCCATGCGGAACATCAACATAGGCTTCCATGCACTCAGGGTTATTCATCAAGTCATGATCACTGTACATCAATTTCTGCAAATTTTCGATGATTTGGCCAGCCTACACAACCCCTTTTGGTATCGGCGCCATTGTAATATTGTACTGGTGGTTCTTGGGGATATGAATAACTAGTGTTCCTGCCTTGCTTGGTGGCACATACCTGGGTAACTTTGGGCCTTGTTTCCTATGTCGTGATGCTGGTGTCTTCTGAGCAGCCCCCGAAGTGTCGGCTCCATCCTCTACCAGGCGTGTTGAGTTCCTAGTCCCTTTCTTCGGAGCTCGATCGGTGTCTGCTGGTCGATTGGCGCCCCTTTTATTCCAAGGGATGCCTGACATGACTTTCGTTTTCTCCTACAAAACTGGTGTGGGATGTGGTCGTTTAGTGCTGGTGCTTGAAACGTAAACTTCCATGCGACTCTGCAAGCTCTTACTTAATCATATGATGCATTCAACTGCCCCTTTTCCTTTATTTATAGCGTTGGTTAGTTGCATCTAACCGATTTTGGACCATGATTACCAAATCCAACGGCGATTCACCAAATCTGTCGCATGCATCAAGTATTAAATGCCGATTTTTCATTTTTGCCGTTGTCCGTTGTGGCTTAACTGCTACATTTATGACCGGATTTGACCCATTCCGCAGAGTCCATCCATTTTGTGATTCTTTTGTCGATCAATGCTTTCTTGCTGACATATGTTGAGCTTCGTAGTATCTATTGTATTCAACGATTCTTCTTTTCTTTTCTTTTTTTCATTTTTTATTAATGACGCGACCAGCTCCGTTGCGTCGATGCTTTGCCTTATGTTTTTGGCTTCGCACTTTTGTCACTGATCCCTTTCGATTTATGTTGGTTGTTGTTGTGTACTTATCGAACTCATCCATTGTTGTTTCTAGAATTCCCTGCATCTAGCATTCTCTCTAGTTCATCTTGCACCCTTTCCTTTTACCTTGGATTCAACCAGTAAGGCCGCTGCTTGACTGGCTTCGCATCGGGTTTCAGGGGGATCTTCATTTCACCTAAGTCCCTGAAAATTCCTTTCATCTCCGAGAATTTCATTGGGAACAAATCCTGAAACTCATGCAATAGATCAGTCATCTTCGCAATAGTCGAATTATCCCAATAATCTCCAATACTTGCGAATTTCAGATTCTCCTCCAACCCAATGTTCACTTTCTTGATTTTCAACGGTTGCTGAAACTTGTCGGAAGGTAATTATGGTGCCTCGACACTGCGACTTCCTTCTGACTCCGGTACATACATAGCCCTCGGATCATCCTCATCATCTGGCTCTCCTGTGATATTGTAGCATTCCATTAACATTTTTGGTGTCGCAGTCCACTAAAGCCCCCAGTGGCTGCTCTGTCAAAACTACTTCAAATACCTTCTCCAAAATTGTCTGTAATGCACTATGGATGAAGAGGTTTTCGTCGGAGAAACTGAACATTTGGCTAAAGCCAACTGTTAGATGTTCCCAAGACATTGTTCCACATCACAGTTCTTCTATGATATACCAACTCCGCAGTACGTCATCCAGTCTGTGAATAAATGCATGGACCCATTCCTGTTTCACTTGTGGTCCCCATTTTATTTCACATTCAGCCAAATTCCCCCTTCAGATCACCTCTACCATCGAACTTCCTTCTGCCATATCCTTCCACATCCTCGAACGTAACCATCATTAGGTGGCGACATAGTGGCCAGGTAGTTATGGTGGACTTGTGCGCTACACACCATCGCGCTGGTGTAGCCTTTAGGGCTTCTTCCAAGCCAAGAGCCACTGTGGTTTTGCCACTTTTTCTTCAAATTCAGTGAGAAATGTAGCCAAATTAGGAAATCCGTCGTACATTGGTAGCTCGCACTCTTCTGTGGCTACCCTTCGCAGCAACTGAGTGATCCTTGTACACCTCCTAAATGACACTTCATGCAGCCGGTTCTACCAATTTTTAAGTGCTCGTCTGAATATGATGATGCTGAACTACTACTGCACCACCCTAATTCTCCATCCGCAATAGGGTTGATGTAATCTTCGAAAATGTTGTATAGATTATCCCATCCCTCAGTGAACTCATCCCTCGACGGCTCTACATACCTTTTCCCTTCCACAGGGTCCAGAGGTGTGACAATCCTTATCGAATTGTTTTGGAATGACATAATTCCTTTCTTGAAGTTGATAATAGCTTGATTATCCATCGCCCACTCTATCCCTAGCAGCACTGGGTAGGGGCTTGTATTGTCCACAATTTCAATCACACTGAAATCTACATAAGTCCCGAGGCCCTCAATCTCGACTGGGACCTGGCATAGCCAACCAATCGAGGTGACCTTACTTTGGTTGGCTAGGAGTAGTTGCGCTAGGCACTAGGCCAATTGCGGTTTCCCCATCATTTCCCATGTACGTTTGGTCAGGATGTTCACGTCCGACCCCAAGTCCAAGATAATGGAATCGACATTGAACGCTTTGATTTGCGTAGACATCCTCATCTCTCATCCTATTTTTCTCTTATGGATGCGATTGACCATCCGCTCCTATCGTGCACCCTCTCGTCGATGCAACAAGTTGGATATCTCTGCCAATGCATCCTAATCTTTGGCTAGCTTCAAGAAACTCTCCAAAAAGGCTCTTAAGGTGTTGGACCTTTGCTGCAAATTCATTGTGTCAAATATTGGTGGCATATCGTAGGTAACTTTTTCCTGCTGAAGAGGTGGCTACCTTAAATGCCTTATTGCTTCCTGTGATTTCATAAAAATGTCCCCTTTCTGCTTCCGCATCTAATGTGACTTGTTTCCTTATTGTTGGTTGGACGTTAGCATGTGACCTATCAGCCCTTGTCACAGCTCCCCCTTGAGTCACTATTCTGACCGTCGCACTTTGACTTCTAACTTATGCTGAGATCTTCTATACCGCTAGTGGATTCTGGTTCCGATTTTGATTATGGGGAGGTGGGGGTAGGTTCTTAGTTTTTCACTTTATGATGAGCTCTGGACAATCTTTGACCCCATTATCCACAACGCTATATTAAGTGCACTGTGGTGCTGGATTTGGGAAATCCCTCTGATAATTCCCCTGCTCCCCACAATTGTAACATACGATGGGTCCACAACCTCATCAAAAAACTCCTCCTCGGCCGACACTAGCACCTCGGCTACCACAGAACCCCCCTATGAATCCTCCTTGCAATGCCCCGTATGGTGGGTATTCCGGTTGAGCATACTGCGGCTACGGATATTGTGTTTGACCGTATTGCGATTGTTGAAATTACGGTTGAAGATATGTCATGTTAGGAAACCCATGTCAACCCTTATCTTTACTATGTTAGTATATTGTTGTTGGACGCATATGCTTTGTAAGTTGTCCCGTAGTATTTGTTGATCCATAGTTTATATTAGCCCATAGTATTGACCCATAGTATTGGACTCATAAACTTTGTAAGTCGTCCCATAGTATTATATGTCCCATGGTTTGACTCATATTATTGGGCATAGACTTAGTATATAAGAGTGTGTTGAGGTCATTGAAGGCACTGTGAAGTTAATTGTATTGAGCTTGCTCAAAGGAGGTTCCCCCCTCGAAGTGGCCCATGATCAATATAAAAGTGATTCTAAGTTCTATTATTTTTGATATCTCGTGTATTTGCATTAATTAATTATTGTAGGTTCTTCACATCTGGTATCAAAGCACTTTCTTAGGCTCGTTGGGTGGAATTTCTACCAATTTTCAGCTGAACTGTTGTCGATCACTTCCGCTCCAGATCCAGCCGTTTCAAATCTATTATAAAATTCATTCTAAATCCAGTCGCTATTTTAGATCCAGCCGTTTTCGATCCCTTCCGCACCATTGCAGATCCATCTGTTGCGGATCCCTTCCGCGCCGCTGTTGCCGATCCATTTCTGTTTTTTGGCCATATCTCCCTTGTTTCAACTCTGTTTTCCCCTGAAACTTCACTGACATCCCTGCAATCCCATTCTGCATAGTTCATTCGAGAAGACCCTATCCCAATTTCCACTTCCTAAGACCATAAATCTCACATTTGTCTATTTTTAGGGTTTTCCATAACTCCTTCAATTTTCACCCAATCGCCTTCAAATTTTACCATAGAGTTCCTTTCCTAATTTTGCTTCTTTGTCCCTCTCTACCAAATTTTCTCATTCCTTCACCCCGCTTCTGAAATCCCAATTTTTTGCTTCCCTGTCCATCAGAAAGTGTCCAAAACCTAGTCACACCCCAATTACCCCTCCGAGTTTTTTCCAAATCCAAATTTCCCTTTACTAAATAAGCTTTTGTTTGTGTTTTCCTATCCATTCCCAATAAATAAATAAATAAATAAACTCCTGGTTATGGTTGTCACCCGCGTAGAAGCAAAAACCATGGAGGAAGCACTTGCAGCCATCCAAACCAAACTCCAAGATCTGGATAAAAAATTTCTCAGCCTCCATCTTCAGCATTCAGCCATGAACAATAACCACCAGCCAAAATCTTTTGCAGCCCACACCGGGTTCTCTTCTTCCAGCAATTTTCGTGGGCCGAAGCTTGATTTTCCTCACTTCAATGGTACTGATCCGACTGGATGGATATACCGCGCAGAACAATATTTCAATCTGCATAATACTTTTGATGTCTAGAAAGCTCCACTTGCATCCTTTCATTTGGAACAGGAAGCCCTTCAATGGTACCTTTGGTACATCAAAGCTCATCCCGAGCCAAATTGGACAGATTTTTGCCAACTCCTTTTGCCACGATTTGGTCCTAGTGCTTTTGACGACTTCACAAGAGCACTCACTAAACTTCACCAAACTAGCACAATGAGAGAGTATCAGACAGAATTTGAGAAACTCGCTAATCACACAGAAGGATTGTCTGATGAATTTTACAGGAGTTGTTTTATCAGTGGTCTTAAGGATGAAATCCGGTCAGAGATTAAAATGTTCTATCCCAACACAATGATGGAAGTCCTAGGTTTGTCTAAGTTGGCAGAAGAAATCCATTGATGGTTGGTCACAGTGTCGGAGGTTAATGATGGTTTGCTTTGGCGATACTGAGGTTTATCACACTAGATTATATGATGGCCAGAGTAATCCCAGTGATCATGTGATCGAATTCCAATGGTTATGGATTGCGCGACCTCAGGATGAATGGGTCCATGCTTTTATCCATACTTTGGATGAGATGCCATGCTCATGGTACACTGCAGCTGAGTTGCGCCGAGAAATTACAACATGGGGGGAGTTAACGGTTTGTTTCACTCATACGTTCACTTTTGCGGATACCAACCCTAATGTCAAAAACGCATTGCAGCTCATCCGTGATGTGGTACTTCAGGTTGTTCTAGCAGCCTACCCTGTGGATCTTCACTCTTATTGTCAGATGCAGTCTCTCATGGAATGCTTCAACATCAGTGGTGGGCCAGAGGACGATGATGATCCTCGAAATGTTAACATTCCCGAATCTAAAGGAAGTCGAGATGTGGTGCCACCTGTCGCGCCAAGTATACTCTGTTCAGTCAACCATTGCAGCTTCGCAAGATGAATATCGGCATAGAGCCTACTCCCAAGTTTGCTAATGTTGGGGATTATTGGGATGATGAGATGATCAGTAAGATCACTGAGTTACTTCATGAGTTTCAAGAATTGTTTCGCACGAAGTTTTCTGAAATGAAGGGAATCCTGGGTGATTTAGGAGAGATGAAGATTCCCTTAAAACTAGATGCTAAGCCGGTCCTACAGTGACCTTATCAGCTGAATCTACGACATAAGGAAAAGGTTAAGGCAGAACTTGATCGCATGTTGGACGCTGGTATTATTGAACCTGTTGAAGAGTCCGAATGGATTAGTCCTATGGTGGTACAGGATAAGAAAACTGGTGAGATATGCATTTGTGTGGATTTGCGAAAGTTGAATGATGCATGTTTGCACGACCCTTTTCCGACCCCATTTATCGATGAAGTACTTGAGGGGGTGGGTGGCCAGGAAATGTACTCATTCACGGATGGGTTCTCTGGTTACCATCACATTCGCATTGTGAAGGAAGATCACCATAAGACAACTTTTGTAATTGAATATGGTTGTTTCCAGTACACTATGATGCCATTTGGCCTTAAGAATGCACCTGCGATATTTTCCCGAGTCGTTGTTGCCGGCCTTTAAAGACTTTATTCATAAATTTTTGCAGGTATATATGGATGATTGGACAGTTTATGGGTTGATTCGTGATCATCTAGCTAATCTGCGATTAATGCTTGAGCGATGCCGACAGCACCAGATATCGCTAAATTTGAAGAAATGTATTTTTTGCGCACCGTTTGGGATATTGCTGGGCCATATCGTGTGTAAACAAGGATTGCTGGTTGATCCAGCCAAAATTGCGCTCATTTTGGGGTTGCAACCGCCAATCACCGTTAAGCAGTTGCAAGCGACTTTGGGTCATATGGGATATTACCTCAAGTTTATCAGGGGCTATGCTACGATTACTGCCCCTATGGAAAATTTGTTGAAGAAGAATGCGGCATTCTAGTGGAGCCCAGAATGTCAAGATAGTTTCGAAACGCTCAAGGTGAAGATGGCGTCGGCACCGATCTTGGTCTTTTCGGACTGGAGTAAGGAATTTCATGTCCATGTTGATGTCTCATCGATTGCATTGGGTGTTGTGTTGGCTCAACCTAGAGAAGGCGACCTTGATCATCCCATTGCTTTTGCCAATAGGAAGCTGTCCTCTGCAGAACGAAATTACACTACCACGGAGCGGGAAGGTCTGGCCATGGTTTATGCGCTGCAGAAATTTAGGCATTATTTGTTGGGTGGGCACTTTAAAATGTTCACTGATCATTCTGCGCTGAAAGATTTGGTCAATAAGCCTGTGTTGGGGGGGAAGATATGCCGTTGGCTACTTTTGTTTCAGGATTTTGATTTTGAAATCATTGTGAAACTCGGGCGGTTGAATGCTGGACCAGATCATTTATCATGGATTGACACAGGGGAGGAACTGACTAATATCGAAGACGGGTTGTCGGATGCCCAACTATTTAAGGTTGGCACCGTTGATGAATATTTTGATGACATCCTTCAGTTTCTGGTGACCGGCACCGCGCCTTATGACTTTACCTCTACTCAGAAGAAGCAGTTGGTTGTCAAGGCTGCTGACTTTCAGCTCATCACGGGTGAGTTGTATAAATTGGGCGCCGATGAGATATTGTGCAGATGTGGCTTGCCGGATGAGCAAGCGTAGATATTGGCTGAAGCACATGGTGGAGTAGCGGGTGGACACTATGGCGGTCGGGCGACTGCCAAGAAGGTACTGCGTGCAGGGATTTGGTGGCCCACATTACATCACGATGTGACAGACTATGAGCGGTCTTACAATGTTTGTTAGCGAACTGGCAAGCCATCCAGAAGCAACGAGATGCCGCTTCTACCTCAAGTGACATTGCAGCCGTTCAAAAAATGGGCTGTGGATTTTTTCGGGCCGATCAATCCACCAGGGAAACATACGAGTGCATAGTACATCATCACAGCGACAGAGTATTTGACCCGATGGGCCGAGGTGGCACCTGTACTTGATTGTTCCGCAGCGACGGCTATTCAATTTTTGTTTGATAACCTTATCACTCGTTTCGGCTGCCCTAATATTTTGTTGAGTGATCAAGGCAACCACTTTCTCAATTGCACCATCAGCGCATTGACGGAGGAATTGCAGATAGCACATAAGAAGAGTACACCCTATCATCCGCAGGAAAATGGCACAGTGGAAGCTTTCAACAAGGTATTGGAGCATGCGCTAACCAAGGTGTGCAATGCGAACCGCGACGACTGGGATCTGAAAATCCCAGTAGTTTTGTGGGCCTATCGCACCACATGTAAAAGGTTGACTAGTCAGACACCTTTTAGGCTGGTATATGGGAAAGAAGCGATTATGCCAATGGAGTACATTGTTCCAAGTCTGCGGGTTGCGGCTGCTACGGGGATGGACGATGTTGCAGCCTTAGATGAATGTCTAGCGCAATTGGTGCAGCTAGAAGAAGATCAATTTATCGCTGGCTTTCACCAAGGGGTGGAGAAGGATCGCCAGAACGCATGGCATGATCGCCACATCAAGAACAAGCAGGTTCAACAAGGTGACTTGGTGCTATTATATGATATCAAGTTTATGAAACATCCAGGGAAATTGCAGATACATTGTCTAGGTCCATATTGCATCAATAGTATTACTTCTAGTGTAGCAGTTCAATTGCAGCAGTTGGATGGGGCGATGCTCCCCAAGCTAGTAAATGGTCACTGGTTGAAGCCCTATCGATCGGGCTTGGAAAAGTGTGATGCCTAAGTCGCATAGGAAAAAAAAAAAAAAAACCTGTGTGTTGCAGGTTGCTTGGTGGCATATGGCGCACCAATAGAAGAAGGAATGCGCAAGCAGGGAGGCTTGTGCCATAAGTTCGGGGTGGTCTCCACCAAGTGGTAGCATTGCGATTGGGCCACATCAGAAATCATTATGATGGGACATTTTCCTTTTGGGCAACTATGATCGTTCGTTGATTCAGATTGCACCGGAAGAACGCACGTTTGGAATCAGGGATACACCGAGGCAGCATGGCCGATGGCACATGGAGGGATGGTTTGCATGATTGGCATGAGGCATCCACCACGGCAGCATGTCCAAAGGGATGCTTCGCACATTTTTACATGTAGAGCAACAAGCGGAAGTACGATTGCTCTAAAGTTAGGTTAATACTCACACTAAGCAGTGGAATAGTATGATTACCCTGGAGTGTGAGCAAGTGGTGCAAAGGATGGCTGAGGCAGATGGACGGATACATGTGAGGTATAAATATAGGACCTGAGGATAGTAAGAGCACAGAGGTTGTTTCAGAGGGGTTCTGTTATGAGAGGCTCAGGCATCTAACTAAGTTAGGAATTCCAAGGAGGTTGTGGAAATGATCCATTTGATTTCATGTGGTAGCACACCAGGTGCGCTGAGGGCTCGAACCACGAGTGTAAATGAACGGTTGGAGCAAGCTGTTCCTCGGACACTCCTAGGTTACAAGCATGAAGTCTCGTCCGATATGTCTAGGCAGTTGGTGATGGTTCGAAGTCTTGTGATCCCTGCGGCCACACAAAAGGGGGGGGTCGTCGCCCCCAGGTCCCTATCACACGGGCTTAGTGGTGCGAAACAGATGTGCTAGAACCACTGGCCTGTTTTACACCCTCGCGTTGCTTGCAAAATTCCTCTCCGTCTACAATTAGTCTCTCGAGACTAGAGGATGAGTTTGCAAGGTCTGCGACAGTAAGTCGCGAAGAGTCCACTTTTGGGCAAGAAGTACATGACAGCGAGCACATGATCAGTGTAGCAGAAGGAGCAGGAAAACACTACGCGATCCAGACAGCAAGAACAGTTGCAGAACTATAGTTTAGCCCTGGTAGAACGAAGACCACAGAATACACCATGTCCAGCAATTGACGTGGCTCGAGGGAGAGCCACAAGATTGTGTTGGGGGGCTGTTGGCAGGTGGTTCGATGAGGAAATGTCGTAGTACTGCCGACGCTACGACACATTGGATGAGGCCACGGAAGGAGTATTTTTTGTTAAAGTATACCGCGGGATGCATGTTTTGGGTCACTTAGACCACATGTTATGTAATGTTGGGTCAATTGTACCGCGGTATGCGGGTTTTTGGGTCATTTAGATCGAGTCAGTTAGATATTGGGTCATTTGTCCATAGTGTCGGTTAGGAAGTTGTTAGTAAGTGGACAAACATTGTAATGGTAGAAGCCTATAAATAGATGAGAGTTGTAAGTGTTACGATATCGTAGGCATGAGGGAGAGGCAGAGAAGGATATTGAGAAGAAGATGTATGCAGAGATCTGTGATTGAAGACCTATGTTTTTCTTCTGGTATATGATATAATGATGTTTTGATACGATCTCTGTGCAATGTTGCGATGTATGAATGTTGTTATATTTTCTTAATGCAATGTCTGCCTACTGTTGCTATGATGATAAATGCTGCGATTAAGTAATATGTATAACTTCATGTCGAATGTTTAAAGTTTATGTTTAAGTACTGCAATAGAGCTAGCCCATACTGCCACAACTCTCCTCCTCCCTCGGCGGAAACATGGTTCCGTCTGCTCTTCCTGGATGCCTCGGGTGAGACCTCATTCGCTCTGCAGGTGTTGCTGGGTGGGCTCCAACTTGCATGGGCCAGTGCCCAGGGAGACTGCGGTATGTGTCGACAGTGAGGCGAACCCCTGTCGACCAAGGTTGCGCCAACAATATGTGCCTTACCTTGTGGACGAGAAAACTAAAGTACAAATATTTCTGAGTCGCTTACCCTTTAATATAAAAGACAGAATTGAGTACAACAACCCTGCAACTCTTGAGGAAGCCATGAGAAAGGCCAACTTCTATTACGAAAAAAACAAAAAAAGAGAAGGTGTATCTGGCTGGAGGAATAATAAACCTAGTAGCTTTGAGCATAAAAAGAAAAAATTTAATTTTAATAAGAATTCTGGAAATAACAAGAGAAATTTCACTAACATAAATTTTCATGGCAATAATTTTAGAAGTAATGCACCACATAATTCACAGCTGCAAGAAACATGCCTAATAATAATAATAATGACAGAAATAATGAACAAAGACCACCTTTAAAGTGTTATGATTTTCAAGGACCGCATACTAGAATAAACTATCCGAACAGGCGAAGAACAGTCAGCAACATTCATACAGTGCAGGCAGAACCAACAATTGGTGACTTAGCAAGAGAAATGCCCAGAATCAACGCAGCCTTGGAAAATTGGCAAGTTGATCATCAAACTTCAATGGTCGAGATCGAAGGTATGCTATAGAACAGACCTATATCTATTTTAATTGATCCAGGTGCAAGTCTGAGTTATATATCACCTGATTTAGTAAAAAGTTGTAAGTTTAAAGTAGAAAAGTTTGATAAATCATGGTTGGTTCAGTTAGCTACAGGAACCAAAAGAAAAGTAGTGGAATTTGTTAAAAGTTGTGATTTGCTTATGAGTCAGTTAAAGATGCAAGTTAAATTGAATATTTTACAGTTAGGGTCTTATGATGTATTAATAGGAATAGACTAGCTAGAAAACAATAGGGTAGTGTTGAATTGTTTTGAAAAGACTTTTACATGTTTGAATAATAAAGGAGAAACTGAAACAGTAAAAGGAATCCCTAGGAAAATTTCTGTTAGACAGATTTCTGCTCTGCAAGAGAAAAAAGTTGTAAGAAAAGGGTGTAAAATGTTTGCTGTGAATGTAATTAATGACGAACATACAACTAAGGAAGATAAGTTAAAACTGGAAGACGTACCAATTCTAAGGGACTTTTCAGATGTATTTTCGGAAGAAATTCCTGGACTACCTCTGAAAAGGGAATTAGATTTCACCATTGAGTTAGTACCCGGGTGCCGTACCAAACTCAAAGGCTCCTTACCGAATGAACATTCTGGAGCTTAATGAACTAAAATCACAGTTAAAAGAACTAATTGATAAAAATTACATAAGGACAAGTGTGTCTCCTTGGGGAGCACCTCCTGCTGCTGTAAACGGCCTCATGGCCACTCAACAAATGAGTATACACTGTAGGAGAGTAACAAAAGAGAAAACAACCCAAAACCGTGTTGACAGAGGAACATCTGGATAGACCCGAGGCTTACCGTGGTCTTGGAACCATTGTGGTCTGTTCCCTCCTCTCAAATAGCCATCACCAAGGAACGAGAGTCCTGGCCCTTCCATTACAACTGAAACGTGGTTAAATTATGAATGCAGAAGAAAAATCACAAACTTTAAACAAATAAAGAATCGATTTAATTTAATAGAAGTTACCTCGCAGGATTCGAACACGAGCCGAGAAGAGAACCAGGCAGTGGAATCCCCATTGCACAATGGAATCACCATAAAGTTACACGACCCAACACTCACAATCCCAAACTACCTCAGTGAGTGGTGCCATAGATTCGCAACAAACATGGCAACCGAGAGGAGCTCATCCCTCCATCACAACGCAGGAGCAAAATAACACTAACAAAAGACCAAACCCTGAAGCTTAGCGATAGGGTTTTGATACTCGAGACAACATTAACTTATTTCACGTGGTCGTATTAAATTATGTACCTATCATCCACCAACCCAAAATTTAAACCCACAGGCTATAGTTCTCGTTGCATTTTGCTCGTCGTATTTTATAACCATGACATTAGTTTGGATATGAGACACCACTTTTGCATAGTCTATAGTTGGTGCTCAAAAATGCTCGTCGTAATTTATAACCATGACATTAGTTTGGAATATGAGCCACCACCTTTGCATAAGTCTAGGATCTTTTAATATTTTAAACATAGATCTTGGTTAGAATTCATCAACCCTAAGTCATCGAACCATGAATACAATCAAGCATGGTATAGTCTTGTCATAAAGAATAACATAAGATTATTTTTATCAAACCCTTGCTAGGAAAACAAACCTGTAACCTAGACAAAATAAAGGGTATTATGCATTAGCTTTAAGCTAAGTAAGCCTCAGGCTTGTACCAGCACTCACTTGTCAACAAGTAGGGTTAATTACAATCTATCATGTAAAGATTGTCTGTATTAGACATAATTATGGCAAGATAAATATCAAATACGAGTGACAGAAATTATTAACTGTATGTTATCAAACACATAAGAAAACATTGTAAGAATTAACCAAACGATCAATAGATCATAACAAAGATACGACTGAGTTCTTAAATTTCTCGCAACTGTATAAAGGGCTCATAGTCCTACCCGCCATACCTTAATGTTAAAGAAAGAGATGACAAATTTATTTGTATATAAATAGCGTCGTTAAGACATAAGTCTTATAGACATTAATGAGTCTACAGAAACGACTGTTGTAAATCTAAGCATTACAATATTAATTACAGGCATAGGAATGCTTATCTATTTAATTGTCGTTAAGACAATTAAATTAAATTAAAGTAATCTATAGAATGATTAAATGTCACATTCATTATCATAAGCAAGCAGTGATTAACGATGCTGAACTTACACTTTATACTTCCGCACAGAATTTTATGGCGAATAGACTGCTTAGAAAAATTTTAATTTTTTGATGAAATTTGGGGATGTTACAGTTTTGGAATTGTGATCCATTTTAAAATTGTTTAAAGTTGAATAAAATCCCTGAAATATTGTTTATTATGTGGACTTTCACATATGAAACCTCTTAGAGCAATATTTTAAACATGATACTTGAAATTTCTAACAAATCTCTATGATTTCTATTAAACTAGAATTAATTGGTCAAACCCAAATATGGCAGACAAAGAATTAAAATAATTGTGTCAGTGGAGGAGATTTAAAAATCTAACATATCAACCACCAAATCAAAGCCTAACCTTGCCTAGTAAAACGAATCACCTAAATAAACATCCGTGTATATAAAAAGAATGGTTTTGTCACCAATATCTAGAACACAGATTAAAATGTCAACAAATCCGATTTTTTTTTTAATAAAGAGTCCATTTTCATTTGGCTAGTTGGTCAAGGTATACATGAATATCGAAAACAGGGACAGGAGAATTAGAAGCAGAGAAGATGCGACACGAATAACAAAGACACTCGTCATTAATTAATGTTCACAACATCAATGACTCCCCAGCCAACTTGTTAGCTATGACATTATCATTGGACACTTGTTCAATGAAACACATGGTGCCACCCGCCATCCCATTAAGCAAATTAAATAAAAGCTTTCCTAAAACTAAAGGAAAAACAAAATTTGGTGTAGTACTGATTGAATTAATAGGAAAAACTCATAACTATATCTCATTACTCATAACTCAATACTATGGGCAGCATTCTCACTTCAAGTAAGAAGAATTGGAATGGAAAAATCATCTTAGGCGCAAGTATAATAAGAGATAGAATAGGCACAACTATAATTAGAGATGGAACAATTTTAAGATATCTCCCCATGGTTCTTTCACCCTTGCACACTTCCCCTGATAATAGACACAACTCTCCTTTTTAACCTGATCCACCACCTACATGTTGGGTATTTCTTTTTGAACTAATCCTTTTGGTTTAGAATGAAGTGGGGTGAACAGCCAAAAACTATTCCTTCTACTGGAAATGAATTTCTGATTCATTTTCCAACATTTATGGATGAATACCCATAGTCTTGACCGATTGTTAAGTAGTAGCAGAGCCTAAACTCAAAGTTGATGCCTTAAACAGCTATAGTGGGTTCCCCATTATTGCTTCTATTCCTCTGCAGTAAATAGGGCTCCTACCAGACATGTTTTGGTTCCATGCCTCCCCCTCATATAATCATTTTAACACAAACATCAAAACCAAAGTGTTGCTTTAGAAGTTAGAGCCGTAAAAAACCTTAAGAACAAGAATTTCAATCTATCGTCTTAAAACCACAGAATGGGATGAGGATTTGCCTACCATCCCTCTAGAAAACCCTAATGTCACTGCCATAAAATTCCCTATAGTGTAGTTGAAATAAAAAGAATGAGATGACGATTTGCATACCATCCCTCTAGAAAACCTTGTCGCCACTGCCATGGTGCCTGTGTGTACGTCGGCGGTGCCTAAACAAAAGACACATTAGGTGGATAACCTTGGGGTATCCTCGAGGCTATCTTGCAACAAGCAACTATGCCTTAGTTATGTTTCATCTTCAAACTCTAAAACCTCATTTTACTGAAAAATTCTCTACGAAATAATAAAGACCCCAAAAACTCAAGTTTCAGAGACTTTAAATCAAGCACAAACCTGGAGCAGTGTATGGATAGGCGTATTTTAGGATCCGACATGATTAATGATTTTCTTTTAATATTTTCTCTTCGAGAAGAGAGAATTCACTCAAAGGAACTCTATAGAGACTCAAACTTCTGCTTGAGTAAAATAAAACCACCAAAAGAACCTCGGTTGAAACATGATCTGCCAACTTATGGAAGGAAAATTGCAAAAGAACCTCTATTGAGATGCAAACCAATAACTGGCAGGCTCCAAAAAAATTAGAATGCACAGCGAAGGGGAAACTTGAAATGAAGTAGAGACTCGCTCACGCATTCCTTTCATCCGCAAGAAGGAAACATTGAATTTGGGCAGGCTACAGCGCGAATGTACATGACATGAGATGCATGACCACTTTTAATTGGCGCAGTAGATGAAGAAAGTACACCTTGATGGCAGTTTTTAATTGACTCAATAAACGAAGAATATGCAACAGTGTCATGAGACAATATCTCATCGAAGAAACGTCTTTAACATAAATATAATGAAAGATAAAATTAGTTCTCAAATTTGTATTAATTAATGGTTATTTTGAAATATCATAATTTAATTTTTTTACTAATTTATAGTTATTTCAAAATAACATGATTTTTAATATTGAGAATATTAGCTATTACTATTTACATTTAAATGTATTAAACTTAAATTGTATTAAACATCTATTGTTACAAAGTTGTTAAATCAATTGTTAAAAAATGATATTTAACCTATAAAATAATAATTTAATAACTACTTTAATACTTAATAAAATGTATCTCCATTATAGCTCATATATTATTGTCTTCATTACAAAGTTTAAGTTGGAAGAAATAAATATAATGTTGAATCACAATTACTAGTTAAAGGAGTTTGTGATTCCACGTTACTTTTTCACAAGATGTATGTTAGAGGTAGTTGTTCGCAATTCTCATTATATATTTTCATGATTCAAATGATTTTTTTCAACTGTTTTATCATAGTTGTTTATGATTATTGTGTTTTTTCTTTGCCTATTCAGCCTTCTAAAAATTTTCAAACAATTTGGTTTATAAAACATTACAGTTTAGTTAAACAACTTTTTAGAATTTGATTCATAAAACATTACAGTTTAGTTAATTGTATAATATATTTGGTTAGTTTATAAAATATTACAATTTAATTAATTATATTGATATCTTTGATATGAGAGTTAAGAAAATTATATGTCTGGTAAACTACTTTTTAGAAGTTCTAGTTATTTTGATAAATACTAGATAAGTTATAAATTAATTTATGAGAAATCTGGTTCAACTTGTTATGGTTTATGAAATTTTATTTATTGTATTTAAATATTAAAAATTATATATTTGAATTGTTCAATAATAATCCATATTGCTTTTATATGAGTAATATTTACCTTTTAAGATTAAAAAAAAAGTTGATTTTATATATATATATATATATATCAATTTTCTACACCCAGTTCTTACTGTTCAAACTCTAAGTACTCTACTCTTACGATATATATATACCTTACTTTTCAAACTCTAAGTACTGTACTCTTTCATATCGATTTTTATGTAAAAATCGATACTCTTTCGTATCGATTTTTATGTAAAAATCGATATGAAAGAGTAGAGTACTTAGAGTTTGAAAAGTAAGGACTTGCCGTGGAAAATTGAAATGAAAAAGATACAGAAGTCTGTTGAACTTAACATGTACATTGTAATTCGATCTACACAAAAAGTGGAGAAGTGTATATAGACAAGATGCTTTGCCTGGATAAAAGGTGAACAGACACACTTTATGACAATGGTAAAACTTTATGTTTTTCGGGATTTAAATGGATTCAATTTGGTTTATGCATAAGTTAGTATAATGAAACCAAATTATTTTTACTTATCGTTTAAGTTTCAAGTTGCATTAATAATAATTATTAAAATAAAAAAATATTTTTAAATTTTTTTATATAATATTAATTTTTATATTAAAAATTATAATAAATAATTTAAATTAAATATTTTTTAGAAATTTTCTATATAATAATAATTTTTATATAATTTACTAAAAATTATATTAAATAATTTAAATCTAATTATCAATTGAAATTATGATTATTTTAATGATATGTATTATAAAATTAATATATTCTATTATATATATCTAATTTAAATTGGGACACCTAGATGTGAAGTAGTCATATGGAGTACCATGTTGTAGACAGGGTGGACTATTTAGCGGATCCATTGGAGGGGCAAAGTATTTTTCATTATTCTGCAGCATCTTGGTCGTCAACCATTGACATTCTCTCAGAGCCACCTCGGTCCAGAATGTCAGAAGCGGTGACAGCTGGGACCAGTCGGTTTCACGAGCAGATGAGGTCGGGAGGTTTAGTTAACTAGTCACCGGCGGAGGAGGGAACGTCTTCACAAGCATCGCTTTCGATAAGACCTTTGGCACTGGCACTCAGAGGAACCCTGTTTACCCTTTTCGAACCTCAACACCACACCTGCCTAGGGTTTCCATTAACGGTGGACTCAACCATCACCCATGTGGGTTTTCCTGAAGAGAGATGGGATAATTTGAACCTAAGCTTTGGGTCACATCTGTTGGAATTTGGATGGCCGTTCTCGGAGGCTATAGGAAAAACTGCGTTGCCTAGTGAAAACTTGGAGGATTTTAATGCTCAAAGCCCAGAGGGCTTCATTGCTTCTTTTTGAGACCATCGGACTAGCAGAGTTTTAACTTATCTCATGAGGTGGGTTCAGGGACCACCACTCTCGGTATTGATAGTAAGCGGTGCTCCCCGGAGGGACCTTCGTAGAGGAGGAAGAAGAGTAAGTGCTTAAAAAGCACGAAAGAACCCCTAAATATGATCTACGAGTAAAACGTATATGTAGCATAATCCCTGGACATGGCAGAAACAATAGTTGTGGGGAGAGAAAGAGGTAAATACCCTAGCCTTGAGGGCTTGGAGAAATGGGTTACTTCAAATTGGTCAGAACTATTGAATTATAAACCTGAGATTATGGTACTTTCACGTGGATGGTTCGTCTTTAAGCTCAGAAGGAAGGAGGACATAGGTCAAATCTTCCAGAAACACCGTAGTTTGGGAAACACACCCATTTTATTCAAAAGTTGGACCCCTATGTTTGATACAGATACAAAGAAATTTGATGTGATTTTGGTATGGGTAAGGTTGCCTAGACTACCCTGGGAGTTTTGGAATTGGAATTCTTTTAGGGATATAGGGAATGCTTTAGGAGCCTTCATTGATGCTGACATGACCTTCAATCAGACCAAACAAATGACTATTGCCAAAATACTGGTTTCCTTAAACATCAGATCGGGGCTCAAAGAGAAGTTAAATTTTATCTGGGGGCAGGTTAGCTGCATGCAGAGAATAAACTATGAAGGGGTGCCTTTTAGATGGCACATATGTCATAATTATGGACATATGGCTAAACATTGCCTTCAAATTTTCAGCAAGGCACAGGTTGGACCAAGAAAGAGGATGGTAGGAAGAAGTGGTTTGGATGTGGAAGAGGGACAACAAAAAATGGGTAAAGTGAAGGAAAATGAGACAGAGGAACGACATGAGTTGGCCTCTAAAGACAACACAATGATTGACATAGTTAGAGATGACGAACTTGACACTACTCAACACCAACATGAAGAGGCTCTTGCTGAAGAAGGACTTGCGGCGGATCAAGCACATCTTTCAACCGATATAGAAGCACATATCTCCCCAAGTAAGAAAGAAGCTCCCATATTTCCCATCTCTTATCTGGAAGCTTCCTTATTTCCTTTAGCTACTGAGAAAAAGGATCCTTTTGCTTCAAATGCCCCTATTTCTCTTGGTTCACTACCTCTCAATACTTTGGATCATAACAAACCTATGTTGGCCCCAGTCCAAACCTGTTCAAAACTTGCCTCCTCACTTTCTTCAGGCTCTTCACTTGGAAGAACTTCCACCTCCACATTGGAGAGGTGCCCCATTCGCTTCAATTTGAGATCAAGGGACATCCTTGATCTCTCGGTTTCAAGTGCACAAATTCTTGGACTTGGCAAAAACCCTATGTTGGTTTCAAAAGTGAAAGGAAGGGGTCGACCTTCCCACCTCTCCTCAGCTCAACACCGTTGTTTACTAGATTTAGCTTATGGAAAACAAAAGTCTATTGTTGGGGTGCTTAGAGTAGCGAGAGCCTTGGGAGGGGTTACCAGATGAAAATTTTGTCCCTCGACAGTAGGGGTTTGGAAAGTAGACCTAAAAAACTTGCCTTAAAAAGGATGATTAGCTTGCAAAAGGATGATTAGCTTGCATTAGCTGGATATTTTTATGCTTCAAGAAACCCTAGGGAGGGAGGAAGAGGATACAACATTTTTTAAAACAACCTTCAATTTTTATGATTTCTTTGTTATTAATGTCAGGGGGCATTCGAGAGGACTTGTTATTGGTTGGAACACGTATGTTGTAAAGGTCAAGAACTCCTGGGGGTTTGATTATGGGCTAGGGATTGAAGTTTTTCTTGATGTTTTAAATGAATGTTTCACAATTCTAAAGGTCTATGGCCCATATGATGAAAGGGTCTCCTTTTGGAACTTGTTGAGACAAACATATTTCCTTAATTTTGAGAACCTAATATCGGGGGTGATCTGAATTTCACTCTTGGAAATCATGAAACGTGGGGGCCCCATGCCAGAGGTGATCCTCTTACAGACTACTTTGATCATTTGTTAAGAGACTCCCACCTCATAGATATCATTTTGGAAAAATTGAAACCTACGTGGTCTAATCGGAGAACTGGTGATGGTAGAACCTAATTGAGAAAAACTTTAGATTCAGACAATGGGTGGACATGGGAGGAGACTTTGATCACTTGCCAATTTGCTTTGAAATTCTAGGGGAGTCCATAAAACCACCCAGCCCTTTCAAATTATGTGTTGCAAGGCTGAAGGAAGAAGAGGTTAAAATTATTTTTAAAGACAACTGGATTCCTTTTCAAGCTGAAGATGGAGGTTCTGCTGCACCTCACTTTGTCAAGAACCTTACTCCGGTAAAAAGAAAATCAAATAATGGGCCTTTAAAAAAAAGAGAAGGATGAAAGAGATTTAAAACTAGTAGAGTCAGAACACTCACAACTACAGGACTCTGAAGGAGGGGGTTTCCTCACACAGGAAACAAAAACTCAGATGGGAATTCTAGATAATAGAAGAAGAAAACTCTTATTGGAGAAGGAGGAAGTTTGGCGCCTAAAAAGCAGAAATTTGGATGGAATGTGGTGACAAAAACAAGAAATTATTTCATGCTTTTGCAAAAGGTAGGAAATCTCAAAATACCATTTGGGAACTGAAAAATGAAAACAATGAAGTCACTACCTCCTTTGAAGCGATTGCCACTTTGGGAATTTCTCACTTCAAATCCCTTTTCAGGGAAAACAAAAGTGCCAACATCATTGAATTCATCCGAATCTCTCAATTCTTCCCAGGTCTCATAACCCCAGAAGACAATCAGGATCTCATGGAAGAAATCTTTGAAGATAAGAGTCCTGGTCTGGATGGTTGGACTGTTGAGTTATTTATGGCCTTCTACAATGTGATTGGTGCTGATCTTCTTCATCTGGTGGAGGAATCCGGGAAAGGGGGAATCATGCACCCTCCTATAAACACTACTTTCATTGCCCTGATTCCAAAATCAGATCACCTTGCTACTCTGGATGAATACCAACTGATCTCCTTATGCAACACCACTTATAAGGTTGTGGCAAAGATCATTGCAATAAGGTTAAAAAAACTCCTTTCAAAGGTCATCTCTCAGGAGTAGTTTGGATTTATGGAAGGCAGACAGATTCATGAGGCCATTGGTGTTGCACAGGAGGGCCTTCATTCACAACAAACAAAAGGAATTAAAGGAGTTGTTCTCAAAATTGATCTATCAAAAGCATTTGATAGAGTTAGCTGGTTGTATTTAAGAATGTTATTGACACACTTGGGTTTTGATT
Organism: Larix kaempferi; assembly: GCA_027924585.1. NCBI lineage: Eukaryota > Viridiplantae > Streptophyta > Pinopsida > Pinales > Pinaceae > Larix > Larix kaempferi. The sequence goes on along the minus strand of BSBM01000606.1, from coordinate 5,384,714 downwards.
ATGCTTTCATCAAATGGATTATGAGTTGTATTACATCTTCCTCCTTCACAGTCTTAATTAATAGGGCAATCACTTCTGTTTTTGGTGTTGAAAGAGGTCTTCGTCAGGGGTGTCCTCTCTCCCCTCTCCTCTTCTTACTTGTTGTGGAAGGTCTGTGTAGAGGTATTTTGGATGCAAAAAGACAAGGTGAATTAAATGGAATCGACATCACAAACACTTTTAAGATCACACATTTATTATTTGTGGATGATATCCTTCTATTTTGTGATGGGTCGGTGTAATGTCCCTTATTAGGAATTTTATTAAAATTGCAATTTTCCACTTTTTTTTCCCCTAGTTCGACCTTTGACTAGTTTTGATCTCTAGGTCCCAAATTTGCCCCAAATGATCCCAAATATTCTGAGAAAGTATATGAATGATATTAGAACATAAATATGTGTTTCAGGGATGCCTTTGGACCTTTAAAATACTTTTTCAAATCCTCTTTCAATTTTGATCAATGTAGGTAACTTTACTAGTGATTTTCCTTTGACTAGTATTGGTCTCTAGGTCTCAAATTGACTCCAAATGCCTTCAAATCTTAAAGGAAGGTGTATGAATGATATTAGAACTTGAATATGATGTTTATGGATGACATATGTCCACCAAAAGACCTCTGCAAACTCTCTTAAGATTCTGGACCAATTATGCAATTTTACTAGTAATTTGGGGTTCAAATCCCCCTGGGGTAAGTACTGAAAATGGTTTCCCAAATGCCTCCAAACCCACTCAAATTTATGAACATATGTATGTAATGTGTTAAGTATTTTATTAAAGTCTCATATGCACCATTAATGTATTATTACAACTGTTCTCATCCTCTCCCATTCAACTGCAAAAATCCCCAATTCGACCCTTGGGGGAATGGCACTATTTCACCTCCCAATACAACTAAACTGAGTAAAAATGCTTCAAATTCTCAAGTACAGTACATGAAAATTTTAGAAGACATCCATGGCAGTATATTGATCACAAATATATCAGACAATCATCCATTCATTCGAAATCATCATCAATACATTGGATCACAACAAGGTAGTGGGGAAATGGCATTGTTCTTCCATTAAAAATGAGATTTATACATTTCTACTTGGAATTTCGACCTGAAACTTTTTGGAGATGAAGAACAGAGTATTTAATTCATATTAAAAAAGAAATGGGGCATTAAAAGCTTCCCCAAAGAGTACAATAACTCACCAAAAATGCCCTCCCTCAAGGATCAAGAATATGCCATCAAAACTGGAAATGGTTGAAGGAGTGAGCTGCAATAGAAGAAACCATGAGCTGCCCTATAGCTTACATATTCAAATAAAGACTCCATTAAAGCTCCAAATGAAAGGTCTGAATGGCCTTTCCAATTACCAACTTGGATGGAAATCTTTCACCCTCGAAATTGGCTAAGGCAAGAAACTAGTCATCCACTAGCTCTCCCTCTTCACAAATGCAATTGCAAATTCTAAAAATGATCAAAATATATTCTCATACTTCATTTCTACATTTTATAACCAAAATTAGCCTTCTAAGGGTCGAAATCCTCTCAATAGATTCAATAGATTTCCATTTAGGAAATATTCCACATTTGCCACTTGTCTCCTAGTTCCAACCTTCCATCTTCTCCCAAATTCGATTTTGAGTCTCTTTGGCTTCTCCAACTCCCAAATTCGCCTTCCTTGAGCCTATTTTTGGGGCTGACATGTCATATTGGTCAGATGTCAGAGGTCAGGTCTGCAATTTGTCATAGTTGTCATAGATGCTCCATCATTGGTGTCATAGGGGCTAGGGAATCTAGCCCAAGTGTCCACAAACTTCCACTTTGACTCTTTATCTTCCATGGAGGTTACCAATCCTTCCCAATTCAACCTAATATTCTCAATGACATGTGTTATGACTTAACAACTCACCCAAGAGTGTTCACATTCCCATTAATTCGAATTTGCAAAAGAGAGATACCATGTATTATGAAAAATCAAGCTAGTGTGGGTCCCACATCCTCCATATGTCTCCAAAACCATTTGTCACCTAGGATTTATCTTGAATTTCTTTATTCACTCTATTTATTAAATACTTGAACCCTTCTAATGTCTAAACATCATTTATTATCCCCCTTATTCCAAATCCCAAAGCTTCCACCCCAAACCTAGGAAACTAGTAATTTTCCTCCTTGGCAATTATTTGACCCTTAACATCAATTTTACAAACTCTAATGAATATGGCTAATGTGATTAGGACATTGTGACCCAATTCCAAATTTGGGACATGAAAAATCCTCCCTTCCCAATATTGCTTGTCCTCAAGCAATTTCAAACATGGGTGTTGAAGAACCCGCTTTCTGTATAATTCTTTGAAGTTGCCATTGAATTGCCAAACCTTGAGTCTTTGAGTTTCCATGAATATTTTAGAGAGGAACCACCATGCTTGCTGCTGCACTACTCTAATTAAAATCACTTTATTAAGTGGGGAATCCATCTCCCATACTGCTTGCTTCCCCCCAAAAAATGAAACCAATGAGACAAAAATTATTCCAGGGTCCCATTGCTTGTATTGCACCCCAACAATTAAGAGTGCTCTCCAACCTACACCATTAGATAAGAGGATTCCTGGATCCCATTTTATTGTATGCATTCTTCCAAACATCATGAGTACCAAATATATATCATCAAAGTACATAACAACATAATGAAAATGTACATCAAGGATATGCTTCATCAAAGAGTCATGAAAGTGCTTATACCTCCAAGCAAGTAGACCACCATTTTCCGAGTGCATACAAGCTTCAAGTGACCAATCAAATCTTCTCCAATGACATAGGTAAGGATCCCATGTCCTATAATGCTGCTCCAAAAGGATGTGATATGCATCAAAATATTCAGCCATGTATTCTTTCATCCAAGAAGTGAATGAAGAATCTCCACTAAAATCTGAACCAAATAATGAGCAGAAAAAACAAGGAGACTTCAAATGACTCAAAGAAGTCTCACCCATACATCCATGAATGTGAGAATCATAAAAATATAACAAAGTATGTGGCTGCCAACAAAAATGTTCTCCAATCATAAATCTATTCTCCCAAGTGTTGGATGAAGTTCCTCCAACATCAAATGAATCAAATGTTGAGCAAGAAAAACCATGAGTCTTCAAGTGACTCAAATGCATATCATAGTTGCATCCATGTAGATTTGAATCATCATAAAGTGACAAATAATGTTGCTGCAAATGTGAATAAGAATGTGTTCCAACCATGTCATCATAAAAGGTAAATCTAGGAGTTCCATACTCCTCATGTGGCACCATCAAAAGGAACCCTTTCACCCATACTTCATTGAGACTAATACTGCAAAACATGGAATTGTAGGATGTAGGAGAGTGAACTAACTCACCCAAATGATCAAAAAGTGCAGAAGTTTCATCATGGGAAGGATCCATGTGGGTAGTATCATGCAGCTCCTTCAAAAGTGGGAAACCTTTGTCATAGATTGGTTCCCATGTAGAGGAATCATGCTCTTCTTTAAAAATTGCATAAGCTTCATCAAGAGACAATTCAAGTTCCTCTTCCACCACATCAAGTGTTTGGATCTCTTCAAGTTCATCTTCAAACACATTAAGCACATTCAAATTCCCACATTTCTCATGATCCACCATGTCATGAGAATCCTCCAAACAATCTACCATTTGACAATCTGAAACATAGGAGGAAAAATAAGTTTCTTGCAACTTTTCAAGAAGTTGCTCATTTTGAATTGTGAGCTTATGAATATCCTCATTATTCTTCAAGTATGCATCATGTAACAATTCATTAAGCTCAAACAAATGGTTTCTATCAAAAAGAAAAGACATGAAATTACCTTTGATGTGGCACATTGCTCTTTGAATCTTCTCCATGTCTTCAAGGAAGGATGTTTCCTCCAATGAAGTAGCTCTCCAACAAGAATTTGACACCAATGCTTGAGTGTCATGGAGAATGCTGAGGGACTCTTGGATCTTATTTTCATTCATCTTTAAGGACCCTTCAAGAAAATGAGTCTCTTGCAAATGAACCTCCTCATCTTCTTCAATTTTGCTTGGACCAACTTCATGAAGCTCAAGTGGTGATGGGGAAGTTGATCTTGGTTCTTCTTCAACTGCTACAAGGTCTTCATTATCATGCTTAATGAAACTTGTACTTGTAGAAACACTTTCAAAAGTGATCTCTATGTCACCAACATAGAGGTGTGAGCACCCATCAGTAGGTACTCCTTCATAGTTTAAGCATCCATCAGTAGATGCTCTTTGGTTCATGTCTAAGATAGAAGGTGTCTCGAAATGATCTTCCATATTTTCAATAGAATCTTCTTCATGCTCTTGTGATGTCTCTTCCTTTTGCTCCTTAAAGAAAGCTGATGCATTTTGCCCCTTATTTTCCTTAGGATCAATATATTTGGAATCTCTTCTTGAATAAATCTCAAAAGCTCTCCTTAAGGAGGACATCATTTCATGCACACATATATGATACTCGCTCCAAGGGTTTTTACAAGAAGGGCATAAACCTTTCTTCACTAACTCCACATCTTCATTTTTGGGCCTATTTTCAAAAACATGTTCAGCATAGTACTCAAAAGACATGGCATTTTGTGTATTTTTTCTAAAAGCAAGATATTCTTGATATTTTTTATATTGTTGGGGCAAGGTTTTATATTTTGCTCTCCATCTTTGGAACTCACTCATAGAATTATCCTTGTTTGGTGTGACACACTCATATTCATCAGATTTAAAGTCATAAGAATAATCTTCATTTCTATTGAAATTGTAAGAAGTGTTGCATGATGGCACCTCTTCCTCATACCATTCACATTCTGCTTCATATTGCTCATAAGCATCTGCATATTCCTCATAAGAATTGTACTCATAGGATTCATCATAATAGTAAGACATGGCTGCCAATTATTCTTGAATGTATGTACCTAATACACAGGTGCAAGGACCATGCTCTGATACCACTGTAATGTCCCTTATTAGGAATTTTATTAAAATTGCAATTTTCCACTTTTTTTTCCCTAGTTTGACCTTTGACTAGTTTTGATCTCTAGGTCCCAAATTTGCCGCAAATGATCCCAAATCTTCTGAGAAGGTATATGAATGATATTATAACATAAATATGTGTTTCAGGGATGCCTTTGGACCTTTAAAATACTTCTGCAAATCCTCTTTCAATTCTGATCAATGTAGGTAACTTTACTAGTGATTTTCCTTTGACTAGTATTGGTCTCTAGGTCTCAAATTGACTCCAAATGCCTTCAAATATTCAAGGAAGGTGTATGAATGATATTAGAACTTGAATATGATGTTTATGGATGACATATGTCCACCAAAAGACCTCTGCAAACTCTCTTAAGATTCTGGACCAATTATGCAATTTTACTAGTAATTTGGGGTTCAAATCCCCCTGGGGTAAGTACTGAAAATGGCTTCCCAAATGCCTCCAAACCCACTCAAATTTATGAACAGAGGTATGTAATGTGTTAAGTATTTTATTAAAGTCTCATATGCACCATTAATGTATTATTACAACTATTCTCATCCTCTCCCATTCAACTGCAAAAATCCCCAATTCGACCCTTGGGGGAATGGCACTATTTCACCTCCCAATACAACTAAACTGAGTAAAAATGCTTCAAATGCTCAAGTACAGTACATGAAAATTTTAGAAGACATCCATGGCAGTATATTGATCACAAATATATCAGAGAATCATCCATTCATTCGAAATCATCATCAATACATTGGCTCACAACAAGGTAGTTGGGAAATGGCATTGTTCTTCCATTAAAAATGAGATTTATACATTTCTACTTGGAATTTCGACCTGAAATATTTTGGAGATGAAGAACAGAGTATTTAATTCATATTACAAAAGAAATGGGGCATTAAAATCTTCCCCAAAGAGTACAATAGCTCACCAAAAATGCCCTCCCTCAAGGATCAAGAATATGCCATCAAAACTGGAAATGGTTGAAGGAGTGAGCTGCAATAGAAGAAACCATGAGCTTCCCTGTAGCTTACACCTGCAAATAAAGACTCCATTAAAGCTCCAAATAAAAGGTCTGAATGGCCTTTCCAATTACCAACTTGGATGGGAATCTTTCACCCTCGAAATTGGCTAAGGCAAGAAACTAGTCATCCACTAGCTCTCCCTCTTCACAAATGCAATTGCAAATTCTACAAATGATCAAAAGCTATTCTCATACTTCATTTCTACATTTTATAACCAACATTAGCCTTCTAAGGGTCGAAATCCTCTCAATAGATTCAATAGATTTCCATTTAGGAAATATTCCACATTTGCCACTTGTCTCCTAGTTCCAACCTTCCATCTTCTCCCAAATTCGATCTTGATTCTCTTTGGCTTCTCCAACTCCCAAATTCGCCTTCCTTGAGGCTATTTTTGGGGCTGACATGTCATAGTGGTTAGATGTCATAGGCCAGGTCTGCAATTTGTCATAGTTGTCATAGATGCTCCATCATTGGTGTCATAGGGGCTAGGGAATCTAGCCCAAGTGTCCACAAACTTCCACTTTGACTCTTTATCTTCCATGGAGGTTACCAATCCTTCCCAATTCGACCTAAGATGCTCAATGACATGTGTTATGACTTTCCAACTCACCCAAGAGTGTTCACATTCCCATTAATTCGAATTTGCAAAAGAGAGATACCATGTATTATGAAAAATCAAGCTAGTGTGGGTCCCACATCCTCCATATGTCTCCAAAACCATTTGTCACCTAGGATTTATCTTGAATTTCTTTACTCACTCTATTTATTAAATACTTGAACCCTTCTAATGTCTAAACATCATTTATTATCCCCCTTATTCCAAATCCCAAAACTTCCACCCCAAACCTAGGAAACTAGTAATTTTCCTCCTTGGCAATTATTTGACCCTTAACATCAATTTTACAAACTCTAATGAATATGGCTAATGTGATTAGGCCATTGTGACCCCAATTCCAAATTTGGGAAATGACAGTCGGTGAGGGATGCAGAAACATTGGACAACATTCTGAAACTCTTTGAACTGACAACTGGTATGGTTTTAAATTCCCACAAGTCAACTCTCACCTTTTATCTTTTAGAAGCTGTTGAAGCACAAAGGTACGCAACTCTCTTCCCTTTTGAGACCAAAAATATTGATGATGGCCTCAAGTATTTAGGGTTCTAGTTAAAACCAATTGGTTATAAAAGGAATGATTAGGGGTGGTTGCTCGCAAAGCTGGAAGACTAAAGGTTTGGTGCCATCGATGGTTATCCAGAGTAGGCAGATTAGTACTCATAAAATCAGTTCTGGAAGAAATACCGGTTTACTGTATGTCTCTAGCATGGATACCAAAAGGAATTTTAGACAAAGAACATAAATTATGCCTCCAGTTCTTATGGTCTAGTAACTCAAAGTCTACTAACTCCCCATGGGTCAAGTGGGAAAGACTAGCTCAACCTAAGTCACAAGGAGGTTGGGGTTTAAAACATATACATCTCTTTGCAAAATCATTAGCGGCAAAAACGGGCTGGAGAATTTTATACACATAAAATATCTGGACCAAGGTGGTGAAACATAAATACATAGCCCCCTATTCAATCATAAACTGGGTTATGAACCCCTCCAAGAGTAGAGTGGGGATCTCTGTTATTTGGAAATTTGTTTGCTCGTATTTCTAGCTTATTGAAAGAGGCTTAGTCTGGAAAGTTGGCATTGGCTCACAGGTGCGTATCGGAATTGATCCTTGGTTGGGATGCTAGAATTGGCACAACCTCCCTCCTCTGCTCATTCAATTCTTACAAATTCAAGGTATTTTTCATTTAAACCAAATTGTGGATCAAACCTCTTCCTCTATTTGGAACCAAGGGTGGAAAAATCTCAGAGGCACTGGGCCAGTGGATCTTGGATTACACTGGAATGATTATATCTTTTCACTCAGAAGAACACATGTCAGAATTTTTGATCTGTCGGATGAACTTATTTGGTCCCCAGCCTCTCATGGAAAATACACTCCGAAGTTGGGTTACAAATTGTTGGCTGAGCAAGCACTTGTTGGGGGTGAGAAATGGTGGTGGAGAAAAATCTCGAAATCTCACTGTCCATTAAAGGTGAAATTTTTCATGTGGTGTATTTTGGAAAACAAGATCCCAGTATGGATAGAATGAAAAAGAGTAATATTAAGATACTGGGATGGTGCGCCCTTTGCAAGCAAGGTGAAGAAACGATACACCACCTTTTCATTAAATGTCCTTTCTCTTTAAAATTATGGGACAAGTTGAATACTCTGTTACATACATCTATGGATTGGAGAGGAAATACAGTGGAAGAAGCATGGAAATCCTGTTTTACTTCACCAGAGACAACAAAATTTCATGCATTACCTCTTCTTTCCATTTGGGGAATCTGGATGGCTAGAAACAGGGCAGTTTTTCAGGATAAACCTTCCATCCCTAAACTAGTTGCCCACAAATGTACAAATATCTTATCATATTTCCCTCAGGAAAATAATCCTCATGTTCCTCGAGTTATCTCTGAGGAAGAAATCAACAAACAATTAAATCCTTGGGCCTTTTTTGATGGGGCTTCCCAGAATGAGGTCTGTGGAGGAGGTGCCATCCTTCACTTAACAAAAAACCACAGTTTCAAAATTTAGATGGGTCTCGGTAGTGGGTCAACCAATTATGCTGAGCTCTATGCTCTTAAGCTGCTACTCTGCTTCGCTAGAGAAAATAATTGCACTCACCTTCATATTTTTGGAGACTCCATGATCATCATTAATTGGATAAACAAAGTTCAACTTTGTCACAATCTTTTCCTCAATTCAATGCTGACAGAAACAATGCGACTCTTGGAGGTTTTTGATACTTTCTCTTGTCGACATGTTTTTAGGGAACGCAATGGTGCTGCAGATCAACTCTCAAAGCAGGGATTAAACACCCCTTTTGGTCAATGGAAAATTATGGAACATGATAATGACACATTCCTTGAATACTATCATAGGCCTTTTATTGAGGGAGTGGAACAAATCAATACAGTATGAGTTTGGTTTTGATGGCATCTTTTGTAAACTTTGATATATAGCTAATACGGTAGTTCCTTTGGGGAGCTCAAACATTTATCTTTTTTTTTACAGTGTATGGGTTTATGGCCCAGTACAGTGCGAAATTGATCCCACTTATTCTTTTTTGAAGCTGAAAAGCTAAACTCCTAGAAAGAGCTTTTAAAATCCTTTCTGCAATATATAATTTGATTATGCTTTAATTAAGTTGCACCTTTTTCCTTGGAAAAAAATATCTAATTTAAACTTAATTATCAAGTGAAAATATGATTCAATATAGAATAGACAAACAAATCAATGTATAATGTGCAATTAAATTATTATTTTTATATTAAATTCCATATTAAATTAAAAAACTTTTATATTAAATTTTTATTTTATTGATTTTTTTTATATTAAATAATTATTTTATTGCAAATTATTAGATATATAGAAATGTTGTAATGTATACATTTACATGTTTAATAAATTGAAATACATTTGCATTTTTTATGTGCATGGCATTTGTTACTCGTAGATATCACTATAATTCTACGAAATGGATAAATATGATGGCCAATATTTATCCATTATGCAACTTGTAGTAGAGGATCACCGCGTAAAAGATGAAGTGGAGAGGAAAGATGAAGTGGAGAGGATGTCCAACTGTAAAGTAGTGGTATTGGTCGGCCATCGTGTGGGGTGAAAACCCATGGTATACAACTCGACACGCATTCTGCAACTTTGTAGAAAAAGACCGCGTAAAAGCTGAACTGCAACTTGCATACAATGAAAGGAAAGGAGAGGATGTTCAATGATATCAACTCGACACGCGTTCAACCCGAAAGGACCGATAAGTGTGGATTCACATGTAGGTGCTCCACTTTCTATTAATATTTTCAATAATGTGGGGCCACTTGATTCTTATCCCTTTTCCATTATCTTTTGATTGTGTTATTTGATAATTTGTTAGTTGCATGTCATTATTATCCCTTTCTTTGTCTGGGAAAAGTATATTATAAATTTTTTTTTACAATTTCTTATTTTCATCATTTCTCTTAATAATTTAGAAAGAAATCATAGTTATCTTGTCATTTGTCTTACATATCACTGGTTAAACCTATTGATGTTTAAAAAAACTTATTTAAATGTTATAGTTAAGTTTGTTAATGTCATAAAAATTAAAAGTTTTTTAAATGTTTTAGTTAACTTTGTTAATGTCATAAAAATTTATGTTGAAATTTTCATATTTACGTCGAAGGCGTTTTTGTGCACAATTCCCAATATCGTTGTCCCTGAGATGAATAGAATAATGACATGTATTTATCTTTATAAAATTATTATAACGACACATTTATCAGAAAGACACCATGTATTCAGTACAATAGTTTTTTCCCATGGTCGGTTTTGAAAATTCGCCATCGATCGGTCCAATCGTAGTAGACTGTTTCTCTGTCAATAAATTTTCGCTGCTTGTTTTTAGTCAACCGAGAAGGAACCGCACTTGTTTTCAATCGATGGAGAAGGAACCACAATAAATATCTGCCACTTGTTTGTCATGGACAGAGAAGGAACCACACGGAAAAGGATGGGTGATGTCCACTTGCTGGACGGACGGACAAGGAACCACAGGGAAAGGATAGTTGATGTCCACTTGCTGGACGGATAAACAGGAAACAAGTTGCTTGTCTATCAGAGTCCTCAAATTCCATTAAAGTCCTTCCGGTAACAACGACTGCCTGAATTTCTGAACACGCCCTTCAATTGACGAACTGGGCAATGTAATGAATGGTGTGGGAGACCAGCTCCATAACCTCGGTTTCTTTGGCTATGGAAAGTTGATGAATGATCCCTCCGGAGGCACCCGTAACAATGGCTGCCCAGCCTCCCAAAGGAAAAGTCATACGGATCCCCTTCTCCTCCTGCTGCTTACCAGTCGTTGCCAATTGCGATATACGAACAAGATTTTCCCTCGCCCTGATGGTAATTTCTATGCGGTTTGGCCCTATACATATCCTACCGACTCATTGACATCACGGCTGCCGTGCAATAAATAAAATATTACATCATCACATTTCTATTAAAAAAATAAAGTGATGCGTGCATCACCACCTGTTCTTGTCATGGTGTGTTGCAGAAGTCTTCTCCTGGTTTGCGTGGTTTGCAAGTCTTTTATGTGGGTGAAACATACTCTGAAACGCCTGTTCACGTCCACTTCGAAGACGGTTCTGTTATGTATACAGACCGTGTGATTATTACTATGCCTCTAGGTGTTTGAAAGGATGGAATTAGGATTCTCGCTTTCTGGCCAAGAAGTTGGTGCCGGTACAACACCAGGCAGACAGTCACCAAGCTTGTGAGCAGGTATGGCGCCTGCAGCAATATGGAGAACGCTAGGTTACTGTTTGATAAAATGGAGAAACCAGTTTTGCTCTTATGGAATGTGAGGCCCTTGAGGCTGCTTCATCAGATGAAATTGGAATGAGCGAGGCCGGACCCTATTGTCATGGTTAGTGAGCTGTCGGCATGGGCACACTCAGATGCTCTGCATCAAGCTAAGTGGATCCATGCCCACGTGATTAAATTGAGGTGAATGTTGAAATTGTGAGCAAAATCCAGCAAGGAATAGTTAGGGTTCCGATAGCCGGTATAAACTATATCCAGTCATCCATGCAATAGAACTAATAGGAAGGACAGCCTTCGACCTAGGCTAGCCAGTCATCCATTGATAATAGAAGGGAAATAGAACTAAAAGGAAGGACAGCCTTCGACCTAGGCTCCCTTAGCTCCTTATATAAATCAATAAATTGGGTGACTATCAGAAGGCAGTTTATTTATGTAAGGATTAGCGGTGTCTTTAGAGATGAGGTGGGCGTTATCTTTTATTGATCATGCTTAAGAAGGTTTTCGTTTTATTAATAAAAAACCATTAGCTTGGATGGTGTCTTTCCACGCCCTAACTACCCTTTACCATCAGTGCCCTAGTAAAAAGTATACATCATACATTGGTCAAAGCCCTTAAAAATAGTGAAACAAAGATGCGTAATGCTGTTAACTACTCCAACTGATTCATTGGCAATTATGCAATCTCAATCACAAAGTAATGATAGAAAGCATACTATCATTACTTTTCAATGTTTCCCATATATATCTTATATCTTTTCAATGGGGGACTTCAAAAATCAATCATAAAGTCCTTGATTTCTAACATTTTCTAACATTCTCGGTAAGCTTATCGTGCAATTAAATTTAACTCGTGCTGTCTTTGACACTCCTGGTATTTGGTAGGGTTTTCATCGTTTCCCATATATATCTTTTGGTTTTGATGATGATTCCCATGCCGTCTAGAGTCTTGACATAACTCCAAAAATTGTCTCCCGCTGTGGGAAATCGCAAAGCTCCTTCAATCCACGACAATCTGCCAGATCAATAGCTTCTTGTTCCAAGTATTTCCAGTGTTATGCTCATTCAAGTGCGGAATTCATATCAAGCAAAACTTCTTCTTCATGCAAATAAATTCGCTTTTATTTCCCCTTTCTTCGGTTTAATTGTTAAAACCTCAATCACCTGCGCTTTTCTTTCATACAAATAGCTAAATTTAGCTCCGTTCCCCAACAAATCTCTAAATCCTTCACCTAACACGCTTCTTTAATTTAATCTATTCTTATATTCCTATAAACCAGCTTCCTCGGATGGATCAATAATTATATTAACATATAAACATCACTGGTAAAATTTGCTAACATATTATATCGTTGTTTATATGAACATAGCAACATCGTAGGTAAAATTTGTGAACTAATAGTTGTTTAGTACAAAATTAATGTTGTGATTTATGAATGGGTATTTAACATAAAATGTTGTTGACAAACATCCAACTGGAGGCAGATGTCGAACCCATCGATCCCAACGTATTTCAATTGCTTCGAGATGTTGTGCAGAAGAGGGAACAAGTGTCTTCCCTAAATGTGTAAGTGGAGGCAAATATTGGTTTAGAGATGTACAAAATTTTTGGCAATGTGCTGTATGTACAGTATTATTATTTTTTGAATAATTTGAATAAAATAATATTATCTGGCTCATGCATCAGGCCGCGTGTCTTTTGCTCCACATTCCCATAAGAATTCGCCCAAAACCCTATTTTCCCATATCCGAATCATTTTCTTTCTCCAAGATTTGTTTTTGGTCTGTAGGTTTGCTACACACTCGGGGTTTCAACTGAAGGCCGAGACCATTTTGGATAACTTCAGTTGCAACATCCTGCTCAGTTTTTCCCTTCGTTTCACAGGATAATTCATGTCCATAAAACCCCAACGAATATTTATTTCATATTTTTTTGAAAGCAACAGCTTTAAATGTAGAAAAAGAGAATTGTTAGAAAGAGAGAAGCTTAGAGGATTTGATCGATGGCTGAACACATTGGAGACGTAGAGGATTTGATCCAGCAAAGCCTACTAAATATGGGAAGCCATGAATTGGACAATTTGGCTTAGATTTTTGCCTTTGAATGTCGCATACAATTAGAGAGGCTTTAGGAAATGTTGGAATCCTCTGGGGGAGCTGAGAGACTAATTGGATATGTTTACCATCTTTCTACTAAGCAAAAAAAGTTGCTTGTTGGGCGTGTCGCTCTATGTTTGCTGAGAAAAATTACTGCTTTCATGGAGGATATGGACGCAGATGGGATGTTCAGTTCCAGTAAGTCCGATTGGAATAGCGACCCTATTTGTTCTAGACACTTACATTCAATTGGTAATGCAAGCGAAAGCATGCCAAGTTCATATGTGAAAATATATGAGAATAAATATGAATTGGGTTATGGAGTGGGGGGGTACAAATGCTTCATTGATATTGCTCATACTGTACAAAGATCAGGAGTCCTAAACCGATTAAATAAGTAGAAACAGTGCATTGATTAGTAAGCGAGCTCACCTGATGCTTATCCTTATAAAAGTGGGGGGATGAGGGGGAATAGACTTTATCCAAGTGGGAGTCATTTGGAAAATCAGTAATTGTATAAATCCATAGAAAGAGGAAGTTTAATTTACTTTTGGTTCCCACTGAGCAAGAAATTTCTGGATATAGATGTTGTTTTAACTTGTCACAGGGTTCATCAATCTCATCAATCTTGTTATGGACACGATGCCAACTTCCCCAAAATTACCTTGGAACCCTTGCCTTGTTGATGTATATGTAAATTCAGAATGTATTTCACATATATGTATATTGTATTCCTATAGAGACATTATTATTCCTCTACATGGAAGTGTTTGTATTCCTATAGAGATGTTATTATTCCTCTATATGGAAGTGTCGTCATTTATATTGTAAGTGTCGTAACTTATACTTGATGGGTTATTAGACCACCTTGTTGGGGTCGGCCCTGTATAAGTCATGTGGGTCGAAGGGTTATTAGACCACCCTATTGGGGGTCAGCCATGTGGGTCAAAGGGTTATTAGACCACCCTATTGGGTGTCGGCCTAGTCAGCATTATGTTAAGTGGTTAAGTTGAGGCCGACCTAGTTGAGTAAAGGTCAAGTCAAGTTAGTGTATAAATAGAGAGTGTGTCTCTCTCATTTTACACATTCTATTCTCTATCACACTCTCGGGAGAGTGGCGCACTTGTGGAGGAGGAGAAGCTACTGCTAGGAGATGTCTATCTCTTATGCTTGGGTTGTATCATTGCTCTATCTATCTATGAGGAAGTTATTGGGGTTTTTCACCTTTATGGTTTTCCCCAAGTAAACTCTGTGTCTCTTGTGTGCTTGCATTATTGTGTCCATGATTGATATGTTGTACATGTTGTTCTCTCAGTTAAGATCCTAGATCAGATTGAAGTAAATTCTGAAAATTTAACATGGTATTAGAGCTAGGCTGAAAGAAGGCATGATATGGCATGCATGACAGACACTTGTTGCACTTACGATGATAGGGCTTGATATAGCAAAAACCAGTCATCATACCACTTTCGCTATAAATCCGTTTTGGAGAGGTTTTCGGATCTGAAAATTTTACAGGTCTAAGATCAGATCCCCATGTACCTTGTGTCCAAAGGACAACTTCTAATTAGTTGTATTTTGTTATTTATGATCTGTACAATATAGGGTTTCTGCCTCTTCCAGATCTCAGTCATAAACAGGTGACCTTGGAAAAAAGGTCATAACTTGGGCTAGGAAGCTCCAAATGAAATTTCGTAAAAAGTGATAGGTATTACATAGAATGCACTATCTCAGGAAACGTTTTCAGAGGCCGAAGTTGAACCAGTGACACATGGCACGCTGTACAAGTTCACTCTCCTGTTTTATCCCTTTGTTTCACAGGATAATTCATGTCCATAAAACCCCAACGAATATTTATTTCATATTTTTTTGAAAGCAACAGATTTAAATGTAGAAAAAGAGAATTGTTAGAAAGAGAGAAGCTTAGAGGATTTGATCGATGGCTGAACACATTGGAGACATAGAGGATTTGATCCAGCAAAGCCTACTAAATATGGGAAGCCATGAATTGGACAATTTGGCTTAGATTTTTGCCTTTGAATGTTGCATACAATTAGAGAGGCTTTAGGAAATGTTGGAATCCTCTAGGGGAGATGAGAGAATAATTGGATATGTTTACCATCTTTCTACTGAGAAAAAAAAGTCGCTTGTTGGGCGTGTCGCTCTACATCTGCTGAGAAAAATTACTGCTTTCATGGAGGATATGGACGCAGATGGGATGTTCAGTTCCAGTAAGTCCGATTGGAATAACGACCCTATTTGTTCTAGACACTTACATTCAATTGGTAATGCCAGCGAAAGCATGCCAAGTTCATATGTGAAAATATATGAGAATAAATCTGAATTGGGTTATGGAGTGGGGTACAAATGCTTCATTGATATTGCTCATACTGTACAAAGATCAGGAGTCCTAAACCGATTAAATAAGTAGAAACAGCGCATTGATTAGTAAGCGAGCTCACCTGATGCTTATCCTTATAAAAGTGGGGGGATGAGGGGGAATAGACTTTATCCAAGTGGGAGTCATTTGGCAAATCAGTAATTGTATAAATCCATAGAAAGAGGAAGTTTAATTTACTTTTGGTTCCCACTGAGCAAGAAATTTCTGGATATAGATGTTGTTTTAACTTGTCACAGGGTTCATCAATCTCATCAATCTTGTTATGGACATGATGCTAACTTCCCCAAAATTACCTTGGAACCCTTGCCTTGTTGATGTATATGTAACTTCAGAATGTATTTCACATATATGTATATTGTATTCCTGTAGAGACATTATTATTCCTCTATATGGAAGTGTTTGTATTCCTATAGAGATGTTATTATTCCTCTATATGGAAGTGTCGTCATTTATATTGTAAGTGTCGTAACTTATACTTGATGGGTTATTAGACCACCTTGTTGGGGTCGGCCCTGTATAAGTCATGTGGGTCGAAGGGTTATTAGACCACCCTATTGGGGGTCAGCCATGTGGGTCAAAGGGTTATTAGACCACCCTATTGGGTGTCGGCCTAGTCAGCATTATGTTAAGTGGTTAAGTTGAGGCTGACCTAGTTGAGTAAAGGTCAAGTCAAGTTAGTGTATAAATAGAGAGTGTGTCTCTCTCATTTTACACATTCTATTCTCTCTCACACTCTCGGGAGAGTGGCGCACTTGTGGAGAAGGAGAAGCTACTGCTAGGAGATGTCTATCTCTTATGCTTGGGTTGTATCATTGCTCTATCTATCTATGAGGAAGTTATTGGGGTTTTTCACCTTTATGGTTTTCCCCAAGTAAACTCTGTGTCTCTTGTGTGCTTGCATTATTGTGTCCATGATTGATATGCTGTACATGTTGTTCTCTCAGTTAAGATCCTAGATCAGATTGAAGTAAATTCTGAAAATTTAACATGGTATTAGAGCTAGCCTGAAAGAAGGCATGATATGGCATGTATGACAGACACTTGTTGCACTTACGATGATAGGGCTTGATATAGCAAAAACCAGTCATCGTACCACTTTCGCTATAAATCCGTTTTGGAGAGGTTTTCGGATCTGAAAATTTTACAGGTCTAATATCAGATCCCCATGTACCTTGTGTCCAAAGGACAACTTCTAATTAGTTGTATTTTGTCATTTATGATCTGTACAATATAGGGTTTCTGCCTCTTCCAGATCTCAGTCATAAACATGTGACCTTGGAAAAAAGGTCATAACTTGGGCTAGGAAGCTACAAATGAAATTTCGTAAAAAGTGACAGGTATTACACAGACTATACTATCTCAGAAAACGTTTTCAGAGGCCGAAGTTGAACCAGTGACACATGGCATGCCATACAAGTTCGCTCTCCTGTTTTATCCCATAAACAGGTCACGTTGCGACACTTGGCATAACTCTCTCTCAGAGAATCCAATTGAGGTCAGACCTATCGAGATGGAAATATGACAGGTAGGGATATCTCAAGAAAAGTTTTCAGACCCTGTGGATTGAAAAGTTCGGGGTTACACCAGAATCAATTAGGTACATATTTCTGTCAAAACAGAATTATTTTTTAGCACCTTCATTCATGGATTCCAGAATTTAGGGTTTCGGATAAAGTTGGAATTTTTGTAATCGGAGACCACGGCTAAATGCTACTCATCAAAATCAAAATTTAGAGACCAATATCATAATTTTTGGTTGGGCAGAAGGTTGGGCTTGATCAGACCCTAGTTCGGGACTTTGATTAGAAAAGTGGAAAATTAGGGCTTCTGCAAAAATGGGAATTTTTGAAATCTGTGACCACGGCTGGAAGCTCCTCAGAAAAATAGAAGCTTAGAGCCTTGGATCAAACCTTTTAATTGGGCAGAAGAGTGGGCTTCATCAAACCCAAGTTCAGGGTCACGTCCAGTGAATCTGGAAGTTTCAAAGGAAAAATTGAGGAGTGAAACTTTGCAGTTTTCAAATTCTGAATATACCAGATTGATCAGCTCGTCAAGGCACATATTTCTATCCTTTCGAAAGTTTGAAATTCAAAGTTTGAATTTTTGGGGTTTCTCTGGAAAACCCTAATACAGCTCCAGATCCAATTCCTGGAAATCAAGTTGATGGTTTAATCCTAGAAGAGGATGGATTGGTCACCTACATAAGTGAAGAAGTTCCTGTTTCAGAGGGAGATGAGGCTAAGGCCTTACATAAGAAGATTACAAGCAATCTCGACAGGTATGACTCATCTAGGTATGTCTCAAGATTTGTTCGTGATTAAGTTTATGATATGTTTGTCTTCATGTTATTATGGTTAGAACAATCTTGATTTTAGACTTGTCGTATCACCTTAGTAAAAATATGAATGCATATGAATGATAGAAGACATTCATTGATTAGGGTTATATGATTGTACTAATGCATTGTGGTGTTGTATGAGGTTGATGTTGTTTGCTAACAAGATACAGGTACATCACAAAAGACAAATCAAGTTCCATGAAAACATGAAGACAAAGACTCATCCATAATCTTTGATCACATAGAAGTTCTACTTACGAGGTATGTATGACTTTGTTCTATTATGCTTAACCTATGAGATATGCAGGTTCTAGCACAGGATCTCCAAATCATTGAAGAGAACAAAGAAGATATTGTTTAGGTATGTTAGACATAACTAGCTAGCATGCTAATCCAGGTATGTTTTTCCTATTTCAAGCTAGAATCCTACCTTGTGTTAGGATCTTATACTGTTGTGTTGTTGATAATGATTATTCATGAAGTCATAGGTTTGAATAGTCATGGTTGTATGCATATTATGTTTCTTACCATAATTGATGATATGACTAACCAGAAGAATCATGAAGGTATAGGCTTGAGTAATCACGGGTTTATGCATTGATGATTTAACTAATCAGAAGAGACCTATGATCAAATAAGAATATGCATGAGTAAAAGAAGACTTCCCTGAAACCTTGAATACTAATGTTTATTATCTGTGAATGATCATGACTATACATGTTTAAGATTATTGTGTTTTAGTATTAAGATTATACTAATAAATGTGTGATTATGTATGAGTCCTCAAGGATAACACAATGATGATACTAATAAGCATGCATAGTGATTAAGGATGGATATAAGTTCAAGGACAGGTAATCTAGGAAGCAAAGATCAAGAGGGAGCACACTCCAGTTGTTCCTGCAAGAAAGCAAAGGAGCACACTTCAATATTTTCTGCAAGGATGCAGATATTCAGAGGGAGTTGACCACTTCTCACAATCCACATCAGAATGGAGTTGCAAATATTCAGAGGGAGTCCACCCAGCAACCAAACAAAGATAAGTATTTGAATTGTCATTTCTTACATAATGTTATTAATGATGTATATGCTTATGTTCCTAGAATTAGGTTGTGTATTATGCTTATTAGAATAGTTGCATTGATGAACAGTACACTACTAATATACATGGGTAAGTGGCCTATGGCATTGTACAACATTCCATTGCTACTTATCTAGAATGAAACCTCTTTGCTGACATGTTAGGAATTGTGCACACTCTTAACAATGTTCTGGTAGAGATTGGAAGGCATCTAGAAAGTTATGGAATATGGATAAATGTTGTATTGAAGCATTGGCTAAGATAATTGCATGACTGTATGACATATTTCTTTATGTGTAAGAATTTGTTCTAAAAACTATGAGATGTTTTCTAATCATGCAATTTAACTTGTTATGTAGGAAAGATCGTATACCATCACCTACAAAAAAAAAAGGACTACAACATTTGTTCAGCAACAAAGTTATCTATTGAAAATATTGAAGATATTGAAGTTCCCAGGATTTGGGAAGAATGCCATGATCGAGGAGTACTAGTCAATCATGAAGATGTTTGGGATGCAGTCCCAAGACCTGAAGGGGAGTCTGTAGTGACTTCCAAGAGGATCTACAAGATCAAGCATGCTGTAGGTGGTAGCATAAAGACTTTTGCTCCTATAGCCAGATACACTTCCATTAAATCAATACTTGCTCTGGCTACAGTGATGAAGTGGAAGATACACCAGATGGATTTCAAGACAGCCTTCTTGAATGGTGTAGTTGAAGAAGAAGTGTATGTGGAGAAGCCACTTGGTTCTGAGACACATGACAGGGAGTCATATATGTGCAGAACTTGGTATGGTAGGATAGACAGCTTTCTATCTAGTTTGGGATTTTCCAAGAGGAAAGCGGATTCCAACCTTTACTACAAGGTTGAGGAAGGCAATCCAGTGATACTACTTTTGTATGCGGATAACCTGTTTGTTACAGGTGAAGATAGATTGATTGTTGACACGCAGTGGAAGCTTGCTGCCGAGTTCGAGATGAAGAACTTGGGGATGATGCACTATTTGTTTTGGCATGGAGGTGTGGCAGAGTGCAGATGGAATCTTCCTTGGACAAGGGAAGTATGCAGTAGAGATCCTGAAGAGGTTTGGGATGATGGAATACAAGGCTATGGCCACACCTATGGCATCGAACCTGAAGCTTCTGTGTGATGCTTCATCTGAGCCGATTGATATCACTATGTATCGTCAGATGATTGGGTCCTTGATGTACCTGATGAACATGAGACCAGATATTTGCTTTGCAATGAACACATTGAGCTAGTTCCTGACGGATCCAGGGAGTGTTCACCTGGTTGCTGTAAAGCATGTTCTGAGGTACTTGAAGGGTACAGTGGATTATGGGCTCAAGTATGAAGCGAATCAAAATTTTAACCTACAGGGTTATGTTGATTCAGATTGGGCTGGCAGTGCTGCAGATAGGAAGAGCACATCTGGATGTTGCTTCAGTATGGGATCAGGTGTGATCTCTTGGTTCAGCAAGAAGCAATCCTGCATAGCACTGAGTACAGCTGAGGCAGAGTATGTTGCAGCCTATTCAGCTAGTTGTGAGGCAGTATGGCTTCGGAAGCTACTGTCTGAGTTATTTGATCTCCCGTTGGATGCTACTTGTATCTTTTGTGATAACCAGAGTTGTGTGAAGCTGTCTGAGAACCCAGTGTTTCATGACAGGTCGAAACACATAGAGATCAAATATCACTATATCAGGGATATGGTGCAGAGAGGAGCTGTGAAGCTCTTGTACATTGCGACGGACAAGCAGATTACAGATGTGCTGACGAAGCCACGAGCCAGGGTGAAGTTCGAGTACTTCAGGGAGAGGCTTGGTGTTCTTCAGATTGATGACACTTCGAGGAATAAGTGATGGACACATCTGTAGAATCCATTCCAAGCATGTTAGAAGGAGGATCCTTCACATGGCTGTGGATGTAAGCGCTAGATGATGAGCATTAGGATGATGCTCCAGTTACTGCTCTATATATGCATCAGGAGGATGCTGGATATGATCAGTTGGATCATTTATATGTTTTGTATATGCATCATGTTGGATGCTTGGACCATGTATCTGTATATGTATCAGGTGGATACATTGTATGATCAGGTATATCATATGTTGATATATATCAGGTATGATCAGGTAGATCATGTATGTTGATGGATACATTATGTGGATCATGTATCTATGTATCAAGTGGATACACTGTGTATGGTGATATGTATCAGGTAGATAATTGGTATGCATCAGGTGGATGCATTGTATGATCAGGATGATCGTGGATGATGAGCTTCTCTAGATGACATGCATCAAGACGATGCAATGATGATGATCAGGATGATCATGTGTACATTAGGATGATGTATGGTGAGTATTAGGATGATACTTTGTGGCTGTGGATCAGGTTGTGCGGATGAGCATGTCTGGGAGATCCTATAGGTCGGAGTTGTGTACCCGTAACAGCCTAGGATGCTCTTTTGAGACATTGCTCTGGGAAGACATGTAATTTGTGCCCTGGGAGATCTTCAGGTCGTAGTTGTGTACCCGTAACATCCTGAGATGCTCTTGCGAGGTTTTGTCCTATGGCATGTAATTTGCTCCTGGGAGATCTGGACAGGATGAAAAAGGCCTCAAATGCTTCAGCCAGGTTTTTCCATGACCACATGTAATTTGCTCTTGGGAGATCTGGACAGGATGAAAAAGGCCTCAGATGCTTTAGCCAGGTTTTGTGGTGGACCACATGTAATGTGCTCCTGGGAGATCCGACAGGTAGAGCTGTGTGCTCGTAATAGCCTAGGATGCTTCAGCCAGGTTTTGTGGTGAGATCACATGTAATGTGCTCCTGGGAGATCCGATAGGTAGAGCTGTGTGCTCGTAACAGCCTGAGATGTTTTAGCCAGGTTTTGTGATGGGTCACATGTAATGTGCTCCTGGGAGATCCGACAGGTAGAGCTGTGTGCTCGTAATAGCTTGGGATGCTGCAGCCAGATTTTGTGACGCACATAATAAGTCCTAAGGATTCCACAGTATGGCTAGTGATGACGAAGACCTGCAGGTGGTGGGCCTACATCTAGTATGAAAAAGGACTGGCTCTACAAAAATTCCTATGACGAGTAGATTCAGAGATTGATTGAGATAGCAGCAGCAGTGACGATGATGATGACTCGATGACAATTATCCAGTGATGATGATCCAGAGAAGATGACTTGTGCTAGAAGACCTGTGTCGAGAAATACCTTCCTAGTTAAGAGGGAGTATTGATGTATATGTAACTTCGAAATGTATTTCACATATATGTATATTGTATTCATATAGAGACGTTATTATTCCTCTATACGGAAGTGTTTGTATTCCTATAGAGATGTTATTATTCCTCTATATGGAAGTGTCGTCATTTATATTGTAAGTGTCGTAACTTATACTTGATGGGTTATTAGACCAACTTGTTGGGGTCGGCCCTGTATAAGTCATGTGGGTTGAAGGGTTATTAGACCACCCTATTGGGGGTCGGCCATGTGGGTCAAAGGGTTATTAGACCACCCTATTGGGTGTCGGCCCAGTCAGCATGATGTTAAGTGGTTAAGTTGAGACCGAACTAGTTGAGTAAAGGTCAAGTCAAGTTAGTGTATAAATAGAGAGTGTCTCTCTCTCATTTTACACATTCTATTCTCTCTCACACTCTCAGGAGAGTGGCGCACTTGTGGAGGAGGAGAAGCTGCTGCTAGGAGATGTCTATCTCTTATGCTTGGGTTGTATCATTGCTCTATCTATCTCTGAGGAAGTTATTGGGGTTTTTCACCTTTATGGTTTTCCCCAAGTAAACTCTGTGTCTCTTGTGTGCTTGCATTATTGTGTCCATGATTGATATGCTGTAGATTTGTTGTACATGTTGTTCTCTCAGTTAAGATCCTAGATCAGATTGAAGTAAATTCTGAAAATTTAACATGCTTGTGTGAGGGCTCCTTGCTCCTTCACTGATTAGGCTTTTCCCCTATCAAATTTCATGGTACATAGCACCAATAATATTTATTATGATACTTTTTTGTGATTTAACACGTATGTACTTCTTTCTGACCAAAGGATTTTGACATTCTCAAGCTTCGTTTACTCATGGTAATAATAAAAATATGATTTATTATTAAGCTGTAGCCATTTAAATCCACACAATATACGGCTTATGTTGAATGGCAACTCAATTATTGTGTTTTATGTGACGAATTAGATGAAAGCGTCCAAAAAAATTATAGAAAAGTTGCACATTCCAAAGAACTATGTATATAAAATATTTGGGAATGTGTGCGTTCAACCAAAACCAAATTTCTCCCATGTACGCTCGATTTCAAGCCTGCTATGTTTTTTCCCATTTGATTTTTTGGAATTGCCTTAGGAGTTAGATTCTAACTTTTCAATTTCGTTGTAGTAGGTTTGAATGCTCACATTTTGATGGCCATCCCTTCCTCGTAAGAGAGTGACTGGTACCTCTATAAAGATACCGTGAACCTCTTTTCTTCAATTTCATTTTTTTGAAAAAAAATGTCAAAAAAATGAAAACTTTTACTTTTCAAAATTTTCGTATTAAAAAGATATACTGTAGAAATTGGCAATAACAATGACCTATTATATAGTAATATACATATATCCTGTAGAAAGTGGCAATATACAATGACCATATATCCTCAGAAAATGACAATAAATAGTCTAAATTTCAATCCATATTCAGTCTAACTTTCAGTCCATCTTCTTAACCACTTCTTAACAGTGGCAATTACTGTCCTCATGCCCACCAGAAGTTTTTAAGATTTTGAAAGAGCAGGCCAACCTAATGTGAGTTGACAACATAGTGGCTTGTGGAGACCGTTGTGTACTGATGGAAAGAAAAAAGAGAGACTTTTGACTTTCACTTGGTCTCTTTCCATAATTATGGCAGCTTCCAGAAACTTACTCCTAAAGTATTTGAGAGATTTATTTTTCAAAGTTTGTCTAGAATTGTTTATGGAACCTGTAATGTCTCATTTGATTGTTAAACATAATTATGGTAGCTGCCATAAACTTACTCCTAAAGTATTTGAGAGATTTGTTTTGCAAAGTTTGTCCATAATTGTTTATGGAACCTGTAACGTTTCATTTGATTGTTTAACAACCACAACAATCACACCATGACAAAGCTCATAATAGGAGGTTGGAGGGACCTTGCCAACGATTTTATAGAGGCAAGGGCATCGTCTGTAATCATGGAATTATATGATGCTTGCTCCTACAATTGCATCAACTTCCATTGTTGCGACAGAGCTGATAATAGGAGGCTGCGGCATTGTTGTGGCAGAGCTCATAATAGGAGGCTAGAGGGACCATGTCATTATTTTATAGAGGCAAGCGCATCGTCTGTAATCATGGACTTATATGATGCTTTCCCCTACAGTTGCATCAACTTCCATTGTTGATGACACGGAGATTATGGCAGTTACTATACTATAGTTTCCTTATCAATAGTGACATATGCAAACTGTAATAACATGTTATATAGCAATGTTGTACAACTTGAGTTTGGTCTCGATGCGCTAGTCTATTCAAAATCAATTGCAACTCCATCACAAATTTTAAAGTTCATATAGAAATATAAAAATGGGTAGATTTGAAGTGTACATAGATTCATTATTTATATTTATTATTGATCCTTATCGATTAGTGATTAAATCATTTCACTAAATGGTACAGTTATAAAAAATATTATAATATTTTTTAATGTTATTAGATATTTGAATATTAAATTGGATTATACAAAATTGTATATTAATTGGATTATACAAAATTTAAAAGAAAAATCAATATATAAAACGCTCTATCACAATCAATTAGATTCTTGGGTTCCAAGCCTTCATGTGTATATGCAGTTTTCCATGTGAATATGTTTCTTCGATTCCAAGCCTTCATGTGTATATGTAGGTGGACTATCACAATCAACTAGATTCTTGGATTCCAAGTCTTCATGTGTATATGCAGGTTGTCATGTACGGATCCTTGGGTTCCAAGCCTTTATCAAGTTGTACTGTGCAAGTTACAATCTCTAGGTCACAGTGTTCATGCTATCTTTATATCAAAAACTCCTCATTTCAAGCACCTTATTATTAATTTTGCTCCATTGAGAAAAAAACGTGATTAATAAATAAGGATAGGTCATTCTAATTGGGTAAAAGAATACTAAAAAGGGAAGTTGATTTGATTCTGACTAAGTTTGGAGTTGTTACCTTATTATTAATTTTGCTTCAATGAGAAAAATTGTCATTAATAAATAAGGATAGGTCATTTTGATTAGGTAAAAGAATACTAAAAAGGGAAGTTGATTTGATACCTTATTATTAATTTTGCTCCACTAAAAAAAATTGTCATTAATAAATAAGGATAGGTCATTCTGATTGGGTTACCCACAATGTGTTCATCAATTGGTGCACATGATTAAATTGGTGTGTTTGTTAGTTTGAAAATACCATTTATATTTACATGTGAGGCACCTGCAACAATTACTTAATGAAAATATGCGAAATAGCAGAAATGACAGAACTCAGAATCACTTTATATTGATCACGGGCCACTTCGAGGGGGCAACCTCCTTTGAGCAAGCTCAATACAAATAACTTCACCGTCCTTCATAGGTCTCAACACACACTTATATACTAATTCTAGGCGCCAATACTATGGGTCGAAACCATGGGCCGTTACAAACTATGGATCAACAATACTACGACCGACTTACAAAGCATATGCGCCAACAACAATAACACAAACTATTGATCAACAAATACTACGGGACGACTTACAAAGCATATGCGTCCAACAACAACATACTAACAAAGTAAAGACATGGGTTCCTAACATCCCCTCCCCCTTGAAAAAAATCTTTGTCCTCAAAGCTTTAGATGTGGAAATTGTTGTTGAATCTGAAGGAGTGGTTCCCATGTAGCATCCTCTGGTTGCATGCCGTGCCACTGAATTAAGACCTCTGTGATAGAGCGAGAGCGAAGCTGACGCGTGCGCCGATTGAGGATGGCCTCTGGCTCCAAAAGGATGGATCCTTCATTATCCAGTTCAGGTAAAATCATTTGGCCACTGATGTTGGTGCCAAGAACTTTCTTCAGACAAGAGACATGAAAGACTGGATGAATGCGGGAAGAAGGAGGAAGTTCCAATTTATAAGCAACGGACCCAATCTTCTGAAGAATCCGATATGGCCCATAGAACTTTGGAGCGAGCTTATGACGCCCTTTGAGTTTCAAGGAGGATTGTTTGTACGGCTGGAGACGAAGAAAAACCATATCGCCGACTTGAAAAGTGCGCTCCGAACGGTGCTGATCAGCTTGTTGCTTCATGCGATTCCTTGCCATGTGAAGATTGTCCCGCAAAATGCGAAGAATCTGATCGCGGTTGCGAAGGACCTTGTCAACTTCCTGAACTGGTGAACTGGTGGGGGTGTATGGAAGAAGAGCTGGAGGTGCCTGACCATAGACTGCTTCATATGGGGTCATTTTAGAGGCAGTGTGGTAAGAGGTATTGTACCACCATTCAGCGAGAGGAAGCCACTTTGCCCACTGATGTTGTTGTTCCGAGGTGAAGCAATGAAGATAAGTTTCCAAGCATTTATTGACAATTTCAGTCTGACCATCTGTTTGTGGGTGATACCCTGAACTCATCTTTAGTTTGGTGCCAGTGTGGCGAAATAGTTCTGTCCAAAAATGACTAGTGAAAGTCGTATCACGATTCGAGACAATGGAAGAAGGGATGCCATGAAGATGAAAGATCTGGTCCATAAAAATTTGGGCGACGGAGGAGGCTGTATAGGGATGGCTGAGAGCACAAAAATGACTATATTTGGAGAGACGATCAACCACAACGAGAATCACTGTCTTTCCACCAGATTTAGGGAGCCCTTCAATGAAATCCATAGAAATATCTGTCCAAATCCGTGTAGGTATGGGAAAGGGTTCAAGCAATCCTGGAAGGAGTGTTGTTTCACCCTTATTGTGCTGGCAGGTATCACATTCGGCCACCATCTGTTGAATTGTCCTTTTCATGCCCTGCCAAAAGAAGTTACGCCGTGCTCGTTCATATGTTTTGAGGAACCCAGAGTGCCCGGCCGATGGAGAAGCATGGAGTTCATAGAAGACATCCTGTTGAAGATCTATGCTCTGGGGAAGCACCAGACGACCCTTGTATCGCAGAGAAGCACCATCCCAAGAGTAATGTGGGACCGTAGAAGGATTGTTGGTCAAGCGTTGGATAATATGAGATAAGGAAGAGTCATTGACATAACCCTGTTGAACAGATTGCAACCAATTTGGAATAGGCATAGAAATAGATGAAAGAGAACCTTGGGCATCAAATGTACGAGAAAGAGCATCTGCCACAATATTGTCTTTACCCTTCTTGTAAGTGATCTCATAGTCATAACCCATGAGTTTGCTAACCCATTTCTGTTGTGCCGGGGAGGAGACACGCTTGTCCAAGAAATATTTCAAACTCTGGTGATCAGTCTTGATGCATAAATGATTCCCTAATAGGTATGGACGCCACTTCTGTACTGCATGCAAAATAGCCATCATTTCCTTCTCATAGGTAGAGGCAGCTAAATTCTTACCTAAAAGGGCTTTGCTGGTGAATGCAATGGGGTGTTCATCTTGAAGGAGAACAGCACCAAGTCCATTGCCGCAAGCATCACTCTCAATAGTGAAGGGCTTGAAAAAATCGGGCATAGCTAGCACAGGTGTAGTACACATAGCTTGTTTTAGTTTGTCAAATGCACACTGAGCAGCAGGTGTCCATGTAAAAGCATCTTTTTTCAATAGAGCAGTTAATGGAGCTGCAATCTTCCCATAATCCTTGACAAACTTGCGGTAGTAGCCAGTCAACCCCAAAAAACCACGAAGGCTCTTGAGTGTCTGAGGATGTGGCCAATTGTTCATGGCATCGATTTTGGCAGGATCCACGCGAACCCCTTGTGCTGAGATAATGTGCCCGAGATACTCAACTTCCTTTTGTCCAAAAACACATTTAGACTGCTTAGCATGGAGATGATGGTCAGAGAAAAGTTGCATGACAAGATCCAGATGCTAGAGATGTTCCTCCCATGTTTTACTGCAGATGAGGATATCATCAAAGAATACCAGAATGAATTTCCGCAAGTAGGGTCGAAATATTTTATTCATTAAGGCCTGGAATGTGGAAGGAGCATTAGTGAGGCCAAAGGGCATGACCAAAAACTCATAATAGCCATCATGTGTGCGGAAAGCTGTTTTAGGAATATCATCCTCATGAAACCGAATTTGATGATACCCAGAACGGAGATCCAACTTGGAGAAAAAGTGAGCCCCATGAAGCTCATCAACAACAGGAATTGGAAACTTATCCTTGATGGTGAGGTGATTAAGTGCTCGGAAGTCAATGCAGAGGCGCCATGACCCATCTTTTTTGCGGACAACAATAACTGGAGAAGAAAAGGAACTAGTGCTTGGGCGAATAATACCTTGCTTCAATAAATTCCGCACAAGCATTTCAATCTCTGTTTTTTGGTGAAATGGGTAGCGATAGGGCCTGATGTTGGGAGGAACGCTGCCAGGAAGGAGATGAATACGATGGTCTTCTGGCCTGGAAGGTGGTAATCCCACTGGTTCAGCAAAGACACCTGTATATCGATTCAGAATTTGTTGTAGATCCAAAGGAGTAGTGGAGACCGCTGATGGTTGCATCTGGATGGAATGGATCTGAGCGATGACACCATGTGAACTATTCTTGAGGAGTTTTTCCATGCGATGTGAACTGATGATGCTGAGAGAACCTGGTTGTAATCCTGTCAATGTGTGTTTGTGTCCATTGAGGGAAAACTGCATCCAAAGTTCGGCAAAATCCCATAAGATAGGGCCGAGTGTGCATAGCCATTGAGCGCCCAAAACCACATCACATCCGCCTAAGGGCAAGGAAAACATGTCAGAGCGCAGGGTATAATCTCCCATAGAGATACACACATTTCGACACTTCCCTTTGCAAGGTAAGGTGCCCCCATTGGCAATCATGACTTTAAAGTTGGAGCAAGGATGGATAAAACAATCAACTTGTTTGGCGATCCGAGGGTCAATGAAATTATGAGTGCTACCAGAATCAATGAGGATTGTAAGAGGAAGCTTCTTGAAGTAACCCCTGACCCACATTGTTTGGGGGGTGGTGATTCCAGCTAAAGCATGGAGATATATCTCTGGCTGGTCATCCTGAGACGGAGGGTCAATAGGCGGTTCCTGAATGTCGGCCGGAGCATCCAGTGTTTCTGGATCTTCGTCACCCATTTCAGAGGCAGGCGGAGACTCCACATCCAGGAGATAGAGCTTTTGCTGAACACATCTATGTCCCCAAGTGAATTTCTCATCACAATTATAGCAAATCCCCTTTTCTCTGCGTGCTTGCATCTCTGCTTCAGACAAACGCTTGATAGGAGTCGGTCGAGGAGCCTGCGGTATAGGTGGTCGCTGAGAACCCATATTTATGAAGGGAACAAAAGTGGGCTTGGAGCGTTGCTGGGCTGCAATCTTGTCTTCTGCCAACTTAGCCAACCCGAGTGCTTCCATCATTGTGTTGGGACAGAACATTTTGACCTCAGAGCGAATGGCATCCTTTAGACCACTGATAAAACAACTCCGGTAAAATTCATCAGTCAATCCTTCGGTGTGGTTGGCTAGATTCTCAAATTCGGTTTGATACTCTCTCACAGTGCCAGTTTGGCGAAGTTTAGTGAGGGCTCCTGTGAAGTCATCAAAAGCACTAGGACCAAATCGTTGCAAAAGGAGATGACAAAAGTCTGGCCAGTTGGGCTCTGGATGAGCCTTGATGTACCAACAGTACCATTGAAGAGCTTCCTGTTCCAAATGAAAGGATGCCAACGGAACTTTGTTGACATCAAAAGTATTATGCAGACTGAAATACTGTTCTGCACGATAGATCCATCCAGTTGGATCGGTACCATTGAAGCGAGGAAAATCAAGCTTCGGACCACGGAAATTGCTGGAAGAAGAGAACCCATTGTTTACTGAAGACTCGGACTGCCGTTTGTTGTTCATAGCTGAATGTTCAAGATGGAGACCGAGAAATTTTTCATCCAGATCCTGGAGTTTGGCTTGGATGGCTGCAAGTGCTTCCTCCATGGTTTTTGCTCCTGCACGGGTGACAACCATAACCGAGATTTTTATTTTTATTTTTTTTAATTTTTTTTTTAATTTTTTAATTTTTTTAATTTTTTAATTTTTTAATTTTAATTTTAATTTTTTATTTATTTTAATTTTAATTTATTTATTTATTTTTATTTTTTATTTTTTTTTTCTTATTGGGTAGGAAAACAAAAACAGGAACTACTTCAGTAAGGGAAAATTTGGATTTGGGAAAAAATCAGAACGGTAATTGGGGTTTGACTAGGTTTTGGACACTGTTGGATAGATAGGGAAGCAAAAATGAGGATTTTAGAAGCGGGGTGAAAGAATGGGAAAATTGGGCAGAGGGGAACAAAGAAGCAGAATTCAGAAAGGAACTCTGTGGTAAAATTTGAGGGTGATTGGGTGAAATTTGAGGAGTTATGGCAAACCCTAAAAATAGACAATTGTGGGATTTCGGGCTGTAGGAAGGGGAATTGAGGATAGGGTCCTTAGGGATGAAATATGCAGAATGGAATGACAGGGGTTCCCTGAAAATTTCAAGGGAAACAGAGGTAAAACAAGGGAGATATGGAGCGGCTACGGCTCGGTCTTTTTTTTTTTTTTTTTTTTTTTTTTTTTTTTTTTTTTTTTTTTTTTTTTTTTTTTTTTTTTTTTTTTTTTTTTTTTTTTTTTTTTTTTTTTTTTTTTTTTTTTTTTTTTTTTTTTCAGACTGGGGCGGCTACGGCTCGGAAGGAATCTGGAACAATGCCGACCGGCTGGATCTGGAACGGCTTGCAAAATGGATCTGAAACGGCGCAACAGTGATCGACAATAGTTCAGCTGAAAGTAGATATGGACCCCAGGTATGTGCGGCTTCCTAACAGTTCAGGGTTTTCACTCGGCCACCAATGCTATCTGATGGCTTGCGTATTGGGGAAGTACCCCTCACTCCACGGCTCAAGTAAAACTGATAACCGCTTTGCCACAAACGACAGCTCTTGGTTTACCTCACGGGTGGGAACTAGTCAATCAGGTAGGGGTCGTTGCCCTTTTCGCTGGCAGGTCCTCTCAATGGGCCAGCTACTTCAGGGTTCCTGTGGTACTCCTCACAATGAGTTTTAGGGCTTATGCACAAGTACTTCCCACAGTTAAGCGGATAGGGATTATTCCCAAATCCGAACCTGCAACAGATGCGAAAAAAATTTTTGGCAGAAATTTCACCCAGCGAGCCCAAGAAAGTGCTCTGATACCAAATGTGAGGCACCTGCAACAATTACTTAATGAAAATATGCGAAATAGCAGAAATGACAGAACTCAGAATCACTTTATATTGATCACGGGCCACTTCGAGGGGGCAACCTCCTTTGAGCAAGCTCAATACAAATAACTTCACCGTCCTTCATAGGTCTCAACACACACTTATATACTAATTCTAGGCGCCAATACTATGGGTTGGAACCATGGGCCGTTACAAACTATGGATCAACAATACTACGGGCGACTTACAAAGCATATGCGCCAACAACAATAACACAAACTATTGATCAACAAATACTACGGGACGACTTACAAAGCATATGCGTCCAACAACAACATACTAACAAAGTAAAGACATGGGTTCCTAACATTACAAGGCTATATTTACACTTGTATCTATTCAAGAATTTGAATGTGGAAATACCACATTCTTGTTATTCAAATCAAATCAAATCTTATTTTTGGAGTTTTTTTTAAGAATATATATTTTCAAAATTTTCAAAAATTCATTTACAAAGATGCTATTCTAATCATAAATCTAATTTTAAGCTTTAGTTCTACTATATTTTAGTTGCAAAATCTTTTATATTTTGTATTTTTTACTAATTAAATTGCAACTTTTTATTAATATAAAAGATAATTTTGTATTTTCAAACTAACCAAATTACCAACTTTTATTAATAAAAATAATACTATTTTTTATTTGCATTAACAAAATAAAAACAATTTGAAGATTTCATTTTCAATTTGGAGGGCATTTGTCTTTGAAGTGAATTTTTTAAATGATTTAAGTAGATGAAGATTGTTTTATTTATTTACACAAGTTATAGTAATTGTCATTCAAATCAATTAAGAGATGCATTAAGTTGCAAAGTGTTATAAACACATTATGAAAGAAGACTAATTTTAAGAGGCTCAAAGAAGAAAAATGTTAGCTAAAATAGATTGACCAGTGTAAACAACGTTTAGGAAGTGAGCCTTCTCTTAACCTTGTGACAAATTATATGCATCAGCCATATTTTTGGGGGTGATAGTGAGATATTGTTTGCACATAACAAAAACATCCAGGCATATTGGACATTGACAAATTATTAAGGGTGGCTAACTTATTGTGAAGCAACCTTGGGAAGCTAGCTTTCTTAAAGTACAACTCCAAGAATCAGTTCCAAGACATTGTAAAGACGAAAGGAGGATATATACTTTCCCTTGTGGATTTTGTGTTATGTTTAGAAAATAAACCACCAACATGTGTATGACATCGCACAGTAAATGCTATTTCTAATGATCAAGGATATTTTCAATCACATGATCTAATTATAACTCTACACAAAATTTCACAATATAAATATTTAAGAAAGAAAAATATGTTTTACTTTTATTATATCAATCATTTTAATTTGAAATGAGGAAAGAATTAAATTAAATTAACATAATTGCAAAAAATAAAAATCATCAAAATTAACATTCAAACTTATTAATCAAAATTAATTTTTTTTTTTCTTGCGACATTATTTTACACCTTTTCAGGGCTAGATGTGCACATAAAGTGAACGTCGCGTCTGTAAAACGTGAATCTTGCCGAAATGTCAAAAAGGGAAGATGCTTCGCCTAGTAAGGAAAACCCGAACCCAACAAAATTCCAACCCCAACCCGAAAGCGGCACCTGTAAGCCTAAAACTTGGTCATCACTCGTTAACCAAAAGTTTATTCCAAACTTTTGAAGTGGGCCGAAATATTCGATGACCAAACTTTAATATACTGGGAATATGTAGCTTCACCAAACTTTCGGGTTTTGTTTATATTTCAGAATCGAATCAATGTTATGTGAGAGTGGATTCGGAGTAACAACGTGGAGGCTGACACATAGATAAGACATAAAAAAAAGTTATGTGTTTTTACTAATTAAAAACTAGATTAAGATACGAAAATAAAATATTTTTATTAAAAAAAAAAAAAAAAAAATGTGTTGATTTTATAAATTTTATTTGTTGTTATTAATTTAATAGATTATTTTAATTTTGGCTATAACTATCTTCACTTTGAAGATGCCCCTGGGGGTCTAGATGAAAGCACCCTGAAGACCACCGTCTCTCCTGATACCAGGGCTCTTAGAGGAATCAAAGCCCTTGCTCGGGGTCGATAATGATTTTTATCTCCTTAAATATCCGGGGTGTGGGGGGATGCCCAAACAACTGGCCCTCAAAAGAATCCTTCATATTGTGAATCCTGATCTGGTCCTACTTCAAGAAACGATGGTATGTGGTGAAAAGGCTCGTTCTTTTTTCAACAAAATAAAGCCGAGATGGTGTATGTTTGTTATTGACGCGGTTGGCCTTTCTGGCGGCTTGTTGGCTGCTTAGAACCCGGGGGTTCTTAAGTTAAAGTCGTTCATTACCTCTCTGGGCATATTGCTGACTGGCAAGTGCAGAGGTTTGGAAAATGATATAAATATTATAAACTGTTATGGCCCTTATTGCAACAGGGAAACTTTTTGGAATCAGGCTGTTTTGGAGCATTTACTGGCTCTGGAAAATTTGATACTTGCAGGTGACTTGAATTTTTCTTGGGGGGCTGAGGAGATATGGGGGCGTGCATCTAGAAGGGACCCTCTTGGGACATTTTTCAGGAATCTTTTTGCCACTCATTCCCTGATTGATGTGGAACCTCGACCTTTGGCCCCCACATGGACAAATGGTCGCCTGGGTGAAAATCTGATCTCCAAACGCATTGACCGTTTCTTGATTTCTGAGTCACTCCTAAGCTCTTTCAAAACATACAGGACATGGATACAGATGACACATATCAGTGATCATGTCCCTATAATCTTACAATTTGATACTGAAGCAAAACATCAGGCTTATCCATTCAAATTCAATTCAGTATAGTTAAAAGAACCGGATTATGATGTGGGTGTACGTACACTTTGGGCAAATTTAGATGTCTCGGGGGAACGATCGGCTATGGACAAGCTTGCTACCAAACTATGTTCCCTAAAAGACTTCACTGTGAGGTGGGAGCGATCCAAAAAAGCTTTGCTGACTAATGAACTCAATGCGCTTGAGCTGGAAATTGCTGATCTCAGGGAGATATCTTTGAGAATGGGGAGTGCGCCTGCTGGTCGTGCCCGACTTGCTAATTTGGAGGAAAGAAAACTCAAAATTCTCATTACCCAGGAAGAATCTTGGCGGTTAAAGAGCCGGGCAATTTGGCTAAAAGCTTGGGATTTAAATACTAAGTTTTTTCATCGATTTGCTGACTCTCGCAAAATTCAGAATAATATCTGGGATTTAAATTATCATGATGGGAGGAGGATTTATGGTGATGAGTATTTGATGGCTGAGGCTTCTCGACATTTTCTTGAGTACTATACTGACCCAAAGAGTACATCTCTGATTGAACAGTTTAATCTTATTAAAGAATATCCCAGGATGTTTTCGGAGGTAGCGGGGGACAAAATTTTTGAGGCTATTACTATCACTGAAATCCAGGATACTCTACGGGGTTTTACTAAGGACAAATCGCCTGGCCCGGATGGCTGGATGGTGGAACTGTTCACACATTTTTTTGATATTATGGGCGAGGATCTCAGGGTTGCGGCTGATGAATCTCGGTCTTTGGGGCTGGTCTCTGGGGCGCTGAATTCTACCTTTTTGACACTGATACCTAAAACATCACATCCTAAGAATTTCAGTGACTACCGGCCTATTGCGTTGTGCAACTTAGTCTACAAGATCATATCCAATATAATTGCACAACGTATCAAACCGACATTATCTAGATTCATTTCTATGGAACAATATGGCTTTCTGGATGGGAGGCAGATACATGATGCGGTTGGCATGGCGCAGGAGGTCTTTCACAGTATAAATCAGAAGAAGATGGATGCTCTGGTCCTTCAACTTGACTTGGTAAAAGCATACGACAGAGTAAATTGGACCTTTCTGAAACTGATTCTTATCCAAATTGGTCTTCCTTGGAAGGTAATGAAGTGGATTATGGCCTGCGTTACCTCTGTCAACTTTTCTATGCTTATAAATGGACAACCGACTGATTACTTCAAGGCTTCTAGGGGCCTTCGTCAGGGATGTCCTCTCTCCCCCCTGCTTTTTCTAATGGTCATTGAAGGTCTGCGTCTCTCCATTCACAGATCAAAGAGTGTTGGCAATATTGTGGGATTAAAGATCTCCACTGATGTAACGGTAACACATACTCTCTTTGTGGACGATGTAATGCTTTTCGGTATGGGATCATTGGAGGAGTGGGTTCAGTACAAGAAAATCCTTGATTTTTTCTGTTTGGTAACTGGTATGCTCATTAGCATGTTGAAATCCTTTTTCCTGAAGCACTCTCTGGCGGTGAATGTGGAACGCGGGATCTGGGATTCCTTCCCTTTGGAATTCAAGGATTTATCTGAGGGCACTAAATATCTCGGCTACTTTATCAAACCTGCAAATTACAGGGTAAATGACTGGATTTGGCTTATCAAGCGATTTGATGATCGCATTGGGCACTGGAGCATGAAATATCTGTCTCTCGGTGGTCAGCTCACACTGGTAAAGGCAGTCCTGCAGAACCTGGGAGTCTACTGGTTTTCCCTCTGCAAAATTCCTGTGGCAATCATCCGCATTATCCGGGGGAAATTTTTTCGTTTTATATGGTCGCGGGGGGGGGGGGGGGATGGTGAACAAATTTCACTTAATAAAATGGGAAGCACTGGCCAAACCTTACACTCTTGGGGGCTGGAATGTGAAGAATTTGGAGCTCTTTGTGATGGCTCTCCATGCAAAGAGTTTGTGGCATGCTCTATTCAATAACTCAATGTGGGGCTGTATTATCCGGGCGAAATATCTTAAAAACATCCCTGTTGCTTCCTGGTTCCGGTTTGAGATACATAAGGTGACTGGAACATCCAATATATGGCGGGGATTATGGGTTCGTTTTCGGTTGTGGCAAATTGGCTCACTTGGAAACCTGGAAATGGACGGGACATAAGACTTGGTATGGATTCAGTACTGGGGGGATCCCCCGCTTATCATCTCTCCCCCGAACTACTTGCTCATCTAAGGGCCAGGGGGCTCTATTGTCTGGCACATGCGGTTTCTTTTGATGGCAGAGGTTGGATCAATGCTTATCAACTTGGTATAGGGGGAATTTT
The DNA here is from genome assembly GCA_027924585.1 of Larix kaempferi. Taxonomy (NCBI): domain Eukaryota; kingdom Viridiplantae; phylum Streptophyta; class Pinopsida; order Pinales; family Pinaceae; genus Larix; species Larix kaempferi. Next base: position 5,347,738 of record BSBM01000606.1, on the reverse strand, counting down.
GGGGAAGGAATGGTCTGATTTTATCAGGAATCTCAGTCAAGCAAATATCAAACTTTGTGATTCACCGGATATGTTGGTATGGTTGTGGGATACTGCCCGCGGCGTGGTCACCTCAAAGCTGGAATATGATTCATTTTTTGCTGAGTGTCAACTTGGGATGATATGGTGGCACTCGGTGATTTGGAAGCTAGCCATTCCCCCTCGGATTCGTTGCTTCGTCTGGCTGGCTTTGGGCAACAACATACTTACCTGGGATAATCTTTGTCGTCGTGGTTTCTGCGGTCCTGGCCGGTGTCCTTTGTGTGCCTCCAATGTGGAATCGGTCGATCATCTCTTCACGTCGTGTTTGATCATGCAAGAACTGTGGTCATTCATTGTCATATCACTTGGTTCACCTGTAGTCTGGCATGCAAACTCTTTGATAGACTCTTTTAGCAGTTGGTTCCGCGACCCGAATGCTCGTCGGTGGCTGGAACTTCCATGTTTCATGATGTGGGAGTTGTGGAAGGCCAGAAATCGTTGTGTGTTCGATGGTATTAGCCCTAATCTGACTTGGTTATGTGGTCGGATTATTGCCTATTTCAAGGAATATGGTTCTTTGTCTGGTCATGCGGGGTGGACGAAGTGCCTCACTTTCAAGGCGCCTTGGATACCGGGTTCCTCCAATTATGGTATATCCATGTGGGTTTTTTGATGGGGCGGCACTTGGTGGGCAGGGTGACAGCGGTGCTGGTGTGATTTTATATCTTGATATCGCTATCTCCTACCGTATTTATTTGAACTTGGGCTATGGAACAAACACTCGCAGCGAACTCTGTGCTCTCTGGCTACTCTTATACTTTGCTCGATTAAAACGAGTCTCGTCACTCGTTGTTATGGGAGACTCATCTGCTATTATATCTTGGGCACTTGGTTCGTCCCCTCTCAATGTGATGCTCTTAACACTTTGGTTGGATGCTGTCAGGAACTTCATTATTGGTTTTCAACATATACACTTTGCTCATGTTTACCATGAGGTTAATATGGAGGCAGATCTGCTATCCAAGCGGGCTTTGGTTTCAACTACTGGTATTATTATGTGGGGGGAATGGCATGAGGACTCCCTATTCTCCCAGGGCTCGGTTGATTTGTTTTGGTGATTTGTTTTTGGTGATGATCTTCTTTTCTATTTGACGGCATTATTGGTTATATATTTATGCTCATATGATCTATGCGGCTTTATATCTTGCAGGTCCTTAGGTACTTTATCCAACTACTTGTTGGATGCCTTTGATCCGGTTGGATTTGTCGGCACTATATTTGCTTATTGTCTATCAGATATATTGACTTATGTGTCCAGGCCTTGGGCTGTTTTGGACTTTATTATTGTATTATGTCTTTAATGAATTGTCTGTTAGCTTTCTCCGGTACTATGTTTCTTGGGGATATGGTATTTTTGAGCACCTATGCTGTCTTTAGGAGTATGTGACGGTTAGTAATATGCTGTAGTAGACATCCATTAGTATATGGATGGGTCTTATCTTGGACTTGTGGATGATGATACTACTTGTGGATGATGGTGTGATATGCTTCACACTCATACATGTTTGATGTGGTCATGATGTACTGTTTCCATTTACTATTTCGAGTTATTAATAGTAAGCTATATTTTCTTATGAAAAAAAGAAGATGCCCAGCATACAAATGCATGGAATGTGCAGCAATATCATGAGCTGAGCAGTACAGTGGAATGTGCAGCAATATCATGAGCTGAGCAGTACAATGGCTAAAGAACCATATTTTTAAACATATGTAATGTTTTGATAAACTTATTTTTGGTTTTATTTTGAGATGCTATCTTGAAAACAAGCAATATAAAAATGAAAGTATGAATTGATAAACATAGATGATTGTTAACACCTAAAAAGTGCTCACTAGCTCATTCCCTTATTCACATGACCCATTTGCCCACTTTTTCACCATCAGAGTCTCTAAAACCATCAAAAGGTCACCAAAAGACCTTAGTACACCCCTTTTTCCACCCAAAAATGAATATTTTCCTCAAAAAAGCATAAAAAACCCTCAAAAAGGGTCCAAAATTCCCAAAATATTAAAAAGGGAATAAAAATAATAAAATATTCAAAAAAGGAAAAAGGAGGGAAAAGTACCTAAACCATGTTGGTCAATACCATTGGTTTCCACAAAACCACAATGGTATTCCCCACCACCAAAACCTATAAAAAGGTGGTAGGGGCTCCTCACTTTCCATCCATCCATTATCCTATCCTCATGCTGCCGAATTCTCCCTTGAGTATTTGGCCATTGCAAACCACATTGGAGAAGGAGACCTCTTGGAGCTTGGAGCTACTCATCTTGGGAGTTGCTCAACATCAACCTTCACCATTGAAGGTATTATCGCAAGCACTTGCTTGCCACCCATTTTCAATACAAAAAATTATTTCTTATGTTTCTTGTTCTTGTTTTTTTTAATAGTTTGATTATTTGCTTAAAATTCTTGCATAGATCCATGATTAGTTTTGTTTAGATTAGTTTGTTATTTGCTTTTGATTGAAACTGCTGCTACTAGTTAGCAGGTGTCCATAGCACTAAGCCTGGTTGCAAAACCGGGCCAACAGTTTTTGGCGACTCCGCTGCTTTCGAATTTATAGATCTCACTTTTGCTTTAGATCTTAGTTTTTGATTGTATTAGTTAGTTTATTTAATAGATCTGCCACCCTAGACAGCAGATCCATTGCTGTTCTAGATCTTGGCTCATTTCACTGCCATTAACAGCCGAAATTTTCAATTTTCGGCTTCGTTTTTCGGCTTCCGTGCACGACTTTCGCCTCGCGGTTTTTAGCCTGACAGTTGCACGGTCCATCGCGACTTTTTGGCTTTTTTCCGCGCGGTCCCCCGCGGCTTCGCGGCCTGTTTGCGCGCTGCACATCGCGGCTTCGCGGACATTTTCCGCGCTGCACATCGCGACTGCGCGGCCCTTTTCCGCGCGGTTCACCGCGACTTCGCGGCCTATTTGCGCGCTGCACATCGCGGCTTCATGGACATTTTCCGCGCTGCACATCGCGACAGTGCACCGAAAACCCGCGCGGTCCATCGCGACTGTGCGACAGAAACCCGCGCGGTCCATCGCGGCTTTTCTGTCTGAACCCGCGATGCTGATTTTTTCATTCGGCCGAATCGTTTAAAAAATTAATTTTTCACTGTATTATCTGCCCACTTAGCTATTTTTGCAGTATCAAAAATTCCAGCATTATTTACAGCCATAGGAAAAATTTACTATTTCGAATGCACATATGAAGGAGTCTTTTTAAAAATTTTCAAGAATTGAAAGAAGGATTTCTTTTTGCATTTTTATCTAGATTTAAAATTTTTTGCTGTTTACTTCTTCACTATTTTGCCCATAGCAATTATTGAAAACGAAATCCATTTATTTCGAAAAGAAGTTATATTATTTGCTTTCCTGTTCAAAAGATCCTTTGTTTTTTGGATAGCCTTTACAAAGCATTTAATTTCCATTTATTGAAAAAGTCATTCATTTGTTTTACTATTTCAAAAAATCCTTTGTTTTTTGAATATTTTCTGTAAAGCATTTACTTTTTCAAAGTTCAGTTTAGCACACCACACGTGCACTCACTCAAACACATAATTGAACAAAGCCTTAAAAGTTACCCTAATTTCAACCCACTTTTAACCCCACTTGGGGAACACTAAAAGAACTTTGTAGCTAGGTAGTATTGAGGGGATAGGTGTTCCAATAACACCCCTCAGTTATTACATCTGAGACATAGTTGTTGTCCTTTAGGGAACTAAAATCTCTTAGTATTTATTGGCGCGGTCACAACCGGTTTGTGGGAAGGCCTCTCCCCTAGGAGGGTTGAAGTCGCGAGGATGGTTCCAGAAGCCTGAGTGGAATACCGAAATCCATTCAGTAACCGAAGGGCTACCATTCGCAGTTCTCGGGATATCCCTGTATTGGGATATTGCGATCAAGGACCAAACGGCAGATTTACCTTTTCTCGACGCGTCATGAATGGAGTATCCTAGTAGCCATTCTTTAGGATTGATTACCCGGTGTCCCTCCCGGTAGGGGGATATCTAGCCGTGGACTCAGCACTCAATATTGTCTAACTTGGATTTCATCACCTTGCAGAGAATATAGTTTGTTGATTCACAATACTTTTAGTTAGGTGTTTGCATGATTCAACCCACCTTTGGTCTAGTTACACCTATTTTTTCTAGAAGTTGTTTGCATGTTGGTACTCTGACCATTTGTTGCATCCCTCCACTTGTTGTAGCACAGCTGCTAGAATAAGTGCCCTTTTTTGAGGTTGATTTTCTGGCCTGAGAGCCTTCATTTTCACTCCCCCTCTTGCACCCTTGGTTGCATTAGGGTTTTGAGTTTTTTATATATATATATCACCACCTGATACTTAAACATTTTTTACACAAAAACTTATTTCTCACCATTGAGAATTTTAGACGCTCTCGTCGTCTACGGGGCGAACTCCCAGAGTTCAGTTTTCTTGGCTCTCCACGTCACCGACGTAGAGCCTTATCCCTTGACTCGACACATCGTCGGTCAACGATACGGTCATCCGATTCTGACACGCCTCATTTCACTTCTGATTCTGAGGCAGAATCCGAAAACCCCACTGCGTTATTCCCAACCAACCTTATGGCTGGAACACCTTTTGACCCACTTTTTACCAGCACCATTGGAGAGACATCCACAGACCCTGCTACTGCGGTGCCATCCATGGCAACACCCACCCCCCTAGGTATGCCTAATATGGGCAACACTCCATCTTTAGGAATGCCCAACTCAGGGCCTCCACCTATTATAGACATGCCTAACATAGGGGGCACTCCATCTTTAGGAATGCCCAATACGGGACCACCACCTATTATGGGTATGCCCAACATGGGGGTTACACCCCCTCTGATTCCCACAACCCAGATTCCAGGAATCACCACTACTATTCCTAATCCAAGTGTAACCCATGTTGCACTTGGAGGCGCTGGCCCATACCAGACCACACCTATTGGAGGACACATACCTTCAATACCGAGCATACACCTAGGCGCTACTGGACCCCTACATCATACCACCATGACTAGTCATGTCCCAGTCCCTACCCTGCATACATCTGCCACCTTACCTTATATGGCGAGTCTGAACTTACCAGACCTAGCCAGGCTCACCAATGATCCTATCAGACACGATCCTGCGTGGCCTCACATGCCCACCAAAATCCCCTCCCACGTCCCTAAGTTTGAGGGCAAGGCAGGTGAGGACCCCCAGAACCATATCATGTCTTTCCATCTATGGTGTTCCTCCAACTCCATAGTGGACGACTCTGTCCGCCTCCGTCTGTTACAGCGCACCTTCACTGGCTCTGCAGCTAAGTGGTATATCGAGCAGCCCCATGGGACACATGCCACCTTTACCTCCCTTGCTTCGACCTTCCTGCAGTTCTTTCAGTTACCCGTCTGCTATGATGCGGGCGTCGAGATCCTACTGTCTTGCAGACAGAACACGGCCACCCACATCACTGACCACATTCATGAGTGGCGTCGACGCCGAAACCTCTGCAAAATCAAATTAGACGACTGTATCTTCCTATATTGGTTCCTAAAATCCCTCCTCCCTCTCATTGCGAAGGATGTGGCATCCGAAAGACCCCAGTCTGAAGAAGAGGCCATCCTCAAAGCCCAACAGTTTGATCTCATATACGCCCAATCGAGTTATCTGTATACCATTTTACCAGACGCCCCTCGCGGTGAGTCATCCCAACATGATGCGCCGGGGGCATCACATGCTGCAGATGGCATCATTGGTCGTATGACCTCTCAACCCCAACCCTTTACCATTTCACATCCTAGCTATGGTCCCGACTTTTCGCGGGCTACATCTCAATCTGGGGCAACCAATTCATATGCTCCCATGGTACATCACCACCATACCCATGGACCTTCATGTCCACCTCAGTGTTTCGGTCATGCACCACCCACATATGCCCCCCCAGTCGCACCTCAACCAGTGTACTACCCATAGCTCACTGTGACACCTAACCCAACACCTCCAACAGCTCAGGGGTACCAACAACCCCAACAGGCAACTAGACCACCTCCACCAGCATACTATCCACCGCAACCAGCTTCGGCACCTGCGGCTCCCCAGAATCAACCCAATGCTCAAGGGCATGTATATGCACAACAACAGCAGCCCCAATATCAAAATAACCAACACAATCAGGGTAGGTAGCAAAACCGCGGAAGAGGACGTAACCGCGGCAACAATCAAAACCATAACCAAGGTCCACAACCTCCCCATCCTCCGCAAAATAATGACGCGGCACCTGCTCATCAGAATCCTGATCGGCCGCCAAAGCAAGACAGAAATGCTAATTTATGAACAAACCATCCTTTTTCTATTTGCGGGGTCTATGGCCACTATACCCATGCTTGCCCACATTTGGAGAGAGCTAGACAACTTTGGAATGATGATTCCCATCGTCAAGGGCACGGGGCTCCTCAGGCCCCACCCAATCCTCCTCCACCGCAGCATCAACCTTTGGTGCTACAAAATCCGTTTCCAACCCAAGGTGTAGTGAATACTCAGCCGTTGGCTCCTCAAGCCAACACGCCACCACAGCAAATAACTTATGCCGCTCTTGATCAACCCATGTTTGATTCAGGAACCCACCACTTGTTGATGATGTCAACAGCCGATGTTAACATCCAAACCCGTCGGATGGATCTACCTCCGACGCCCCCCCGATAAGGATACTCACGCTCATCCCACTGATCAGACGCTACGTATACCTCCAGTTCCACTAGATGGCGCCCCTAAAGCACCTCGCTTCCCACTTCGTCGGATCAACAACAACCCCAATGCGCGGGCTGCGTCCAATTACAATATTGTTGACGACTTAGCTCAATCTCCCGCAGCCATGTCTGCGTTAGAAGTCTTGAAAAACTGTCCCTCACAGCGCAAGACTTTACTTTCCGCCATTGGGGCGATTGACCCAAATGATTCGAAATTGATGGCCTTTGATTTGGACCAATCCGAACCACGTCTGCCTTCCACCATAGCAGTCCAAGTTTCTGTTTCTATTCGGAATCTAGTCATCCATCGATGTATCATCGATGAAGGTGCATCTACATGCGTCATGTCCACATTCGTCTGGTAGAAGTTGGGATCCCCTCCCCTCCAGCAATACACCACTGCATTGCGGGCCTACGATGGCCGGTCAGCTCAACCTCAAGGTCGACTACCCAAGGTCCCCATCCAATTGGGTGGGAAAACTATACTCATCGACATAGAGGTTATCAATGCCCAACTCGATTATAACCTCTTACTTGGCCGTAGCTACATGTACGCCATGAAAGTGGTCGCCTCATCTGTGTTTCGTACCATGATGTTCCCCCAAGAGGGGCATGTGGTCAAAATCGATCAGCTCAGCTACTATGATCCCAACGCGCCCGCTACACCCGAAAATGTTCTCCCCATGATTGAACAACCCGTTTCTAATGCAACCACCTCGTTCGTGTCCTCTGTGGGACCCGGACTTTACTCGGATACACCAATGACCTCGACCTTCCAGGCTATTCCACCACCGTCACCCGCACCCGCGGTATCTGACCTATGTACCATTTCTCACAATACACAAACACCCACAGTGCCTACACATATTGGCACAACACCAATTCACACTATCCCATTCTTGTTCCCATTTGCCGGAGTGGTCAGTTCGCCAGTGATGGCTACACTCAACCTTCCTGGATTAACATTAGGGATACCTGTATGGTACTTACCAGCTCCCAATCCCCCGCCGACACCAACTGTCATCCTACAACCGGTGCAACCCATTGTCACCAGTAGTCAACCACCTCCCGGGGTCACAATCCCTTCATCCTCAACGAATCCCCCTCCTTTCATCAAGCCCACTGGGGGCAGAGGCCCACAACCGTACACTGCAGCACCTCCTCCCAAAGCAGTCAAACCCCCACCCGTGTTTCGAGCTCCCCCTAAATGCTCATTATGCGATGAGATTGGCCATCCAACTCATCAGTTTCCACAATTGCCGGCCCTCCAAGAGCATATGAATATGTTAGACGATGACACCGGAATACCAGTAGTAAGACTTGAGCCACCCCCTCAGGCGCGCGACAGATCACTGCGCACCAACCATCCCTGCACCATATGCAGTGTGTACGACCATTACTCACATCATTGTCCTGATCTCCCAGATTACAGAGCAGCGTTGTATGAGTTAAACAATGTCGACTTAGAGATATCTCCTCCCCTCATCGAGGAAATCTACCCTCGGCCATCACCCTCGTCAGAAGAAGTCAATATAATCTATATGATTTCAACAACTTTCAAACCTGAACCCCTTGATTTATGGTCTGACTACTTCAATACTGATGAGAAAATTTTGGAAACACTCACAGCACCCGACTACCCCTGGGATGATATGCATCATCGCTCGTACTTCCTCCCAGAAGCATCTACATCCACCGTATCCAACCAGCTATCGGTTGAGTCCAAAGATTTCATACCCACTAAGGTCAATTGGCTTAAGGACCCCATCCCAGCACTGGATGCATTCGAAGAAGGGAACATGTCCAACATTTCCCCCATTATCCAGATCGATATTTCCACTACGCCAGGCAAACCTGAGCTCATCTCGTTGGGCGCATCCTGCACTCAAGCAGAAACCCAGGCGTATAAAAAGCTTTTTCAAGAGTTTCGTGACGTTTTTGCCTGGTCCTATACCGAAATGCCTGGTCTGGACCCCGCCATTATAGAGCACCACATTGACACATGGCCTGAAGTACCCCCCGTTCGTCAGAAACAGCGACCCATTCATCCTTCCAAACTTCCCGCTGTTAAAGCCGAGGTTGAAAAACTTCGCAAAGCAGGGTTCATTTATCCCATTGCTTACACCACCTGGGTTTCAAACCCCGTTCCTGTCAACAAAAAGCAAGGTACCCTTAGAGTATGCACTGACTTCCGTGATTTAAACCGCGCTTGTCCCAAAGACAATTTCCCCACGCCATTTATTGACCAACTCATTGATGAGTGTGCGGGACATGAAATCCTATCCTTCATGGACGGTTTTTCCGGATACAACCAGATTCAGATCCGTAAGGAGGATCAGTACAAGACTGCCTTCACCACCCCATGGGGCACCTTTGCCTATCGCGTCATGCCATTTGGCCTTAAAAATGTTGGTGCCACTTTCCAGCGAGCCATGACCTATTGTTTTCACGGGGTCCATTTTTGGACCATTTTTCACCCCCCCCTCATGGCCTCGGTTTGCGTGCCACATCGGCCGTTCTCCGTTTTTGACGTGTTTTATATCGCCGGATTCAGTTTTCTGTGCTCTTGATGATGCTTGAGATAATTTCTCGCTTTCACCTCCAGATTTTTTGGGTATATTTTTCGTACCCCCCGTGCCGCCTTGGTTTGCATGCCACATTGGCCGTTCTCCGTTTTTGACGTGTTTTATATTGCCGGATCCAGTTTTCCACACTCATGATGATGCTTGAGACCTTTTCTCACTCTCATCATACCCCTTGTTGTTCGGTATAGTTTTACCCCTTTTTCGGGCCGAGCAATCCTTTTTACGAAAAAGGCACTTAGGGAGTTTCCGTTAAGCTCTTTTCTGACTCCTAAAACAATGAAAAGATCGTCGAGCAACCTTGCTTCCTTTCATGCTCGCTAAACGTATCTGAAAGGGCGTCTACCTGGTATAAGTTTACCCCTTTTTCGGACCTTGTAGACTAATTACGAAAAAGGAATACTCTAGTCACACCGGCTAGAAGAGTTCTCCATTTGCATCATTTTATGCTTTTTCGGGCCTTGGAGACTAACTTACGAAAAATAACACCAATATAGTCCACTTACAGCTTTTAGACTCTCTAAACATGAAAGCAACCATGAGCATAAACCGTCATGGGCTCATAAAATCCACAGGATAGTACCATTTCAGAGCACACTTTTATCCCTTCTTAGAGCTCATTAAAACTACGAAGAAGGACCTAATGGTGCTTCTTGGCGCCACGACAAATCACACCTACTCACATGGCAGCTTCCCCATTTTTGGTCGCCTTTGTTCAGAGCATTCTGCAGTATGTCACCCTGAGAATCCCTCAACAACACCCATCAGCTTGACCCCCCAGAGTCAATTCATATATTCAGTCCCTAAAAGTCATGATCCCCACACCTACAAGTCAGTTCCCTATGCTGCCAGGTCAACCATTTCATCATGCTTTGAACAAAGGAAGTTTGAGTCTACCCGCTTTGTGGCCCAGTTACTTCCCATCCCCAAAGAGATGTCAACTGCCATCAGTACTTTCACACTTCGGTTTACTACCTCATGCTCCTATTAAGGAAACATCATTGCCTTATTAGTTGCAGGTCTCCCTATGTCGACGACAACCCCCTTATTCCAGAGGATAGACCCAGAGGTCCCTACGTCTTGGACTCATCACCATTTAGGTGAGTGCCTACGGACCACTTTGAGATGAATCATCATTGCTTCTCCGAGTGGTCGTTTCTCGCATGCTCGACTTCAACACCTTGATCGCATCGTCGAGAATCGCGTAGGGTTTTTATTCCTTCAGTTATTGGTCGAAGACCCCGGATTTCCCATGACTCTAGCACATTTGAGAGTCTACCTATGGAAACAACTAGTTACTTTATATCCGGGTTGCGCATGGTGATAGTATTCGGAAGCCATTCCATTCATATGCTTCCTCGAGTACCCAGTTCAGTCTACCATTGATCCAGCAGATCATCAGTTCCTCTGGGTCCACACTCAGCAGCACTGTTGTTATTTCAGTATATCAGTTCTTCCGCTCAGACATGGTCAACCCAGCAGTACATCCCAGATTTGTGTCCCCTCCGGACCCTTATGATGTCACAGTGGTTCTCTATGTATCTTACAGGTCCCCCTTTCCGGGCCTTACAGTTAGTTTTTATATTTCTGGATACGAGCATGGGAATGCCCGCCTCGTCCATATATTCAGATTATTCCTCAGCCATTATTTGAGGCCATTTGTTATTATCATTCTATATCTTAATACGAGCATGGGAATGCCCGCCTCGTCCATTATCAGATATCATACCTCATTCATATTGAGGCCATGTAATATTTTTTGTTTTTTGCAGCTTCTAAGGACTGTGACTCCTGTCTCCAACCGGTCTCTTCTCTCCCCTAAACCCCAGAAAAAAGGACAAAAGAACTATGATGTCTATTGGCCATACGATGATCTCTTGCCCTCACACATCAGGGGGCAATCTGTTAACACCTAAAAAGTGCTCACTAGCTCATTCCCATATTCACATGACCCATTTGCCCACTTTTTCACCATCAGAGCCTCTAAAACCATCAAAAGGTCACCAAAAGACCTTAGTACACCCCTTTTTCCACCCAAAAATGAATATTTTCCTCAAAAAAGCATAAAAAACCCTAAAAAATGGTCCAAAATTCTCAAAATATTAAAAAGGGAATAAAAATAATAAAATATTCAAAAAAGGAAAAAGGAGGGAAAAGTACCTAAACCATGTTGGTCAATACCATTGGTTTCCACAAAACCACAATGGTATTCCCCACCACCAAAACCTATAAAAAGGTGGTAGGGGCTCCTCACTTTCCATCCATCCATTATCCTATCCTCATGCTGCCGAATTCTCCCTTGAGTATTTGGCCATTGCAAACCACATTGGAGAAGGAGACCTCTTGGAGCTTGGAGCTACTCATCTTGGGAGTTGCTCAACATCAACCTTCACCATTGAAGGTATTATCGCAAGCACTTGCTTGCCACCCATTTTCAATACAAAAAATTATTTCTTATGTTTCTTGTTCTTGTTTTTTTTAATAGTTTGATTATTTGCTTAAAATTCTTGCATAGATCCATGATTAGTTTTGTTTAGATTAGTTTGTTATTTGCTTTTGATTGAAACTGCTGCTACTAGTTAGCAGGTGCCCATAGCACTAAGCCTGGTTGCAAAACCGGGACAACAATGATGAATGTATTTTTGTTTTTAATTTTGAATATAAAATACGATTCCTTCACTTTGTTATGATTTTTTTTACTGTTTTACTATAATTGGTTCTAACTTCCGTGTTTTACCTCTTTGTTTCTTTGCCATTCATCCTTCCAAATTTTCAAACAATTTGGTTTATAAAACATTACACCTTAGTTAATTATATAATATCTTTGGTATGAGAGTTTACAAAATTATGTGTAACTTTGATAATTCTAGCATGCTAGTTAAGCTATGTATTAATTCATAGGAAATTTGGTTTTATTTGTTATGAATTGTGAGTTTTAGTTATTGTAACAAATTTCAACATTAAAGTTTATATATTTGAAACCAAAAAATTGTTTAAGAATTATGCATATTTCTTATTACATGATCAACATTTATCTTTTAAAATCAGGAAGGTTAATAATATTTTTGAATTTAAAAAAGAAGAAAAGAAGAAAAACAAATTTCCAAAAAATACAAGTAAAATGATTATGTTATATACAAATTAAATGAATTAAAGGTAATTACAAGAATATGGATATCAATTAAAAACACCTAATACCTTATAGCTTGAAAAATTTAAGCCACAAAAATAATACAAGTGCCTAAGTTATGTTTGAGATTTGATATTCACCAACTAAAAATATAAATTTTGAAAGTAAGTATCATAAATTGTACATAAATTGTACACAACTTTTCTCTTTCCAAACTTCTTATTTTTTAGTAGCCATCTCCTTTGGCTTATTGTTGGAATCACAATAAATCCCTCTCATTTTACAAAAATAATGGGACCCATATGTATGATAAGACTTTTAATTTACAAACTATTATTACAAGTCTTAACCTTAATCTATCTTTGATTATAGTGTTGAAGGTCAAATATGGTTTTGTAGGCTAGAATTTGTTTGATTTGAATTTTTATCTTTTATTTTTTTTAATTTGTGTATAGTTATTAAGTTAATTTTGTTTCATTTATTTTAATGGTCATGTTTAGGTCATCATTCAAATTTTCATTCATATTCTTGATTATTTAAGTGATTTTACTAATTCAAATTATTTCTCATTTCAACTTTGGTGACTAAAAGCATGCAAGTTGAAATATATTATAAGGATTAGTGTTAAATATTTTCGATGATTCTTATGACATTTTCATCATTCAAAATAATTATCAAGTTCATGGAGATTATTACATTGACTAGGTTTTGTATTTTCCTTCTTTATCATAATAGTTTAAAAGCATTGATATTTAAATTTTGAAGTTGGTAAAATTGTATTTCTTTTGTGGTTTTAGTTCTTCAACTTGTTGCCAATGTTGACTTAATTTACATTACGAATCAAATTACTTTTGGTTATGGTAATAATTTTTCTATGTGGTTTGAAAACAATAAAAAAACTGTTTAAATTAGGATTATTATTGTTCTGAGTGTATGATGACAAACACATGTTGATTTAATAACTCTTTGTTGAAATGATGATCATTATTTGTCAAAAGGGAATAAATTCTCCATCATTAAGCATTATGCTATTGAATTATTGGCTTTGGAAGGTAAACACCATGGCAATCAAAATCACTTCCACTTATTATATCATGAACATGAAACTTGTATCGAGCTATGTCATAATATATCATTTTGGAGGTTATTATTTGTTTGAACTTGGATCCTTGCATACATTTTTATGTTGATATTTTATTATGGTCTATGATAATTATGGATAGCCTTAAGTTCTAGAACCTTCATGATGCGACTCTGGTGGTAAACACGGTAGGTATTCTCTTGTTGAATCAATGAAAGGGTGTGTTCCATCGACAACTCATTACGGTGGGTTAAACATGTTAAATGCACAGCATCAGGAGACCTTATCCAAACCAATCTTTTGCAACCAAGATTGATCCTCTCATATAGAGGTCAACAATTTGATTCCTTCAGTGTAAAGGTTGTTCCTCCCGTATATAGGTAATTGATCAAAATAATGATGTTGTAAAGTCTTGTTGTACAAGGCTCCAGACTTGTGTGTCAAGTCATGATTCTCATGTGAACCTTCTGTATAAAGGTATCCATGGGTTGGACCTCCTGTATAGAGGTGGACCTTCTGTATAAAGTTCATGCTTTACTTGCTAAAAACATTTAATGTTGTGTGATGTATTATTAACCATGATCACCAGTTGCTATTAAGTCTCCTTTAGAGATTGATCACCTCTAAATTGAATTACTTTAGCATATGATCATTTGGTCAGGAATAATATAATATGATCACAACATTCGATAATTCTTCTTAGTATAATGTAATGTGATGGATAATTAAAGTTAGCACATATTGACCATTTAGTAAAAGATAAAGCATAGAGATCAAGAGAAATCGAAATTTCCCATGCATACACTTTGGCTAATTAAAGAGAACTCAAATTGTTAAAGCTTCAGTTATAAAAATTCAGTTAAGTATCAATGTATGCCTCAATCAATGCTCTAGTTAAAGCATCAGTTAAAGATATGCAATCAATTAACTAAAGGATAACTTAGTGACCACTTCAGTAAATCAATGGATAACTCAAATTGATCACTACACTGGTGTTATCAAGAAATAATAAGTTAAAGAGAGTTAACTAAGTGACAACAAAGAAGATCTAGTTAACTAAGTGTTATTGCATGACAACACTTATGTTAAACTAAAAGACGACACTTGAGTTGTGACACTTGTATGACGACACTTAAGTTATCCACCTAACTAAGTGGGAAAGCTTTCAGTTAAGAGGCAAGTTCATCCTAAGAGACAATTCAGTGAGATAAATCACCGCATGAGAAGTGGGGCACACTTCTTCTTGCAACATTGATACATCTAGTTTGAGGGCGAGTTCTTCCTAAAGTTAGAAGATAAAAATAGAAGCTGATGCATGAGAAGAATATATAAATATGTTATACGGGATTGATGAATTCAATGTGAAGCGGATTCTCTTCTCCTTTGAAGGAAAGGTGCTTCTCCTTGTGTGCATGATATTTTATTGATGTGCTGGGCACATTGGGAAACACATTTGATTGATCTCTTTTCTTTATTTCTTCCATATCTTCACTAAAAGTGTTTGGTGATATGTTATATTCCGAAAGCAATATGCTATGTTGTAAAAGAAAGAAATTCTCTATTATCCATTATATTATATTCATAAGAGTTGCTGGGGTTTTTGTTCTCATTGTTTTGAGGATTTTCCCCAAGGTATATCTTGTGTTGTGGTTGTATGAATTTCATGTGATTGAATTGTCTCATTGTTTCAAGTTTACGCATCTAAAAAAATTAAAGATAAGATATCCACCAAATTTCAACATGGTATCAGAGCTCAGGGCGTGAAGGAGCTTAGTTCTGCATGTCATCTAGAGACTAGATAGATCCTGAGAAGTTGAGCACAATATTTGAATACTACGGCCCATCACTCTCTGTACAACCAGAAGACCGTCTTGAGGGAACCTCAAACTTCAACACTTGGAAGGCTAGGATTTTGAACATCCTAGAGGAAGATGACTTGGATGGCTATGTATCCAGTGCGGTGGAGGAGCCTACATCTAATCCAGGGTACATCAACTTTAAGAAGAATCAAGCTAAGGCCAAACATATCATGTTTGATTCTGTGAAAGATAACTTGATGCCCGTGATCACACAGCTGAAGACCGCAAAAGAACATTATGATACATTGATAAACCTATATGAGAAGAAGGCCCGATTCAAAATAGGTCATTGAAGAATAAGATTCAAAACTTAAAGATGGAGAAGAATGAGACAATGTTCTCCTTATTCACTAATATATCTCAGGTAAGATATCAACTTGCTAGTATTGGAGTAGTGGTGGATGGAGATGATCTTCTCCAAACCTCTATTGATGGTCTCCCATCCTCATGGGATACATTCTTTGTTGCGGTAAATGGTTGAGAGGTACAACCTAACTTTGAAAGGTTGTGGCATGACTTCCTCCATGAGGATGGGAGAATCCAGAGCAAGTCAGTGTGCATCAAAGAAGAAAACCTTTCCCTCATGACAAGAATGAAGAAAGGAAAGAAACCCTTCTTCCAAAAGAAGTTCTCTCATCCAAAGAAGGAGTTAAAAAAAGGCTTTGACAAGTCAAAATCTAGATGCTACAATTGCAACAAGAAAGTGTTGGAATTGATTTTATCCTGAGAGGGGGGGGTGAATCAGTATTAGTGCAGTTATCAACATTTTTTACCTTCTTTATTAAATTGGACTTTACTTAATCTTTATCTTCAGTTATGCATCAATAAATAGACATTCACACATATATGCACCATCATAAAAACATAACACATAGGATTTTTACATGGAAACCCAAACAAGAGAAAACCACAGAATGCTTCTTTATAATGAAAAAGAATACATTCAAGGAAGCACTAACTTCCTGTGTTTACCAGCACCAAATGGAAGGAGGCACCAACCCGCTGGTTTTACAGGAACCGACTTGAAGGAAGATACCACTCCCTATGTTTTCTCTAGCACCAACTGGAAGGAGGAACTGACTCCATGTTTTCTTTGTTTTACATGAACAACCTTGAAGGAAGATTTAAATACCTGTCTCCTTGCCTTGTACAGCCGCCCTAATGTCCAATAGGTGTTTTTGTCTTACTGAACTTCAACTACGCACACTCTTCATATCCTTTGATAATAATTCTTCTTTGCGTCGTCTTCGTATGCAGTTGATACACTATCATTGCACTGCATACATCACTTGACTTCTTGAACTTCTCAATTCACAGTTCTTCTTATGACTTACTTCATATACTGTGTGCTCTACTGATACTACATTCTACGTCTCTGGATATCTCAACATTTTTCATAACTGCAATGACCGACTGACATTGTGATTTCAATTGATAGTTTGTTGCTATGAAATGAAGAACTGGTAACAGATGGAGCTGCGCACTTTTTGATGTGTCCTTTTTTATTAAGTGATGTAGTCTCTTAGATAATATGTGATTCCCTGTGCATCAATTTATTTGTCCGTTCTATTTAGCATACTTGCCTCAGATCATATGCATATTGATGCGCCTATCGGATTTTGCTGTTGTTATGTCGTTGCGCATTAGATGGAGTTCTCAACTTCAGACACTTTTACTTATGCTCATATGCACCAGCTAGAAATCTACACTTTATTTGATAAACTTTGGTTATGTCTCTACGCTTCTTTATTTACAAAATTTGTGACTATCGAAGTGTTGATCTCAATACTGTCCTTCGAAATATCAAGCACTTGCCCACACTTCATTATCTCTTCCTTTCAGTACTTGCACATTTGTCACATATCTACAACATCTCTCTGCGCACCATTAAAACTTCATTCTGTTGCATGTGATTATTCGGCTCTTTGCTAGATCATACATTCTCTCCACGAGCTCCTTGATGCCCCGAAAATCAAACTGAAACTTTCACGCAAAAACTCTTATGTTCTTTCCATAAAAATTACTTCAAATCTCCAACTTGCATCTCTATTTATACATGTCCTACATGGATTGTATGTTCACAAGTTGGTTGCCGCATCACTTCTTCCATACTTCATGGATTGTGCATATGCCACGCATCATCATCTGCACTATTGATGTGTCATTTGATGTGTGTCTTGCTCCCTCATGGTCCACAACTTAGTGACACTTTACACCTTGGTGGTGTTCTATTGTTCTCTTCATGTACCATTACATTAAGGTATGTGCACAATTTTACCCTTCATCTTGATCAGGGTAATTTTTAAGGGCGAAATTTCGCCAATTGGCTATTTTTCGGGCTTTTTTTCAAAAAATAAATTCGCTATTTGGTCATTTTTAGTCTCTAATATCGCCTATATTTACATAAAATATGTTTTTTTATCATAATATTCACCAAAATTTACACATTTCAGCAGTAAATTGTATGTTTCATATTTAATATTCGCCTACCTATCTATATAAGTATTTTTTTCAATCCAAAATAATCGCCTAGGATACTATACCCAAGTTTAATATTAGAATCCTTAAAAAATACCCTGATCTTGATGTGTCTATGACATTTTCTATTCCATCCTTTGTGGGTATTGTGCCTTTGTGATATTAACATTTTGCGGGATCTGTGCATATCCGAACTTCTTCCAAGTGGGTCTTTGACCTTTTCCTTATTATCCTTTGTGGGACTTGTGCACCTACTATACCTTTGGATGTGGAATTTTCACATAGATGGTCTTCAACTGCTGGATCCTTCTAATTACTTGTGTGTGTTCCACTTATTGAAAGCATCTTCTGATTGGATATGTTTGCACGCTTTTAGGATTGCCTGACCATTTGATGTTCCTTTATTCCTATGCAAATCCAACTATTGGCTAGTCACTTCTTTGAAATTCTTGCACAATCATAGACTTCCTTCAAACAACTTGCACACTAGTACCATTTGATCAACCAATCTCCTTGGATACTTGTGCACATGTACCATTGTCCAACCAAATCCTTTGGTTGATTCCATGAGAGAGTACGACTTGGTGGACTTGAGTTTTGCGCAAGAATCACATGATGTATCTTTAACACTCCTCTCCAGAATGAATGCATTTCTAGATATACTTCAAAGTTGCATTCATATATTTTACCTTCATCATTTGCGCTTATACTTCTTCAAAGTGGCTCCCATATCGATGACTCAAACTGAATTAGTTGACATCCTCTTTGACATAAATTGACAGTGAACCACTCAACATCATCATTAGTTGACATCAGTGGCAACCAATGCTCAATAGAAATTCCATTTCTCAAGAAAGTGAAAAGCAAAGCGGAAAGGAAAGTTTCATGCTTCTACTGCCATAGAAGATGAAACCACTCAAAAGAATGCATTCGAAGAAAAGGAGACAAGAAGGGAATATTACCTAGTCTCATCCCTTTTAGAATATGTCATCACAAGTGTAGAAACATGTTTGATTGAAAGTGGCACATCCAAACATATGAATGGTTACATGAGTTCCATCACTGACCTAAAGGAAAAAAAACTACAAGGAAAAGGCCCTATAGCGGAGGTTCTAGCAGAACCTCCCCAGAAAACATGTCCCTTCTCCGTTTATAGCAGAGGCAAGTGAGCAGAGGTTTTAGTGGATGTTTTTAATTGATGCACCCAAAACCATTATGGCACACCGGTGCATATTTGGTTTAGGCGCACTGGTGATTGTTTTTTAGTAATGGCGCACCGGTGCGTGTATTTTAGTAATGGCACACCGGTTCTCCATGAACCATGTGCATCAGTGATTTTAGCCCCCCAAAAATCAGTGCTCTGCTTTTGTAATGGCACACCAGTGCTCCTCTTTGGATAAGGCGCACCGGTGTTGGTGCTCCTCATTGGTGAAGGTGCACCAGTGGCGGTTCTCCTATTTAGTGAAGGAACACCAGTGCACTTTTTAAGGAGTGGGTGCACCGATCCTCCATGAACAATATGCACCAATATTATTTTGTAAGAAAAAACATTAGTGCTCCTCTTTTGAAACTATACATCAGTGCTCCTCTTATGTCTAGGCACACTGGTGTCAGTGCTCCTCTTTGGTGAATGCACACCAGTGCTCCTTTTATAGTTTACACACACTGGTGCTTCTGATATACAAAAGAACCAAACAATAAGTTGTTTTTTTTAAGTTATTGAAAAAGCGGGATTTTTTAAATGTTTTAAAGAAGCGGAAAAAATGTCTTCAAAAGAGGAAAACATTAGTTTTTTTTTTAATTTCTTCATTCACATGGTTCTACCAGAGAGAAGGAGAAGATGAAGAGGAAGAGAAAGAGAAGATGGTTCTATTCATGTTATCTATTTTAACTATACTATTTTGCATTTATCACTATTGTTCCTAATTTATTATTTGGTTTTGTTGTTTGTTTTGGTTGGTTTGAGGGGTTTTCCTCTATTTTGTAGGTTAATGGTGGATTTATTTTAGGGTTTACATCAAATTTTATGGGTTTTCCCTTCTTATTGAAAGAAGTGAGAAAAACATATTAAGAGGAGGGGAAAAAAGAGGGTTTGTTTCAATTCTTCATTTCACATGGTTCTATGAGAGAGAAGTAGAAGAGGAAGATTATTGTGGCCAAGAAACCATTTTTTCCCTCTTCATTTTATTTATTTATTCCCATGATCTATTTTATTTATATTATTTTTCCTTTCTCACTATTGTTCCTAATTTCTTATTTGGTTTTGTTGTTGGTTTGAGGGGTTTTCCTCTATTTTGCAGGTTAATGGTGGATTCATTTTAGGATTTTTCTTCAAAATATATGGATAGAAAATGAGCGGCAAGTTTGGAAAATAAAATGATACTTTTTTGTGTAACATGGGTGCATATCCATAGGGGTTTCCACCTCCACTTATTTCCAAGTTAACAAGGCTTCTATACCTGCAGAAAACTATTTCTGTTGATGGAAATCTATTTAATGTTCGTGGTGCTTCTCTTTGGAAGAAGCACACCGGTGCATCTTTGGAAAAAACACACCGGTGCATCTTTTTCAGAAGTGCATGGGTGCATCTTTGGTAGAAGCGCACCGGTGTGTCTTTGGCATAAGCGCACCAGTGCATCTCTTTGGTTAAGGCACACTGGTTCTCATTTTTTGTATAAGTGCAGCGATGATCCTGTTCTAAGGTGTGGAAACAATAGTGCTCTTCTTTGGTTTGAGAGAATTGATTCTCTATGTTAGGAATATTATCTCTAGTGGATGAGTGATTTTTTAGAGTTCTCATCAAACAATTTTCATGTAACAATTGAGTGGTTTTGTAATTACAAGAGATCCACTCATTAAGTGGTACATGGAGTGGTTTGACACTCATCATGGTTTTGTATGGGTGGTTCCATCACCACTACTATAAATTGTAATGCTTAACATTTAGATATTAATTATTAAACATTTTTCATAATATTATTTTTACTTTTATTGATGATGTATTATTTCATATGCTTCTAACTGTAATTTTTTATTTCAAACAATCAAAATTATAATTTTTTTTAATATTCAACAAATATTTCATTTTTAAATTAACAACAGTAAGTACTAATACTTGGAATATTCAAAATCAAAGTTATTATATCACTACATTTTAATAATCTTGTATTTATTAAATCACCTCCCTTTATTTGCGTGTTTACAAGGTTTCTGTACACAACATATTGTTTTTTGTCATCAATGCTCCTATTTTGTATGGGCACACCGATGCTCATTGGTGTTTAAGGTGCACTAGTTCTCATCTTTTGTATAAGTGCATCGGTGCTTCTTTACAGTAGGTGCACTAGTGCTCCAGGACTTTAAATTGTAATGCTTAACATTTCAATATTAATTATTATACATTTTTATAATATTATTTTTATGTTTATTGATAATGTCTTATTTCATATGCTTTTAACTATAAAATTATATTTCAAATAATCAAAATTATAATTTTTGTTTAATATTAGGAAAGCATTTCATTTTTAAATTGTAAATAAGAGATTCATTAATAAACAAGGGTATGAACTAATACTTGAGATATTCAAAATCAAAGTTATTATATCACTACATTTTAATAAATTATCATGTATTTATTAAATCACCTCCCTTTATTTTCATGTTCACAAGGTCTCTGTACACAACAAATTTCTTTTTGTTATCAGTGCTCCTCTTTGGTATGGGAAAACCAATGCTCACTGTTGGTTAAGGTGCACTGATGGTCATATTTGGTATAAGTGCATCTATGCTTCCTTATTGTAGGTGCACTGGTGCTCCATTGTAAGTGTGTACTAGTGTGGTTTTGGCCAAAAAAACATCGATGCTCCTCTTTATAGAAGGCACACCAGTGCATATTTGGTGTAATCACACCGGTGCATCTTTTGTATAAACACCTTGATGCATCTTTATAATAAGCGCACCAGTGCATATTTGGTAGAAGCGCACTAGTGCATATTTTTTAGAAGCACACCGGTGCATCTTTTTTAGAAGCGCATTGGTGCATCTTTGGTAGAAGCGCACCGGTGAAAAAAACCTCCGCTAAAGCCTCCAGCCGCCGAGATTTTTTAGTTATAATAAATTTCCATAAAACCCTCTGCTAAAACATCCAATCCCATTGGAAAAAGTTGCAGTAGAGGTTTTTATGAAAATTTTAACCAATCTTGTATTGCTAAAATCCTCTGCTACAAGGTCTTTTCCTTCTAGTGAAAATTTCACATGCATTGTAGAGTTGGGGGACAACTCAACATATTTGATTGAAGGACTTGGATCCACCTCATTCCAACTAAGTACCAATGATATTTTACATGTGGGGGACATTCTATATGTTCAAGGCTTGAAGAAGAACCTCCTTTCAATTTCTATTCTTGAAGATAAATGCTTCCAAGTTATCTCCATGGATAACAAAGCACTTTTATGGCCGAAGAGCAAAATCCTAAAATCTGCTGATGTGATTGGAGTTTGAGAGAGAGGACTCTACAAGGTACCAGGGAAGTACATTCAAGCTATGATTCACCACACTATAAGTCCATGTGAGCTATGGCATCAAAGGCTTGGACACCTACACTACAAAACGCTACCAGGACTTCAAAAGATGGTAAAAGGTATGCCCATATTTGATTTTGAGCATGATAGTTTATATCAGGGTTGTGCACTTCGGAAGAATGTTAAGAAATTTTTTTCCAACAATACTACTATATCTAAAGGGATTTCAGATTTAATACATTTTGATGCATGTAATACCCCATTTTTCCCTTGATGTTTATTGGCTCAATGTAAATACTGTGTATATGTTGTGTGTATCTTCCCTAGTGTGGAGCTCAAGGCCAAGGCCCCACTAGTGGATGTTTAAGGTTGTCACATAGGCAAGTATTTGACAGTTTGATTAATCATGGGCTGTTAAGTCATGAAGAAATGTAAATGATGTAATTATTATTATTAATGAATAAAATAACCAAGAAGCTAGCTAAGGAGGAAACTAATGAGAAGGGGCCACATGTATCCACTAGGGAGAGGTGAGGGGGTTATGGGATTGGATTTCCCATGTTACCACATGTCCGACTGTGAACCCATTTGAATTCCCTGATGACATTAATGCAGTTGTAGAGGGTGGTTGAGAACCTTGTTGCTGAAGCCGATGGAGTATGGAGCATGCCTACGATTTCCTATGGAAGAGCATGACTCTGGTTGCTTGTCCGGAAAGACACTCAATGCCTGAAACTGGAAGAGCCTATTTGACTAGCCGGGGGTGGAAGGAAACAGGGGACCACATTCATTTGAACATCGACGATCCATTCACAATCCATCGACCCAAAGAGAGGAAGCTTGCTCATACGTTTATGGGTACACAGAGTCAACAAAGTGGGATAACCTAATGATAATCGTGTTTTCCTGTGTCATAGAGAATACCAAAGAGTTGATATCCATGAGAACTGTGTTTGTGAACCTAGTCTACCGGTGACAGAGTGCTCCATGACATAGTGGTAAGAACCCATGAGGAAACTGCAAGCCTGAATAGTGTAGAGAAATCGTGAGAACCTGAGCTTGGATCGCAGAGGATAGATTGCGGAACAGAGCCCCTTCCGCAAGCCTGGAATGAGTCATCTTGTTGAACTGTGGAAGAAGGTTGGGTTGCTTGATAAATCCAGTGAAGGATGAAGTCTCATAGAACTAGCGACTGGATCTTTCTATGCCCATCCTGGAATAGCAATGGAAGGGAAGAGGCCTTGAGGGACTATGCAGCAGAGAAGAGGGTCTTCCTTGTGTTGAATGTGGTAGGTAATGTGGGTGCCAGGTCGGCTAAGTGTTAAGATGCCTGCAACTCTGTGGTTGAGCTCACTGGCTTAGCAATGCCTCCCTTGTTGTCCCTATTCGCCTGATAAACCCACTACCGGTTGGATTAGCATGATCAACTTGTCTGATATGTTTGATAAAACCAACAATATGTTGGCTTGGCATGATTGTGTTTCTTGGTATGCCTGATAAACCCATTGCAGGCTGGCTTAGCATGATCATCTAGCCTGGTATTCTTGATAAACCCAACTATATGCTGGCTTGGCATGACCTTGCTGTTGGTATGCTTGATAAACCCAACTATATGCTAGCTTGGCATGACCTTGCTATTGGTATGCTTGATAAACCCAACTTGAAGTTGGCTTAGCATGACCAGTATGCCCCTGAATGCTTGATAAACCCACTGTAGGTTGGCTTAGCATGGGTAGGTGCCCTAGAATGCTTGATAAACCCAACTATAGATTGGCTTAGCATTGGGATGGAACCTTGACTATGAGAGAACCTGATAGCCCTCCCTAGTGGATACACAACCTAACTCGGGGGTGATCTCTCAGCTGAAAGAGTACAGGATAGACAAAGATCTAAGGTTGGGTGGAACGTTGCTCTCGCTTAGCCAGTTGCTTCTGAAATTGAAACATAAGTACTTCTTGTTATGTTAATTGATGGTGTCTCATTGTTATGAAATGGCTGCTTATGTTCAATTGTGCAATTGTGGAATGTATATTTATATGAATTTGGTTGGAAAGAAGTCATGTGCAGGCCTAAGTAAAGGGCTGAGTTTATTGTTATATGTATATTCTTGTCTTGCATGAGTTTAATGCATTATAAGTATTGCATGTGATAGAGGTAATTGTTAGATCTGATTAATGCATTTTACATGTTATGATATGTTTGATTGACCTTGTGAATGAGTTGTATGTTTACATCTGGTCCTTGGGGAGGGGGGGGATTCCCTGGAAATGTTTCAGAACCCCTATGTGGGTCAAGTGGAAGGGAAGATCATAGCAGGGAAAAGGTTGAAGTCTTTTTTGGTAGAGTTCTGGATATAACCTCAGTGGGAAATTTGGCATGGTAGGAGTGCTCAGATGGGGCAGGGATTTCACCCTTGGATAGAGCTCTCCAAGAGCTTTCCAATGGTACCTACTATGTCTCATTTCAACCAAGGATGTGGAAGTTATGCTCCGCATAAAATTGTGTGGAAAGTTACCATGACAGAGGATATGGTTCCACATGCCCACATCTGCAATGCGGATTGTGGATTGTGGAAGCATGGAAGTTGAAGTGGCGTTTGAAATTCCGCACTTCCACATCCGCAATTGTGGATTGAGGATTGCGGAAGTGACCGTTGTCGGAAGTTGAGATTGGACCTTCCACAACCGCAATTGCAGATTGCGGATCCGCCATTGCGGATTGCGGAAAGGTAAGTTTCCGGTTGTAGAGTTTGACCTTCCACAACTGCAATTGCTGATTGTGGAAAGGTAAGTTTCCGTTTGTGGAGTTTTGGACTTCCGTATCCGCAATTGTGGATTGTGGATTGCAAATTTGCAGTTGTGGGTTGCGGATCCGGGTCATTTCAACCGTGTATGTGTATTCAGTCATATTTGGAGGAAAAAAAATGTATTAGAGGTCTCTCATGGCCATGGAGGTCAGTGGGGACATGAAAAAGTGGTATTAAAGCTTTAGTTGCAGCATTGGGAGCTGTTTGGGCCGGATCGTGCATGAATTTTTGGTCAAGAGATGCGCCCATGGCGGGGTTTTGATGAACTATTTGATTAATTGATTGTTCAAATGAATAAGTTCTAGCTTTGAATAGGTATAATAGAGTTTATTTGCATGATTGTGATGTCTAATAGAATGTCTCTGATATGCACAAAGATAGCAACATTTGTAAGACAAATTGCATCACGGGACAGCACACAGAACGGTGTAAGAATGGTCACTCTAAATGATGCGCAGGACCCGTTTGAACCAGAAGACGATGTGCTGGGTGAGAACGTACAACAAGCACATACATAAGCTGAGTCTGATGGAAGAAGGGATCAAGTAAAGCCCCCAAACTTAGCTGATAATATGGTAAAATTTAACAAACAGATGATGAAAGCGCAAGAAGAGGAACATCAGTTCAATGCGGCCATTTTCCAGAGTCTTACAGACTTACAACAAAGGATTAATGGTGGTTCTAACCCGAGCCATAGAGGCCGAGAGGAAAGAAATGCAGAAATTCAGTCTAGGGGTCGTTCTATGAGAAGAAATCCAAGCCCTAGAAGGGGTTCTGTGAAAAGAAGGCACAGGACACCCTCTCTTAGATTTTCTTCTAGCAAATCAAATGATTCTGAGGGTTCTCAGGGGAGCCCAAGGCACATGTCTAGCAAGAGTAAAGGCAGAAAGAAGCACAAAGGTATTCCATAGGGCGAATTTAGGAAGGCAAGACCACCCACTTTTGATGGTGAAAGCAAAGATGGTCAAGAAGCATAGGCATGGCTTCTTGGAATCAAGAAGTACTTTAGAATGCATGAGTATTCAAAGAATGAAAAGGCTAAGGTTGCTATTTATAACCTTCGTGGAATAGCTTCTATTTGGTGGGATCACCTCATGCAAGTGAAAGGAATCAGTGAAAGAAGGGTTAGTTGGGACAGATTCCAGAGATACTTCCAGGAGAAGTACCTATCAGATAGGTATTATGATAGCAAAAGAAAATAGTTCAATGAACTCAAACTAGGACAAAACACAATGGATGAGCATGTCCACAAGTTTCTTGAGTTGTTGAGGTATGTAGACTACATCAAGGATGAAAGAGTGAAGATCCAATGCTTCCTTGGTAGTCTACCACAGAGCTACAAAGATAGAATAGAGTTTGTAAATCCACAAAGCTTGGATGAAGCCATTAGGATGGCAGAGCACTGCTATGAGCAAGGTAAAGGTAAAGCAGAGGTGCAACCAGCGTGGAAAGGTAAACCCAAGGGAAGGTTTGATCAAAAGAAAATTTAATTCAAATCACCATTTAGAAATCAGCCTAAAAGATTTCCACAAGGCCAACAAGCAAGAAGAGAATTCAAGCCAACTATAGCAACAAATAGAATGTCAAAGGAGTCACTTCAGTGTTGGGTTTGTGGGGAGAACCACATGCTCAGAGATTTCCCAATTGCAAAGAAGAACCCTAGGAGCATGCACAATGTTAGAGGAGAAGCTACAGTAGGGGACATGGCAAGAGCAACACCTAGGATTTATGCAGCACTGGATGATCATCAAGCAGACCATCAATAAGCAGTGGTGGAGGTTGTAGGTAAGATTGCTGGGCAGCCTATTTCTGTTTTGATTGATCCGGGGTCTACTCATAGTTATGTATCTCATAAGATATTTGGAAGCTGTTCTCTTGGTAAATTAAAGAATGATAAGGCTTGGCTAATTCAGTTAGCCACAAGCACCAAGAGGAAGGTAAGTGAAGTAGTGGGGAAGTGTCGCATAGAATTGAATGGACTCCTCACTCATGCATAATTAAATGTCTTACCATTGGGGTCATATGATGCCTTAATTGGCATGGATTGGTTGGAAAGGCATAGGGCCAAATTAGACTATTATGGGAAAGCACTTGAATGCCTTGATGATGAAGGAAAGCCAAGGCTAGTAAAGGGAATCCCAAAGAATGTTTCAGTAAGGCATATTTCAACTCTGCAATTAAGGAAGTTTTGTAAAAAGGGTTGTCAGTTATATGTTGTGCATATATCTAATTCAGTAGAAGATAAAGGACCCAGGATAGAAGACTTCCAGAAATTGCAATAGTTTCAAGATGTGTTTCTGGATGAGGTTCTAGGATTGCCACCCAAGAGAGACATTGAATTTTCCATTAATCTTGTTCCATGATCAG
The DNA here is from genome assembly GCA_027924585.1 of Larix kaempferi. NCBI lineage: Eukaryota > Viridiplantae > Streptophyta > Pinopsida > Pinales > Pinaceae > Larix > Larix kaempferi. Next base: position 5,320,089 of record BSBM01000606.1, on the reverse strand, counting down.
CACCCATCTCTGAAGCTTCTTATAGAATGAGCACACCAGAATTGGTAGAATTGAACATGCAGCTACAGGAATTAATGGACAAGGAATATATTAGACCGAGTGTATCCCCATGGGGTGCACCGGTGTTGTTTGTTAAGAAGAAGGATGGAACATTGAGGCTGTGTATTGATTATAGGAAGCTCAATAAAGTGACATTAAGAACAAGTATCCCTTGCCAAGGATTGATGACTTGTTTGATCAAATGAAGGAAGCTAGAGTGCTTTCCAAGATTCACTTGAGGTCTGGGTACCATCAAGTAAGGATAAAGGAAGAAGACATTCACAAGACAACATTCAATACTAGGTATGGTCATTATGAATTTATAGTGGTGCCATTTGGTCTTACCAATGCACCTGCTACATTCATGTGTCTCATGAATAATGTCTTCAAAAAATATTTGGATAATTTTGTGATTGTGTTCTTGGATGATATCCTTGTGTATTCCAAGAATTAAGAAGAGCATGATGAGCATTTTAGGATGGTATTGCAATTCCTTAGAGAGCATCAACTGTATGCCAAGCTGAGTAAATGTAACTTCTATCAAGAGAAGGTGCAATATTTGGGTCATATTATATCGGCCGAGGGCATTGCAGTGGATATAGAGAAGATTGAAGCCATCATGGATTGTGTTAAAGGTCAAATCTGCACTTCTCCATCTGTGATCACATTCCTTTGTTGATCACACAAAAGGACACTAAGGATTGAAGAGCTAGGTTGACCTAGATGAGTTATTGCTGGAACTACACTCTTCAACTGAAAATATTATCTTGTATACAGATTTCACAAGATTAACGCTGCTATTGATATAGTAAACCAGCATACACCTTGAAGATGAACACTGCTTTGCTTAAGGACAACCAGCGCACACCTTGAAAAATGTTGCAAACGCTTGTTGTAAAACAAAAAAGTTGCATACTGTGAGCTACTCTTGTTGTATGAAACCAGTGTACATCTTAAAATGAAATAAAAATATATATTAAGATTACGAATTGGGATTAGTTGAAGTTGGTTATGTAACTTCCCCAACCTCCCAATTCAACCACCTCTCGATTCAGACTGCCTACCTTGTCCCATAAATACAAGGGGGGTTCATGAGAGAGGAACCTAGAAGGGATGCTTTAACTGTTGTTACGTTGGAGGAATTCCCAAGTCATTGTGAAGAACAGGAGCCGAGGACTCGGTTGCAAAAGCATCTTGATAGATCAGGTATATTTGTACTGATTCATGTTTCTTTGACATTAAAAGGGGGAAATACCCTTCATGTCCCAAATTGAATGTCTATTGGATTGAATGTTCATTTGGATTAATATCTGATTATAGTTTATGTTGAATTGATTTCCAATTTAATCATATTTATTGCAGTCAAGATATGCTAAGGAAGGTCTACTTTGTGTTGCAAGCTCATCATAGAGGAAGATCAAACAAAAGCTAGGACCAGCCGTCGATAAAGTGGTACTTATTTCGATATCTCGATAACTTTCCATTTGTAGTAACTAATGTAAGACAATGAATGTATTTACCTGTCACCCCACCCAAGTTGGTAGTGTCTTATCCTCACTATAAGGTATTTTTCCTGCATAACAGATTGGCGACACCATTGGGGAGTAACCGGTTGTTTTTTCTGCTCTATGAGGCCTTGCTAGGTTTTCTTCCAGTCTATTTCAGTCTATTTGTTCTCTGAGAGGTCTTATAGGTCATTGCTTCCTGTTCTTTCTATTTAGACTCATCTCAGTCCACTGCTGCAAAGCCTTTTTGTTTTCTTCTGAACCTTGTGCGTTGGTTTACCCTACTTACAGAGCGTTTTTCACCAGATGAACGCTGCTTTGTCCACTACACAGTAGCGTTTCTTTCCTAGTGTACGTTGGTTTCTGTACTACACAGTAGTGCATTTTCCTGTAACTTTCAATTCTCTGTTAGGGTTTGATGTCTAGTTGGTTTGGGTTCACTTCCATCCTATTTCTTTGCCTCCTTGACTGACCACTGAGACTTGTATGACTCTTTTGAGTCTTATTTGCCTCTCTGAAGTCCTTTAGTTTGCCTTTACTTGCTTGTGTACTTGATTAAGGTGTCTTTATTAATTTTAACTCTTTTGAAAGCTGTGCACTACTCTTTGTTAGACATAGCTGCACATTTTTCCCCTAGATGCTTGTTACAGTCATACAGACCTACATTCTTAACATTTGTTGTTCGTGGTAATGATAGCATGTTCTTACTATGTCTTTTCCTTTTATTAGGGTTTGATCCCATTTTGAATCCTTAGGGTGGCTTTGAAAGGTTGTTTGGTCTAGATACCTTCTGTTTATCTTTTCAATTCAGTCAAAGTGAGTTAAAGCTTTCTAGTTAGCTTTCCTTTCGAGTCTGTGTGCTGGTAGGGTCACTTCGGGTTTGCTTACCTACTCCTTTGTTTGGTGAGTGTTTTCTTAGGGTTTTGGTGCTTAGGAGTAGCCTTTTAGGTCTGTCTTTCTGTTGAGAGCATCTCTTCTCCTTGTTTCTTTTACACTTTGTTCCAAGCCTAAAGTTTTTTCTTGTGAAACAACTTGGTAGGATAAGTCTTTTTCGAGTCTTTGATTTGATTATTTTGAACCATTAGGTTGTCTTTCCTTACTCGCACTTTGCGTTAGGTCTTACTTTCTCCGTTCCAAGTTCTTTTCTTTTACAATTATCAGAAAAGACAAAAAGTGAATTCGGTAGCTTAAGTAGTGAGATTTATCATCATTTTGAAGTAGCATAGTTTGCTTTGATTTGAAATTTAAAAGAAAATTAAAAAGAAATTTGATTTAGGATTTCCTAGTTTCAGTTTTGGAAAGAATATAAACGAAAAGAAAAGAGTCTTTTGTGAATTTGAATGCATTATTCCTTATGCACTTTGATTTCTGTCGAAACCATTCCACACACTGCACTACTCTTATTGAGTAAAAAGCATCCCTTCAAAAAAAATCTTAATAAAATTAACTAGCAACATTTTTCTTTTTAGGTATACACATCATCAACTAGCTTAGGCTAGGGTTTCGGGTTTAAATCACCTTAAACTACCCGAAATCGGTTTTATTACTCAACAATCGTAGTAAGACATTCTATAGGTAAATCCATATGTATCAAAATTTCTTGGGAAACTCCACTGAAACTGGAGCTAAGCACGAGGTCGTGTGAGACTAGAATTGCTGAGGATAACCCCTCACTTTCTTTTTGAGCATAAACCAGAGCTTTCTCGCATACGGGGGTCCTTTTGGACTTCGGGCCTTGTTACCTTGCACATGCGTTACGGCTAGACCGACGACTGTCCCCTCAATAATTTTTCGTACTTATGGTGGCTTTAGTATCTTGACCATCTAGAATTCTTCACAGGTAGAGTGGAAGGCTATTTCCACTTCACCTTGGACAGACACGGAAGGTAACCCTTTGGAAATAATCCCGGGAGGGAGGTTTGGTGATTCAAATGCTTGCACCCATAGGACCTCCATTGGACACTGCGGAACTGACCGTCTATACTCTATTAGCTTGTTCTGGGCCCTCATCATCCCAGACTAGTTTTTTAGAGTATCAGCTTTGGTTTCCTGGTCTTGATCACTTGTAGGATATTTTTTAGTGGTGTGCTCTTTGTGCCGCTTGTTTTTAGTTGGCCTTAGATATTTCTGGCCCGTTGAGTCAGAAACTATGGATAACATCCCGGTGAGCACCAATCAAGGGACCCCTATTCAAGGGGATCCTTGTGCTTTTCCATTTATTGGGAACATTGGTACTCCCTTAATGGCTACCTTGAATCTTTCGGGATTCACTATAGGGCTACCAGTTTGGTTGTTTTCCACTCTGAATGCCTTGCATGTCCTGATGCTTCTCAAGTAAGCACCTCACATCAAGAGCATCAGAACCCTATGCCCGCTTTGCCAGTAACACATTCTCCTCCTCCTTCTACCTCATGTGGTGAAAGTAGTAATACTAGTAACCAGCAGTCTAAAAAGAATAGACGGAGGAAAAATAGGAAGAAAATTCCAAAGAAAGGGGGAAACCACCCAATCTCTAGAGGTCATGCTGGGGGCACCTACCCAACCTCTGGTGGTCATATTGGGAGAACTCACTCAGTCACTGTGAATCATACTGAACATAGTCACCCAACCTCTGGAAGTCATGTTGGGGGCACCTACCTAGCCTCTGGAGGTCACGCAGGGAGAGAACTTGCAGTCACTGCAAATCATAGTGAAAGCATGTCTTCAACCACTGTTGCTCATGTTGAGGACACGTCATTGATCACTGCTGGTCATATTAATGACAAGTCACCAGTTATTGTGAGTCATACTAGAGACACTGAATCAACCACTGCAAGTCATGCTGAGAAAGTTGACATTGTCGACAAACCTAATAAACAGAATCTTAAGTTCCCTTGTAAGTTTTGCGAGGGAGACCACCTGACCTATTTGTGCCCTGTACTTCCATAATTGCAAAGAGTGTGGTCCTTAGCTCAAAATTCTTTTGCTTATGAGCAACCAGCCACTACAAGTCATGTTGGGGACAAGCTGTCAGCCAATGCTAGTCATGCTGAGAATACTGCTGTTGTAAAGGAGTCTCAGTTTATTGGATGCAAGCCAAAGTTCCCTTGTAAACTTTGTAAGGGAGATCACCTTACTCACTTGTGCCTTGCTATTCTAGAGGTGCGGAGAGTGTGGTCCATGTCTGAAGGATCCTCTGCTCCTGAATTATCTATAGATTCCCAACAGCCTGATTAACCTTTGGTTGATAAAGTGGTTGAACCAATGCAATCTTTGGTCAACCCCACTCTTCCTTCGGAGAGTGAAGTGACCGAATCGATGCAATCTTCGATTGATCCTATCGGTCCTTCAGAGACTGATGCACCTGTCCCTAAAGTCTTTTGCATTACTAGTTCGGATGTTTTTGAAATGGGGGGCACTTCATCTGTGCTGAGTGAACCCCTACCAAGCTCTGGGATCATTTCCTTTGATTGGAATAGTCTAACTATGCCTTGCCTTCCTTCTGCTATACCTTTTTAGATAAAGGTTGATATCGAAAACCATGCGGTTCATCAATGTATTGTAGATGAAGGAGCCTCTGTTAGTATCTTATCCCCTTATGCTTGGAGAGATTTAGGTTTTCCTAGCCTTGTTCCAGTTGTTAATTGGCCGTTGACTTTCGATAAAAGACCTAGTGAACCGTTGGGATTCCTCCCTCAAGTACCCATTACTTTGGGTGGAAAAAAAGTCTTAGTTGATTTTATGGTTTTAAAGGACCCTATGGAATTTGATATGATCCTAGGGCGTTATTACGTATATGCTATGCAGGCTGTGGTGTCTACGCTCTTTCGTGTGATGCATTTTCCTCACAACGAAAGAATTGTCACTATCGATCAACTTACATTTGTTGATCCCTCTTATTACCCAGCTATAGACCAAGTATATCCCTCTCCAGTAGGCACTACCATGACGCAATCAAATTATGTGGCATATTGTTCCTTGAGTCCAATTGCTACTGAGAAGAATCCTCTGAATTCATGCTTACCTTCTAGGGACTGGGTCCCGGAAATTGACTAGGTGATGACTCCATCTGAATGTTTAGATATGTGTTCCATCTGGGATAATATACTTCCCTCTGATGAAGTTTTCCTATAGTCTATAATGCAGTTTGCCATTGATTTGGACATTGATCCACCTACGAGCATTCTTCTACCTTCACTTCGAGCTCTTTAAAAACAGTAAGGAGGCTACGAGCATTCTTCCATCTCTCCTTTGAGCTCATTTTAAATAGTAAGGAGGTCACAAGTTTACTTTTTTGGGCTCGTTAAAACTTTATGAAAAAGATCTTTATAGAGTTCTTTCACGCTCTTGTTAGACTCTTTAAATATGACAATATTGCCGAGTATAGTTGTCATTCCAGACTCGTTAAAGGATTTGAAGTGACATCCACTTAGGTATAAGTTTACCCCTTTTCGGGACCTCTATGGATCATTTACGAAAAAGGTATACTCTAGTCATACGTGGCTAGAAGAGTTCTTCTCTCATCGTTTTACACTTTTTCGGGGGAGGAGATTAACTGTACGAAAAAGGAATTTTGGAGCCTTCTTTAGGGTTTTCGGGATCTCGAAACATGAAAACACCAAGCGAGCACTCACCTAATCGGGCTCGATGTGAAATCCACAAGAGGGTATATAGAATATTGTTTAAGTTTTTCATACTCTATAAACAAGAAAACACCGACGAGCATATGCCAACCCATGCTCGATACTAAAATCCACGGGTAGGTGTATGGAGTTATTGTTTAAGTTTTTCAGACTCCTTAAAATTTAAAACACTGGCGAGCAAGAACAGATCTCGGCTCGATATTAAAATCCATAGATTAGTACTATAGACTATTCTTCTATCTCTTCTTCGAACTCTGTAAACAATGAAGAAGGTCCCGAGTCTTCCTCCCATGGGCTCGTTAAAATTTTATATGGTTGGGCTTATTGAGTTTTCTTTCTTTCTTGGACTCATTAAAACAACAAGAAGGGCATTCTTTTACCAAAAAGAATAAGGGATGAGAAGGGTATATCACATCTTTTTAGTTTCAAAGTAAGTTAAGTCAGTCATGTCCTTGAACACAACACCTATTTGAGTCTACCATTTCAGTTGGGTTTTAGTTTTTGATCTTAGGGTGAACCTGATCTCTGAGTTTTTTTGCCCCGGTTGGTTATTCTTCCAACCATATGGAGGGTGTGTTAATGTCTCCTACATTGCAGGCTTATATCACTTCCCCTGCATGTTGAAAACTGCCTAAGCCACTTTGTGTTGTGCTCACTATTCAATGATATAGCCTGTGTTGACCATTCTGTAGTTTACCTTGACTTCATGTGTCAGCCATCCTGGTGTTAGTTTGTTTCATCTTGTTACTTGTCGTACTCCACATCAACTCATACCTTTTGAGTGTTCCTCGTGTTGGATGATGGAGGATGCATTTAGGCCTCCCTTCCAGCGGACTTCTTCCCATCGACTTCAACTCATTTTGCTCTGGGAATGAATTTTAGAGTTTCAGTTAGTACCTTGGGGATTGCAGTCATCAGTGGCAGTTTCCCTCGCTATTGAATAATGGGAATACATCAATGTATCTTATTAGACAGGTTCCTCAAGTGTTCGACTTCAAGTCCACTTATTCACACTTGTTGGATCGTACTAGGTACCTTGGGCCCCATTATCATTATCGATGGAAGCCCTTGTGTTTGTTAATGGTATACATCAATGATCGGTAATCAAACAATACCCCCCATGTTCGACTTCAGCTCATTTGTTCACATGGTTAGGGTTTGTACCTTGGGTTGTTTGGATGAAGACCTTGGGATTTTGATAGCATCACCCTATTTATGTTATCACCCAAGCTGCGCAAGACTAAGCCACACTCATTTTGGCTCTTCATGAGACATAGATCCAGTTTGTTGTTATGGCTATGACCTCTCATTTTGAAATGGATCCATGCTTGCATTTCAGTGGCCATGCTATATATACATCTCCTAGTTATGTATCGGAGATCATATTGTATCATGCTACACATATATATGATGTCAAGATTGTAATTGCTCGCTGACCTTGATCATTGTTTTAGGTACTTTTGTGAAATGGTTCTACGGTTTCTTGCTCCTCCTCTGACTTGGAATTATAATGTATTTCGGCCATCGTTTCCCTTTGACCTCACACATTAGGGGGCATTTGTTATAGGTCAAATCTGCACTTCTCCGTCCGTGATCACATTCCTCTGTTGATCACACAAAAGGACACTAAGGATTGAAGAGCTAGGTTGACCTGGACGAGTTATTGCTGGAACTACACTCTTTAGCTGAAAATATTATCTTGTATACAGATTTCACAAGATGAACGCTGCTATTGATATAGTAAACCAGCATACACCTTGAAGATGAACACTGCTTTGCTCAAGGACGACCGGTGCACACCTTGAAAAATGTTGCAAACGCTTGTTGTAAAACACAAAAGTTGCATGCTGTGCGCTACTCTTGTTGTATGAAACCCGCGTACATCTTAAGATGAAATCAAAAATATATTAAGATTACGAATTGGGATTAGTTGAAGTTGGTTCTGGAATTTCCCCAACCTCCCAATTCAACCACCTCTCGATTCAAACTGCCTACCTTGCCCCATAAATACAAGGGGGGTTCATGAGAGAGGAACCTAGAAGGGATGCTTTAACTGATGTTATGCTAGAGGAATTCCCAAGTTATTGTGAAGAGAAGGATCCCAGGACTCGGTTGTAGAAGCATCTTGATAGATCAGGTATATATGTACTGATTCATGTTTCTTTGACAATAAAAGGTGGAAATACCCTTCTTGTCCCAAATTGAATGTCTATTGGATTGAATGTTCATTTGGTTTAATATCTGATTGTAGTTGATGTTTAATTTCTTTCCAATTTCATCATAATTATTACAGTCAAGATATGTTGAGGAAGGTCTACTTTGTGTTGTAGGTTCATCATAGCGGAAGATCAAGCGAAAGCTAGGACCAGCCGTCGATAAAGAGGTACTTCTTTCGATATCTCGATCTCTTTCCATTTGTAGTAACTAATGCAAGACAATGAATGTATTTACCTGGCACCCCACCCAAGTTGGTAGTGTCTTCTCCTCACTATAAGGTATTTTTCCTGCACAACAGATTGGCCTACTCCAAGGAATGCAACATATGTTAGATCTTTTATGGGCCTTGTTGGTTACTATAGGATGTTCATTTGAGGCTTCTCCAACATAGCCCATCCAATCACTTCATTGCAGAGGAAGGACATCAAATTCACATGGTTTGAAAAATGTGAAAGAAGTTTCCAGCAGTTAAAGGAGTTGCTTACTAGTGCACATGTTTTGAAGATTGCAGATCCAAGTAAGGATTTTGTAGTATGCACTAATGCTTGCATTGAGGGACTCGGTGGAGTGATAATGCAAGAAGGTTCTGTAATTTGTTATGATTCAAGGAAGCTGAAGGAGCATGAAAGGAACTATGCTACCCATGACTTAGAGCTAGCATCCATAGTTCATGCTCTCAGGAGATGAATGCATTATCTTTTGGGGAGAAGGTTTGAGCTCATAACTGATCATATGAGTTTAAAATACTTGTCTGACCAACCAAACCTGAATGCAAGACAAACTAGATGGATGGAGTTTCTTTGTGAGTTTGATTTGGAAATTAAGCATGTCAAGGGTAAGGAGAATAAGGTTGTTGATGCACTCAGCAGTAAATTTCATATTGCAGCAATAAGTAGGTGTGAGTCAGACTTGAAGGAAATAATTTTAGAGGCTCAAGATAGTGATGAAGTCTATCTTCAGATTAAAGAGTAATTGCAGCAGAATGTTATAGAGGAGAAGTATGTAAGATATCAGTTGGGGGAGGATAATGTTCTCATTTATCAAATCACCAGATTGTACATTCCAAATAGTGCATACTTGAAGAAGTTGGTAATGGATGAGATACATCAAAGACCATATGTAGGACATGCAGGATATCAAAAGACTATAATAGCAGCAAAGAAGCATTACTTTTGGCACGGTATGAAGAAAGACATAACTGAGTACATTTCTAGATGTCAGAAGTGTCAACAGGTTAAGGAAGAGCATCAACATCTAGCAGGATTGTTGCAGCCATTTTCCATTCCAGAATGGACGTGGGAAATGATCTCTATGGATTTCATAATAGGGTTTCCAATGACAGTGAAGAAGCATGATTCAATCATGGTGGTGGTGGAAAAGCTATCAAAGGTAGCTCATTTCATTCCAGTCAAGTCCACTCACAAGGCTAATGGCATTGCAAATATCTTCATGACAGAGATATCCAGATTGCATGGATTGCACAAGGCAATAGTTTTAGATCGTGAAACAAAGTTCACATCCAATTTTTTGAAAGGATTGTTCCAAGAGTTGGGAACTCAGTTGAAGTTTAGTATAGCCTATCATCCTCAGACAGATGGTTAGACTAAGAGAGTAAATCGGATTCTCGAAGATATGTTAAGGGTGTATGTGATGGATAAACCATCCAAGTGGGAGGACTATTTACACTTAGTGGAATTTTCTTACAACAATGTACATCAAGCATCATTGAAGATGAGTCCTTTTGAAGTGATGTATTTCAAAGGATGTAGAACTCCAATGTGTTGGGACAACCCAATGAATAGAGTAGTGCTTGGACCAGAAATGATTGAGGAGATGGAGCAAGATATTGTGAAGATCAGCCAGAATTTGAAGGCAACACAGGACAAGAAGAAGAGTTATGCAGATCCGAAAATAATGCATAAGGAATTTCAGATTGGGGATCATGTCTACTTGAGAGTGAAACCAAGGAAGAGTTCCATAAAGTTGGGAAGTTGTGCCAAGTTGGCACCAAGATATTGTGGGCCATTTGAAGTCCTTGATAGGATAGGGATAGTTGCATATAGGATTGTATTTCCTACTAATATTAAAGATCATAATGTTTTCCATGTTTCTTTGCTTAAGAAATATGTACATGATCCTAATAACATCATTAATTGACATGTGATACAGGTGGAACCAGAGGGAGAGTTCCAGGTGGAACCTACATGCATCCTCGACAGGAAGGTTACCTTGCTCCGAAACCGGGCCATAGGGTAGGTAAAGGTGCAATGGAAGCACCTTAGCCCAGAGGAGGCCACGTGGGAGCTGGAGGATGCCATGAGAGAGGCATTCCCATTTTTGTTCAGTTTTGAGAACACCGAGGACGATGTTATTTTAAGGGAGAGGGAGTTGTAATAACCCCTTTTTCCCTTGATGTTTATTGTCTCAATGTAAATACTGTGTATATGCTGTGTGTATTTTCCCTAGTGTGGAGCTCAAGGACAAGGCCCCAATAGTGGATGTTTAAGGTTCTCGCATAGGAAAGTATTTGACAGTTTGATTATTCATGGGCTGTTAAGCCATGAAGAAATGTAAATGATGTAATTATTATTATTAATGAATAAAATAACCAAGAAGTTGGCTAAGGAGGAAACTAATGAGAAGGGGCCACGTGTATCCACTAGGGAGAGGTGAGGGGGTTATGGGATTGGATTTCCCATGTTTCCACATGTCCAACTGTGAACACATTTGAACTCCCTGATGACATTAATGCGGTTATAGAGGGTGGTTGATAACCCTGTTGCTGAAGCCGATGGAGTATGGAGCATGCCTCCGATTTCGTATGGTAGAGCATGACTCTGGTTGATTGTACGGAAAAACATTCAACGCTTGAAACTGGAAGAGCCTATTTGACTAGCCAGGGGTGGAAGGAAACAGGGGACCACATTCATTCAGACATCGGCGATCCATTCACACACTGGCCATTCACGATCCATCGACCCACAGAGAGGAAGCTTGCTCATACGTTTCTGGGCACACAGAATCAACAGAGTGGTATAACCTGAAGATAATCGTGTTTTCCTATGTCATAGAGAATACCAGAGAGTTGATAGCCATGAGAAATGTGTGTGCGAACCGAGTCTACTGGTGACAGAGTGCTCCATGACATAGTGGTAAGAACCCGTGAGGAAACTGCAAGCCTGAATAGTGTAGAGAAATCGTGAGAACCTGAGCTTGCATCGTAGAGGATAGATTGTGGAGCAGAGCCCCATCTACAAGACTGGAACGAGTCAGCTCTTTGAACTGTGGAAGAAGGTTGGGTTGCTTGATAAACCCAGTGAAGGCTGAAGTCTCATAGAACTAGCGACTGAACCTTTCTATGCCCATCCTGGAATAGCACTGGAAGGGAAGAGGCCTTGAGGGACTGTGCAACATAGAAGAGGGTTTTCTTTGTGTTGGATGTGGTAGGTAATGTGGGTTCAAGGTCGACTGAGTGTTGAGATGCCTGCAGCTCTGTGGTTGATCTCATTGGCTTAGCAATGCCTCCCTTGTTGTCCCTGTTCACTTGATAAACCCATTGCCGGTTGGCTTAACATGATTAGATTATTTGATATGTTTGATAAACCCAATGGTATGCTAGCTTGGCATGTATGTGTTTCTTGGTATGCCTGATAAACCCACTGCAGGTTGGCTTATCATGATCAGCTATCTTGGTATGCTTGATAAACCCAATTGTATGTTGGCTTGGCATGACCCTGCTGTTGGTATGCTTGATAAACTCAACTGGAAGTTGGCTTAGCATGACCAGTATACCCCTGAATGCTTGATAAACCCACTGTAGGTTTTCTTAGCATGGGTAGGTGCCCTAGAATGCTTGATAAACCCAACTACAGATTGGCTTAACATTGGGATGGAACTTTGACTGTGAGAGAACTTGATAGCCCTCCTTAGTGGATACACAACCCAGCTCGGGGGTGATCTCTTAGCTGAAAGAGTACAGGCTAGACAAAGATCTAAGGTTGGGTGGAACGTTGCTCTTGATTAGCCAGTTGCTTCAGAAATTGAAAGATAAGTACTTCTTGTTATGTTAATTTATGGTGTCTCATTGTTATGAAATGGTTGCTTATGTTCAATTGTGCAATTGTGGAATGTATGTTTATATGAATTTGGTTGGAAAGAAGTCATGTGCAGGCCTAAGTAAAGAGATGATTTTATTGTTATATGTATATTCTTGTCTGACATGATTTTAATGCATTATAAGTCTTGCATGTGATAGAGATAATTGTTAGATCTGATTTAATGCATTTTACATGTTATGATATGTTTGATTGACCCTGCGAATGATTTGTATGTTTACATCTGATCCTTGGGGAGTTGGGGGGGGGGATAATGCCTTGGAAATGTTTGAGAACCCCTATGTGGGTCAGGTGGAAGGGAATATCATAGCAGGGAAAAGGTTGAAGTCTTTTTTGGCAAAGTTCTGGACAAAAATTCAGTGGAAAATTTGGCATGGCAGGATTGCTCAGATGGGGCATGGAGTTTACCCTTGGATAGATATCTCCAAGAGATTTCCAACGGTACCGACCTTGTCTCATTTGGACCGAGGATGTGGAAGTTATGCCCCTCAGAATATTGTGTGGAAAGTTACCATGACAACGGGTATGGTTCCGCATGCTCGCATTCGCAATGCGGATTGCGGATTGCGGATTGCGGAAGCATGCAAGTCGAAGTGGCGTTTGAACTTCTGCACTTTCGCATCCGCAATTGCGTATTGTGGATTGCGGAAGTGAACGTTGTCGGAAGTTGAGATTGGATCTTCCACAACCGCAAGTGCCGATTGCAGATTGCATATTCCGGATCCGTCATTGCGGATTGCGGATTGCGGAAAGGTAAGTTTCTGGTTGTGGATTTTGACCTTTCGCAACCGCAATTGCGGATTGCGTATTGTGGATTCATCATTGCGAATTGCGGATTGCAGAAAGGTAAGTTTCCATTTGTGGAGTTTTGGACTTCCGCATCCGCAATTACGGATTGCACATAGCGAATTCACAGTTGTGGGTTGCGGATTGCGGATCCGAGTCATTTCAACTATGTTTGTGTATTCAGTCATATTTGGAGAAAAACAAATGTATCAGAGGTCTCCCGTGGCCATGGAGGTCAGTGGGGACATCACAATGCATGTGGTCTCATGTTATTCCCCTCCTTGAGTGGCTTCTTATATCATGTACAGTTCATAGATGATTTTTCTAGGAAGTCATGGATTTATTTCATGAAGGCTAAAAGTGAAACTCTTATAAAATTTAAAGAGTTTAAAGCCCTAGTTGAAAATAAAAAATAAAAGCACATCCATGCATTAAGGTATGATAATGGAGGTGAATTTGTTTTGCATGCATTTACTAAGCTATGTAGTGATGCAGGAATATGTAGACAATTAACAGTACCATACAAACCTCAACAAAATGGGGTTGTTGAAAGGAAGAATAGAACCATATGTGAAGCTCCAGAAGCCATGATGCATGATCAAGATATGTCTACCTCATTATGGGAAGAAGCCACCAGTATAGCTGCGTACATCCAAAATAGAAGCCTGCATGCCATTATAGATGAGAAGACACCATAAGAAGTGTTTACTGGGGAGAAGCCAGACATATCACACTTGAGGGTATTTGGGATCCCAGTATACATTTATGTACCGAAATAAAAGAGAACAAATATGGAGCCTTCTAGAAAGAAAGGCACCTTTGTGGGTTATAGCGAGTCATCCAAAGCATACCAAATATATGTACCTGGTGAGAGACAAATTGAAGTCAGCCAAGATGTTACCTTCCATGAGGAATTTGCTTTCAAAATATCGAAAGAGATTCAATGTGATTCAAAGATGGAGGATCTCGAGTTTGATTACCCCCCTTCATAGTTTGAGAGGGAGAATCCAAAAGATTCCTAAGATTCGCTAGCTCCTGAAGAACCAATAGAATTGATTGAGAGGTCACTTGATGAAAATTCCACTAAAGGAAGATATGCTTGGTGCTGAGATATATTACAAAATGTAGAGAAACATGGAGCACCAACAGGATCATCCAGAGAGCGTAAGAAACCTTACAGATATTCACGGTATGTTGCACTGATGAGTCACATCAATGATTCAGAACCATCCTCATATGAAGAAGCTGCAAAGAAACAAGTTTTGAAAGATTCAATGAAAGAAGAGTACAACTCTATAATGAAGAATAATGTTTGGGAGGTTGTTCTCAAACCTGATGGGAAGTCCATTGTAACTTACATATGGATTTACAAGATAAATCATGATGTAGATAGTATCATTGAGAAGTATAAATCCATATTTTTTTCCATAGGTTTCTCTCAGAAAGAAGGCATCGATTATGATGAGAAATTTTCATCCGTGGAAAGGTACACCACAATCCAAGCAATGATTGCACTTGCATATGTTCTAGAATGGAAAATTCACCAGATGGATGTGAAGACAGTCTTCCTCAATGATGAGGTTGAGGAAGAGGTTTATATTCAGCATCCTGAAGGATTTGTGGTGCATGGGAGGGAGTCCCATGTTTGCAAGCTAAAGAAATCTCTATATGGGCTTAAGAAAGTCCCCAGGGATTGGTACTCTAGAATTGATAGCTACCTTCAGAAATTGGGTTTCTGTAGAGTGAAGTTGATCCAAATTTGTACTTCAAAGTAGTGAAAAACCAACTGTTGATATTGGTTCTGTATGTTGATGATTATTTTCTCACTGGAGAGGAACATTTGATTGCTTGGTGCAAGGGGGAGCTTAATTCAGAGTTAGAGATTAAATAATTAGGTCTGATGCACTACTTTCTTGGCCTTGAGATCTGACAAAGAAAAGATGAATTTTTTCTATCTCAAGGGAGGTACACTGTGGATATATTGCGCATGTTTGGAATGATAGATTGCAAATCTATGACTACACCGATGGTTTCCAATTTGAGGAAACTTCAGAAGTTAGTATTTGGATCATATCTAGTAGATCCCACTTTGTATAGAAAACTTATAGGCTCGCTAATGTACTTAATACATTTGAGGCTTGATATATGTTATGTCATGAGCATTCGAAGTCAATTTATGTCTGATACGAGACATAGACACTTGACAATTGCTAAGCATGTGCTTAGGTAACTTCGAGGCACCATTTCATATAGAATCAAATATGTCTCCATTGGAGGAGTCATGTTACTTGGATATAAAGACTAAGACTGGGAGGAAGCATTGTGGACCATAAGAGTACATCCGACTACTATTATAGCCTAGGATCAACTATGATATCTTGGTCCAGTAGGAAGTAGGGCTTCATAGCACAAAACACTACAGAAACATAATACATAGCCACTAGTGTTGCCTACCGAGAAGCAGTGTGGTTAAGAAAGCCACTTGCAGGGTTGTTCAATACAAATCTTAAGCCTATAGTTATTAGGTGTGACAATCAAATTTGCATCAATATTTCTAAAAACCCAGTGTTTCATGACAAGTCGAAGCACATTGAAATGAAGTATCACTTCATCCGATACATGGCTCAGAAAGGTACAGTGAAAATTTAGTACATTGCTACTGATGAGTAGATTGCATATGTGTTAACAAAGCCTTTGTCAGTGACAAAGTTCAGGTACATTTGAGACAAGCTTGGTATGGAAAATAAATCCTCCCTCGCTGAGAGGGAGTGTTAAATGTGCAACATTAGGATACATCTCCAAACCAATCTTGTGCAACCAAGATTGATCCTCCTATATAAAGGTGAGAACCTTGATTGCCTTCCATGTAAAAGTTATTCCTCCTGTATAGAGGTAATTGATCAAAGTAATGATGTTGTAAATTATTTTTGGACAAGGCTCCGAACTTGTGTGTCAAGTCATGATTCTCATGTGAACCTTCCATATAAAGGTATCCATGGGATGGACCTCCCGTATAGAGGTGTAAATTCCTTATAAACATCATGCTTTACTTGTTAAAAGAATTTAATTTTGTGTGATGTATTATTGACCATGATCACCAGGTGCTATTAAGTCTCCTTTAGATATTGATCACCTTTAAAGTGATATACTTTAGCATATGATCATTTGGTCTAGAATAATATAATATGATCACAACATCCGATAATTCTTCTTCATATAATGTAATGTGATGGATAATTAAAGTTAGCACATATTGACCATGTAGTAAAAGATAAAGAAATAAAAATATAAATCATAGATATCAAGTGAACTCAAAATTTCCCATGCAAATGATTTGGCTAATTAAAGAGAACTCGAATTGTTTAAGCTCCAGTTATAAATATTTAGTTAAGTATCAATGTATGCCTCAATCAATGCTTCAGTGAAAGCATCAATTAAAGATATGCAATCAGTTAACTAAAGGAGAACTTAGTGACCACTTAAGTAAATCAAGGGAGAACTTGAACTGATCACTAGAGTAATGTTATCAAGAAATGATTAGTTATAGAGAGTTAACTAAGTGACAACAAACAAGATCTAGTTAACTAAGTGTTATTGCATGGAAACACTTATGTTAAACTAAAAGATGACACTTGAGTTGTGAAACTTTCATGACGACACTTCAGTTAGCCACCTAACTAAGTGGGAAATATTTCAGTTAAGAGGCAAGTTCATCCTAAGAGACAGTTCAGTGAGATAAATAATTGCATGAGAAGTGGGGCGCACTTCTTCATGCAAGATTGATACATCTAGTTTGAGGGTGAGTTCATCCTAAAGTTAGAAGATAAAAATAGAAGTTGATGCATGAAAAGAATATATAAATATGTTATACGGGATTGATGAATTCAATGTGAAGCGGATTTTCTTGACCTTTGAAGGAAATGCGCTTCTCTTTATGTGCATGATATTTTATTGATGTGTTGGGCACATTGGACAACATATCCGATTGATCTCTCTTCTCTATTGCTTCTGTACCTTCACCAATAGTGTTTGGTGATCTCTTATCTTTTGAAATCAATCTACTATGTTGTAAAATAAAGAAATTCTCTGCTATCCATTATATTATACCGAGAAGACTTGCTGGGGGTTTTGTTCTCATTGTTTTGAGGATTTTCCCTAGCACATACCTTGTGTTATGGTTGTATGAATTTCACGTGATAGAATTATCTCATTGTTTCAAGTTTCTGCATCTAAAAGAATTAAAGATCAAAGCTCAACCAAATTTCAACAAAACAATGTCTTTTACCCTTGCCATACTCATTTCATTTTACCCCTGCCTGTTTCGCTCTGGTGAAGATGGTAAAACCCTAGCTTGATGAGGGTTGTAGAGTGTGTCTATTTGCTAGTTTATTTAGTCCCTTTTTCCTTCATTCCTGTCTCGATAGTTTATTTTAACTTAGTTTTAATGTCTGGTCAAAACCCTTTTCATTTCCTTTTGTGGAGCACGATTTCATTAACACCTCCAAACCCTTGTTGTGTCTTTGCGAGTCTCAAGTTTTGGTATGGCACTTTTTAACCATAAAGAACCTCATGGTTGTGAAATTGTTAAAGAATATCCCTCTTCTCATTCTCTTTTGGAGAAATTCAGATGGTAAAATTTCATCCATAAGTTTTATGTCCATAACATTGGGGTTTCCAAGGCTTTTGGTTTATATTTTAATGGAAAATTTACCTCAGTCGATGACTTACAATTCCTAGTTGATGAAGCTTCGATTGCACGGGCTACTATCTTGCCTCTCGAAGGTGAAAAGTGGTCAAAGAATGTACTTCTAAAATGAAACCACTGGAGTAAATTCTTGGATTCAAGTAAGTCTACCTATCATAAAAAGGGTATGCATGTCTCATTCTTAAAGGAAAAATGCCAAGATTTAGTGCTTATCATACAACAGTTCATTACTTGTGAAGGCCACTATGGCTTGGTATTCTTTGATCATATTTAAGACTCTTGATGGTGTTCCTTGGTCAGAAATTGAATTTTCCTTTTTATGTGTTGAAGAGTCTTAATAGAATGGCTAGATTTTATTAGTGAGAGTTTAAGAATTTAGATAAAAGTCTTTTTCATTATGGTTTCATAAGAATCTTGGTCAAATTTCGTTTGTCTCAAGTTGGTGACCTTGGGATTGTTTTATTTATAGAAATGGGTTTTCTCAAACCCTTGTTCGATTGACCAATTTCTCTATTGATGTAGAGATATGTTGCATCCCTAACATCAGTCTTAAATTTTTTCAAAGTATTGTTTGTAGTGACAATTTGAGTTATGAAAATAACATTGATAACCTTTTGCCAATTCTTGGAAATGGCGATCAATCTCTCAATGAGAGTCAATCTGTTGGTTAGGGAAATAACAGTTCTCAAGTTTTACATAATGAGGGTGTTATTAGAGATATTGGGGTTGAAAATTGTGACTTCAAGAATAGACATCAGGGTCGTATTATCTCTAGGATCACTAGAAATGTGTCAAAGAGGATTGTGTAAAAGTCTTCTCCTATTCAAGTTGTTAATGTTGATGAACCTAAGCTTCAATACAACAATTCTCCTAAATTGAAACCAAAAGAAGATAAGCATGATGACTTTGTTGAAAATTTGCTTCCTTTTCTTAGGAATAATGTTCCATTCCCAAGCATTCGAGTTGATCTTAATTCTGGAAATGTAACTTATGGTTTTGTGCCTTCATTTGTTGATTGTAAAAATACAAGTCGTAAGAACGATCCCACTTATTTTTCAAATTGTCAATCTTATGAAAATAGATGGAATTCTGAAGTAAATGTTTTAAAAGAGGACATAGTCCATGAATATAATGATCAAATCCATAATTTGAAGAGGAAGAAAGACCTTGTCTTTGATCCCTCATATTCTCATAACATCATACTTAGTCTCTAGGAATTATCCATGATTCTAAGGATGAATCACTTGATGACATGAATTCTTCCCATGACAGTCAAAATGCGTGTTATGAGGATGACTCATAATCATGCTCTTGTTGCAAATCCTACATTAAGGATTATCAATGTGAAGTCAAGATTATCCTGGAAGACATCGCTCTGTGTAACGTCCCCCTTACCCAATCCGACCATCGGGAGGGGACATTATCCAAATCTGAGATCTCAAATTTCGCCCCAAAACCATAATACGATTTTCAACAAATGCAATGTGTGCAGAAATGTAAATAAACATGCACAACATAATTTAAAATCTATCCACACACATCTAGCATGTGTTGGGCCCTGGAATTGTCCATTTTTTCATCATTTATCGACATACCTTTCATCCATTTTCTTACCATTATTTCTCATTTATCATTCCATTTTTCATCCATTTGTTGTAGCTTCGCATTGAACAGCATGCTACTTCCATTGATCTTTTAAGTGGTTAATAGTGATTATTTTCTTTTATCTTTGATGAATTAAAAGACTATTATGCATAATTTTACTAATGATGGTTTGTGGAGTGAGTTGTCATGTACAGGACGCTCATAGCCAGCTGTTATAGCCTTAACCAAAAACGCATGCCACATAAGAATACCTTGATTCGCGTCTTGATTTTCGGGCTGATGGAAATGAATCTCAAAAATCCGAGATATGGGTTTTGTGCGTAACATCCTCATTTACCTGACTCTCCAGGAAATTGTCAAAAAAAGCTACGGTTTGCGATATGTAGGTGGTTCTTCGAGAGGGTATTTTCTAGATTTGGTGTTGCGGCCGGTTCCAAAGTTGCCAATAGTTACGGCCGTGTTCTAGCTGTTGCAGATCACAAGTTGGGGGCTTAGTTCTTCATTTCCATGAGATAATTTTATGTATAAATATGTAATCAATCTCATTGAGAAAAAGGTTGATAGGGATTAAGCATGATAGATTAGGCAGGATAGGAGATGCAAGATAGGAGAGAACACAATGTTATGATGTAGGATTTGATCTAGATCTGTTGTAATTTTTCCATTATGATAATACATGCTGGCAGTTTCTTAATTCTGGAGTTATAGACTTTCATTGTGGAGATCCAGATCTGCTCAGTGGAGGAAGGGCCCTCTTCCCTGAGCAGATGTTGGTAGTGTTAATTGTAAGTGTTTTATTTTGTAGATCTGTTAATTGTTAAGTCATGCTTTCATTCATTAGATTTATCATAGTTGTTTTATTATTCAGTTCATGTTTTATTCATTTGATTTATCATAGTGTTCTTCTGTTAATTCATTTTGATAGATCGTTGGCCAACTTAGCATTGCTTTCAGGTTTATGTAATTAGATCTTATTTCATGATAATTTATTTTGTTAAAGTGTGATTAGATTTGCAGTGTGATTTTATGAATAGGCTGAGAATTGATTTACTTTCAAGCATGTGTGATCTAGTCTACAAACAATCACGATTGCATACCAATAGATAACAATGTCAGGTAGAAATTGTACTCGCATATATTTTGCACGATAACTTTGAAATAAAAGACTTCCTTGGGTTGATAATTTATGTTTAGCACTCTGCATGTTAAGTTTTAATTAACTGGCATATAGTGGGCACGACATTTTGGCGCCGTTGCCAGGGAAGTTATCAATTGTGCAATAGTATATCTGACATTGTTTTACATATGCATTGTTAAAATAGGGCATGTAGGTTGCATGATTACATTTCAGTTTATTGAATTTATTTTGAGTGTTAATTTTCTGTCTTTACATTCAATTTTATTTCATTTTCAATCTTTGATTCATAAATCTTATCATTCCCCTTAGTGGTGTTGTGAGCACCACCCATTCTACTAACAAGTTGACAGGAACATTCGAAGGAGGAGCCTCAAGATAGCACACAAAGAATCTAATGAAGAGATGGCAAGTGAAAAAGATGGAGAAGTTGTTACCTTCGAATTTCCCATCAGAGATTTGAGCGAAGTGGCAACAAAAAGAATTCCCCCACATGTTCTACCAAATTTTCACAGTTTGGAAAACGAAGACCCTGATGTATTTTTATTTCAATTTGAAGTACTTTATAGAGGATATGGTTATTGTGCTAATGATCAAAAGTTGAATGTATTTCCCCTTACTCTAAAAGGAACAGCCCTCCGATGGTTCATGAGCCTCGGTGGGAATTGTATACAAACTTGGGAAGACATGAAACATGTGTTCTTGAAAAGGTACCAAGATTATTGCAGGGTCAATGAAGACATCTTCGAAATGACACAAGGAGAAGAAGAGAGTCTAGAGGAATACATAGAACGATTTCAATATAATCTCCAAAGATCTAAACAGAGGAAACTAGGGAAGGAGATCTTAAAAACACTTCTACTCAAGGGAATCCAAGCTGAATGTTTAGAAATATTGAATCTGATCGGAACAGGTAATGTATTTCAATTAGCATATGATGATATTTGTGAGTTATGCAGAAGGTATTCAAGAGGAAACTTCAAGACTGGTAAGAATTCTAAGGAACTTTTATCTTTATTTTTGGAATCTGCTACAAAAACAAGAGGTTTACGAGCTGAAATTAGCAATTTATTTGACATTTCTAAAGCTGATTTACAATTGGGTGTTTTGCAGGATAAAGAAAAGCAGGAGGAAATAAGAGAAGCAAGGGATTTCCCTTTGGATAGTCTTGAAAGTTGTGGTATATGTGATTTGAATCATTCCACAGATCATTGCCCCTCCTTACCAAAGATGAAAGAAACATATCATAGAGATCTGGGAGTTGCATCCAACTTGTTGCAACAGTCATGTCAACCATGGCCTACATCTATGGTTCGAAATTCTATCCCTCCATTTTCTTACTCTCATACTCAATCATTGAATACTCTTCCACCATGGCAGTTGTTGCAGCCTCAATTTAACTCTTACCTACCTTATCCACAAGGTTGGAATGCCCCATCCTATGATCATATGGCCACTCTCCCTCATGCTGCAACACAAGTTGGTCCTTCAATATCAACCTCACAACTCAATCATCTACATCAGCCACATCTATCTTCTCATCAAACTCCTTGGTATCCAACACAATTTCCTGTCCAATCCACCCTCCACCCTAACCATAATAAAGCAGTACAGTATGCTTATAGTGCTGAACTGCAAAATGTTCCTACACTTCCCTCTTATTCTACCTCATCTACACCGCTGCAAAAAGGCTATGCGTTGTTGCAGCAAATCCATACGAGGCCTGAACATGTTTTAGATCCAAGTTTTGCAGATGGAGTTTCTTCTAGTCCTCATAAGCAAGCAGACAAGATCAACAATACACACGTAATATTTGATGGAGAACAGCCATTGGAACCAGAAGCATCATTCACATCATTAGATCCGGAAATCTTATGCATTGAGGAAGATCAATTTGATAAGGATCTTCATGGTGTAACATCCATGAGCAATCAAGGGAACAAAGACTATATTGAAGCTTGGTTTCAATCTGTCATCGGTCTGCAGCATCATTTCATACTTCACCAATTCTTGGCACCATCATTTGAAGGGAAGTTGATCTCTCATATCCTAGAATTCATAAAGTTATATTTTTTTATTGGGAGTATGAGCATACTTGAGTCACTTTTTCGAAAATGGCTCCATTGGAAATATGCATACACTTGAACAAATTTTTTTTTCCAAGTAGAATAGGGTAGGGTAGAATAACATAATAAAACCATGCTTTTGTTTTTTTAAGTTTTTATTTTTGGATAAGTATGCTCTCTTCCTGTGCCTTGTTACGATCTGGAAGATCAGAAAGTAGAAATATGAGGAATGGGTATGAGATGTTTTCATG
This sequence comes from Larix kaempferi, assembly GCA_027924585.1. Classification (NCBI taxonomy): domain Eukaryota; kingdom Viridiplantae; phylum Streptophyta; class Pinopsida; order Pinales; family Pinaceae; genus Larix; species Larix kaempferi. The sequence goes on along the minus strand of BSBM01000606.1, from coordinate 5,297,043 downwards.
AATGCTTAAGTCATTTTTGTCATCAATTTACCAATTTGTCTCTATTTGTTACAAATAAAAATAAAAATATCATGAAAACAAAATTACAGTAATTATAGAAAGTGAATAGACGATCCACAGGAAAATGAGCCCATGATTATGGAACACTTCAAGCTTGAAATTTGACATGAATTTGTTAGCCGTAACACCCAGCTGTGAGTGATTACTCTCAGCTACAACAGTGAGCTGCAACATTGGCTGTGACAGGGAGATGCAACACCCAGATGTGACTGTGATACAGGTAAAAATTTATGAGTTTGAGATATGTGGGTGTTGCACATCATGGTATGTCTTTAGTTTTTATTTTCCATAAAAATGCACATGCTTTATTTCAACATTATGTCATTTTTTTTTTAAAGAGTTGCAGCTACGGATGCAACAAACCGTGTAAATCAATCTAGGTTCTCAATGCTTGAAATTTTTGGTATGGATGTGTGTTATATTTAAATTTACATCATTAAAATCATTCACACATATTTCGATCACTTTTGGGTGGTTAAATTTAATTTATTGGATTTTTGTGACATTTTGGCTTGAAAATTTTACTAAAACATAGACGGGACAGTCCATTTTTGGGAGACCAAATGAACTTATTTTTAAAACCTGTTTATACCCCAAGTAGCCCTTTGAATCTAGTTTCCAAAATGATTTGAATTTTTACAATTGGGTGTCAAACGAAAATTTTATGGCCAAAATACTAACAGGATGTCAAGCTGGCAGCTTAGGAACAGAGCTGGGACAGTCCATTTTTGGATGCCTTATTGGACATATTTTGCAAACTTGTTTTATTGGTATATTCCCCTATGAATTTAGTTTACAAAGCAATTTGAATCACTCCATTCTGATGTCATACGCAAATTTTATGACCAAAATACCAACTGTCTATCCCAAATCTGCATTCCTAAAAGTATATTTTCTAGACTGTTCATTGGCTTATTTGACCCATCAATTCTTGTTGGCTTCAAAACCTATTTTTAATGGAGATACCTACATGAATCTACTTTCATCTCCAATTGGAATCACATCAATCCGTTATCAAACGAAAAAGTTAAGCCTAAAATCGTGACTGTTGGTCTAGTCCAGAATTCGAAAAAACACCTTGTCATGCAGGCTGTTACTGAGTGATTTGGAAGATCATTGCATAGAATTTTAAAAACCTGTTTCTAATGGAAGTAGACCTATGAATTTACTTTCATTTGGATTTGGAATCACTCAAATTGGGCAAGGAACGAAGAAGCTATGATCAGAATACCGTTGGTGAGTCTAGATGGACATTGCTCTGCCGTAGGTATAAAATGGATTTTGCTTTGTTCATTTTTATTTGGATTTGTTTTATGAGTAATTGCTTGTTGTTTTTTTCATAAGTGTTGGGTGAAGAGAGACCAATCATCTCTCTTCTTCCATCATCTCATGTTTTATTGCAGGCAAATGCTAGGTTTTGCAGGTCCTTGGAAGAAGAAGGTCAATGCATGTACGAGTGACTCTTGAAGACTTTTTATCAATTTGCAATTGGATTGAGCACATAAAAAAAATGGAGAGATTGATGTGCAAACCATACAGAGTCCAATGTTTCCAAAGTCAAGTCTCATTACTACATGCCAAGAATCATTTTTAGACACGTGTCATCCCACTTGTTGCTGAAAGAAACCCCTCAAGAAGCCAATTTCCCTATGGTAGATTCATTCACCCTCCTCATTTCAAAACCCCCAAAATCCATTCATGTCGAAGTCCCATTTTCCACTGCTTATGTAGTCACCATAACCATTTTATTTCCCATCACTACTACATCATGACTTCACATATACTTTCCGCTTCTGAGTTTCATGTTGGTCCTATTTTTCACTATGATTCTTCACAATCATTTATTTTGTACTCGTATTGGATGATGTGGAATGCATTAAGGTCCACCTTCCAATGGTCTTGTCCCATCGACGCCGACACATCATTTGGGATCAAGATTATAGTTTTTATAGTGCCCTGGTATCTGCATGAATCAGTGGCAGATTTCCTTGTTGTTAATCATGGGGATTCATCAATGCCTCTTGATTGAAAAATCTTGCAGGTGACTTGACTCCAACACATCCATTCGTACCTGTCAAGATGCACTAAGGTACTTTAGAGCTCATTGTCATCAAAGGTGAGTTTCTTCACATTGGTTAACGACATACATTAATGGCCGGTAATCCAATGATTTCTTTCCATGCTCGACTTCAGCACATTCATTCGCATGGTAAGAATTGTACCTCGGGTTTGTAGCAGCTGAAGATTATGTGATCTAATGGTTTCAACAATGATTTGCAGCATCATTTGTTCAGTAGTTTTGCAATTCCTTCCATTTTCAATTCAGCAGTTGATTTTCAGAATAAGAGAAAGGACTTTCTGCTTCTATGGTAGAATTTCTGCTCATCAATTGTCTTCGTAGTTAGTTTTACATGCAACCAGCACAACATCATGGATCAAATTCAGTCTCATCCAGTTCCAACTCTCATATACATATGTCTCAGCATTAGATCAGCCTACATAGCTCCAGCATACACCAGTCCATTCATGTCAACCAAGGCTTCTATGGAGGTAAAACTTGAGGTAAAATAGCATGAGTTTTTGATTTATTAAAGATTTGGGGAAATGTCATGAAGAACCACTAAGCATTAGCCATTTCCATTTTATAAATAGCCTGTTATGTCCATCCATTCCCATCATTTCCCACTTAGTTCTAAGACTTCATTATCCATGCACATCCACTTCAAATTCCAACCCAACATCTCACCAACCCAACTGACCAAGCATACAAAAAAAAGGGATACCTTATTGTTGTCACACAAGAACCAACAATAGGAAGTTTTGTTGTTGCCACACAAGAACCAGCAGTAAGAAAAAACAAAGTCTTGCTGCTACCACACAAGAACCAGCAGTAAGAAAAGAATCATTGCTACTGCCACATAAAAACCAACAATGAGAAGAAATAAATAAGTTGCTTGAAGGTTGTTCTTTCCAGCTTTGGCATTTTTTTTGCATGTGGGAACTACAAATCCTCTATGGCTGCAAATTGAGGAAATGATGCATGAGGGCATGCTTTGCATTCAGTTTAAAAGGTAGTCCTTTAATAATTTGCAGCAAGTTTATGACCAGAATCAAGGTTTGCAGATTGTTTTCTCATTGAAAATGTTCTCTTGAAGTACAAGCAAAAATGATCAGGGAGTTTTCTGAATTCATTAATTATCTCAAGAAGCCTAGAAAACCATGAAAAAATGATCTACTGCTGTCACACAAGAACTAGCTGTAGGAATACAAGGCATTGCTGTTGCTTCTCGAGAACTTACAGTGGTAGAATTTTATGCTGCCATACATTTAGAGGTATGAGTCTCATTATTTAGTAATGCCCACATTGGCTTACAATTGTTATCATGGTCTTTGCATATTTGATGTTGTAGTTCATAATGGAAGAGAGATGTTGCTGTCACTATGAAAATATTCCCACAATAATGAAGACAGATTTGGGAAAACATGCTTATATTTCCATGGCGGCAAACTAAGTGTTTTGGGACATGAGATTTCATGATTACAGGGTTTCTATCCACATAACAAAAGCATCAATTGTCAGTGTTAAGCCATGCTCAGCCCACGGTTTCATGACCAACCATCTATTTCTAGCTCATTTCATTGCTGCATCTCAGAAGGTGAAGGTATATCCAAGGCAAAAATGAAGGTAATAGTAGAATACATATTTCACTAATCTGAGTTTTTGGAGCAGCAATACATAGTCATTTCCAGATCCATGCTTTGTTTTCGAAATTGGATTATTGGAAGCTACATGAATGTATGAAGTGAGATACATACATAGGTTTTGTTAATTGATACATGGATTTGTTGAATATGGTGGCTACCAACTATTTTGAAATGGCTTGGTGCTTTGAGATTCTCATTCTTAGTTGGATATGGGCTTTATGCTTGCAGCGGTTGGTTTTTTTGGTGCTATATGTTTGAGAGGATCTCTTGAACAACTTTGAAATAGTCCTACCATACACAACACTTGAAAAATGGTCATTTTTATCAGTAATAATTTTTATAACAGTATGGAGGATTGATGTGCAAATCAAAACTTGTTTTCTGCCGTGAAGAGTTTTAATAAGCATGATACATGCATAATGGAAATCCTATAGCAGCCTTTTCAAGGTCTGATGTGAAGTATATCTCAGCAACATGAAGGTAATGATTACTCTTAGCAATGGTCATTTGTCAAGTTCGACAGAATTTCTGAAATGAGTTTGATTGTTGTGGAATGTGCAAAAGAATGTTTGGCATTATTTGAAGTGTTACAAAGCACTCCATGATAAGGGCATAACCAACGAAAATTCTAGCAGCCTTCATTCAACTATGAGAATGGATGACATCTACTATGGTTTATTGCAATAGAATTTGCCATGAATTTGATGAGAAAATGGTTCTAAAACTCTTTTATTTCCCATGAATGATAATTCCTGTAGTGAGTTTGGCTTGTGAAGATCACTGGTATTTTTTTTTTTTTTTGGCACTTGTGACATATGGAGGGTCTACAAATTCTGTGATTGTTAAAAGATATTTGAGCAGCTTGGGTCATCACAAAAGGAAATTTGCAAATTTGATCTCTTGCTAGTATGAAGATTTCCTGTGCATTGTCATTTTATTTTATTTTTGCAATACATTATGAGCACTTAACCACAACCATGGGGAATCAAAAATTGAGCTCACACAGTGAATTTCAAATAGCATACAGTGATTTTTCAGGCAGCCTACAGTCATTTTTTGTAAGTTAAAGATGTGTTTTCAGCTAGCACATATACAAAAATTGGATGTTGACAGTGATAGTGCAGATACAAGAAAACAAAAGTCCCAAAGTTCACTTGATTTCATGAATGGAAGGTAAAATACTCAGTTCGGGGGAAATGGTTGTTCACAACTAAGATGAAAACTCCTCTTTTGCATGAGGACATGCAACATATTCAGTTTGGGGGAGTGGTTTTTGACATTTTGTGCATACTGATTTTTATTCATTCACAGCTGGAAAAAATGAAGAATTTGATTTAAGGATATCTCACAAACCACGAATTGGATCCTCATGAAATTTGGACAGGGAATGCATAACAACATGATGAACAATCGTGGTAAGTTTCAGCTCAATTCAGTGCACAGTTTTCGAGAAAATGACCATCATCACCTACAGCCAATTCGCATTTTTATCGAAATCCGTGATGTGGGTTCATCTAATTTTTGGTGAGGAGATGCACTATAATGGTATTTACCTGCTTGAAAAATTTCAGCCCAACCCAGTTTGTAGTTTTTGAAATATTGGCTCTGGAAGTTCAGCTGCAATACATTTTTATTCATGATCAAAAGTGCAGAATTTGATTTGGGCATATCTTTCAATTGGTAAGTTGGATCCTCATGAAATTTGGACAGGGGATGTATAACATCATGAAGAACAACCGTGGCAAGTTTCAGCTCAATCCAGTGCACGGTTTTCGAGAAAATGGCCATCATCACCTACAGCCAATTCGCATTTTTCTCGAAATCCGTGATGTGGGTTTGTCTAATTTTTGGCGTGGAGATGCATTAGAGTGGTAGCTACCTGCCTGCAAAATTTTAGCCCAACCCAGTTCGTCGTTTGGGAGAAAATGGCTTCATAAGTTTCCCGTTCAAAAAGGCTAAAACACCGTAAAATATTGTCGTTTCCCGTTCAAAAAGGCTAAAACACCGTAAAATATTGTCGTTTCCCGTTTTTTGGCGGCCGTTTTCCGGTAGTTGCCCGTTTTCCGGCAACTGTGACATCTTTTCCGGCTGCTGCGACATATTTTCCGGCGACCGCTTTCCGGCAGCTGCGACATCTTTTCCGGTGGCTGCGACATCTTTTCCGACAGCTGCAAGTCCACCAAATTTGCCGCTAAATTTAGCGTTGTTCCGCCAAATTTGCCGCTAAAACCTTCGCCAACTTCTCTGCTAAAATAAGCTGACTTCGCCAAATTTGCCGCTAAATTTAGCGTTGTTCCGCCAAATTTGCCGCTAAAACCTTCGCCAACTTCTCTGCTAAAATAAGCTGACTCCACCAAATTTGCCGCTAAATTTAGCGCTGTTCCGCCAAATTTGCCACTAAAACCTTCGCCAACTTCTCTGCTAAAATAAGTTGACTCCGCCAAATTTGCCGCTACATTTAGCGCTGTTCCGCCAAATTTGCCACTAAAACCTTCGCCAACTTCTCTGCTAAAATAAGCTGACTCCGCCAAATTCGCCGCTACATTTAGCGATGTTCCGCCAAAATCTTCTCTAAAACCTTCGCCAATTTCTTTGCTAAAATAAGTTGTGACTTTGCCAAATTTCTACTAAAGAGCTGCGAATCCGCCAAATTTTTTGCTAAATCCTCTGCTAAGTGACTCTGCCAATTTGTGTTAAACTCTCTATTTCTTCTAGCTGCAGCTGTGCAAATGGTAAAATGAAGGAACAAGTGAATGAGTTTTTTTTCAAGTTGGATGCTACACAGATATTGGGTTGCATGAGGACATGCAACAAGTTCAGTTTGGGGGAGATGTTGGGCCCTAGAATTGTCCATTTTTCCATCATTTATTGACATACCTTTCATCCATTTTCTTACCATTATTTCTCATTTATCATTCCATTTTTCATCCATTTGTTGTAGCTGCGCATTGAACAGCATGCTACTTCCATTGATCTTTTAAGTGGTTAATAGTGATTATTTTCTTTTATCTTTGATGAATTAAAAGACTATTATGCATAATTTTACTAATGATGGTTTGTGGAGTGAGTTGTCATGTACAAGACGCTCATAGTCAGTTGTTACAGCCTTAACAAAAAACGCATGCCACATAAGAATACCTTGATTCGCGTCTTGATTTGCGGGCTGATGGAAATGAATCTCAAAATCCGAGATATGGGTTTTGTGCGTAACATACTCATTTACCTGACTCGCGAGGAAATAGTCAAAAAGAGCTACGGTTTGCGATATGCAGGTGGTTCTTTGAGAGGGCATTTTCCAGATTTGGTGTTGCGGCCGATTCCAAAGTTGCCAACAGTTACGGCCGTGTTCTAGCTGTTGCAGATCACAAGTTGGGGGCTCAGTTCTTCATTTCCATGAGATAATTTTATGTATAAATATGTAATCAATCTCACTGAGAAAAAGGTTGATAGGGATTAAGCATGATAGATTAGGCAGGATAGGAGATGCAAGATAGGAGAGAACACAATGTTATGATGTAGGATTTCATCTAGATCTGTTGTAATTTTTTCATTATGATAATACATGCTGGCAGTTTCTTAATTCTGGAGTTGTAGACTTTCATTGTGGAGATCCAGATCTGCTCAGTGGAGGAAGGGCCCTCTTCCCTGAGCAGATGCTGGTAGTGTTAATTGTAAGTGTTTTATTTTGTAGATCTGTTAATTGTTAATTCATGCTTTCATTCATTAGATTTATCATAGTTGTTTTATTATTCAGTTCATGTTTTATTCATTTGATTTATCATAGTGTTCTTCTGTTAATTCATTTTGATAGATCGTTGGCCAACTTAGCATTGCTTTCAGGTTTATGTAATTAGATCTTATTTCATGATAATTTATTTTGTTAAAGTGTGATTAGATTTGCAGTGTGATTTTATGAATAGGCTGAGGATTGATTTACTTTCAAGCATGTGTAATCTAGTCTACAAACAATCACAATTGCATACCAATAGATAACAATGTCAGGTAGAAATTGTACTCGCATATATTTTGCACGATAACTTTGAAATAAAAGACTTCCTTGGGTTGATAATTTATGTTTAGCACTCTGCATGTTAAGTTTTAATTAACTGGCATATAGTGGGCACGACAGCATGCAAATACAAGCATAAACATTACAAGCATGAAATAAAAGCATTTTAGATTCAAATGCATGAGAATAATTATCTTTATCCAACGCATATCGAAGCAACTGGATGTGTAAGAGTGATTTTTCACCCAACCATAGGCACTCCATTTTGCATATACTCTTTCTCATGGGAGGCCACCCCCAAGCTGGGCTATGAGACCACTAGGGTAAAGGAAACACCTACATGCTTCTCTCTCTAAGCCCACAACCCATTTTGCTCTCTATGCTTAGCCAAATTCTCATACAGAGCTCTAAAAGGGTCTCACTCAACCCTCACAGCCTTAAATTCCACAATACCTGCCCCACACAACACCCTTCTAGCTCAGGAATCCCCTTCACTGATCCACGGTTCTCTTGGGCGATCCATCTTGCTGGGTGCTTCCAGTGTGTGCATAGAAGAAGTCCAATCTGATATTGGCTTATAGAGAACCACCTGTAGCTTCAATTAGTGGCTTCTCAAGCACCTATAATCAATATAACTCAATGGTTAAGGGTTCCTACAACCAACAATTTTCACTTCCAAATCTGTAGCATGGCTTCCAAATTCAAATTTCTGGGTTCAAAACATCATGGTAAGTTCATGGAAAAAAATGGAGAGCTCTGCATAGTCTAAATCCCCATGAAAGAATGAGAGAAAATGAGGGTTGAATTCAAGGGATATGGGAAAATGGTTAAAAGACAACTGACATAACTTCTGATATTAGAAGAAAGGACTCCTGGTAGTTGCAGACTGAATTCTGTCATGACATAACTATCACAAAAATGCATTCAGTCCCATGCTTCAATAACTACATGAGGTGACTTTTCCCACCAACCACACACATGCATTAATGATTAGAAAATGGTCAAAAAAGGAGATAATTGGCTTATTGAAGGAACATGACATAATTTAGGCGAGTTCTAAGGTTGACACTTTGAAGCAAGGATTTAGTCACCCATGGACCCGCTTTCCTCTTCCCCTATGGTGGAATCATACCCTCTTTGGTGCTCTTTACACAACCAGTCTTAGAACATTTCATTATTTATGCACATAATATTTACATATATTCTAAATTAGCATAAAATCCAACCAAACAATCCAAATAAAATATGTACATCATACATGCTTAGCCATTCACTATGTAACATCCTCCTTTACACCCTTAGTCTTGTAAAAAGAATTGATTATTGTACTTGTTTACTGGTGAGGAGCTCAAGACCAAGGCCCCACCAGTAAACCTTGTAATTTGTGAGGTATAATTATTAAGTTCTATGTAGGAGATGAGAGCGATGCAACTAAATGACGACGACGGAAAACCCATTAAGGGGAAAGGTTAGAGACTAGCGAAACCCTGAGAAAACAAACTCAAGATGATTGAGAGTCATCATGGTATCTAGAATACTTAAAAGAATGTGAGTCATATTCCTCACTACCTGACCAAAGTTATTTATTTTATGAACTTACTTTTAGGGTTAGGCATCTTCGGACAATGCTGACATGATGAATATTTACTCATCAACTCTAAGTAAGCTATTATGGAGTATTGAGAGCTCGATTAAATTAATACTATGACCATTACTATTTAATCTATCAAGGTACTAGAAGGCTATTAAAATAAATATACCCTTATAAGCATCTAAGAAGTATTATAAAGTGAGTCATTATAACCTAGTAAGCTATCATATATATATAAGTATAACCTAGTAAGCTATCATATATATATAAGTATAACCTAGTAAGCTATCATATATATATAAGTATATATGAATTAATTCGTGAAAGTTTACATATAAGCTAACCATCCTACTTATCCATTTAGTATTGGATAAATGTTACTATGTAAATATATACTACCATCATGTATATATATATATTCTTAAAAAGCTTACATAGTGAAACATATAGACTAAGCATTCTACATATCCATCATTTATTGGATAAATGTTACAAGTAAGACTATATATATATAATTATACACTACAAGAAGGTCGTGCATCCGAACACATTTTGCAACCAAAACATTTATGTAGATCTTACCTCAACGAATATTCGCTTCACTCAAGTGAGTGGAATAGAAACAAACACTAATATTAATATCGGCGAAGGAAATTAAGGCGAGGCCGCCACTTGTTCCTGATGTGGGTGCTGGATCGACCTTCTGTCACGCCAATTGGAAGTGAGACTTCCTTTTCAAGATGAAAAGCTCGTGATAGAGAATGTTGCTTGAGCCAATCTCTGCGTTCATGGAGAATGCAGATCAAGTTAGTCTCCGCAGTAATGAATGTGGATAGTACTGTCATGGGAATGAGGATGCGACCTCGTGCTCAGGAGGTGAACAACGCTATCATAGGAATGAGGATGCGACCTCATGCTAAGGCGTGGATCTTTGCGATTGAGCTAAATCGTTGTATGGGTCGAGTTATCTAGTAAGTATGTTCTTACTGACCTCTACCTTCTGATCTAGATCTCGGTTAGCATTGCAGCTTAATTGGTTTTATGTATCCCATAAATTTTTGATTTGTATCTCCGCTGAATTCAGATCTCTATATCCTTAGATATTTGATTAGTATCCCGCTGAATTCTGATCCCTGCAGAAATAACAGTTAGAACAGTTTAATTCATTTGTTCCAACGTAAATCGGATATGTGTATCCTTAGATATTTTATTTAGTTGCCTGGATGAGTCGCAACTGCTTGCTGGGCTGATTGGAAATCGAATTTTCATTAAATTGTATTGCTGGAATAACCCAGGAAAAAAAAAGGACTTCCATGGATCGGACATTTAGTTGTCCATTGGATAGACGGGATCTCGGGGTTGAAATGGTGGAAATTGCTTCAAGCGATCTGCGTTTTAGGGTTGTGCTCTTTTTTTCGCTTTAATAATTATGTTGTGAACTCATAGGTTAAATTTCTTTCGAAAGGGGATTTCATTAAGATCTGTAGATTGCTAACAGAGTTTTATTTAGCAAGATTCGGGTTTTGATGAATGATCTGGCATTAGAATTTAAATCCTGTATACTGCTTTTAGATTTATGTTTATACCTATAGTCATTGATTGATGGACAGAGTATCCCATTATGGATCTCTGTATCACCTAACCAACTGACAAAGTTATGGTTGGTGGTTGTTTTCCACGAATGCAGAAAATGGTAGTGTGTATAAAGTAATCTTTTATTTCCATCTACCTTGGGTACGAGAATAGCACCCACTGGTATTTAGTTAATTGCACATTATAAGTTTTAAGGATCTTTCAAGCCATGCATAGCATAAGAATTATATAACTACGGGTTTAAACTTAGTTATTTAAAACTGTTAGAAGTTACGGTTTTAAGTAAAGTAATCTCCAAGTTAGTTTAACCTCAACATCATGGTATAAGCATAGAAATATTCCTACCTTGTAATCAACATTTAATTATTTAAAAGGTTTGAGTGTCACCTGCACTTTTGGTGTGAACCTTCCATTGCTGAATTGAAATACAAATTGTTATAGAGTATGATATAAATACTCATTATAAGATAAGAATATAAGGCTTAGGATTGAGACACATTATCATAAAGAAAAACGTACAAGGTCTAGGTTAGCTTTAAGACCTTTCTAGCATAAAAGATGTTATCTTATGATAAGAAATAATATAACCATATTTTTGTTAAAGGGAAACTCCTTAGAGTAAGTATCTTAATACATAACCTTTTTCTCTTTGAAATTGGAAATTCATTACTAGGATGAAAAGAATGTTTTGTAACAAGGAGGAGATAACCTTTTTAAATATTAATTAAAATATTTGGATAAAGGTGAATCTACTAGGTATAGTATATTGAGGGTTTGATCCACGTGGGCTTCATTCAATAAACCGCTATCATAGCATGTTTGTTCGTGGCATATGAAACAATATTCCTAATTTCACTAAATATTGGAAAATACCTTCTAAAATCGTTTTTTTAAACCCCCTCCCAATATGCTTTCCCAATTTAAAAAAACCCCTATTTTCACTAGATATTGTATGTATCAATTTTTTCATTAACATTGTTTATACCCCTTTATATTTCTACATAGTATATTGATATGATACCCCTCTTATGACCCACATGCATTCTACAATGCACCTTGCTTCTTTCGATGTATATTGTGGATGCACATTACTTCACTCACAATGCAATTACTCAACCACATATCATTATGATTTGCAACATCTAATGGTCTAATGAAGAGATAGGAGATCACTTCTTGTATGTCACTAGAGCCAATGCACATAGTACAACATTTAGATTGCATGTTGCAGTTCCTCAATCGCTGACTAAGCCTGTTGTGGGCTAGGTATCCAAGCCCCTAAGGCCTGTAACAAGCTCTAGGAGGCTGACTAAACCTCCCAAGGCCTGTAATAGGCACGAGTGGTTGGGTATTCAAGCCCCTAAGGCCTATCGAGGGCCTATAACATGCCCTGGAGGCTTAGAGCCTCCCAAGGCTATTGGTAACAACTGGCTGAGTGATATTGGTAACAATTGGTTGTCAATGACCATTGTCTCTCGACTATGATCGACTGGAAACCCACTTCACCACGAAACCCCTGGCCTCAAGCATGCCTTAAGACGCAATTTCCCTGCATACTAGTAAGCCCGAGCCTTGCCTCAACCCGATTTCTCATCTGGACGTGATCCCCCCATCTCCATTTGGCGGATATTTGTCAGCCCCTCCCATATAAAAAAGACCCCAAAGTATTTTTGTATTGTTACATTAAATAAAAAAAACCCTTTGACCCTTAATATATAAGAAATATAATTTTTAGGTTTTCATGAATATTTAATACCGCAATATGAATGAACATGATATTATATTGCCTTCTAGTGAAGCCCCCATGGTTTGACCCCAATACCTTGATATAATATAATTTTTGGTTATATGTTTTAGGATGTTTAGAGATCCAGGTTATAGACTTAGAGTTGAACATCTTATAGTACTCTTGAGAGGGGAGGATATGGGAATTTGAATGAACAAGTTTCATATGTAATTCTCCCTTTTTAATCATTAATAAAACAACCTTTTGTGGACGTAGCCCAAGATATGGGTGAACCACGTGAAAATATTCTCTTAGTATGTATTTTCTTATGTCTATTCTGTGCATTTCTTTTATTCTATCTATGCTGGCCTTTCCTTGTACAAATGTATGTGTTAACAACTGATAATTCCTTGTTACTTCTTGTGTACCTTTCTTATGGGTCATTACCTGCTTTATGGAAATAGAAATGGTGATGATCTTGTAGTCACATCTAAATATGGGAAAATGATTGATGAAGTATGAATTGAAGTTAACTTTCTATTGATCATGCAATGTATTTGAGTTTTAGGTTGTACATGTTTTTCAACGAAAATGTTGTATGATTCAAATGAATTGTTGAACTTATATAGACGTGTGTTGTTAAAGCAAATTCTAGGAGGTTGTTCTCTTATTTATATAAATGTCCAAAGAGTGATAAAGGGGTTGCACAAAATAGGTAATATCATATCATTCAAACCTAGAGTTATAAATGCAGATGAATGTCGTTACGACATGTTAGAATTGATAATTGTATACTTAAGTATTACGATATTTTCTATTTTATTGTCGTCTAGACAATTAAATAATTAATGATAGATTAAGAGATGTTTAAATGTTGTTTTTATTTTTAAAACAATAATTTAAATGGTGAAAATTTATACTTCCGCATAGCATTTTTGGGTGAATAGACCACTTAGAAAAATTTTAAATTTTTACGAAATTTGGGGACGTGACACACTAGTCAGGCCTTGGCCTTCAGCTCCGCACTAGGAATTCACACTAGCATATTTACATCATTTTCATTATTCGATTAAATACATTACAAGGGTCAAACTGGGGGTATTACACTCAACTTCATGATCAAGTGCATCACTGTAAGGAAACAAAAGATGATTTTAATTAAAATTATGAACCGGAATTAGCCAAGCTAAATACGAAATTTAGAGCAGCAGAAAGACGTTTAGCTGACCAATCCTCAGGTGTTGATGTTAGCATGACTCCTGTTGATGTATATGTAACTTCGGAATGTATTTCACCCATGTATTTCATCTATGTATTGTACTCCTATATAGATGTTATTATTCCTCTATACGAAAGTGTCGTCATGTATATTGTAAGTGTCGTAACTTATACTTGATGGGTTATTAGACCACCTTGTTGGGGTCGACCTTGTATAAGTCATGTGGGTTAAAGGGTTATTAGACCACCTTGTTGGGGTCGGCCCTGTATGAGTCATGTGGGTCAAAGGGTTATTAGACCACCTGATTGGGGGTCGGCCTAGTCAGCATTATGTTATGTGGTTAAGTTGGGGCCAACCTAGTTGAGTAAAGGTCAAGTGATGTACTGTATAAATAGAGAGTGTGTCTCTCTCATTTTACACATTCTATTCTTCTCACACACGCTCATTGGAGAGTGGCGCACTAGTGGAGGAGGAAAAGCTACTGCTAGGAGGACTATCTCTTGTACTTGGGTTGTATCATTGCTCTATCTATCTCTCAGGAAGTTGCGGGGTTTTTTACCTTCTTGGTTTTCCCCGGTGAAACTCTGTGTCTCTTGTGTGCTTGCATTATTGTGTTCATGTTTGATATGCTGTACATGTTATTCACTCAGTTAAGATCCTAGATCAGATTGAAATTCTGAAAAACTAACATGGTATCAGAGCTAGCCTGAAAGAAGGCATGGTATGGCATCTATGACACTTGTTGCACTTGTGAAGCTGGGGCTTGATATAGCAAAAACCAATCATCGTAGAACTTTCACTATAAATACATTTCGGCAAGGTTTCAGGATCTGAAAATATTACAAGTCGAAGATAAGATCCCCATCTACCTTGTGTCCAAAGTGCAACCTCTAATTCGTTGTACTTTGTCATTTATGATATGTACAATATAGGGTTTCTGCCTCTTCCAGATCTGAGTCATAAACAGGTGACCTAGGAAAAAATGCCTCAACTTGGGCTAGGAAGCTCCAAATGAAATTTAGTAAAAATTGGTAGGTAGGGAATAGACTATACCTTCTTAGGTAAGGTTTTTAGAGTATGAAGTTGAACCAGTGACACATGGCACGCCGTACAAGTTCGCTCTCTTGTTTTATCCCATAAACAAGTCACGTTGCGACACTTGGAATAACTCTCTCTTAGAGAATCCAATTGAGGTCAGACCTATGGGGTTGGGAAGATGATAGGTTGGGATACCACAAGTCGAAGTTTCAGACCCCGTGGATTCGTAATTTTAGAGTTACACCAGAAACAATCAGGTGCATTTCTATCAAAACTAGAATTGGATTTTGAGCACCTTCATTCATGGCTCCGGGAATTAGGGTTTCAGAGAAATTTTGTATTTTTGTAATCAGAGACCACGGTTGAATGCTACTCATCAAAATCTAAATTTAGAGACCAAGATCAAATTTTTTGGTTGGGTAGAAGGCCGGGCTCGATCAAACCCTAGATCGGGACCTTGATCGAAAAAGTGAAAAATTAGGGCTTCTGCAAAAATGGGAATTTTTGAAATTTGTGACCATAGCTAGAAGCTCCTTGGAAAAATAGAAATTTAGAGCTTTGGATCAAACTATTTGGTTGGGTAAATCTCCGGGAAACTCAAACCCTAATTCAGGGTCCTCCCAAGTGAATCCAGGAATCTAAAAGGCAATCTTGAGGGGTGAAACTTTGCAATTTTCAAATTCTGAGTATACTAGGTTGATCAACTCATCAAGGCGCATCTTTCTATCCTTTCAGAATTTTGAAATTCAAAGTTTGAATTTTTAGGGTTTCTCTGACAAACCCTAATACAGCTCCAGATCCAGTTTTTGCAAATCAAGTGGATTGGGTTAATCCTAGAAAAGAATGGATTAGTCACATGCATAAGTGAAGGAGTTCCTGTTTCAGAGGGAGTTGAGGCTAAGGCCTTACATAAGAAGATTACAAGCAATCTCAACAGGTATGACTTATTCAGGTATGTTTCGAAATCTGTTCATGATTAAGTTCATGTTTGTCTTCATCAAGATTAGTACAATCATGATTAATTTTAGACTTGTCGTATCACCTTAATAAAATATGAATGCATGATAGAAGATATTCATTGATTAGGGTTTTGACACTTATGATTGTACTAATGCATTGTGGTGTTGTATGAGGTTGATGTTGTCCGCTAACATGAAAGGTACATCAAGAAAGGCAAACCGTATTCTAGTTCAAGAACATATGACCATGGTGACATGAAGACAAAGATTCATCCATTGGCATGGATCAAATTGAAGCTTTACTTATGAGGTATGTATACTTTGGTTCTACAATGCTTAACCTATGAGATATGTAGGTTACTAGCACAAGTCATTGAAGAGAACAAGAAGACATTGCTAGACATAACTTGCAAGTATGATAACTAAGTATGTTTTTCCAATATCAAGTTAGAATCCTACCTTGTGTTAGAATCTCTTATATAAATATACATGGCATGATTGATAATGATTATTCATTGAAGTTAGTAATCATGGGTTTAGGCATATTATGCTTCTTACTTTGATTGATGATATGACTAACCAAAAGAGTCCTATGGTCAATAAGAATATGCATGAGTAAAAGGAAGTACTCCCTGAAACCTTGAATACTAGTGCTTGTGATAAATTATCTGTGTATGAAATGATCTTGACTATACATGTTTAAGATTACTTACAATCATAATGTCTTATAGTATTGAGATTATACTAATGAATGTATGATTGTGTATGAGACCTCGAGGATAACACAATGATGATACTAGTAAGTATGCATAGTGATCGAGGATGGATATAAGTTCAAAGACAGGTAATCCAGGAAACAAAGATCAAGAGGGAGCACACTCCAGTAGTTCATGCAAGGAAGCAAATATTGAGAGGGAGTCCACCCTACAAACCAAACAAAGAGAAGTATTTGAATTGTCATTTCTTGGATATTTGTTTGTTTAAATAATATTGTTCAATGATGTATATGCTTATGTTCCTAGACTCAGGGTGTGTATTATGCATATTAGAATGATGCATTAATGAACAGTATACTACTAATATGCATGTGATGGGTAAGTGACCTATGGCATTGTACAACATTCCATTGCTACTTATCTAGAATGAAACCTCTTTGCTGACATGTTGGGAGTAGTGCAAACTCTTAACAATGTTCTGGTAGAGATTGGAAGGCATCTAGAAAGTTATGGAATATGGATAAATGTTGTATTGAAGCATTGGCTAAAATAATTGCATGACTGTATGAAATATTTCTTTATGTGTAAGAATTTGTTCTGAAAACTATGAGAAGTTTCTAATCATGCAATTTAAACTTGTTTTGTAGGAAAGATCGTATATGAGCACCTACAAAAGAAGGACTACAACATTTGTTCCAACAACAAAGTTATCTATTGAAGATATTGAATATATTGAAGTTCCCGGGATCCAGGAAGAATGCCATGATCGGTCGATCATGAAGAATAATGTTTGGGATGTGGTCCCAAGACCTGAAAGGAAGTCTGTTGTAACTTCCAAATGGATCTACAAGATCAAGCATGCTGCGGATGGCAGCATAGAAAAGTACAAAGCAAGATTTGTAGCTCATGGCTTCTCCCAGAAGAGACTTTTGCTCGTGTGGCCAGATACACTTCCATTAGATCAGTACTTGCTTTGGCTGTAGTGATGAAATGGAAGATACACCAGATGGATGTCAAGACAGCTTTCTTGAATGGTGTAATCGAGGAGGAGGTGTATGTGGAGAAGCCACTTGGTTTTGAGACACATGACAGGGAGTCATATGTATGTAAGTTGAAGAAAGCCTTGTATGGCTTGAAGTAAGCTCCTAGGACGTGGTATGGTAGGATAGACAGCTTTCTATCCAGTTTGGGCTTTACTAAGAGTAAAGCAGATTCCAACCTTTTCTACAAGGTTGAGGAAGGCAATCCTATGATACTACTTTTGTATGTGGATGACCTGTTTGTAATAGGAGAGGATGGATTGATTGCCGATACCAAGAGGAAGATTGCTGCCGAGTTCGAGATGAAGGACTTGGAGATGATGCACTATTTCCTAGGCATGGAGGTGTGGTAGAGTATAGATGGAATATTCCTTGGGCAAGGGAAGTATGCAGTAGAGATCCTGATGAGCTTTTGGATGATGGATTGCAAGGCCATGGCCACACCTACGGCATCGAACCTGAAGCTTCTGTGTGATGTTTCATCTGATCTAGTTGATGTCACTGTGTATCGTCAGATGATTGGGTCCTTGATGTACCTGACAAACACGAGCCCAGATATTTGCTTTGCGGTGAACACATTGAGCTAGTTCCTAACGGATCCCAAAGGTGTTCACCTGGTTGCTGTAAAGCATAATTTGAGGTACCTGAAGGGTACAGTTGACTATGGGCTCAAGTTAGATGCGAATCAAAAGTTTAACCTGCAGGGTTATGTTGATTCAGACTGGGTAGGCAGTGCTGTAGATAGGAAGGGCACATCTGGGTGTTGCTTCAGTATGGGATCGAGTGTGATCTCTTGGTTTAGCCGGAAGCAGTCCTGCTTAGCACTGAGTACAGCTGAAGCAGAGTATGTTGTAGCTTGTTCGACTAGTTGTGATGCAGTATGGCTCCAGAAGTTACTGTCTGAGTTATTTGATCTCCCGCTGGAGGCTACTGGTATCTTTTGTGACAACTAGAGTTATGTGAAGCTATCTGAGAACCCGGTGTTCCACGACAGGTCGAAGCACATAGAGATCAAATATCACTATATCAGGGATATGGTGCAAAGAGGAGCAGTGAAGCTCCTGTATGTTGCGACGGATGAGTAGGTTGCAGATGTGCTGACGAAGCCACTAGCCCGAGTGAATTTCGAGTACTTTAGAGAGAGGCTTGGTGTTCTTCAGATTGATGACACTTCAAGGAAGAAGTGGACACATTTTGCAGGAGCCATTCCTAGCATGGTGAGAGGAGGATCCTTCCATTGTTGTGGATGTAAGCGCTGGATGATGAGCATCAAGACAATGCTCCGGTTACTACTCTATATATGTATCATGTTGGATGCTTGTTATGATCAGTTGGATCATGTATATGTATATGCATCATGTTGGATGCTTGGACCATGTATATGTATCAGGTGGATACATTGTATGATCAGGTAGATCATGTATGTTGATATATATCAGGTGGATACATTGTATGATCAGGTGGATCATGTATCTATGTATGTATCAGGTGGATACATTGTATGATCAGGTGGATCATGTATGATGATATGTATCAGGTAGATACTTGGTATGCATTAGGTGGATGCACTGTATGATCAGGATGATCATGGATGGCGAGCTTCAGGATGTTGCTCCAGATGACATGCATCAGGATGATGCAGTGATGATGATTAGGTTGATCATGTGATGATGTACATCAGGATGATGTATGGTGAGTATCAGGTTGATACTCTGTGGCCGTGGACAGGTTGTGCAGATGAGCATATAAGTAGACCTAGGAGATCCGACAGGTAGAGCTGTGTGCTCATAATAGCCTGGGATGCTCTTTCGAGGCATTGCTCTGGGAGGACATATAAGTAGACCTAGGAGATCCGACAGGTAGAGTTGTGTGCTCGTAACAGCCTGGGATGCTCTTTCGAGGCATTGTCCTATGGCATGTAAGTAGACCTGGGAGATCCGATAGGTTGGGTTATGTGCCCATAATAAGTCCTGGGATTCTCTTTTGAGGCATTGTGGTGAGGGGTCACATGTAATACGTCGTGGAGATCCGGACAGGTTGTGCTAGTCACGTAAAAGGCCTTGGATGCTCTTTAGGGTTCTTGATAGTCAATACACTTTTTGAAGGTTTTGTGATAGTCACATGTAAGTGGACCTGGGAGATCTTTCCAGTCGTGCTTCGACACATAAATGGTCCTGGGATACTCTTTCGAGGCATTGTGACACATGTAATAAGTCCTGAGGATTCCACAGTATGGCCAGTGATGATGAAGAGCTACAGGTGGTGGGCCTACATCCAGTATGAAAAAGGACTGGCTCTGTAGAACTTCCTATGACGAGTAGATTGGAGATTGATTGAGATAGCAGCAGTAGTGACGATGACGATGATTCGATGATGATGATCTAGTGATGATGATCCAGAGAAGAAGACTTGTGCTAGCAGATCTGTGTCAAGAAATACCTTCCTAGTTAAGAGGGAGTGTTGATGTATATGTAACTTCGGAATGTATTTCACCCATGTATTTCATCTATGTATTGTACTCCTATAGAGATGTTATTATTCCTCTATATGGAAGTGTCGTCATGTATATTGTAAGTGTCGTAACTTATACTTGATGGGTTATTAGACCACCTTGTTGGGGTCGGCCTTGTATAAGTCATGTGCCGGGTTAAAGGGTTATTAGACCACCTTGTTGGGGTCGGCTCTGTATGAGTCATGTGGGTCAAAGGGTTATTAGACCACCCGATTGGGGGTCGGCATAGTCAGCATTATGTTATGTGGTTAAGTTGGGGCCGACCTAGTTGAGTAAAGGTCAAGTGATGTAGTGTATAAATAGAGAGTGTGTGTCTCTCATTTTATATATTCTATTCTTCTCACACACACTCATTGGAGAGTGGCGCACTAGTGGAGGAGGAGAAGCTGCTGCTAGGAGGACTATCTCTTGTACTAGGGTTGTATCATTGCTCTATCTATCTCTAAGGAAGTTGCGGGGTTTTTCACCTTCTTGGTTTTCCCCGGTGAAACTCTGTGTCTCTTGTGTGCTTGCATTATTGTGTTCATGTTTGATATGCTGTACATGTTATTCTCTCAGTTAAGATCCTAGATCAGATTGAAATTATGAAAAACTAACAACTCCGGACTTGCATAAAATGCCCAGCTTCAAATAGTCATGTCTAGGAAATGATCATATTTGTTGCTTTTTGTTGATGTTCCAAGTATGTGTGCCTAGTGAATCTTCAAATTTTAATACGTGTTGTTATCTGTCAAATTAGCACTTCTCCGTCCGTGATCAAATCGCCTTGTCTATCACACAAAAGGACACTATGGATGGAAGAGCTTACTTGATATTGGATGATTTGGAGTTGAATCCTTACTCCTTCACCTTAAAAACTTATTTTTCTGACACCTTCACCATAAATCTGTGACTCCTATACTTGACACATTGCGAGTCACTCGCGGGTCTCTATAATGACAACCCGCGGGTGTCAATTAAACGCTGCACTGACGAGTTGTTGAGCTCACATGCTGCGAGTCACTCGCAAGCTGCTAGATGTCATAGTCGCGGGTGTCTTAAGAAAAGTTTGAAAAATATATTAAAAACATGAATTGGGATTAGTTGCGTCAGGTATTACAACTTCCCCTACTTCCCAATTCAAATTCCTTTCGAAACCAACCCTCCTTTCCTTTCCATAAATGCAAGAGGAGGCCATGAGAAAGGGACCAATTAGAGAGATCTATTGTTATCCTGGAAAAATTTCAAGTTAAGAGAGAGGAGAAAGAGCCTAGGGCCTGGTTACGAAGGTGCTTGATGCAGAGTCAGGTATAACATTTGTACTTACTGCATTCATTTGACAATAAAAGATTGAGATACTCTTCCTTTCCCAATAAAGTGCTAATCTCTATTGTGTTTTGATTATAATTTGATGTTATTGCATTCATTAATATCAATATTTATTTATAGTCAAATTGGTTTGAGGAAGGTCTGTGTGTTTTGCAGGTTTGTTGTGAAGATCGAGAGAAAAGCTTGGACCAACCATCATAAAAAAGGTACATTTTCTCTAAACCTTGATATTATTTATTTACAGTAATGTATGCAGAACCCTATGTATCTATATGTCAACCCCTTGTATGTTGGTAGTCTCTATCCCCTACTATAAGGTAAATTCCCTAACAACATAACTGGCGACCCCACTGGGGACACCTTCTTGTTTTTATGCTTTGGGGATCTTTGGTTCCTTCTGTTTCATAAATTTTCCAGTCTCTTTTGAGGTATTTAGGGTTTCTTCTTAGATCCCTTTGTGTTGGCTCAATCCAGTCTGGTTTGCAAAGTTTCCTTTTTTTTTTTATCAGCACCTACCCGCATGTTTCCTGTAGGTACAGGCACGCACTTTCTGTTGTACCCATGAGTTGCAGACTCTACTTCCCGCACACATTCAGTTGCACCCACGAGCTACTTGTTTATATAGTTGTGAGTTTTCTTTAAAATATATGAACTTCTGCTTTAGGGTTTGATCTTGGGTTTTTGGTCCGATTTTAGATTTTTCTTTGCTTTCTGGAACTTGCTAGACATTCCCGTGTCTCTTATGTAAGTTTTAAGCCTTAATAGTGAAGTACAAACTTATATTGATTCTTAAGCATTAACAGAAAATACACAATGGCACACACATAACACAGATATTTTCACCTGGAAACCCTTAACCGGGAAAAAAACCAGTAAAACTTAGAGCTGCACTGCTCCTTTTCATTATATGTTTATTCAACCATTTACAATACAATATATGGTATTCCGCAGCATCTAAAACCCTAATTCGTTTACCCAAAATTAGGTTACAACCCTAATCCCTTTTACCCGGATTAGATAGAGTACAATGGGTCGAAATTGCGAAAAACCAAAAACAACCCAAAAAATTTTGCGCTCCGCGCGGACTACTAGGCAAGGGATCGTGTTGTACACGCAGCCACCATGTGAAGAGATATAACATTCCCAACATTCTCCCACTTCTTGTTCTCTTCACATACAGGAGAAATTTACGACTTTAACAATTCAGGGCAACAATGCCCATGTTCTCTTTACACCAAGAGAACTTCTGAGTACTCACAGACTTTGTCAAAGAGTCTGCAACATTTACCAAAGTGTCAACCTTCTCCAGCAACAATTTGTTTTGTTCAACCATGTCTCTGACGAAATGGTACTGCACATCAATGTGCTTTGTCCTCAAGTGATAAGCAGGGTTCTTTGCCAGAAATATTGCACTTGAGCTAGCACAGCCAATATTTACTGCATTCTGAACAAAACCAATACCTGAACACAATCTTTACAACCATACAGCTTCCTTACTTGCATGGGTAGCTGCCATGTATTCAACTTCTGTAGTTGAGAGTGCAACTACAGCTTGTCTTCTACTCATCCAACTGATTGCTCCTCCAAATAGATTAAAAACATAGCCACTTGTAGATCTTTTGTGATCAAGATCTCCAGCCCAGTCAGCATTAGCAAATCCTTGTATATCTATCTCTCTATTTAGACTGGGTCTTCCTTGGTAGCAGATTGCAAAATATGTAGTGCCACGCAAATACCTGAAGACCCTCTTTACTGCAGTCCAATGTTCCTTTCCTGGTTTTGACATGTATCTACTCAAAACTCCCACTGCATGGGCTATATCTAGTCTAGTACAGACCATGGCATACATCAGACTGCCAACTGCACTAGAATAGGGAACATGAGACATGTCCTCTACCTCTTCTTGTGTCGTGGGACACTGTTCTGCAGATAACCTTACACCTACAGGAATGGGCACCTTCACTGGTTTGCTATCCTGCATATTAAATCTCTTCAATATCATTTCAACATATTTCCTCTGATTTAACCAGAGTTTCCTGTTTTCACAATCTCTTTTTATTTCCATGCCCAAAATAAAATTTGCAGCATCAAGATCTTTCATGTCAAATTCAGATGACAGCTGATTCTTGACATCCTTGATGATTTCCTTGTTGTTTCCAATTAGCAACATATCATCAACATACAATATTACATAAATAAAATGATCACCAGTTAGCTTAAAATAAACACAGTGATCAACTTTGCTTCTTGAGAAACCAAGTCCCAGTATATAAGTATCAAATTTTTGATACCACATTCTTGGAGATTGTTTCAATCCATAGAGATATTTTTTCAACTTACAGACAAGCTCCTGTCTTCCTTTCACCACAAACCTTTCTGGTTGCTTCATATAGATCTCTTCATTAAGATTTCCATGTAGGAAAGACGTCTTTACATCCATTTGTTCTACTTCAAGGTCAAAAACAGTAGAAATAGATAGAAGAAATCTAGTAGAAGTTAATTTTGCAACAGGTGAAAAGATCTCACCAAAATCGATGCCCTCAATTTGGGAATAACCTTTCGCTATTAGTCGAGCCTTGTACTTCTCCACTTTACCTGCCACATTTAACTTCTTCTTGAATACCCATTTGATTCCAACAGGGTTTCTTCCTTCTGGAAACTCAACTAGATCCCATGCCTCATTTTTGTCCAAGGCATCCATTTCTTCTATCATGGCCTTCTTCCATAGTTTACTATCTTCTGAATCCATTGCCTCTTTAGCAGTTCTAGGATCATCATCAGTAATAGATAACACAAAATTAGAATGAAAATCAGGGGGACTATACCTTTCAGCTTGCCTTCTTACTCAGTCAGATCTCTTCAATACCGGAGTCTGTGGATCCGCCTCTTCATCTGATTAAGACGAATTTGGTTCCTCAAAAGAATCACCTCTTTCATCCTTGATATCAAAGTGTAGCTTCTCTGAATCCTTTTCCTTTGGTACATCCTCAATCTTGGAAGTGCTTTCAACTTCTCTGAAGATCACATCTCGACTGTAAACTGTTTTCCTTTTTACTGGGTTCCACAGCTTGTAACCTTTCACTCCATCCTTGTAACCAATGAAGATACATTTTTTCGCTTTATTATCCAACTTGCTCCTTTTCTCCTTTGGAACATGTACAAAAGCATCACACCCAAACACTCTGAGATGAGAGAGAGAGGGTTTCTTACCAGTCCAAACCTCATGAGGTGTCTTGTCAACCAACGTTGATGTGGGTGTCCTATTCACTAAGTAACACGCAGTGTCAACAGCTTCTACCCAGAATTGTTGTGTTAGCCTTGCACTACTGAGCATACTCCTTTCCTTTTCCATCAATGTCCTATTCATCCTTTCTGCAACCCCATTCTGTTGAGGTGTGTATGGAGTAGTCTTTTGCCTTGCTATTCCACACGTTTTACAGAACTCCTCAAATTCACTTTCACAGAATTCTCCACCGTTATCTGTTCTGAGTACTTTTATTTTCTTCTTAATTTGATTCTCTACAAGAGCCTTAAATTCTTTGAATCTTTTAAAAACCTTAGATTTCTTACGTAGGAAATAAATCCAAGTTTTCTTTGAGAAATCATCTATAAATGAAACATAATACATAGATTTACCTAGTGATGGAATAGGCAGAGGTCCAAAAACATCACTGTGTATTAACTCCAAGATTCCTTTAGCTCTTACAACACCAGATGAGAATCTTACCCAATTCTGTTTACCATATAAGCAATGTTCACAGAAATCAAAATCTAATGTGAAATCAGACATGCCGTCAACCATACTTTTACCTTGTAATAGTCGAAGACCCTTCTGTCCAATATGTCCCAGCCTTCGATGCCATAGCGATGTCTTCTCACTAGAGACAGTAAGGACTCTGTCTCCTTCATTTTTACCCTCAGGAACAATAGTACTGTTACATCCAGTTTTGAAGGTGCTTCCCAACAACTTGTATAGAGTTCCAATCCAAACTCCCCTCATCAGCACCAGTGATTCTCGAACCATCTTGCATGTGTTCTTTTCAAATAAATTTTTCACACCTGCATCATCCATTTTACTTACAGATATAAGGTTTCTAGCCAGCTTTGGAATGTGCAGAACCCCGGGAAGAGTTTTAACCCTTCCATCTTTGAGCAGTAGCTTAATCTTTCCTCAACCTATGATTTTCGCCACCGAGTTGTCTCCCAGAAATACATCTCCTCCATCATACTTTTCGTATTCAGAAAACCACTCCCTGTGAGGAGTCATATGATAAGACGCACCTGAGTTAATTAACCATGAATCATGCTCTGCATGTGTACTTGAAGATGCTAGATACACATCTCCTCCTTCCTCTGTGGATTCTTTCCCATCTGCGGATGGAGCATCATTAGGTCCTCTGCTTTTATCAGTATTTTTGGATTTACAATCCTTCTTGTAATGCCCAGTTTTTCCGCACTTCCAGCATTTTCTTACAGAAGGTCCTGGAGATTTAGATCTCCCTCTAGATTTATATCTACCACCTGAAGACTTATTTTTAGATCTGTCTCTAGGGAGACCTCTTACAAATAAGGAATCCTTGGTTGAACTATCCATGGATCTCCGCCTCATTTCCTCCGATAGCAGGGGTTCTTGAATAAATGGGTTGAAGTTGATAGAACGAGACTCGCTGGAAGGAGGGAATTAAGGCATCCCCCATCAACCAGCATGAGGTACCAGCTATGCTGAAAGATTTGGAAGAACTCAGGTGAAACGGTCTGACTCAATAAGGATGGCCGACATGCAATAGTCAAGAAATATGAGGAGTGGCCGACTATGGTTTCAGGACTTCCTTTGAATAAGAGCATAAGCAGATGGATAGACTCAGGAAGCATAAACGCAATATAGAGTGTGTGATGCAGGAGGCAGCACAAAGGGCTCCATAATTATTGGAAGCTTAACCAATCAGTGGAGTAAACTGAGAAACAAGTACAGCTCCTAAGGTCCAACTATAGTCCCGACTCATAATGTAAGGAGTGGAATGAATGCTCTGTTCAAAGGCGACACAACAGATGCCAACAAGAAGTAGTAACCATAGCCTATCCGACTTCTTGGAATATTTGATTTTTTGGTATTTTTCATATTTGGTGAAAGCTTGAAAAAGAATAAAATTGCTTATAGTACAAGAAGTGAGGGAACAAGCATCAAATAGTGAGTAGACTAGTTCCAAGCAGTGGAACATACCTATGATCAATGCAAGGAAGTGCATGCAGGATGTGGACACTTGGGGGTGTGTTCCCTCAGGGTCAAAAAGGTCATCAAATTGTGAATGGAAAATATAAGCTCTGCAGCGCTCGATAAGGAAAAGTGCTTAGGCACCAAGCTAATAATAGAGTAAGCGGGAGCCGGCACAAGGCTCAAGTGGCAAGCAGGATGATGCAATGCAATCACAACTTGGTATAGACGGGGGAGTCCTTATGGGAGATGGCCAGCATAAGACAAAGTAGAGTATGAGTCTTTATCGCAATGTCATGGCGTAACTACAACGGACTCCCAATCCTAAGGACAAACAATGGCATGGGCACCGGAATGCAAAAAGGGGTTCTATCTAGGGTACCCATGTTCGGAAAGGCCCTACCTCCATATAACGACACTTCCGTAACAGTGTGAAGGTTCCGTGTCAGTTAAGAAGTGGGGTCGTACCTAGGGTTTATGAAAGTGGTCAAAAGGTCAAATGCATAATGCATGTGAAAATGACATCTAACCTATATGCCAGGAGTGAAACGTACCTACCGTAGGTGTGAAATGTTCGGAAACAACTTTCGTCGAAGAAAGATAGTTAAAACGCTACTCCATGACATTGTATTAGTCCATAACAGCATTAAATGGAAAAAACTATAAACAAGTGGGTCTTCAAAATTATAAATAGTAATAAAAATTTACTATTTACAATTCATTTTTTCTATTCACCCATTTGGAGTTTTGTGGTTAGTTTTTACCTCAAAGTTCAGTTCCTGATACATGGAGCTACAAGCATCTGATCGTCGAACCGTGGTTAGTTAATGTTTTTATTTCAAATTTCATTAGTTGGATTTTTAGTTTGGCCAATCCCTAAATGGCTTCGGAACTACCCGCGGGATACTACTATGCGGGTCATGGGTAGGGCATCATACTCGCAGTCAACACACAGGTTGACCGCAGGTACCCGCCACTATATGCAAATTTTCCCACGGGTACGGTTGTGAAGTTGATTTTGCAAATGAAATTGACTAAAATATTTGTTTTTTCTCACTCCAGGATGGTTGTAGAGTAGAGGGAGAGGGAACATGACCTAGTAGATGAGGCCGTTCGAAATGATGTGCGTGCACAGCAAGTGCTACAAACATGCGGTTTATACAAATTTTGTAGCATAGGGGGTTTGAGGGCCCAAAACCTATTGCTCCGCCATTTGATAGACTATTGGGATATTGATGCACAGAATTTCAACATAGATGGGCAAATACTTTCACTGGAGATGGAAGATATCTATTTCATCACAGGTTTGTCTCACCGAGGTGAGGTGGCCAGCCTTCGGTCTCGAATTGTGGGTGGTGGGATCACCATCCCCGACTACCTAGAGAGATATTGTGTTCCAAATACTTGGGCAGTGGGAAGTCAGGTGCCCATCCGAGCCATAGTCAACCTGAGCATGAAGGTTATCATGGCAACTTTAGTGCAGATCACTGGATCCAAATATCTTCACCCGGCATCCAGGCGAGTTATGTTCTATGCATCATAGTGCATGCAGCCTATGATATTTGACTGGCGTACTACGCTACTAGGGTCTATGAATACCCAACTAACAAAGTGCAAGCAGGGGGATGCGAAAAACTTTGGGTATGGCAGTATTTTTTGCAGCTTCTTCTTCGAGCAGGTTTTGGGGCTTAGTCCGAGGGTTGCAGTCCCTCCTCATAGTCTCCGCGACCTAGCCATGACCCGGTGGGATGAGGTCTTTACGTGACAGGGTGGTGGCCATCAGGAATCATCGTATACAGAGGATTTCTTTCACTGGTGGGATCGACAGTTCATAGTGATAGATGACTACCCCTATGCAGGGATAGATTTTCGGCAGGATCGAGACATGCCTCTCCCACTAGATGCAGTGTTCGGAGACATTGCTAAGTACTGTTTTTAGGTTTTTTGTGTATTAAATTTCTTTTATGGACTTTTGATTATAGATGTAAATGCAAAAATATTTTTGGGGGTAGTATCATGTATTAATGTTTGACTGTTTGCTCGTAGACAAGGGCCCAGTGAGACCCGATGGCTTCCTGAGAAATTGTCGCCGGGGCAGGGGTGATGAGATGGTAGGTGCTGCAGGAGAGTGGACACTACAGACTCTGTGGTCCAACATATCACGGATGAATGCCAGGGTACCACAGGCAGAGGTGGCGTAGTTGCCAGAGGCTATGCAGCGCCAGGTAGTGGGGGTGCCGAGTAACTGGGTTAGACTGCTGCAGCGGATAGCAAATGCAGTACAGTACTTCTATGAGACACATCCTGTCGGGGTGACAGCTAGGACTCCTCATAGGGAGTAGATATCTTAGGATCTATTTTTTGTAGCGATATGTATATTTTTGAGGGCTACGGGCTCCAATTTTGTATCATGATACTACCATTTTGGACATATTATTTATAAAAACTTTGGTTCTCCGGTTCTACTATGTGTGTATGTACAAATGTGTGAATGTCTTCTTTTATTTGTGTGCTTCATTGTGAATGTGACAAATGCCAATCTAATACATAGTTAGCGTATGCATCAGATATATGATTAACACTTATTGGAACACGAATGTACATAATTGAAATAAAATGTCGTTCCAAGAGTCTTACCCTTAGGAATTTCCATAGTAGTGTAGAATCTCGCACACGGTACTGCCCATTCAGCTGAGACACAAATAGTTGTGAATCCAGGCGAACTTATAAAGACTGGATACCATGTGAAATGACATCCCGAAGTAGCTCAATGACGACACTATACTCAGCGACATTGTTAGATGTAGGACCAAGACAAGCACCTCCTAAGGACACAACTAGGTGGTCAGGTGAGAAAATAACCCAGGTAGTAGAAGCAAGCTGCTGCATATGACGGCTAGCACCATCCATGAACTCTAAGAATGTAGGAAACTCAGCTGACATCTGTCAAATGGAAGCTAATCAACAGACTTGTAAACCAAAAGAAAGCTAAACTATGTACAGAAGTAACTATGCAGTAGTATACAAAAGTATTAGCCTGAACCAGAGGTTCAAGCGTAATACCGCTTGAGGTAGAGCCCATTTCTAGGCTCCTTCAAGACAGTCCCCTCATAGTCTTCTAATTCATAGGATCCTTTTTCCAGGACACGCCTCACAATGTAAGGGCCATGCCACATGGGGTTGAACTTGCCTGCCCCCAGGGGTTCTTTAGCTTGGTCATATAAGAAGACCAAGTCACCTTCAGCATATTGTCGGGGATGGACAAACCTATCGTACTGAACCTTAACACGATGTTTGTTGGCATCTATAGCCATGGCGACATCTCGACGCTGCTTGTCAAGCTGCTCAAGGTGGATTAAACATTGCTCAAGACCCGTCATATCAGGAAGGAGCTCTATGGCCAGTTTAAGAGAAGGGATTTCACATTCAATCGATAGAAGTGACTCCACACCGTGAACTAGATGAAATGGTGAGAACCCGGTGGCAGTCTTGACTGTGGTTCGATATGCCCATAAAGTAGGATATAACATGATATCCCAGTTGGTCTTGCTTTGATGGATGGTACGCTGGAGAATGGTCTTCAAAGACTTATTAACTGCTTCAACTTGACCATTCATTTGGGGATAATAAGAAGATAAGTGTTCTTGACGAAACCCAATCTTGAGAGACAAATCCTCCATCATCTTGTTCTGAAAGTGATTGCCATGGTCAATGATAATCTCTTTCGGAATATCGAACCAAGTGATAATTTGATTGAACACGAAATGGGCTGCTGTAGCACCATCGAATTTTACGGTAGGCATGGCCTTAGCCCATTTGGAAAAGCAGTCCATGGCCACTATAATATGGTGATGCACCCCAGCCAAAGATGGTTTGCAATCCATGAAATCCACATCCCACTTGGTGAAGGGACTGACGGTGACGACCGGATGAAGGGGTGCTGGATGCGAGAATATATTCCGAGAATACACCTGGAAAGGGTGGCATATCTTCACAACCTTAATACAATCTTTAAATATTAAGGGCCAAAAATAACCAACTCGCAAGATACGTTGGGCTGTAGCAAGCTCGGATAAGTGACCGCCACACGCCTTGGCATGGCAATCATTAAGCACTCTCTCTGCTTCTTCATGATTTAAGCAACGACAGAGAATAGAATCCTTTCCTCGATGATACAAAGTGTCACCGACGATAGTATAATATTTAGCATGATGTTTCACATGCCGTCGCTTGTCTCGTGAATAGTGTAGAGGAAACTTCAAAGTTTGGAGATATACAATGACATCCCCATACCAAGGGTTTTTGGACGAGATAAGAAATAAGTGCTCATCCACAAAGGAATCTTCATGAATGACATCCTCATGAAGTCTCTGAAGGTCCGACATAAGCTCAACAAACACCAACGATTTCACTGATTTCGCCGAAGCAAAATCGAGATCGAACTCCTGAAGGATCACAATCCATTTATTGTACTCCCCCCCTATAAGCCACCATGATAGAACGAATTGAAATAGATTGATATGTGCGACAACTGTGGTTGTTCTAAGAAAAATGTAATGTCGTAACCGCTGGACTGAATGAACAGTCGCAAGTGCCATCTTTTCCACATGAGTATATCTTAGTTTAGTGTCTACTAGATTTCGACTAAGGTAATAGATGACATGTTCGACAAGTGCATCATCAACCTGAACGAAGACCATGCCAATCATCTCTTGAGACGTGGCCACATAAAGAATACAATCTCATGTGAAGTCTGATGGACTACGCATAGGGGCCAATACCAAAGCTTTCTTAAGGGCGTCGAAAGACTGCTGGGCTCGCTCATCCCAGTTAAAGGATGTGTCTTTCTTCAATAAGCACACGAAACCTTTGGTAAGATTAGCATAATTGACTACGAAACGACGTAGAAAAGTGGTTGTCCCTTGGAGGCTCTGAAGTTGTAACAAGTTGCACGGAGGAGGCAACTGAAGTATTGCCTCAACTTTAAGAGGATCGACTCTAATACCCTCTTTCGAAACTATGAAGCCTAGAAGGAGACCCGTACTCACAGCAAAGATGCATTTGTTAGGATTCAATCGAATCTTGTATCGTATACATCATTCGAGAATCATGCGGAGGTGGTTGGGGTGGTCCATCCTCTTGCGAGAATGGCCGGCAAGATCATCCAAGATCCTGGGAGAATCATAAAAGATACTGGGAGATACGATAGGTTGAGCAGCAATCTCATAATCAGTCCTGGGATGCTCTTTCGAGGTTTTGTTGATGCACATAATCAGTACTGAGGATTCCACAGTATGGCCAGTGATTATGAAGACCTACAGGTGGTGGGCCTACATCTAGTATGAAAAAGGACTGGCTCTGTAGAAATTCCTATGACGAGTAGATTGAAGATTGATTGAGATAGTAGCAGCAGTGACGACGACGATGATTCGAGGACGATGATTCGCTGAAGATGATCCAGAGAAGAAGACTTGTGCTAGCAGATCTGTGTCGAGAAATACATTCCTAGTTAAGACGGAGTGTTGATGTATATGTAACTTTGGAATTTATTTCACCCATGTATTTGATATATGTATATTGTACTCCTATAGAGATGTTATTATTCCTCTATACGGAAGTGTCGTCATTTGTATTGACAAGTGTCGCAAGTGTCGTAACTTGACAATGGGTTATTAGACCACCATGTGTGGGGTCAGCCCTGATTAAGTTAACCATGGTTTATTAGGCTAAGTTAGACAAGTCGGCCCCAATGGTTTATTGGGCAGGATATGACATGTATAAATATAGATCGGGAGATTTCTATTTGATTATCTCATTACTCACTCTTCTATCATTCGGAAAGTGGCGCAGATGTGAGGAGGAGGATCAGCTGTTAGGAGACGACTATCTCTTGTACTTTGGTTGTATCGTTGCTCTCTCTATCTCTAAGGAAGTTGTGGGGTTTTTCACCTTTATGGTTTTCCCTAGTGAAACTCTGTGTGTCTAATGTCTCATGTGATTTCTTGGTGTGATTGATATGCATTGTTAGACTTGATATGCTGTACATGTTATTCTCTCAGTAAAGATCCTAGAGTATATTGAATTAATGCTCAAAAAATTAACATGGTATCAGAGCTAACCTGAGAAGAAGACATTGTGCAGTGGCGGAAACTAGGGTTTCTTGTTTATTGGGTTTCTCTCCATAAATTTTGGAAAAGAAGTAAGGTAGATTGACTCTACTCATCAAGGATAATCTTTCTGTCCAATCAGAATTCAGTTCTGAGCACTTTCAGTTTTGGCCCTAAACATTAGGGTTTCCACAAAAATAGGAATTGCTGAAATCTGAAGACATAGCTGGAAGCTCCTTGGAAAAATCGAAATTTAGATCTTTAGATCGAGATTTGTGGTTGGGTGAAGCTCCAGGAAACTCAAACCCTAATTTAGGGTCCTCCCTAGTGAATCCGGGAAGACTAAAAGGCATTTATGAAGGGTGAAAATTTGCAGATCTCAATTTCTGAATATACCAGGATGATCATCTCATCAAGGCGCATCTTTCTATCCTTTCAGAAAGTTGAAATTCACATTTTGAATTTTTAGGGTTTCTCTAACAAACCATAATTTGAGACCAGATCCAATTCTCAGCAAATCAAGTGGTAAGACCTAAATATTTTATATTTCCATTTGAAGTACTCTTTTAAGATGTCTCGCACACAAAGCTTGAGGATAAGCTTGAAGGGGATGATAACTTCCGAGCATGGAAGTATAGGATTGGGTTGATCCCGGAATAAAATGAGTTGGACACTTATATAAGTGAAGAGGTCCCTGTCCCAGAGGAAGAAGAGGCTAAGGCTCTTCACAAGAAGAACTTGGTCAAGGCAAAGAGGATCATTGCTGATTCTATTAAGGACTATCTCATTCCACATGTGTCATCTCTAAAGACACCCAAGGCAATGTTTGACTCTTTGACCAAGCTGTTTGAAGGAAAGAACATAAATCGGAAGATGACTGTGCAGAATCAATTAAAAGGGGTAAAGCTTCATAATGGAGAGACCATTCAATCTTATTTCTCTAAGGTCTCTCGGATCAAGGAACAACTTGAAGTTGTGGATGAAGTAGTGGACAATGGTGAAGTTGTCATGACCACATTGAATGGCCTACCTAGGTCATGGGACTCCTTCATCCAAGGAATCTGTGCAAGAAGGAAGTTGATCTCATTCAGTAGACTTTGGGAGGAATGCTCACAAGAAGAAGCAAGGCTTGTGGCCCGAGAAGAAAAGATGGGGAATGAAGATCAAGCTCTCATAGCACACACCAAGGGAAGCAAGTTTAAGAGGGAGAGATCTCATAACAAGAATCATTCTTACTCTCATCAGAAGAAGAAAGATCTATCTCATGTTCAATGTTTTGATTGGAATGAGGTAGCACATTTTGCTTCAAATTGTCC
This sequence comes from Larix kaempferi, assembly GCA_027924585.1. Taxonomy (NCBI): domain Eukaryota; kingdom Viridiplantae; phylum Streptophyta; class Pinopsida; order Pinales; family Pinaceae; genus Larix; species Larix kaempferi. The sequence continues at coordinate 5,262,932 of BSBM01000606.1, read as the reverse complement.
CAAGAAGAAGAAAGATAACAACAACAAATTCAACAAGAAGAAAAGGTACAACAAGAAGAGGTTTCATGCTCATGTTGCTGAGGATGATGAACCTCCAAAGAAGAAGGCTAGGGAAGAAAGTGACACTTCATCAAGTGAAGATGAATATGTTCTAATCTCTGCTCTCACAGGTACTATCTCTCATGGTTGTAATGATTGGCTTATTGACAGTGGGGCTTCCAAACACATGGCTGGGTTTAAAGAATCTTTTGCAAATCTATCTGAACATGAGTCACCCCATAAGGTGAAACTTGGGCATGACTATCAATATCCTATCAAAGGAAGTGGTGAAGCCTCCTACAACCTAGACTCTGGGAAGTCTTTGAAGATGAAAGATGTTCTATATGTACCTGGGATCAAGAAGAACCTACTCTCCATATCTGCATTGGATGCAAAAGGCATGAGGGTTGCATTTGTAGATGGCCAAGTCCTAATGTGGCCAAAGGGTAAAAATATAGATGATGTAGTGGTGATTGGAGAGTAAGAGGGAGGATTGTACAAACTGAAGGGACAACTTGAACATGCCATGGTACATGAATCCATGGAGCCAAGTGAACTTTGGCATAGGAGGCTTGCACATGTGCACTATAGAGCACTACCAATTGCAAGCAAAGCTGTAGAAGGTCTTCCTGAAATCAAGACAAAGCATGAAGGTGTTTACAGAGGATGTGCAAAAGGAAAGAACATTAAGAAGGCATTTCCAAGTAGTGAAAGCAAATCAAAAGGGATCTTGGAGGTTATCCACTCTGATGTATGCAGTTCGATGTCATCCAGTTCTCTGAGTGGGTATGTATACTATTTTTCTTTCATTGATGATTTCTCTAGGAAGACTTGGGTTTATTTCTTGAAGAACAAAGATGAAGTATTTGATAAGTTCAAGGAATTCAAAGCCTTGATGGAGAATCAAACTGATAAGAAGATCAAGACATTCAGATCCGACAATGGTGGAAAATTCACTTCAGGTGATTTCAAGAAGTTATGTAGTGATTTAGGGATTAAGAGGGAGTTGACTGCTCCCTACAATCCACAACAGAATGGAGTTGTAGAAAGGAAGAATAGAACAATCATGGAAGCAGCACGGGCAATGCTGCATGACCAGGATCTTCCTATGCATCTTTGGGCAAAAGCAGCTAGGACAGTTGTATATGTGCAGAATAGAACACCTCACAAGATATTGGACAACAAGACACCATAAGAGGTCTTCTCTGGTAAGAAACCTAAAGTCAGCCATCTCAGAATATTTGGTTGTCGAGTATATACACATGTTCCAAAGGAAAAGAGGACAAAGCTAGATCCTTCAGGAAAGAAGGGTATCTTTGTGGGGTACAGTGAAAGCTTGAAGGTTTACAGAATGTACTTTCTAGGGTTCAAGAAGATTCATGTCAGTAGGGATGTAACATTTGATGAAAACTCAGCTTTCATCAAGTCAAGGAAGACACCTATTGAAGATCATGAAGAACCAAAGGAAAACAGATTTCAAGACACCACCATGAATGAATCAATTCCAGAAGTAGATTGTGAAGTTGAAGATCCACAAATACCTATAGATCCACCCTGTGAGAAGAACTCTCACAAGAGGAAGCCTGCATGGGCTAGAGAGTTCATTCAAGATGCAAAAAGATATGGCATTCTAGAAGAACACAAAGAAAGAAAGAGGACTAGATCACATACCAGTTATGTTTCCCTACTCTGTGATATTATGAACAAAGAACCTTCCAATTATGAAGAAGTAGCAGAAAAGAAAGAATGGAAGGATGCCATGGTCGAGGAATACCAGTCGATCATGAAGAATGATGTTTGGGATGTAGTCCCAAGACCTAATGGGAAGTCTGTGGTGACTTCCAAGTGGATCTACAAGATCAAGCATGCTGCAGATGGCAGTATAGAGAAATACAAAGCGAGATTTGTAGCTCGTGACTTCTCCCAGAAAGAAGGGATTGATTATGAAGAGAATTTTTCTCCTGTGGCTAGATACACCTCCATTGGATCAGTACTTGCTCTGGCTGCAGTGATGAAATGGAAGATACACCAGATGGATGTCAAGACAACTTTCTTGAATGGTGTAGTCGAGGAGGAAGTGTATCTGGAGTAGCCACTTGGTTTTGAGACACATGACAGGGAGTCATATATGTGTAGGTTGAAGAAAGCCTTGTATGGCTTGAAGGAAGCTCCTAGGACTTGGTATGGTAGGATAGACAACTTTCTATCCAGTTTGGGCTTTACCAAGAATAAAGCAGATTCCAACCTTTACTACAAGGTTGAGGAAGGAAATCCTATGATACTACTCTTTTATGTGGATGACCTGTTTGTAACATGTGAGGATGTATTGATTACCGATACCAAGAGGAAGCTTGCTGCCGAGTTCGAGATGAAGGACTTGGGGATGATGCACTATTTTCTAGGCATGGAGGTGTGGCAGAGTGCAGATGGGATCTTCCTTGGATAAGGGAAGTATGCAGTAGAGATCCTGAAGAGGTTCAGGATGATGGACTACAAGGCCAAGGCCACACCTATGGCATCAAACCTGAAGCTTCTGTGTGATGCTTCATCTGATCCAGTTGATGTTACTGTGTGTCGTCAGATGATTGGGTCCTTGATGTACCTGACAAACACTAGACCAAATATTTGCTTTGCGGTGAACACATTGAGCCAGTTCCTGACGGATCCCAGAGGTGTTCACCTGGTTGTTGTAAAGCATATTCTGAGGTACCTGAAGGGTACAATTGATTATGGGCTCAAGTATGATGCGAATCAAAAGTTTAATCTGCAGGGTTATGTTGATTCAGATTGGGAAGGCAGTGCTACAGATAGGAAGAGCACATCTGGGTGTTGCTTCAGTATGTGATTAGGTGCGATCTCTTGGTTTAGCAGGAAGCAATTCTACATAGCATTGAGTATAGTCGAGGCAGAGTATGTTGCAGCATGTTTGGCTAGTTGTGAGGTAGTATGGCTCCGGAAGCTACTGTGTGAGTTATTTGATCTCCCGCTGGAGGCTACTGCCATTTTTTGTGACAACCAGAGTTGTGTGAAACTATCTAAGAACCCAATGTTCCACGACAGGTCGAAGCACATTGAGATCAAATATCGCTATATCAGGGATATGGTGCAGAGAGGAGCAGTGAAGCTTCTGTATTTTGCGATGGATGAGTAGGTTGCAGATGTGTTGATGAAACCACTAGCTAGAGTGAAGTTCGAGTACTTCAGAGAGAGGCTTGGTGTTCTTCATATTGATGACACTTCGAGGAAGAAGTGATGGACACATTTGCAGGAGCCATTCCAAGCATGGTGAGAGGAGGATCCTTCCCATGGCTATGGTTGTAAGCGCTGGATGATGAGCATCAGGACAATGCTCTAGTTACTGCTTTGTATATGCATCATGTTGGATGCTTGATATATTTGTATATGCATCATGTTGGATGCTTGATATGATCAGGTGGATCATGTATTTATGTACCAGGTGGATACATTGTATGATCAGGTGGATCATGTATTTTTTGTATATGTATCAGGTGGATGCATTATGTATATCAGATGGATGCATTTGTATGATTAGGTAGATCATGCATGATGATATGTATCAGGTAGATACTTTGTATGCATCAGATGGATATACTGTTTGATCAGGATGATCACAGATGGAGAGCTTCAGGATGTTGCTCCAGATGATACGCATTAGGTTGATGCTATGATGATGATCAGGTTGATCATGTGATGATGTACATCAGGATGATGTATGGTGAGTATCGGGTTGATACTCTGTGGCCGTGGACAGGTTGTGCAGGTAGCATATAAAAGGTCCTTTAAAATACGGATAGGTAGAGCGGTGTGCTCGTAACATCTTGGGATGCTATATTGAGATCCAGACAGGTAGAGTGGTGTGCTTGTAACATCCTGGGATGCTCTAAGTAGGTTTTTCTATGGTTTCGCATAGAAAAGATCCTTTAAAATCTAGACAGGTAGAGTAGTGTGCTCGTAACATCCTGGGATGCTCTATCGAGATCCAGATAGGTAGAGCAGTGTGCTTGTAATATCCTGGGATGCTCTGAGTAGGTTTTGCGAAAGTTCACATAGAAAAGATCCTTTAAAATCCATATAGGTAGAGCGGTGTGCTCGTAACAGCCTAGGATGCTCTATTGATATCCAGACAGGTAGAGCGGTGTGCTCGTAATATCTTGGGATGCTCTGAGTAGGTTTGTTGGATTAAAATGACCCAGAGGTTTCCAATTAGACCCAGGTTCTTGGTGGTTCTCCCTTTGACCAACAAAATCCCTTCGCACCAGCCCTTTTGGCAACAACCTGCGAGCAAGTTGAGGTCTCACCCGAGGTGTATCTTTATGGGGTATTGCGGAATCAGGTTTCCACAGTAAATGATGAGTTGTTTATAAGAACAAGTTGCGCAGCGTCGGACAGAAGGAGTGCACTGCGAGGCAAAGTGATGCGGTGCGCAGCAGGATCTCTGCTGCGAGCAGTACTCCATGGTGGAGGCAACACTGTGGGCTGCACCAAGGGTTTCTTACTGCTGCGCATCTTCTTCTGGAATTGCGAGTCACCCACACTTATCCTCTACTTGGAAGATCTCGGAAACGTTAAGGCACTGAAATGAATATCACTCATCCATTCATTCAGGCACCTACTGGTTATCTTTCTAGCATTCATTCTAGAACTTGGATTATTACAATGTGAACTGAAATGATAAACATGATTAACTGTGCTGCATTCCTTCACCATGTTTAAGAAAGTAATTAAACTTAAATGACTGATTCACGAACTTAACATAGAATTGAAATGTTTGCCATTCATCTACTTCCGTGGAACCTAGCATATCATTCCCAAACTTCTCCTATTGGTAAATGCATATCAAAGTTCTCCTGTTATAGGATGCAACGAAACATTCAAGCATTCATTCTACAGAAAATACAAAAAATCATTCATTCATAAACATCATCACATAACACAGGATTTAATGTGGTTCACTTCCCCAGATGGAAAGCTACGTCCACAAGAACGATTGGTAATGTATTTCTTTCAAAAGGGATGGGGAAACCATTCTTAGTCTGCGCACTCAGCTGTAGACTCTTCTTTCTCTCGGCTAGGTCTCTAGACACACAGCTGCAGAGCCTTTACAATATTCTCAACTCGGAGAGATTTTACAATACAAAAGGGTTATCTTCTCAAATTCTCAGCAACAACAAAAGAACAATAACCCAAAGAGAGAACAACCCACCAAGTGAACCCCCATCCCATACAAAATGTCTTCTTAAATAGATCATGCCCGAAGGTCATGTCTATACAATTTCAAAGACCTAAAACCCAAAACCCTAAGGGTTTCCAAAACTGCACCGGTTTTCCAAACCAGCTTGCTGGCTCCTGGTAGCATCTGCTTGATCATGGCAGATCTCCACATCCTCATTCTGTCACTATCGGCCTTCCTGTCGCACGCATGCCTGCAGGCTGCTTCTGCCGAACCATTTCTCTCTAACGGTTTTACCTTCTAAGTGTGCCAAACGTCGCTTTCCTTAACAACCCACGCGTGGTCGCCTTCCTGTTTTGCCTACGTCCGTCGCTCGACAATCCTGAAATATCTTTCCAAAAATGGTTGCTACCAGTCGAGCCGGTAGCTACACTTGATACTTATCCAGCACACCGCTTTGCTGGCTCCACGTGGCCTCCTAACTTCGCAGCACTGCTTCAGCGCAGTACTGGTCTTTGCATCACGGCCAAAACTTTGATGCTGCGCGCAACTCCGCAGCCTGGTCAAAAGTTAGATGTTGCGTGCAACTTTGCAGCATCCTCAATACTTAGCCAAAATTGTGTTTCTAAGCTGTGCTCAGCTCAGCTTTCCCTGCTTGCCTCAAAAATATGCTTCCAAAACTTTATCTCAACCTGGGCCCAACATGCCCCTAACACTTACATGTGGCTCGTCCCCGAGCCACTGATTGTCTCAGTTGTCTCACTCTGTGCCGCGACCGGTGGAACGAACTTGGCTGCGAACTCGTCATATGTACTGCACAACTGCACCACTGCTTCTCTTGTATCCTCCTCAACCTGTTTAATTGTCTCAGGCAGTGTTGCAGTTATTTCTTGTCCAATTTGATCTTGTACCTGTTCCTGGTTATCGCGCAGTTCTACTAACTTATCTTCAATTTGCTGCAACACCGCCATGGCATTCTCCAGGAGCTGCTACGAACGATTATCCATCTCAGTCTCTTTTTGTCGTAATTCCTATACTTCTTTCTTTAAGCTGGATATCTCTTTGTATCTTGGCAGCCTTTCTCTAGGTGGCAGAGCTTTCACCTCTGCGTTCAACTTGTCCAGTGCGGTCTGTTTTTCTTGTACCGCTATCTTGACCTGTAGCAACCCTTGATCCTCTTCAAGGGTCGCGATTTCCTGTGAAACCTTATCTAGGAAAGATTGACACTTAGCCATCTTACTTGTGATGCTTTTCGAGGTGGTGCACACTGCTTGCTCTCTGATTTGCTGTTCAGTTAATGGTGCCTGCTTATTCAGCTTATCCTTCAATGTGCCAATGTTGGCCCCATAATAAATCTCTTTATCCTGCATGTTTTTCTGCAAGGATCTCACCTTATCTCCGATCCTCAGAACTGTGTCTGCAGGATCATCTTGGATTTCTATGCCTTTGATATCCTTCGCCACATTGGATATGGTGGTCTCCAAATTTTGTCAGCGGTCTTGTTCGTTGCATAGCTGTACTTCTTCCTTCTGCTGAATTTGTCTATTTGCTGCGGTGAGTTATGCCTATAACTTCATTGATTCAACCATCCATTCATGCATCTCCTCCATGATCTGCATGTGGATGAAGTGCAATCCTGGTAACGGGATTTTGGCTAAGTCGAGCTCTACCCTCTTGACTCCCTTTGTGTCCAAGAAAACTTGTTCTGCCATTGGAAACACAATAACCAATGGGTCCAGATGGACAATTCTAGTCTTCGACGATAGCGTTATTGCTAGCTGTTGGCTTCCTTGCTGCGAGGTTCCTACTGACCTCCTTTCATCCCCTGCTTCCTGCGGCAAAACAAGGATTTTTTGGACATCGTCCATTTTCTTCATTAGGCCTTGCATTGCGAGCTGCGTCTGGTGCAGGTCATCGTGGATGACCATGTCCTTCTTTTCTTTAGCCGCCATAAGCGCCTTCATCTGCTCTGAGACTGTTTCGGCTATCATCTCGTAGTCATCATCATTGAGGACTTCCTTCGATTGAATCTTTGTAGTCTTCACCCTTTTCCTCGACTTTGGCTTTTCCAAAGTCTCAGCTTCTTTTCTCTTCCCTATTTCTTCAATAATTGGGCATGAGAGCGGGATCGGCTCATCTTCTGCTGAATCTGTCTCCACGTCCATGACCTCTATGCGGAACTCTGCTAGCCAATATTTCATGAGGTCCTCAATATCTTGTTCATACATGATGTACTTTCTTGGGAACCACTCTGGTTTCCTCATTTGTGCTTTTGGTGATATGAATATACATTTCATATCCGCCTCAAAGTCGATGATGCGAATATACTTCGCCGTGACCTGCTTTGTAATGCGGGGTGTCTTTGTGATTGCGTCGCTCAGCTGGATATAGTACTGGTAAAAGACTTCTGCTGTCGCATGCTGGCACTCTGCATTTGTGTTTTCCCAGAGGTTGACGAACTTAAACCCTCTAGGGTCCTTGGTATCCATAATGACACTCGCATAATCTCGTGGCTCCTTCCATCGACACAAAGCAATCAGGACGATGAGCCAGGTGAGATGGAACTCACTGCTATTCACTTGGGTGTCATTGAGTTCTTCAAGGAACTCATTCAATAGAAACTGACACCAATTAAAGCTGTTTCCTTCGGCCGCTGCGGCACCAAGGAGTATTGCGCCCGCAGGCACCTCCAAAGGTCTAGTTTTTTTGAGCATCTTGCCTGCGAGCAACTACATTACGAATCTTGTTGCTCAGTCCTCTATATCTTCTGTCGGGAATCCTTTTTTTGCCTTCACCACCGAGTGGGTTTTCTTCATCTTTTCAACAACCTCTTTTTCTTTGCTCTTCCCCTTGAAGAATTGCTTCGGATCGTTACCGCGCTTTCTTAGCCTGGTGATGTGGTGGATCAAATCAATGTTAATATCAACGTTCCTGTCTAGCCACAGATAACCTTGGTGGATTCGCGCCATGAGTGTGCGAACCACGATATTCAATTCTGGCGAATGGTCAAAATGTGGCAATCTCAGCAAGTCCAGTAGCCCCGACTGAATGACAGGTGCTAACCAACTGTCATCTACCAAGTTCAAAGTTCCCTTGGCATCATTTTTCCATCCCATATACTAGTCTGGTTGAAAATACAGGTATTTGGGAACATCTGTCTCATCTTTCTTCATTCCCAAGAGGTCATAATCCTCCCATTTACAATCTGCTATCTTTCCCAGCAGTTTCTTAGCAACGTTTACATGCTTTGAGATAGGCAATAGTGGGATGTTGTATCTTGCATTCTTGGACAATTTAAACACAGGGGAATTCAGTGCCCATGGGGAGATATATTCAGGTGTCATCTTCAAAGGTTCTATCTGAAAGATTGGTGCTTTCTATGTCGAGGATCCCATCTTTATGATGTTGGATCGAGGTGCAGTTACAACTTTTCCCTTATCTTTTTCTTTTTCTTGCATCGTTGGATTAATTTTTGGTGATCTATGGGATCCTTCACCTTGTTCTACAGCGACCTTCTTAACTGGAGTTTTCATTAACAGCTGAATCCCTTCGTGCTGAAAGATCCTCAGTGCTTCTTCAATGGTTAGTTCTTCTTCTCTAAAGGAATGTTTGGACATTCATAAATGAGGTAGCGGCTAAGGTAGACAGAGTACAGATGGCTACTAGCTTAGAGAGGTTAATCGCAAGAAAATTCTAAGTGCTTGGTAACGCCCGCGACTCTCCCAACGGTGTTATTTATAGGCACAACAGATCCTCTCCCGCGCCCATCAATGGCTAGATAATCATTTAATGTGGTGTTTGTTGGCGAATTTGAGCAGATCCTTCGGTCTTTTCTATCGTCAGCGTGCTCAGAACGACTATCTTTTCTTTAAATGCTGAAGCGGTTGCTGGAATAGTCATCTAATGGCTATTTTCTGAAAAGCCATGCAACTACTATTTTTCTCTGAGTGCTGCGCCGAACTACGCGGCAAGCCATTTGCAACCCTGCGCGGCTACTTCACAGTGCCAAAAATTTTGAGCTGTGCGGCTAATTCGCAGTGCCAAAAATTTTGAACTAGGAAGCTTCCACTATACATATATATTTTTCTTCTTCTTTTTTTTTTCCTTCCGCGCAGCTTCAACAGTGCTATGCGGTACATAGGTCATTCTTCTTATCATACCTTCTTCCTTTTGTCATACATGTACAGACTCCTTTAAATTTCTAGTGTCCACTTTCAACTGTACTTGACACTTAGAATTTCCTTCCTTTGTTCGTTATTCAGGGTTCTGCGAAGCAGTGCTATCATGGTATAGCTTTAGCCTGCTTCCATTTATCAAAGTTGGCAAGGTATCACCAGCTAAATTGGCTAACTGGACTGTACCAGTGTTAGTAACATGTATCACAGTATATGGGCCAAGCCAATGCATCTTAAATTTACCAGGGAATTTCATGAATTTGCTATCATACAGGAGGAATAGATCACCTACCTGAAAACACTTGTTCTTTATATGGTGATCATGCCATGATTTCTCGCGGTCCTTCTGAGCTTGCTGGTGGAAGCATGCGATGAAGCGATCTTCCTCCAACCCCAGTAAATGTAGTAATCTTTCTTCTAGAGCTTTGCAGTCTGCCATCCTTGTAAATGCAGCGATTCTCAAACTAGGGACAATATATTCCATAGGAATTATAGCCTCCTGCCCATAAACCAACCGAAAGGGTGTCTGTCCTATCAATTTCTTGCATGTGGTCCTATATTCCCATAGCACAGATGAGACGCACAGGTCCCAATCGTCTCTATTTACATTGCACACCTTAGTGAGTGCGTTCTCCAATATTTTATTGAAAGCCTCTACAGTACCATTCACCTGTGGATGATATGGAGTATTGTGTTGATGATGAATGTGGAATTCCTCTGTAAGCGCCTCAATTGTCTTGTTCAGAAAGTGAGTACCTTGGTCACTCATCAAAATCTTCAGACATCCAAATCTAGTGAGTATTTCTTCAAAAATAAACTGCGCAGCAGTACTGGCGCTGCAGTCCTTAACTGGTTTTGCTTCGACCCATGTGGTGAGGTAATCTATAGCAGTAATAATATACCTTGCACCTGTTCTTTTTCCTGGTGGGTTTATAGGACCCACAAAGTCTATTGCCCATTTTTCAAATGGCTGCAGTGTCAATTGTGGATTCAATGGCATCTCATCTCAGCGTGATGGTTTTCCTGTCCTCTGGCAGACATCACAGTTCCTGCAATGTTCTTTGGCATCTTTATGGAGCGTAGGCCACCATAGCCCTGCGTGCAATATCTTCTACGCAGTATCCCTTCCTACATAGTGACCTCCCGCGATTCCTGAGTGTGCATCGGCTAGAATAAATGGCTTCTCATGATCGAGTACACACCTGCGCAGGACTTCATTCGACCCAAGTTTGTATAACTGTCCTACAATTATAGTGAAGTCCGTGACGCGCACCACTAATTTTTTTCTTCTTCTGTTGGACTGAGAATTACTGAGGTTCCAGCCCTATGGTTAGGAAGTCAATGATGTCCTTGTAATAATCATCGGAAACCTGTATACTAGATAACTGCACGTCAGGCAGACTCTCTTCAATATTCGTCGGCTCCTCTCCTGACTGGATCCTTGACAGATGATCAGGTCCCAAGTTTAGTTTACCAGGCTTGACAATAATTTCAAAGTCATATCCTTGGAACAGTAATAGCCATTGGCATATGCGTCCCCCTAACACTGGCTTGTTGACCAAATATTTCAACGCAGAATGGTCAGTAAAAATAAGGAAGTGCGATCCCAACAAGTAGTGTCTAAATTTCCGCAGGGCATATACCATCGCAAGTCCTTCCCTCTCAGTAGTAGTATAGTTCTTCTCTGCTGTTGAAAGCTTTCTTCTAGAAAATGCAATAGGGTGGTCCATACCTCCCTCTCCTGGCTGAGCTAACACGATCCCCAGGGAAATACATGATGCATCAACATGGACATGGAATGGCTTCGTCCAGTCTGGAAAGACTAGAATTGGCACGGTGACCATGTTTTCTTTTAATGTGTCAAAACCCTATTCGAATTCTGCGTTCCAAATGAACGGTGCATCTTTCTTCAGCAGCTTTTCCATTGCTGCGGTTATCTGTGCATAACCCTTTATAAATTTCCTGTAATATCTAGTATGGCCTAATGTAGATCGCAACATCTTGACTGAATTTGGTGTTGGTAAGTTTGCAATAACCGCAATCTTCACAGGGTCTACCATCAATCCTTACTTACAGACAATGTGGCCAAGTAAAATTCCATAAGGCAAATAGAAAATACACTTTTTCAAATTCAAGGATATTTGATGCTGTTGACACTTCTCGAGCATCATGCGAAGATTCGCACAATGATTTTTCAATAGACCAAATACAGTCCAATCATCAAAATACGCTTCTAAAAAATTGTGCATAAAATCTTTAAATGCTGCGACGACGACTCTAGAGAATATGGCAGGTGTGTTCTTCATCCCAAAAGGCATGACGGTGTACTGGAATGACCCCCATTCTGTAGCAAATGTCATCTTATGCCTATCCGCAGGATCAATCCTGATCTGATGATAACCAGAGAAACCATCAGTGAAAGAATATGCCTCATTTCCTCCAACATTATCAAGCACTTCGTTTGTGAATGGAGTGGGAAATGGGTCATGCATGGAATCATCATTCAGCTTTCTGAGATCCACACAAATCCTGATCTCGCCTTTTGCTTTCTTGTCTTGAACAACCATGGGGCTAATCCATTCGAATTCTTCGACCGGTTCAATGATTCCTGCATCTAGCATCTTATCTAGCTTTGTGCGGACTTTTTCCTTATAGCGCGGATTCAATCTGTATGGCCTCTGCTTGACAGGATTAGCACCTGGTTTTAAAGGTATTTTCATGACCCCTAGGTCTCCCAAAATTCCTTTCATTTCTGTAAATTTGGTTGAAAACAGTTCCTGATAATCATGTAAGGTATCTTCGATCTCTGCAATAGTCTGATCATCCCAATAATCTCCTATTGATGCAAACTTCGGCTCTTTGTCTGTGTCAATGTTCACCTTTTGTGTTTTTACTGGTCCAGTCATATCTGGGATTTCCAACAGAGGTCCTTCTACCTCACGCGCTCCTTCTGACTTTGGTATAGCTATGTTGCGCGAGTCCTCCTCATCGACTTCATTTGTGTCCTTGGTACCTTTAGATAAGTTGTAACACTCGATCAAGTGCTCTTCATGTTCCTTCCATTCTAACTGTAGGTGCGTGGGAACGCACTCTGTCCCAAAAAACTCCTACAATGTTATGTTTTGATGAGGACAGTCATTCTGGAATATGCGCTTCTTGATTAGTTGTAATGCTTCATGGATTAATGGATTCTCGTCTTCAAAACTGAAGTCCTTCCGGAAGTTCGCAACGAGCAGCTCCCAATCAGTGAGTTCATTGCGCAACTCCAGGTCAAGGTACCATTTCTATGGGTACCTGCATCCAATGTATGTACAAATAAATGTACCCATTCTGTAAGTGGTCTTTCCACCCATGCCTTTGAACAGATTTCAATGTGCTGACTAGGGTCTGTCTGTCCATTATACTTTTCAAAGGGTAAAGTAACCTTTTCGGCAAACCGGATCTGCATCTTGGTTTTGCATTGATCCCAAGTGGTCAATGTTTTCTTATGTGCATTCCACCATCTGGCAGGTGTATTGTGCAATGCTATATCTAAAGCTGGCAATCTATGTTCATCTGGTATAGCTGCAGTATATTCCCTTATGAAATTGTAAACATTAGCAGAACCATCATATGTGGGAATAGGACTCACCTCTTTTCCGATCCAGCGCAGTGATTTTGTAACCTACGCACATCTTCTTGCTGATACTTCATGCATGCAGCTTTTCCAATTCTCCAATCCTGTATCCGAGTCAGAGATACAAGAAGTGTCACATCGCCAGCTGAGCGTACCATCCGCAGTAGGATTAATGTAGTCTTCCTTGTTCGCAGTCAGCTGGTATAGTCGGTTTAAATCTTGAGCTTGGGATTCCTCCTGAATCGGCTCACTGTATCTATCAGCATCTTTAGGATCCAATGGTGCGATGACCCTAAGATGCTTCCCTTCAAATATCATCTTCTTTGTCTTCAAGTTTATGATAGCCAAGTTATCCATAGCCCAATCAATTCCCAATATTGATGGAAAAGGTTGACTATCATCCACAATTTCAATAACCTCAAAGTCTACATGACTCTGTACTCCATCAATGTCAACTACTACATTAGCTAAGGGGCCAAAAGGTATGACCTTCTCCTGATTAGCCATTCGTAACTGGATAGGTGACCAGAGAAACTTTGGTCAACCCATCTGCTGCCATGTCTGCTTAGTCAAGACATTCACTTCTGATCCCAGATCAAGGATGAATTCATCCATTTCAAAATCTCCTATCTTCGCAGTAAGCCTCATCTCTCCGCCTATTCTTTTGTGCTTTCTTATATGATGTACAGCGCTATCTGGAGTCTCTGTTGTAATCTGAGGTTCATACTGGTTGATAAGCATCTGGAGCTCTACAATGGATTTTTCTCTTTTTAGTAACTTCATGCAGCTTCGCAAGAACTGCACAACAGAAGTACAGACATTTGTCGCAGTACTTGTTTTGTCATATGGATCCGGTATGTCTTCAACATGTGGTGTTTCACTGCGCAGCGGGATCCTTGATGACTTATCTGCTGGTTCTTTAAAGGTATCCCACACGCCAATGAATATCTCCTTGTTCTTCTATAGGTTAAGAGGGGGTGCTTTTCCTGGAGTTTTCCTTATCTATACTATTTCAAGGGGATCCTTCTTCGTATGTGCTTCCCCTGATGTTGAAGCTTCCGCTCCTCTATCGTGGCTTGTCTCAGCGCCACTACGCATGACCACGTTAATGCTCTAATCCACTGGTCTATTCTCTACTGCGATCCACTGGACGTTTGGATTCGGAGCCTCTGTTCGTCTTCTCTTTTGCATTTCCACCTCTAATACTGGGCAATATTCAATGACATGCTCAAATGATTTACAATAGTTGCACGTAGTGCATGGGTTAACACAATCTCTAGACACGTGCCCGGGTTGGCCACAGTTATAACAAATGACTTGGCCACGGCCTCTTCCTTGTGCCGGACCAACATTTCTTCCTCTGCCGCGGTATCCACCACCACGACCTTTGTATCCTCCTTGGTCATATTGTGCATTTTCTTATTTTGGCTATGTATCTTCTTGTACGTGGTACAAGCCAGCGCCTCGCATTGATTCCATATCCCTTTTTCTTTCATTCATTAATTCATATGCACGGCAGTTGGATTCATCATGTCCAATTGATTTACAGAAATTGTAGTATAAATTGTTAGGATTTTTCACATATTTCTGGATTAGGTAACAGTCTTCAGGTCTATGTCCCGTGGTTCTACAAATTTCACACCATGGGGCCTGATTCTGATTTAATGGGTTAGGTGCACCACTGTTAATATAGTCGCGGAATAGAGGGCAATGCTCGCGGTCATGACCTCCTTTACAACTTGTACACCAGACCTCCTGTCTAGGTTCATATCTTTGTTCTTTACCATTTTTCATACTTTGCAGTTCAAGTGTGAGGGTGGTCAGCTGGTTCTGGATCTGAGACATCCCAGAACTAGTATCCCCAATCGGCGAAGCTTCCAGCTTCATTGCAATTTCTAAGGCCTCTGCCTGGGATAGAACCTTCTGCTGCATCAATGGTAATATGATATGGGTTAAAAGCACAACAATGAACCGTTCTTTATGCTGTTCTAGTGGTATAACAAAACTTACTTGGTCTAGTAAGGTCTTAAATTTTTGATCAAATTCCCAGACCATTTCAGTTGGTCTTTGCTTTATTTCCTTCAACTCAGTTATACACTGAGACTCATACTTAGGTTTCTTGAACTCTTCCACCAGCGTGACTTTAATTTTTGCGAGGGTTCTCGGCTGTACGGTAGAGTATTTCATAAACCAATGTCGCGCTCTATCCTTGAAGGTGGTGATGAGCTGTGCTTGCTTCACAGCATCGTCCTATATTTGTCTTACACTCCATACGGCTTCACAAAGGAACCAATGCTGATCAGGGTCTTCTATGCCAGTTCCTCTGAATATTGGCAGTTTCATATCAGTGTTTTCCATTGTGCTACTAGGTGGTGGGGTGCCAGGATTGGTGCGCGGCTGCTGTAAAGGGATCTGCGCAGTAAATACAAATGGGACTATCAGGAGAGATGGACTAGGCTGACTCTTTTGTGGGGTGGGCTGCGTAGCGGGTGGGTTCTGCGATAAGGGTGGCACGGTTTGTGCAGCCGGTGGATTCTCAGGGGTAAATGGTTGTGCAACTTCGCTATCAAGATTGCAAGGAATCTCAGTATCTATATGAAGTTTAGGGCCTTATGGATTCTTATTAATTTTATATCTCTTACCACTTCTAAGAGTATGTGTCTCTTCGTCAGAATCAATATATGTACTGTTTATCATGACAAACTTCAAGCATATTACTGCATTCTTAAAACACCTTTCTTAGCTAATAACATCTTAATGTATAGGCTGAGATTGTTCAGAAACTTACCTTGGAATCCTCCGAAAAAATGTGCTTCTGCTTGGTTGTAGGATTTGAGTGTGTCTATAGCAAATTCTGTTACAAAGCCTTCTAGCATATGATCGACCCAATAATCAACTGCGCGTGACAACGGGCTGTCTAACGCTTTGAGCTGCGCTGTGAGCTCGGGAGTCCACTCCATAGGAACTCCTCCTTGGAAACAATTTTTCTTCTCTGCGAGCCACGAGATCCACGCATGCAGCTCATTTGGAAACGATGCCCAAAAGATCTCGTGAATGTCGTCCAACAGATATCTATCCGACCACTGTGTGTCGCTTAGACACGGATGTCTATTTTCTTGTCTGTTAAAATCACTTATGGTCTTATCCCACAAATCTTGGATTTCTGTCTTTTCAGGATGCCAATAGTCAGATCCTTCAGGGAACTGATATTCTTCTTCACACATCGTGATTGCAACTCAACGGAACCATTTCAACTCATCATGGATTCTAGCGTGGCAACGGAACCATTTCGACTCATCATGGATTCTAGTGCGGCAACAGAACCATTGGTTGGCTTAAACTGACCCAGAGGTTTCCAATTAGACCCAGGTTCTTGGTAGTTCTCCCTTTGACCAACAAAACCCCTTCACACTGGCCCTTTCGGAAACAACCTGTGAGCAGGTTGAGGTCTCACTCGAGGTGTATCTTTATGGGGTACTGTAGAATCAGGTTTTCACATTAAATGATGAGTTGTTTATAAGAGCAAGCTGCGCAGCGCAGGACAGAAGGAGTGCACTGCGAGGCAAAGTGATGCGGTGCGCAGCAAGATCTCTGCTGCGAGCAGTACTGCGCGGTGGAGGTAACACTGTGGGATGCACCAAGGGTTTCTTATTGCTGCAAATCTTCTTCTGGAACTGCGAGTCACCCACACTTATCCTCTACTTGGAAGATCTCGGAAACATTAAGGCACTGAAATGAATATCACTCATCCATTCATTTAGGCACTTGCTGGTTATCTTTCTAGCATTCATTCTAGAACTTGGATTATTACAATGTGAACCGAAATGATAAACATGATTAACTGTGCTACATTCCTTCACTGTGTTTAAGAAAGTAATTAAACTTAAATGATTGATTCACGAACTTAACATAGAATTGAAATGTTTTCCATTCATCTGCTTCCGTGGAACCTAGCATATCGTTCCCAAACTTCTCCTATTAGTAAATGCATATCAAATTTCTTCCATTACAGCATGCAAGGAAACATTCAAGCATTCATTCTACATAAAATACAGAAAGTCATTCATTCATAAACTGTTAAAATTCAATATGCTAAGACAGAAAATAGCAGCATTACATTCCATTTCACAATAATAGCATATACAGGATCACTGAAGAAACAACAAGCATAGCATAAACACAAGAGACACAGATTTATCTTGGGAAACCCTCATGGGGTAGAAAACCCAGCAAAGCTTCCTCAAAATAGATGACCAGCAATATACAAAGATGCAAACCAAAGACATGATATCCTCCTCCACTATAACATACCTCTCTTCCACAAGTGCGCCTCTCTCAAGTGAGTGAGTGTATCAAATGAGGAACACACCTCCTCTATTTATACACTACTCCGATTTTTCTTTTACACAAGACATGTAGGCTCATATTTAACCAATGGGTTAAATACCCCACTACAACTGACTGGGCTGACCCCTCTAGGGTGGTCTAATAACCCTAGATACCACAACTCCTTGGAGGAATAAACATCTCCGGATACATAATAGAATCACCTCGGAGGGATGGAACATCTCTGGAATAAATAGTGTACAAATATAATATTCTTAGAAGTTACAATATTCAACATAAACATCATCACATAACACAGGATTTAACGTGGTTCACTTCCCCGGATGGAAAGCTACGTCCACAAGAATGGTTGGTAATATATTTCTTTCAAAAGGGATGGGGCAACCATTCTTAGTCTGCGCACTCAGCTGCAGACTCTTCTTTCTCTCGGCTAGGTCTCTGCACACACAACTATAGATCCTTTACAATATTATCAGCTCGGAGAGATTTTACAATACAAAAGGGTTATCTTCTCAAATTCTCAGCAACAACAAAAGAACAACAACCCAAAAAGAGAACAACCCACCAAGCGAACCCCCATCCCATACAAAATGTCTTCTTAAATAGATCATGCCCGAAGGTCATGTCTGTACAATGTCGAAGACCTAAAACCCAAAACCCTAAGGGTTTCCAAAACTGAGTCGTTTTTCCAAACCAGCTTGCTGGCTCCTGGTAGCGTCTTCTTGATCATGGCGGATCTCCATGTCCTCATTCTGTCGCTATCAACCTTCCTGTTGCACGCGTGCCTGCAAACTGCTTCTGCCGAACCATTTCTCTCTAACGGTTTTACCTTCTAAGCGTGCCAAACGTCGCTTTCCTTAACAACCCACGCGTGGCCACCTTCCTGTTTTTCCTACGTCCGCTGCTCGAAAATCCTGAAATATCTTTCCAAAAATAGCTTCTACCGGTCGAGCTGGTAGCTACACTTGATACTTGTCCAGCACATTGCTTTGCTGGCTCCATGTGGCCTCCTAACTCCGCAGCATTGCTTCAGCGTAGTACTGGTCTTCGCATCACAGCCAAAACTTTGATGCTGTGTGCAACTCCGTAGTCTGGTCAAAAGTTGGATGCTGTGCGCAACTTCGCAGCATCCTCAATACTTAGCCAAAATTGTGTTTCTGAACCGCGCTTAGCTCAGCTTTCCCTGCTTGCCTCAAAAATGTGCTTCAAAAACTTTATCTCAACCTGGGCCCAATAAGGTTTTGGGAAGGTCAACATGTAAAATATCCTAGGAGATCCGATAGGTTGAGCAGCAAGCTCGTAATCAGTCCTGGGATGCTCTTTCGAGGTTTTGTTGATGCACGTAATCATTCCTGAGGATTCCACAGTATGGCCAGTGATTATGAAGACCTATAGGTGGTGGGCCTACATCTAGTATGAAAAAGGACCAGCTCTGTAGAAATTCGTATGATGAGTATATTGAAGATTGATTGAGAAAGCAGCAGCAGTGACGATGACGATGATTCGATGACTATGATTCACTGATGATGGTCCAGAGAAGAAGACTTGTGCTAGTAGATCTATGTCGAGAAATACATTCCTAGTTAAGAGGGAGTGTTGATGTATATGTAACTTTGGAATGTATTTCACCCATGTATTTGATATATGTATATTGTACTCCTATAGAGATGTTATTATTCCTCTATACAGAAGTGTCGTCATTTGTATTGACAAGTGTCGCAAGTGTCGTAACTTGCGAATGGGTTATTAGACCACCATGTGTGGGGTCGGCCCTGATTAAGTTAACCTTGGGTTATTAGGCTAAGTTAGACAAGTTGGCCCCAATGGTTTATTGGGAAGGACAGGACATGTATAAATAGATATCAGGAGATCTCTATTTGATTATCTCATTACTCACTCTTCTATCATTCGGGAAGTGGCACACATGTGAGGAGGAGGATCAATTGCTAGGAGAAGACTATCTCTTATACTTTGGTTGTATCATTGTTCTCTCTATCTCTGAGGAAGTTGTGGGGTTTTTTACCTTTATGGTTTTCCCTAGTGAAACTCTATGTGTCTATTGTCTCATGTGATTGCTTGGTGTGATTGATATGCATTGTTATACTTGATATGCTTTACATGTTATTCCCTCAGTAAAGATTCTAGAGTATATTGAATTAATGCTAAAAAAATTAACACTTAACTCTGGCTTGAGTAGAGCTTCCTGAGAACACCGATATATACCATGGATTCCTCCACTCCCTGGTCAGACACCTAATGTTTCGTCTAGTAGTCTTGGATTGTTAACTCACAATGATCTATTCCAAGACTCTAAACCTATGGTAGTTGGTGTATCCTATAAATAAAATCGATCTAATCAATTTTAAGATTAAGCATTAATTTTAATGGCTGTGGTTACTCAAGGGATATGGTCGTGAAACTAGTGATGTGTATGACTAAATAATATGCAAAATCGTCAAATCCTAGACTCATCTATCCAATGAAAACAATGCCACCAACATGCAAAATCAATCCAACGGTTTCGATATAAATATGCAATGCTTTTATATTTTTCGATGCACAATCAGAATCTAAATGAAGGTAGAAAGCACTCAATGCAAGATGCAGTACATAAAAGCAATTTTTTTCTTTTCCTCTTATAAAAAAAAGGAAAATGCAAAACTATATGTATATTTTTGTATTTTTCAATATAAGGAAATGAAAAATGCAAGCAAAATCCTACTATCTAGTCACTGATATGCTAAGAACATCACTAAGACAACCCAGCAGATACCAAACAATAAGACTCAGCCAACGGAATGAGCTCAAAATAAAAAAAACCAACAAGGCTAAATCCAAAGATGGGTAAAAAACCAACAAGGCTCAACCAAGAGAAAACAAGAGTTCTGGTCACAGCCAAAGCATGGAACAGTCAAGAAATAGGTCAACAAAGACTCGGGATCATCCAAAGCCAACCCAACAACAACCAAAAGTCATAAATCAACCAAAGTCGGAGTTGTACGTTATTGTTGAAGGAAAACCTGGGGGTACCCGGGAGCAGTAGAGTAAACAGAGGTGGGTGTACGCGGGAAGAGCTAAGCTAGCCCACAGGTAAGGAAAGGAAAATGGGCAAATAAAAAGTCTAATGGCTAAGAAAAAGCCAGTTTTCTATAGTGTATCTCAATGGCCAATCAGTGACACAGAGCTTCGACAAACATAAATTCTAATTAAGGTCTAATGCTCAAACATCCCCCAAAATGGTCGCCATTTCTGTATTGGAGAAAACTCACTATGGATTGGGGTAGACCACAATAGACAGCTGACTACCAAAAATCAACTCAATTTCCAATGCTATGCTATATAAATGACAATGCTAAGATAATGAAGAATATAACCAACCTTGATCCAAACATTTGATGTAGATCCCCGTTGGAGCTTTTTCAATCTATGCACTTGAATCTGTAAATTAGTCTTGACAGCCAATATACAACAAGTACATGTAATATATAAATGGCATTAACATCATCAATAGCAATGGCCCATGATATAACAAGTAAATGCAACCCAATGTAGTATAAACAACATTTACAACATTAATGGAAAAGAATATGAGTATTTGTATTAATAAACAAGAAGAAGTACAATGTGATACGACCTCTTGCCTGCAACCAATTTGAACCAAGATCTAGGTCAATCCACTTGCACCTCCACCACTTCAATCCTACATGGAATGGAAAAATCAAACTATGGTAGGAGTTTGGAAGGTGAACATAAAGGGTTAACAACTACAAGGATCAATGAGTGCAGACTCAAGATAGGGAAAAAAATCCACTAGAGTTCTGTTGCTCTTCTTTCTCCTCCCGTCCATAAGCCATATGTGCTCAATATATAGTCCTCTCAAAGGTAAGTGAAAGGACACATCGAGGCGTTTCTTGGGCAAATGGAGGGTCAAAGGTCACCCAATAACCGCTTTTTGGGAGTAAAAAGTAATAAACTAGTGATTTTTACCATTTTACATGCTACCCGTGGGCTATAGTGATGCAACTCGCGGGTATGCCCACTATAATGGTGTAGCAAGCATATAAGGGAAAAAATAGGGAAAAATAGTATCTAAAGGAGATAAAGTGGTTCTGAGTTAATGAAATGGATCCTTTAGGCCAAAGAGTGTTGATTCTCACAAGGCGGAAGATTACATTATAACACCTTAAGGGGTCATTTCAGGAAGCTCCAGGCCAAGCATGCATCTCCATCATTCGAGTCGAAGACCGCTACTACCGCAGCTCAGCCTTCTTCCTAATTACTTTTTGTTTTGCTCAGTGGGACCTGGCATGACTCCAGTTTGGGGGAACGTTGGTGTCCAATATTGTCACCATTTTTTATCATTTAATTTACTTGAAGTGGTGTTATCTCTATCGTTTTTGCTATAATATCGTTTTTGCTATAGTAAGTTGTTTTCTTAGCCATTCATCCCATCAAACAGTCCAGGTATGCACAAATTCACTTACCATGCAAATCTTGTTATATTTCGTATATTATGGTTTATTTATGATTTAAATGATGTTTTTGGGCATAATTAACACTTATGGTTTTAATTGACAAGCTACGATTTGCAAGTTATCCATCCTTCAGCCCATGCGCTATGTGCTCAGCCTAAAATGCTTTCAGCTCATCGTTTAGCCCTCCGTTTAGCCCGCGAAATCCGTGGTTGATGCATCTCAGACCGTTGAATGAAGAGGAGGACACGTGGGTTCTGTTTTCCATGTAGCGTTGATGGTTAATGAACCATTGTTCTAGAAGATTCATCCTTATGCTCACTAAGCCTGACAGCACATATCACGTCCACGTGAACACATTAACCTCCGGTTCATCTACACATTCAGCCCGAAATCACGCACGTCTGCTAAGCTCTTGCATGCCGTTGTTCTAGAAGGAGTCAGCTTGTTCACACTCAATTGGCTGACATAACTCCCACGCCCACGCTCAGTATGCCAACGTAACTCCTGTGCTCACGTTGACGCTCCAGCATATGCTTCTTCTCACGTTTTGAAGAAACGAATGCTCAACTGTTCGAATTGGAAAGGATTGACGTCGAGGAGATGGGTAGATGCCCCCTGCACTATTATGTATCATTTAATCAGTAGTTATAGAGATTAAACATTCCTATTATTAGAGAGGTCGACTCTATTGACCCTCTCACCCATTGTAACTTATAAATAGCCGCCTCTGTGATTGAGACGAGTTAGTTCTTTAGCTTCTGAATTTACGATGGTTTTCCAGTCTTAGTCCAAGCATTTGCAGTCGTAGATAGTTTGAAGAAAGAGTCTGTAACTTTTCTCAAGTTAATGGAAGTAGCAGCTTGTTGATGTTCTGCTGGTAGTCATTTAAGTTGAGCTAGTTCACCCTCCGATTGCTAGGAAGGGCCCCTCATCATCTGGAGGTTTTATTTGCAATTTCTACATTTATTTTCTTGCAATTAACTAGTTTATTTCTTGTGTGTGTAATTTAATTCGTTTTCCTGTGTGTTTTATCTTCATTCCTCTGTAATTAACATTCTACTGCCAATACAACCTTCCTTCTTCTGAGTAGAATGGTGGACCAATTGTTCAGTAGTTTGATAATTCGTAGTTTGTTTTCAGTCCTTCTTCCATCATCATAGTTAGATATTGCTTCCAACTTCTTCCATAGTTAGCATTCCTTTTCCTCTTTTCTCCTCTATTAGCTTTTCTTCCTGTTTGTTGTAGGTTAATTCTTCTTTCTTCTATTCCAACCTTCTCCCTTCTTCTATTTCCAACCTTCGTCCTACTTCTCATAGAATCATTCTTTCTCTTAGGTAATGATTTGCATAGATAATTCCTTAGCCTCTAATCATCTCTCCACTACTTCCTATGCACTGTAGGATAATTTGCATAAAGCCAGCTCGTAATTAAATCATTCAAAAACTCTTCTTTCCTTCACTTTAAAATGTTTTCCTCCATTCAGATCATCATTCGGACTGCCTTTCAGACCGGCGTTTGGATTGTCATTCGGACTTGTGTGTTTTCTATATTATTTTAAGCCTTTTTTGAATCTAATTTCTTCAGCCTCTTAATCATCATTCTCCTTATTCCTCCTTAATAGTTTGAGACGTAATTTAATCTTGTTTTATGTTATTTGGAGTTTTTAATTCAATTGTTATCATTGTTTCCTCCTTTCCTACTTCTTCTTTATCCTCTTCTCATCTTTCTTCCAAAATTTAGCTCTTTAACCAGTTTTGTTACTTAGTTACTGTTCAGAATGTATGAATGTTGTTCCTAAGTAGTTTATTTTCAAGTTATAGTTGATAATTCCATTTCGTTGAGTTGTTTTAGTTTGTTAATCTTAAGACTAGTTTCTATTTAATGAAGATGTTCATGTTGCAAGATCTGAATTAATAATAAAATATCTTTATCAAGTTTTCTACTTGCTTCCAAATCTAATATAGTTCAATTTAACATCTTTGTTAAGTCTTCTGATTGCTTCTACTTACATTAGTTTCATGTTGTTCACATATGGATAAACAGTAGTTCATAATATTTAAAATTAGTAGTAGTTTGTTGATTTTTAGTTTACATTTGTTTGTAGAAGTTAAGTTAGATTTACTTCCATTTAGCTTCCTCATTACATTTGAAAGTCATTACGATACATTTACTCCAGTTCCTATTACATTTGATGTACGTAATCAAGAAGAGTGGAATTAGATGGTTTAGTCTAAATTTATGTACATTTACAAGTTCTCCATATTAAACATCTAATATCCGTAGCTCTGATTCCATCCATAGTTGTTATCTGGAAGTTGAATTTGGTAGTTTCTTACTTTCTAGAAGTAGTTTGTGTTCCAGTATTTGTTTCCATCTTTCTTATTAATTAACCATAGAGGTAGAGTAGTATGATCTAGTACTATTCCGATCTGTGATTTAAATGCATTCTTAAACATTTAACTCGGTTTTTCATTTTGAAAGAACTTTCGATCTTTTTCCTTACTAAACATTTTTAGGTCTGACAAACCTGAAACTGTAGGACGTTTCTATCTTGGCATATATTTTGCTTTCAACTCTAATTTTACTGATCCTAGTTGATAATTAATCTTAGGTGTTGTTTTTAATTTGAGATAGCTCACACACCCAACAATGAATACTACCTAACTTTCATTGATGACTATTCAAGAAAGACTTGGATATATTTTCTGAAAGGAAAAGATGAAGTCTTTGGAATATTCAAGGAATTCAAAGCCTTGATAGAAAACCTTTCAGAAAAGAAGATCAAAATACTCAGGACTGATAATGGTGGAGAGTATACTTTAAAAGATTTTGAAGCCTTTTGCAAAGAAGCTGGAATCAAGAGGGAACTAACCACTCCCTACAATCCTCAACAAAATGGTGTTGCGAAAAGAAAGAATAGAACCATCATGGAAGTAGTAAAGACAATGTTACATGATCAAGACCTACCTATGTACTTATGGGTTGAAGCAGCTAGGACAGTAGTCTATGTGCAAAATAGAATATCTCACAGTGTCCTTGAATTCAAGACTCCAGAAGAAGTCTTCACAAGAAAGAAGCCTGAGGTAAGTCACCTCAAGATATTTGGGTGTCCTGTGTATATTCACATACCTAAAGAAAAGAGAACTAAGTTGGACTCTTTTGGGAAGAAGGGAATATTTGTTGGGTATTGTGAAACATCCAAAGCGTTCAGGATTTACATCCCAGGATTCCATCATATGGAAATCAGTAGGGATGTGACATTTGATGAAGAAGCAGCTCTGAAGAAGTCTAGGAAGTGCCAGCATGAAGAAGTATATGAAGAAGATGTACCTCCTAGAATTGCAGAAGTTGTACCATCTCTTGAAGATGAAACACCTGAAGACCATGATATGTTAGAACCACAAGAACCCCCCACTACAAACATTTCAAGAAAAAGAAAGCCAACATGGGCTAGAGACATTATACTAGGAGCTGAAAAGTATGGAGCTCCAGAAGGCTCCACTAGAGTGATCAAGAAACCAAATCCATTCTCCAACTATGTGGCTTTGATGTGTGATCTTGTAGATCAAGAACCTACTAGTTATGAAGAGGCAGTTCATAAGAAAGAATGGGTAGAAGCAATGATGGAGGAGTACCAGTCAATAATGAAGAATTATCTTTGGGACATAGTTCCCAAACCAAAGGACAAGAGTGTGGTATCCTCCAAATGGATATACAAGATAAAGCATGCTGTGGATGCCAGTATTGAAAAGTATAAGGCAAGGTTTGTAGCTAGAGGATTCTCTCAGAAAGAGGGAATTGACTATGAAGAGACATTTGCACCAGTTGCAAGGTACACTTCCATTAGAACCATCATGGCACTTGCATCCATGATGAAGTGGAAATTACACCAGATGGATGTGAAGACAGCCTTCCTGAATGGTGTAATTAAAGAAGAAGTGTACATAGAACAACCACAAGGATTTGAGGTGGAAGATAGAAGAACCCATGTATGCAAACTAAAGAAGGCTCTGTATGGGTTGAAACAAGCTCCTAGAGCTTGGTATGGAAGGATTGATAGTTTCTTAACTAGCTTGGGATTTACCAAGAGTAAAGCTGATCCTAATCTTTATCTCAAAGTTATGAATGATGAACCTGTCATTTTGTTGTTGTATGTGGATGATCTATTTCTGACTGGAAATGAGAAACAGATTATCGAATGCAAAAAGAAGCTCTCTTTAGAGTTTGAGATGAAAGATCTCAGATTGATGCACTACTTCCTAGGTCTGGAAGTATGGCAAGGTCCAGAAGGAATCTTTCTCAACCAGGGAAAGTATGCTGTGGAAATCTTGAAAAGATTTAATATGTTGGAATGTAAAGCCATGGCCACTCCCATGGATTCCAACCTGAAGCTGTTAGCAGATGACTCATC
The DNA here is from genome assembly GCA_027924585.1 of Larix kaempferi. Classification (NCBI taxonomy): domain Eukaryota; kingdom Viridiplantae; phylum Streptophyta; class Pinopsida; order Pinales; family Pinaceae; genus Larix; species Larix kaempferi. The sequence goes on along the minus strand of BSBM01000606.1, from coordinate 5,236,678 downwards.
AGAGTTAGTGGATGTAACTCTGTACAGATAGATTATTGGATCATTAATGTATCAGACGGACACTAGGCCAGATATCTGCTTTGATGTGAACACCTTGAGTTAGTATCTAGTGGAACCTAGACGTGTTCACATGATAGATGCAAAGCATGTGATGAGGTACCTAAAGGGTACAATAGATTTTGGTCTACATTACCTTGGTGATCATGACTTCAGATTGTATGGCTACACAGATGCTGATTGGGCAAGAAGCATATCAGACAGAAAGAGTACATCGGGAGGATGTTATTGTCTGGGATCTTCCATGATCTCGTGGTATAGCAGGAAGCAATCTAGTGTGGCTCTCAGCATAGCTGAAGTGGACTATATAGCTGCTTGCTCTGCTAGTTGTGAAGTGGTATGACTTCGAAAGTTATTATTAGGACTGTTTGACTTAGAGATGGACCCCACTGTGATCCTGTGTGACAACCAGAGTTGTATCAAAATGATAGAGAATCCAGTGTTCCATGATAAGTCAAAGCACATAGAGATCTGATATTTTTATATATGGGATATGGTGTAGAAAGGAGCTATCAAGCTCGAGTATGTGAGCATTGACAAACAAGTTGCGGATGTATTGACCAAACCTCTGTCTCGAGTAAAGTTTGAACATTTCCGAGACAAGCTTGGTGTAGTTTAGAAGGACCCTCCTCGAAAGGGGGAGTGATATGGTCGATGATGATACTTGGATACTGGTATTAGTGTGGATACCTGTATCGATGATGAGATTGCCTATATTGATGGTAAGGTCAATGATGAGGATACCTATACTGTTGATATGGATACATGTATCGATGATGAGGATACTTGTGTCGATGATGTGGATACTATATTGATGAGGATATTGTATCGTTGATGTGGATACTGTTTTGATGAGGATACTTGTGTCGATGATGTGGATACTGTATTGATGAGGATACTGTATTGTTGATGTGGATACTTGTATCGATAATGAGGTTACCTGTTTCGACTACAAGGTCGATGGTGAGGCTACCTGTTCCGACGATGAGGTCAATGAATGGTCCCTAGTGGATGAGAGAGGATTGTATCATCCCTGGGATTCAATCCTAAGCTGATCCACAGACATATGTCTTTGAGAGTGAGAGGATTGTATCGTCCCTGGACTTCAGTCCTAAATTGATTCGCAGACAGATGTCTCCGAGAGTGAGAGGATTGTATCATGCTTGGAATTCAGTCCTAAATTGATCCACAGAAAGATGTCTCTGAGAGTGAGAGGATTGTATCATCCCTAGACTTCAGTCCTAAATTGATCCGCAAATAGATATCTCCGAGAGTGAGAGGATTGTATCATTCATGGACTTCAGTCCTAAATTGATCCGCAGACACATGTCTCTGAGAGTGAGAGGATTGTATCATCCCTGGACTTTAATCCTAAATTGATTCGCAGACAGATGTCTCTGAGAGTGGTCCTTAGAATTTGTCTAAGTTGACGAGTGGACTGCATCGTCCCTAGACATGATATGGTGTCTTAAATAGATCATGTGTGTTGCAGGGTATGCTTCCATTATGTTGTTGATCGAGAGGATCCAGTTGATGACAATGCTGATGATCGTGTGATGACGATGCTGATGATCGTGTGATGATGATGTTGATGATCGTTTGATGACGATGCTGATGATCGAGAGGATCCAGATGATGATGTTACTGTAGCTGTTCGAGTGCTACAGAAGATGAAGACTCAGCACTAAAGATGTTGATGTTCCAGTATTGAAGATCTTGAAGATGTTCCAGTAACTGGTTGAGTTACTAAAGAAAGCTTCCAATGATTTATAGATGTATCATATATTATGTATTTGATGACTCCTTGATCCTGCAGACGTTGTTATAATATCCTTCTCGTTAAGGTGGAGTGTTGAAATATTGTAACCTCTAAGAATATTATATTTGTATCCTATTATTTCGGAGATGTTACATTCCTCCGACGAGACTTTATTATGTATCCAGAGATGTTTATTCCTTCGATGGATTGTGGTAACTAGGGTTATTAGATCTCCCAGGTGGGGTCGGCCTTGAGTTAGTGTATTAGGGGTTATTAGACTCTCTTAGGAGAGGTCGACCCCATTAGGGTAAAACATCAGTTTGAAGATGAGTATAAGTAGAGGAGGCTTGTTCCTCACTTATCTCATTCATTCACTCACTTGTGATTGGCGCATAGATAGAGAGAGGTCTACATAGGAGGAGAAGGATCTCTAGTGTTGGACTACATCTTTGTATTGGTTGCTTATCTATATTGAGGAAAGCTTTGTTGCGTTTTCTACCCCATGAGGTTTTCCCATGGTAAATCTTTGTCTATCTTGTGATTGTGTTTCTTTCAGTGATCTTGCTAGTGAATTTATGTCAAAACTTAACAAGTTGTACATGTTTTGTATAGTTATTCTTCCCTTTTGTTTTCTGCTATGTCTTATGTGTCTTATGGTTTGTATTTTCAGATGACAACTGAATGCTTCATAGGATTTGTTGATGGCGCTAGTCGCCACACTCGTCAATTGGCTTCAGAAGCTTGGGTTATCTACTCACCGTTTGGTCAACTCGTGTCTTCAGGAGGTGCTTGTTTAGGCCCTACCACGAATAACGTAGCTGAATACAGTGCAGTCATTGAGTTACTCCGAGATGCTATTCATCACAACATTTCACAGTTGGAGGTATGACTCGACTCACAGTTAGTTGTATTTTAGTTGATGGGTGACTATAGAGTTTGAGATCCTGTTTTGCTTCGTCAGTTTCTGAGGGTCAAGTTACTTGAAAGATATTTTTATTTTATCACATATCAACACATTTCAAGACATTTAAATTCATCAGCTGACTCATACGCAAATTACATTCTAGATTGGCATCTTTACCATACACAATCACATTAAGCATTCACATAAAGACAAGAAACATATGTATATAAAATCGGTACTGTATATATCCGTATCAAAAAATATGAGTTTTGGGTCAATAGTATGTCGCAAAGTCATATCAATATACAAAAAGGACTCAAAAGGCCTAAAAAATATACATATGTCCTTCTCCCTATGGAGAAGGAGGGGTCTCTTCCAACTCCATTACAGCCTCTCTGTAACAGATGACAAGCCTGGCTACTTTCCTAGTGACCTAATCCATGCTGGGGGTAGACCCACAACATACTCCTGCATAGCGAATGACATTTGCTCGATCTTGTAGGTGGGAATATCATGAGTCAATCGACTCATCTTTCCCTCTATGCTCACTAGCATGGCATCAGCTGCTCTGGGCTCAGTCAAATGTACACACACATGAGGATGTCCCTTAGGCCGCACAGGTCCCATATCTACATAAATTATATTGTAAATACTCTAACTCATTATAAAAATTATATACATAAAAAACTTAAAAATGAAATAAATTTCAAAAAGTAAAAGTATGTCTTACCCATCTCTCCCCAGGATGCCCCTGGAGGTAGAGCGAGCTCAGGATCTCCACAAAAATCCATCCCAGCATAGGGAAACTATTCTGAGGTCGACACCCGATAGCCCCACCATGCCCATCAGTCCTCATCATCATACAAGAGTATCGTCTCACCACCACCCTGGCATAAGAAGATGTCTCCCCATCGAGTCATCAGTGGCTCGCTAGGATTGAGCAGTGGTAGGGCCATTCCCAGACTCAGGGGATGAACCCTCTTAAAAAATAAGCTACATAGGATGCTTCTGTATCCGAAGTTCTTCTTCTTAGATGTCTTGAACTTGGTCAGGTGGTGCTTCATGCTCACTATAAGACCCGAGCACTAGTCAAATACAACTCCCCGAAGGCATTCAACACCTATTTACATATAGTTCCTGGATGCTAAGTGTTGGGCAGAGCTTCCCCCAATCCTGTTCAAAGTACTCAGGATGACCTTCAAAAGGAAGCTCAAGATCGAACCAATAGGAACTTGGCTGCCACTTTTCTCACTGCAGGGAACACAACAGGCGTTGATGTAATCTTGTAGTGATAGGGCATCCACTCCTTAGAACGTACCGTTCAGGTTTACCATTTCCCCTCTTCGGGACAAACTTGTTAGGAAGTAGACATTGTCAATTGTGAGTTCAAGGATCTCTCCTTGGAGATCAAATACTCCTTGGTCGGCATCCCAATAGTTTATGAGCATTTGCAACAATTGTGTTTGTGCCCTCATATTGGTAGTTCAGAAAAAAAATTGAGTAAACCACACCTTTGTAATGCACCCAGTGTCAATGGATCTCCCATAGCATGCCTGTCCATATCTTCATGCTCCCTTTCCCTCCATGTTAGCACCATCCGTGCATTCATTAAGCCATTTGTGCTTTAGTTTTTTAGTTTTTTCATTTTTAAACTGCGGCATCTGTGACTGTTCTTACTAGACAAACGCGGGTACCCGCGAGTTGGCTTATGGCAAAGCCACACACTTTTCTTGTGCCCACGAGTTTGCTATAGGGAAACCCGCGGGTACAAGGCCCTAATTTTAAAACACAATAAAAATAAACCATTAAAAATAAAAAAAAACTATGCTTTGAATTGAAAGTAGGGGAAGGGAGCACTTACTTGCAAGTGGTGGAATGCGATTTGGTGACCCGACGTGATCGATATGAGCATTTGAAGTGAGAGGTTGTTTTCACCCTTTTGCTCCAACAAATGAATTGGTGAATTTTGTTTTAGTTTTGAAACTACTTATAAAAATCAGTTTTGATTTTTACCTACTTTTTTAATTTTTCAGTTTCAAATTCCATTTTAAACTTTATTTAATCAACTAATGCATTTTTTTATTAGGTAAATAACAAGGTGATGATTTTCACTACGTTTTGCAACCATGATCTACTAAGGTTTGTTTTCCTTTATGACACGTCAGTTAGGTATAATAACTCCTGTCTTTATGAAATTCCTTTTGATCATGTTATATGTCATTTGTCACTAATCTAGTTGTTTCTGCATTTCGTCATTTGACAAGATCACGAAACTTCGTTTCCCTGATACCTATAAAGTCTTTTTTAATCCCTTGTTAGAATTTTAAAAAACAAACGAGATTTCCGAGCATACTTGTTTACTTTAAGCTCGTTAAAGGAATTGAATGTACATCCACTTAGGTATAAGTTTACCCCTTTTCTGGACCTTCGTGGATTAATTACAAAAAATTTATACTCTATTCATACGTGGCTAGAAGAGTTCTTCTCTCATTGTTTACAGTTTTTCGGGTGAGGAGACTAACTGTACGAAAAATGACCTCTTGGAGTATTCTTTAGGGTTTTCAAACTCTCAAAACATGAAAACATCACGTGAGCAAAAAACAACTTGGGATCGATATTAAAATCCACGAGTAGGTGTATGGAGTTATTGTTTAAGTTTTTCAGACTCCTTAAAATTGAAAACACCGGAGAGCAGGAACAGATCTCGGCTCGATATTAAAATCTAGAGATCAGTGTATCGAGTATTAATCTATATCTTCTTCAAACTCGTTAAAACATGAAGAAGGTCTTGAGTTTCCCTCCCATGAACTCGTTAAATCACACATGGTTGGACTTCTATCAATGATTCTTCTCCCTCTTTCTTAGAGCTTTCTTAAAAAATGAAGAAGGATTATTGAGTTTGCTTTCTTGGGCTCATTAAAACCAACAAGAAGGATATTCTTTCATAAAAAGAGAAAAGGGAAGGGAAGGGTATCCAATATCTTTTCAGTTCAAAAGAAGCAAGTCAATCATATCCTTGAACAAAGCACCTTTTGAGTCTATCAAATAGTTGGGTTTTAGTTTTTACTTTAGGCTGAACCTGATCTCAGAGTGTTTACTCCTCTGATTAGTTACTCTTCCGATCATATGGAGAATCTGTTAATGTCTACTACAATGCAGATTTATATCATGTTCTTGTTGTGTAAAAGCTTCCTAAGTCACTCTTGCGTCGTGCTCACTGTTCAAGGATACTACCTGTGTCAGCCTTTCTATAATTACCTTGACCTCATGTGTCGGCCATTCCCGGGTGTCAATTTGTTTCATCTTATATTCAGTCCTATTCCAGATCAACTCAATATTTTGAGTGTTCCTCGTGTTGGATAATGGAGGATGCCTTAAGGCCTCCCTTCCAACGCACTTCTTCCCATCAACTTCAACTCATTTTTCTCTGGGAATGAAGTTTAGAGTTTTGGATAGTACCTTGGGGATTGCAGTCATCAATGGAAATTTCCCTCGCTATTGAATAGTGGGAATAAATTCATGCATCCTATTCGATGGATTCTTCAAGTGTTCGACTTCAAGACTCTTTATTCACACTTGTTAGAATGTATAGGTACCTTGGGTCCCATTTTCATTATCGGTGGGCACCCTCACATTTGTTAACAATATACATCAATGACCAGTAATCAAACAGTATTCCCCATGTTAGACTTCATCTCATTTATTCACATGGTTAGGATTCATACCTTGAGATTTTTTGGATGAAGAGCTTGGGATTATGATAGCATTACTACATTTTGTTATTTCCCAAGTTGCGTAAGACTGAGCCACACTCATTTTTTTCTATTGATGAGACATAGATCCAACTTGTTGTTATGGCTATGATCTCCTATTTTGACATGGATCCACGCTTGTATTTCAGCAGCCATGCTATATACATCTTTCAATTATGTATTGGAGATTATGTTCTATCATCATGAACATCTCCTGATGTCAAGATTGTAATTGCTAGTTGACCTGGTCTTTTGTTTTCATGTACTTTTGTGACTTCGTCCTATGGTTTCCTCGTTCCTCCTATGACTTTAGATTGTAATGTAATTTGGCCATCGTTTCCCTTTGAACTCATACATTAGGGGGCATCTGTTATCAATCAAATTAGCACTTATCCGTCCGTGATCACATTGCCTTGTCGATCACACAAAATGACACTATGGATGGAAGAGATTACTTGATCTTGGATGATTTGGAGTTGAATCCTTACTCCTTCAGCTTAAAAACTTATTTTTTGACACTTTCACCATAAAGTCGTGACTCCTATACTTGACACATTGCGAGTCACTCGCGAGTCTCTATACTGGAAACCCACGGGTGTTAATTAAAAGCTGCACTCACGAGTTGCTGAGCTCACATGCTACAAATCACTCGCAAGCTGCTAGATGTCATAGTCGCGGGTGTCTTAAGGAAAGTTTGAAAAATATATTAAAAACACGAATTGGGATTAATTGAGTCAGGTATTCCAACGTCCCCAACTTCCCAATTCAACTTACTTTTGAAACCAACCCTCTTTGCCTTTCCATAAATGCAAGAGGAGGCCATGATAAATGGACCAATTAGAGAGAGCTATTGTTATGCTGAATAAATTTCAAGTTAAGAGAGAGGAGCAGGATCCTAGGGCTTGGTTAAGAAGGTGCTTGATGCAGAGTCAGGTATAACATTTGTACTAACTGCATTCTTTTGACAATAAAATATTGAGATACTCTTCCTTTCACTAGTACATTCGGGAGGATTTTTCCACGAAATATTTCCACGTTTCGAACATTCGTGGAAAAATACAATGAAATTGAACATGTCTTTTCATTTTTTTTTATCATGGTGGAAAAACCGTGGCAATATCGATGTTTTTTACTTTTCGACAATCTTTCATCTCTATATCGATGACCTATGGCTATCTTTGCACACCCACCAAACCAATGCCAATTTCCAAGTACGGCTCTTGGCTTTTTATGCACAGGTCAACTCATGCATTTTCGTCGATATAGCGACGATCGTCGATCTGTAAATACACACTTTAAGACAATTGTCGACACATTTACTATAGTTGCGACAAGGTTCCTGGTGATTGATTGAGCCCGGATTTTGAACTTGCAACAAATTCCGTGCTAATTGTGTGAGCTCAGATATTCTACATTGCTCCAATTTTGAACTTGCAAGGTTAATATTTTTATATTTTTTTGTCTATATGTTAAGAAAAAAAAAATTCAAGATTTTTTTTAGCATGCATGTTTGAACAAATTTTTTGTTTTGTTTTGTTTTTTTTTTTAAATTTAGCATTGCTACATATATTTCATGTGATTAATTAGTTATAATTACATGTTTTTATAGGATTTGCATATGATGATTATATATTAATTACTAATTAAACCTCTTTTTTTTCTATAGTTTTATTAAACCCAAAATCAGAGTTGAAAACCACCTCAATAGTATCCAAGAACTTCCAGTTATGCTTGTGATGGCCTTGAATTCTTCAACACTTGAACTGTGAGCTTCAACTGTGTCACATGGTTCTTCTGCCCTTGTTCTTTGTTTTCTCTTGTATGTTTGTCCAATAATATAATCCATACAATCAGATACCAACAACAAGTGTTTCCTAAATACATTCTTTATCAACCATATCCAAAACTAGAGAGAGTCATACTCAACAATCAACTGGTAAATTCATAAAAGGTAAGCATGCATCAAGGAAAACTTTCATTTGGACCATTTAGGCCACCTAGTGTTCCAATGCCCAAACTATCAAGGTCTCCCTGTGATTAAATCAAAGGCCATTGCACAACACTTGTTGGCATCAATGAAAACTTCAGTTTTCATGTTTTTCTTTATAGAAATTGGTATATAATATATTGTATTTATAAATATACTTATATCTAATGTATTTGACAAGTTACTGTTTGGTATGGTGTAGGTAATACAATTACTTGTCACTATAAGGATTTGTCACTATGAATGAAAATGCAAGGAAGCTTGCTTTGTTTAGAGCGGCATTAAAGGCAAGGGGAGATGGAAAATGTTATTTCCCTTGCTCTGATTGTAGGGGCTTGCAAAGAAGAAGAATTTTAATAACAACAACTGAAATACATTGTAGGGAGAAGGGGCATGATGAAGGGGGTTATGAATATCGTCCCTTGGTAAGAGGTTATTCAATTTTTAATGTATTTTCTGTAATAGTCATCATGTCATGAAATTCAGTAAAATGTCTTATCGTTTTATTATATGTTCTATACACACTAAGTTTACTACGTTGTTTGTAAATATATAGACAATGCCCCCAAAATGTCGCCCTCGAGAGAGTTATTTTCCAAGTACTAGAAGAAATACTCATTTACAGGGTGACAAACATCTAGATCAGAATATTGAAGCTGATCAAGTTCTTAATGATGATATGGATGGAGATAACGTTAGTGATAAAAATCAGGAAGATGAGATACATAGATTGATCCAAGACAAATTTGCTCCAATGGATGATGACAACCATGATGATAGTCATGATGTTGATCCTGTACTCGAGAAGTCATGCCAACCTCTTTATGAAGGCTCAAAAACAAATCTTCAATCTGCTATATTGTTGTTGGTGAACTTGAAGGTTTTGAATGGTTTATTAAACACCTGTCTCACACAGATACTAAGGTAGGTAATTTGTTAATTATTTATGTCTGCATGTTCACATGTACATGAAAGGTTGACTTTTTTTTCTATATTGCTATTGTTATCTAATTTGTAAAGTATGGATGCGATATTGATGATTAATATTGTTTACATTGACTTATTCTTTTGAATTTTGTAGATTTTTAGGTGAATTTCTATTACCAACATCAAATATTTTACCACACACAGATCGAGAGATATATGTGATTATGAAAGAATTTGGAATGGAGTATCAAGCTATTTATGCATGTCCTAATGATCATATCATATACTATGGACAATATGCATTAGAAAATGAATTCCCACAATGTCAAACAAGTGGGTATCGAACCGATAAAGTGACAAAAAAGGTGCCTCACAAAGTTCTTCGTTATATTCCAATAATTCCACGTTTACAGCAGTTGTTCATGTGTCAAAGTATAGCACAGTTTATGGATTTCCATGCAAAGAACAGAAGTCGAGACAATATTTTTCGAATGCCTGCAGATGGTTATGCATTGAGGCACATCGAAGAAAAGTGGCCAATTTTCAAAGAAGAACCTCGTAATGTTAAAATTTCGTTGTAATCTGATGGTGTCAATCCATTTGGAGAGCTTCGTTCTACCTACTTAGTGTGGCCTATTTTTGTTATAAACAATAACCTTCCTCCTTGGATGTCGATCAATAGAGAGAACACAATGTTGGCAATGATTGTTCCAGATATTTAATTAATTTGTATTTTTTTACTTGAAAGTATGATCACTAAATATTTCATTTTTTTGTTTCGTGCATGATAATTATGTCTTTTATATATAACGACATAGCTAAATATAATTAATCATGTATGTTGGACCAATTAGGTAAGTACCAGGTTAAATATATGAACGTATATATTGAGCCTCTTATCGATGAGTTGTTGAAGTTATGGGCTGGCATCACTATGTATGACATCTCTAGACCAATAGGGAAAAAACGATTTCAATTCCATAGAATACTTGCATTTACAATTCATGATGCTCTCGGGTTAACACATTTTTGTGGTATATTGTTACTTTCTTTTGTTCTTTAATATTATATATATCTATTGAAATATCATGCATTATTTTAAATGGTAATTCTAATTCGCTACACTAATTCATATATATTGTAGGTCTTCAAACAAAGGGTAAATTTGCATGTCCATTTTGCGGCCCCAAGATAAAATCTCGTCGTTCAAGGAGTTTAGTAAAGGAAGTGTTTGATGAGTATAGGCACTTTCTGCCTAAGAACCATAGTTATCGAACTACAGACAAAGAAAAATTCAATGGTAAATAAGAGAATGGAAAAAAACCATGAAGAATGAAACCTCACCTATGGAAGTTGGAATATAATTGAAATCAGCAAGGTATGCCAAATTATTTATGTATTGTTGGAATATTGGTCAATAATTAGCCAAATTTCTGAATATGCAAAACAATATTTTTTCTACTTTGGCAGATTGATTTATTGCACATGTGACCATCATAAGGAAAACTGAAAGCATGGGTGGATAACCACTTCAACAAGGAATATATCTATTTCAACCTATGAATTTTATTAGCACAAGGACACCTCCTTGCGGTCATTTCCAAATGGCCTTTTAATACTGCTAATTCAACACTTAGACAAAAATGGTCAAACCCCAGGGTAACATGAGATTTTTATTTTCATTAATTTTGAAGTGTGAGACACCCAATGGATATAGGCCAACAAGGTGACTTCATCTAAACCAATTTCACCTCTTGAAGCCTCTTTGTCTCTCCTCGGAGGGCATTTTGCTAGAGTAGTGCAAATCAAGCTGAGAGGCACTTTAGGCAGGTTGATATTGATGACCATAGTTTTCATTTATGACAACACATTAATGACAAAGACATGGAAGTGTTGAAGAAGACTATGAAAAGGCTAATGCATGGCAAGTGGGACAAGATGATGTGGCAAGTATTGGTAAGATGGAGGACAAGAAATGGACAACACATTAATGACAAAGTGTTGATGACTCGACAAAGTAGCATGCCAAGGCAAGCGAGATTGATAGGATGACAAAGGAGTATGACAAGGACAACAATATGATGGTGCAAAGATCAAGCAAACATGAGATCATGTCAAGCAAGTATAACAAATGTTGTTGAAATGCATGATGAGGATGACTTGTTGACATGGAGGAAGCATGACAAATGTTGTTGACTAAGCAAGCAAGCAAGACAAAGATGATGACATACATGATGATAAGCAAGACAAAGATGATGACATACATTTTGACAAGCAAGCATGGATTGATGATGAGGTGGACAAGGATGACGGAAAGCAAGACAAGGGTGACTGCGGGAAAATTATTTTTAGTGTCGCGGGAAAATTTTCCTTAAGGGAGCTGCAGGCATCTTCAAGGCCCTTGCGGGAATAAGGTTGAGGCTGCCTACGGGATTTTAAATGACCCTATTGCGGGCATTTTATATGCCCTTGCAGGCATTTCAATAAGGCATTGCCGACATATGATGTAGGACATTGCAGGCATGTCTTAAGGCCCATGCGGGCATATGCTGAAGAGCCATGTGGGCATGAAGAAGAAGGCCCTTGAGGGAATATTGGAAGACCCTATGTGGGAATTTTTATGGAGGCATGCGGGCATTTACATGAAGCCACTAAAGGAATAAATAAAAGGCCCTTGCAGGAATTTCTAGTGGCCCTTGCGAGCATAAACAAAGAACCCTTGCGGGCATTCTGGATGAAGGTTAAAGGACATAACATAAAAAATGAAAAATTCGGTTGCCTCCTTAATTAAAGGATGGCCCCTCCCCAAAAATAAATCTTATTTGGTGTATTTTATTAATTAATTGAAAAATACCAAATCATGTGGCATAAAAATCAAATGGTTGAAGGATGGCCACTACAATTATTTCTTGTTGGATGTTAAAAATGAAAATGACATGGCATGGTTAGTTAATTCCTTGATTAAAGGATGGCCATATTAAATAAATCATATTTGATTTATTTAATCATTTTAATGAGAAAAATAAAAATAAAAAGGGATGTCAGACTCCAATTTTTATGGAAAGAAAAAGGTATAAATAGAAGACAAGATCTTTATTTTTAAAAGAATCAAGAGGTGTAGATTTTGGAGGTGTGAAGCAACTCCCAGTTCAGTGGTCTCAGTTTTCTGGGTTTTGGGGTAGCAACAACAACAAGAAAATCAATGAAGTAATCTTCCTTCTTTCAGATTTTGTTGGGGTTAAATTGAGGCAACACTTTGTGATGAACATGCTTATTTGATGAAATGTTGATGATATTATGGGGCTGCTGAATGAAGTGATCATGGACAATATACTCCTAGAAAGAATGCTGATGATATGTTAACAAATGATGAAAACATAAAGGATGTGCTGAAGGACAGAATGAAGATGAGCCCAGGACAGAATGTTGAAGTACTCATGAACAGAACGTTAAAGTGCTCATGATAAAAGAAACAACAAATTGATACGAGATGATGACATGATTGCATTTTTGTGGACAACTTGACAAAGATAAGATGACTTAAGATCTGCTTATTTATGGGCATGATAAATTCAGATCTGTGTGATCCTAGACAACAAGAGATTAAGAAGGCATGGACAACATGATGAGATGACAGTGACAATGATTAATGTGGACAGTTCTGGTCAAGACAGTGACAAGTTGAGGATGAGATTGGTTGAGACAAATTGGTTGTTGATGATGTGATATGACAATGGCTGGAGATATGTGTGTGTGTGATGATATGAGTAGGTATACTATATAGTAAATGCAATCTAGTCTTGCATCTGGGGTTTGGAAACCTCAACTCTTCTTAGGTGGGTCTAAGAAAAATAGGTTGGCTCTTGGATGAGGAGTTGGTGCTCTTTGTATTAGTTGGTGCTGAATTACCTTAACGGTTGTATCCGGTCCCACAAAATACAAAAAGACTACAAATATTAAATTGTGTTGTGTTCTCTTGTGCTATGGTTCTTGTTATGACTCCATGATTTAGATGCTTATGATTCATGAATGATTAAGTGATGGATGTTTATGAAATGATCATGTAAATGGTAGAATAATGCATTGATGAATTGTTAGTTGATTGGTAGAAGTTGAAAAGGATTTAAAATTGGCCTCACACTGATTCACCCCCCCTCTCAATGTGAACATTGTGTCCAACATATATCTTCCTCCTCAGAGACACTTTGGACAATCTGAGACCATGGTTGGATGCACCAAACAACATTCTAGAGATCCATACTCTCAAAATGATTTAAGACATCACACTCAAGACATGGCGGGCATTTTACTAAGGTTACTTAGGCAGTTTTAGTGATTTTACACTTCAACAATTTTGCACTTTCCTAGACTTGGTCCAATCTGCTTGAAACACTATTTTGGCATATCCATAACTTCTTCCTCAGACACTTTTAAGTCAATATGAGTGTTGGCCCGGTTTTGCAACCAGGCTTAGTGCTATGGGCACCTGCTAACTAGTAACAGCAGTTTCAATAGAAATAAAAACAATAAACTAAATAAACAATACTATTCATGGATCTAAGCAAGAATCTAAGCAAATAATGTAAACATTTCAAAATCAAGAACAAGAAACATAAGAAATAATTTTTTGTATTGAAAAATGGGGGGCAAGCAAGTGCTTGCGATATTACCTTCAATGGTGAAGGTTGATGTTGAGCAACTCCCAAGATGAGTAGCTCCAAATTCCAAGAGGTCTCCTTCTCCAAGGTTGCTTCAATGGCTAAAAGTGCTCAGGGGAGATTTCAGCAGCATAAGGATGAGATAATGGAAGGATGTGAAATGAGGAGCCCCTACCACCTTTTTATAGATTTTGGTGGTGGGAAATACCATTTGTGGTTTTGTGGAAACCAAATGGTATTGACCAACATGGTTTAGGTACTTTTCCCTCCTTTTTCCTTTTTTGAATAAAAATAATATTTTAATTCCCTTTTTAATATTTTTGGGAATTTGGACCCTTTTTGAGGGTTTTTTATGATTTTCTTGGAAAAATAATCTTTTTTAATGGAAAAAGGGGTGTACTAAGGTCTTTTGGTGACCTTTTGTTGGTTTCAGAGGCTCAGATGGTGGAAAAGTGGACAAATGGGTCATGTGAGTAAGGGAATGAGCTAGTGAGCACTTTTTAGGTGTTAACAGATTGCCCCCTGATGTGTGAGGGCAGGAGCTCATCGTATGGCCGATAGACATCATAGTTCTTTTGTCCTTTTTTCTGGGGTTTAGGGAAGAGAAGAGACCGGTTGGAGACTGGAGCCACGGCCCTTGGAAGCTGCAAAAAACAAAAAATATTACATGGCCTCAATATGAATGAGGTATAATCTCTGATAAAGGACGAGGCGGGCATTCCCATGCTCGTATCAAGACATATACAAAACAATTAGTCCCAAGAAGGGGGATCTAATACATGAAGAAATATACTGGTACATCATAATGGTCCAGAGGGGACATTATTGTGGGATATACTCATGATCATGGCTGATCTCAATAACTGATACACTGGAATAATTGAGGAACGGCTGAAACTGAAGGTGTCCAACATCTGTAGGGACTCAAAGACTATGAGTCATCTCTGAGAAATAATGTAACTGTATACTGGGGTAAATCTGAATACTGTCGCCATGCGCAACCCGGATATCTATAAAAAAAGTGTAACTGGTGTTGTCCATAGGAAGACTCTCAAATGTGGAGGAGTCAGGAGGTATCCGGGGTCTTCGACTACTAACTGAAAGGACCAATGCCCTGTGCGAGTCTCAACGATGCGATCAAGGTGTTGAAGTCGAGCATGTGAGAAACAACCATTTGGATAGGCAGTAAGGATTCCTCTCGAAATGATTCGTAGGCACTCATCATAGATGGTAATGAGTCCAAGACACAGGGACCTCTAGGTCTATCCTCTGGAATCAATGTGGTTGTCGTCGACAGAGGGAGACCAACAACTAACAAGGCAATGATGTTTCCTTGATAGGAGCACGAGGTGTAAAACTGAAGTGTTGTAGTACTGATGGTAGGACTGACATACTTGTGGGGATGGGAAATAACTGGGTCAAAAAATGGGTAGACTCAAACTTCCTTTGTTCAGAGCATGATGACATGGTTGACCTGGCAGCGTAGGGAACTGACTTGTAGGTGTGGGGATCATCTTTTAGGGACTGAAGGGTATGTACTTACTCTGGGGGGGGAGGACGAGCTGATAGGTGCCGTCGAGGAATTATCAAGGTGACATACTGCAGAATACTCTGAACAAAGGCGACCAAAATGGGGGAAGCTGCCCTATGAGTAGATGTGATCTGTCGTGGCGCCAAGAGGCACCATTGATTCCTTCTTCGTAGTTTTAATGAGCTCCAAGAAGGGATAAAAGTGTGCTCTGAAATGGTACAGTCCTGTGGATTTTATGAGCCCAGGACGGCTCATGCTCATGGTTGCTTTCATGTTTAGAGAGTCGGAAAACGGTAAGTGGACTCTATTGGTGTTTCTTTTTCGTAAGTTTAGTCTCCAAGGCCCGAAAAAGCATAAAATGATGCGGATGGAGAACTCTTCTAGCCGATGTGACTAGAGTATACCTTTTTCGTAATTAGTCTACAAGGTCCGGAAAAGGGGTAAACTTATACTAGGTAGACGCCCTTTCAGATACGTTTAGCGAGCATGAAAGGAAGCAAGATTGCTCGGCGATCTTTTCATTGTTTTAGGAGTCATAAAAGAGCTTAACAGAAACTCCCTAAGTGCCTTTTTCGTAAAAAGGGGTTGCTCGGCCCGAAAAAGGGATAAAATTATACCGAACAAAAATGGATTGATGAGGGCGAGAAAAGGTCTCAAGCATCGTCATCTGTGCGGAAAACTGGATCCGGTGACATAAGGATTGTCGAAAACGGAGAACGGCCGATGTGGCACGCAAACCGAGGTGACGAGGGGGCATGGAAAAGATGCCCGAAAAATATAAAGGTGAGAGCGATAAATGATCTCAAGCATCATCACGAGCGCGGAAAACTGAATCCGGCGATATAAGACACATCGAAAACGGAGAACGGCCGATGTGGCACGCAAACCGAGGCGACGAGGGGGCGTGGAAAAAATGCCCGGAAAATCTAAAGTTGAGAGCGAGAAATGGTCTCAAGCATCATCACGAGCGCGGAAAACTGAATCCGGCGATATAAGACACATCGAAAACGGAGAACGGTCGATGTGGCACGCAAACCGAGGTGACGAGGGGGCGTGGAAAAAATGCCCGAAAAATCTAAAGGTGAGAGCGAGAAATGGTCTCAAGCATCATCACGAGCGCGGAAAACTGAATCCAGCGATATAAGACACATCGAAAACGGAGAACGGCCGATGTGGCACGCAAACCGAGGCGACGAGAGGGGCTAAAAAATGGTCAAAAAATGGACTCCGTGAAAACGGGAAATGGAAGGAACCTCTATGAAGTTCTCGCTGTGCTGATCCCAACGGTACCAACTGTTTGAGAAATGGACTTCGTATGCTACCGCAATGGTTGTTTGAAATTTGTGGAATTTCTATAAATAGGACGTGGGGCCCAATATGACTTTGTCATTGTTACGTGCGAGTTTGATAGAGCTGTCAGAGCTATTTCTCGATTTCCGGGAGATTTCACCGTTGGTTTTCGATTTAGCGACTTGCAGGTAACTCTATTCGCCTTAGCCTAGTCAATTATGTCTTTTTTGTTTGGCGGTGGGCCCCCGAAGGCCGCGAAACTCCACGTTGACTCTCCAACGTGGAACCGCGCGGGTTTCGGGGCTGAACCCGCGATGAACCGCGCGGGTTTTAGGCTTACAGTCGCGATGTTCATCGCGACTGTGAAGTCGGAACCCGCGATGTTCATCGCGAGTTCATGGTGGATAGTCGCGATGTTCATCGCGACTGTCCGGCCAAAACCCGCGATGTTCATCGCGGGTTTTTGCATGGATCCCGCGATGGTCATCGCGGCTTTTTGTGGAAAAGCCGCGATGGGCATCGTGGATTTTTGTGTAAAAGCCGCGATGGGATTTTTCTAAATTTTGTGTGCTGGGGCTAAAAATTACCTGTGTTTTCTTGGCAGGATGTTGCGGAGAGCTCAGTCCGTGTGGCGGGAGAGAGAGATTGATGGTGAGCTTATGTTGAGGATTGAGACTGATGGAGGGGTGAGACAGACCCTAGCCATGAGCGGACTCTTGAAGTTCGCTCAGATTCCTCCTATACATTCAGTGAGGCGACTCCTGAACAAGCTCGTGCAGTGGTGGGTGCCGGCAGAGGGTGCCTTCATTATTGGTGGTGAGAGGTTAGAGATTACTCTCACTGATGTATATTTTTTGACCGGTTTGCCTCGCTTGGGTGAGGTGGGTGATATTTCTCCGAGGTTGCCTCCGGGTGTGGATATGGAGGACCTCTTACAGACCTTCTGTGTGGATGACGCTGTTTTGGTAAACAGCTCTATTAGTCTGAAGTTCCTACGTGAGTGGGATATGCGAGCTGTTGGTGCCTGTGTTCTGAGGGTTTTGGGTGCTGCTGCACCACATCGTATGTCTGGGGGGCAGACGATGATGGTGGATTCCGTTCTACGAGGTACTTATTACGCTTGGGCGTAGATGTTCTTGGCTGGTGTCCGGAGAGATCTGGACAAGGCCGTTAGAGAGGGAGGCGAGTTTTGTTATGCCTCTTTTTTATGTTGTTTTTTCTTCGAGCGGGTGCCGACCTTGCGGCCACATGTACCCGTTCGTGCTGGTCTTCCGAGCGAGCCTCGTATGATGAGGTGGGGGCAGATGATGCCCCGTGCTGGCGGTGGTATCCGTGGCTACTTCACAGAGGATTTTTATCAGCAGTGGGAGCAGATGCCTCTGGTGATCGAGGACTATCCCTACGCCGGCATGGACTACCGGGGTGACCCAGAGATGCCACGTGCCCCAGGACAGGCCTGGAGCTTAGACGGTATGTTTTTGTGTATTATGTGATATTATATCATATGTAGTATGATTTATCATGATGATATCTGTTGTATAGTATCTGATGGTTTTACTTGCTTTGTGCAGATATGGGTCCAGTACCACCACCTGACTATGTGGCTCGGCAGGGGCGGGCGATGGTGGTCGCTCGTCCCCCTGTACCTGTACCTCCTCCTCGCGGTGGAGGATATGCAGCCCGTGGGCGAGGGGTTGGCCCTCACGACGATGCTATAGATGGTGTCCGACGGACTTTATCCCGGATCGTAGCTGGGCTCCCCGAGGATGGCTGGAGGGACCTTGATCGGGACATTTTGCAGGGATGTCTTGGTGCGCCGCATGAGTGGCAGGCACTTCTGTTGAGGGCAGCGGTGTTTGTTGCGAGACACGGGGGTGGTAGAGGAGATGCTCCGGCAGGGCCGGCTCAGGGGAGGATACGTCTGAGGGACGATCCAGCGGGGCCAGCAGAGCGGCGAGTTCGGGGTCGTCATGACCCGGCGGGGCCGGCGGAGGAGGAGCCGGAGGAGGAGCCGGAGGAGGAGCCTGAGGATCCTCAGGATCCAGATGAGTAGATGATACAGTATCTGCCCCCAAATGCTGATGAGCATATGGGGAAGCATTTTTTGTATGACAGATGTATTTTTTGTATATCGAGTGCTGAGGGCACTTATGACATGTTGACGATTTGATTTGTATATATATGTGGATATATATTTTAGATATATTGTCGTGTATGCACGTGGATGCACATTTGCCTTTTGTATATGCCCGTGGAGGCACATGTTATGCACGTGGATGCAGTGTGTTTGTTGATTTATGTATGCCCGTGGAGGCACCTGTTATGCACATGGATGCATTATTTGGTTTGTTTGTTTTATGCCCGTGGAGGCACATGTTATGCACGTGGATGCAATATTGGTTTTTTGTATATGCCCGTGGAGGCACATGTTTTGCACATGGATGCATTTTTCGTTTATGGATATGACATGATGTGATTGGTGTGCCAGTCGAGGACACTGTTGGCCATATTATCTGCTACACTATTGAGGTGTCTTGGGACATGTGTGAATGTAATGGATTCAAACTGTCTAACCATTTGTTTAGTGCGCAGGAATTTTCTGAAAAGACAGGGATCGCGTACCTGGTAATCATTGTTGAGCTGGGAAACTAGGAGCTGTGAGTCCAAGAAAACGTTGAGGTGACGTATGCTCATCTGGAGAGCAGCGGCCAGGAGACCGGTCACGGCATCGTATTCATCTTGATTATTGGTGGCGGCACCTAAACATACTCCATCAATGTGAATTAACTCATGTGAAGGGGAGTATATTACCCAAGCTGTGGAGGCGAGATTGGGAGACCAACGGCTTGCACCATCAGCGAAACCGACATGGCAGAGTGGAAGAGGCTCCATCTGTGGTCATGCAAAGAAAACAAATATTTAGGTTTTTTGAAAATTTTTTGTGAACGAAAAAAGTATGCCTATCCTAAAATGGACGATGGTGTCCATGAGATTTTCTATGGGTAAAATCTTTTAAGGTATAACCCGTTGCGTGGGTTGCGCAGGGTGTTGCCTTCTGAATCGGTCAGAATGTATGCCCCTTGCCCGAGGCAGGTGTGTATGATATAGGGGCCTTGCCACATAGACACGAACTTTCCCTTTCCGGTTTTATCATGAGCTTGATCGTAAGCGAGGACAAGGTCTCCCTCCGAAAAGGTTCTTGGGTGGACGCGTTTGTCATAACTTAGTTTCGATCGTTGTTTAGCAGCTTCCATTTTTTGAATGGCTGTGCGCCGATCTTCATCGGCCTGCTCTAGGAGCAGTAAACGTTGCTCGATCGGGGAAGTGTCCGGTAGGAGCTCAACGGCGATATGTAAGGCTGGGATCTGGCACTCAATAGGGAGGACAGATTCGACGCCGTGAACTAAATGGAAAGGGGTAAAACCGGTGGCGGTTTTAGTTGATGTGCGGTAGGCCCAGAGTGCCGGGAAAAGCATGTGATGCCAATTGGATTTGTGATTGTCTACAGTGCGTTGGAGAATGGTCTTCAAAATTTTATTGATCGCTTCGACTTGGCCGTTTCCTTGGGGATAGTAAGCGGAAGAGAAATGGTGTTCAAATTTCAACATGGTTGATAATTCCTTCCAGATGGCATCTTCGAAGTGAGAGCCGTGGTCAGAGACTAGTTGCTTGGGCACTCCGAAACGAGTTATAACATGGTTGAAGAAAAACCGTGCTGCAGTGTCGGCTTTGCAATTGTAGGTCGGCATGGCTTCTTCCCACTTGGTGAAATAATCCACGGCCACAATGATGTGTTTGTGACCGCCGGCTGACGGGGGTTTGCAGTCGAGGAAGTTGATGGCCCATTTGCAGAATGGTCCAACAGTGATGACTGGATGAAGGGGGGAGGGGGGGTTCTTGCTTTGGGGGAAAATAGCTGGCAGTTCTGGCAATGCTTGACTGCTGTGATGCAATCAGTAAACAATGATGGCCAAAAGTAACCGGCCCGAATGATTTTCTGGGCGGTGGCCATGCCGGAGAAATGGCCTCCACAGGCACCGCTATGACAATCATTGAGGACTTGTTCTGCCTCACTATGGGATAGGCAGCGGCGTAAGATAGTATCAATGCCGCGTCGGTAAAGTACATCCCCAATCAGTAGGTATCGGGGGGCGTGGTGTCGTATGCGACGGCGGCCATCATGATCGATGTGTGGTCGGAATTTTTGCGTACGAAGGTAAGTCAATATGTCTCCATACCAAGGGTCGTCAGACGAAATGATGAAGATCTGCTCGTCAATCAGGTCCGTTTGGATAACGGGTGATGTTGAGGAGGATGGGAGGTCCGTGATGAGGTGAGCTAGCGCGAGGGCTTTGGTGCTTTTGGGAGTTTTGAAAGTGAGGTCATATTCCTGGAGGATAATGACCCATTTAGCAACACGACCTTGTAGGAGCCGCCGGGTGAGGAGGTAGACCATGGGGTTGGAGTCGGCGACAACCGTGGTATGACTAAGCAAAATATAGTGTCGTAGTTTTTGTACGGAAAAGACTACAGCTAGGGCTAATCTTTCCTCATATGGGTAGCGTAGAGGTGGGCCAGACAGGGTCTGGCTGACGTAATAAATCACATGCTCTTTGTGGGAGGCATCTTCTTGGACCAAAACTCCGAACACAGCATGTTCAGATGCCGAGACATAAAGGGTGAAGTCTTGGGAGAAATCCGGTGGGGATATCAAGGGGGCTTGTGTGAGAGCTTTCTTGAGGGCTTCGAATGCTGTGTCTGCTTGCTCATCCCAAACAAAGGGTATGTGGGTACGAAGTAGGCGTAAGAATCCATGGACTTTGGTGGCGTAATCAGGAACAAAGCGCCTAAGAAAATTGGACCGCCCTTGCAAGCTCTGAAGCTGCCGAAGCGTGCGAGGAGGGGGAAGTTCTAAGATGGCTTTGACTTTCAGGGGATCGACAGTGATTCCATCTTGGGAAACAATGAAACCCAACAACCGGCCCACCGGGACGCAAAAGACATACTTGTGTGGGTTCAAGCGGATTTTATATTTGCGACAACGCAGGAAAACTTGCCGGAGGTCGTTAAGGTGGTCTGATCGTTTTCGGGAACGAGCTGTGAGGTCGTCAAGATAGACTCGCAGGATATGGACCAAGTCGTGAAAGCAATAGGTCATGGCTCGCTGGAAAGTGGCACCAGCATTTTTAAGGCCAAATGGCATGACGCGATAGGCAAAGGTGCCCCATGGGGTGGTGAAGGCAGTCTTGTACTGATCCTCCTTGCGGATGTGAATCTGGTTATATTCGGAAAACCCGTCCATGAAGGATAGGACTTCATAGCCCGCACACTCGTCAATGAGTTGGTCAATGAATGGCGTGGGGAAATTGTCTTTTGGACAAGCGTGGTTTAGATCGCGGAAGTCAGTGCATACTCTAAGGGTGCCTTGCTTTTTGTTGACAGGAACGGGGTTCGACACCCAGGTGGTGTACGGAATAGGGTAGATGAACCCTACTTTTCGAAGTTTCTCGACTTCAGCCTTAACAGCGGGGAGCTTGGCAGGGTGAATAGGTCGCTGTTTCTGACGAACAGGGGGTACTTCCGGCCATGTATCGATGTGGTGTTCAATAATGGCGGGGTCGAGACCAGGCATCTCGGTATAGGACCAGGCAAAGACATCACGGAACTCTTGAAAGAGCTTTTTGTACGCCTGAGTTTCTGCTTGAGTGCAAGATGCGCCCAGCGAGATGAGCTCAGGTTTCCCTGGTGTTGTGGAAATGTCTATCTGTATAGTGGGGGAAATGTTTGACATGTTCCCTTCTTCAAAGGCATCCGGTGCTGGGATGGGGTCTTTTAACCAATCGACCTTAGCGGGTATGAAGTCTTTCGACTCGACTGATAGTTGGTTGGATGCGGTGGAGGTAGATGTTTCCGGGAGGAAGTACGAGCGATGATGCATATCATCCCAAGGGTAGTCGGGTGCAGTGAGTGTCTCCAAAATTTGCTCATCAGTATTGAAGTAGTCAGACCATAAATCAAGGGGTTCTGGTTTGAAAGTTGTTGAAATCATATATATTGTATTGACTTCTTCCGACGTGGATGATGGCGGGGGGTGAATCTCCTCGATGAGGGGAGGAGATATCTCTAAGTCAACGTTGTTTAACTCGTACAACGCTGCTCTATAGTCAGGTAGATCAGGACAATGGTGAGAGTAGTGGCCGTAAACACTGCATATAGCACAAGGATGGTTAGTGCGCAGTGATTTGTCGCGAGGCTGTAGAGGTGGCTCTAATCTGACTACTGGGATGCCGATGTCATCGTCCAACATATTCATATGCTCTTGGAGTGCCGGTAAGTGTGGGAATTGATGAGTTGGATGGCCTATCTCATCGCATAATGAGCATTTGGGGGGAGCTCGAAACACCGGTGGGGGTTTAACTGCCTTAGGAGGTGGTAAAGCAGTGTATGGTTTTGGACCTCTGCCCCCAGTGGGTTTAGGAAGAAGAGGGGGATTCGTTGACGTCGAAGCAATCGTGAGACCAGGAGGAGGTTTTGTTGACGACGAAGGGATTGCGACACCAGGAGGAGGTTGATTTGAGGTAACAATAGGTTGTACCGGTTGGAGGATGACGTTTGGTGTCGGCGGTGGAACGAGAGGTGAAATATACCATACGGGTAATCCCAATGTTAAACCGGGTAGACTAAGGGTAGCCATAACCGGGGCGCTCACTACACCCGAAGGCGGAAATAGAAAGGGGATGGTGTGGATGGGTGTAACACCGATGTGACTCGGTACCAATGGTGGTTGACTAGCGGGTGTTTGTGTATTCTGTGAAAGGGTACAGAGGTTTGCAACATGGGTCTCTGGTGACGGTGGTGGAATGGCCTGGAATGTAGAGGTCATTGGTGTATCCGAATAAAGTCCGGGTGCCACAGAAGACACAAAGGAGGTAACTGCACTAGAAGTGGGTTGTTCAATCATGGGAAGAACATTCTCGGGTGCTGCAGGGGCGTTGGGATCATAGTAGGTGAGTTGGTCAATTTTGACTACGCGTCCTTCGTGGGGGAACATCATGGTGCGGAAGACGGAGGAGGCGACCGCTTTCATGGCGTACATGTAACTGCGGCCAAGTAAAAGGTTATAGTCGAGCTGGGCGTTAATGACCTCTATGTCGATGAGCACAGTTTTCCCGCCTAATTGGACGGGTACCTTGGGTAATAAACCTTGAGGTTGAGCTGACCGGCCGTCGTAGGCCCGCAATGCAGTGGTGGATTGCTGGAGAGCAGGGGATCCCAACTTCTGCCAAACAAAAGTGGACATGACGCATGTGGAGGCACCCTCGTCGATGATACATCGATGGATGAC
Organism: Larix kaempferi; assembly: GCA_027924585.1. NCBI lineage: Eukaryota > Viridiplantae > Streptophyta > Pinopsida > Pinales > Pinaceae > Larix > Larix kaempferi. Next base: position 5,212,468 of record BSBM01000606.1, on the reverse strand, counting down.
AAGATTCCGAATAGAAACGGAGACTTGGACTGCTATGGTAGAAGGCAGCTGTGGTTCAGACTGGTCTAAATCAAAAGTCATTAATTTTGAATCATTTGGGTCAATCGCCCCAATGGCGAAAAGTAAAGTCTTGCGCTGCGTAGGACAGTTCTTCAAGACTTCTAACGCAGACATGGCTGCGGGATATTGAGCTAGGTCATCTACGATGTTGTAATTGGACGCAGCCCGTGCATTGGGGTTGTTGTTGATTCGGAGAAGGGGGAAGCGAGGTGCTTTCGAAGCGCCATCGAGTGGAACCTGAGGTATACGCAATGTCTGATCAGTGGGATTAGCATTAGTATCCTTTTCGGCGGGGGGGGATTCAGAAGTCGGTCCGTATTGATTCCGACGGGTTTGGATATTGACGTCGGCGGTGGACATCATCAATAAGTGGTGGGTGCCTGAATCAAACATGGGTTGGTCAGGAGCTGCGTAAGTAATTTGTTGTGGTTGCACGTTGCCCTATTGGGGGGCTAACGGCTGAGTGTTTACCACTCCTTGTGTTGGAAAAGGGTTTTGGAGGACCAAAGGTTGTTGTGGAGGTGGTGGGGGGTTGGGTGGTGGCTGAGGAGCCGCCTGCCCTTGACGATGGGCGTCATTTGTCCATAGTTGTCGAGCTCGCTCCAGATGTGGGCAAGCGTGGGTGTAGTGACCATAGACACCGCAAATGGAACAAGGATGGTTTGTTCGTAAATTAGAATTTTTGGGTTGCTTAGGTGGCCGATCAGGATTCTGATGAGCGGGCGCCGCGTTATTGTCTTGCGGAGGATGGGTAGGTTGTGGAGCTTGGTTACGGTTTTGATTGTTTCCACGGTTGCGTCCTCTTCCACGGTTTGGTTTCCCACCCTGGTTGCATTGGTTATTTTGGTATTGGGGCTGATGTTGTTGTGCGTACACATGCCCTTGAGCATTGGGGGGATTCTGAGGAGCCGCAGGTGCGGGAGCAGGTTGCGGTGGATAGTATGCAGGTGGAGCTGGAGGTGGTCCAATTGCCTGCTGGGGTTGTTGGTACCCCTGAGCTGGTGGAGGTGTGAGGTTAGCCGGTGCAACCGGTTGTGGGTAATGCATGGGCTGTTGTGGGAACTGCATGGGGTTTTGTACCGTAGGTTGAGCATAGTATGTAGGGGGTACATATGCTGATGGCGCTTGGCCATAACAATGTTGTGGACAAGAGGGTCCATGAACGTGATGGGTCTGGTTTGTTGGAGCATAAGAAGTTGTCGCTCCGGAACTAGATGTAGCCCTAGAAAGGTCTGGGGCGGGCATGGTGCTCACCATACTGAAAGGTTTTGCTTGCGGTGTAATTTGGCCAATAATGCCATCAGCGGCATGTGATGCCCCCGGTGTGTCACCGCGTGCAGAGTCACCTCGTGGGGCGTCCGGGATGATCGTGTATAAGTAACTCGACTGGGCGTAGATGAGATCAAACTGTTGGGCCTTAAGGATGGCCTCTTCCTCAGACTGGGGTCTTTCAGATGCTACATCCTTCGCAATGAGAGGAAGGAGGGATTTAAGGAACCAGTCTAAAAAGATTCGGTCGTCTAATTTGATCTTGCATAGGCTTCGGCGCCGACGCCAATCATGGATATGGTCAGTGATATGCGTGGTCGTGTTTTGTCTGCAAGACAGTAGGATTTCGACGCCCGCATCATAGTGGACCGGTAGCTGAAAGAACTGTAGGAAGGTCGAGGCAAGGGAGGTAAATGTGGAATGCGTCCCATGGGGTTGCTCGATATACCATTTGGCTGCGGAGCCAGTGAAGGTGCGTTGTAAAAGCCGTAGGCGGATTGAGTCATCCACTATGGAGTTGGAGGAACACCATAAATGGAAGGACATGATGTGATTTTGGGGGTCTTCTCCAGCCTTTCCCTCAAACTTAGGGATGTCAGAGGGAAGCTTAGTGGGAATATGGGGCCAAGCAGGATCATGTCTGATAGGGTCATTTGTGAGCCTAGCTAAATCTGGCAGGTTGAGACTTGCCATGTATGGTAGACTAGCGGATGTGGTGACCGGAACCGGGACCTGCCTAGCCATTGTGGTATGGTGTAGGGGTCCAGTAGCGCCTATAGGTATGCTAGGTATGGAGGGTATGTGCCCTCCAAAAGGTGTGGCCTGATATGGGTTAGCGCTCCCAAGTGCAACTTGGGTTACACTTGGGTTAGGAATCGCACTAGGGATTCCTGGTATAGCACTGCCAAGTGCAACATGAGTTACACTTGGGTTAGGAATCGCACTAGGGATTCCTGGGATAGCACTCCCAAGTGCAACAGGAGTTACACTTGGGTTAGGAATCGCACTAGGGATTCCTGGGATAGGGTTTGTGGAAACCGAAGGGGGTATGACCCCCATGTTGGGCATGCCCATGACAGGTGGTGGTCCTGTGCTAGGCATTCCTGAATGTGGAGTGTTACCCATATTGGGCATACCCAAGGGGGTGGTTGTTGCCGTGGATGGTACTACCGCAGAAGGGTCTGCGGATGTCTGACCTATGGTAGATGTAAATAGTGGATCAAATGGTGTTCCAGACATACTTGTGGTTGGTGGTAACTCGGTGGGGTTTTCGGATTCTACCTCCAAATCAAAGGTGAAGTGGGGTATGTCAGAATCGGATGACCGTCTAATTGATTGACGATGTGTCGAATCAAGGGATAATGCTCTGCGTCCGTGACGTGGAGAGCCAAGTGGACTAAACTCTGGGAGTTCACCCTGTAGACGACGAGAACGTCTAGAATTCTCAATGGTGAGAATATGTTTTTTATGTAAAAATTTGTTTTAAGTATCAGGTGGTGATATATGTGTAAAAGACTCAAAACCCTAATGCAACCAAGGGTGCAAGAAGGGGAGTGAAAAAGAAGGCTCACAGGCCGAAAATCAATCCTCAAAAAATGCACTTATTCTAGCAGCTGTGCTACAATAAGTGGAGGAATGCAACAACTGGTCAGAATACCAACATGCAAGCGGCTCCTAAAAAAAAAAAAATAGGTGTAACTAGACTCAAAAGGTGGTAAAGATCATGCAAACACCTAATCTAAAAGTATTGTGACTCAAACAGACGATATCCTCTGCAAGGTGATGAAATCCAAGTCAGACAATATGAATGTTGAGACAACGGCTAGATATCCCCCTACCGGGAGGGACACCGGGTAATCAATCCTAAAAGACAGGCTACTAGGATACTCCGTTCATGACGCGTCGAGAAAAGGTAAATCTGCCATTTGGTCCTTTGATCGCAATATCCCAATACAGGGATATCCCGAGAACTGCGAATGGTAGCCCTTCGGTTACTGAATGGGTTTCGGTATCCCACTCAGGCTTCCGGAACCATCCTCGCGACTTCAACCCTCCTAGGGGAGAGGCCTTCCCACAAACCGGTTGTGACCGCGCCAAAAAGTACTAAGAGATTTTAGCTCCCTAATTGGACAACTTCTATGTCTCAGATGTATGAACTGAGGGGTGTTATTGGAACACGTATCCCCCCAATACTACCTAGCTACAAGAATTCTTTAGTGTTCCCCAAGTGGGGTTAAGAGTGTGTTCAAATTAGGGTACGTTTTAAGGCTTAGTTCAATTAAGTGATCGTGTGAGTGCACGTGAGGTGTTGTAAACTGAACTTGAAAAAATTAAATGCTTTTAAGGGAAATTTTCAAAAAATAAAGGATTTTTCGAAAATAAAAAGCAAATATTTAAGACTTTTTTCACTAAAAGGAATTAATATGCTTTTCAAAAAATAACTCAAAAAACAAAGGATTTCTTGGATTTATGAAAGCAAATAATAAACTCCTTTTTAAAAGAAATAAATGGATTTCTTCGTTTCAAGAAAAATTGCTAAGGGCAAGATTCTAAAGAAGTAAACAAGAAAAAATTTGAATCTAGATGAAAATGCAAAATGAGTCTTTCTTTCACTTTCTTGAAAATTTTTAAAAAGATTTCTAGATATGCACTTTTAAATAGTAAATTTTTTTTTTTCAAAGCTGTAAAATATGCAGAATTTAATACTGTAAAAAATGTGCTATGGGCAGAAAGTACAGTAAAAAATATTTTTCAAAATCGGGATGGCCGAATGAAAAATTCAGCCGCGCGGGTTTTGGCCGAACAGCCGCGATGGGCCGCGCGGGTTTTGGCCGCACAGTCGTGATGGACCGCGCGGGTTTTGGCCGAACAGCCGCGATGGGCCGCGTGGGTTTTGGCCGCACAGTCGCGATGAGCCACGCGGGTTTTGGCCGCACAGTCGCGATGAGCAGCGCGGAAAAATGCAGAAAAGTCGCGATGGACCGCGCGACTGTCTGGAAAAAATCCGCGATGGACCGCGCGGAAAAAGGAAGAAAAGTCGCGATGGACCGCGCGGGTTTTGGCCGCACAGTCGCGATGGACCGCGCGGGTTTTGGCCGCACAGTCGCGATGAGCCGCGCGGGTTTTGGCCGCACAGTCGCGATGAGCAGCGCGGAAAAATGCAGAAAAGTCGCGATGGACCGCGCGACTGTCTGGAAAAAATCCGCGATGGACCGCGCGGAAAAAGGCAGAAAAGTCGCGATGGACCGCGCGACTGTCTGGCAAAAAGCCGCGAGGAGGAAGCTGTGCACGGAAACCGAGAAACGAACCCGAAAATTGAAAATTTCGGGCTGTTTATGGGGCCAAAACTCAGAGCAGCAATGGATCTGCTGTCTAAGATGGCAGATCTATGGATCTAAAGGTTAAAAACTCATAAAAAACTAAGATTAAAGGCAAAACTAGAGATCTAAAGTTCAAACCAAAGCGGAGTCGCCAAAAACTGTTGGCCCGGTTTTGCAATCAGGCTTAGTGCTATGGGCACCTGCTAACTAGTAGCAGCAGTTTCAATAGAAATAAAAATAATAAACTAAATAAACAATATTATTCATGGATCTAAGCAAGAATCTAAGCAAATAATGTAAACATTTCAAAATCAAGAACAAGAAACATAAGAAATAATTTTTTGTATTGAAAAATGGGGGGCAAGCAAGTGCTTGCGATATTACCTTCAATGGTGAAGGTTGATGTTGAGCAACTCCCAAGATGAGTAGCTCCAAACTCCAAGAGGTCTCCTTCTCCAAGGTTGCTTCAATGGCTAAAAGTGCTCAGGGGAGATTTCAGCAGCATAAGGATGAGATAATGGAATGATGTGAAATGAGGAGCCCCTACCACCTTTTTATAGGTTTTGGTGGTGGGAAATACCATTTGTGGTTTTGTGGAAACCAAATGGTATTGACCAACATGGTTTAGGTACTTTTCCCTCCTTTTTCCTTTTTTGAATAAAAATAATATTTTAATTCCCTTTTTAATATTTTTGGGAATTTGGACCCTTTTTGAGGGTTTTTTATGATTTTCTTAAAAAAATAATCTTTTTTAATGGAAAAAGGGTTGTACTAAGGTCTTTTGGTGACCTTTTGTTGGTTTCAGAGGCTCAGATGGTGGAAAAGTGGACAAATGGGTCATGTGAGTAAGGGAATGAGCTAGTGAGCACTTTTTAGGTGTTAACAATGAGAACATGGCCAGGTAGAAAAAAAACAACCTACAAGTTGACCATATGGTGCGGGAATTTTCTTCAACCCACAAACTATGGCGGGCATTTCTCTGAGGCCACTTAGGCAATTTTGCTACTTTGGTGTAAAAGCAACCTGAAACCTTGTTTTGGTAGATTGTTATCTTTGTCATCAAACACCTTATGTGAAAACTAAGTCCATGGTTGGATAGCCTCTTTGAAAATCTAGAGCATGATACTTCCAGATAATTTTTATCATTCTCCCATGAGGTATGGTGGGCATTTTCCCAGCCTGGACCATTTTTTCAACACTTAGCCATTTCCAAGAATTTCTCCAAGGTTTATCTTGAAACCCTATTTTGGAAGACTTATAGCTTTCTCCTCAGAAATGATTAAGGAAAACTGAGACCATGGCTAGATAGCCACTTCAACAAGCTATATCCTGCTATGCTGGTGTGGGCATTTTATTCAAACCATGAATTATGGCAGGCATTCTCTTAGAGTAGTTTTGACTACTTTTTCATACTTAGTCAATTTCCAAAGTTTCACAAACTTGCCATATTTTTCTAGAGTGATGTCAAATTACAACACTGACTTCTTGATAGCACCAGAACACCATCATGTGTCTTTCCAACCTCATCATACATGCCACATCATCATACTTGCCATGTCATTAGTATTACTTCCTTTGTCTTTCACTGAGTTTACCCTGCCATCATGTCTTTGATTATCCTTTTGTCATTCACTGAACTCCTTTGACATCAATGAAAATCACATTCAACATGTATCATATATTATATAAATATTTGTTTTTTTTGTGAATAATGTTCAGTGCGGTATGTACTTATATTGATTAATTAGTGCTAATTTGATTTTGTTGATGTTTCATGAATGTCGTTAAGGCATGAATGGGATTCCACAAGGAATGAAAATTTACCCGATGCAATTCAGTAGGTTGCCATACTACGAGCACCTACAAATAGTTCATTTGTTTGATACAATGCATATCGAGAAGAACATAACATAAATGCTATGGTGAATATTAGATGGAAGGACTGACAAAGAAAGAATTGGAAAGATTTGTAGTGACATCCAATAAGCTAATCACGCATTGCAAAGTGTGGTCATTAATTCTAATGGTGATGGCCGTCAATGGAATATTATTCTTTCTTGGTGCTTGACAAAGCAACAAAGCAATATTGTAAAAGAGGACATCAGAAAAATCAGGTTTCCGATGGGGTTTTCGTCTAACATAAAGAATATCTTAACAAAAAAGGTGATTTTGTTGGGTTTAAAACACATGACTGGCATACATTCATTAAGTTAATTATGAGTTTATAATATATTTCCTTATTGGTATGCACTATTTTATTAATTTTATTCTCTTATTTGGAAATAAATAATAATTATGTGTTTTTTATACAGTATTTTCTACCTTTGTCTCTACCAGATGACTTTGACAACAACATAAAAAAAATTATTTAATATCTTGGAAAATACATGAGGTAAGTAAAGTTTTATATGGAAAATGTACTTGGTCTGTGATTTGTAGCAGAAGTTATTGACATATTATGTTTGGCCCACAAATTTTATATATGGCTTGATATTATTTTATTGCATCATTTATAGGTGGCTTTCATCAAAAGAAATCCATAAAGAAGATATAAGGTATTGGAAGAGAGAAATTCCCTAATTAATGTGTGAAATGCAACAATATCTACCTCCAACATTTTTCAATGCACAAGAACACTACCTCATACACCAAGTTGAGGATATTGAATTATGTGGACCAGTACACACAAGGTCGATGTGGATGATGGAGAGGCAGTTGAAGTCATTGAAGGATTTTGTTAGACAAAGAGCATGTCCTGAGGGTTCTATGGTTGAGGGATATATGGTATATCAATGCATGGTGTATATTAGTGAATATCTACCTAAATTAATAGAAAATATGAATGTGCCTTGCATTTGGAATCTCGACTCCATCAACAAATTCAAAGGGGAGGTCCTATTGGGGAAAGGTACAATGAGGACCGTGAAAGGTAATTATTAGATTTTGTGGAATTAATATATTACACATGTTTTTTTCCAATTTTATTTTATCATACTGATTTTTTTTTATTAATCCCGCATATTCAACTATATTGAACTATGACTTTAATGATATCTAATTAATGATATTGAATTATTATTTTTCATATAGTTGCTCGAGTGTGGGATGCTTTACATGTATACATTGTAAACAACCTTGATTGGATGGAGCATTGGATAGAAGATTGTGAAGAACACTTCAGCAGGTTATCATGGGAAGGGGCTAGTAAGATGATTAAAATAGCTCATTGTCATTGACATCAATTGTCACGTCCCCATCCATCAATCCAATGCAAGGAAGGAAACATGGCCAAACATACTGGGCTTATTTGACAATCTTAGTCCCATACATTACTCAGAAATTTGTAATAAATAAAAACTTATGTGTGCAAATTCATACTCAATATAAACACAGCGAAATTAAATCATATTTGCACACACACACAACCGGTAATGCATCAACATATCTATAACACGCAGAGGATGATTCAACATGCAAAGAATCAATCCCATTCTAATGCTATGCACAGATTTCACATCAACCATATTAAGATAATCATTTCTATCCATTAACATGAACAATTTACATTCAGAATTAACACATTGCAGAACACAGAATGCATATAAATTAAACCACAAAGAATACTTATCTTGAGATGAAGCTATCCAAACAACTGGCTATGTGAGAGCAACGTTCCAGCCAACCATAGATCTTTTTCCAGCCTATATTCTTTCAGCTGAGAGATCACCCCCGAGCTGGTTTGTGTATTCACTAAGGAGGAACTAGTTGGGCTCACTCACAGCCATGGTTTCACTCAACAACTATTCTAAGCCAACACACAGTTGGATTTATCAAGCATACAAAAGACAAAGGAGGGAAATGCTAAGCCAGTGATCTCAACCATAGAGCTACATGCATCTCAATTGAACTCAATAGTCATGGCACCCACAATACCTACCTCACCCAACACAAGGAAGGTCCCATTCTCTGTTGCACAGTCCCTCAGGTGTCCCCTTCCCTACAGTGCTATTCATGGTGGGAATAGAAAGGTCCAGCTGCTAATTCCTTGATATTTCATCCTTCACAGGGTATATCAAGCAAATCCAACCTTTGTTCAAACATTCACATTGGATTTCTCACAATTCTGTCATCAAATAACTCAATCCCGTCACTGGATTTCTGGGCTATAAAAAATGGGTTTTCCAATGGATTTCGGGGTATCTAATACTCTCAATTTCTCCCCAAGGTTCATATCTATGGATCCCCCATTGGATTTCACTGTCAAATAGCAATTCTGGGCGTTTATGGCTCTTCAAAACGTGGGTTCTTTCACAGTTGCGATTTCTGGTTTTTCTCACTGTTGGGCATTCATTTTTGGATGATGATTGATGCTGGGATCTTTCACAATGGAATGGGAATGAGGAAGAACCCATTCCCATGAGGTAGAGTGATTTTTGGTACAAGAAAACCGAGCCCATACTTGCCATACGAATTTCTGGGCTGCCCATGCTCCATTGAAGCCATGGATTGAATTCCTCAACAACTTCCTTATAGCAGAATTAAATGTCAGCAGGGAAAGTCAAATGGGTTCACAAGATGATATTTGGAAGCATATGGCTCATCGCCACAACCCCCTCACCACTCCCTAGTGGAATACACATGGCCCCTTCTCATTTGTTGCTCCCATAGCCAGTTTGGTATTTTATTGCAATATCAAATATTTACATCATTTACAATATTCTATGGCTTAATAGCTCATGGGTAATAAAATATCAAATACTTGTCCATTTTAAATAAAATCCGAACATACACTAGCGGGGCCTTGGCCTTGAGCTCCACGCTAGGGAAACATACATTGCATGTATACAATATTTACATTAAAAGCCAATATTTCATAAGGGTCAAAATTGGGGTATTACATCAATTTCCTAATCTTATGTCACAAAGGGAAGTTGATTTAGCCTATGGTTTAAAAGATAAAAAGACAAGTAAATTGTTTACCCACATTTTTCTAGTTACTTCCCATTTTTTCATGTATTTGCTTTGTTTAAGTTTTCAAATATATTTTCTAAGTCCTTATGACATTTATTAATTCACAATGTATTTTTTACTTGTTTTCAATGCTGCAGTTGAAACATCACAAGGCTATGTGGTGTAATGGTCGTAAATTTTGTATCAAGATGTTGGATGATAAGATGAAAACCTCAGATTGTGGAATAACTGTAGTGTTTAAGGTCACCAATGTTTCCTCTGGAAGTGATAGACATCCATAAGAAAATGAGAATAGGTACTATGGGCATTTGGAGGACATAATTGAGTGTGATTTTAATTCCTTTAAAATAGTTTTGTTTGAGGTGAAGTGGTACAGGCTACAAATGCATGAACGTGATCCTGAAAGAACTGTTATTGAGCATGCTAATGGATTTACCATGGTTAATACAAGGGCATTTGAACCGGGTACAGAGCCTTATGTTCTTCTAAGTCAATGAGAGCAAGTCTTTTACTTAGAGGCACCAGGTAAAGCAGGTTGGTCGTACATTTTTAGATATGATCCAAGAGGAAGACCAGTAAAGTATACTAATGTAGATGACAAAGATAATCACGAAGAAGAAGAAGATGATGATGATTCGGATCAGGAGATGGTGGCTACATTCGATGTGTTAGATGAAGAAGTTGAAGAGTTTGATCATCCAAATGTAGCAGACGATGATCTCATTGATGATGTTGATGACTATATTAGCGAAGATGACGTTAATGAAGATGTTGATGTGAATGAACCTTTCATCAATATCTATTCTGAACCAGAACCTGATTCAGATGTCGAGTTGAATGAAGAAGAAGATGAATGATATTTATTTGTTAAAAAGTAGAGGCACGTGTTTATATCTTTTATATCATGATGATCTTTATATGTTTTTATTTTGTATAATACAGTATGTTGCATGTTCTTTAATATTTCAAATTGGGTATGGGGAAATTGAGAGTGATGTAAGGGGGGGGGGGCATAATTAGAACTTCCACCTTCATGTGGTTTCCCCTGTTTAGTAGAGAATGAACTATTCTCGAAACCAAGAGAAGCTCAAAATTGGGGTGTATACCATATATAGCTGAAATTTGACATGGTTTTGAATGACATGTTGGAATATTGGTCAATACTTAGAGGGGGGGGTGAATCAATATTGTTATTTTTTAACAATTTAAAACACTTTTTGATATTAATTAAAACATGGAATCAACAAGTTAAATTTGATCTCATCAGGCTCATATAAGTCTTGCGGGCATGTGAATCTACGGGCATGGCCTATGGGCATATCCTGCAGGCATTTCCAAATGCCTATGGGAATATCTTTAAGCCCCGCGGGCATAAGCCCTTTTGGGCATAATCCCTTCCTTTGCGGGCATACACCTCTTCCTATGGTCATAGGTCTTCAAGCCCTTCCTTGTGAGCATAGAATCCCTCCATTGCTTACTTGCAGGCATAAGTGTTCAAGCCCTTCCTCGCAGGCATGAGTGTTAGCCCTTGCGGGCATATGCTTCTTCCTACATACATTCCTAAGCCCCTACAGGAATTTCTAATCCCTTGCAGGCTTTAATCTTATCCCCCGCAAGCATCCTTAAGCCTTTGCAGTCATTTCTTTAGCCCCTACGGGCATAATTAAGCCCCTGTGGTCATTTCTTTAGCCCTTGTGGGAATAATAAATCTCTTGGGATATTTTTATTCCTTAAGCCCCTTGTGGGCATTCCATAAGCCCTTGCAGGATTTTTACAAGCCCTTGCAGGAATTTTACAAGCCCTTGTGGGCATATCATAAGGTCTTATTAAACCTTATTTTTCACCTATTTTGGCAGGCCAAAATATCTCATGTGAGAGTAGCAAATAGGAATCTGACTCCATAGATGGATAACCAATTCATCAAGGAATAAGACCATGCTAACAGATGAATTTTATCAGCAAAAAGACACCTCCTTGCGGGAATTTCCAAATGCCTTAACAAACTACATTTGAACAAGAAAACAACCTTTTTCTCATTTCGGTAGGCTTCTATTTCGCACGTGTGAACTCTAGAGGAGAATCTGAACCCATGACTAGATGGCCAGTTCATCAAAGGACAAGGCCATGGAAACTGATGAATTTTCTCAGCACAATGACACTTCCTTGCGGACATTTCCAAATGGCCCCTTAGCCTTGTGAATTCAACACTGAGCCAAATTTCTGAATATGCAAAACAATATTTTTCCTACTTTGGCAGATTGGTTTCTTGCACATGTGACCATCATAAGGAAAACTGAAAGCATGGGCGGATAACCACTTCAACAAGGAACAAATCTATGTCACCCTATGAATTTTATTAGCACAAGGACACCTCCTTGCGGGCATTTCCAAATGGCCTTTTAAACTATTAATTCATCACTTAGACAAAAATTGTCAAACCCTAGGGTAACATGAGATTTTTATTTTCACCAATTTTGAAGTGTGAGACACCCAATGGATTGTTGAATATTGTAACTTCTAAGAATATTATATTTGTACATTATTATTCCGGAGATGTTTCATTCCTCCGAGGTGATTCTATTATGTATCTGGAGATGTTTATTCCTCCGATGGTTTGTGGTAACTAGGGTTATTAGACCCACCATGTGGGGGTCGACCCTGAGTTTATATTTTAGGGGTTATTAGACTTCACTAGGAGAGGTCGACCCCATTAGGGATTTTGGTCAGTCGGGAATCAGTATAAGTAGAGGAGGAGAGCTTCTCATTTGACACACTTACACAACTCAGAAAGTAGCGCACTTGTGTCTGGGAGGTCTGCATGTGAGGTAGAGAAGAAGGACAAGTCTTGGAGCACATCTTGTATTTTGGTTGATCATCTTATTGAGGAAAGTTTTGCTGGGTTTTCTACCCCATGAGGGTTTCCCAGGGTAATTTCTGTGTCTATCTTGTGATTATGTTTCTTTCAGTGATCTTGCTAGTTTATTTGGTTTAAACTTAACATGGTATCAGAGCTAACCTGAATAGAACATCTTTCACAAGGTGAAATTATATTTCTCCTCCTCTCTCCCAAAATTAGGGTTTCTGTAAAAGTTAGTATTTTTGGATTCTGGTTGCATGGCTGAATAGCCCTTCTAAAGATCTATCTTTTGAGCCTTGGATCGAGGTTTTTGGTTGGGTAGAACTCCAGGAAAGTCAAACCTTAGTTTTACCAAAAGTGCGATAAACTAGAAATTCTGTTGCAGATCCGGAAAAATGAAAAGTGAAAGTTTCTGGGTAAGTACTAATCTATCTCTTATCTCTTGGACTCCCCCAAGAGAAGATGGCTCCAAACACTAAGCTTGAAGACAATCTAAAAGGTATAGAGACTTTCCGGGCATGGAAATACATAATTGGTCTCATTCTTGAAGAAAATGATCTTGCTCATTATATCAAGGATGAAGTTGTAGAACCTGAAGGAGATGGAGCCAAAGAGAAGCATAGGAAGGATTTGATTAGGGAAAAGAGAATCATAGCCGATTCTATTAAAGACCACTTGATTTCCCAAGTGGCTTCCAAGAAGACTCCAAAGGAAATGTATGATGCCCTAGGAATAATGTATGAAGGAAAGAACATCAATAGGAAGATGAACCTAAGAACTTAGTTAAAGAGTACCAAGATGCACAAAGGAGAATCCATTCAAGACTACTTCTCAAGGGTCTCCCAAATCAAGGAGAAACTAGATGCCATAGGTGATACTCTTGATGAAGATGAACTTGTGATGGCAGCTCTAAATGGTCTCACTAGACCTTGGGAGTCATTTATACAAACTATGTGTGCCAGAAAAGAAAGTATGAAGTTTGATGTAGTTTGGGAGGATTGTGTACAAGAAGAGGCTAGGGTTGCAAACAGAGAAGCCTTACTCAAAGAAGATGACCAAGCCTTGACCACCCACACTAAGAGAAGAAGGAATCAATCCTACTCCAAAAGGAATAGTCACAAGGAGTCTCATTCTCCACATAGATTTCAAAAGAAAAGAGGAACTAATCAAAGAAGAGATTACTCCTCATTCCAATGTTTTTCTTGTCACAAAATAGGACACCTTGCTAGAGATTGTCCTCTAAAGAAGAAAAAGGGTTCTCATTACAAAAGACATCAAGCACATCTTGCAGAAGATGATAGTGAAGAAGAAGCAGAAGAGGAAGAAAGGCCTCACAAGAAAATACCTAGAAGTGAAGAAGAAGAAGAAGAAACGACCCTCTTCAAGAGAAGATCTAGGAGAAATGAAGAAGAAGATGCAGAAGAATATGTTCTATTCTCCACACTCTCTGGATCTATAACTCCTGGAGAAGATACATGGCTTATTGACAGTGGTGCTTCAAAGCACATGACAGGTCAGAAAAAAACTCTCTCAAGACTTGAAGAAAAGACCTTTCCACAAAAGGTATCTCTAGGAGATGACTATCAATATCCCATCAAGGGAATTGGTGAAGCAAGCTACAAGCTTGATTCTGGTACCCCCATGAAAATGAAAGAAATATTGTATGTACCAGGATTGAAGAAGAACTTGTTATCCATCTCAGCATTGGATAAGAAAGGATATAGGGTTGCATTCATTGATGGACAAGTATTAATGTGGTCCAAAGGAAAATCTATCAAGGATGCAATTATCATTGGTGAAGAAGAAGGAGGTTTGTACAAGCTTAAGGGCCATCCAGAAGCTGCTCTTGTACATGAAACCATTATCCCAAATGAGCTATGGAATAGGAGACTTGCTCACATTAACCACAAGGCACTACCTTATGTAAGCAAGGTAGTTATAGGTTTGCCAGAATTAAAGATTGATCATGATGACACATGCAAAGGATGTGCAAAAGGGAAGAATACCAAGAACCCATTTCCTAGGAGTGAAACAAAGACTAAAAGTACCTTGGAGTTAATACACTCTGATGTATGTGGACTAATGCCCTCCACATCTTTGAGTGGATATGAATACTATGTCACATTCATTGATGACTATTCAAGGAAAACTTGGATATTCTTTCTAAAAGGTAAGAATGAAGTCTTTGGAAAATTCAAGAGTTTAAGGCCTTAATAGAAAATCTCTCAGAAAATAAAATCAAGATTCTTAGAACAGATAATGGCGGAGAATATACTTCAAACGAATTTGAATATTTTTGTAGAGAAGCTAGAATCAAGAGGGAACTAACCACTCCCTACAATCCCCAACAAAATGGGGTTGTTGAAAGAAAGAATAGAACTATCATGGAAGCTGTAAAGAATATGATACATGATCAAGATCTTCCCATGTATCTATGGGCTGAAGCAGCCAGGACAGCTATCTATGTACAAAATAGACTTTCTCATAGTGCTCTTGAATTTAAGATTCCAGAAGAAGTGTTCACAGGAAAGAAGCCTGAGGTAAGTCATCTCAAAATATTTGGATGTCCTGTGTATATTCACATTCCAAAAGAAAAGAGAACCAAGTTGGATCCCTCTGGTAAGAAAGGAATATTTGTTGGATATTGTGAAACATCCAAAGCTTTCGGAATTTACATACCTGGTTTTCATCATATGGAGATAAGTAGAGATGTAACATTTGACGAAGAAGCAGCTATCAAGAAATCTAGGAAGTGCCAACTTGAAGAAATCTATGAAGAAGATACACCTCCTAGAGTCACAGAAGTTGTACCCATCCCTGAAGATGATACACCAGAAGACCATGACATGATAGAACCTTAAGAACCCCCCATTACAAATCTATCTAGAAAAAGAAGACTAGCATGGGCTAGAGACATTATTCAAGGAGATGAAAAATATGGAGCTCCTGAAGGTTCCACTAGAGAAAGGAAGAAACCCAAGTTAGTATCCAACTATGTGGCCTTAATGTGTGATCTTGTGGATCATCAACCCACCATCTATGAGGAGGCATATTAGAAGAAAGAGTGGGTAGAAGCTATGATAGAAGAGTATCAGTCAATAATGAAAAATGATGTTTGGGATATAGTTCCCAAACCAAAGGATAAAAGTGTGGTTTCTTCCAAATGGATATTCAAGATAAAACATGCTGCAGATGGTAGCATTGAAAAATATAAGGCAAGATTTGTAGCCAAAGGATTCTCTCAAAAGGAGGGAATAGACTATGAATAAACATTTTCACCTGTTGCTAGGTACACATCAATTAGAACTATCATGGCACTTGCATCTATGATGAAGTGGAAATTACACCAGATGGATGTTAAAACAACCTTCCTGAATGGTGTCATCGAAGAAGAAGTGTACATAGAACAACCACAAGGAGTTGAGGTTAAAGATGGAAGAACACATGTATGCAAGCTGAAAAAAAAAAAGGCTTTGTATGGATTGAAGCAAGCTCCTAGAGCTTGGTACAGAAGGATTGATAGTTTCTTAACAAGCATGGGCTTTACCAAGAGTAAAGCTGGTCCAAATATTTATCACAAGGTTATGGATGATGAACCTATTATATTACTATTGTATGTAGATGATCTTTTTTATAACAGGAAATGAGAACCAAATTATCGAATGTAAGAAGAAGCTTTCTTCAGAATTTGAAATGAAGGATCTGGGATTAATGCACTACTTCTTAGGTCTAGAAGTATGGCAAGAACAAAAGAGAATCTTTTTAAATCAAGGTAAGTATGTTGTGGGGATTTTGAAAAGATTTGATATGTTGGAGTGTAAGGCCATGGCTACTCCCATGGACTCCAACTTGAAGTTATTAGTTGATGACTCATCATAATTAGTGGATGTAACTCTATTTAGACAAATCATTGGGTCATTGATGTATTTAACAAATACCAGACCAAATATATGCTTTGCTGTAAATACCCTGAGTCAATATCTAGTAGAACCAAGGAAGGTTCACCTAATAGATGCAAAGCATGTAATGAGGCATCTAAAAGGTACATTAGATTTTGGTCTTTACTACCTTGGAAATCATGAACTCAGATTACATGGTTACTCAGATTCCGATTGGGCAGGATGTGTTTCAAATAGGAAGAGTACATCAGGTGGATGTTATGGACTTGGATCTACCATGATCTCTTGGTTCAGCAAGAAACAATCCAATGTGGCTCTCAGTACTGCTGAAGCAAAATATATAGCTGCCTGCTCTGCTAGCTGTGAAGCAGTATGGCTTCGGAAACTACTATCTGGAGTATTTCACTTAGAAATGGATCCCACTATGATTATGTGTGACAATCAAAGTTGTATCAAGATGATAGAAAATCTTGTATTCCACGATAAGTCAAAACACATAGAGATCCGATACTTTTATATACGAGATATGGTGCAGAGAGGAGCTATTAAGCTCGAGTATGTGAGCACTGAGGATCAAATTGCTGATATTTTGACCAAACCTCTGTCTCGAGTGAAATTTGAATACTTCCGAGACAAGCTTGGTGTAGTTCAAAAGGACCCTCCTCGAAAGGGGCAGTAGTGTAGTCATTGATGATGAGATTGCCTCATCGACAGCAATGTCAATGATGTGGATACCTGTTTACTACACATGGATACTTAGATTATTTAGACTTAGGACTCTTATACTTGGAATACTTATTTTTACTTGCTTTTACTTTGTTGATATATGTATTGATGAGGATACATGCCTTTGATGATATATGTATTGGTGAGGATACATGCCTTTGATGATGTATGTATTGGTGAGGATACATGCCTTTGATGATGTATGTATTGGTGAGGATACATATTTTATTGATGTATTGATGAGGATACATGTTTTATTGATGTATTGATGAGGATACATGTTTTGATGATATACATGTATTGATGAGGATACATGTTTTGATGATATACATGTATTGATGAGGATACTTGTCACGTCCCCATTTTGACCCCCCTTTTTCATTAAATCATGAATGATGTAAATATTGTAACTTAATCATGGTGAGGAGCTCAAGGCCAAGGCCCCACCACTGATTTAGCATTTTATGTACTGGAAATTAAAGAGATAGATGCCTATGGTTCTTGTGCTAGAAGGGCACGATGTAAATAAGACATCATGTAAATACGAATTTAATGAAAGATACCCACAACTAGCTACGCAATGCAACAAAGAGATGGGGGCATGATCTTTACAAGGAATAGGGAGGAAAATAACCAAACCCTTGAGCCATGGTGTTAAGCCATTTCATTGAGGAAACCCATGAACTCTCAACTACCCATTTGGTCTCATACACCCAATCATTTAATTCTTCCAAGAATTGGTTGAGACAATTAATGCCTTGGGATGGGAGAGATATGGCTGTCAATTTTCGTGTATGGGCAAGACAACAACCTGGAAAATGGAGTTTTGGTTTGCTGGGCAAGAAAACCCCCATGAAATTGGCCCAAAGCCATTCTTCACCCATGGCATTCATCCTCGCACGCAGTCTGAGCTTGTTGGGGTTTTATCCTTCACGTTTTTCCCCATTTCCTACATGATTCCATGCCTGCAAACTCATTTTTGGTTAGCTCAGTGGCTGGGACAAGAGAGCCACAATTTTTGGGGCTATGGAGGTTGTTTCTGCCCACGAAATGCCCATGAGTATTTTTCTGAAAACGATTCTTCTCTCCTGGGATTGATTTCCCATTTCTCCTTTTCATTTTTGGTTGCCCACGTCTTTCTGGAACTGGTAGAAACCCATTGTTGGGAGCTTCACTGTATAAGCGTTTTTCTCATGCCCAGCACTTACACTTTTGCTGTTATATGCATCCATCTCCTAGCAGCCTCAGAAACCCAACTGCTGGTTGGCATGGCTGATTCTGGTGTATCTATGGTTATGTGAGACCCTGTTGTTCCCTAGTTCCTTGTGGAGATCATGCCCAGCTCGGGGGTGGCAGTGGTGCTGAGAGATTAAGGAGCACACTGGCCTACGGTTGGGTGGAACGTTGCAGAAGCGTAGCTGGTTGCTCAGGGATTACTTGGGTGAAGATAAGTATTCTCATTTGCTAAATTGATATTGTTTAGATTGATGAATGGCATGAATACACTGAATGTATAATGGATGTGTAATTGATTATTTCCGCTGTGTTTTTTTTTCTGATAATTATACATCCCATATCTCTTTTAAATTATGTGAATGCTTGACCAAAAGTTTATGGGGCTAGATGCCCGGTTTTAGCCTCACAATCCTCTCCATCTAGCTAGTATGATGGGGAGGGGACGTGAAAATACTTGTATGTACTTGTACTAGTGTTGTACTAACGATATCTGTATTGATAAGGATACAGGTGAGGATTGTATCATCCCCGGACTTCGGTCCCTTGAATTGATCCGTAGACGTATGGTATCCATGAATGAAGTCCTTAGTGGACAGGTGGGGATTGTATCATCCCCGGAATTCGGTCCCTTGAATTGATCCATAGACGTATGGTCTCCGAGAATGAAGTCCTTAGTGGACAGGTGGGGATTGTATCATCCTCGGACTTCGGTCCTTTGAATTGATCCATAGACGTATGGTATCCGTGAATGAAGTCCTTAGTGGACTAATGGGGACTGCATCATCCCGGAACCACTAGTTCAAAATGTACGTGATGGGGATTGCATCATCGCGGAACCACTAGTTCAAAATGTACGTGATGGGGATTGCATCATCCTGGAACCACTAGTTCAAAATGTACGTGATGGGGATTGCATCATCCCGGAACCACTAGTTCAAAATGTATGTGATGGGGATTGCATCATCCCAGAACCACTAGTTCAAAATGTACGTGATGAAGATTGTATCATCCCCGGGCTTCGGTCCCTGAATTGACCCGTAGACAGATGTCTCCGAGAAGTGGTCCCTAGTGGATGAAAGGGGATTGTATCATCCCTGGAGTTCGGTCCCTAAATTGATCCGTAGACATATGTCTCTGAGAAAGTGGTCCTTAGATTTTGTCTAAGTTGACGAGAGGACTGTATCGTCCCTAGATATGTTATGGTGTCATAAATTAATCATGTATATTGCAGGGTATGTTGATGATCGTGTGATGACGATGCTGATGATCGTGTGATGACGATGCTGATGGTTGTTTGATGATGATGCTGATGATCGTGTGATGACGATGCTGATGATCGTCTGATGATGATGCTGATGATCATGTGATGACGATGCTGATGATCATATGACAAGGATGATGTTGATGTTCCAGTAACTGGTTAAGTTACTGATGATGATGTATTAAAGAAAGCTTCCGATGATATACAGATGTATCATGTGTGATGTAGTCGATGACTCCTTGCTTCTGTAGATGTTGTTATAATATCCTTCTCATTAAGGGGGAGTGTTGAATATTGTAACTTCTAAGAATATTATATTTGTACATTATTATTCCGGAGATGTTTCATTCCTCTGAGGTGATTCTATTATGTATCCGGAGATGTTTATTCCTCCGATGGTTTGTGGTAACTAGGGTTGTTAGACCCACCATGTGGGGGTCAGCCCTAAGTTTATATTTTAGGGGTTATTAGACTTCACTAGGAGAGGTCGGCCCCATTAGGGATTTTGGTCAGTCGGGAATCAGTATAAGTAGAGGAGGAGAGCTTCTCATTTGACACACTTCCACAACTCAGAAAGTAGCGCACTTGTGTCTGGGAGGTCTGCATGTGAGGTAGAGAAGAAGGACAAGTCTTGGAGCACATCTTGTATTTTGGTTGATCATCTTATTGAGGAAAGCTTTGCTGGGTTTTCTACCTCATGAGGGTTTCCTAGAGTAATTTCTGTGTCTATCTTGTGATTATGTTTCTTTCAGTGATCTTGCTAGTTTATTTGGTTTAAACTTAACATGGATAGAGGCCAACAAGGTGACTTCATCTAAACCAATTTCACCTCTTGAAGCCTCTTTCTCTCTCCTCGGCGGGCATGTTATTGGAGTAGTGCAAATCAAGATGGGAGGCACTTTTGGCAGATTGATATCTTCCTCCTCAGAGACTCTTTGGACAATCTAAGACTATGGTTGGATGCACCAAACAACATTCTAGAGATCCATACTCTCAAAATATTTTAATACATCAACCTCAAGACATGGCGGGCATTGTTCTGAGGTCACTTAGGCAGTTTTAGTGATTTTACACTGAGACAATTTTTTAACTTTCCTAGACTTGGTCTAATCTGCCCGAGTGCCTGTATTGGAAGATCCACAACTTCTGCTTCAGACACTTCCAAGTCAATATGAGAACATGGTCATCTAGAAAAAAAAAAACCTACAAGATGGCCATATGGTGCGAGCATTTTCTTTAACCCAAAAACTATGGCGAGCATTTCCTTGAGGCCACTTAGGCAGTTTTGCTACTTTGGTGTAAAAGCAACCTGAAACCCTGTATTGGAAGGCTGTTATCTTTGTCATCAAGCAACTTCTCTGAAAACTAAGTCCATTTTTGGATAGCCTCTTTAACAAGCTAGAGCATGATAGTTCCAGATAATTTTTAGCATTCTCCCATGAGGTACGACATGCATTTTCCCAAGGCCACTTGGACCAGTTTTCCAACACTTAGCCATTTCCAAGGATTTCTCCAAGGTTTATCATGAAACCCTATTTTGGCATACTTATAAATTTCTCCTCAGAAATGATTAAGGAAAATTGAGACCATGGATAGATAGCCAATTCAACAAGCTATAGCCTGGTATGCTGGTGCTGGCATTTTTCTCAAACCATGAATTATGGCGAGCATTCTCTTAGAGTAGTTTTGACTACTTTTCCATACTTAGTCAATTTCCAAAGTTTCACAAACTTGCCATACTTTTCCAGAATGATGTCAGATTGTAACACTGACTTCATGATAGCACCATAACACCATCATGTGTCTTTCCATCTTCATCACACATTCCATGTCATCATATATGCCCTGTCATCACTTTGTTCAACCCATCTCTTTGTTGACAACGCTTCTGCAATTCAATTGGCCAAGAATCCCAAATTCCATGATCGAACCAAACACATCAACAATAAATATCACTTGATTCGACATCATGTTGAGGCCAACAACATTCATCTGACACATTGTTCTACTTCAGATCAAATTGCAAATATATTTACTAAAGCATTGGGTCATGAAAATTTTGAAAAATTCAGAATGCAGCTTGGCATGTTAGATGTCCCTTTAGTTTAATGGGGTAATGTTGACTAATCTTTTGGGGTTAGTTATATCATTTATATTTAGTTAACAATTTTATTTAGATAATAAGTTACAGAGACATAACTACTTCTTGGTTCTATATGTATATAAATACTTCTCATGTTTATCAATAAATGTATTACATTGTAGAGTTTTATTTCTCACAACGTGTTTCAGTTGAATACCTCTGATCTAAGGAAAAAGATGGAAAAGATGTCAATGAAAGTTGTACTGGAATGGAAAAAATAAAGAAAAGATGTCAATGAAAGTTGTACTAGACCAAAAAAATGAAAGAAGAAAAAAAGAGTTGTTCATTAGAGTGAGACTCCACTCAATCATTGTACCTTCACTTTACATTTATTCATTTCAAAAAATATTTTTGATTTAAAATGTTTTGAAAAACAAAATGTTTTAGGCTTTCAAATACTAAAATCATATGCCAAATTTTGAATTTAAAATATTGTAAAAAAACATTAGGAAAATAATGGAATGGATAATATTGAAAGTAAATGCTCACAAAAACATAGATTGCAATGCAACGAATGGAAAAATAAATATAATCTACTCCTAAAGAAAAAATAATGAGCCAAAGAAAAAAGATGAAATGTGTTGGAGCTGAAAATTGTACCTCAATTCTAATGTCTCTTCCTTGTTTTTCTTTTTATGTTTCATTTTTTATGTTATTTACTTTGTTATATCATTCAAACATTAGCTTAATTTTATATACTTTAGCTTTATTATTTTCTTTTATTTGTGATTTAAACATTGGCTTATAAGTAATTTATCTTCCTTTTGGTATTCAAAACATAAGTTAATATTTTCCTAACCTTGTGTGTTGAGATTGTGTGAACATTTCAACTATGAAATGTAACTTAGTACATTCCAGCAGCGCAATCGTTTAGCTTCATGCATAGGGGCGTTGCTAGAATCCTAAAATCATTAAAGAGCATGATCGCCACCTATCTAAGTTTATGCACTAGCTGTGATGAGAGATTGCCCTGAGGTTTTGTCAGGTAGGATATAACATCTGTCAGGTGTGATCATTCCTTCACAAATGTTTTGAGAACAGAGGAGGCCACGCGTTAACCCTAGCTCTATTCCATCTTCATGCCATTTTTTCACCGGTGAAGGAGCTCGTGTTAAGAATATAAAGCATGAAGAAGAGTGGCAAGCTATGTAGATTGGAACCAACGAACACCGAATGGGAGAATGATTTCCTTGAGTGCGTAGAACTGTTCAGGAGGGATGGCTAGTTCATATTTTTTGAGAAAGTTACAGGTTACAATCTGGAGGT
This sequence comes from Larix kaempferi, assembly GCA_027924585.1. Taxonomy (NCBI): domain Eukaryota; kingdom Viridiplantae; phylum Streptophyta; class Pinopsida; order Pinales; family Pinaceae; genus Larix; species Larix kaempferi. The sequence goes on along the minus strand of BSBM01000606.1, from coordinate 5,189,460 downwards.
CACTCGTTCTTTCGCTCAGAACTGTTCGAACTCCTGTGTTAGTTTTCAGACCCCAAAGTTTGAATTGATAGAAGAATTGATAGCCGAGAAAACTAGTATAGCCATTGAGGGGGAGTGTTGGTTCAAGAAAATTCCATTCGAATTTGATCCAGGCTCATTTTTGCTACCCCACTTCGAATCTCTTCACTGGAACAAAGGCATTCATCTCACTACTGTGAAACTTGAATGGCAGGAGGTCATTGGCACCGTGCAATGCTACATCACATGTGAGGGAAGGTTTGCGACAATTTACAAGTACCACTTTGTTAGGAACCTATGTAAACCCTTCTCTTTACTATGTTAGTATATTGTTGTTGGACACATATGCTTTGTAAGTCGTCCCGTAGTATTTGTTGATCCGTAGTTTATATTAGCCCATAGTATTGACCCATAGTATTGGACGCATATGCTTTGTAAGTCGTCCCGTAGTATTATATGTCCCATGGTTTTGACTCATAGTATTGGGAATAGACTTAGTATATAAGTGTGTGTTGAGGTCATTGAAGGCACCGTGAAGTTAATTGTATTGAGCTTGCTCAAAGGAGGTTGCCCCCTCGAAGTGGCTCGTGATCAATATAAAAGTGATTCTGTTCTATTATTTCTAATATCTTGTGTATTTGCATTAATTAATTATTGCAGGTTCATCACACACTTTAGGTTCCTATTGCATTTGAATGGTCAATTAAAAATGAATTTACCCTTCTACCTTTTGAAAAGCCTGATAAAAATGTCAAATAGGGTAAAGGGTCATTCGGATCATACGAACCAATATTTCTTCCATCATAGGCTGGTTAAGTTAATAGTGTTAATGTAATGTCCCTTTTAAGAAATTTTATTAAAATGACCAATTTTTTCACTTTTTCCCCAAATTCGACCTTTGACTGGTTTTGATGCCTAGGTCTCCAATTTGCCCCAAATGATCCCAAATATTCTGAGAAGGTATATTACTGATAATAGGACTTGATTATGATGTTCAAGGATGATATATGGCCACCGAAAGACTTCTGCAAACTCCCTTAATATTCTGGACAAAGTATGTAATTTTACTAGTAATTGGAGGTTCAAATTCCCCCAGGGTAAGTACTGAAATTGGATGCCCAAATTCCTCCAAACCCACTCGAATTTATGAATAGAGGTAGGGATGTATCAAGGGTATTATTAATGTTTCATATGCACCATTAATCAGTTATTAATTCTATTCTAACCTTATCCCAAACAACGGCAAAAATTACTAGTTCAACCCTTGGGGAAATGGCACCAAATCTTCTCCAAATGTAAATAAACTGAGTAAAATGACTTCAAATGCTAAAGTGCTGAATATGAAACTTGTACTTATCAATGGAAGTCTATTCATCATAAATATATCAGAGAAACATTCTTTTATTCGAAATCATCAGCATTACAATGGTATAGATCAATACAGTGGGGAAATGGTCATTGTTTGCTCATTAATAATTATTTTTACATACAATCACTTGGTATTTCGACCTGAGACTTTCTGAAGATGAATAAAATATTATAGTAAGCTTATTACAATCATAAATGTATCATGAGAAGCTCTCCCAAGAAGTACAAGAGCTCAACCAAAGCACAATCCCCCAAGGAGCAAGAATATTCCTTCAAAACTGGAAATGGTTGAGAGAATGTTCTTCATTATAAGAGACCACGAGCTTCCCTGTAGCTGATACATGTAAATACAAACTCCATTACATCTCTATGAAATACCTGAATGGCTTTCCCAAACACCAACTTGGATGGGAATCTTTCACCCTCGAAATTGGCTAAGGCAAGAAACTAGTCATACACTAGCTCTCTCTCTACACAATTGAAAATTTCTCAAATGATCAAAAGCTATTCTCATACTTGATTTCTATATTTTATAACCAACCTTAGCCTCCTATGGTTCGAATTCCTCCCATTAGCTTCTAGATATTTCCATTTAGGAAATATTCCACATTTGCCACTTGTCTCCCTAGTTCCCAACCTTCCATCCTCTCTCAATTCGAGGAAGGGTCTCTTTGGCTTATCCAACTCCCATGAGTGCCTTCTTGGAGCCTATTTTTGGGTCTGACATGTCATAATTGTCAGATGCCAGAATTTAGATCTGAAATTTGCCATAGATGTCATAGATGCTTCATCATTGTTGTCATAGGGGCTAGGGAATTTAGCCCAAGTGTCCACAAACTTCTAATTTGACTCTTGCTCTTCCATGGAGGTTACCATTCCATCCCAATTCGACCTAAGATGCTCAATGCCATGTGTATGAAATTACCAACTTACTCAATAATTTTTTCCTTCTCATGGATTCGAAATGGAAAGAGAGATATGCCATGTGGCAGTGAGAAATCAAGCTAGTGTGGGTCCCACATCCTCCATATGTCTTCAAAACCAATTTCCACTTATAATTTCTCTTGAATTTATTTATTCAACTTTTTTATTAAATACTTGAATTATTCTAATGTATAAACATTATTTATTTTCTCCCTTATTACAATTCCAAATGTACCCATCCAACCTAGGGAACTGGTAGGAGTGATGGGATTGTCCTGCTATGCAATTATTTGAATGGAGACATGACAGTCCTCCCCACCCAATATTGCTTGTCCTCAAGCAATTTCAAATTTGGATTCTGCAAAATCTTCTCCTCTTCCCATGTGGCATCTTCACTTGGTAAATTCTTCCATTGCACTAATTATTCTTTGATAATTTCGCTCCTCAATCTCCTTTCCCTTGTCTTCAGAATCTTTTTCGGAACAAGTGTGAGATAACCTTCATCAGCCAAAGGAGGAAGTATTTCTGAAGTGACAATTTTTTGACTAAGAGCTTTCTTGAGACAAGAAACATGAAATACATTATGGATTTACTCCCTTCCAGAAGTTCTAATTCATATGCTACTTCTCCAACCTTCTGAACTACCTTGTATGGCCCATAGTACCTTGGTTTTAGCTTTTTTGCTCCATTCTTTTTGAGAGATGTTTGTTTATATGGCTACAACCTCAAATATACTAAATCATTAACCTAAAAGGTCCTTTCTTCTCTATGTCTATCAACATATTGTGTTTGTTGATTTTGAGCAACCTACAAATTGTCTTTCAAAATATTTAAAATTTCTTGACTTTCTTCCACCCAATCTTTAGCCTTTGGGGCTCTACTATCACCAAAGATAATATCAACAAATGTAAGTGCATCATAACCATATAATTCTTTGAAATGAGACATCCCTATTGACATATGATAAGTGTTGTTGTAGCAAAGCTCACCCAAGTATAGCCATTTTTCCCATGCTTTTTGCTACTCTCCCACATAGTTTCTTAGGTACACTTCCAACCATTGATTCACCCTCTATGTTTGTCCATTAGTTTGTGGATGATATCTTGTACTTAGAGTCAATTGAGTGCCCACCAATCTAAAAATTTCTTGCCAAAAAGCACCCATGATTGGATGATAGCATGTTTTTCCAATCCTTGGCAATGTCCATGAGAGAAAAAGAAGGTCTTCTAGATAAAGCATCTGCTACTATATTATTCTTTCCTTTGACATATTCAATATCAAAATCATAATCTTGAATCTTGCTTACCCACTTTTGTTTCCTTTCATTTAGATCTTTTTGGGTGAGAAAGTGTCTTAGACTATTGTGGCCAGTTTTCACCACAAACTTGCTACCCACCAAGTATTGTTTGAATTTGGCCAATGCATGCATAATGGCCAGCATTTATTTTTTATAGATGGAGTAAATTTTTTCATGAGGCTACAACTTTCTTCTCTCAAAGACTATGGGGTGTTGTCCTTGCTTTAGGATAGCCCCTATTCCTCCACCTAAAGCATCACATTCCACAACAAAAGGTTTAGTAAAATTAGGAAGTGAAAGTATGGGTCAACTACTCATTACCTCTTTCATTTTTTGGAAGGCCTTTTCAGCCTCTCCGTTCCACTTGAAAGCATCCTTCTTAGTCAAATCAGTGAGTGGAGAAGTCAACTTGGAGAACCCTTTCACAAATTTTCTGTAATAGGTGCATATCCCAATGAAGCCTCTTAATTCTGTAATATTTTTTGGTGATGGCCATTCTAAGATAGACCTAATTTTTTCCATGTGTACCTTCACTCCTTCTTTCCCAATAATGTGCCCAATATACAGTAGTTCTTTCATCCCAAATTCACATTTTGATAACTTAGCAAATAAGGACTTTTCTTGCAAAAAATTTAACACAATCTCTAATTGCTGCAAATGCTCTTCCCATGTTTTACTGTAAATGAGAATGTCATCAAAGAAAACCAAAACAAACATTCTCAGTTGCTTGCAAAAGATCCTATTCATGCATGCTTAAAAAGTGGCAGGAGCATTAGTTAACCCAAAAGGCATGACAAGAAACTCAAAGTGGCCATAATGACATCTAAAAGCAGTCTTTTGCACATCTTCATCCTTCATTCAAATTTGGTGATAACCTGATCTAAGGTCAATTTTGGAGAAGTATTTGGCACCATGTATCTCATCCATGAGCTCATCAATCCTAGGAATAGGATACCTATTCTTGATATTCTTCTTGTTCAAGGCTCTAAAGTTTATGCACATTCTCAATGTTCCATCTTTTTTCTTCACTAGCACTACTGAAGAAGCATAAGGGATAGAGCTTGGTCTAATGAGTCCTAAGTCTAGGAGTTCTTGGATGGCCTTTTCAATTTCATCTCTGAATTTTTTAGGATTTCTATAAGGTGGTATCTGAATGGGTGAAGTACCCTCCTCTAAAACAATGTTGTGCTCAACCCCCCTATCTGGTGGTCTACCATGTGGAAGATCTCTAAAAATTTCTTCATATTTTTGAAAGAGTCTCTCTATCTCCTTTGCGTGTTCAACAAACTTTATGTTTGTCTTGGGAGATGTGATATGACATTCATCATCCCATTCTATGTCCCCATGCCTCAATATAGGTCTCATACTATTGCAAGTCACTACTTGATTTGGATAAGTGTGTTTCCCTCTCACAACCCTTAGTACTCCTTTTGAATCTTGGAATTTCATTTCAGGAATTTGATAATTTACTGTATGCTACCCTATAGAGTACAAACATTTCACTCCTAAAACCACATTAGTATCAGCAACATCAACCACATAAAAACTATCAACAAAAGTATAGTTACCTACGGTGACTTGCAGCTTTGGAACCCATGTTTTGCATTGCATTGTGTTGTGGCCTGTAATGACAATTGTGAAGCCATCGATTGGTTCAATAGGTATATTCCTTTTCTCCACCATGTCTGCATCAATGAAGTTTTGTGTGGCCCCTCCATCTACCAAAACTAAATCTCTTTGTCCCAACACCACACCCTTGCATCAAATAGTGTGATAACGAGGTACTGCTAAAAGTACTATCATTCTTGCTTTATCCGATGAGGGATGATTTTTTTCTTGTTTTTTTTCTTCAATTGCTGACTCATATGCCTCCTCTTGCTCTGAAATATGTCCTTCTTCATCCATACCCCCTTCATACTCATCATTATCAGAAAATACTTCTATGTATTGAACCTTTCCCTTAGTACATTTGTGCCCCTGTGTCCATGGTTGAAAGCATGTGAAGCACAATTTCTTTTTTCGAAGTTCATCCCTGTTTATTCCTTATTTATTATTATTTTAAAATGAATCTCTTTGCCAAGGTTTCTTATCATATGCATCTGTCTGCCAAGTTTTCTTTTCAAATTTGAAGTTAGGCTTGGGAGGAAATCTTGTTCTAGGAAGCACATTTTGGAGATCCCTAGTCAAGCTCATTGCATCTTTTAATTTAGTTGGCCTGTTGGATTTGACCAAACCTTTTAAGGGTTCAGCCAAACCTTTAGTGAATAGAAATACCAACCTTCCCATAGATACATCAGCCACCTTAACCAATCATTTTTGAAAGTCCATCATATAATCAACAGGGGTCCCAGTTTGCTTCAATTGAGCTAGTTCCTTGAAAGGAAATTTTGGATCTTTTTGCTCAAATCTCTCTAGTACCCTGTCAACAAGTTCTCCATGTGTCTTAACCTGATCATGACCCAAAGTTTTCATACCATGAAATGACCATTCATTGACATCTCCTTCCAAGTGCAAAATGGCCATTTTAAATGCATCCTCTTCTACCATAGGATTTGGCTGAAAATACACATCTAGTTTTTGCACCCAAGTGTTAGCAGAATTTTGAGAGGAACCATCAAAAGTAGGAAGTGACATTTTACCAGTAGCATAATTCAATTCTTTGTTTTGAAATAGAGCCCTATTGTCCTCCTTCCTTTTTAGTATATTTGCAGCAGTAAAGTAATGATCAAATGGTAGACTTGTCTTACAATCTTCACTCAATTGATTCCATTCTTTTGCTATTGTACTAAGATCCAATTGAATGTCGGGCTCTTCTTTGGGTATAAGAAATTTGGGTGCAGTAGGCCTTGGTGTGCTTTGAAATTCACCAGGTCTATTATAGGGTCTTGTGCTTGAGAAAATATGCTCACCCATTTTCTTCTTTTCTTTTGAGTGTGAACTACTGCTGTCTCCTATTATCTCTTTGCTTCCAAGTTGGCTAGCCATCAATTCTAATCATTTCATCATATGTTTACTCATGTCTTTCATACCCATGGAAATTTCATCAAAAAATGGTTTCAAGGCTGCAACAAATTCCTCCTTATGTCTTGCATTTTCATCCTCCTCTCTACCCATGGTTTTCACAAAACACTCTTCTTCTTTTACTACCTCTCCTTCAACAAAAACACTTTCAACTTCTAGTTCTAAGGGTGGTGGTCTATTTTTTTGAATTCTTGTTAAAACCATCAGGTTCCAAGACCATGCTCTGATACCACTTGTAATGTCCCTTATAAGAAATTTTATTAAAATGACCAATTTTTCACTTTTTCCCCAAATTCAACCTTTGACTAGTTTTGATGCTTAGGTCTCCAATTTGCCCCAAATGCTCCCAAATATTCTGAGAAGGTATATGAATGATAATAGGACTTGATTATGATTTCCAGGGATGATATATGGCCACCAAAATACTTCTTCAAACTCCCTTAAGATTTTGGACAAAGTATGTAATTTTACTAGCAATTGGAGGTTCAAATCCCCCTAGGGTAAGTACTGAAATTGGCTTCCCAAATGCCTCCAAACCCACTTGAATTTATGAAAAGAGTTAGGGGATGTATCACCGGTATTATTAATGTCTCATATGCACCATTAATTATTTATTAAGTCTGTTCTAACCTTCTCCCAAACAATAGCAAAAATCACTAGTTCAACCCTTGGGGAAATGGCACCAAATCTTCTCCAAATGTAAATAAACTGAGTAAAATGACTTCAAATGCTTAAGTGATGAATATGAAACTTTTAATAATCATAAATGGCATTCAATTCATAATAAATATATCAGATAAACATTCTTTTATTCGAAATCATCAGCATTACAATGGTATACATCAATAAAGTGGGGAAATGGTCATTGCTTGCTCATTAATAATCATTTTTACATACAACCACTTGGTATTTCGACCTGATAATTTTTGAAGATGAATAAAAGAGTATATTAATCTTATTAAAATAATAAATTTACCATGATAAGCTCTCCCAAGAAGTACAAGAGCTCATCCAAAGCGCAATCCCTCAAGGAGCAAGAATATGCCTTCAAAACTGGAAATGATTGAGAGAATGTGCTGCGTTAGAAGAGACCAAGAGATTCCCTGTAGATGATACCTCAAAATAAAAACTTCATTAAATATCCATGAAATACCTGAATTACCTCTCCAAACACCAACTTGGACGGGAATCTTTCACCCTCAAAATTGGCTAAGGAAAGAAACTAGTCATACACTAGCTCTCTCTCTACACAATTGCAAATTTCTCAAATGCTCAAAAGCTATTCTCGTACTTGATTTATTTATTTTATAACCAAACTTAGCCTCCTATGGTTCGAATTCCTCCCATTAGCTTCTAGATATTTCCACTTAGGAAATATTCCACATTTGCCACTTGTCTCCCTAGTTCCCAACCTTCCATCTTCTCCCAATTCGAGTAGGGGTCTCTTTGGCTTCTCCAAATCCCATGAGAGCCTTCTTGGAGCCTATTTTTGGGGCTGACATGTCATAATGGTCATATGTCAGAAGTCAGATCTGAAATTTGTCATAGATGTCATAGATGCTTCATCATTGTTGTCATAGGGGCTAGGGAATCTAGCCCAAGTGTCCACAAACTTCTAATTTGACTCTTGCTCTTCCATGGAGGTTACCATTCCATCCCAATTCGACCTAAGATGCTAAATTCCATGTGTATGAACTTACCAACTCACCCAATAATGTTTTCCTTCTCATGGATTCGAAATGGCAAGAGAGATATGCCATGTGGCAGTGAGAAATCAAGCTAGTGTGGGTCCCACATCCTCCATATGTCTTCAAAACCAATTTCCACTTAGAATTTCTCTTGAATTTATTTATTGAACCTTTTTATTAAATACTTGAATTATTCTAATGTATAAACATTATTCATTTGCTCCCTTATTACAATTCCAAATGTACCTATCCAACCTAGGGAACTGGTAGGATTGATGGGATTGTCCGGCTATGCAATTATTTGAATGGGGAGATGACAGTTAACATAGATGGAAAAGAAAAATCATGGCTGGCCACATTTCTTATTTTGGTCAGGGTTTGAACCAGAGCAAAACAAGAACCTGGAAGAAGCCGAAATATTAGTTAGTATGCAGAAGAACGAACTTGAAAGAAATAATTTGCCAAGAAGACAACCCAACATCATAAAAGGTTTAAAAGGAACATGGTCGAAGAAGTACATCAAGCTAAAGAGTGTGGTTTGCAAGAAAAGTTTGTAAATCTAAATGATGCAGAACATAAACATATATCAGAGGAAGAACCCTTGGCCTCACATGATAAAGAGATTTCTCATCCCCCCGATACTCCTTCTGTTACCAAAGAGAGACTTATAGAGGAAGGAATGTTTCATTCTCCCAAAACTAATGCTGATATCCATACTACAGTTGAGCCTGAAGTGCCCAAATGGAGACCTAAGACTAGGGCATCCAACAAGCTCAGATTGAATATGAAAGAACTCCAGGATTCTTCAAGTGATGAAGAATCGAAGGCTAAAATTGTAGAGTTAAATCCACATAAATTCTTTGAATATACAAAGCAGAATTACCAGGGTTTGAGAGAGCCATTGAAAAAGTGTTGTGAAGTTTTTGAGGAAGAAGCAATTCAAATCTTTGAACCTAGATCAAGCTCAAAATTTTTCCATTTGGAGGTTTCAATAGAAGAAATAAATGAAAAAGAGTTAGAGAATGGCTATGAAGCATGAGAAGAAATTATTAAAAAGCTATAAACTCCATCAAGCTCAGTTAAAGATCCAGTACATCAAGAAACAATTCAGACAGATTCTGAGATTGAAATTCTCAAAAAATCATTGCAACAGTATAAAGCAAAAATGAATACTTCAATGATGCAAATGATAAGATTATGCAAGTTAATAGAAGTTTAAGGGAGGGTCTGGAATAGTTGAATGAACATTATCAAGAGATCATTTCAGCACCTAAAGAGGTCTTAAAAAGGAAAAGGAATGCACATGGACAAATCGAAGAGCTAACCAAACGAAATGGAGACCTAACCAAGCAAAATGAAGAGTTTTCAAACAAGGTTCAGGTCATGGAAGTAGAGCAAGCTCGTCTCCTCAAGAGGTCACAAGCATTGGATGGATTGACCATTTTGGCAGAGGCAACTAGACAAATCTAAGATCCAGATGACCCATCTTACAATTGTCTAAGAAACTCCAAATGAAACATCTTTGGAGATAGATATGAATGCCTACTTTTGAGAGTTAGTTATACTATTTTTGGAGATTCCTTTTTGTATATAAATTCTAGAATGGATTTGAATCCTCAAAAGATGGATCTTAAACTTCCTTCTTGTAATTATAAAAATAGCAATGATAGGAGGGAACTAGGTTGGTTTTTTGTTCTGGAAAAGGGTTAGAAGTGATGAAGCTATTGTACTGAAACATATATGATACACTCTCATGTAAGTTTTTGAAGACTGAATGTTTGGACTAAAATATACTATATAAGCCATATGTTGATCTTATTTTCTGGTTGATGTTTATGATCGATTTGATCACCTCTCTTACTATTTTATTTCTTGATAAAAGTTTTTATCCCGAAAATGCTTTTAAGTTTGTGGACATAACTGGATTCTTTATATTTATATTTATGGTTTACATCTATGTTTTAGATTCCTTCATTTCAGATCTTTGTAATATCTTTCTGATTTAGTGATTATATGTGATTTATATTTCCTTAACTTTTCCATGAATGATACCTTCAGAATTTATAAAAATTAAACCATTCTCCTTTAGTGTTCTAGCTTGTACCTCTCTGTAGTATAGGTACAATTTCTAGTGCAAACAAAATGGATGTTAATGATATGAACTAAATAAAGAAAGAAGAAACCAAAAGAACTTTACACTAGAGTGAGATACCACTCAATCATTGTACCTCCACTTTTATGTTCTTCATTTAAAAATAATAATATTTCTCATTAAATTGTTTTGGACTTTCAAATATTACAATCATATGTTATGTTTGCAGTATTAAATTTTGAGTTTAAAATATTGTAAAAAAAACAAAAATGAAAAAATAAAGATTTGAATGTATATTTTTTTTTCATAACTAAAAAACATCCTTTTATTAAATGAAAAAGATGTGTCAACAAAACATTATATCAATAGAGAAGCGAGAATACTTCTCATTACCCTTTGGCCTTTCATAGATACAAAATTACATCCACCTTAGAGTTATACTCAGCAAGGTATTCTAACTACTAACATATGTATTGTTATATACTTTTATTCTCTTAGCCAAAGACAAAAGGAAAAAAAAAAAAAAAAAAAACCTAAAAGGAAAGTTGTATTGCATTAGAAAAAAGAAAAAAAAAAAAAAAACCAAAATATTGTTTAGAAACATTAAGAAAATAATGGAATGGACAGTATTGATTTTTTGCACTTGATTTCCTACTTTGGCAGATTGATTTCTTGCACATGTGACCATCATAAGGAAAACTGAAAGCATGGGTGGATAACCAATTCAACAAGGAACAGATCTATGTCACCCTATGAATTTTATTAGCACAAGGACACCTCATTGCGGGCATTTCCAAATGGTCGTTTAAACTGTTAATTCAACACTTAGACAAAAATTGTCAAACCCTAGGGTAACATGAGATTTTTATTTTCACCAATTTTGAAGTGTGAGACACCCAATGGATAGAGGAAAACAAGGTGAATTCATCTAAACCAATTTCACCTCTTGAAGCCTCTTTCTCTCTCCTCGGCAGGCATGTTACTGGAGTAGTGCAAATCAAGCTAGGAGGCACTTTTGGCCCCTTTGGGCTTAATTAAACCCCTACGAGCATCTGGGCATCCCATAAGCCCTTGCGGGCTTAACCTAAGCTCCTTGAGCTTTTAACCCCTTTTGCGGGCATTTCACACTACTACATTTTTGTCCTTTAGAGGGGGTTGTCTTCCGCCCCCAAAAGTGACCTACGGGGGGGGGTTTGGCTTTGGGGGCGGTTTTGGAAAAACCGCCCCTAAAGGAACCGATGTTAAAATTTTTCCCTTTATGGGCAGTTTTTGACGAGATTGGAACCGCCCCCAAAAGTGACTTTTGGGGGCGGTTCGTGACCCCCCTCGTAGAGGTCTACGGAGGTGGTTTTAAACCCCCCTCGTAGACACCTTCATAGAGACCTACGGGGGTAGTTTTAAACCCCCTTCATAGAGACCTATGAGGGCGGTTGTGAACCCCCCTTGTAAACTCCCTCATACAAACCTACAGGGGCGGTTTGGAACACCCCTCGTAGAGGACTATAGGGGCAGTTTCAAACCCCCCTCGTATAGGCCTATAGGGGCGGTTGTGAACCCCCCTCGTATAGTCCCATAAGGGAGGTTTGGAACCCCCCTTATAGAGGCCTATAGGGGTAGTTTAGAACCCCCCTCGTAGAGGCTTATAGGGGCAGTTTTGAACCCCCCTTGTAGAGGCCTATAGAGGCGATTTGGAACCCCCCTCGTAGATGCCTATAGGTGTGGTTTGTAACCCCCCTCATAGATGACTATAGGGGTTGTTTGGAACCCCCCTCACAGGTACCTACAAGGATGGTTATAAAACCCCCTTGTTGTAACATACAAGGACAATTTCATGTGAAAATACTCACAGCAGATCTAAGAGATGATGTATAACTCACAAGAGTAATTATGATTAAGCAGGAAAATAGAAGAAGAGTCATCAATGTAGTATAATGAGCAATAGAATAATTATACAGTAGAACTCGGATAGAAGCAAAAATACTTCACACGCACTAATTAATTAATCACAATATGGACAATAAGTAGTACAATGCATGAGGATTCGAATGCATAAGGTGGAAATTCTAATTAGCCTTCATGGAGTGATCAAAAGATCACTGGAGTGTCATCGGAGCACAACTAGTAGTCTATCGCATCACCGGTGGAGTCATCAATGCACAAGTAACTATCAACCGTGAGTCAAACTGAGTCTAACTGAGTGTGGTAGGTGTAACTGAATGTAACTGGAACATGGAGACACTAACTGAATGAAGGAGGCTTAGTGGAGGGCGCATGAGGAGTTAACTGGAGTCAAAACAGGTAGTCATGTCTCATTGGAGGTCAATCGGAGTGATAACAACAATGAGAATTCAGTCTGGCCTCAAATCAAGGAAAGACTGGTGGCTAACTGAAGTAAACTGGACTGGTAGGTGAGAAAGGCACCCTTCTCTTGCAATAGGTGAAAGGAGGATGCATGATAGGATAGGAGGGATGAAACTGAGTGGAAGGAAGCTCCGGGGGCTAGCTAACTTAGGGCTAGGTGCTGGGACTGATGATTGGAATGCATGCAAACCCTAAAAGTGCATGCATGACTGAAAATCTAAATGATCAAAATACTGGTGGGACTAGGATGGAGTATAGGAATATCCTAACACCCCCCCTTAATCCATCCTGGGCCCTGGTAACTAAGACCAAAGGTCACCCAATACAATGAATAATAACAGTCAATAAACCAAGGAAGTGGGGAAAATTTCATGGGAAAAATACCCCCCCTCAGAACAGACTGTAAGGCACACACAAAAAATAAATGCTCCAAACTCAAGTAGGTGTGATGCTTGGTCATATGTCTGGAGGTATCTTCTTCTTGGGAAGAAGTCGATCATGCTCAAAAAGCATGTGCTTGTACTTGCTCTTTAGATCGAATGTGATAAGAACAAATCCAAAAGTATGAGGATGATCCTTGAACCTATGATTCGAATAAGTTGAGGTAGGATCAAAAACATGAATATGCAGATAGTCTTTTTTCTTCTCCTTCGAACCATCATGGGTGAGATTATGCCAAAAAGAACCATCAAATAATAATGATTGCTTGAAATCCAAATTAGATTTAAGACTTGATGAATAGTTTCTTGAGATCTACTTTGAACCAGCAGGGGTGAGATCAAAACCATCATATGCATGAGAAATTATCTCAAGTAGTAATTGCTTAGAATCCAAATTAGATCCAAGACTTGAATCATGGTTTCTTGAGATCTCCTTTGAACCATAAGAGGTGAGATCAAAACTAGTAAATGCATGAGAAATTATCCCAAGTGAATGGCCATGGTTTCTTGAGATCTCCTTTGAACCAGCAGGGGTGAGATCAAAACCATGATGTGCATGAGAAATTATCCCAAGCGAATGGCAATGGCCATATTCTTCAATAACCTTCTGAAAGCATGGAATAATGATCATATAGTAGTAAATAAGAGGTTATTGCTTGAGGAGAGCGAATGCATTACCTCCAATAGCTGATTTGACCTCCGAAATAATCATGTGATCATGATGCAAACCAACAGACTTTGGTGCAAGAGAAGATTTAGGACCTTCTGCAATATCTAGAGTGTGAGCTGGCATAGAAAGAGAAGAAATTTGGAGCATGAGTGTAGAATCTGCAAGTGCTTTGTGGACAACTTCAATATGAGATGTGTTTGATACTGGTTCAAGATCAATGAGATCATCAAGGAGGGCGAATGCATCACTTTTCTTTCTCTCGAATGGGTTTGGACCAATTCCTTCATTCTGTCTGTCGAATCTTTCATCCAGATGGGCCCATAGCTCTTTTGGAGTTTCAATAACATCAAGGTATTGGTATTGCATGTATTCAGGCAAAGAAAGCATCATTGCTCCAAAGGCTCCGTCACCTTTATTTAACCAATCAATCTCATCTTCAGAGGATTCGAAATTTCTTCCAAAATGACAATCAAAGAGATCATGGCTCTTCAAATATGCTATCATTTTTTGTTTCCATTCATCAGAGTTGAATGGAGAAGGAGGAGTAATTCCTGATGGATACATAGAAGCTGTAGAAGACCTGCAAAAATAATAGAGAATATCTGCAACTGCTACTACTGCAAAATTGCAGAAACTGCTGTAGTCGAAATCTTGATAATAACCTGCAAAAAACTTTCAGGAATGGAGATAAACAATACTCTCAACATGCTCTGATACCATGTGAAAATACTCATAGTATATCTAAGAGATGATGTATACCTCACAAGAGTAATTATGATTAAGCAGGAAAATAGAAGAAGAGTGATCAATGCAGTATAATGAGCAATAGAATAATGATACAGTAGAACTCGAATAGAAGCAAAAATACTTCACACACACTAATTAATTAATAACAACATGGACAATGTTATAGCTTGAAATTGTTAAGATTTAATGTGCTAAGACAGAAAATAGCAGCATTACATTCCATTTCACAATAATAGCATATACAGGATCACTGAAGAAACAACAAGCACAGCATAAACACAAGAGACAGAGATTTATCCTGGGAAACCCTCATGGGGTAGAAAACCCAGCAAAGCTTCCTCAATATAGATGACCAGCAATATACAAAGATGAAACCCTGAGACATGATCTCCTCCTCCACAATAGCAGACCTCTCCTCCACAAGTGTGCTATCCTTAAGTGAGTGAGTGTGTATAATGAGGAACACACCTCCTCTATTTATACACTACTCTGATATGTATTTTACACAAGTACATGTAGGATCGTATTTAACCATTAGGTTAAATACCCCATTATAACTGACTGGGCCGACCCCCACATGGTGGGTCTAATAACCCTTTGACCCACATAACACATACAGGGCCGACCCCCACTAGGGAAGTCTAATAACCCAAGTTACCACATTCCGACAGAGGAATAAACATCTCCAGATATACAATAATATCTTCAAGGAGGAATGAAACATCTCCAGAATAATAAAGTACAAATATAATATTCTTTGAAGTTACAATATCTCAACACTCCCCCTTAACGAGAAGGATATTATAACAGCATCTTCACGAGCAAGGAGTCATCAACATCATACATGATACATCTATAAATCATTGGAAGCTTTCTCAACATCATCAGTAACTCAACCAATTACTGGAACATCTTCAATATTGGAACATCAACATCTTCAGTACTGAGTCTTTATCTTCTGCAGCACCCACACAACTACAGCAACATCAATATCTGAATCCTCACGATCGTCAGCATCATCATCACACGATCATCAGCATCGTCATCACACAATCATCAGCATCGTCATTATACGATTATCAGCATCGGAATCATCTGGATCATCTCGATCTACAACATCTGGATCATCTCGATCTACAACATCTGGATCATCACGATCTACAGCATATGGATCATCTTGATCTACAGCATTTGGATCATCTGTATTAGTATCCAGACCAATACATCTATCATCAAAACATATATTCTTACTAATACATCTATCATCAAAAGCATGTATTCTCACTAATACATCTATCATCAAAAGCATGTATTCTCACTAATACATCTATCATCAAAAGCATGTATTCTCACTAATACATCTATCATCAAAAGCATGTATTCTCACTAATACATAGCAGCATATCCTGCAACACACACGATCATATTACAGAATGATCAATCCCGCTCTCTTTAGGACATAGGTCCATGGATGATACAATCCAGATCAAGTTCCAGGATGATCAATCCTTATCACTTTAAGACAAGTCTCATGTCTAGGGATGATGCAATCCCGATCCAGTTCCAGGATGATCAGTCCTTATCAATTTAAGACAAATCTCATGTCTAGGGATGATGCAATCCCGATCCAGTTCCAGGATGATCAGTCCTTATCCATTTAAGACAAATCTCATGTCTAGGGATGATGCAATCCCGATCCAGTTCCAAGATGATTAGTCCTTATCCATTTAAGACAAATCTCATGTCTAGGGACGATGCAATCCCGATCCAGTTCCAGGATGATCAGTCCTTATCCATTTAAGACAAATCTCATGTCTAGGGACGATGCAATCCCGATCCAGTTCCAGGATGATCAGTCCTTATCCATTTAAGACAAATCTCATGTCTAGGGACGATGCAATCCCGATCCAGTTCCAGGATGATCAGTCCTTATCCATTTAAGACAAATCTCATGTCTAGGGACGATGCAATCCCGATCCAGTTCCAGGATGATCAGTCCTTATCCATTTAAGACAAATATCATGTCTAGGTACGATGCAATCTCGATCCAATTCTAGGATGATCAATCCTTATCCATTTAAGAGAAATCTCATGTCTAGGGACGATGCAATCCCGATCCAGTTATAGGATGATCAGTCCTTATCCATTTAATACAAATCTCATGTCTAGGGACAATGCAATCCCGATCCAGTTCCAGGATGATCAGTCCTTATCCATTTAAGACAAATCTCATGTCTAGGGACGATGCAATCCCGATCCAGTTCCAGGATGATCAGTCCTTATCCATTTAAGACAAATCTCATGTCTAGGGACGATGCAATCCCATCACGTACATTTTGAATCGAGGTCCAGGGACGATGCAGTCCTATATTCAATTCTCGGAGACATCAGTCTATGGATCAATTCTAGGACCTAAGTCCGGGGAAGATACAATCCCCTACCTGTTCATTCAGGACTTCATTTTTGGAGACATCATGTCTACGGCTCTCTTTTAGAACATGTGTTCAAGGATGATACAATCCCTCTTCTTTCTCGGAGACATCTGTCTACGGCTCTCTTGAGGATGATGCAATCCTATCATGTCCACCAAGGACTTCATTCTCGAAGACATACATCTGCGGCTCTCTTGAGGATGATGCAATCCTATCATGTCCACCAAGGACTTCATTCTCGAAGACATACGTCTGCGGCTCTCTTGAGGATGATGCAATCCTATCATGTCCACCAAGGACTTCATTCTCGAATACATACGTCTACGGCTCTCTTGAGGATGATGCAATCCTATCATGTCCACCAAGGACTTCATTCTCGAAGACATACGTCTACGGCTCTCTTGAGGATGATGCAATCCTATCATGTCCACCAAGGACTTCATTCTCAAAGACATACGTCTATGGCTCTCTTGAGGATGATGCAATCCTATCATGTCCACCAAGGACTTCATTCTCGAAGACATACATCCACGGCTCTCTTTAGAACATATGTTCAAGGATGATGCAATCCTATCATGTCCACCAAGGACTTCATTCTCGAAGACATACGTCTACGGCTCTTTTGAGGATGATGCAATCCTATCATGTCCACCAAGGACTTCATTCTCGAAGACATACGTCTACGGCTCTCTTTTAGAACATATGTGCAAGGATGATGCAATCCCCTTGTCACCTTAGACCCTGTCTAAGGACCAACCTCTCTGTCGGCATCACCAATATAGGTATCCACATCATCGACCTCTCTGTTGATGCAGGCAATCTCATCATAAGTGATCACATCACTCCCCCTTTCGAGGAGGGTCCTTCTGAACTATATTAAGTTTGTCTCGGAAAACTTTACTTGAGGTAGAGGTTTGGTTAGTACATCGGCAACTTATTCACTTGAGGTAGAGGTTTGGTTAGTACATTGGATCGGTAGAAGTTTGGTTAGTACATTGGTAACTTGTTACAAATTCGAACTTTTAGTTCCTTTCTGCACCATATCTTGGAACACTAGATTCTCTGCCATCTTGATACAACTCTGTTTGTCACATAGGATCATGGTTGGGTCTATCTCTAAGTCAAACAATCCTGAAGTCATACTGCTTCATAACTTAGCAGAGCAAGCATCCATATATTCTTCTTGTGCTAAGAGCCACACTAGATTGCTTCCTTCTAAACCATGAGATCATGGCTAATCCCAAACAATAACATCCTCTCGATGTGCTCTTCCTTTCTGATACACTTCCTGCCCAATCAACATCTGTGTAGCCATATGAAGTCATGATCTCCAAGATAACATAGATCAAAGTCTATTGTATCCTTTAGGTACCGTATCACATGATTTGCAGCTTATCAGGTGAACACATCTAGTTTCCACTAGATACTGACTCAAGGTGTTCACAGCAAAGCATATATCTGACCTAGTATTCGTTAGACACATTAATGACTCAATATTTTGTCTGTACAGAGTTCTATCCACTAAATCTGATGAGTCATCTGCTAACAACTTCAAGAGTGGCCATACCAACACATCAAGTCCTTTTAATATTTCTCAGCATACTTTCCTTGGTTGAGAAAGATTCCTTCTGAGCCTTGCCATACTTCTAGACCCAGGAAGTAATGCATCAATATGAGATCTTTCATTTTCATTTCTGCATTGAATGATCTTCTGCATATCTATCTGTGCCATCTCTCGTTAGATGGGTCTACTGATATAAGCCTCAATATCATTCGAACTCTGTGGTGAGTTCCTTCTTGCATCCATGTCATCTACGTATAGAAACCATATTCAACCTTGTAGCAAAGGTTGAGATCCACATCACCCATTAAGCTCATCAATTGATTATCGATCCTGGGTACCCATACAGAACCTGATTCACACTTCTTCTTTAATTACACCATTAAGAGAATGGTCTTATCTAGCCACTTGGAGTAAACATCTCATCATGATTCTCTTCCTCTTTCTAAGAGAATCTTCTAGCCACAAGCCTTCTATAGTGTGTTTGATTTGTAAATCTTTTGTTGAACATCCATCGCTTGTTCAGATTTCATCATTCATCATGATCTTTCCTACAAATCAAAATTAAGTACACGATTAGTAATACTTCATAATCATCAAATCATATTGACATGAAAACCTATTATGCATACAGATATCATTTACATAGTTATGCAACTATTTTGACCAATACTTTGGCACAACACTTTCCCATATCCTGTATGCATACAATGGCTATCTAGATGCCTTCCATCTCTACCAGAACATACTATCGAGAGTGTGCACAACTCTCAGTATGTCAGCAAAGAGGTTTCATTCTAGACAAGCTACAATGGAATGTTTGTCCAACTTACCAATCATATGCATATTAGTAGTATACTGTTCAATGCTCTATGAATGTTTACACTCAGCGTGATATATTCTAAATATGCATATAATAAATTACAAGCAATATCATTTACTATTTTAAATAACAACTCAAATACTTATCTTTTATGTTTGTGTGGTTGCCTCTCGCTTGGTCTTCTAAATGTCTTTTGAACTTCTATTCATTCTATACCACTGTGCATGCTCAAGTGTGCAGTAGTGTTATCCTCATGATCTCATACACAAACATACAGTCATTAGTATATTATAAACATTATCAAAACATCTAAATAGTCTTGAATATGTATAGTCACGATCATAAATAATAAACATTAGTATTCAAGATTTCAGGGAAGACTTCTTTTACTCATGCGTATCATCAATCAAGATAAAAGACATAATATGCATAATCCCTTGATTACTAACTTTATGAATAAGCATATCTAATCATGCCAAGTATACTTATATAAGGGATCCCAATACAAGGTAAGATTCTAACATGACACAGGAAAACATACCTGGATTAGTATACCTGCTTAGTTATGTACAACATACCTAAACAATCTCTTCAATGATTTAGAGATCCTGAGCTAGAACCTGCATGTCTCATAGGTTAAGCATAATATAACAAAGTCATACATACCTCATAAGTAGAACAAAGATTATGGATGAGTCTTTGTCTTCATGATGTCATGGTCATGGAACTTGATTTGTCTTTTGCGATGTACCTGTATCTTGTTAGCAGACAACATCAACCTCACACAACACCATAATGCATTAGTACAATCATATAGCCCTAATCAATGAATGTATTTTATCATTCACATGCATTCATACTGTTACTAGGGTGATAAGACAATTCTAACATTAATCAAGATTGTACTAATAAATAACATGAAGACAAAACACATTATGAACTTAATCAAGAATCAGATTTCAAGACATACCTGAACCTCCTTAAGTCATACCTATCGAGACTTCTTGTAGTCTTCTTATGTAAGGCCTTAGCCTCAAATCCCCCTGAAACTTGATTTGGAGCTTGATTAGGGTTTGCTGGAGAAACCCTAAAAATTCAATCTTTGACTTTCACACTTCTGAATGAATGGAAGGATGTGTCTTGCTGGGCTGATAAAACTAGCATACTTCAATTTTGAAATCTCCAAAATTTGACCCCTCAAAATTGCCTTTGAAACTTCTGGATCTTCTAGACAGGATCCCGAACTAGGGTTTGATGAAGCCCACCCTTCTGCTTAATGAAAAGGTTTTATCCAAGGCTCTAAACTCTTATTTTTCTGAGGAGCTTCCAGCCGTGGTTACAGACTTCAAAAATTCCAACTTTTGCTGAAGCCCTAATTTTCCATCTTTCCAATCAAAATCCCGAGTTAGGGTTTGATCAAGCCCGGTCTTCTACCCAACCAAAAAATCTGATCTTGGTCTCTAAATTTTGATTTTCCTGAGTACATTCAGCCGTGGATTCCGATTCCAAGAATTCTAACTTTCTCCAAAACCCTAAATTTCGGAAGCCATGAACAAAGGTGCTCCAAAAATAATTCTGTTTTGACATAAATATGTACCTGATTGTTTCTGCTATAACTCCAAAATTTTCGCCCCACAGGGTCTGAAAACTGTTTCTGCAGTAGCCTGACCTGTCATATTTCCATCCTGACAAGTCTAACCTCAATTGGATTTTTTGAGAGAGAGTTATGCCAAATGTTGCAACGTGACCTGTTTTGGGATAATACAGGAGAGCGAACTTGTACGGCATGCCACGTGGCACTGTTTGAACTTCAGCCTCTGAAAACTTTTCCTGAGATAGCTCACCCTGTTATATTTCCATCCTGATAGGTCTGACCTCAATTGGACTCTCTGAGAGAGAGTTATGCCAAGTGTCGTAACGTGACCTGTTTATGGGATAAAATAGGAGAGCAAACTTGTACGACATGCCACGTGTTACTGGTTCATCTTCGGCCTCTGAAAACGTTTCCTGAGATAGTACAGTCTATGTAATACCTGTCACTTTTACTAAATTTCATTTGGAGCTTCCTAGCCCAAGTTATGACCTTTTTTCCTAGGGCACCTTATTTTGACTGAGATCTGGAAGAGGCAGAAACCCTAACTTGTACTGATCATAACTTACAAAGTACAACGAATCTGAGGGTGCCCTTTGGACACACGATACCTGGAGATGTTAGATACAACTTGTAAAGGTTTCAGATCCTGAACCTTCTCCAAAATGTATTTATAGCAAAAGTTCCACGATGACGGGTTTTTGCTATATAAAACCCTAACCTTCAAATTGTCGTAAGTAAAACAAGTGTCGTAAGTGCCATACCTTGCCTTCCTTCAGGTTAGCTATGATACCATGTTAAGATTCAATATGCTAAGATAGAAAATAGCAGCATTACATTCCATTTCACAATAATAGCATATACAGGATCACTGAAGAAACAACAAGCACAACATAAACACAAGAGACAGAGATTTATCCTGGGAAACCCTCATGGGGTAGAAAACCCAGCAAAGCTTCCTCAATATAGATGACCAGCAATATACAAAGATGAAACCCTGAGACATGATCTCCTACTCCACAATAGCAGACCTCTCCTCCACGAGTGTGCTATCCTTAAGTGAGTGAGTGTATAATGAGGAACACACCTCCTCTATTTATACACTACTCTGATATGTATTTTACACAAGTACATGTAGGCTCGTATTTAACCATTAGGTTAAATACCCCATTATAACTGACTAGGCCGACCCCCACATGGTGGGTCTAATAACCCTTTGACCCACATAACACATACAGGGCAGACCCCCACTAGGGAAGTCTAATAACCCAAGTTACCACATTCCGACGGAGGAATAAACATCTCCGGATATACAATAAGATCTTCAAGGATGAATGAAACATCTCCAGAATAATAAAGTACAAATATAATATTCTTTGAAGTTACAATATCTCAACAGAAATGACACCTCTCTGTCCGTGACCACACTTGCATCCCTTGGTCGCATGACGACACTTCTTGAGATCAAGTTCAGTCACACAACAAGACATTTGTGGATGGAGGAATCATTTGGGACACTCAAAATGGTTTAAATTACCTCATTCTTGACCCATTTGATGTATATGACCCTTAGGAACATTTTTCCAGACCAAACCATCTCCTGAAAACGAGCAGAAAAACCTGTTTTTGGCCATTTTTTAACATGAGTGCCGGTACACAGGCATGATAGTAGCATGTGTACCCTACTCTAGTGTACAATAGTAGCGCTCAAACCTTCTGAGCGCTACTCCACTATGAAATAGTATCACTCAACCCTTCCTTTATGCTACTCCACTATGAAATAGTAGCGTACACCCCTGTTTTGGTCAAAATCTCGAAATTTGAGTAAGTTAAGTTGGTTGGGAAACCTCCTGAGCGGTTATAACTTCTTTTCCTATCCTTCACTAACTATAAAAGGAGGGTAGAAGGGCCATGTGGAGAGACCAAGTCTACAATATTGTTATGCTGGAGGAATGGAGACCCTCATCCCCCTCTCTTGTGCTTAGTTTCTGTTAAACCCTAGCACAGTTTCTTAGAGGTTGGAATCCTTGGAGAACGGAAGCAGGAGACCTTGAATCTAGGTTTCGTGAAGTGCCAAGCTTGAAAGAAGGTATAACTGTATGTACTTGCTTTCATTCATTAATAAAGATCAGACGTTCTTCTCTTTCCAAATATGATCCCTTAATGTGTCTTAGATTTGATTACTGTTTGATTATAGTTTGATGTCTCTTTATATTATGGATATCAGTCTTATATATGTAGTCAAATGTGTTTGAGAAGGGTATCAAGTTATTTTGCAGGTCTGGGCATTGCGACACTGGATAAGCATTGAAGAGCGAGGGAGGCAAAGTTAGGATCAACCTTCTGAATAAGGTTCCTACGTATCTAAACCCTAATCTCTTCATTTATTTGTTGTACTTGGAGAATGCTTGTAGGTCTATATTTATCACCGTAAGTTGGTAGTTTCTCCCCTAAACTACAGGTGCATTTTCCCCACAACAGAATGGCGACTCCGCTAGGGAATGCCTAACTGCTTAGGGGTGTCCAAGGTCATTTCTTCAGTCTTGTTTGATGGTATTTGTTCATTTTCTTGATTAGGATCAATTAGTAGGCTCTGTTTGACCCTACTTGGCTCTTACAGACCCTTCCCATCCCTTGCAAACCCTTGTGGACCTAGGTGTGGGGGTTTTAACCCCATTTTTCCAACTTTTTCCACCTGTACGCCACTGTTTGTACAACATAGTAGCGCTCATACGATACTTTTCCTCTGCACAGTAGCGCCCATCCTTCTATGGGCACTAGTATGCCTCATACACAGTAGCGCTCAAAATCTGGGTTTGAAATTTTTGAGTTTTTGGGTTGTGGACCCAAATCTAGGGGCTGTGGCTGCATTTTTTGGGGTCCTCGATGACCCTAGGTCTGAGTTAAACCACTGTAAGTGGTATTCCATCCTTGTACTGATCCTACATTCATGATTTGAACCTCTTTTGATCAATTTGGGCTTGTTTGGAAAGTTTTGGGGCTTGTTGACCCAAGTTGGGGGGTTGTGGACCCGTTTGGTGTTTTGTACCCTAATTTGAGTCTGACTGGACCTGCTTGCCCCATTTCCACTGGATTTGAAACCTCTTGAGTCTTCTTGACCCTGTTTGTATCTATTTGAGTGAAATTTCTCTTTTAGATTGGTTTTTTATCCTCCCTTATGCTTTTAAGTTTTCTTTTGTAGTGAAAGCTCAAGTGTTTTGGCTGTTGTTCAAGACCTTGTTTGCATTGTTTATGTGCAGACTTGACTTTACCAAACCATACTTCTTCGTAGGTCATTTGCTTCGTTTGGTTCTAAAAGTAGTTTTCGTACTCTTTTCCCAATGTTTGGCATGCTTACATCAATAAGAATTTGAAAGTCATATTTGGTAGCTTTTATTGTTTCATAAAGAAAACCTGAAAGTTTCTTTGCTTTGCTTTGATAGTAGGTTAGTTTCAGTTTTGTTTCTTACCTTTGGAAAGCATAAAGAATTTTGATTTATTTTCTGAATAGAGTACCTTGCAAGTGGCTTAAAAGATTTTAGAGTGCTTTGCATCAAAAAGAACAAATTTTCTTTTGCATACCTATTTGCTTGAGTAGCTGCATTCTTAGGTTTTGAGTTTAGTTTTGTACATTTAGACTTTATTTTTACCTTTTTTGCATTCGAAAGATTAAAAATTGCATTTACACATGCATTCTAGATCATAATTTTAAGACTTGCATTGAAAAGAAAAAGATTTGTTTGGTGGTAAATATTTTATTTTCAGTACTCTATCTTTATTATAACCACTCTCACACACCCACTACCTTTTTGAGTAAGCAAGTAACCTTTAAAATGAACTCTAATAAAATGTACTAGTAACATTTTCTTTTCTAGGTTACACTACACCAACTAGGCTTGGTTAGGATCTTGGGTTTAAAACACCTTAAACCACCCAAGATCACACATTACGCAAAAATCATAGTTCAACTATCACAGGTAAACCCACCTCATTCAAAGCTTGCCTGGGATCTATGCAATAGGTATTGTGAGATCAGATTGTTGGGAATACTCCTCCTACTTTCTGTTTCGAGCATATATCAGGATTGGATTGGGTTTGGGGACTCTTTTGAGTTTAGGGCTCAGTTACCTTGCCCACGCCTTCTGATTCGACCAGAGACTATTCCCCCAGGAGTTTTTGGTGTGGTGGTATCCTTAGTATCTGACCATAGGTTCATACAAAGGTGACAGTGGAGGGTATATCTGCTGTACCTAGGACAGACGTGGGACGAAATCCCTTGCAGGTCTTTGGAAGGGCGGTTGGGTGATTCCAGCACTTGCACCCTTAGTCATTGTATTGTGGACCCCGGGCAACTGTTCTTCATCCTTCATTGATCTATTATGGGCCCTCATCATCCCAGACTCTTCTCCAGAAGGCATCTGTTTGCTTGGTTTGATTTACCTAGGACCTTTTTTAGTGGTGTGCTCTTTGTGCTACTTGTTTTAGTTTTCCTTAGAGATTTTCTTGTTCATTTGAGCAGGAAACTATATCTATCATTCCAGCGAGTGCCAATCAAGGTACCCCTATTCCGGGGGATCCTTGTGCTGTTCCATTCACTGGAAACATTGGTGATCCCTTAATGGCTACTTTGAATCTTCCTGGATTCACTATTGGGTTTCCTATTTGGTTGTTTTCCACTCCGAATGCCTTGCATTCTCCTGATGCTTCTTTTGTGAGCACCTCAAATCAAGAGCATCAGAACCCTATGCCTCCCTTGCCAGTAACATCTTCTCCTCCTCCTTCTACCTCATGTGGCGAAAGTAGCAATAGTAGTAACCAGCAGTCTAAAAGGAATAGACGAGGGAAGAATAGGAAGAAGATTCCAAAAGAAGGGGGCAGCAACCCAACCTCTATAAGTCATGCTGGGGCCAAGCACCCTGCCTCTGCAAATCATGCAGGGGGCACCTACCCATCCTCTGGAGGTCATGCTGGGAGAAAACTTTTAGTCACTGAAAATCATACTGAAAGTTTGTCTTCAACCACTGTCAGTCATGTTGGGGACACGTCATGGATCACTGCTAGTCATATTAATGACAAGTCACCAGTTCCTGTGAGTCATACTGGAGACACCAGATCAACCACTGCAAGTCATGCTGAGGGAGTTGACATTGTCGACAAACCCAACAAATATAAGCTTAAGTCCCCTTGTAAGTTTTACGAGGGAGATCACCTTACTTACTTGTGCCCTGTACTTCCAGAAGTGCAAAAAGTGTGGTCCTTAGTTCAAAAGTCTTATGCTTCTGAGCAACCATCCACTGTAAGTCATGCTCGGGGAAAGCTGTCAGCCAATGCTAGTCATGCTGAGAGTATTGATCTTGTAAAGGAGTCTAGACCTGTAGGATGGAAACCAAAGTTCCCTTGTAAACTTTGTAAGGGAGATCACCTTACTCACCGATGCCCTGCCATTCCAGAGGCACGAAGAGTGTGGTCCATGTATGAAGGAACCTCTGTTCCTGAGTTGTCTATAGATTCCCTACAGTCATATCAACCTTTGGTTGATAAAGTGGTTGAACCAATGCAATATTTGGTCGACCCCAATCTTCCTTCGGAGAGTAAAGTGATCGAATCAATGCAATCTTCGATTGATCCCATCAGTCCTTCGGAGATTGATGCACCCACTGCGGAAGTCTTCTGCATTACCAGTTTGGATGTTTCTGAAAAAGGGGACACTTCATCTGTATCATGTGAACCCCTACCAAGCCCTAGGATCATTTCCTTTGATTGGAATAGTCTAGCCGAGCCTCATCTTCCTTCTTCGACACCTTTCCAAATAAAGGTTGATATCGGGAACCATACGGTTGATCGATGCATTGTTGATGAAGGTGCTTCTGTTAGTATCTTATCTGCTTATGCTTGCAGAGATTTGGGTTTCCCTAATGTTATTCCAGCTGTTAATTGGTCATTAACCTTCGATAGAAGACCTAGTGAACTGATCGGATTCCTCCATCAGGCACCTGTTACCTTGGGTGGAAAAACAGTCTTAGTTGATTTTATGGTTTTAAAGGACCCTGTGGACTTTGATATGATCCTCGGGCATGATTGCGTTTATGCTATGCATGCTGTGGTGTCCGAATTTTTTTGTATGATGCATTTCCCTCACAACGAAAACATTGTCACCATCGACCAACTTGCATTTGTTGATCCTCCTTATTACCCAACTATAGACCAGTCAGGTCCCTCGTCATTAGGCAGTAATATGTCACATGGGAATTTTGTGGCATATTGTTCTTTGAGTTCAACTGCTACTGAGAAGGAGTCTCTGAGTTCATGCTTACCTTCTCGGGACTTAGTCCCAGCTTTTGACCAAGTGACACCTCCATCTGAATGTTTAGATATGTGTTCTATCTAGGATGATATACTTCCTTCCAATGAAGTTTTCCTAGAGTCCATAGTATAGTCTACCATTCATTTGGATGTTGATCCAGTCGTAGTCATGTCGAGCCCCAGTTTGACCTTAAAGTCTGATCTTCCTATTGTTGAGTCTTTGGACTCTCCTATAGATCTGCAAATCAGTGTTCCTACTGAGTTTGATTCTGCTTCTAGAATTTTCAACTCCCGTGATGATGAATTTGTTTATGCAAAGTCCACCATGTCCTTCAACTTTGATCTTCATCCTGAATCTGATCTTGTTGATTGTAAGTCCTCGGGCTTGGGTACCATAGAGTCTTCATTTGAAAACTCTGCCTTATTTATGCCTATTGTTGATGATAGTGAAGTTGAAAGTGTTTCTACCACAGTGACTTGTATTGGGTCTTTCTTTACATATGTTTTAGATATGATCTTGGTACTGATGTTTCTTGGAGACATGATTCTTAGCTGGATGTATACTTTCTTACTGGTCCTTTTCGACACCTTGCGTGACCATATCAGGTATATTTAGAACTTTGCATATAGGTTTAGGCTTCCCCGCTGTTATGTTGCATTTGAACCTTGTACCATCCGAATTCGCCATAGGGTTGAACCTATTGGATATTGGTGTGTTAGCCATCTCTTTATGCATTGTGCACCAGTCCGACATCAGATCCTACCTAACATGGGTCACCCTAGTCAGCACCCTTATGCCATTCTGGTGCCCATGCTGAGTTTTTCTCATAGGCTTGGGAGCCTTTTTAGATTTACCTTGACTTTGAGAAGAATCCTCATATCTTTCTTCCTCATATATTTATGGCCATCCCTGATAAGGCTCCCATCTTTGTGTTTAAGTTGCATATGCATCTGTTATGATCCCGCTTGCGCTAATGAGCATAATGCCAGCTTCCACGCTTTTAGCTCGTTATATAAGCCTCCATCTCTGATCTCATTTCCGCTAAGCCCTGTATCATTTTTCCTTCGCAGTTTGACACCTTTTACCTAGAGGAGACACACCCTGAGTGTCCTTATCTTGCTCATGTTCCTTGCATTAGGCATAGCTTTGTTCCATGCACTTGGAGCTAGTTTCGCATGTCTCTGACACTCATCTCCTCCCATTACAAGCAGTCTTTCACCTTTCCTTCGAGCTTGTTAAAAACAGTAAGGAGGTTTCGAGCATTCTTCTTTTTCTTCGAGCTCGTTAAAAACAGTAAGTAGGTTGCGAACATTCTTCTTTTACTTCGAGCTCATTAAAAAAAATAAGTAGGTTTTGAGCATTCTTCTTTTACTTCAAGCTCGTTAAAAATAGTAAATAGGTTATGAGCATTTCTTCCACCTTTCCTTCGAGCTCGTTAAAAATAGTAAGGAGGCTTTGAGCAGTCTTCCACCTTCCCTTCGAGTTCGTTAAAAACAGTAAGGAGGCTACGAGCATTTCTTCCATCTTCACTTCGAGCTTGTTAAAAATAGTAAGGAAGTTATGAGCATTTTCCTATCTCCTTTGAGCTCGTTAAAAACAGTAAGGAGGTCATGAGTTTACTTTTTCGGACTCGTTAAACCTTTACGGAAAAGATCCCTATGGAGTTCTTTTAAGCCCTTTTTAGACTCCTTAAATAGGAAAAGTTTTCTGAGTATAGTTGTCTTTTCGGGCTCATTGAAATAACTGAACTGGCATCCACTTAGGTATAGAATTACCCCTTTTCCGGGCCTTAGTGGATAATTTACGGAAAAGGTATACTCTAGGTATACTCTAGTATGCGCTACAAGAGTTCTTCTTCCATCATTTTACACTTTTTCGGGGAAGGAGACTAACTTTACGAAAAAGGACCTTTGGAGTCGTCTTTAGGGTTTTCAGACTCTCGAAATGTGAAAACACCAAACGAGCACTCACCTACTCGGGCTTGATGTGAAATCCATGAGAGGGTAAATAGAGGATTGCTTAAGTTTTTCAGACTCTATAAACAAGAAAACATTGGCGAGCATTAACCTACTTGGGCTCGATATTAAAATCCACGAGTAGGTGTATAGAGGACTGTTTAATTTTTTCAACTCTATAAGCAAGAAAACACCGCCGAGCATAGACCAATCCGAGCTCGACATAAAATCCACGGATAGGTGTATGGAGTTTTCTTCTAGGTTTTTCAAACTCCTTAAATATGAAAATACCGTCGAGCATGCTTTAGTTCTTTGTCAAGCTCGTTAAAAAATGAAAAAGGAAAGGGAAGGGAAGAATGTTAAAATATCTTTCAATATGATGGCAGCAATTCAACTATCTCCTTGAACAAAGCACATGTTTTGAGTCTATCAAACATGTTGGGTTCTAGTGTTGGCCTTAGGGTAAACCTGATCTCAGAGTTATTACTCCTCCGTTTGGTTAGTTTTCCAATCATTTGGAGAATCTGTTAATGTCTCCTACATTGCAGATTTGTATCGTGGTCTCTTTGTGTTAAAAGCTGCCTAAGTCACTCTTGTGTCGTGCTCATTGTTCAAGGATATAACCTGTGTCTACCATTCTGCAGTTGCCTTGACCTCATGTGTTGACCATTCCTTGGTGTCAGTATGTTTCATCATGTGTTCAGTCCTACTCCAAATCATCTCATACCTTTTGAGTGTCCCTCGTGTTGGATGATGGAGGATGCATTAAGGCCTCCCTTCCAACGGACTTCTTCCCATCGACTTCAACTCATTGTGCTCTGGGAATGAAGTTTAGAGTTTCGGTTAGTACCTTGGGGATTGTAGTCATTAGTGGCAGTTTCCCTCGCTATTGGATAGATGGGAATACATCAATGTCTCCTATCAAATGGATTCTTCAAGTGTTCGACGGAAAGACCACTTATTCGCACTTGCTTGAATGTACTAGGTACCTTGGGTTCCATTTTCATTATTGGTAGACACCTTCGCATTTGTTAACGGTATACATCAATGACCGGTAATCAAACGATACCTCCCATGTTCGACATCAACTCATTTATTTGCATGGATAGGTTTGTACCTTGGGTTGTTTTTGGATGAAGACCTTGGGATCCTCGATAGCATCACCTTATTTATGTTATCTCCCAAGTTGCGCAAGACTGAGCCACACTCTTTTTGGCTCTTGATGAGACATAGATCCACCTTGTTCTCTCTATGGCTATGTTCTCCAGTTTTGACATAGATCCACCTTGTATTTATGTAGCTATGTTTACACTTATGTTCCTCATGGATCCACGCTTGTATTCTAGTGGCCATGATATATGCATCATTATTTTGGATCATTATTGTATCCTCTTGGAGGTCATGTTCCACCATTTGAATATAGACAGTTACCCCAAGGATAAGTTTGTCTGACATTGCCTTTGCTTTCAGGTACTTCATTTGAGCCTATGATTCTTGGTTTCTCCAATTCCTCCATGTTTCAACTCTTTGTTATTTATAATGTATTTCAGCCATCATTTCCCGCACTCCCTCTGACCTCATACATTAGGGGGCATCTGTTATAGCTTGAAATGACACCTCTCCATCTGTGACGACACTTGCATCCCTTGGTCGCATGACAACACTTCTTGAGATCAAGTTCAGTCACACAATAGGACATTTGTGGATGGAGGAGTCATTTGGGACACTAAAAATGGTTGAAATTACCTCATTCTTGACCCATTTGATGTATATGACCCTTAGGAACATTTTTCCATACCAAACCATCTCCTGAAAACGAGCAGAAAAACCTGTTTTTGGCCATTTTTTAACATGAGAGCTAGTACACAGGCATGATAATAGCATGTGTACCCTACTCTAGTGTACAATAGTAGTGCTCAAAACTTCTGAGCGCTACTCCACTATGAAATAGTAGCGCTCAACCCTTCCTATATGCCACTCCACTATGAAATAGTAGCGTACACCCCTGTTTTGGTCAAAATCTCGAAATTTGAGTAAGTTAAGTTGGTTGGGAAACCTCCTGAGCGGTTATAACTTCTTTTCCTATCCTTCACTGACTATATAAGGAGGGTAGAAGTGCCATGTGAAGAGACCAAGTCTACAATATTGTTATGCTGGAGGAATGGAGACCCTCATCCCCCTCTCTTGTGCTTAGTTTCTATTAAACCCTAGCACAGTTGCTTAGAGGCTGGAATCCTTGGAGAACGGAAGCAGGAGACCTTGAATCTAGGTTTCGTGAAGTGCCAAGCTTGAAAGAAGGTATAACTGTATGTACTTTCTTTCATTCATTAATAAAGATCAAACATTGTTCTCTTTAAAAATATGATCCATTAATGTGTCTTAGATTTGATTACTGTTTGATTATAGTTTGAAGTCTCTTTATATTATGGATATCAGTATTATATATGTAGTCAAATGTGTTTGAGAAGGGTATCAAGTTATTTTGCAGTTCTGGGCATTACGACACTGGATAAGCATTGAAGAGCGAGGGAGGCAAAGCTAGGATCAACCTTTTGAATAAGGTGCCTACATATCTAAACCCTAATCTCTTCATTTATTTGTTGTACTTGCAGAATGCTTGTAAGTCTATCTTTATCACTGTAAGTTGGTAGTTTCTTCCCTGAACTATAGGTGCATTTTCCCCACAACAGACAATAAGTAGTACAATGCATGAGGATTCGAATACCTAAGGTGGCAATTCGAATTAGCCTTCATGGAGTGATCAAAAGATCACTAGAGTGTCATTGGAGCACAACTAGTAGTCTATCTCATCATCGATGGAGTCATCAATGCACAAGTAACTATCAACCGTGAGTCAAACTAAGTCTAACTGAGTGTGGTAGGTGTAACTGAATGTAACTGGCACATGCAGACACTAACTAAATGAAGGAGGCTTAGTGGAGGGTGCATGAGGAGATAACTGGAGTCAGAACAAGTAGTCATGTCTCATCGGAGGTCAATCGGAGTGATAACAGTAGTGAGGATTCATTTTGGCCTCAAATCAAGGAAAGACTAGTGGCTAACTGAAGTAAACTGGACTGGTAGGTGAGAAAGGCACCCTTCTCATGTAGTAGGTGAAAGTAGGGCGCATGAGAGGCTAGGAGGGCCGAAACTGAGTGGAAGGAAGCTCCGGGGGCTAGCTAACTGAGGGCTAGGTGCTGGGACTGATGACTGGAATGCATGCAAACCCTAAATGATGCATGCAAACCCTAAAAGTGCATGCATGACTGAAAATGTAAATGATCAAAATATTGGTGGGACTAGGATGGAGTATAGGAATATCCTAAAATTTTGAACCCCCCTCGTAGTGACATATGAAGGCGGTTTAGAACCCCCCTCGTAGCAACATACAAAGACGGTTTGAAACCCCCTCTATATCCATAATAAATCATAATAAAATATATTTTATTAAAAATACCAATATTGCAATATCAATAGGGCATGGAGGAATCGAACCACCAACCTCCTGCTTGTAAGGCAGGCACTCGTCCATTGAGCTAGAACCCTTTCAGAATTGGGGAATTCCAAGTTAGTCAAGAATGTAATATAAGTGCTAAAAGCTACCATGTTGCAACAAAAAACAAAGAGAACTCACCCATAATAACTACTTTGGTTTGCATAAAGTAAAGATAAATTGTACCATAAAGGATGACGATGTGGGCATTCTGAAACCCCATACACCAGTAATAGTAGGCACATTGACAGTTTGGGAAGGTAGATTCTCATTAATCATAGGTCTTGGCTGCTAATAATATGTTAAAGAAAGCACATGTGATGAAGGTGTTGGTTGAGGCTGCTGAGAATAGGATGCAGAAGGAAACTATGATGAAGGTGTTGATAGAGGCTGCTAAGGATAAGGTGTAAAAAACACTTTTGATAAAGAAGCTAGTGGAGGATGCTGAGGTAAGGGCACATAAATCACTTGTGAAGAAGGAGGTTGTGGTTGTTTCCCTTCAAGAAGAGGAAACTGATGAACTTGTGGAGTATACTATGCAAGTTGTGGTTGAACTGATGGAGATACACCCACGGTTGTCTATGAATGATCGAGGCATGATGACAATTGTATCTGGAAACAACCGGTTAGGGCACCAATGAGGTGGTGGTATGGAACGATGCTACAAAGTTGGATGCCAGGGATATGGTAGAAAGCTAATTGTCTTCCTGGTTTCTTGATTACATCGTGAGTGGTGCTCTGTGTGGAATTCTTTGGATCCTCCATTTTCCATGGTGGACACTAAAGTTACCCCGAGGAAGACCACGTTTGGTCCTCAGCATACACACATGCCTCGTTCCCTCAATGAAATGCAGGATGCCAAAGGGTATTTTGACCAACAAGTTAAATCGGGCACCAAAGCCAGGGTATCTAGCATGGAATCTAGGTTGCACAGCTCGTAAATGAGGCAAATTGTTGAACAACTGATTGAAGATCTAGGGGGAATGGTGGAGAACACAGGCTCCACTAGAACCAGAGAAACCAGATACACTTAGACTCTAAGTATGATGTGGCACATGAAGACTATGTTTAGCTTAGCCATGGAGGAATGTGTGTAAGTTCGACATACGGATGATCCAAAGGGAGCCTCTTTGGCTGCCAGAATAGCCAGATTGAAGGATGGGTTGCAGCGGGTGGCACACAATCACCTGGTCGCGGACGAGAAGATCAATGCCAAGCTGAATGCATTGGCTAGGGAGTTAACTGGGAATTCTTTCAGCAGGGCACCCTCGGCCGGCCCCTGGACCTCCTAGCTGGTTTTTCAGCGAGCTCCGCACAATAGAATAAAGGCTACCCAACAGACTGTCAAGTTCAAGCTTCCATGTTCCATTCACAAAGTCTCTGATCTTCTTGTTATTTTTTATGATGATTAGACCTGCTAGTGTCTCTGTTAGTGTTCTGTTACTGTCTCTAAACAGTCTTTTTTTGGCAATTTGGGTCATAACCCCCAGCCCGTGAGGGATATTTTTGATAGAACTTCTTAGACTCTTTTCATCTTTTAGAAATCAATTTTTGAATAGGGAGGTCAGTCCAAACAGTGACATCTGGACCCAAACAGTAGCCATGCTGAAACTCTTTTTGCTCTGTACATATTTTCTAGTTTAATTTAATTTTTGAATTTCACAAAAAACAAATTATGGTCTTAACTCTTATCCATGAAACTCTTTCTCCAAGACATTGTAAGCTAAGCTATACACATTTCAACCATAAATTCAAGTATCAAGAACAAAATGTGTTGCACCTGTCTTATTTCGAGAATTAAAACCCATCATTATAATGTTCTAACAATTAGGATCCTCATCAATCTCCAAAAGCATTGACAAATAGGAAGGTGGAGAGTAATAGCAAACATAATGACTAGTTCTAAATTCATAGAAATGGTTTAGTCAATTCATCATCATAATTCAAGTTATACTCACCCATTTATCATGACTAAGCATAAATGGTGATTGGCCTAAACGCAGGGATTAGGATTGAGTTATAGTTTCAAGAATCTTAAATCTACCATAATAATAAAAAATCACATATATAAATCCACCAATTTAATTACCATATTCAAAGAAAATGTTTTTAACGCTTGCATGCTAAATTCATCCAATATTGAAATAAGGTCTATACAATCAACTATTAGAAAAGGAAAATGTACAAGGCAAGACATTGTTAAAAGGAAAATTGTTGTCTATAAAAATTGTCTCAAACAATGACAACATAGAACCAAATTGACAAAGCACAGAGAAGAAGAGGAGAAAATTTTCTTCCACACTGCAAAGCAATTTGTTGCCTTTGGTTGCTCTTATATATCTTTTGGGTGTGCATTTGAATTTTTTCCATTCATTTTTGTGGTTATCATGTGCAACCCAATTCAGTGAAATTTGGTGGTAATTTTTAATGTCATATTATAAGTAATTAAGAAAAAGGGAAAGCCAAGGTGTTGGGGGGCCAATGGTAGAGAGTTGCGAGTTTCACTCTCTCCACCTGGGTTCAAAACACCAATGAGACATTGACTTGTGATGAGGCTAGTCCTTATCATCACATAAAAGATATCGACCCCCCTGAACTTGAGAAGTGGAGGAAGAAGCAGTGTTGTTTTTCTTCATTTTTTGATAGAGCTTCAAAAGGAAATTGGGGGAGGCAGGTGCGGGAGGGGTTCTAATGCAAGGAGTTGAGTTTCTTATCCACTTAAAGATCTTAAGAATTCTTATCTTTGGAGATTTCAAAATTGTCATTCGACAAATGCATAGCTGTATAAAAGGAAAAAGCTCAAACTGTTTGAATTTGTAGAAGAGGATTCTTAACATTCTCATCCATCCAAGTTATGTTCTTTAATACCACATTAGAAGGAATAACAACAGAAAAGTTGATGAAATGGTGAATCAGGGTGCTAGTATGCATCAAGGAATGATCACTATAGATAATCTATCACCTGCTAGAAAGTGGATACTTTGTTATTAGTAACTAATAGCACAAGTTGCATGGGGGTGTTTAATGTATGGGGAAAAAATGGGCTAAGATACCACAAATCCATGGACCAAGGGGGGATCCTTAGCTCATTCCAATCACTTCAAGGGGGGATATGGAACATTCTTGATGAGGCTAGGTGGCAGATAGACTGTAAGACAGGTACAAAGAGGAGTTATTGCAGGAGGATCACACAAAGGCAGGGGAGTATAATCCACCGCGAGCGAGGTCTCATCACCATTCAGTTTTTTCAGGCTCACACAAGCATAGACAGGGTAGAAGAGATGATGAGTGAATACAAGAGGTAGTGTGGTGAGGAGATTCTCTGTCTTCATTTTTCCTCAACCAGCATATTGAAGTAGGATTGCAATAACAGATTTGAGATTGAGGGAGGTATGAATTGTGTTCATGTGGATGACATGTTGAGTCTCTCTTCTTCTCTTGGATTTTGTCATATTCATGCTGGGATTTCTGAGAAGAATACAGAGGAAGATAGTTCCTTTGGTAGTTTAGGTAGTGAGGTGAGCTGGGGCTATGGAATAGATAATCTCAAGGGAAGAAATAACGCCTTCTCTGACAGAATATCCGAAGACATTAAGCCTTCTTGGAAGGGTATTTTCAGCAGTTTCAGAAACAATTTGGGGGACTTTAAGAGAATGTTAAGGGTGGTATATGAAATAATATTCTTTCGGACAAGACAAGGCTTACAACTCTCAGGATTTCCAATTTGGAATTGAGAAAGGATGATTAGGATGGAAATATGCAAGAGCAGATAGTGCTCATGGATGAAGTCAGAAAAGAACTAGATAAGATGGTCAAAATGAATCAATGTAGTCATTTCTAGACAACCCCCTCGGACGAAGCTAGACCAATGGATGAAACTTTGGTCATTCAGCCAGTTTATGGAGGACACAGAAGGCAAAGATAGGATTGATAGATGGAATTTTTTGCTGATATATGATTGTTTTTTTGTGTTTTGTTATGCAACCAATTTGTAAGGCTATATAGCACAAATGTAATAGCTGTAGATGAACAAATAGCAGTAGAAATTTTGAAAGAAGCAGAGTCATATGATGTATGTAATCTGCCTCAACAGTTTCAAATTTTGAACTATGGTTTATATCTCTGTAATAGCTTGCTAGTAACAGCTTTTTAATACAAACAATTTCAGTTTCTGTGTAAAACATTTAAGAAAATGGGAAAAATAAAGAACATTGAAATTCATAGAAAACTTTCTAAATCTAGTCACTGGCTAGGTTGCAACAACAAACTAGGAAAACAAAGTCTACCCTATGTTAGAACTGTAATCCACACTTAGTACCATAATCCATAAATTTTTATTGCTCATGTGCTTAATTAAACCATAGTTTGGACTAGGTGACTACAGTTGGTCAAATACCCACTTTTGAGAGTGTTCACACCCACTTTCAACCAAACCAGTTCACCCAGCCTCCTGTTTTGTCCACAAGTGTGCCCTCATTAATTGCTGGTGCGCCTCTCTCCTTGTTTTGGGGAATTTCAGTTGACCAAGGTCGCTAGGGTGGATTTTGCCCATTTTTGGCTAGATTTGGAGCATTTAATGCTCCCTTGGGCCCCCCAAACTCCTCTACTTGCTCACCCACGCCTGCCTTGAGCTCATTAATGACCCAGCATGCTTCAGCCACCTCCACACTAGAATTCGTGACTGTTTGGGGTGATTGGGATTGAGTTGGACCCACCTAGGGGGGATTGAGGCCAATTTGGCATTGTTGACTTGTACACTCATCTTGAGCCACCTAATGCTCTCGAATTTCTCATGGATGTAATAAAAACCTGTTACTAACATTTTCACATGTTAGACAGTCAGTTAATCAAGAGATTCAGCATACATTGTGTGTAAAATTATCTTCTTTTTCAAGTTTTTCCACCAGTTTTGCAAATTAATTCGATTTTGTGAGGTTCTCAATAGCTCCTAGATCTTCTGTGATCAAAATACTCACATGGTATCAGAGCCATCGTGGAGTTAGTGAGTTGCAGGTCAATATTGAGCATTGAACTGCATTCTAGAGAGGATTTCCAGATAAAAATTGAGTGTTTTTTGCAGGTGTTTCAGTAGTTTTCTCACCATTAATGCAGCAATCATGGAAGCAAACCAAATGTTGCTCACACCCTTCAATTTTTTCGATTGGAAGGCTGATATGGTCATCAAGCTGAGATCTAAGGGTCTCTATAGAGTGACCATGGGCACAGAAGTGGAGCCAAACTCTGCTGTGGAGAAACCAAAGTACTACAATCGACTTGATGAAGCTTATGGATTGCTATGCCTGAGCATTTCAAGGGAACTCTTGTTTCATACAGACAGTTTGACAACCCCCAATGAAGTATGGGTGAAGCTAGAATCACTCTTTGGGAAAACTGATGAACTGAGAGGCCACCAGCTTGAAAACGAGCTCATTAGCTTGAGCCCAACGCATTTTGAAACCATCCAGGAGTTCTTCACAAAATTCAAGTAACTGGTGCTTCAACTGCAACAATGTGGAATTGTTAAGAAGGAGGAACAACTGATTCTGTCCATCCTTTCGAAGCTAGGCCCAGAATTCTCTGTATTTGTTAGCACATTTCACTCAGCCAAAATGACCCTTCGAAATTGGCAAATGCCATCACTAGCTACCTTCATGGAGTGTCTCACTCAGGAGCAGGACAAACTAGTTCAGATGGGTACCATAAAATCAAAGGACCAAGCACTGGCAATGGGTGTTTCAAATGCCAACAAAGGCAAGCAGAAAGCCAAGAATTCGAAGCAGCAAGAGAAGAGGAAGTCTGACAAGTCCAAGTCTGCAGATGGGGGTTCGAATCTGTCAAAGGAGAAGGACAAGAAGGGAAAGGAAAAGACCAAATGCACCTATTGTCATAGGGGATGGCATCCAGAGAGCTCATGCATGAAGAAAACCATTGACTCAATGGCGCAGCTGCTGGAGAAGAACAACATCCCAGTCCCTGAGGGCGCAAGGAAGAAAGAGAGCACCTCAAATCCTGACAATAAAGAGAAGTGTCATGCTTTGGTAGCAGGTACTTCGAATCCCTCATCCTTCATCATTGATTCAGGAGATTCCAGACATATGGTTTCATCCAGAGAGCTCTTCTCCTCTATGCATTCGAATGGTGGCCCAACAGTTCGAATGGGAGATGATTCAGAAATCCAGACCAAGGGGATTGGTAGGATTGACATGGAGCATGGCTATTTCAATGATGTGCTCTATGTACCTTCATTGG
Source organism: Larix kaempferi (assembly GCA_027924585.1). Classification (NCBI taxonomy): domain Eukaryota; kingdom Viridiplantae; phylum Streptophyta; class Pinopsida; order Pinales; family Pinaceae; genus Larix; species Larix kaempferi. The sequence goes on along the minus strand of BSBM01000606.1, from coordinate 5,150,426 downwards.
CTGCAAATTTGCTATCAGTTTATCAAATGACCCATACAGGAGAAGCCAAGAGAGTAACATTTACTCCAGATTTGGTAGAAATCTCAGAAATTTCCTCAAATCAAGTTGTGGCAGTAGGGTATGCTGATCATGATGAGAGAATGTACAAATTCTCAAATTTCATTCCAAATTCTAGTGACCATGCTCTTGTCTCTCATGCCAACGAGACCTCCAAGTTGTGGCATGAAAGATTTGGCCACATGAACTACAAATATCTCCAAACATTGCACAAGGACGAGATGGTGGAAGGGCTTCCAGAAATCAAATCATCAAATGGTGTATGCATTGGGTGTGTAGTTGGAAAGCATCCTGAGTGCAGCTATGAGAAGGGAATGGCAAGGAGAGCCACTCAACCACTTGGATTGGTACATTCAGACCTCATTGGTCCTCTTCCCACTCCATCATATGGTGGATCAAGGTATGTACTTACATTCATAGATGACTACTCTCGATTCTGCTGGGTTTACTTCCTTAAATTGAAGTCAGAAGTGTTTGAGAAATTGAAGATTTGGAAAGCCCTAGTGGAGAACCATAGTGGTCATAAGATAAAGATCCTTAGGACTGATAATGGAAAGGAATATGTGAATAATAACATTCAGCACCTTTGTGAGGAATGTGGCATCCAAATGCAACATTCAATCCCCTACACACCTCAGCAAAATGGTGTGGCAGAGAGGAAAAATAGATCTCTCAAGGAGATGGCTACTTGCATGATTGAAGCTAGGGATCTAAGACCTAAGCTATGGGCTGAAGCCATCAATTGTGCTTCTCATATTCAGAACAGAGCCTTTCACAAATCAGTCAAAGGAAAAACCCCCTATGAGGCATGGTTTGGCCAAAAACCAAATGTGTCAAATTTCAGAATTTTTGGGTCTAGAGCATGGGCTCGAATTCCATCAGAAAAGAGGAAGGCTTTGGAGCCACAGAGCAGGGAATGTATCATGGTTGGATATGGTGAGGAAAAAAAGGGCTACAAGCTCTTTGACACATCCACACTCAAAACTTTCATTGAGAGAAGTGTGCAATTCGAAGAAGAACCAATTCCAAATTTTGAGCTTGCACTTGGGGAAAGCTCCTCTCCTCCACATCTTAATGAAATTAGTGATGATTCCACCTCTGATTTTTCTGATATTGCTGAAGATGACATGGCTGAAGATGACATTGCTGTACATGAGTCACCATCAAGGCCCAAGTGGGCTGAAAAAATCATACAAGCTACAGGTGAATTGGCAGGCAATCCCCAAGAGCCTAGGAAGACTAGATCTCAAACAATCAATGCTTCCTTTGCAAATGAAAGTGAACTTGATGATCACTGTTATATGATGATTGGATCTGATCCAACATCATATCAGGAAGCTCATCATGATCCAAGGTGGAGAGCAGCAATGCAAGAAGAATTCCAGTCTCTCCAAGAGAACAAAACATGGGATTTGGTGCCTCTTCCTCCCAAGAGGAAACTTGTGCAATGTAAGTGGATTTTCCGAACCAAAACTGTTGCTGATGGTTCTGATCTGAAGTATAAGGCTAGGTTAGTGGCTAAGGGCTACTCACAAATCCATGGTGTGGATTATACAGAGACCCTTGCACCGGTTGCAAAGATGGACTCAATTAGACTAGCTCTAGCCATGGTAGCTAGTAAGGGTTGGGAAGTTCACCACATGGATGTTAAAAGTGCATTCTTGCATGGTGAGCTATAGGAAGAGATATATATGCATCAACCTGAAGGATTCCAAGAGGATCCCACACTTGTATGCAGGTTGAAGAAGTCACTCTATGGACTCAAGCAAGCCCCCAGGTCTTGGTATGCCAAAATGGATGCTTTTTTGCTCTCAATTGGTTTCTGTCGATGCAAGTCTGATCCAAATGTTTATTTGCAGCATTGTGATGATAATTTGCAGGTCATTGTACTATATGTTGATGATCTCTTAATTACAGGGAGCTGCACCAAACAAATTGGCTCAATTAAAGCTTCTTTGCACAGTGAATTTGCCATGAGCGACCTAGGATTGCTAAGGCAATTTTTGGGTTTGGAAATTGAGCAATCTGAAAGAGGTATATTGCTGAGTCAACCTAAGCATGCTTCAGACCTGTTATTCAAGTTTAAAATGGCTGAATGTAAGGCAGCCAAGTGCCCATTCCTTTCAGGCATAAAACTAGGTGAATTTGAAGACTCTCCATTGGTGGATTGCACACTCTACAGGCAGCTAGTCGGAAGTTTGCTGTACCTTACACATACAAGACCTGATTTGTCTTATGCTGTAAGTGCTGTAGCAAGGTATATGCAGCAGCCACATGAGATCCATTGGAAGGCAGCCAAAAGGATCCTTCATTATGTCCAAGGAATAAAGAGCTTTGGGGTACACTATGCAGCTGGTTCTTCACTTCAACTAGCTGGATTTTCTGATTTCGATTGGGCGGGAGATCCCATCGATAGAAAGTCCACTTCAGGTTTTGTGTTTATGTTTGCTGAAGGTCCCATTTGCTGGTCAAGTAAGAAATAGCATACAATTTCTCTTTCATCAGCAGAGGCCGAGTACAGGGCAGCAGTGAACGCAGCCACACAGTGTGTTTGGTTGCAAGGCATTCTTCGGGAGTTTGGTGTTGCTATTGATTCTCCAACCAATATTTGGGTGGATAATCAAAGTGCCATCAAGATATCTACTGATCCAGTACAGAGGCAAAGAACAAAGCACATTGAGATCCACATGCATTACATTCGGGGCTTGGTGCATGACAGGGTGATTTCATTGCAGTATTGCCCATCCACCGAGCAAACTGCAGATATTTTCACCAAGTGCTTTACTGAGAAGACCTTCACTCACTTGAGAGCTTTGCTTGGAGTGAGTGATGGATGGTGATTGCTGCAATTTAATTGCAGGTTCAGCCCCATGTCCATTTTAGAGGGAAGTTTTTATCCCATGAGGTTTTACTTCTTTTCCTCGGTTCATATGGACAAATAAAATTTCTGTTTGTAATGAGGTGACTTGAGCCTTTGTTGCCAAGGCCTCCCACTTATCTTTCATGAGTTGTACTAAGTTCTGGTTAAGGGGGGGTGTTAGAACTGTAATCCACACTTAGTACCATAATCCATAAATTTTTATTGTTCATGTGCTTAATTAAACCATAGTTTGGACTAGGTGACTACAGTTGGTCAAATACCCACTTTTGAGAGTGTTCACACCCACTTCCAACCAAACCAGTTCACCCAGCCTCCTGTTTTGTCCACAAGTGCGCCCTCATTAATTGCTGGTGCGCCCTCTCTCCTTGTTTTGGGGAATTTCAGTTGACCAAGGTCGCTAGGGTGGATTTTGCCCATTTTTGGCTAGATTTGGAGCATTTAATGCTCCCTTGGGCCCCCCAAACTCTTCTACTTGCTCACCCACGCCTGCCTTGAGCTCATTAATGACCCAGCATGCTTCAGCCACCTCCACACCAGAATTCGTGACTGTTTGGGGTGATTGGGATTGAGTTGGACCCACCTAGGGGGGATTGAGGCCAATTTGGCATTGTTGACTTGTACACTCATCTTGAGCCACCTAATGCTCTTGAATTTCTCATGGATGTAATAAAAACCTGTTACTAACATTTTCACATGTTAGACAGTCAGTTAATCAAGAGATTCAGCATACATTGTGTGTAAAATTATCTTCTTTTTCAAGTTTTTCCACCAGTTTTGCAAATTAATTCGATTTTGTGAGGTTCTCAATAGCTCCTAGATCGTCTGTGATCAAAATACTCACACCCTAAGAAAGTGTGTCTAATTCATTAAGAATTACATACATTTTTTAGAATGGGTGAATTTCTACACTTAAAACATTCTAAACATGTGTATGTATTATTAGGGTTGTGGGATAACTAGACTACAAATTAATGCCCTCAGTATCACAACTAGTAAAAATTATGAATGCTTTATCTTTTCTATCGTTCTAAATCTACTCCTTTGTTCTTCAGTTAGACCACACTCTTTCTCATTTGTAACTACCGCAGCATAAATTGGATTTCTTGAGCAGTTCTCAAGGTCGTCAATTTTCTCCACCTGAAAGAAGTAATCCTTTTAGCAATACTTTGACATAAAGAACCAATGAATCAATGTAACTATTTTCTATGGAAATTGTATGTTCACCATAAAATACATAACTTCATAGACAGCAATAAATTTCAAAAATGATACTATCACAGCAACCCCAAATCCCGTCTCAATCATTTAAAATTCAAAGCACTCATTAAAATCCCAAGTTTTATGAACTAGTATAAGACTGAAGAAATATTAAAAGCATTTATATTGAAATGAACAAAATCATATCTATGGTATTGGTAACATTATAACCTATCATCTATACCTCATTAACACCAGGAAGCTTGAGGACCATAGTTGTTGCTTGTTTAGGGGTAGAAGCTAAGTACACAGATGCCCATTGTTTGGAACCAAAAGCATTGCTTTTCTCAACATCATTTTCTATTTCAAATAAATAATCCACTAAGTCCCAATCTTTATCCTCTTTGTTTTCTCTTCTATCTTTATTATCCGCTTCTATAGCCAGCTTTTTAACAAGAAATCCACTGGCTCCTTCCTCCAACAATTTCCCATGATGTCTGTTTCCAAATGGACTTGAACATGACAATCTTGAAGGCTGAAATTTCATAAACATTTACAAAATACATGGTGTGTGTTCTACCTTCTTACTGGACGATGAGCTTGCAAATCACATTCAGCTTCATTGAAAAAATATGTGATTTCTTCTGTAGGCAGACGACCATCCCAATGGATATGCTTTTTCCATGCTTCAGTACTGCATCCTTCTGGAGCCTGTTTTTCTACCCACTTGTATAATGTAGGAAGTTCAATGCCAGCATCATCAAGTTGTTGCTATAACAAATGATATTTGTATTAATTAAACTCTTGGAAGCTGCTTTAAACTTCTCATAGAGTACTAACACGATGACACAAAAGTTACATAATAGTCATGTCAACCTACATAGCCATCAATAAAAAAAAAAGTCTAATTTGAGCACACACTTGCATTCACATGTAGGAGACTACTGTAAATCAATGACCATGATGAGGATGCATCAGAGAAAGTAAACTTCAATAACATGCCGCAAATATGATTTTTCAAATAAATAGAGGCCATATCACAGATATAGGGAATCAAAGGCCAAGGAATAAAAATAGGAATATAAAACAAAAAATTGAGAATTCACTTAGTAGCATGGATAATTGGGAAAAATTGTCCTCAGCTTATGTGCAGCTTGTAGTGTTTCTTGGTGGTCTCTTACTCCTAGGAATACCTCTAATGGACTGCCATATAACCTTGTCTATGATTAAGTATTGATAGATCAAAGGAGAGAGAGGACTGGGTTCAGATGGAGTAGCAAAGGTTTGGAGATGGACAAATTCGATCTAGTAGACCAACAAGGAACCTTCATATCATTTGAGCATGGAAAAAGGACAAACTTCAACTTTTGTCTTCTAATAAAATAATACTCTACATCATTTTCTATTTCAAAGAAATTATCCACCAAGTCCCAATCTTTGTGCAGTTTCAGAAGGGTTGGAGCAGGGAAGATTTAGTCTTGAAATGGAGGAGGTTGTGCAAGGTTCTGGTTTCATAGATAGTGGCTTAGACTTTGAAAACCTTAGTGACAAGAAGGTACATGCTCAGTGTCTGTATAATCCTGAAGGAAGGTGAAGAAAGCTTGAAATATTGTGAAGCAAAGGCACTCGAGGATGATAATGGTATTAGGGGAGGACTTGAGAGTGGAGTAGGAATTGGAATGTTCTGGAAAGCACTGATAGGAAAAATTTCATGGTTAGTGAATTTCAGAACTGTTCCTAAAAGATTAGATATAGAAGGTATGGGATCCTCTATTAGGGTATGACCTACCTTTCATTTGTTAACAAGAGGCTGGATAAGTTTTTCCGTGAGGTGCAGAAGAATTGTATTTGGAGCTTAGCTCATTTAGAAGTCTCCCAACCTTAACAGGCAAGTGAACATGAGTCAATTATTTTCATAGAAGGATCAATTGTAAGGTGTTACCCTATAGGATTTTTATGAATAAAGAACTAATCATTTCCAATAGCTTGTGTGTGATTGCATGTTCAGTACTTAACAAATTATCTATTGTGTTAGCTTCTTTAATGAAGGATAAGATGCATCAATGCTCATATACCGAGATTTGCACTGGGAGGCAATTATGATGATGGAAATGATGAGTCTGAATATGGACATATATTTAGATGGGAATCTATTTATTTCATTGTTGTCGGTCCTACCTTAATCATATTGTGGAGGATTTAACTACTGGTTTCATTTCTGAAGATGGCTAACAAGGAGCCATCTAATCGTGTACTAAAATTCTCCCTACCCGCTGGAATCTGGTGACACGGAAGTCAGGGTTCTGATCAATTTTTCAAGGATTTGAGTGAGCTCAGAATTGGGAAAAACCCTTGGTGGCATCATTCCACCATAATGGAACTTGGATCATTGTGGAACTGTGATCATGCTTGAAATTTATTCCTGATTCTTGTCAAACTTGTTGCTGGAAAGAGAGGCATTTTGCTACAACATTATCTTACTCTTGCGTAATAGTATTACCTGAAATGTCTTACATAATTTTCTAGCACAGCGAAAATTCAGAGACAATGTGCACGATCCTGACTTAAGTTGACTATGGAAAATTTAGTCTACGAAACTTGAATAAAAATGTACAAGATATGAACATTACGAAAAACGGTCATTTAGTTTCTTGTTATATTGAAGATTGACGAAATAGTATCTATATTATGGAAGATGAAGGTTGTATTGAACTTTGATTCTAAAATTGAATCTTTAAATTTAATGTTGAATTGAAAAAGTATTCTGAGGTGATTGGTTGTTTGAAATTTGAATGTTGCATCATTTTTACAGATAAAATGTATTTGCTGAATTACCTTCTCAGTGTGCATACACAGTATCATTATGACTTTTGTAGATTTATAGTTGGTATTCCTTATGTTTTCTTTCTGTTCATTATACTTGCCACTTTTTTTTCTTTAGCTATTGTATTCAAATTTGATAGTGCTAGAAATAGGTTGGAGTGACCTTATGTATGATCCAATGTTTTCGTAGGTTGGAGTGACCTTTTTTCTCTATCTAGACATTTCTATATATGCAAACTGCCAGGTTCTGCAATGCCTCAATTGCCAAAACTTCTCTTAGTCATTTCACCAGACAACATAGTTCAGACTATGGAGTCCTCTTATAAGTACTTGGTACTCAGATTGGAGTTTTCTTTGGAGAGCAAGATCAAGAGTGATATGGTTTGTAAAGAATTAAACATGAATCAGAGTTGATGTTTTAGTTGAGAGGACTTTCTTTTAAGATCGATTGTCACTGGATAGTGAACATTGATAGAAGTATTCAATACGAGGGATTTGAGGTTTCCTTACATATTTAGCTCTGTTAAAATGGCTTGGAGGGAGAAAAAAAAATGGAGTAGTTGCTTTTATTTTCATAGCTCTAAGCAGCACATAGTCTGGCCATGATTTGTCCTTTTACATTTGAGGAATTTGGCCATGCCCATTACAGGGTAAGAATACTTTTTTCATCAAGCAAAGATCATTGATATGGATGAAAAAGTGGAGAGGTCAGCCGAAAACACCAGTGTTTATAGGCAGGATGGATCTAGACCTCAGGCTACCATAAATGAGGCATTTTTATCATCGGGTCAGGGGATAGCATTCGAGTCAAACTTTATTCCATCAAATTTAAGTCCTTTGATCTTTAATAAGCCGAATGGAGGAATGCATATTGCAAATTACTCCTTGCAGACTAGTGAGGAATTCGCACTGGAATTTTCACAGGAAGCATCAAGGACCTAGAAGGGATCTGGATTTGGAAAGGTACCAGTTCTGAAGAGAAATTATCCTGAGGCTAACCCAGGGAATTTGACCATGAGCTCTAATATAAACATATTGCAGCTAGAACATCTGTAGACTTTCCCATTAATCAACACCATGATTTCTTGTTACTGATTCAACCAGATTCAATGTACAAAGGTGATCAGAAACTCATTGACACCAACTTACCAAGACTTGACTCTCATGGAAAGCTTAATAGACTGCAAGAGAAATTTGAGACTGCACAGCCAACATTGGATCTAAGGTCAGATGGGATACATCCTGTGGGTCTGGGGCAGGTTTCTCAGGTTTCAACTCCAATGCATGAACCCATGTGGAAGCACCGTATGGATGCTGATCAGTATAGTTACATGCCACCATATTATATTCCAATCAAATCCAGTATGCAAATGCAACAACCTGTCCAACGACAAACAACACAAACTATTCATCACAACCTTTCCCAGATAGCAAATCGTGATTCTGCAGATTATAGATATGTTGATCCAGCACAGCTGTCTTAGGATGATGCATTTGGAAATTCTTATATTGAAAATTATTTTTTAACTAATCAACCTGATTGTAATTCTCTGAAGCGGGGGGGGGAGGGGGGCAGGGGGGGGGGTCGTCTCCATCTTCATGCCAATCTGGAGAATATTAACTGCATGCACTGGTGCAACAAGATCCCAATGCTTCAAATCTTGATCAAGAGCAGAGTGACCCAAGGGTGCAAAATTACAATGATCTAGCCAACAGAGCTTTTATCTCTTCAACATCTCATCATTTTCGTGGGTAATTTCCTAAAGATGTTTATCAACAAACTTTTCCTCGTGAGAAGGTCTCTCATCTCGAGGAGCAATTTACTCGTCAGCGGACCATTCCTAAAGAACAAGTTCCATATTTGGATGAACAATTAATTCATCACCAGGAATTTCCTCATGTACTTTCCGATCCTATGCTACAAACACATACCATGAAGTTGAGCCATTCTATGTGTGAAGGAATTCCTTTTTCTCAAGGTCATCGCTCAGATAGTTCATTAAGAATAATGCCTTTATATTTTGGATCAAACCCATCACAAATAATATTTACGCCATTCCAAGATCAGAAAGATATCGGTGATGCAAAAAGTCAAACTGTTCATCAAGGCAATATAGATCCACCCATATTTTCTAGACTGCAAGGAGATAAAATTAAACAAGGGAGTGGAGAGAGCTTAGAGGAACACCCTTCACTTAATTCTCATTTTTGCGAGAGATCAGATGAGAGTGAGATTGATAGGGTTGTTCAGAAGACAACATTGGACCAAGATGATAAAATTTATCCTGCTATAAATACATCAGCAAATCAATATGAAGGTAATGATGATGAGAAAATTATTGAGTTTTCAGGGAGTTACAATGCCAACTCAGCTGGAAGCTTTGGTCATAAAATCCCTGGTCTAGACAATTGGACTGTCAAGTTTTTTTTATAGGTCTTAATGATCTTGTGGAGGAAGATTTTATGAAGGTTTTGGAAGAGACCAACCATGATACTTTTGATGAATTCAGGTTTATTTCATAAGCTTACCCTGATGTCTAAGGAAAATGAGGCCTTTGAACATTTGGAATCCCCAGCCTGTGTCTTAACTCCTGAACTGATGGAAAAGCATGGTGAAAGTTGCTCAATAGGACCTTCATATGCTCGTTCATGGGCATTCAAACCTTAACTAAACACATAGAAAAAAGGATAAACGCAAATTGTAAAATGTAGAATTATGTGGCCATAATAACCTCTAGCGGGAGCGTACTTCTTAGTTTTCTTCTCAAACCCCATAGACAAGAATATTTTCTTTGGACGGGGACCTAAATGATGGGAAGAGAAACCCTCCTTATGGAACATTGCTCAATTGACTTTTAGACTCAACTTTAACCTTTCACCATTTTGAAGAAACACCCTCATCAATTCTAGCATAGGTAGTAAATTCCTGCCTCCAGCCATGGAGTTCTAGTTTGCTTTAGTCAGTTCTTCCCGATGCCAGTAGATAAGATGAGATAATTTTATTACTATCAAACAAATGACCATAAAAGTAGGTCAATGAGACTATTAGAGAGTTCTATCTTAAAAGTTGTATGACTTTGCGTAGACTTGGATGTGAACAAACCTTTACGAGCCAAAATCAAGCTTCAGATTCTAGACTATCAACACAAATTTGTATCTCTAGGTTATAGGAGTCATAAGAGTCGTGTGATAAAAATTTAAATCATGTTAAGGTGAGTCGCATGAGGAGCATTAGTAAAGTCCTATGGTAATTTTGATATCCACGTGTCTTGATATATGAATAAGTGTCAAGTTAAGAAGAACTTAGATCATATGAGAGATGTAGAGTCTTGGAATATGAACAGAAATGGGTCAAGATCAAAAGGCCATTAATACATGATATGTAAATTGTGGAGACTAATAGAGAAGCATATATGTAAGTTGTGCAATGTACTTCCCAAGAATTTTCAAATACAAAATTACTTCCAAGATGCACCTCTTGGACATGATTGTTGAGACCATGGTCTTTTATGGTTTTGATGTCTAGGGACTGAATTTGCTAGATTTTAGGGGTGCTGTTAGTCACACAGTGCCAATTTATGAAGGATATGCCCAGCCTCATGCTATTCTTAGGTTGTATCTTGCGGGGCAATATTTGACAGATACATTAACGAATATCTTGACAGCGAAAGGGTATTCACTCACCACCACTACAGAGCATGAAATTGTCCGTGATGTGAAGGAGAAGCTTGCATATGTGGCACTTAATTATGAGCAAGAGCTTGAGACAGCTAAAATAAGTTCTTCAATTGACAAAATTTATGAGCTTCTTGATGGGTCGGTGATCGTCATTCGTGCTAAACATTTTAGATGCCCTAAGGCATTGTTCCAGCCTTCTCTAATTGGGATGGAAGCTGCTAGTATCCATGAGACAACCTACAAATTTAAGTGTGATGTGGATATTAGGAAGGATCTCTATGGAAACATTGTGCTTAGTGGTGGGTCTACTATGTTTCCTGGTAATACTGACTGTATGAGCAAGGAAATCACTGCACTGGCTCCCTACAGCATGAAAAATAAGGTGGTTGTGCCTCTAGAGAGGAAGTACAACGTTTGGATTGGAGGTTATATTTTGGCATCTCTCAACACATTCCAACATATGTGGATTGTAAAGGCTGAGTATCATGAATCTGGTCCTTCCATCGTCCACAGAATATGTTTTTAATTTCAGTGCATGTTACTTTAGTGCTTTGTGAAGATGGGTATTCTAGAGATTGTTTGCTTGAGATGATGGCAATAGTTCTAAGGTCGAGATTCAGTTTATTTTTTATGCAAGGGTTTTAGAGAATATGTATGTGTAATTAGATGCTTTGAAGCATAGTTTTCTGGCAATGTGCCACAGTTATTTGTGTTTGTATTGCTAGACATGACCAGAAACCTATATGTTTCTCATTTTCTGATTTGAACCCTGTAATGTTATGCAAGAAGTAAATGTTGAATATTCTATTGGATGGATGTTGGGATGAATTTATGAATGTTGAATATGCTCTGTTGATGAATGGAGGTAGGACGAAAGCCATTGATGAGAGTGGGAAAAGGATGAGAGGGAAGGGAATGAGGGGAATAATTATCCGTGGACTAATGAGAATGATGGGAAAACAGAAAGGTGAATTTGAGTTTTTACTGGTTGCAACAGAGAAAAAATATTGCTCAGCAAAGACAAAATATCTTAGTTCTATAGCATTCCATAAATCATAAGAAAGGAGAGAAGATAGTTACAGATGAAGAGAAAGCACCTGGGATGAGAGTAGCGCCCCTGCTTTGAATATTTATTCTCTTCCCTTCTTGTCATGAAGTATCTTTAGCAATTGAGCTATTGGGCGGTAACGAAGTCTTAGCCCGCACCGAGAAAGCCTTATTTTTCCTCGAAGACTATTTGCATGCCCTGTCTCAATATTCTTGCTTTCCCAAACCTGAGCCATTCAAAAAGGACCTTCCATCTTATAGGCTAAAGTTGAGTGATAGGGCCAACTATGATCCCGATTTCTGAGATGATGCTTGATCCAAGCGAAGGAAGGTGGTATAGACCGGGAGATACTGTTTAACACAATTCAATGGTGAACCCCATAACAAGCTACAGAACCCTTGTAGCAATTCATAAAAATTACAGATTTAGGTTATTTAGGTTATGAAAATTAGAGATTTTGGTTTTCAAAATGCAAAGCAAATTCATACCTGAAAACCATCATTCTATGGATTTCGGGATTGCCTGCTCCATCCAAACCAAATGAACCCGTTCTCACTTCAAAATGAGTTAAGCTGGCCATCTGACCTCACCTGTACCAGGGACAAAGTTCTCTATTGAATATTGAAAATCACAGAGATCATACAATTCCCCCCATTTCTTTTGCGCCAATTTATTTCCCCCAACTTTTTTCCCTCCGAGTAAATTTAATTTAATTTTTTAAATTTCTTAATATTATTATATTATATATAATATATTGTTTTACTATAATATAATTCTATATTAAAAACATATTATTTTAATATTATATATTATATATAACTCCTATGTCCATTTTTTTTAAATTAGTCATTTTTGATGTCCATGAGTCGTCCCCTTAGTGCCGAGGATTTTTTATTTTAAGCTAGAGATGCTCAGGGCTCAACATAACTCTCTGCTAAGTAAGGACTCATATTTTCACTAGAATGTGGATAAGGGAAATAACACAAAAAATGTAGGTTGATGAGAGGCAATCTGGGGAGATGTGGGGCCGAGGAACTTGTTTGCACCCCACAAGGGAAATATTGCCTAAAATTTGAATGAGATCTAGGATCTACTTCAAACACTTATCTAGAACCATGCACACTTAAAAAAGAATTACAATTGGAAATCAACCATGGCATCAAATGCCTCCAACACATCGAAAACTGAGCTATTATTATTGGGATTATGAAAAGAATGCCTAAGCTCACACCAGTCATACAATATAGACCAGCAAGCCAACTTGAGCACCTACAAAATGAATTTGGTTTCATTCCCTTTTCTCACATGATTCAACACACCTTGATGAAAGGGAGGACAAGCACACAGTGATGGCAACCAAGTTGAACACTAGACATAGTAGCCTTTCATTACAATTAGAAACACTTGAATGACTCTTGATCAGTTTTATTTCTTGTTTTTTATCATCATTTGAGTTTGTTGCCCCTCATAGGAATCCTAGGGATGGAAATGGGTAATTATTCAATGAAAAATACTGCGAAGGAGGAAATAGAAGTCCTTAAGAAAAAAATTGGCTGGTAGAAGCAGGCATTGAGAGCCCTACAACAACAATAGGGATTTAAAAGGGTACAAGAGGAGGTTTATACTTATGTGTATCTATCTGCTTATATTATAGAAGGCTTCCATACCTCCAATTTTGCTACACTTGTTGCTGGTGTATCTTATGTTTACTTGCTAGTCTCTATTTACTTGCTACACTTAGAACTTAAAATCTAGTTGTTTATAGTTTATACTTATGTAGACCTATTTGGTTGGATTATAGAGGGATTCCATACCTCCAAATTTGCAACCTACCATACCTGTGAAATTAGCCTCCTACCTTATGTAGATTTCAAGACTTAGAACTCATTTTGCATGCTCTTTTTCTCAAGGCTACCTCTTAGTGTAATTCAAATCGACAATAACGTTGCCGCGGCCATAGAGTATTAAAAAACATTTTAAATTCACTAGATTAACACTAATTCTATTTTAATTTCACTAGATTAGCGCCAATTCTATTTCAATAAATTTACAAAAAAAAGTTAGATTTAATTGATCAAGACAAAAGATTGCAAGCTCTGTTTTTCTATGCTTATAACCTTATAGGCTACTTACATAGATCAAAGAGTTGATTGTTGATCCTATAAAAGATTGTTGTGACTAAAGATGGGAAAATAAAAACTCAAAGCAGTATTTTCTCTGCTTATGACTTAGATAATTTCAAAAGCATGACAAACAAAAATGCAAGGATATGCTACACCCTTGGAGAGTAGTGGCAATCCTAATGAATCCATCTTTGACCAAGGCTAGATGCTACTAAAAGAGAGATGAGTTGGGGGATTTTGATCCCCACTCTGCTAAGCTTGCTCTACTGCAAATATATGAGAGGGCCTCTCCACTTTAGAACTGAGCGGAGCGATGGAGGATGTGTCTAGTACAGAAGCTTTTCGGGTCTCTTCAGGGGTTTTCTGGCGTTTTATGGTGTTTTAGAAGTGCATGAAGACTTTCTCCATTTAGCTATGTATATGTGGAAGAATGGAGTATTTTTTAAACGTGGAATGGAAGGCGGAGGACGCCCGTTGGTCAGAGGAAGGGATCTTCATTTAGGATGAGGAGTACAAGAAGAGAATACTCCAAATGTGTGGGCCCTCAATCCTTTCAGATCTAGACAGATTTGCTGAAGTAGGACCACCACATCAGCCAAATGACCTGTCAGCGCAGATTTTAGATGGAAGCAAAAGTGGTGAGGGGTTAGTTGTCTGAAAGATAAGAAAAATACCTAGTATCCCTTCAGAAGGCACGAGTTTAGGCGTGAAGGAAGTAGAGAAGGTTTTGGAAACTGGAGGGAGCACTCTGAAAAACTTGCCTCTAGTGTAGCCTCATCCTAGTTTTTTCATATACTAAGAGAGATCAGAAAGCATTGTCTGCAAGGAACCATACTAGCTCGGCTACTCAGGAGAAGAGGAAGAATAAGTTTCTGAAGGTAAGACAAACTCGACCCTCTTTTGTCCTTGGCAAAGACGTTGCGATGGACAGAATGATGAGCATTGCTATGAAGGAATTGGTGGGTAAATTTTTTTACCTCTGGGTGACAAAGGCTATGACTGAAAAACTAGATTTCCACTAAATGGAAACACATTTTGGGCTACTGGTCGCGGTTCAATTTACTGTCCAACTATTGGATTAATTTCCACTTCTTGTCAGTGGAGGATTTGGAAAAAGTTGTAGAAAAAACCTGGATTATAGACAGAGGGGTGCTTATGGTTAAGCGTTGGTCTTCGGGTAATTTCAACCCTTTTACAGTGTTCTTCCAAAATAGATGGTTATGGATACTAATTCCCAACCTACCCATTGAATATTGGGATCTAGCGGTTTTGAGAGGGATAGGAGATGTTGTTGGCAGATTTGTTTTCTTTGATGAAAGGGACCTAAGGTGGAATAAAAAACGCATGGCCTGGCTTTTAGTGGAGTTCGACATGGACCTAGGACTGCCAGAAGAAGTTGATATTGTCAGTGAAAAGGGGTCTTTCATTCAAACCCTAGAGTATTGGAGAGAACCCTTTTAGTGTCATGTATGAAGATCCACTGGCCATATAAAAACAAATTGTCCTTCAGTGGTTGGAGAGGCTCAGTCACTGGAGTTGGTTTCAGAAGTAGGATAATAAGACTTAAATGGGAGGACTCAGAATGCTCAGAAGGAGGTGCCTAGTCAATTCCCCTCTACTGAATCTTTCATTGGTAAGTTAAAGATTTTCTTTCCAAATTTCTTTGGTACTTCTTTAACTGAATAAGAAATTCTTTTGCTAAGTAGTAATGAGGAGTGGCTGGTCGATATTTTTTAGGGTTTTTTGAAATTTTCTTGGAAAAATTTAACAATTCTCATCCCTTTACTTCTCATTTGAACCCTATCATCTCATAAAACCCTCCTTTGATTCCCCCCTACTCGACAAAACTATTGGTTGTTACAAATCCCAAAAGACCTATTTTGACTGAGACCTCTCCTCAGGGACCTCACCCTACCCCTCATTTACACAGTGAATGCACCTTGGCTTCTTCCCCTCCATTGGATACAAATTTGTTTACCAAACCCTCGGAACCCTCATACAAAGAAGTTCTTATTAATAAAGCACCTCTTTAGACCTATAACTCCTTTGTAGACGGAGCTGGCCTTATGGATATTGCAAATGTCACCATCAGGAAGAATCCTAAAAACAAATCCACTAACAGGAAAAGAGACATGGGGGTTATCAAGGGAGGGTTGGAAACATACCCCATAATGGTTTCTTCAAATTACCCTGTTTCTGTTGCTTCTCCTTCTGGGAAACTTAGAGCATTGAACCCTGATATGAGGGTTCCTTAATGCTAGTCTTAATCTCTCTTAACATTAGGGGGATTGTGGGTGCCTAGTCCAAGATGCTAGCCCTCAAGGAGCTTTTGTCTATAGTTAAACCTGATGTTGTGTTTCTTCAAGAGACTATGTTGGATCATGTTAGAGCTAAATATTTTTTTCTAAAAGTTTGTCCGACATGCATGGAGCTGTGTTGTGACAACCAGTTGGACTTTTAGGGGGGTTACAATTTGGCAAGATGCAATCTGATAGCAAAGCCAAAAAATAAGGGAGGTTGGGGAATAATAGATCTCAATCTCTTTAACAAGGCCCTAGCTACCAAATCACTGTGGAGGGAAATTTCTCATGATGGTATTTGGAGTGTCACTATGAGAAGGAAATATTTGAAAGGAGTTGATGTTGTATTATGGCTGAGGAAGAAACACTTTGCTTTCCCAATAGCCTCCATTATCTGGAAAAAGATATTGACTACACTACTTGTGGTTAAGCGGTGGATTGCTCGGAAGGTTGGTATAGGTATGAGAGTTCTTTTAGGCTTCGATCGTTTTCTAGGTGGAGGATCTGGCTTTATACTATCATAAGAACTGCTACCACACCTACACAGTCAGAGCCTTTATTATCTTGCATATATACATAAGACAAATATCTCCAACTTGATAGGTTCTAGTATTTGGCTCTTTGCATAAGATCTCGGACTCACAGGAACTATAGCCAGTGAATGGAACACATACATACAGGGAATTTACCAAAATGGGATCACTCTGTCTACAAAACCAGATAGGTTGGGTTGGACTTGGAACAAAATAGAAGGGATTTTGAAGATAGTAAAAGAGGAATATAATGCATTTATATATCTTTATGAGAATGATGATTTGAAGTGGTGGTATACAGTGATATGGAAAATCAAAGATCCTCCAAAATCAATTCTATTTATGTGGTTATGCTTACGAAATAAAGTCTTAATAGGGGATATTTACAGAGAAAGGGGTGGAATTGTACCTTCAGCCTATCCATTATGTTTGAGTAGTGAGGAGACCATACAACATCTTGCAATAGATTGCACCATTACTCAGGAGCTTTGGAATTTGATTTGTAACATTCTTCAAGTAAAAAACAATTGGCATTTGTAGTCCCTTTAATAAAATTTAAAGCTCTAGTTTTTAACAAATCCCAAGGTAAAATAAATTCCCTTTATTGTCACATGGGGCTTATGGATTTTAATGAATGCCATTATTTTTTAAGGCTACAGACAAAACCTAGAGGAGGTTGGGAGAAGGATTATTAAAGCATCAACAGAAATCGTCATAGATCCAGGTGCGGACAAAGTAAAATTTTTGATAAATCGACCAATTTTATTTGGTAATTCACCCATGGGATTCTTTGATGGCACAACAAATAAGGATCAAAGTGGAATCGAGATTTTGGTGAAAGACACCTCCACTCACTATTTTAAGGCACACATGGCAACTGATGAAGTTGAATATAGCATTGACCCTGACCAATGTATTTAAATTTTGGTTAACTTTAAAATTCTGTCTCCTCGTATTTTATTAGACTGGGTCCAAAGCTTCGTGTTAACAACAACTCCTCGGGAACAATACATGTAAAGTTCGGAACCATGCCATTATCGGGCATGTTTAACCTAAAGTTCTTCATTGAATGTCACCAATCATAGGCACCGATGACGATGGTAGAGAGCTCATTCTTCACGCAGTTAATTGAGTCGGTACTGGTATGCACTAACATGTGTCTACAGCAAGGCGGCATGTGTCTATAGCAAGGCGACAGGTGGTGGCACATCTTAAATAATGCAGACCGCGAGTATTTTCTCTCATATGATGATACCCAAAACTTGCAGAGTCCAACTTTGAAAAAACCTTTTCCCATCTAAGTTAATAAAGAGGATCATCAATTTGGGTAGGAGGTACTTGTTCTTAATTAATTGTCACCTTATTTAACATTGAATAACTAATGTACATCCAAAAGGTTCCATCCTTGTTATTGACTACCAATATGTGTTCTATCCAAGGTGATGCACTTGGTCATATGAATGCTTTGTCTAATAATTATTGTAATTGCATCTTGAATTCACTCAACTCATTAGTTTAAAATATATTCTAGGCCTTGGATATGGGCATGTGTGTGTTATGTTATGCTCTCTTGTTGCCATTGTTGTCCATTGGAATCCACTTGAGTCACCCTTCACAAAAAGGGGAAAACAATGAGAAGAAAGGGTAATGGTAGAATGAAAATTACTAGCATGTTGAAATTGGTAGGAAAATTTTCATTTTTGGTGTTACAGATCTAAAAATTACCAGCATATCCCACTTGTAGTTGAAATTAGATTCACTATTTAGAGATTATGTGATGTCACAAGGCCTTAATCATCACTCAAGAGTTCAATTCAATCATGAGTTTTAAGGGGGGTTCCAAAAAAAACCGCCTCCCAAAGTTCAATTCTCATGACTTTTAGAAGGGGTTTTGACAAACCGCCCCCAAAAGTGATGAGAATTGGGCTTTTAGGGGGGGTTTTCAAACAACCGCCTCCAAAAGTTCAATTCTCATGACTTTTAAGGGGGGTTCCAAAAAAAATTCCTCCAAAAGTTCAATTCTCATGACTTTTGTGGGGGTTTTGACAAACTGCCCCCAAAAGTTATGAGAATTGGGCTTTTAAGGGGGGTTTTCCCCAAAACCGCCCCCAAAAGTCAAATTTCAGGACTTTTAAGGGGGGTTCCAAAAAAAACCGCCTCCAAAAGTTCAATTCCCATTACTTTTAGGGGGGGGTTTGACAAACCGCCCCCAAAAGTTATGAGAATTGGGCTTTTAGGGGGGGGGTTTTCCCAAAACCGCCCCCAAAAGTCAAATTTCAGGACTTTTGGGGGCGATTTAAAAAAAAACCGCCCCCAAAAGTCCAATTTCCATGACTTTAAGGGGCGGTTTTAGAAGACCGCCTCCAAAGTTTTGAAAAAACTTTTAGGGGGGTTTTTACCAAGGACCCCACAAGACAAAACTGCCCCTAAAGGGCTATTTTGTTGTAGTGTCATTAGCCTTATGCGGGCATAAATAAGCCCCTTGCAGGCATCTTTAGACCCCTTATGTGGGCGTGTTTATAAGCCTCCTGCGGGCATATTGGAGGCCCCTTGCGGGCATCCTAGAGCTCCCTTGCGGGAATCTTCCTAAGACTTTGCGGGCATAATATAAAGTGTCTTTCAACCTTATTTTTCATCGATTTTGGTAGGCCAAAACCTCGCACGTGAGAGCACAAAATAGAAATCTGACTCCATGGCTAGATATCCAGTTCATTAGAGAATAGGACTATGCCATCTGACTAGTTTTATCATCTCATGAAAACTTCCTTTCGGGCATTTCCAAATGGCCTCTGAGCCATGTGAGTTTGACACTTAGACAAATCTTTGTCTTTAATATGCAAATCACTTTTTCTTTCACTTTGGTAGATTGATTTCTTCCTCATGCGATCACCATAGAGAAAACTACAAGCATGTATGGATAGCTACTTCAATGATGAATAAGACCATGCCAAAATTTGAACTAAGTAACACATACCCATCATCTGGCGGGCATTTGAAAGTGGCCTTCCAAACTGTTGATTTTCCACTTAGGAAAAATTATCATACCCTAGGTTAATATAATGAGATTTTTCTTTTCATCAATTTGGAAGTGTGATACATCCACTGGATAGGAGCCAACTAAGGGATTCCGTCCAAAACGTGTCTGAGGAATAATTTATGGATCTACCCGAACATGGTTTCAGGCAAATTGGACCAGTCTAGGAAAGTGCAAAAATTGTCTAAGTATAAAATCACTAAAACTGCCTAAGTGACCTTAGTAAAATGCCCGCCATCTCTTGTGGTTGATGTCTTAAATCATTTTGAGAGTATGTATCTCTAGAATGTTATTTGGTGCATCCAACCATATCATTGGTTTGTCCAAAGAGTCTTTGATCAGGAAGAAGATATTGATCTGCCAAAAGTGCTTCTTAGCTTGATTTGAACTACTCCAATAACATGCCCACCGAGGAGAGAGAGAGGCTTCAAGTGGTAAAATTGGTCTAGATGAAATCACCTTGTTGGCCTCTATTCATTGGGTGTCTCACACTTCCAATTTGGTGAAAAGAAAAATCTCTTATTCTATATACCAGCTCGGGTTTGATAATTTTTCCTAAGTGTGTGTGTGTGTCAATAAATTCATCTTCATCATCTTCATCATCATGAAGTTAGTGTTGCAATCTGACATCATTCTGGAAAAGTATAGCAAGTTTGTGAGACTTCGGAAACTTTGGAAATTGACTAAGTATGGAAAAAATAGTCAAAAATGCTATAAGAGAATGCATGCCATAATTCATGGTTTGAAGAAAATGCTCGCACCATCATACCAGACCATAGCTTGTTGACGTGGCTATCCAGTCATGGTATTAGTTTTCCTTAAGCATGTATGAGGACAAAGTTATAAGTCTTCCAAAATAGGGGTTCGGGATAAACTTTGGAGAAATTCTTGAAAATGGCCAAGTGTTGGAAAACTAGTCCAAGTAGCCTCAAGGAAATGCCCGCAATGATTTGGGAGTTAGAGTAAATGCCCGCACCATATGGTCAGGTTGTACCTTGTTGAGCTATCTACTTGACCATGGTCTCAGATTGTCCAAAAAGTGTCTGAGGAGGAAGTTATGGATCTTCCAAAACAATGTTTCATGCATATTGGACCAGTCTAGGAAAGTGTAAAAATTCTCTAAGTATAAAATCAGTAGGAATGCCTGAGTGACCTTAGTAAAATGCCCGCCATGTCTTGTGGTTGGTGTCTAAAATTATTTTGAGAGTATGGGTCTCTAGAATTTTGTTTGGGGCATCTAACCATATCATTGGTTTGTCCAAAGAGTCTTCGAGGAAGAAGATATTGATATGCCAAAAGTGCTTCATAGCTTGATTTGCACTACTCCAGTAAAATGACCGCCAAGGAGAGAGAAAGAGGCTTCAAGGGGTGAAATTGGTCTGGATGGAATCACCTTGTTGGCCTCTATTCGTTGGTTGTCTCACACTTCCAATTTGGTGAAATGAAAAATCTCTTCATACTATAAACCTAGGGTTTCATAATTTTTCCAAGTGTCAAATCAGTAGTTTGGAAGGCTAAGAGGCCAATTGGAAATGCCCGCAAGGAGGTGTGTCCTTGTGCTGATAAAATTAATTAGGTGGCATAGGCTTGTTCCTTGATGAACTGGATATCTATCCATAGGATCAGACTTGCCTCTGGAGTTCACACGTGTGGTAGAAAAGCCTACCAAAATGAGAAGAAGTTTGTTTTGATGTCCAAATAAGGTTTGAAGAGGCATTTGGAAATGCCCACCAAAGAGTGTCATTGTGCTAATAAATTATCCAGATGGCATGGACATGGTCCCTGGTGATCTGGACATCTAGTTGTGGTTTCAGTTCTCTCTTTGAGGCTCACATGTGTGAGATTTCGGCCTGCCAAAATTGTGAAAAATAAGGTTAAATGACACCTTATGATATGCCCGCAAGGGCTTGTAAAATGCCCACAGTGGCTAAAGGTTATGTCCGCAGGGGATTAATGAATAAACTCACAAGATCTTAAAGATGCCCGCAAGGGCTTATGTATGCCCACAAGGGGCCTAATGTATGAGGGCTAAAGAGATTTCCGTAAGGGCTTGTAAGATGCCCGCAGGGGTTTGAAAAATGCCCGCAAGGGCTTGTAAGATGACCGCAAGGGCTTAAATTAAGCCTGCAAGGTGCTTAAGGAAGAAACCCATGAGAGCATGGGCTATTCCCACAAGCTAAGGGAGATAACCCTGAAAAAGTTTGGAGTATGCCCGCAGGTGAAAGAGGAGAACCCCACTGGCTAAAGATACAGGCTAGCCCGTAGATGAAGATGTTAAATTTTCAGAATTTACTTCAATCTGATCTAGGATCTTAACTGAGAGAACAACATGTACAGCAAATCTATAGCATATCAATCATGGACACAATAATTCAATCACACAAGAGACACAGAGTTTACTTGGGGAAAACCATAAAGGTGAAAAACCCCAATAACTTCCTCAGAGATAGATAGAGCAATGATACAACCAGAATACAAGAGATAGTTTTCTCCTAGCAGCAAAGCCTCCTCCTCCACAAGTGCGCCACTCTCCCAAGTGTGAGTGAGAGAATAGAATGTGTAAAATGAGAGAGACACACTCTCTATTTATACACTAACTTGACTTGACCTTTAATCATCTAGGTCGGCCTCAACTTAACCACTTAACATAATGTTGACTAGGCCAACCCCCACTAGGGTGATCTAATAACCCTTTGACCCACATGGCCGACCCCCAATAGGGTGGTCTAATAACCCTTTGACCCACATGACTTATACAAGGCCGACGCCAACAAGGTGGTCTAATAACCCATCAAGTATAAGTTACGACACTTACAATATAAATGATGACACTTCCATATAGAGGAATAATAACATCTCTATAGGAATACAACCACTTCCGTATAGACGAATAATAACATCTCTATAGGAATACAATATACACATATGTAAAATACATTCTAAAGTTACATATACATCAACACTCCCTCTTAACTAGGAAGGTATTTCTCGACACAGGTCTTCTAGCACAAGTCATCTTCTCTGGATCATCGTCACTGGATAATCGTCATCGAGTCATCATCATCGTCACTACTGCTGCTATCTCAATCAATCTCTGAATCTACTCATCATAGGAAGTTCTACAGAGCCATTCCTTTTTCATACTGAACGTAGGCCCACCACCTGCAGGTCTTCGTCATCACTGGCCATACTGTGGAATTCTCAGGACTTATTACGTGCATCACAAAACCTGGCTGCAGCATCCCAGGCTATTACGAGCACACAGCTCTACCTGTAGGATATCCCAGGAGCAAATTACATGTGACCCATCACAAAACCTGGTTGAATCATCCCAAGCTGTTACGAGTACACAGCTCTACCTGTCGGATCTCCCAGGAGCACATGACATGTGATCTCACTACAAAACCTGGCTGAAGCATCCCAGGCTGTTACGAGCACACATCTCTACTTGTCGGATATCCTAGGAGCACATTACATGTGGTCCACCACAAAACCTGGCTGAAGCATTTGAGGCCTTTTTCATCCTGTCCAGATCTCCCAGGAGCAAATTACATGTGGTCATGGAAAAACCTGGCTGAAACATCTGAGGCCTTTTTCATCCTGTCTAGATCTCCCAGGAGAAAATTACATGCCATAGGACAAAACCTCGCAAGATAATCTCAGGATGTTACGGGTACACATGTCACGTCCCCATTTTGACCCCCTTTGTAAATGATGTAAATATTGTAATTTAATCATGGTGAGGAGCTCAAGGCCAAGGCCCCACCATTGATTTAGCGTTTATGTATCGGCAATTAAAATAGATGCCTATGGTTCTTGTGCGAGGTAGGCACGATGTAAATAAAACATCATGAAATTATGAATTTCAATGAAAAAAACTCACAACCGGCTATGCAATGCAACAAAAGAGATGGGGCATGATTCTACAAGGAAAAGGGAGGGAAACTATTCAAACCCTTGAGCCAATGGTATTAATCCATGTGTCAATGGGGAAACCCATAAACTACCAACTACCCATTGTGTCTCATTCACCCAATCATTTAATTCTTCCAAGAAATTGGTTAAGGTAGTTAATGCCTTGGGAATGAAAGAGTATGGGCAATCCATTTTCGTGCATGGGCAAGCCATCAACTTGGAAAATCGTGTTTTTTGCTTGTGGGGCAAGAAACCACCCACGAAATGGTTCCCAAAGCCATGGGGAATAGGCAGTCTTCATTCATTCACGCAGTAGGAGCTATCGGGGTCTTTCCCTTCACATTTTTCAGCAAAATCCTGCATTTTCCATGCCTGGAAGTTCGTTTTTGTATTTATAGCAGCCTGGGAGAGAAGGGCCACGTTTTGGGGACTATATGGAAGTCGTTTTTTCCCCTGAATGCCCAAGGACGTTTTTCTAAAAACGGATTTGGCTTCCCTGGGTTGTTTCCCAACTTCCCATTCCGTTTTTGTGGGTTCCCACGTTTTCCTGAGTCAGCTGAAACCCCATCTCATGCCTCTCTCTGTAAAAACGTTTTATCTTGCCCCATAATTGGGTTCTACTGATATGTGCATCCTCGTTTTGGTTTGAACCTGTGAATTGAAGTTTGGAGTGGTAGTGGATAGAAGTGGCTTGATAAACCTAGTGGGGGAGGAGACCTCTCAAGAAGATCAAGAGGGCTTTGGTTACTCTTCTATGCATACCCTGAGAGCACTAGATAGGGAAGGTATGGCTTGAGGGACTGCACAGCAGTGAAAAGAATACTTCCTTGTGCTGGGTGTGTAGGTATTGTGGGTGCCAAGCTAGATAGATCTTGCAAGGTTATCCCTAGCTCTGTGATGGAGCTCACTAGCTTAGCACTCTTCCCTTCCATCTCCTGGCAGCCTGATAAACCCAATTACAGATTGGCTTGGCTCAACTTGGTGTATGCTTGGCTACGTGTGAGTCTGCTGTTCCCTGGTTCCTTGTAGAGATCATGCCCAGCTCGGGGGTGGCAGTGGTGCTGAGAGATTGAGGAGCACACTGGCCTACGGTTGGGTGGAACGTTGCAGTTGCATAGCCAGTTGCGTGGGATTACTTTTGTATAAGATAAGTATTCTCCTGTGTTAAATTGCAATTACTTATTTGATGAACATCTTAAATGTATGATGGATGTGAAATTCTTAATTTCCGCTGTGATTTTTCTTAAAACCATACATCTCCATCTATCTCTGTTATACTATGTTTATGCTTATGATTAAACGTTTCATAGGGCTAGCCGCCCAGTTTAATATCGCATCTGTTATGCATTTGTATATATATATATTCTTGTTCATTTGAATCTGAATGCTTGCTTGTTGAATGTGAATGGGGCTGGATGCCCGGGTTAACCGTCACGATCCTCTCCATCTAGCTGGTTGGATGGGAGGGGACGTGACAGAATGGTATCAGAGCTGCGTTGCAGCACTGGGCCGATATGGGCCAAAACTGATAGTAAAGAGAAGAGAAGAAGTTAAGTTTTTCTTAAGAGTTTGGGAAAATGTTTAGTTTAAGTCTGTTTTTATAAAAAAAATTGTGTTTTAAGCCGTTTCGGGAAGTCGTTCCGAAATTTCGGAAAGGTTTCGCGAACCTTCCCGCAATTGCGGAAGAGTTCGGCGAACCTTCCCGAAATTGCGGAAGGATTCCGCGAACCTTCCCGAAATTGCGGAAGAATTCAGCCAATAGCTCCGAAACAGCGGAGAAAAATTGTGTTTAAGTGAAAAATTTTCTAAGTGTCGGCGTGAAAATGAATTTTCGGAAGGAAATCTCTTCCGAAATTGCGGAAGGAATTCTCTTCCGAAATTTCGGAAGGATTCCGTGAATCGTTCCGCAACGCGGAAGAGTTCAGCGAGTCGTTCCGCAGTTGCGGAAGACTTCGGCGAATCGTTCCGCAAAGCGGAAGAGTTCGGCGAGTCGTTCCGCAGTTGCGGAAGACTTCGGCGAATCGTTCCGCAACGCGGAAGAGTTCGGCGAGTCATTCCGAAGTTGCGGAAGACTTCGGCGAATCGTTCCGCAACGCGGAAGAGTTCGGCGAGTCGTTCCGAAGTTGCGGAAGACTTCGGCGAATCGTTCCGCAACGCGGAAGAGTTCGGCGAGTCGTTCCGAAGTTGCGGAAGACTTCGGCGAATCGTTCCGCAACGCGGAAGAGTTCGGCGAGTCGTTCCGAAGTTGCGGAAGAGTTCGACGAATCGTTCCGCAACTGCGGAAGACTTCGCCGAATCGTTCCGCAATTGCGGAAGACTTCGGCGAATCGTTCCGCAATTGCGGAAGCATTCCTCAAGTCGTCCCGAAATTTTTTTTTCGCATGAACTGCCCGAAACCCCCGGAAGCATTCCGCGCAACGGCGGAAGCATTCCGCGAACGGCTCCGAAGCTGCGGAAGCGTTCGCCGAATGGCTCCGCAATTGCGGAAGCGTTCGGCAAACTGCTCCGCAATTGCGGAAGCATTCGGCGAACTGCTCCGCAGTTGCGGAAGCGTTCGGCGAACTGCTCCGCAGTTGCGGAAGCCGTCGCCGAACCGCGCCGCGCGGAAGCCGTTGCCGAACTGCCCCGCAATTGCGGAAGGGTTCCGCCAAACGCCCCGCAGTTGCGGAGGGCTTCACCCAACCGGCCCGCAGTTGCGGAAGCCTATGGCCAACCGCCCCATAGTTGCGGGAGCATACCGCGAACCTCCCCGCGGTTGCGGGAGTAATCTGTGAATCGCCGTCGCAAGCCCCCTTGACCCCCTTTTTCTTTTTCCCCTCATATTTTCATTGTTGTGATTTGACGAATTTTCAAGTATGGAATTTTTCCCACATGCATGAAGTAATTGTGAATTCTAAGAATGTAATGCAGCTAACAATTGTGTTGATGAACACATTTCAGAGAGCCACAGTTACAGCAGGGTAACACTCTAGTTAATACAGTGGAAAAATTTTGGATCTTGGTTGGGCCAAGAAAATGCACATCATGAATGATGCACAGGATCCCTATGAACCTGAGACAGATGCCATGGGGGAAAATATACAGGTTGAAAATGCTGAAACAGAATCTAATGGGAGAAGAAATCAAGAAACCCCTCCAGATGTTGCAGCCACCATGAGAAGCCTAAGGGTGGAATTGCAAAGTTGCAGAGAAGATAATGAAAGGATGATTAAAGCTCAAGAAGAACAAAATCAGCTGAATGCAGCGATGCTGCAGAGTTTAACAGACATCCAAAGGCAAATAAACTCTGGGCATCAGATATCAAATCTAGAAAGGGGTGGGAGTAGCTCTAGAAGAAATTCCCGTAAGAGGGCCAGTAGCCCAAGAAGAGTTTCTACAGACAGAACATATAGTCCCGAAATCTCTTCCAATGAATCATCTGACTCTGAAGAATCCATTGAGGGTTCAAGTTCTTCATCTCACAAGAGCAAGAGGAAGAAGCACTACAAGAACAGTTCACATGGGGAATTTAAGAAGGCAAAACCTCCTACATTTGATGGAGAAGTGAAGTCTGGTCAAGAAGCTGAAGCTTGGCTTCTTGGGATGAGAAAATATTTCCAAGTCCAAGACTACTCGGGAAATATGAAGGCAAGGGTAGCCATCTTCAACTTGAATGGAAGAGCATCCATATGGTGGGAACACACCAGGCAAGTGAAGAAGATCAATGAAAGGAAGATCGTGTGGAAGCAGTTCAAGAAATACTTCAAGCAGAAGTACCTCTCTGACAGGTACTATGATGATAAGATCAAAGAGTTCCATGAGCTGAGATTGGGACAATCGACCATGGAAGAATATGCAAACAATTCCTTGGAGCTACTGAGGTATGTAAAGTATATTCGCGATGATAAGGTCAAAATTCAGCGTTTCCTAAGTGGACTGCCCCAGTCATATAAAGACAGAATTGAGTTTGATGAACCTCGAACTCTAGAGGAGGCCATAAGAAAGGCCAAGTATTGCTTTGATCAAAACAGAAGCAAACCAGAATTCCATAAGGCGTGGAAGGATAAGAAAAATGAAAAGTTTGATCAAAGGAAGAAGGGATTCAAGCCTCCTCAATTCAGGAATCAGCAAAAGCAACCATCACAGGTTGTGACTAAGCCAACCAGGACGATGGGAGACAAGCCGAGAGATCCAAAAGAGCCAAGAGAACCACTTCAATGTTGGGGTTGTGGAGGAGACCACATGCTTAGGAACTGTCCACATCGGAATGGGAATGCAAATCAAGTTCACAACATCCAAGGAGCTGGAACTGTGGGACAAGTGGCGAGGACAATCCCTAGAATCTATGCAGCAGTAGAAGACCGCCAGGCAGATCATCAGTCAACGGTGGTTGAAGTTGAAGGTAAGATTGCTAAGCAATCTGTTTCTATTTTGATTGACCCTGGATCTACTCACAGTTATGTCACTCCTAGAATTGTTGAGGTTTGTGCTTTCAAGAAATTAAAGCATAGTAAATCTTGGTTAGTTCAACTAGCCACTGGAACCAAGAGAAAAGTTAGCGAAATAGTAGAGAAATGTCCATTAGAGATGGATGGGCTATTCACTTATGCAGATCTGAATATTTTGCCACTTGGTTCCTATGATATTCTCATTGGAATGGATTGGTTAGAAGCACACAAGGTTAAACTTGACTGCTACAATAAGACATTTGAATGCATGGACGAGGAAGGAAACCCGAGGGTTGTAAAAGGCATTCCAAAGATGACTTCTGTTAGACAGGTTTCAGCCATGCAGCTGAAGAAGTTCTGTAGGAAGGGATGTCAACTGTATGCAGCCCACGTTTTAGAGGCAGCAGAGAATGAAACTCTTAGATTGGAGGACTATCGTGTATTGCAAGAATTTAGGGATGTTTTTCCCGATGAGATTCCAGGACTCCCTCCAAAGAGAGACATTGACTTTACAATTGAACTTGTGCCAGGAGCGGCACCAGTGTCTAAGACACCGTACAGGATGAGCACACCGGAATTGCTAGAATTGAAGATGCAATTGCAAGAGTTGCTGGAAAAGAAATATATTAGGCCAAGTGTATCCCCGTGGGGAGCACCCGTTCTATTTGTGAAAAAGAAAGATGGAACACTCAGGTTATGTATCGACTACAGGCAGTTGAACAAAGTTACTGTGAAGAACAAATACCCATTGCCTCGAATTGATGACCTTTTTGATCAAATGAGAGGAGCAAAGGTATTTTCAAAGATTGACTTGAGGTCTGGTTACCATCAGGTAAGAATCAAAGAAGAGGATATTCATAAGACAGCCTTTAGAACGAGGTATGGACACTATGAGTTTGTAGTGGTACCATTCGGTCTCACAAATGCACCAGCTACATTCATGTGTCTCATGAATAATGTTTTTAGCAAATATTTGGACAAGTTTGTTCTTGTTTTCCTAGACGACATTCTCATCTATTCTAAGAATGAAGAAGAGCATGAAGAACATTTGAGAATGACAATGCAATTACTAAGGGAGCATAAGCTGTATGCAAAATTGAGCAAATGTGACTTTTATAAAGATAGAATTCATTATTTGGGTCACATCATCTCCG
The DNA here is from genome assembly GCA_027924585.1 of Larix kaempferi. Classification (NCBI taxonomy): domain Eukaryota; kingdom Viridiplantae; phylum Streptophyta; class Pinopsida; order Pinales; family Pinaceae; genus Larix; species Larix kaempferi. The sequence goes on along the minus strand of BSBM01000606.1, from coordinate 5,121,256 downwards.
ACGAAGGAATATCTGTAGACCCTGAGAAGATTGAAGCCATTATGAATTGGCCAACTCCAAGGAATGTGACTGATGTGAGATCTTTTATGGGCCTTGCTGGTTACTACAGGAGGTTTATCGAAGGATTCTCCAAGGTTGCAAACCCGATCACTTCTTTGCAAAAGAAGGGAATAAAGTCTGAATGGTCACCAAGATGTGAAGAAAGTTTTCAGCGGTTGAAGAATCTTCTTACAAGTGCACCCATTCTGAAGATTGCAGACCCGGAAAAGGACTTTGTGGTGTGTACCGATGCATGCAATCAAGGACTTGGAGGAGTTCTTATGCAAGACAACCACGTGATATGCTATGAATCAAGAAAGTTGAAGGAGCATGAGAAGAACTATGCTACTCATGATATAGAACTTGCAGCCATAGTACATGCCTTGAAGATGTGGAGGCATTACTTAATGGGAAGAAAATTCGAGTTAAGGACAGACCATTGTGGTCTGAAATATTTGTTTGATCAGCCAACTTTAAATGCTAGGCAAGCTAGATGGTTGGAATTTTTGTGTGAATTTGATTTCGAGATCAAACACATAAAAGGGAAAGAAAACAAGGTGGCTGATGCACTCAGCAGGAAGGTACATGAAATGTATGTGGCAGCGCTTAGTACTTGCCAGCCAGACTTGAAGCAACAAATTGTTAACCATATGGTTGAGGATGAAGTGTACGAGCAGATAAAGGGAAAATTGCAGCAGCAAAACCTTGAAAGGAAGTATGAAGGCTATCATTTGGAAGAAGGAGGACTTCTTACTTATAAGGATAGAGTCTATATTCCAAATGCGGCAGATTTAAGGAAAATGGTTATGGATGAGATCCATAAAGCTCCATACTCTGGTCACCCAGGATATCAGAAAACAATTGCTACAGCAAGAAAATATTATTTCTGGCCAGGTATGAAGAAGGATGTTGCTGAATACATCTCTAAGTGCATGGAATGTCAGCAGGTAAAGGTTGAACACCAACACCCAGCAGGTTTATTGCACCCAGTGCCAATTCCAGAATGGAAATGGGAAATAATTTCCATGGATTTTATTACAGGATTGCCAATGACTAAGAGACAGCATGATTCCATCATGGTTGTGGTGGACAAGTTAACGAAGGCAGCACATTTTATACCGGTTAAGTCCACACATAAAGCCGATGCCATTGCAAATATTTTCATGAAGGAAATTTTCAGATTACATGGGTTGCCTAAGGCAATAATTTCTGATAGGGATACCAAGTTCACTTCCAATTTTTGGAAAGGTCTCTTTGCCGATTTGGGTACACAGTTGAACTTTAGCACCGCGTACCATCCTCAAACAGACGGGCAAACAGAAAGAGTAAATCAGGTGCTTGAAGACATGCTTCGCATGTATGTAATGGACAAGCCATCCAAGTGGGAGGATTATTTACACCTGGTAGAGTTTGCATATAATAATGGGCATCAAGAATCATTGGGAATGAGTCCATATGAGGCTTTGTACGGCAGAAGGTGTAGGACCCCAATGACTTGGGACAATCCAGTGAACCGAATTGTACTTGGGCCAGAATTGCTTAAGGAAATGGAACAAGAGGTTGCAAAGATCCGGCAAAATTTAAAAGCAGCCCAGGATAGACACAAAAGCTATGCAGATAAGCACAGAATGCATAGGGAATTCAATGTTGGGGATCATGTGTATCTTAGAGTAAGATCAAGGAAGAGTTCCTTGAAGCTTGGGAGCTGTACCAAGCTATCACCTAGATATTGTGGGCCATTTGAAGTGCTTGAAAGAATAGGGCCAGTTGCATATAGACTTGCCTTGCCTGCTAGCACTAAAGCTCATAATGTTTTTCATGTATCTTTGCTTAAGAAATATGTACATGATCCTAACCATGTGATTAATTGGGATGTGATCCAGGTGGAACCCGAGGGAGAATTCCAAACCGATCCATTGCGCATCCTAGACAAGAAAGTAACATTGCTCCGGAACCGAGCCATCGGACAGGTAAAGGTGCAATGGAAGCACTACGGTCCCGATGAGGCTACATGGGAGCTGGAGGATGCCATGAGGATGGCATATCCATTTTTGTTCGATTTTGATGAGCACTGAGGACAGTGCTAATGTAAGGGGAGGGGTATGTCACGTCCCCATTTTGACCCCCTTTGTAAATGATGTAAATATTGTAATTTAATCATGGTGAGGAGCTCAAGGCCAAGGCCCCACCATTGATTTAGCGTTTATGTATCGGCAATTAAAATAGATGCCTATGGTTCTTGTGCGAGGTAGGCACGATGTAAATAAAACATCATGAAATTATGAATTTCAATGAAAAAAACTCACAACCGGCTATGCAATGCAACAAAAGAGATGGGGCATGATTCTACAAGGAAAAGGGAGGGAAACTATTCAAACCCTTGAGCCAATGGTATTAATCCATGTGTCAATGGGGAAACCCATAAACTACCAACTACCCATTGTGTCTCATTCACCCAATCATTTAATTCTTCCAAGAAATTGGTTAAGGTAGTTAATGCCTTGGGAATGAAAGAGTATGGGCAATCCATTTTCGTGCATGGGCAAGCCATCAACTTGGAAAATCATGTTTTTTGCTTGTGGGGCAAGAAACCACCCACAAAATGGTTCCCAAAGCCATGGGGAATAGGAAGTCTTCATTCATTCACGCAGTAGGAGCTATCGGGGTCTTTCCCTTCACGTTTTTCAGCAAAATCCTGCATTTTCCATGCCTGGAAGTTCGTTTTTGTATTTATAGCAGCCTGGGAGAGAAGGGCCACGTTTTGGGGACTATATGGAAGTCGTTTTTGCCCCTGAATGCCCAAGGACGTTTTTCTAAAAACGGATTTGGCTTCCCTGGGTTGTTTCCCAACTTCCCATTCCGTTTTTGTGGGTTCCCACGTTTTCCTGAGTCAGCTGAAACCCCATCTCATGCCTCTCTCTGTAAAAACGTTTTATCTTGCCCCATAATTGGGTTCTGCTGATATGTGCATCCTCGTTTTGGTTTGAACCTGTGAATTGAAGTTTGGAGTAGTAGTGGATAGAAGTGGCTTGATAAACCTAGTGGGGGAGGAGACCTCTCAAGAAGATCAAGAGGGCTTTGGTTACTCTTCTATGCATACCCTGAGAGCACTAGATAGGGAAGGTATGGCTTGAGGGACTGCACAGCAGTGAAAAGAATACTTCCTTGTGCTGGGTGTGTAGGTATTGTGGGTGCCAATCTAGATAGATCTTGCAAGGTTATCCCTAGCTCTGTGCTGGAGCTCACTAGCTTAGCACTCTTCCCTTCCATCTCCTGGCAGCCTGATAAACCCAATTGCAGATTGGCTTGGCTCAACTTGGTGTATGCTTGGCTACGTGTGAGTCTGCTGTTCCCTGGTTCCTTGTAGAGATCATGCCCAGCTCGGGGGTGGCAGTGGTGCTGAGAGATTGAGGAGCACACTGGCCTACGGTTGGGTGGAACGTTGCAGTTGCATAGCCAGTTGCGTGGGATTACTTTTGTATAAGATAAGTATTCTCCTGTGTTAAATTGCAATTACTTATTTGATGAACATCTTAAATGTATGATGGATGTGAAATTCTTAATTTCCGCTGTGATTTTTCTTAAAACCATACATCTCCATCTATCTCTGTTATACTATGTTTATGCTTATGATTAAACGTTTCATAGGGCTAGCCGCCCAGTTTAATATCGCATCTGTTATGCATTTGTATATATATATATTCTTGTTCATTTGAATCTGAATGCTTGCTTGTTGAATGTGAATGGGGCTGGATGCCCGGGTTAACCGTCATGATCCTCTCCATCTAGCTGGTTGGATGGGAGGGGACGTGACAACACAACTCTGACCTAAAGATCTCCCAGGGCACAAATTACATGTCCTCCAAGAGCAATGTCTCGAAAGAGCATCCTAGGCTTTTATAGGTACGCAACTCCGACCTATAGGATCTCCCAGACATGCTCATCTGCACAACCTAATCCACAGCCACAAAGTATCATCCTGATACTCACCATACATAATCCTGATGTACACATGATCATCCTGATCATCATCACTGCAACATCCTGCTGCATGTCATCTGGAGAAGCTCGTCATCCGTGATCACCCTGATCATACAATGCATCCATCTGATGCACACAAAGTATCTACCTGATACATATCATCATACATAGTGTATCCACATGATACATAGATACATGATCCACACAATGTATCCAACAACATACATGATCTACCTGATCATACCTGATACATATCAATATACATGATCTACTTGATCATACAATGTATCCACCTGATACATATATAGATACATGGTCCAAGCATCCAACATGATGCATATACACAATACATACAAATGATCCGACCGATCATATCCAGCATCCAAAATGATGCGTACATACATATAAATGATCCAACTAATCATATCCAGCATCCAACATGATGCACACATACATATACATATAAATGATCCAACTGATCATATACAGCATTCAACATGATTCACACATACATATAAATGATCCAACTGATCATATATAGCATTCAACATGATGCACACATACATATAAATGATCCAACTGATCATACAAAGCAGAAACTAGAACATCATCCTAATGCTCATCATCCAGCGCTTACATCCACAGCCATGTGAAGAATTCTCCTTCCAACATGCTTGGAATGGCTTCAGCAAATGTGTCCATCACTTCTTCCTTGAAGTGTCATCAATTTGAAGAACACCAAGCCTCTCCCTGAAGTACTCAAACTTCACCCCGGCTAGTGGCTTCATCAGCACATCTACAATCTGCTCGTCCGTCGCAATGTACAGGAGCTTCACAGCTCCTCTCTGCACCATATCCCTGATATAGTGATATTTGATCTCTATGTGTTTCGACCTTTCATGAAACACTGGGTTCTCAGACAGCTTCACACAACTTTGGTTATCACAAAAGATACCAGTAGCATCCAACGGGAGATCAAATAACTCATATAGTAGCTTCCGTAGCCATACTGCCTCACAACTAGCTGAACAGGATGCAACATACTCTACCTCAGCTATACTCAGTGCTACGCAGGACTGCTTCCTGCTGAACCAAGAGATCACACCTGATCCCATACTGAAGCACCACCCAGATGTGCTCTTCCTATCTGCAGCACTGCCTACCCAATCTGAATCAACATAACCCTACAGGTTAAACTTTTGATTCGCTTCATACTTGAGCCCATAATCCACTGTACCCTTCAGGTACCTCAGAACATGCTTTACAGCAACCAGGTGAACACTCCTTGGATCCATCAGGAACTGGCTCAATGTGTTCACCGCAAAGCAAATATCTGGTCTCGTGTTCGCCAGGTACATCAAGGACCCAATCATCTGACGATACATAGTGATATCAACTGGCTCAGATGAAGCATCACACAGAAGCTTCAAGTTTGATGCCATAGCCTCGCAGTCCATCATCCCGAACCTCTTCAGGATCTCTACTGCATACTTCCCTTGTCCAAGGAAGATTCCATATGCACTTTGCCACACCTCCATACCAAGAAAGTAGTGCATCATACCGAAGTTCTTCATCTCTAACTCGGCAACAAGCTTCCGCTGTGTGTCAGCAATCAATCTGTCATCTCCTGTTACAAATAGGTCATCCGCATACAAAAGTAGTATCACTGGATTGCCTTCCTCAACCTTGTAGTAAAGGTTGGAATCCACTTTATTCTTATTAAATCCCAAACTGGATAGAAAGCTGTCTATCCTACCATACCAAGTTCTGCACACATATATGACTACACCATGCTGTCTTGAAATTCATCTGGCGTATCTTCTATTTCATCACTTTTATATTTCTCTATGCTGCCATCTGTAGCATGCTTGATCTGATAGTTCCATTTGGAAGTCACAACAAACTTCCCTTCAGCTCTTGGGATCACATCCCAAACATCGTTCTTCATGATCGACGGATCATGGCATTCTTCCCATATCTTGGGAACTTCAATATCTTCAATAGATAATTTTGTTGCTTGAACAAATGTTGTAGTCCTTCTTTTGTAGGTGATGGTATATGATCTTTCCTACACAAGTTATATTGCATGATTAGAAACCATCTCATAGTTTTCAGAACAAATTCTTACACATAAGGAAATATGTCAGACAGTTATGCAATTATCTTAGTCAATGCTTCAATACAACATTCATCCATATTCCGTAACTTTCTAGATGCCTTCCAATCTCTACTAGAACATTGTTAAGAGTGTGCGCAACTCCTAACATGTCAGCAAAGAGGTTTCATTCTAGATAAGTAGCAATGGAATGTTGTACAGTGCCATAGGTCACTTACCCATCAAATGCATATTAGTAGTAAGTTGTTCATTAATGCAATCATTCACATCCTAAATCTAGGAACATAAGCATATACATCATTGAATAATATTATTGAAACAAACAAGTATGTAAGGAATTGTAATTAAAATACTTATCTTTGTTTGTTTGTTGGGTGAGCTCCCTCTGAGTCTTTGCTTCCTTGCAAGAGCTGCTGAAGTAGCTTCTTCTACACCTTTCTGTTGTGGAATGCAGAAGGATGGTCAACTCCCACTGGATATCTGCATCCTTGCAGAAACTACTGGAGTATGCTCCTTTGCTTTCTTCCAGGAACAACTGGAGTGTGCTCCCTCTTGATCTTTACTTCCTGGATTACCTGTTCTTGAACTTACATCCATCCTTAATCACTATGCATGCTTATTAGTATCATCATTATGTTATCCTTGAGGTCTCATACATAATCGCACATTTAGTAGTATAATCTTAATACTATCAAGGCACAATAATCTTAAACATGTATATCCATGATCATTCACAGATAATAAACATTAGTATTCAAGGTTTCAGGGAAGTCTTCTTTTACTCATACATATTCTTATTTGATCATAGGACTCTTTTGGTTAGTTGAATCATCAATCAAGATAAGAGATATAATATGCATAAAACCCGTGATTATTCAAACCTATACCTTCATGATTCTTCTGGTTTTTCATATCATCAATTATGGTAAGAAACATAATATGCATACAACCATGATTATTCAAACCTATGACTTCATGAATAATCATTATCAACAACACAACAGTATAAGATCCTAACACAAGGTAGGATTCTAGCTTGATATAGGAAAAACATACCTGGATTAGCATGCTAGCTAGTTATGTCTAACATACCCACATAATGTCTTATGGTTCTCTTCAGTGACTTGTGCTAGTAACCTGCATGTCTCATAAGTTAACCATTGTAGAACCAAGTTATACATACCTCGAAAGTAGATCTTCTATGTGATCCATGACAATGGATGAATCTTTGTCTTCATGTCACCATGAGCATGTGTTCTTGAAGTAGAACATGATTTGAATTTCTTGGTGTACCTTTTGTGTTAGCAAACAACATAAACCTCATACAATATCACAATGCATTAGTACAATCATAAGTGTCAAAACCTTAATCAATGAATATCTTCTATTAAGTTGATACGACAAATCCAGTAATTAATCAAGATTGTACTGTAATGATATGAAGACAAACATATGATAAACTTAACCATGAAACATACCTGTAAGCCATACCTGTGAAGATTTCTTGTAATCTTCTTATGGAAGGCCTTAGCCTTATCTCCCTCTGAGACAAGAACTTCTTCACTTATGCAGGTGACCAATCCATCTTCTTCTAGGATTAATCCAATCCACTTGATTTGCAAGAACTGGACCTGGAGCTAGATTAGGGTTTGTCAAAGAAACCCCAAAAATTCAAACTTTGAATTTTAAACTTCTGAAAGGATAGAAATATGCGCCTTGATGAGCTGATCAAGTTGGTATATTCAGAATTTCAAACCTGCAAAGTTTCACTCCTCAATTTTGCCTTTGAAACTTTCGGATTCACTAGACGTGACCCTGAACTGGGTTTTGATGAAGCCCACTCTTCTGCCCAATCAAAAGGTTTGATCCAAAGCTCTAAGCTTCTATTTTTCTGAGGAGCTTCCAGCCGTGGTCACAGATTTCAAAAATTCCCATTTTTACAGAAGCCCTAATTTTCCACTTTTCTGATCAAAGTCCCGAACTAGGGTCTGATCAAGCCCAGCCTTCTTCCCAACCAACAATTTTGGTCTTGGTCTCTAAATTTTTATTTTTATGAGTAGCATTCAGCCGTGGTCTCCGATTACAAAAATTCCAACTTTCTCCGAAGCCCTAAATTCCGGAAGCCATGAATGAAGGTACTAAAAAAATTAATTCTATTTTGACAGAAATATGTACCTGATTGTTTCTGGTGTAAATCCAAACTTTTCGATCCACAGGATCTGAAATATTTTCCTGAGATAGCCCGACCTATTATCTTTCCATGTCGACAGGTCTGACCTCAATTGGATTCTCTGAGACAGAGTTATGCCAAGTGTTGCAACGTGACCTGTTTATGGGATAATACAGGAGAGCGAACGTGTACGGCGTTCCACGTGTCACTAGTTCAACTTCGGCCTCTGAAAAATTTTCTTGAGCTATTAAAGTCTGTGTTCTACCTGTCACTTTTTACAGAATTTCATTTGGATCTTCCTAGCCCAAGTTATGACCTTTTTCCCAAGGTCACCTGATTTTGACTCAGATCTGGAAGAGGCAGAAACCCTATATTGTACAGATCATAAATCACAAAGTACAACGAATTAGAGGTTGTCCTTTGGACACACGGTACATGGGGATTTAATATTCAACCTGTAAAGGTGTCATATCTGAAAACTTCTCCAAAACGAATTTATAGTGAAAGTTCTACGATGACTGGTTTTTGCTATATCAAGCCCTAGCATCGTAAGTGAAACAAGTGTCATACATGCCATATCATGCCTTCTTTCAGGCTAGCTCTGATACCATGTTAAATTTTCAGAATTTACTTCAATATGATCTAGGATCTTAACTGAGAGAACAACATGTACAACAAATCTACAGCATATCAATCATGGACACAATAATGCAAGCACACAAGAAACACAGAGTTTACTTGGGGAAAACCGTAAAGGTGAAAAACCCCAATAAATTCCTCAGAGATAGATAGAGCAATGATACAACCAGAATATAAGAGATAGTCTTCTCCTAGCAGCAGAGCCTCCTCCTCCACAAGTGCGCCACTCTCCCATGTGTGAGTGAGAGAATAGAATGTGTAAAATGAGAGAGACACACTCTCTATTTATACAATAGCTTGACTTGACCTTTACTCAACTAGGTCAGCCTCAACTTAACCACTTAACATAATGCTGACTAGGCCAACCCCCACTAGGGTGATCTAATAACCCTTTGCCCCACATGGCCGATCCCCAATAGGGTGGTCTAATAACCCTTTGACCCACATGACTTATACAGGGCCGACCCCAACAAGGTGGTCTAATAACCCATCAAGTATAAGTTACGACACTTACAATATAAATGATGACACTTCCGTATAGAGGCATAATAACATCTCTATAGGAATACAACCACTTCCATATAGAGGAATAATAACATCTCTATAGGAATACAATATACATATATGTGAAATACATTCCGAAGTTACATATACATCAACAGAAGAAGCCTGCAGGCCTGAGATGTAAGAATCCCGCAGATGACCAAAGAAGGTTAATTAATTAAATTAATTAACAATTAAATACTAAACAGAATTCTGAATTAAATGTTAAAAAGAACATAGATTTGAAGAGACAGGTCATTTATGCCCAATAATGTTGTTATTTCATCATATTATCTAGTTTGAATGGTGGTATCATTTCATTCATGACAAACAGTTTTATCCACTGTCATTGTATGCAAAGTGGTGAAGAACATAAAATTCGTAATGAAATGACATTCATATGGTATTAATATATTAAGAGACCTATTTTGTTGATATTTTGGTGATATTTATGGCCTTAATGTCTTAAGAGACCTGTTTTGTTGAAAAGTCGAAAATGATCATAACGCAACATTGTATGCAAAGTGGTGAAGAATAAAACATTCGTAATGAAGGTGAGGAAATTCTATGGACCTGTGCATATAAAATCCATTAAAGAAGGTGAGGAAGCACTTAGTGCGACGAAAAAAAGTGGTCATAGGTGCAAAAATGTCACTATGAAATTGTTGAGAATCATGCCTCACATCACAATAAAATATAAACCAAAGCATTGGCTGTAGAACCACTAACTCCTAGATATTAAGAAGATTTCAATAAAAAAAACGAGGACTTCATAAGCATTGACTATAGAACCACTAACTCCTAGACATAAAAAGTAAGATAACTAATTAAAGCATTTTCCATTCTATGCCGATAAATACAAAACTCCATCATACAATTTTTTTGTTTTCATTAACTATCAATAAATACATATATACATTGATTTATACATGTCTAGCATGTTTATGAGATGGCTGCAATCCCTCCTCTTGAGCATAAGACAAATCTGAATGGTCTCTCTTGCCTTTCGTAGAAGACTATAATTGTTCTGGAGTTGGACAAGGCACTTTTTGCAATTTTTTTTCAAGTTCTTTAACTCTCTCTGATTTTTTTAAAAAAATTTCAAGCAAAAAAAAAAATTCCGTCATCAGTTTGTTCAACATTTCCACATTTTTGTTATACTTCATTGATTCCTGTTCTTCCTTGACCCCTCCAATTTCTGTCTGGTATGTTTCAACTAATCTTTAACTTCAGTCAATTCACATTTCAGATTTTGTATTTCTTTCTCCTTCTCTTTTGCCCTCGACTTTGTCTCGTTGGGAAGGACAGAAATGCAATCATCGCAACAGCTGGCCCTTTTAATTCCTTATCCAAATAAGCACTTGTGGATTTAAGTTTTTGAATTTCCATATCACATCCCAAATGCTAAAATTTTCTATTGTCTAAGAGTTTTGATTCCAACTCTCTTATTTTTGCATCTTTCCCGGCCATCTTCTCTTTCATTTCTTTATGTAATGGTGATGAGCCATACAAATCACCTAGTACAATGCTCGTTGAGAAGCATTCTTGTAGCATATTCTCTCGATTTGCTAAGGACTTCTCTCACTCTTCTAAGGACATTGTAGTTGTAGGTGTTTTTTTCCTTCTACCCTTACCCTCGTCTCCTTTGGTACCCTTACCTTCACCCTCACCAGCTTGTTGATTGGAAATTTTTTTTTCTCTACTTTGGTTTTTAAGTTTTAAATATTCAGAGATCCTTGCTAACCTTGTACCTTTCAGCTTATCAGCTTGCTTAGAAATTTTTTTTCTCAAATCGGAAATTATTGATTCTAATTCTCCAACTTTTTTTCCATGGCTTCCCCCAACTTCAATTGATATTCTTGTACTACATGTTCATATTCTTTAATTTTCTTCTCCATTACCTGTAAAGGACACATTTATGTCCTCAATAATGGTACATTGAGAACATGTGGTCTTTTTTTCAACTCTTCTTTGAGTTCACTTGCTTCAGCATTATCTTTCTCCAAAGCCTCTTTATACACAACCCTCACTGACTCAATTTCATTTTCAACATCATCAGTGATTTTTTCTACTTCTTTGGATAATAATTTAACCATTTATTCTTTCCCTTTTATAATTATGTCCGCTTTGAATTGATTTTCCACAACTGTCTTCTGCAACACTGCTATCTGTTTGAGGCATTCTAAAATATTATCATCTTTTCTCAAGCACTCTTCCGCCCAATTGCATATATAGGAAGCTTGTTCCTTGAAATGCTCCATTTTATCATATAGGATGAACACACACCTACTATCAAACTTATATGATGCAATGTCTAAATGCATAGCAGAAGCCCTTGATTCTGATTTGGAGGAAAAATCATACTCAATTGCCAACTGTTTAGGAGGAATTCATCAAGAAACTCTCGAGGAATGGAAAAGTGAGTAGTAATTTGTTCCATTTCGTTTCCTATCACCTCCTCCCAATGAAATCTATCTTCGTGTCCCTGTAACTCTTTCAAAGTTGTGGCAGCACAAACTACATCATTTGAGACAAAATCAGGATACTGTACTCGTAATTCGCCATGGTGCTCAGGACTTTGTACTGGCGATTCCTCGTTCCATTCAAGAGGGTGTAATGGTAATTCCCCATGGTGCTCAGGAGATTGTACTAATTCCTCGTTCTACTGAGGAGACTGTACTGGAAATTCCTCATTATGTTCCCTACTATTACATTTCCTAATGTATGTTTATGAACATGTGGTTTTGGAAAAGCTATATTTACATGTTGTTTGATATCACCAATCTCTGTTTCAGTAGCATGGGGTCGACATAAATCAATAATTTTTTTAAGTGTACCGAGGAAACTAAATTTAACCTTCCTTAATTGGCTCTCTTGCAAGGCAGAGTGGACTTTCTTAGCCAATAGATAAGGAATATCTACAGGTATATCTTCCACCCAATTTATCACTACCCACATACATTCACCCAAACTATCATGCCTATGATGATTCAAAATTTTCCTAAGGACAATCTGCATCAATGTTTTGTATATTCCGAGAGGGACATCTTGCATTTTTAAACCATTCCTTGAAACATTTACATCTTTCCCACAAATTTTATAGGCCATCTGGTTCTTCTCCTATTTGGGGGTTTTCCTTGAGCTTAAAATCGTCCCCCCTTTGCATGGAATATTTGTAGCTCGGCAACCAAATTAGGGTCAAGGTATACCCACTTCCCAAAAATTATGAGTTCTGTATTCCCAGCATCATATTTCGAAATTGCCTCATATATCTCTGTTGCTTGGTTTTTCAACCAAGCATGTGCAATGGGAACCTATCAACAATGTGATAGCAGTTTCAATATAGAAAGTAAAAACAATTGTAAACTAAATCTAATCTAACATTAACATGTGCATATAAATTTCAAAAGATAAATAACAAGAACAAGAAATAAAATAGAGAATGTTTTTTTGTATTATAATACCTCAAATGGTGAGGATATGGTGTTGAGCATCTCTAGGGTTGAGATGCTCCAGGCTCCAATGGTCTCTTCTCCAATGCTTCAATGGGATTCTTCAAACTTGAAATGTGAGGCAATGGCTCTCAAAGGGAATTTGGCAGCATAAGGATAGGATGAATTGTGGATGGAAAGTGAGGAGCCCCTATCACCTTTTTATAGTTTTTGGAGATTGGGAATACCATTGTGGTTTTAAGGAAACCAATGGTTTTGACCAACATGGTTTAGGTCTCTTTTCCCCCTTTTTTCCTTTTTGAATATTTTGAATATTTTTATTCCCTTTTAATAATTTTTGGGAATTCTGGACCCTTTTTTAGGGTTTTTTGTGTTTTTTGAGGAAAAATAGATATTTTGAGGGGAAAAAAGGTGTATTATGGTCTTTTTGATGACCTTTTGATGGTTACAGAGGCTCAAATGGTGGAAAAGTGGACAAATGGGTCATGTGAATAAGGGAATGAGCTAGTGAGCACTTTTTGGGTGTTAACAGATTGCCCCCTGATGTGTGAGGGCAGGAGCTCATCGTATGGCCGATAGACATCATAGTTCTTTTGTCTTTTTTCCTGGGGTTTGGAAGAGAGAAGAGACCAGTTGGTGACTAGAGCAACGGCCCCTTGGAAGCTGCAAAAACAAAAAATATTACATGGCCTCAATATGAATGAGGAATAATCTCTGATAATGGACAAGGCGGGCATACCCATGCTCATATCAAGATATATACATAACAATTAGTCCCAAGAAGGGGGACCTGACTAATACATAAAAAACTGCTGGTAGATCATAATGGTCCAGAGGGGACACAATGCTAGGACGTACTCATGAACATAACATGACTGATCTCAATAACTGATACACTGGAAATGCAACAACCGTTCTGAATAAGGTATCTGAAGGGTTGATGAACTGCTGAAACTGAAGGTGTCCAACATCTGTAGGGACTCAAAAACTATGAGTCGACTCTGAGGAGTATGTGTAACCGTATACACGGGGGAGTATCAAACTGGGGTACATCTGAATACTGTCACCATGTGCAACCCGAATATCTATAGGAAAATGTAACTGGTTATTTCCATAAGTAGACTCTCAAATGTGGAAGAGTCAAGTGACATCCGGGGTCTTCAACGAATAACTGAAAGGACTGATACCCTATACGAGTCTCAACGATATGATCAAGGTGTTGAAGTCGAGCATGTGAGGAACAATCATTTGGAGAGGCACTGAGGATTCCTTTCGAAATTATCCGTAGGCACTCATCATAAATGGTAATGAGTCCAATGCACAGGGACCTCTAGGTCTATCCTCTGGAATATATGTGGTTGGTGTCGACAGAGGGAGACCAACAACTATCAAGGCAATGATGTTTCCTTGATAGGAGCGCGAGGTGCACAGCTGAACTGTGGTAGTACTGATGGATGGACTGACATACTGTGGGGATGGGGAAATGACTGGGGTTATTAAGTGGGTGGACTCAAACTTCCTTTGTTCAGAGCATGATAACAAGGTTGACCTGGAAGCATGGGAAACTGACTATTAGGTGTGAGGACCATAGCTTTAAGGGATCATGGGTATGTGCTGCAGACTGGAGTGACTCTTGGGGGGGGCAAGCTGATGAATGCTGTAGAGGGACTCTTAGAGTGACATACTGCAGAATACTCTAAACAAAGGCGACCAAAATGGGGAAGCTGCCATAAGAGTAGACATGGTCTATTGTGGTGCCAAAAAGCACCATTGGGTCCTTCCTCGTAGTTTTAATGAGCTCCAAGAAGGGATAAAAGTGTGCTTTGAAATGGTACCGTCTTGTGGATTTTGTTTGAGCCCAAGACTATTCATGCTCGGGAGTGATTTCATTTTTAAGGAGTCTGAAAATGATAAGTAGACTTTGAAGTGGTGGAGGGGTACCATCCTGTGGATTTATACGAGCCCAAGACGGTGATTGCTCATGGTTGCTTTCATTTTTAGAGAGTCTAAAGGCGGTAAGTAGACTCCATTGGTGTTCTTTTTCGTAAGTTAGTCTCCAACGCCCAAAAAAGCATAAAATGATGCAAATGGAGAACTCTTCTAGCCGATGTGACTAGAGTATTATTTTTTCGTAATTAGTCTACAAGGTCCGGAAAAGGGGTAAACTTATACCAAGTAGACACCCTTTCAGATACTTTTAGCGAGCATGAAAGGAAGCAAGGTTGCTCGGCAATCTTTTCATTGTTTTAGGAGTCAGAAAAGAGCTTAACAGAAACTCCCTAAGTGCCTTTTTCATAAAAGAATTGTTCGGCCTGAAAAAGGGATAAAATTATACTGAACAAGAAGATATTGGTGAGAGCGAGAAGTGATCTCAAGCATCATCACGAGCGCGGAAAACTGAATCCGGTGATATGAAGACGGTAAAAAATGGGCAATGACCGATGTGGCATGCAAACCGAGGCGACAAGGGGCATGGAAAAAATGCCTGAAAAATCTAGGCATGAAAGCGAGAAATGATCTCAAAAATCATCAAGAGCGTTGAAAACCGAATCCGGCGATATAAAGATCATCAAAAATGGGCAACGACCGATGTGGCATGCAAACCAAGGTGATGAGTGGCATTTTGAAAAAATGCCCAAAAATTATGGGGGTGAGAGCAAGAAATGGTCTCAAGCATCATCACGAGCGTGGAAAACTGAATCCGACGATATAAAACTTGTCAAAAATGGACGACGGCCGGAGTGGTGCGCAAACCGAGGCGACAAGGGGCATGGAAAAAATGCCCAAAATGGGAAGAGGTAAAAATGAAAAAGGAGTGGACTATTATGAAGTTCCCGATGTGCTGATTCCAACGGTACCAATGGTTTGAAAAATGGACGTCGTATGATACCGCAATGGTTGATTGAAAAATGTTCAAATATCTATAAATAGGGTGTGGGGCCAATGTGACATGTCATTGTTACGTTCGAGTTTGGTAGAGCATTTGATTTAGGTCAGAGCTCTTTCTTGATTTGTGGGAGATTCAACCATTGGATTTTCATTCCGTGAGTTTCAGGTAATCCTATTCGCCTTAGCCTTTCAATTTATTTGCTTTATGGTTGACAGTGGGCCCCTAAAGACCACAAAATTCCACTTTGGCATTCCAATGTGGAATATCGTGGGTTTCAGCTCTTTTTCCTCGATGTTCATCGCGGGTATGGACTTGATACCCGCGATGTTCAGGGGCAGACAGTCGCGATGTTCATCGCGGATGTGCAGCTGACAGTCGTGATGTTCATCACGACTGTGGGGCTTATACCCGCGATGATCATCGCATATTTTGATGGAAAAGTCACGATGATCATCGCGGCTAAAGGCCTGAAAGCCGCGATGGAATTTTTTTTTAAATATTTTTTGTTTCTAAAAAGTTTTCCTTTGTTTTTTGGGAGGGTGTTGAGGAGACTGTTAGTATCCTGGAAAGAGCAAGAGATAGATGAGGACTTGATGGATCGGATTCAGACTGACCCAGGTGTGCGGGGAGCCTCAGCTGATGGTAGGCTCCTCAAGTTTGCTCAGATTCCATTCATGCGTTCAATGAAGGATTTGCTGAACAAATTAGTGGTTTTCTGGGTGAGAGAAGAGCGTGCTTTTATCATTCAGGGTGAGCGGATAGAGATCACCCTTACTGATGTTTACTTCCTTATTGGTTTTCCTCACTTGGGGGAGGTGGGGGAGCTTCAGCCTAGGATCCCTGCTGGGTTGGACATTGAGGATCTCTTGGAGATATTTTGTGTTCTGGGAGCTATTGTACAGAACAACGCATTGAGTCTGGTATCTCTACGGGAGTGGGAGATGCGAGCAGTAGGGGCTTGTGTTCTCCATGTGTTGGGTGCCGCAGCGCCACATCGTTTGTTTAGGGGGAAAACGATGATGGTGGATTCTGTGTTGAGAGGGACCTACTATGCTTGGGGTCAGATGTTTTTGACATGTGTCTAGAAAGATCTGGACAAGGTCAGTCGGGAGGGGGGGAGTTTTTCTATGCCTCCTTCCTCTGTTGCTTTTTCTTTGAGCGAGTACCGACCTTGCGGCCGCATGTGCCAGTTCGAGATGGGTTGGTTAGTGAGCCGCGGATGGTGCGGTGGGGTCAGATGATGCCTAGGGGCGGTGGTGGTATCCGGCGGTTCTTTACAACGGATATGTATGAGCAGTGGGAGAAGATCCCCCTGCTAATTGATGATTATCCATATGCTGGCATGGATTACCGAGGAGATTCGGAGATGCCTCGGGCTCAGGGGTAGGCTTGGGGTTTAGATGATATACTTAGATGTTGTTTTGTTATGAGTATAGCTTAGATATATTTATGTGACATTGAATTGGTTCATCTATGTGATTGTACAGATATTGGTTCGAGGCCACCAGCTGACCATGTAGGCCGTCGAGGACGGGCGATGGTGGTCTTTCATCCACCTATAGCAGGACCGGCTCCTCGTGCTCGAAAAGTTGTGCATCCTTGAGACGATTCCCTGGAGGGCATATGTGAGACTTTGGACGAGATCCTAGCAGGAGCGCCAGAGGAGTGGAGGACTTTGGACCGGGCCATGATCGAGCGTTGTTTTGACGCTCCTCGTGAGTGGCGTTCTATCCTGCTTAGAGCAGCGGTTGTGATGGTCGAGAGGAGGGCTCGGGATTAGGAGGATCCAGAGGAGCTAGCTGAGGAGGGTCCAGAGGATCCCGGGGATCGTGATGACTAGATGACCTTGTATTTGCCCCCAAATTCTGATGAGCATATGGGGATGTAGCTTTTTGTGTACGGCTTATGTATTTTTGTATATTGGGTGCTGAGGGCACCTATGACATAGTGACATTATGATGATATATATATGCATATGTATGTTTGGAAATGCACTTCTTGTCTATTTGTTTTCCCGTGGAGGCATGTTTGATTTTTGTATGCCTGTGGAGGCACATGTTATGCACGTGGATGCAACATTTTAATTTTTGTATATGCCCGTGGAGGCACATATTTGTTTTTCCTATGGAGGCTTGTCATATATATCTTGTGTAGCCCATGGAGGCGTATCATATATATCTTATTTATGTTTTTGTTTGTATGCCCGTGGAGGCACCCTGTATGCATGTGGATGCAAATTAGCTATTTTTTCTACATGGTTTGATTGGTGTGCCAATCGAGAATGTTGTTGTCCATATGGTCTGCTACACTGTTGAGATTCCTTGGGACATGCGTGAATGAAATGGACTCAAACTGTCGAATCATTTGTTTAGTGTGCAAGAATTTTCTGAAAAGACAGGGATCACGTACCTAGTAATCATTGTTGAGTTGGGAAACAAGGAGCTGGGAGTCCAAGAAAATGCTAAGGTGACTTGTGCCCATTTGGAGAGCAATGGCCAAGAGACCGGTCACGGCATCGTACTCGGCTTGGTTGTTGGTGGCGGCACCTATGCACACTCCGTCGATGTGGATCAACTCATGTGAAGGAGAATATATTACCCAAGCTGCGGAGGCAATATTTGGAGACCAACGGCTTGCACCATTGGCGAAGCCAACATAGCATAGTGGAACAGGATCCATCTGTGGTCATGCAGGAAAAAGAAATTTTTAGGTTTTTGTATTTTTTGTAAAAAACAACATAAAACTGTACAATTATGGACTGTGGTGTCCATCAGACTCTCTACGGGTAAAATTGCTTGAGGTACAACCCATTGCGTGGGTTACGTAGGGGGTTTCCTTCTGAGTCGGTCAGAATATATGCCCCCTGTCTGAGGCAGGTGTGTATGATAAATGGGCCTTGCCACATGGACACAAACTTTCCTTTTCCCGTTTTGTCATGAGCTTGATCATAGGCGAGTACAAGGTCTCCTTCACTAAAAGTTCTAGGGTGAACATGTTTGTCGTAACTCAGTTTGGGCCGATTCTTAACAGCTTCCATGGTTTGGAGGGCTGTACGACGATCTTTATCAGCTTGTTCCAAAAGTAGTAAGCATTTCTCAAGTGGTGAAGTGTCCAATAGGAGTTCAACAGCAATGTGTAGGGATGGAATATGGAATTCAATGGGGAGGAAAAAACTAAGTGGAAAGGGGTGAAACCTGTGGCAGTTTTGGTTGACGTGCAGTATGCCCATAGTGCCGGAAAAATCATGTGATGCCAATTCGATTTGTGTTTGTCGACAGTGCGTTGGAGGATGGTCTTCAAAATTTTGTTTATCGCTTCGACTTGGCCATTCCCTTGGGGATAGTAGGCGGAGGAGAAATGGTGTTCAAATTTAAGTAGGGTTTATAATTCTCACCAAACGGCATCCTCAAAGTGAGAGCCATGGTCTGAGACAAGTTGCTTTGGAACTCCAAAATGAGCGATGACGTGGTTGACGAAAAAATGTGCTGCAGTGTTGGCCTTGCAATTGTAAGTTGGCATGGCTTCTGCCCATTTGGTGAAATAATCGATAGCCACAATGATGTGTTTATGACCGTTGGCTGACGGGCGATTGCAATCCATGAAGTCGATGGCCCATTTGTAGAATGGTCCAACGGTGATGACTGGATGAAGGGGGGCGAGGGGGGTTCTTGCCTTGGGGGCAAAAAGTTGGCAGTTTTGACAATGTTTGACTGCTATGATGCAATCAGTAAATAATGAGGGCCAAAAGTAACCTATGCGGATGATCTTTTAGGCGGTGGCCATTCCCGAAAAATGGCCTCCGCAGGCACCGCTATGGAAATCATTAAGGACTTGTTCTGCTTCTACGTGAGAAAGGCAATGTCGTAAGATGGTTTCGACGCCACGTTGATAAAGGACATTGCCTAATAGGAGATAATGGGGGGCATGGTGTCGTATACGACGGCATCCGTCATGGTCGATGTTCGGTTGAAATTTTTGTGTGTGAAGGTAGACTAAAATGTCGCCGTACCATGGGTCATCAGAGGAAATGATGAAGATGTGGTCGTCAATGAGGTCAGTTTGGATAGCTGGTGATGACGAAGATGATGGGAGATCTGTGATGAGTTGAGCAAGTGCTAGGGCCTTAGTCCTCTTTGGTGTTTTAAAAGTAAGGTCGTATTCTTGTAAGATAATCACCCATTTGGCAACACGGCCTTATAGGAGGCGATGATTCAAGAGATAGACCATTGGATTCAAATTGCCAATAACTGTGGTATGGCTGTGGAGGATGTAATGTCGTAGCTTTTGTACAAAAAAGACGACGACGAGGGTCATTTTCTCTTCATGCGTGTAGCATAGTGGTGGGCCTGATAAGGTTTGGCTCACATAATAAATGATGTGCCCTTGGCGAGCAGAGTCTTCTTGGATGAGAACTCCAGAGACGGCGTGATCTGATGCCAAAATGTAAAGGGTAAAGTATTTCATGAAATCTGGTGGGGAAATCAACGGAGCACTTGTAAGTGCTTTCTTTAGGTTTGTAAAAGTTGCTTCTGCTTGGTTGTCCCATACGAAACGGGTGTGGAGACGTAGCAAACGGAGGAATCCATGAACTGTGGTGGCATAGTCTGGGATAAAGCGACGAAGGAAGTTTGACGTCCCCTATAGGCTTTGTAGCTGTGTTAATGTGTGAGGTGACGGTAGATCAACTATGGCTTGGACATTCAGAGGGTCGACGGTGATCCCTTTTTTTGAGATAATAAAACCCAGCAAGCGAATTGCTGTAATGCAGAAAACACATTTGAGCGGGTTCAAGTGGATGTTGTATTTGCGACAACGCATGATGACTTGTCGAAGATCTTCTAAATGGTCAGATCGTTTCTTAGATAGAGCTGTGAGGTCGTCGAGATAAACTTTTATGATTTTAGGGAGGTCATGGAAACAATAATTCATGGCTCGTTGGAACATGGCTCCCGCATTTTTTAGACCGAAAGGCATGATACAAGAGGAAAAGGTGCCCCATGGGGAAGTGAAAGCTGTCTTGTATTGATCTTCTTTCCGGATTTTGATTTGGTTATATCTGGAGAAACTGTCCATAAAAGATAGTACCTTGTGACCAGCACAATCATCGACAAGCCGGTCAATAAATGGCGTGGGGAAGTTGTCTTTGGAACAAGCTAGATTAAGGTCACGGAAATCAATACAGACTCGAATGGTGCCCACTTTCTTGTTGACTGGCACTAGGTTTGAAACCCAAGTGGTATAGGCAATAGCATATATGAATCCTGCTTATTGGAGCTTCTCAATTTCAGCCTTAACAGCCAGGAGCTTGGATGGGTGAATGGGGCGTTGTTTCTGGTGGACAAGTGGTACATTGGTCCAAGTGTCAATGTGATGTTCCACAATGTTAGGATCGAGACCAGGCATCTCAGTGTAAGACTAGGTGAAGACATCACGAAACTCTTGGAAGAGTTTCTTATAGGCTCGAGTCTTCGCTTGAGTGCATGATGCACCTAGCGAGATGAGCTCAAGTTTTCCAGGTGTGGTGGAAATGTCAATTTGTATGATAGGGGAAATGTTGGACATATTCCCCTCTTCGAAGGCATCTAGTGCTGGGATGGGGTCTTTGAACCAATCAACCTTTGTTGGTAGAAAATATTTTGATTCGACTGATAGTTGGTTTTCCGCAGTGGATGTAGACGCCTCAGGGAGGAAGTATGATCAATGATGCATATCATCCCAAGGGTAGTTCGGTGCAGTGAGTGTTTCTAGAATTTCCTCGTCGGTACAAAAGTAGTCGTACCATAAATCAACTGGTTCGGGTTTGTATGTGGTTGAAATCTAATAGATGGTATTGATTTCTTCCGAAGAAGAGGAATTCGGAGGGTAGATTTCCTCGATCAGGGGAGGAGATATCTCTAAGTCGGCATTGTTCATCTCATATAAAGCTGCTCTATAATCTGGTAGATCAGGGTAGTGATGTGAATAATGGCCATAGATGCCACATATTGCATAAGGGTGGTTAGTGCGTAACGTTTTGTCGCGAGGTTGAGGAGGCGGCTGAAGTCTTAGCACTGGGATTCCAGCGTCGTCATCTAACATATTCATGTGTTCTTGGAGTGCAGGTAATTGCAGACATTGATGAGTGGCATGGCCTACGTCGTCACACAACGAGCACTTAGGAGGAATTCGAATAGTTGGGGGGTTTTTCGCTAATTTGGGCATCACTGGTGGGGTGCGAGTTGTCGGTCCAGTGTTATAAGTTTGTGGGCCTCTGCCCCCAGTGTTTCGGAATGGAGGGGGGGCGCTACTAGATGTTGATGCCGTAGTCACTATTGGTGGTGGTCTGTTTTGTAGATTAGTGACAGCAGGGGGTGGGCGGTTGGTAGTAGCTATGGGTTGTACCGGTTGTAAAACAACGGTCAGAGTTGGCGGGGGGGTTGGGGTAGGTAAGTACCATACCGATAATCCTAAAGTTAAACCTGGAAGGTTGAGTGTAGCCATTACTGGCGAGCTGACAACTCCTGAAAATGGAAACAAGAAGGGGATAGTGTGAATCGGTGTCATTCTGATATGACTAGGCACGGTGGGTGGTAGTGGTGTTGGCTGAGTGTGTTGTTGTGAGATGTGTGATAGGGTGCACAAATAAGATATTTTTGTTATCGGTAAAGGAGGTGGGATAGATGGAAATGTGGAAGTCATAGGTGACTCGGTGTAGATTCCAGGACCAACTGACGAGACAAATGATGTCGGTGCACTTTGAATGGTTTGTTCAATCATGGGTAGCACATTTTGAGGGGCTGCGGGGGCGTTGGGATCATAATATGTGAGCTGATCAATCTTGATAACGCGTCCTTCATGTGGGAACATCATAAGGCGAAAAAAAGATGAAGCAACTGCTTTCATTTTTTACATGTAGCTACATCCAAGAAGGAGGTTGTAGTCGAGTTGGGCATTAATCACCTCGATATCTATGAGAACCAATTTTACTCCTAATTCTACGGGTACATTAGCTAAAAGGCCTTGTGGTTGAGCTGAACGGCCATCATAAGCTCATAATGTTGTGGTGGATGGCTATAAAGTGGGGGAACCAAGTTTTTGCCACACAAGAGTGGACATAATGCATGTTGAAGCTCCTTCATTGATGATGCATCGATGTACAACAAGGTTCCAAATTTTTACGGATACTTGGAAGGCTAGTGTTGATGGAAATCGAGTTTCGGCTTGGTCTAAGTCAAAGGCCAATATATTTGAATCATTAGGATCTAGTGCTCCGATGGCGGATAATAGTAGTTTTCGTTGTGTAGGGCATGTTTTCAGTACCTCTAAAGCAGACATAATAGCTAGGGATTGTGCTAAATATTCCATGACACTGTAATTGGGTGTTGCGCGAGCATTAGGATTATTATTAATTCTTTGGAGGGATATGCGAGGGATTTTAGGTCCTCCGTCCAATGGCATATTAGGTATGTGTAGTGGTTGATCTTGTGGAAGAGTCGTGGATGAATCAGTGGATGGATTTTCAGGGGGTGTGCCGTACTGATTTCTTCAAGTTTGCAGGTTGATATCATTGGATGACATCATTAATAAATGGTGTGTGCCTGGACCTATATGTTGATAATCAGTTGAGGCATAGGTAATTTGCTGCTGTGGTGCAGCAGATCCTTGTGGGGGATCTATTGGGTGGGTATTTACTACTCCTTGGTTTGGCAACGGGTTTTGTAATATCATGGGTTGCGGTTGATTAGGTGGAGTTGGTTGTCCAGTGTGGCCATGGCGTTGGGCATCATCAGCCCAAAGCTTATGAGCTTTCTCTAAATGAGGGTAGTTGTGAGTGTAGTGGCTGTATACTCCACATATGGAACATGGATGGTTTGTTCGCAAGTTGTTATGTTTTGCCTGTTTAGGTGGACGATCAGGGCTCTGGTTGGGAGGGGCAGCTTTATTGTTATTCGACAGCTTGGGTGGCTGGTCGCCTTGATTTTGGTGTTGTTTGTTTCCGTGGTGACATCCTCTTCCATGGTTTTGTTGTCTGCCCTGGTTGCATTGGTTGTTTTGGTTTTGGGGCTGGTTGTGTTGTGTGTACACTTGCCCTTGAGTAGTGGGAGGATTTTGGGGTGCCGCAGGTGCGGGAGAAGGCTACGGTGGATAGTAGGCTTGTGGGGCTAGAGGAGGTCCAGTTGCTTGCTGGGATTGTTGGTAACCCTGAGCTATTGGAAGTGTTGGGTTAGCGGGTGCAGCTTGCTGAGGGTAATACATTGGTTGGGTTGGTAAGTGAATTGGGTTTTGGTTGGCCGATTGGTTGTAGTATGTAGGTGGTACGTAAGTTGGTGGTGCTTTCCCGTAGCACTGTGGTGGACAAGAGGGTCCATGAGTGTGATGGGTTTGAGTTGTTGGAGCGTATGAATTTGTAGCTCCAGACTGAGATGTAGCCCTAGAGAGGTCTGGGGCATTTATGGTACTCATCATGCTAAAAGGTTTAGTTTGTGCCGTGACTTGGCCAATGATACCATCAGTGGCATGGGATTCTCTAGGTGCGTCACTGCGTGAAGAATCGCCTCGTGGGGCGTTTGGTATAATGGTGTAGAGATAGCTCGACTGGGCATAAATCAAGTCGAATTGTTGGGATTTTAAAATAGCCTCTTATTCTGACTGGGGTCGTTTGGAAGCTACATCTTTTGCTATGAGTGGTAGGAGGGATTTAAGGAACCAGTCTAGGAAGATTCGATCATCTAGTTTGATTTTGTAGAGACTGCGGCGCTTGCGCCACTCATGGATATGGTCTGTGATGTGGGTGGCCATGTTCTGTCTACAAGATAGTAAAATATCTACTCCTACATCATAGAGTACAGGTAATTGGAAGAACTGCAGAAAGGTGGAGGCCAAGGATGTGAAAATAGGGTGTGTCCCATGGAGCTGTTCAATGTACCACTTGGCTGCAGAGCCAGTGAATGTTCTTTGTAAAAGCCTCAGTCGGATGGAATCATCCACTATGGAGTACGACGAACACCATAGATGGAAAGACATAATATGATTCTACGGGTCTTCCCCAGCCTTCCCTTCAAACTTAGGGATGTCTGAGGGGAGTTTTGTGGGCATGGGGGGCCATGTAGGGTCATGTCTATTGGGATCGTCTGTTAACCTCGCCAGATTTGGTAAGTTTAGGCTAGCCATGTATGGTAGACTGGAAGATGGATGTGGTGTGGTCATTTGGATATAATTGCTAATGGTAGCATTATGGAATGGTCCGGTGCCCCCTAGGGGTGTGTTGGGTATGAAAGGGATGTGTCCTCCAGTCGATGTGGTGTGCGAGGGACCTGCACTCCCAAGTGCAACATGAGCTGCAGATGGTTTAGGAATAGTACCAGGGATCATTAGGATCTAGGTAGTGGTAATGAGGGGGGGGTGACCCCTACATTGGGCATACCTAAAGGGGGGGTGGCCCCTATATTTGGCATGCCTAAGGGGGTTGTGGCTACCATGGTTGGCACAATAGTGGTGGGGTTTGTTGGTGTGGCCCCAACGGCACTGGTGAAAAGGGGGTCAAATTGTGATCTAACCATGGGGTTGGTTGGTGATGTATCTGTAGGGTGTTCGGATTCAGCCTTAGAATTGGATGTGAAATGAGGCACATCAGAATCGGATGACTGTGTTCTATGCTGATGACGTGTGGAGTCAAGGGATAGCGCTCTACGTCAATGACGTGTAGATTCAAGTGTACCGAACTGAGGGGGTTCACCCTAAAAACGGCGGGATCGTCTTAAGTTCTCAATGGTGAGAGATGTCTTGAAATGTCAACTGGATTTAGGTGAGATAAAAAAACTCAAGACCCTAATGCAACAATGTGTGCAGGAGGGGAGTGTGAAAAAATAAGGGCTCTCAGGCCAACGACCAACCTCAAAAGCACTTATTATAACAGCTGTGCCATAATAAGTGGAGGAATCAAGAAAGTGGTCAGAATACCAAAAATCAAGCAGGTCTTAGAAAAACATGGTGTTCACTAGACCAAGGGGGGTAGTAGAACATGCAAACTCCTAACTAAAAATGGTATTATGACTCAACCAAACATATCCTCTGCAAGGTGATGAAATCCAAGTCAGACAATATGGGTAGTTGAATCAAAGGCTAGATATCCCCCTACCGGGAGGGATACCGGGTAGACAGTCCTAAAAAATGGACACTAGGATACCCCGTTCATGACATGTTCGGTTGGGTGAATCTGCAGTTTGGTTCTATCACCGCTGTACTCCCATACGGGTAGTACACCGAGAACTGCGAGAGGTATCCTTCGGTTACTAAATGGATTGCGGTATTGCACTCAAGTTTCCAGAACCAATCTGTCTACTTCAACCCTCCTAAGGGAAAGGCCTTCCTGATAAATTGGTCTATAACCATGTCAAAATTATAAGGGATTTTCGGTACCCTAAAGGACAACCACTATGTCTCAAATGTAAATAATTGAGGGGTGTTATTGGAACACCTATCCCCTCAATCCTACCTAGCTACAAGATTCTTTAAGTGCTCCCCAAGTGGGGTTAAAGTGTTTGTTGAGTTTAGGTAGATTTTAAGGCTCAGTTAATTAAACATGTGGAAGATTGTGTGCAAGTGTGATTATTTAACTAGAAAAAAAGGGATTTGCCTCACTTGGGCGATTGATTACAAATTAAAAACAATATGATTTCAACTTGCAAAAAATAAAAGGCTTTTTTTTCGTAAATGCTAATGCTTTAATAAAAAATAACTCAAAAATAATGGACTTTTGAAATAATTTTTTATAGATAAGCAAAATAACATAAAATTTGTAAGAGATAAATGGATCTCTAAACGCTTGCTTGGGAAAAACTATTGTGCAAATTGGAAAGACGGTTTCGAAATTTGTAAAGAAAATCTATAATCTAAAAAATGCTAAAAGCCTTTCTTTCACTTTCTAAAATTTTTTAAAAAGATTCTAATGGAGCATATGTAATAGAAAATGATTTTCTATTGTTGCAATAATGAAAATAGAATGCTGGAAAAAATTATAGGGAAAAATAATGCTGGAAAAATACGCTAAATGGGCAATAATGCAGCAAAATTTTTCTAAAAATTGAGCCGAATTCGAAATTATAGCATCGCAGGTTTTAGGGAAAAAGCCGCGATGTGCAGCACGGGTTTGAGCCGCGAAGCCGCGATGTGCAGAACGAAAAATGGCCGTGAAGCCGCTATGTGCAACACGGAAAATGGTCGTGAAGCCGCGATGTGCAGCACGGAAAATGGTCGCGAAGCCGCGATGTGCAGCACGGAAAAAGGCCACAAGGTCGCGATGAGCCGCGTGACTGTCGGGTGAAAAACCGCGATGCAAAAACGGAAAAAAGGTCGCCGGAAATGAAACCGAAAAGTGAAGTTTTGGTCTATTAAAGGCTACAGAAAGGGCCAACAACTAGGGTAGCAATGGATATGCTATCTAGTATGGCAGATCTGCTAATTGGAATGGTAAATAACAAGTAAAAACTAAGATCTAAAGCAAAAATTAAAAATTCGAAACGAAGCAAAGTCGCCAAAAAACTGTTGCTTGGTTTTTCAACCAAACATGTGCAATACGCACCTATCAACAATTTGATAGCAGTTTCAATATAGAAAGTAAGAACAATTGTAAACTAAATCTAATCTAACATTAACATGTGCATATAAATTTCAAAAGATAAATAACAAGAACAAGAAATAAAATAGAGAATGGTTTTTTGTATTATAATACCTCAAATGGTGAGGATATGGTGTTGAGTAGCTCCAGGGTTGAGATGCTCCAGGCGCCAATGGTCTCTTCTCCAATGCTTCAATGGGATTCTTCAAACTTGAAATGGGAGGCAATGGCTCTCAAAGGGAATTTAGCAACATAAGGATAGGATGAATTGTGGATGGAAAGTGAGGAGCCCCTATCACCTTTTTATAGTTTTTGGTGATTGGGAATACCATTGTGGTTTTAAGGAAACCAATGGTTTTGACCAACATGGTTTAGGTCTCTTTTCCCCCTTTTTTTCTTTTTGAATATTTTGAATATTTTTATTCCCTTTTAATGATTTTTGGGAATTCTGGACCCTTTTTGAGGGTTTTTTGAGGAAAAATATATATTTTGAGGGGAAAAAGGGTGTATTATGGTCTTTTTGATGACCTTTTGATGGTTACAGAGGCTCAAATGGTGGAAAAGTGGACAAATGGGTCATGTGAATAAGGGAATGAGCTAGTGAGCACTTTTTGGGTGTTAACAATCTCCTCATCAACATAATTGAACATTCCAAAAAAAAGTCAAAAACTTATGATTTCCTCAATATAGTTTCCATACCTAGTGGCCACATCTTTGCATCTCTCCATGCATCAGAATACTCTTGGAATTTTTTTACTCTTACCCTATCATTTTTGGACGACTGTGTTTCAATTGGGGTTGCAGAGGAGGATGTACGCGTTTCAATTGCGTTCATGGTAGAGGACTCCACTGTTTGAAGTTCGACCATGGTTATCTAGGTTCAAAGTGGAGGTGAGGTGAGGTGATATATTTCAGGCTCACAAATTATGCCTGCAGACTGAATTTCAAGCTCACAAATTATGCCCGCAAAGAGTATTTCAGCAACAAATTAACGCTTATAGATAGGGGATTATATATTCACTACCTAGATTATAGACTTGTACTTCTTTTTGTTAACATGGATATTTGATTGAAATAATGTTATATGAGATGCATGTTTAAAAAATTGAGTTCATTAGAACAATCAATATTCAATATGAGCCATTTATTAGAATCTTCATGTAGAGAAGACACATTGAAAGGGCATAGCTCCAAGGAAGAAGATAAATTTTATATAGATTGAGGTAAGTTGCTTAGTAAAAAAATGTGGAGATCATGTTTCTCTAGGTTAAGATGATTTTTGAGAAACACATGTTGAGGAGGAAGACTAAACATCAAAGAGGGAATGCTTTGAAAGTAGTGAGCATGGAATTTTCAAAATGAAAATGTTCGCCACACACAAAACTTTGGAGTATGAAAGTTTGAGAAATATTACGACGATTTAGAGAAGTTATTTGTAAATTTATTGTTGAGATAAAGCTTTTGAAACTCACTCGATGCAATGAGTGCTAAGCAGACTACTCAATATCATAATAAATTTATCATCTTGAATAATACTGATGGGATATTGGTCATGTCTTAATGACATACTCTATGAAAGTAATTCAAAAAATGTTATCTCAACTTTATAAGGTTCAAATTCTTAAAGAGATATACTCACATGGTTTTGTGGTAATGCCTTGATTATAATTTATATGTAATTGTAGTAGACACTTGGACACCTATTGGAAGTAGTGCACATTCAAGACTAGACTAGGAAAATGGCGGGCATTTTACAAAGGTCACTTAGGCACTTTTACCAGTAATTTTATACTTAGACAATTTGTGCAATTTCTAAGGTGGATTTTTTATTTCACCAAAATCCTTGACCAATGCCACTAGATGATGTAGTACACATCATTGAGCACACCTAAGATGATTTCACTCTCAGACTCATCTTCTTTTTCCCTAGGTGGGCATTTTACTGAACTTGGTGCAAAACTGCCTAAAACCCTATTTTGGCAGACCTATAACTTCCTCCTCAGACACTCTGAAGATAAAATGAGACCATGGTCAGGTAGACAAATCAATAAGTTGTAGCTTGACCATATGGGGTGGGAATTTTCCTTAACCCATGAATTATGGCGAGCATTTTACTGAGGGCACTTAGGCAGTTTTACTCCCTCTGGTGCAAAACAGACTGAAACCCTATTTTGGCAGACTTATAACTTCCTCCTCAGACACTCTCAAGACAAACTAAGACCATTTTCAAGTAGAAATATGAACAATATTTATCCTGGTGCTTCCAGATATTTTTTATCATTCTCCTATGATGTACGGAAGGCATTTCCCCAAGGAAACTTGGACCAATTTTCCAACACTTGTCCATTTTTCAGAATTTCTCTAAAGTTTATTCTGAACCCCTGTTTTGGAAGACCTATAACTTTGTCATAAAGAACTCTTTTGAATAAATTAGACCATGGTTAGATATCCTATTCAACAAGATACAACCTGATAGGAAGGGGTGGGCATTTTCCTTAACTCATGAATTATGGAGGGCATTTACTGAGGTCACTTATGCAGTTTTACTCCATCTGGTGCAAAACAGCCTAAAACCCTGTTTTGGCAGACTTATAACTTCCTCCTCAAACACTCTCAAGACAAAATGAGACGATGTTCAAGTAGACAGATCAACAAGCTTCAGCCTGGTTCTTCTAGATATATTTTATCAGTCTCCTGTGATGTACGATGGGCATTTTCCCAAGGAAACTTGGACCAATTTTCCAACACAGCCATTTTTCAGAATTTCTCCAAACTTTATTCTGAACCCTTGTTTTGGCAGACCTATAACTTTGTCATAAAACACTCTTTTGAAGAAATGAGACCATGGTTAGATATCCTATTCAACAAGCTACAACCTTACAGGAAGGGGTGGGCATTTTCCTTAACCCATGAATTATGGAGGGCATTTTACTGAGGTCACTTAGGTAGTTTTACTCCATCTGGTGCAAAACAGCCTAAAACCCTATTTTGGAAGACTTATAACTTCCTCCTCAGACACTCTCAAGACAAAATGAGACCATGTTCAGGTAGACAGATCAACAAGCTTCAACCTGGTTCTTCCAGATATTTTTATCATTCTCTTGTGATGTATGACGGGAATTTCCCCAAGGCAACTTGGACAAATTTTCCAACACTAGCCATTTTTCAGAATTTCTCCAAAGTTTATTCTGAACCCCTATTTTGGAAGACCTATAAATTTATCATAAAGCACTCTTTTGAAGAAATGATACCTTGGTTAGATAGCCTATTCTGCTGGATCAGGTCCTGTCACTGAGAGGGGGGGTGAATCAGTGACATAATTTTAAACAAAATTTCTTTCACTTAATTAGTTATGATTTGCAAATGTAACAACAAATTTGAACTCAATTATTTATCGTGGAACCCAATTGGGAAACCATTAAAAAATTTCTATTAACTACAAAATTGGTTTACAATCTATTTGCAAGCTACAACTTGCTGGATGCACCAACACCCAAAATCTGAGGTACAATTGAAGGATGCACAAACACCCTTTTTTGTCAACTACAACTGACAAGGAAGCATCTAGTCCCCTGCAGGCACCAACCTTCCCTATCTCCTCCCTTCCACCCTCTGTTTATGAATTTGGGAAAGGATATTCAGTCCTGTGGAAATATTCTGTATCAAATACTGGACTTCATGACTGCTACTCTGTCTCTTCTTGTTCTTATTCTTCAATTAATCTTCGACAAGCACTTTTTCTTATTCATATTTCTGCATTCTTATAAGTGTCTTCAACACAAATCTTCATCAAACAGCATGTCTGTTCATGTATTTTCACACCTTTTCATTTAAAACTAATCATTTTTTATTATTCTGGTTCCTTTGATCACCTACGCCTAGG
This sequence comes from Larix kaempferi, assembly GCA_027924585.1. NCBI lineage: Eukaryota > Viridiplantae > Streptophyta > Pinopsida > Pinales > Pinaceae > Larix > Larix kaempferi. Next base: position 5,089,947 of record BSBM01000606.1, on the reverse strand, counting down.
TTAATACTTTCTCTCCTTGAATCACCTCCATTTTTACTCTGTCAACCGGAACCATTGAAATTATCAGCCACAATGCATAATATGGACTTGATGTGCTCAACTCAAGGGTCTTCGTCTGATGCAGACATATTAAGCTATCCCAATTTGTCAATCATATCTTTCTTGGCAACCTTGTATTTGTTATCAAAGGTCCTCCCTTTCTCCAGAATGGATTGATCCTCTTGGCATGTTCTGATGGGCAATTTCTTCTACTGCTCAAGATTGTATTCCAGAACCTTGATCGAAACCTCCATCTCTTTTTGCTTGAAGTCCCTCCTCTCCTGAGTGGCATTCTGATTGGCAGTAGTAACGAAGGTTGTGATGTTCTTCTACTATCACTGGACACCTCTCAAACCTATTATTACTTCATGTCCACTTCTACATTCCCTTTGGGATGAAATTTTCCCAGCCAGAGAGTCTTTGTGTAAAGAATTCTTAACTGCACACTATCATGGCATCATATCATCATAGTTAGCTGATCAAACAATTAACACCCTCTGCTTTGTCATCATACTATTTTCCATCAATGACAACTTGTATATCTTCTATATGATGATGATGATGATGATGATTATGATTATGATGATGGTGATGATGACGACAACGAACATCGTCATCTTCATCATCATCATCATATTCCTTATCGTCATGGTCATCATCAACTTCATCATCCTCATCATCATCCTCATCATCATCAACATGATCGTCATCATCATCATCATCATCTTCCTTATCATCATCATCATCATCATCATCATCATCATCATCATCATGAATATGATGATGATGATGATGATGATGATGGAAATGAAGAAGATGATGATGATGATGACAAAGATGATGATGGTGATCATGATGATGAAGAAGAAGATGATGATAATGATGTGAAAATCCTCACAGCATATCTAAGAGATGATGTATACCTCACAAGAGTAATTATGATTAAGCAGGAAATTAGAAGAAGAGTGGTCAATGCTGTATAATGAGCAACAAAATAATAATACAGTAGAACTCAGATAGAAGCAAAAATACTTCACACACACTAATTAATTAATCACAATATGGACAAATAAATAGTACAATGCATGAGGATTCGAATGCCAAGGTGGCAATTCGAATTAGCCTTCACGGAGTGATCAAAAGATCACTAGAGTGTCATCAGAGCACAACTAGGAGTCCTCATCATCATCAGTGGAGTCATCAATGCACAAGTAACTGTCAACCAGATATCAAACTGAGTCTAACTGAGTGTGGTAGGTGTAACTGGCACATGTAGGCACTAACTAAATGAAGGAGGCTCAGTGTAGGGTGCACAAGGAGCTTACTGGAGTCAGAACAGGCAGTCTAGTCTCACTGGAGGTCCATCGGAGTGATAAGGTCAGTAAAGAGTCAGTTAGTCCTTAAATCAAGGAAGGAACTGAAGATAACTGAATATAACTGAATGGTAGGTGAGGAAGGGCGCCTTTCACAAGTGGTTGATCAAAGGAGGGCGCACTAAGCTCTAGGAGGGCTGAAACTGCAAGGAAAGAATCTCTCAAGGCTAGCTAACTGAGGGCTAGGTGCTGGGGTTGATGACTGGGATGCATGAAAAATTCATGCAAACCCTAATTTTGCATGGATGACTAAAAATAAAAATAATGGAAATGCTGATAGGACTAGGATGGAGTATAGAAATATCCTAGCAAATGATGAGGATGATGACGATGACGATGATGATGATGATGGAGATGAAGAAGATGATGATGATGATGACGAAGATGATGATGATGATGAAGAAGCAGATTATCATAATGATGATGATGATGATGAATATGATGATGTTGATGTTGATGATGATTATGATGATGACGACAATGATCATCGTCATCTTCATCACCATCATCATATTCTTCCTTATCATCATCATCATCATCATCATCAATATCATCATCATCATCAGCATGATGATGATGATGATGATGAAGATGAAGATGCTGAAGATGATGATGATGATGAAGATGTTGATGATGATGATGGTGGTGGTGATGAAGATGATGAGGATGATGAGGATGAGGACGATGATGATGAGGATGATGATGACGAGGATGATGATGATAATGATGATTACTAGGATGATGATGATGATGACGACAACGGCGATGATGAAGATGATGATGATGATGGAGATGAGGAAGATGATGATGATGATGACGAAGATGATGATGATGATGATGATGATGATGATGAATAAGATGATGATAATGATGAGGATGATGATGATGGTGATGATGATGAAGATGATGATGATGGAGATGAAGAAGATGATGATGATGATGACGAAGATGATGATGATGATGATGATGAAGAAGAAGATGATGATAATGATGACGATGATGATGAATAGGATGATGATTATAATGATGATGATGATGATGGTGATGATGATGATGATGATGATGATGACGAAAATGATCATCATAATCATCAACATCATCATCTTCTTCTTCCTTATCATCTTCGTCATCATCAATATCATCATCATCATCATTAGCATGATGATGATGATGATGATGATGATGATGAAGATGAAGATGATGAAGATGATGAAGATGATGATGATGAAGATGATGATGATGAAGATGTTTATGATGATGATGGTGGTGGTGATGACGATGAAAACGATGATGAGGAGGATGAGGAGGATGGGTGATGTAGGTGGGAATGAAAAAATACAATCCAACCCGCTTCCCCAAGGAAGTGTTATGATTCTCTGAAATCGAACCACTAAACTTAGCTAAAATCCAGCTAAGTCCTTCTCAAATGCAGACCTTACCTTCGAAATAGGTCTTCCGCATTGTTCTTCCTGTCAGAATTAGCTTTCCTCAATAGCCTTACAGAAGCGCCTTCTTTCCACAATTGCGGGTGTCCTTCTGCAATAATCTTTCCACAATCACCTTCCCGCAACGGTCCTTCTGTAATGAGCCACTCCAAAACTTCCTTTCCGCAAATCTCACTCTCGTGATGCGGATGCCTCCTTTTTGCACTTTGCGGATTATGGGTTGCAGCTGCACTTTTTGTGATTTCTGGAAAAGACTTCCGCAAACACTCTTCCGCAATGTGACTTCCGCAAACGCTCACCATTATCTCCCAAGCTTCTTCCTTCTACAGAACACTGTATCAACCATCGATCCCTTGCGGATTTGATCTCGCCCGTTGATCTATGATCGATGCAGAACACTTCACGTCGGATTGTGGAAATGATAACTCCCGTGCATGTTCACTTTGCAGATCCTTTCCCCGTCGTTGATCTCCCCATTCGCTTTGATCTGAGCCGTTCAAACTCTACTGATTGAGTCGACTGCAACTCTACAATTTTTGTTGATTTATCAGAGAATCGATCAACCTATCTTGACTGTCGTCCGGATCTAATGTGAAACTAAACACAACAACAAATTTCCTCTGTTACTTAACGACAGTCGGTTTGTGAATGTTGTGGGCGTTCTTAACTATGCATGGGAGTTCACACAAGAACAAAAATAGAGATTCGTTCACACAAACATCAGGTTAATGCTTGCACACAGCTCGACCTGATAGAATATCAGCTTATCTCTCATTCAAATGCACAGTAACACTATTGAACACACAAAACTTGATAATTTCATTAACTGATAGCAATCCCCCCTATCCAGTCGCATTTTCCTCTAGTATTCAAGAAAATATCCCACTGAATCTCCCTCACACACGACTCCCCCTACTGAGTCTCTCTTTCTCCCCTTTTCACCCATTCGAAATCCCAAAACCAAATGGATGAATAGAAAAACTAACTAACTAACAAACTCTCCTCCATCACTGAAGGAGTCACTATCATTCAACAACAAACTGGCTATCTGGCTTGATCTCCACGCAGGGAGTATCAACTCATTACTATGTCCTATTTTCTCAAAAACTAACAACACACTAGTCAGTTACATATTTTGCAAATACTAAAATACTTCATAAGCAAATTTTCTTCCCACTTCAGGACAACTTGTCCTCTTGCTAGCCACAACATGTGAACACGCAATCACATTGTTGACTTAGCATTGATGCTCCTGCATCAATGAGGATGAGGACGATGATGATGAGGATGATGAGGATGATGATGATGATGACTAGGATGATGATGATGATGACAAAAATGACGATGATGATGAAGATGATGAGGATGATGATGATGCAGATGATGATGATGATGATGATGATGATGATGATGATGATGATGATGAAAATGACGATGATGATGAAGATGATGAGGATGATGATGATGAGGATGTTGATGATGAGGATGAGGATGAGGGTGAGGGTGAGGATGATGAGGATGATGATCATGATGATCATGATGATCATGATGAAGATGTTGATGATGACGATGATGATGATGATGATGATGATGATGATGAAGATGATGATGATGGTGGGGTGATCATGAAGTTGATGATGATGGTGATGATGAATATGATGGTGATGACAATGATGAAGATGTTGATTAGGAAGAGGGAGATGACAGAATGAAAAATCACCCAACAAGGGAAAGCTATTAGATACCTAAGTATCCGTGTGGGTGTGATTGTCTCATTAGTTCAACAAAGATTATTAAGTAAGATTGAAAGTAAATTACAAAAGGAATCTTGTGGATATATATCTCTAGAAAGTAAACTTAGCATATTGGATAGGACCTATCAACTAACCATTTTTTCCTTTTACCTTTATCATCATAATTAAAAAATGGAAATGGATTTAAGAAGGTTCTTATGGAGATGAAAATGAGGAAAAAATATCTATGTCGATTGATTGGAGAATTCATGCTTCCTTAGAGACAACGTTGCTTGGGAAATATGTACTCTTTATGAAGACAAAGGAGACCTATGTTTCATTGATATACATTTTGGAGGAAAATCTTGGCATTGGATTGGATTGTAAGAGCCACATATGGATGATGATAATGATGATGAGGATGATGAGGATGATGAGGATGATGGTGATCATCATCATCATCATCATCATCATGAATATGTTGATGATGATGATGAGGATGAAGATGACGATGATGATGAAGATGATGATTGATGATGGTGATGGTGATGAAGATGATGATCATGATGAATATGATGATCATGATGAATATGATGATGATGGCGATGATGAAGATGATGATGATGATGTTGATCAAGATGTTGATTAGGAAGAGGGAGATGACAATGATGGTGATGATGATGATGAAGATGAAGATGATGAAGATGAAGATGATGATGATGATGATGATGATGATGATGATGATGAGGATGAGGATGAGGATGAGGATGAGGATGATGATGATGAGGATGATGACTAGGATGAGGATGATGAAGATGATGATCATGATTATAATGATGATGGTTAGGATGAGGATGATGATGATGATGATGATGATGAAGATGATGATGATGGTGATGGTGATGATGATGATGCTGATGAAGATGATGTTGATGAAGATGAATGCACTTTATAGAACTACCAAACTGCTCAGTTAGGATCTTCTTCTTTTAAGACACCGGACTAGGTCCATAAGTCTTGATTCTTCATGTGCACAAATCTAAGAACAGGAGGCTTCATAGGGCCCAAAAAGTTGTTCTTTTGTTTACTACTTCCTCAGATCATATTGAATTGTCAGATTAGTCCTTGGAATGGGTGTTAGGAGCAATCCTTATTTTTTCACTCAATTGGCTGCAACCCCTATTATGTAGACGTCTTCATTTACTGGGCTCCCCCTAAAATTGTGATGATGAAGATGATGAATATGATGATGATGAAGAATAAGATGATGATGATGAAGATGATGATGATGATAATGAAAATGATGACGATGATGATGATGAAGATGATGATCATGATACTAGAGATGATGATGAATTGGATGATGATGATGATGATGATGATGAATATGATGATGAAGATGAAGATGTTGATGATGATGATGAAGATGATGATGGTGATAATGAATATGTTGATGATGAAGATGATGATGATGATGATGATGATGATGATGATGATGATGACGAAGATCATGATGATGATGACGAAGATCATGATGACGATGATGATGAAGATGATGATGATGATTATGAAGATGATGATGATGATGACGATGATGAAGATGATGGTAATGATGGAGACAAGGATGATGATGATGATAATGAGGATGATGATCATCGTCGTTGTTGTCGTCATCACCATCATCTTCCTGGTCTTCATCATCATGATCATCGTCATCATAATCATATCCATCCTTGAAGGAACTTATGTATAGGATCTCACTATAAGCAATGCAACCAATAGAAATTATGACAAAATCCTAGTTAAATTAAATCAAATTAAATTAAATTACATTAAATTAAAAACATAGAGTTGTTTAACTAAAATTAATTTAAAATGCAACAAAATATAAAATATGCAAATAAAAACAAAACAAAATAAACTAACAAAAAAATAAATATGCAAATATACACCAGAATCACTCTATTTCTTCATAAAATATCTCACAAAGCTTTCAAATTTAATCATAGATCGATTCTCAGAAACATATGCCACAAATTTGTTTCTATTTGCTCCAGACAACCAATAGGCACCGATCCCTCCTCTTTGATCCTTCTCTCGAGTTGCTAAAACTCTCCACTTTACTCAAGCTCTGTGAGCTATCCAAAGAAAAAACTTTTGAGAATTGTCTCCAAGATACGCGAGATATTCCCCCAATATTTGCGATCTGTACCAAGTTTCTGCGAGCTATCAAGCTATTGAGCTACTCTCAACTCTCCAACCTACTCCAGTCGTCCTTCCCATAAACCCTGATTGTCTTTAAATACAAATAAAGTTCTATTTCATATCCATGAAGATAGGATCGAGACTTATGACTCATTTACTGACTCACTAACTGACTGCTAAAATTACTCAACAGACTAACCAACCCTATCCTAACTATTACACTTGGAAAGGATCGAATCCTTCTCCACTTTATTCAATATTTTAAGAAAACAAGAAATTTTAAATGAAACTCCAAGTCTCTTCTAGAAGATCACATTTTCCTTTATGAAGTCACATATGACTTCATCCTTTGAGCCTGTGCTCCTGCATCACGTAGGAATTTGAGACAAATCCCACGGTTTTGACTGTTTCCACACTAAATACGGGCGTTTCACTGTTTACTTCATTTTTTCTGAGGGTTTATATGAAATATAGGCCGTATTTGAGGGGGAAAATGACCCATGACGGGAATTTTTCCCGTCAAATGTTAGCCCTAAACCCATCCATTGCCTGTTTGATAGAGAACGGGCATGAACCCTACCATCACGACCAAACAAATTTAGGATTTCTGTGTTGCAAAACACCATAGCAATGGTAAGAAAATGGTCTTGGGTAGTGTAAGACGATTCAGGATCCAACATCACCCTATCTGCATCCACGTGCAAAACCACTCAACATTACCTAAAATTGGTCTAAATTTGGCGACATTTCACCATGTTATCCTATTTATAAAAAATCAGGAATGGAGGGAGGGAAAATTCACCATTTTTTGTGAGTTTTCTTGCATGGAGAGAGGGGAAATGATGTCTAGAATCCTCCCCCTCCACCAAGGTTTATTCTTATCATTTAAACCCTCTCCCCATAGCTAAAATCACTAACAAAATGTTCCAAATTTGTCCAAATCCTTTACAATTTCAAACATGCATGGTAGGGAGTGGGAGTCATACCCAATGCTATTCCACCTCATTTCATGCTTGAAATTAAAAACAAAATGGCATGTTTTTTGCAAAATTGACCGAATCTAGCCCAATTTTGGACAATTTTGTGCATGGGCCCATTTTCCCTCCATGTATGAAATTGCATGACTTTTGGAAAAAATTGGCAAAAGATGGCCAAATTTGGTGTAAGTTAAAGCGTTCTAAGCTATTCTAAGGTGCCATATTATAGGGGTTTCTAACTGTTTAACATTGTAAACCAAGAAAGCATACTGAGCCCCCAACCAATCAACCAATATGTTATTGGAAGACACCACTTTCATGTGGTTGTCTCCATTGGTATAAGGGTGCAAACACGAAAATGGGTAATACATTTGCTTGTTGACAATTAAATTTGTAAAGTTTTTTGTTCATTCAACTTCAAACAATCAAAACTCATATCTACATTGAGAATTTCAATTTGAAGCAAAAAGAAGTTTTGTAGAGAATTATGTTACTCCATACTCATTTTTCTTTTATGGACATGATGTTATAAATTTCATGTGTATTAACTGCATGCACCTAAAATTTTTGGTAACGATAATGAGTGAGTAATACACATGGCCACCTAGTTTTTAGATATAATTATTCATTTTAGGGAAAACTTTGTGTTAGCTTTTGGGATTACTCCAAAAGTTTTCTCACCTCGGTAGATGAGCAATTGGTCTCCTAGCCCCTTGTGATGCTTCATGGTCATATCAATGTCTAGGTTTGGGTGGATGCTTGGCCTTGGTTAGTGTGTTGACATGGTACCCTTAGGAGATTGTTACCTAATTGACATGTTGATAAACTCATTGGGTGCACACAATGGGGGAGTCAATTTCTTGATCAAGGGAGGTACTTACCTAGGATGAGGAGCATTGGGCACTTAACCCTTAGAGCTTGGGACCTACACGCCTTGCAAGTTGGACACTTGATTTGATGATGCTTGGGTTGAGGAGGAGAGTTGGACCATTTTTACCACATTGTCATACAATAGAGTACCATTGCGCACATGTAGCACATAGTTAGAGAAGGAGTACCTTGCATGAGGAAACTTGCATACCAAACCACTGTGGAAGATGGAGTGTTAGACTAACGCTGCCGTGTTTCGGTGGGAAATCCATGAATGAAGCAATATGACCACCGCCTGTTCCAAATTGAATCCCCAACATGATCTATATGAGGGGGAACCCCATGCCTCTTTGCATTCATTAACTAGTCAAGTGGCCCAACAAACCATAATTCTATATTCATGTTGTGAACAAATTCCAAATCAAATCAAATCGTGTCTTATACTTAAAAATAATTCAAATATAAATAACTCTAAAAGAAATTACACCTTTGAGAGAAAAATAGCTTTTGATAAATTTTTTGGGAAGAAATAACTTTTGATATTAAAACATTACAAGTAAATATATTTGCACGCTAAATTATATCTGCTTAGTAACTTATATTCTTGTTTTTATCGAGTGTAGGTACCACCAAATAGGTATCTACCAGATCTATCTTCCTCGAGTGATGATGAATATATACTCAGAGAGGTTGAAAGTGGAACGTGTTGTACTAGATCTACCAGTTCTATATAAACTAGATCTGAAAAGGTAAGGAAAATATTTCGTAGACACATGCAATATTTTATTGCCAGTGGAGGGTCATGTAATTATGATGCTGAGAGCATAGGTGACATTGAGTTTCCCTTGAGGTATAGACATCTAGTGCAATGATGGGTACCTAATAAGATATCTCAAGTGGACACAAATTTCTTCATCAATGGGAGGATGTATCGCATTGCTCCTTCGTCCTTAGATGGATTGGGGCTATTTTCCATGGATGGCATAAAGGTAGCTATGGAACTGTAACTGAATTGATGGAGTATGTCGGACCATTATATAGATACAATAACTGGTTGATCTTGGTCCAATATACTCAAAGTATGCAGAGATATGGAGTTGCCACAAATTATATACAACTAGCAAAAAACAATAAAAAAAAGGGGCGACTATGTATATTGAAGGGAGACCAAAAGCGTCCGGAAACGTTGCTAGATTTATAAATAGCACACAGCCAGTGACAACAACTAAGCAACAAAATTGCGAATTTGAGGGAAGCAAATACCATCGTATATTTGTATGTGAAACAAAAACAATACTTCCAGGTGAAGTGTTGTTGATCGATTACAACTTAAATCGAATAGATGTGGCTTCCATGGTTCAGGGTAACCGTGGAAGGTCACACGCCATGCCTCATCAGGTAAATGCTAAATATAGTAACTAAACATGACTTCAATAACTAAATGTTTCGATTTTTTCTGTTAGCATTCGATTTCCACCGTTGACGATCGTTTTTTCGTGCTTATTGTGAATATTTCCATGTGATAACATGCTTACTACACTGTTATGCTTATCTCATTTTTTTTATGTTACAATTATTGACTCAAATTTTATTGATTGATTTATTTTGTCAGGGTGGTAGCAGTGGAAAGCCACATGTTGCTTCCACGGTCCAGGGTGACTGTGGAAGGTCACAATCTATGCCTCATGAGGTAAATGTTAAATATAGTAAATAAATATGACTACAATAACAAAATGTTTCGATTTTTTCAGTTAACATTTGATTTTCACTGTTACCATTCGCTTTTTTCGTGCTTTATGGCACTTTGAGCTTTGTTTTGGCATGTCTGATCTAGAGTTTTCAGGAACACTTGTTTATGATGTCAAGGGTTTGAAGGTTGTCTTTGCTTGAGCTTGGTTCTACTTGCAACACCGAACCTGTCCTTACTTAGCACCCGAGTATTTTTTAAGGATTCTAATATAATACCTAAGTATAGTATTCTAGGTGATTATTTTGGATTGAAAAAATAATATATATAGATAGGTAGGCAAAACTTAATATGAAACATATAGGTTTCTAATGAAAATTGTAAATTTTGGCGAATATTACAATAAAAAAACATATTTTATGTAAATATAGGCGATATTAGAGAGTAAAAATGACCAAATAACGAATTTATTTTTTGAAAAAATATCCCAAAAAATAGTCAATTGGCGAAATTTCACCCCTAAAAATTACCCTGCTTAGCACTGTCCTTTATGAGAGTTTCTACATCAATTTTAGTTTTCCCACCTTCATGCGTGCGAGTCCATACTGCTGCTCCCTATGGCTGTGTTTTTTTCCGCGTTGATGGTCTTTGTCTGTTTTGAGGGATACTTGGTGTGCTGGTTGATTTTTTGGGGTTGATCTTTACTGTGCCATACCTCTTTGAGTGGCTGGTTCTTCTATTGTACTTGTATGTTCTTCTTATCAACATTTATGGTCTCTCTCTCTCTCAGCTATATTTATGCCCTTTACTAAGGGCCAATTTGTTCTAGTTATTGACTTGCCTCTGAGAGGAAAGATTTGATCTGAAAGTTAAAATCTGAGTACAAGGAAGGTTCTTCCCATAAGGTAAGGCATTAGATATGATTTTGACATGTTTGTTCTACGATTTTGCTATGTTGTTTGTTGTTTAATGGCGCATACAATATTTAATGGTAGTCTTGCAGCATGGTATGTCTTGGTAGGTGGTAGTATGATTCCTTGTTATTGGTTTCTAATTTTTTAGGTGCTAAGGAATTTGTATATATAAACACTAAGGTTCCCAAACTCTTCATCAATGTACAAAACTTCATTCATGGGTGTTCCATTTCAACACATAATTTTCATGTCTTTCAACTTTAACACAAGGACCTCTTGGCCCTTGGGAGTATTAAGGTTGAAAGAGATGAACATTATGTTTTGATGGAGTAGTTGAAAGAGATGAACATTATGTTTTAATGGAGTAGTTGAAAGAGATGAAAATTATGTTTTAATGTTACAACTATGCTATCTGGGTTCACTAATTTTGTTGGTGCAAGTGTGCTTCCATGTTTGGTTTCCCCTTGGTTGGGTATTTTGAAAGTCAGATTCCGACAGAACCTAAATGAGGATGAGAGGATCACATCTTCCAAGTTGAACCCTTCCTATACACTGATGATAAACTTTCAGTTGTTGCATGGCATATATGTGGACCACATATATTTGAGAGAGATTCTTGTTATGTTATGTTGAATTTGTGGTTAGCCCACTTGTTATGTTATGCTGACTTTGTGGTTAGCCCACTTGTTATGTTATGTTTATGGTTACCCCACTTGTTATGTTATGTTGACTTTGTTGTTATCCCACTTGTTCTATTATGTTTGTGGTTAGCCATGTTTGTGTGTTGACTTGTGGTTAGCCCTCTTGTGGTTATATTTTTCGTTGACCCTTCACTTAGCTTGATGGACACAATGGCACACTGACCCAAAGGCACCATATGCAAGAGTTTCTAGGACTCTTTCAAGGTTATCATATGAATTTCAATCAAGATGAATCTAGATGTTTTCCATGGACTTCAAGCCCATCGTCAATTGGTAGCATGGACCATCACCAAGGGTTCCATGGCCCCATCAAACCACAAATGACCACAAAATGGGTCATTTGACCCATTTGGTGTTCCAATTCCCATATCAATCCATGTCATCAATATTTGTCACTTCTTGTCATATCATCATCCTTTATCTTACCTTTGTCATTAATGATTTGTCATCAATGACAACCTTTCTCATCAATCTCCCCCTTTGTCATTGATGGAAACCTTTTCAAGCACTCTCCCCCTTTGACATTAATGACAAAGGGTTAAATAATTTTCCATCAAGGACTTCACAATTCCCAAAAAAAAAATGATTTTTGAATACTTCTTTATTTGACTCCCACCCCTATATGATATTCTGCTATACTTGTACCGAATTGGCTTCCCTTTGCTTCTTGGATTTCTATGAGAAATGCTTCTTACTGTCACATAAGTACATTTTGACTAAGTAATATACTACCCCTATGTCTGAGCATTTATCAAAAAGATGTTGCTCAATCAGTGTCTACACCCTTTATCAATTAACACTCTAGTTCTGGATACTTTTGTCTTTGTCTGAAGCCTTCTTATTGCTTTGATTGTATTGTGAACCTCAAATAAATAGGATTGAACAGTTTTACATACAAAATTTTCTTGTGCTAATCTCCCCCTTTGACTGCGACTTTAAGCACTTATTGATTTCCTCTTTATTTTCCAATACATAGTCAAAATTTTCAGATAGATTTATTCATTTTTCCAAGTCTTCATCCTAAATTAATCAATGGGGCTATCATAGATAGAGTGTTTCTTATACAACATCACTTAAAACTGTGCATATACATCTACCATACTTCATCACTTCTCATGGAATTATTCCTGAGTGTACCTTTACTACCCTTGTGTGCATTCTGGAGGCCCCGCAGGCATTTTCCCAAATCCTGCTGTGCATTTTAATATACCTGGAGGTCATTTTGTAAATCCCCGCAGGCATTTTATGCTATTTGATGGCATATCTTCACTGCCTGTGGGCATTCTTAAACTTGCTGTGGGCATTTTAAATGGACCTTTCCACTTGCTGTGGGCATCTTCACCTCTGTAGATGGTTTTATTTCATATGAGGTCATTTACCTATGCCTGGCAGGCATTTCTCCTTTTCATGCATCCATTGCGGGCATATTTTCTTGATGTGTGGACATAATTCTACTCAGGCCATCAGACGCTTTTGAGATCTGCATGCATTTCTTGATATTACCTTCATACATGCAGCCATATTCTTAGTCAATGCGGGCATTTCTCCATTATTTAAAGACCCTGCGAGCATCTACCTTCTTCAGTGCATGCATAAACTGAATCTAGCGAGCATTTACACTATATGCTACGAGCAGTTTCTTCATTTTCTTCACTTCCTTGAAAGCTCGGCGGGCATTCTAGCAAATTTAATGTCTGCGAGCATTTGTCAGTGTATCCCCTTGACAGGGTCACATCTCTAGGCATGTTTCCACCCCCTTCACAACCTCTGCATGCATTTTAACCTTCATAAACTATGATTTCCTTTCTTTACAACCTCTGCGTGCATTTTAACTTTCCATATCAGAGCTGAGGACATATTCTTTAAGGCCCGCGGGCATTCCTTGATGGCATGGTTGGACATTTAATCACTTGAGCGGGCATATTACTTCCACTTACTAACTATCTCAACTTAGCTAGTTCTACCCTTAATGTTGTTATAATAGATGTATCTAGTAAATTCATAAAAGGTAAGCATGCATCAATAGCAGTCCTAAACATCATAATGTTGTTTTACTTTATTTGTTTTTCTTTGTTGCCCATACTGCTCCCCCTATCAACATGCATCCTTCTTTTGAGTCACGCAAACCAAATTTATATTACCTTTGATTTTTTTTTTAAACTTCATCCTTGCTTTGTATTTGCTCTCCTTCTATCTGTGTATACAATCACGATCCTAAGACATGTCTTTTTGCTTGGAGTAGTAATTATTTGCTCTTGAGTCCATTCTGCAAACTCCATGGACTCAAGGTGTACAGAGGTTTTTTGAAAGACCTCAGTCTTGGTCTGCCATATGGCAGCCACCTCTCAAACCTATTATTACTTCATGTTCACTTCTGCATTCCCTTTGGGATGAAATTTTCCCAGCCAAAGAATCTCTGTGTAAAGAATGCTTAACTGCACACTATCATGGCATCATATCATCATAGTCAGCATATCAAACAATTAACACCCTCTGCTTTGTCATCATACTATTTTCTATCAATTCCAGCTTGTATATCTGCTATATGATGATGATGATGATGATGATGATGATGATGATGATGGTGATGATGATGGTGATGATGATGACAATGAACATCGTCAACTTCATCATCATCATCATATTCCTTATCGTCATGATCATCATCAACTTCATCATCCTCATCATCATCATAATCATCATCAACATGATGATGATGATGATAATGATGATCATCATCATCATCATCTTCCTTATCATTGTCATCATCGTCATCATCATCAAGATGAAGATGATGATGACGATGATGACGAAAATGACGATGATGACGATGATGAAGATGATGATGATGATGATGGGGATGAAGAAGATGATGATGATGATGACGAAGATGATGATGATGATGATGATGACGATAATGATGAAGAAGAAAATGATGATAATGATGAAGATGATGGTGATGACGATGATGATGAAGATGATGATGATGATGGAGATGAAGAAGATGCTGATGCGAAGATGATGATGATGATGATGATGATGATGATGAAGATGATGATAATGATGATGATGACGACAAATATGATAATGATGATGATGATGATGATGATGATGATGATGATGATGATGATGGTGATGGTGATGATGACGACAACGATCATCGTCATCATCATCATCATCCTCATCCTCATCATCTTCATCATCATCATCATCATCATCATCATCAACATGATCGTCATCATCATCATCATCTTCCTTATCGTCATCATCATTGTCATCATCATCAACATGATCGTCATCATCATCATCATCTTCCTTATCGTCATCATCATCGTCATCATCATCATGATGAAGATGATGATGACGATGATGACGACAACGACAATGATGAAGATGATTAAGATGATGATGATGATGATGATGGAGATGAAGAAGATGATGATGATGATGACGAAGATGATGATAGTGATCATGATGATGAAGAAGAAGATGATGATAATGATGATGATGATGATGATGATGATGATGATTGATCTGAATTTTAGGGGGAATATGGTCTAAATTCAGATGTATAAGCCATAAAAGCATTAAATGGAGAGGCTTCCCTCTCATATCCATGGTATTTTGTAGCACATGGTTTTGGCCCATGGTATGGACTCAAGACACATTGTAATAATGTTATATAAAGGCCTAGCAAGCCTTCTCATGATAACAAGTTACTCATTTGGTTTCTCTCATATTTTCTATTGTTCATTGTGAGATTAATTAGATCTGACTGACTTATTGGTAATTAGTTTCAGATGTGGGGCTCCTCTTTGAGCCTCACCTCCCATTGACTTCATATGTTTTTGTTCATGCTTATTCTCATGCAAGATTAGTGTTTTTCATGTGAATTTTATGATAGATTTGCATGCTTAATCACCTCCTCTCTCGGCATTCAAGCCTTCCGGTTCTCAGCTCTCCATTTAATGCTTTTATGATAAATGGGAGAATGTGGCCTCTCTATTTAATGCTTTTATGGCTTATACATCCGAATTTAGACCATATTCCCCCTAAAATTCGGATCATTACCATGTGCTACAAAATACTATGGATATAAGAGGGTGGCCTCTCCATTTAATGCTTTTATGATAAATGGGAGAGGGTGGCCTCTCCATTTAATGCTTTTATGGCTTATACATTCGAATTTAGAACATATTCCCCCTAAAATTCGGATCAATGATGATTATGGAGATGAAGAAGATGATGATGATGATGACAAAGATGATGATGATGATGATGATGATGTCAAAGAAGCAAATTATCATAATGATGATGATGATGACGAAGATGATGATGATGATGCTGATGATGATTATGATAATGACGACAACGATCATCGTCATCTTCATCACCATCATCATCTTCTTCCTTATCATCATCATCATCATCAACAACATGATGATGATGATGATGAAGATGAAGATGCTGAAGATGATGATGATGAAGATGTTGATGATGATGATGGTGGTGGTGATGAAGACAACAACGATGATGAGGAGGAGGAGGAGGATGAGGACGATGATGATGAGGATGATGATGATGAGGATGATGATGATTACTATGCACGTGACACTTGCACCAAATCCTTTCATCCATATGTCCCCTTTTTTGGAGACAAGTTTGTTCCCTCTTCTCTTTCCACATTCACAAAATGCATCCATTTATCGATGTGAAATTCACAACCTTCCAACCAAGATGATATATATGACATATTCCCTACATGGATATATCTTATTATGCATGGGGTGGTTGCACCAATCCTTTCATCCATTTGATGTTCCCTTTTCTGGAGACAAGTTTGATCCCTCTCTTTTTTTCCCACATTCACAAAACACATCCATTTATTGATGTGAAATTCTCAACCTTCCAACCTAGATGATATCTATGACATATTTCCCTAAATGGATATTGAAAAATGTAGCCTCCTTTTTCTCTCTATTATTGAGGAATTCTAAACAATTATTATGTTATGTGGAGAACCCATATGCCAATATGCATTAATATTTTTCCATAATATGCATTAATTGGCAATGTTGTTAGAAGGAAAGCTAACTTTGGTTAGGTTTCCGTCATGTTGCAATATATTTGATGACAATGTGGTTGTGTTCGATGGAAAGCTACCTTATGAAAGCTATCATTCATTAGCTTTCATCCATAGTGAAATGTTGCAAGAAGGAAAGATAACTCCAGTCATATTTCCATCATGGTGCAATGGATTTGATGACAACGTCGTTGGGTTTGATGGAAAACTAGCTTAGAAAAGTTACCACACATTAGCTTTCACTCACCATGCAATGTTGTGAGATGGAAAGCTAACTTCAGTTAGATTTCCATCATGGTGCAATGTATTCGATGACAATGTGGTTGTGCTATATGGTGAACTACCTTATGAAAGTTAACGTTCATTAGATTTCATCGAACGAGCAATATTGTTAGAAGGAAAGCTAACTCCGGTTAGGTTTCCGTCATGGTGCAATATATTTCATGACAATGTGGTTGTGTTGGATGGAAAACTACCTTATGAAAGCTAACGTTCATTAGCTTCCATCCATCGTGCAATGTTGTTAGAAGGAAAGCTAACTCCAATTAGATTTCATTCATAGTGGAATGTATTTGATGACAACTTGGTTGTGTTATATGGAGAACTACCTTATGAAATCTAATGTTCGCTAGCTTTCATCCACCTAGCAATGCTGTTAGAAGGAAAACTAACTTTGGTTAGGTTTCTGTCAAGGTGTAATATATTTGATGACAATGTGGTTGTGTTCGATGGAAAGCTACCTTATCAAAGATAACGTTCATTAGCTTTCATCCATCGTGCAATGTTGTTAGAAGGAAATCTAACTCTGGTCAAATTTCCATCATGATGCAATGGATTTGACGACAACACGGTTGGGATGGATGGAAAACTAGCCTATAAAAGGTAACATACATTAAATTTCATCCACCATGAAATGTTGTTCGAATGAAAGCTAACTCCAGTTAGATTTCCATCATGGTGCAATGTATTCGATGACAATGTGGTTGTGTTATATGGAGAACCACCTTATGAAAGTTAACCTTCATTAGCGTTTATCCACCGAGCAATGCAGTTAGAAGGAAAGCTAGCTTCAGTTAGATTTCCATCATGGTGCAATATACTTGATGACACTGTGGTTGTGTTGGATGGAAAACTACCTTATGTGTTAGTTTTTTAGAATTTACTTCAATCTGATCTAGGATTTTAACTGAGAGAACAACATGTACAGCATATCTACAGCATATCAATCATGGACACAATAATGCAAGCACACAAGAGACACAGAGTTTAGTTGGGGAAAACCATAAAGGTGAAAAACCCCAATAACTTCCTCAGAGATAGATAGAGCAATGATACAACCCAAGCATAAGAGATAGACATCTCCAAGTAGCAGCTTCTCCTCCTCCACAAGTGCACCACTCTCCCAAGAGTGTGAGAGAGAATAAAATGATCAAATAGAGTGCCTCCCGCACTCTATTTATACTTGACTTGACTTGCCTAATAACCTTTACTAGGTCGGCCTTAACTTAACCACATAACATAATGCTGACTGGGCCGACCTCCAATAGGGTGGTCTAATAACCCTTTGACCCACATGACTTATACAGGGCCGACCCCAACAAGGTGGTCTAATAACCCATCAAGTATAAGTTACGACACTTACAATATAAATGACGACACTTCCGTATAGAGGAATAATAACATCTCTATAGGAATACAAACACTTCTGTATAGAGGAATAATACCATCTCTATAGGAGTACAATATATATATATATATGAAATACATTCTGAAGCTACACATACATCAACACTCCCTCTTAACTAGGAAGGTATTTCTCGACACAAATCATCTAGCACGGATCTTCTTCTCTGGATGATTGTCATCGATGCATCGTCCTCGAATCATCATCATCATCACTGCTATTGCTATCTCAAGAAATCTCTAAATCTACTCATCATAGGAAGTTCTACAGAGCCAGTCCTTTTTCATACTAGATGTAGGCCCACCACTTGTAGGTCTTCATCATCACTGTCCATACTGTGGAATCCTCAAGACTTTTTACGTGCGTCACAAAACTTGGCGGTAGCATCCCAGGCTATTACGAGCACATAGCTCTACCTGTCGGATCTCCCAGGAGCACATTACATTTGACCCATCAAAAAACCTGGCTGAAGCATCCCAGGCTGTTATGAGCACATAGCTCGACTTGTCGGATCTCCCAGGAGCACATTACATGTGATCTCACCACAAAACCTGGCTGAAGCATCCCAGGTTGTTACGAGCACATAACTCTACCTGTCGGATCTCCCAGGAGCACATTACATGTGGTCCACCATAAAACCTGGCTGAAGCATCCCAAGCTGTTATGAGCACACAACTCTACCTGTCAGATCTCCCAGGAGCATATTACATGTGGTCCTAGCAATGCCTCAAAAGAGCATTTGAGGCCTTTTTCATCCTGTCCAAATCTCCCAGGTCCACTTACATGCCATAGGACAATGCCTCGAAAGAGCATATGAGGCCTTTTTCATCCTATCCAGATCTCCCAGGTCTACTTACATGTCCTCCAAGAGCAATGCCTCAAAAGAGCATCTGAGGCCTTTTTCATCCTGTCCAGATCTCCCATGTCTACTTACATGCTCATCTACACAACCTTTCCACGGCCACAGAGTATCAACTTAATACTCTCCATACATCATCTTGATGTACACATGATCATCCTGATCATCATCATTGCATCGTCCTGATGCATGTCATCTGGAGAAGCTCGTCATCCACGATCATCCTGATCATACAATGCATCTATCTGATGCATACCAAGTATCTACTCGATACATATCACCATACACAGTGTATCCACCTGATACATACATAGATACATTATCCACATAATGTATCTACCTGATACATATCAACATACATGATCTACCTAATCATACAACGTATCCACCTGATACATATATAGATACATGGTCCAAGCATCCAACATGATGCATACACACATAAATGATCCAACTGATCATATACAACATCCAACATGATGCGTACATACATAAATGATCCAACTAATCATATCCAACATCCAACATGATGCGTACATACATAAATGATCCAACTGATCATATCCAACATCCAACATGATGCATACACATACATACAAATGTAAATGATCCAAATGATCATACAGAGCAAAAACTAGAACATCATCCTGATGCTCATCATCCAACACTTACATCCACAGCCATGTGAAGGATCCCCCTTCCACCATGCTAGGAATGGCTACAACAAATGTCTCCATCACTTCTTCCTCGAAGTGTCGTCGATCTGAAGAACACCAAGCCTCTTTCTGAAGTACTCGAACTTCACTTTTGCTAGTGGCTTTGTCAGCACATCTACAATATGCTCATCATACAGGAGCTTCACTACTCCTCTTTGCACCATATCCCTGATATAGTGATATTTGATCTCTATGTGTTTCGACCTATCTTGGAACACTGGGTTCTCACAACTCTGGTTGTCATAATAGATACTAATAGCCTCTTGTGGTAGATTAAATAACTCAGACAGTAGCTTCTGAAGCCATACTGCCTCACAACTATCCGAACAAGCTACAACATACTCTGCTTCGGCTGTACTCAGTGCTACGCAAGACTGCTTCCTGCTAAACCAAGAGATCACACCTGATCCCATACTGAAGCAGCACCCAGAAGTGCTCTTCCTATCTACAACACTGCCTGCCCAATCTGAATCAACATAACCCTGTAAGTTAAACTTTTGATTCGCATCATACTTGAGCCCATAATCAACTGTACCCTTCCGGTACCTCAGAATATGCTTTACAACAACGAGGTGAACACCTCTCGGATCCATGAGGAACTAGCTCAATGTGTTCACCGCAAAGCAAATATCTGGTCTCGTGTTCGTCAAGTACATTAAGGACCCAATCATCTGACGATACATAGTGACATCAACCAGATCAGATGAAGCATCACACAGAAGCTTCAGGTTCGATGCCATAGGTGTGCCCATGGCCTTGCAGTCCATCATCCCGAACCTCTTAAGGATCTATACTGCATACTTCCCTTGTCCAAGGAAGATTCCATCTGCACTCTGCCACACCTCCATACCTAGAAAATAATGCATCATCCCCAAGTCCTTCATCTCGAACTTGGCAGCAAGCTTTCGCTGCGTGTCAAAAATCAATCTATCTTCACCTGTAATAAACAAGTCATCCACATACAAAAGTAGTATCACTGTAATGCCTTCCTCAACCTTGTAGTAAAGGTTGGAATCCGATTTACTCTTGGTAAAGCCCAAACTGGATAGAAAGCTGTCTATCCTACCATACCAATTTATCCACATATATGACTCCTTGTCATGTGTCTCAGAACCAAGTGGCTACTCTACATACACTTCTTCTTCAACTACACCATTCAAGAAAGCTGTCTTGAAACCCATCTGGTGTATCTTCCACTTTATCACTGCAGCCAGAGCAAGTACTGATCTAATGGAAGTGTATCTGGCTACAGGAGCAAAATTCTCTATGCTACCACCTGCAGCATGCTTGGTCTTGTAGATCCTCTTGGAAGTCACTACAGACTCCCCTTCAGGTCTTGGGACTACATCCCAAACATCTTCATAATCGACCGGTACTCCTCGATCATGGCATTCTTCCCAGATCCTGGGAACTTCAATATCTTCAATATTTTCAATAGATAAGTTTGTTATTGAACAAATGTTGTAGTCCTTCTTTTGTAGGTGATGGTATACGATCTTTCCTATACAACAAGTTAAATTGCATGATAAAAAGACATCTCATAGTTTTCAGAACAAATTCTTACACATAAAGAAATATGTCATACAGTCATGCAATTATCTTAGCCAATGCTTCAATACAACATTTATCCTTATCCCGTAACTTTCTAGATGCCTTCCAATCTCTACCAGAACATTGTGAAGATTGTGCACAACTCCCAACATGTCAGCAAAGAGGTTTCATTCTAGATAAGTAGCAATGGAATGTTGTACAGTGCCATAGGCCACTTACCCATGTATATTAGTAGTATATTGTTCATCAATGCAACTATTCTAATATGCATAATACACAACCTAATTCTAGGAACATCAGTATATACATTATTGAACAATATTATTTAAACAATAAAATATGCAAGGAATGATAATTCAAATACTTATCTTTGTTTGTTTGTTGGGTTGACTCCCTCTCAGTCTTTGCTTCTTTTCTGCAACTCCATTCTGATGTGGATTGTGAGAAGTGGTCAACTCCCTCTGAATATCTGCATCCTTGCAGAAACTAATGAAGTGTGCTCCCTCTTCATCTTTGCTTCCTTGATTACCTATCCTTGACTTATATCCATCCTTAATCACTATGCATGCTTATTAGTATCATCATTGTGTTATCGTTGAGGTCTCATACATAATCACACATTCATTAGTATAATCTTAATACTATCAAAACACAATAATCTTAAACATGTATAGTCATGATCATTTCAAACACATATAATAAACATTAGTATTCAAGGTTTCAGGGAAGTCTTCTTTTACTCATGCATATCCTTATTTGATCATAGGACTCTTCTGGTTAGTTAAATAATCAATCAAGATAAGAGACATAATATGCATAAACCCTTGATTACTTACATTTCTAAATTTATGAATAAACATAACCAATCATACCAAGTATACTTATATAAGGGATCCTAACACAAGGTAAGATTCTAACTTGATATAGGAAAAACATACTTGGATTACTATGTTAGCTAGTTATGTCTAACATACCCACATGATGTCTTCTGGTTCTCTTCAATGACATGTGCTAGTAGCCTGCATGTCTCATAAGTTAACCATTGTAGAACCAAGTTATACATACCTCGTAAGTAGATCTTCTATGTGATCCATGACAATGGATGAATCTTTGTCTTCATGTCACCATGATCATATGTTCTTGAAGTAGAACATGATTTGTCTTTTTTGGTGTACCTTTTATGTTAGTGAGCAACATAAACCTCATATAACATCACAATGCATTAGTACAATCATAAGTGTCAAAACCTTAATCAATGAATATCTTCTATTAAGGTGATACGACAAGTCTAGTAATTAATCAAGATTGTACTAACCGTAATGATATGAAGACAAACATATCATAAACTTAACCATGAATAGAATTCGAAACATACCTGTAAGCCATACCTATCGAGATTGCTTGTAATCTTCTTATGTAAGGCCTTAGCCTCATCTCCCTCTGAAACATGAACTTCTTTACTTATGCAGGTGACCAATCCATTCTCTTCTAAGATTAACACAATCTACTTGATTTGCAGAAATTGGATCTGGAGCTAGATTAGGGTTTGTCAGAGAAACCCTAAAAATTCAAACTTTGATTTTCAAACTTCTGAAAGGATAGAAAGATGCTCCTTTCTGAGCTGGTCAAGCCGGTATACTCAGAATTTGAAAACTGCAAAGTTTCACCCCTCGAAATTGCCTTTTAGATTTACGGATTCACTATGGAGGATCCTGAATTAGGGTTTGAGTTTCCCGGAGCTTCACCCAACCAAAAGATTTGATTCAAAGCTCTAAGCTTCAATTTTTCTAAGGTGCTTCCAGCCGTGGTCACAAATTTCCAAAATTCCAATTTTTGCAGAAGCCCTAATTTTCCATCTTTCCAATCAAAGTCCCGAACTGGGGTTTGATCAAGCCTAGCCTTCTTCCCAACCAAAAAATCTGATCTTGGTCTCTAAATTTCGATTTTGATGAGTATCATCTAGCTGTGGTCTCCGAATACAAAAATTCCAACTTTTTTCGAAACCCTAAATTCCAGAAGCCATGAATGAAGGTGCTAAAAAATAATTATGCTTTGACATAAATATGTACCTGATTTTTTCTGGTGTAACTTTGAACCTTTTGATCCATAGGATATGAAAATGTTTTTTGTGATAGTCAGACCTGTCATCTTTCTAACCCCATAGGTCTGACCTCAAATGGATTCTCTGAGAGAGAGTTATGCCAAGTGTCGCAATGTGACCGTTTTATGGGATAAAAAAGGAAAGCGAACTTGTACGGCGTTCCTCGTGTCACTTATTCACTTTCGACCTCTAAATATTGTACCTATGAAAGTACAGTCCATGCCCTACCTGCCACATTTTATGAAATTTCATTTGGAGCTTCCTAGCCCAAGTTATGACCTTTTTTCCAAGGTCACCTGTTTATGACTGAGATTTGGAAGAGGCAAAAACCCTATATTGTACAGATCATAAATCACAAAGTACAACGAATTAGAGGTTGTACTTTTGACACAAGGTACATGGAGATCTTAGCTTCACCCTGTACGATTTTTAGACCCTTAAACCTTGCCAAAATTTATTTATAGAGAAAGTTCTACAATGACTATGTTTTTCTATATCAAGCCCTAGCTTTGCAAGTGCAACAAGTGTCATACATGCCATACCATGCCTTCTTTCAGGCTAGCTCTGATACCATGTTGTCTTTCAGAATTTAATTCAATTTGATCTAGGATCTTAACTGAGAGAACAACATGTACAGCATATCTACAACATATCAATCATGGACACAATAATGCAAGCACACAAGAGACACAAAGTTTACTTAGGGAAAACCATAAAGGTGAAAAAACCAAATAAATTCCTCAGAGATACATAGAGTAATGATACAAACCAAGCATAAGAGATAGACATATCCTAGTAGCAGCTTCTCCTCCTCCACAAGTGCGCCACTCTCCAAGAGTGTGAGAGAGAATAAAATGATCAAATAGAGTGCGCCTCCTGCACTCTATTTATACTTGACTTGACTTGCCTAATAACCTTTACTAGCTCAGCCTTAACTTAACCACATAACATAATGCTGACTGGGCCGACCCCCAATAGGGTGGTCTAATAACCCTTTGACCCACATGACTTATACAGGGACGACCCCAACAAGGTGGTCTAATAACCCATCAAGTATAAGTTACGACACTTACAATATAAATGATGACACTTCCGTATAGAGGAATAATACCATCTCTATAGGAGTACAATATATATATATATGAAATACATTCCGAAGTTACATATACATCAACATTATGAAGGCTAACGTTGATTAGCTTTCATCCATCGTGCAATGTTGTTAGAAGGAAAGCTAACTCCAGTTAGATTTCGATCATGGTGCAATGTATTTGATGACAATGTGGTTGTGTTATATGGAGAACTACCTTATGAAAACTAATGTTCATTAGCTTTCATCCACCGAGCATTGTTGTTAGATGGAAAGCTAATTCTGATTAGGTTTACGTCATGGTGTAATGTATTTGATGACAATGTGGTTGTGTTCGATGCAAAACTACCTTATGAAACCTAACATTCATTATCTTTCATCCATAGGGAAATGTTGTTAGAAGGAAAGCTAACTCCAGTTATATTTCCATCATGGTGCAATGGATTTGATGATAACGTGGTTGGATTGGATGGAAAACTAGCTTAGAAAAGCTAACACACATTAGCTTTCACTCACCATGCAATGTTATTAGATGGAAAGCTAACTCCAGTTAGATTTCCATCATGGTGCAATGTATTCAATGACAACGTGGTTGTGTTATATGGAGAACTACCTTATGAAAGCTAACATTCATTAGCTTTCATTCACTAAGCAATGTTATTAGAAGAAAAACTAATTCCAGTAAGGTTTCCATCACAGTGCAATATATTTGAAGACAATAAGGTTGTGTTTGATGGAAAACTGCCTTGTGAAAGATAACATTCATTACCTTTCATCCATTGTGCAATGTCGTTAGAATGAAAGCTAACTCCAGTTAGATTTTGATCATGAAGCAATGTATTCAATGACAATGTGGTTGGATTGGATGGAAAACTACCTTATAAAAGCTAACACATTAACTTTCATCCACCGTGCAATGTTGTTAGAATGAAAGCTAACTCTAGTTAGATTTTCATCATGGTGCAATGTCTTTGATGACAACGTTGTTGGGATGGATGAAAAACTAGCTTATAAGATATAACACACATTAACTTTATCCACCATGAAATGTTGTTATAGTGAAGGCTAACTCCAGTTAGATTTCCATCATGGTGCAATGTATTCGATGACAGTGTGGTTGTGTTATATGGAGAACCACCTTATGAAAGTTAACCTTCATTAGCTTTTATCCACCAAACAATTGTTTTAGAAGGAAAGCTAACTCCGATTAGGTTTCCCTCATGGTGCAATATATTTGATGACAATGTGATTGTGTTGGATCGAAAACTACCTTATGAAAGCTAATGTTCATTAGCTATTATCCATCGTGAAATGTTGTTAGAAGGAAAGCTAACTCCAGTTAGATTTCGATCATGGTGCAATGCATTCGATGACAATGTGCTTGTGTTATATGGAGAACTACCTTATGAAAGCTAATGTTCATTAGCTTTCACTCACCGAGCAATGTTGTTAGAAGGAAAGCTAACTTTGGTTAGGTTTCCATCACGGTGCAATATATTTGATGACAATGTGGTTGTGTTCGATGGAAAACTACCTTATGAAAGCTAACATTCATTATCTTTCATCCATAATGCAATGTTTTTAGAAGGAAAGCTAACTCTAGTAAGATTTCCATCATGGTGCATTGGATTTGATGACAACGTGGTTGGGTTGGATGGAAAATTAGCTTAGAAAAACTAAAACACGTTAGCTTTCATCACTATGCAATGTTGTTAGACGGAAATCTAACTCCAGTTAGATTTCCATCATGGTGCAATGTCTTTGATGACAATGTGGTTGGGTTGGGTGGATAACTAGCTTTATAAAGGTAACACACATTATCTTTCATCCACCACGAAATGTTGTTTGAATCAAAGCTAACTCTAGTTAGATTTCCATCATGGCACAATGTATTCGATGACAATGTGGTGTGTTATATGGAAGGATACCTTATGAAAGCTAACCTTCATTAGCTTTTATCCACCGAGCAAAGTTTTTAGAAGGAAATCTAACAACTACCTTATGAAAAACTACAATTGGTTAGATTTCCATCATGGCACAATATAATTGATGACAATGTGGTTGTGTTGGATGGAAAACTACCTTATGAAAGCTAACGTTCATTAGCTTCCATCCATTGTGCAATGTTGTTAGAAGGAAAGCTAACTCCAGTTAGATTTCGTTCATGGTGTAATGTATTTGATGACAATTTGGTTGTGTTATATGGAGAACTACCTTATGAAATCTAATGTTCGTTAGATTTCATACACCCAACGATGTTGTTAGAAGGAAAGCTAACTTTGGTTAGGTTTCCGTCAAGGTGCAATATATTTGATGACAACGTGGTTGTGTTCGATGGAAAGATACCTTATGAAAGCTAACGTTTATTAGCTTTCATCCATCGTCCAATGTTGTTACAAGGAAATCTAACTCCAGTTAGATTTCCATCATGGTGCAATGGATTTGATGACAACACAGTTGGGATGGATGGAAAACTAGCCTATAAAAGGTAACATACATTAAATTTCATCCACCATGAAATGTTGTTCGAATGAAAGCTAACTCCAGTTAGATTTCCATCATGGTGCAATGTATTCGATGACAATGTGGTTGTGTTATATGGAGAACCACCTTATGAAATTAACCTTCATTAGCTTTTATCCACCGAGCAATGCTGTTAGAAGGAAATCTAACTTCGGTTAGATTTCCATCATGGTGAAATATATTTGATGAGATTGATGTTGTGTTGGATGGAAAACTACCTTATGAAGGCTAACGTTCAATAGATTTCATACATCGTGCAATGTTGTTAGAAGGAAAGCTAACTCCAGTTAGATTTCGATCATGGTGCAATGAATTTGATGACAATTTGGTTGTGTTATATGGAGAACTACCTTATGAAAGATAATGTTCTTTAGATTTCATCCACCAAACAATGTTCTTAGAAGGAAAGATAACTCTGGTTAGGTTTCCATCATGGTGCAATATATTTGATGACAATGTGGTTGTGTTCGATGGAAAACTACCTTATGAAACCTAACATTCATTAGCTTTCATCCATATGATAATGTTGTTAGAAGGAAATATAACTCCAGTCAGATTTCCATCATGGTGTAATGGATTTGATGATAATGTGGTTGGGTTGGATGGAAAACTAGCTTAGAAAAGCTAACACACATTAGCTTTCATTCACCATGTAATGTTGTTAGATGGAAAGCTAACTCCAATTAGATTTCCATCATGGTGCAATGTATTCGATGACAATGTGGTTGTGTTATATGAGAACTACCTTATGGAAGCTAACTTCATTAGCTTTCATTCACCGAGCAATGTTATTAGAAGGAAAGCTAATTCCGGTAAGGTTTCCGTCATAGTGCAATATATTTGATGACAATAAGGTTGTGTTTGATGGAAAACTGCGTTATGAAAGCTAACATTCATTAGCTTTCATCCATCGTGCAATGTTGTTAGAAGGAAAGCTAAATCCAATTAGATTTTGATCATGGAGCAATGTATTCGATGACAATGTGGTTGGGTTGGATGGAAAACTACCTTATAAAAGCTAACACATTAACTTTCATCCATCGTGCAATGTTGTTAGAATGAAAGCTAAATCTAGTTAGATTTTCATCATGGTGCAATGTCTTTGATGACAATGTGGTTGGGTTGGATGAAAAACTAGCTTATAAGATGTAACACACATTAACTTCCATCCACCATGAAATGTTGTTAGAATGAAAGCTAACTCTAGTTAGATTTTCATCATTGCGCAATGTATTCGATGAAAATGTGGTTGTGTTATATGGAGAACCACCTTATGAAAGTTAACCTTCATTATCTTTTATTGATCCGCACTTGCCCAGGTGCACGAGGGGGACAATAGTTCGACTGAATGAGTCAGCTCTTTTATGGTGGAAGCATAAGAAATGGAATAAGCAAAGTAGGAATACACTACGCAGAGAAACGCAAATACACAAAGACAATATGTAGGAATGCGAACTAATCTCTATTACTGGAAAATAGATTGATATCTCAATCAATATATGTATGTTACAATATTATACATGCTTATATAGATAATACTGAGACACTTGGGTGCCTGCCCGTTATGTTTAGTTACAAGAGAAGTTATAGTGGTTCAGAAGTTCAAACATTACAGTCGACTGGAAGATAGAGACACAATCTGTCGTAGTTTGTCAGTCGCTAGTCGATGTCATGAAACTGTCGAGGTTGCCGAACTTGTTGAAGTTGTTGAGTTTCTCGAAGTTGTGTCGAAATCAGAATTTGTCAAAGTTGTGTTGAAGTCGATGACTTGTCGTGGTTGAAGTTAGCATTTGACAACAATGCCAACTACTGGAATGGATCATTTATCCACCAAGCAATGTTGTTAGAAGGAAAGCTAACTCCGGTTAGTTTTCCCTCATGGTGCAATATATTTGATGACAATGTGGTTGTGTTGGATTGAAAACTACCTTGTGAAAGCTATTGTTCATTAGCTGTCATCCATCGTGCAATGTTGTTAGAAGGAAAGCTAACTCTAGTTAGATTTTGATCATGGTGCAATGCATTGGATGACATTGTGGTTGTGTTATATGGAGAACTACCTTATGAAAGCTAACGTTCATTAGCTTTCTTTCAACGAGCAATGTTGTTAGAAGGAAAGCTAACTTTGGTTAGGTTTCCGCCATGGTGCAATATATTTGATGACAATGTGGTTGTGTTCGATGGAAAACTACCTTATGAAAGATAACATTCATTAGATTTCATCCATAGTGCAATGTTGTTAGAAGGAAAGCTAACTCCAGTCAGATTTCCATCATGGTGCATCGGATTTGATGACAATGTGGTTGGGTTGGATGGAAAACTAGGTTAGAAAAACTAACACATGTTAGCTTTCATGACTGTTCAATGTTGTTAGACGGAAAACTAACTCCAATTAGATTTCCATCATGGTGCAATGTCTTTGATGACAATGTGTTTGGGTTGGATGGATAACTAGCTTTATAAAAGGTAACACACATTATCTTTCATCCACCATGAAATGTTGTTTGAATGAAAGCTAACTCCAGTTAGATTTCCATCACAACACAATGTATTCGATGACAATGTGGTTGTGTTATATGGAGAGCTACCTTATGAAAGCTAACCTTCATTAGCTTTTATCCACTGAACAAAGCTATTAGAAGGAAAGCTAACTTCGGTTAGATTTCCATCAGGGCGTAATATATTTGATGACAATGTGGTTGTGATGGATGGAAAACTACCTTATGAAAGATAACGTTCATTAACTTCCATCCATCGTGCAATGTTGTTAGAAGGAAATCTAACTCCAGTTAATTTTCTTTCATGGTGCAATGTATTTGAGAACAATTTGGTTGTGTTATATGGAGAACTACCTTATGAAATCTAATGTTCGTTAGCTTTCATCCACCGAGCAATGTTGTTAGAAGGAAAGCTAACTCCGGTTAGGTTTCCATTAAGGTGCAATATATTTAATGACAATGTGGTTGTGTTCGATGGAAAGCTACCTTATTAAAGCTAACGTTCATTAGCTTTCATCCATTGTGCAATGTTGTTAGAAGGAAAGCTAACTTTAGTCAGATTTCCATCGTGGTGCAATGGATTTGATGATAACACGGTTAGGGTGGATGGAATACTAGCTTATAAAAGGTAACACACATTTTAACTTTCATCCACAATGAAATATTGTGTTTGTGTTACATGGAAAACAACCTTATGAAATCAAACACACATTAGCTTTCATCCACCGAGCATTTTTGTTTTTAGGAAAGCTAACTCTAGTTATATTTCCATCATGGTGCAATATATTTGATGACAATGTGGTTGTCTTGGATGGAAAACTACCTTACGAAAGTAGACAAACATTATCTTTCATCCACCATGCAATGTTGTTAGAATGAAAGCTAACTATAGTTAGATTTCCATCATGGTGCAATGGATTTGATGATAACGTGGTTGCGTTACATGGAAAAAATACTTATGAAAGCTAACAGACATTAGCTTTCATCCACTTTGCAATGTTGTTAGAACGAAAGGTAACTCGAGTTAGATTTCCATCATGGTGCAATGGATTTGATGATGACGTGCTTGGGTTGGATGGAAAACATACTTATGAAAGCTAACTGACATTGCTTTCATCCTCTGTGCAATGTTGTTAGAATGAAATCTAAGTCTAGTTAGATTTCCATCATGGTACAATGCATTAGATGACAATGTGGTTGTGTTAGATGGAAAAGTACCTTATGAAATCCAACACACATTAGCTTTCATCCATCGTGTAATGTTATTTTTGCCTTTTGCAAGTTTGCGGAGATTTTATTATATTTATCAGAATAAACAATATTTACATAACTAGCAATCCCAGAATCCTAGGGTAGCATAAGGTTGAGATGATGAAACCACCACCATCCTAGGTGATCAAAACTTCTAAGGTAACAGTCTTGATAAAAAAATAGGGCCTACCCTATATAAGGAAACCAAGCATAGTAACAATTCATTCTCATCTAGCACTATTCAGAATTTGAAACACTAGAAGGAAAAATATATAACAAACTATTTAAAATAGTAAACCAAAAAAAATGAAATTCACAAGTGGAATTTGAAACCACTAAGATCCGCTTAGCTTTGAGGACCTGCATTGGGGGAATCTGGGTGTTCCTTGACTATCAGGTAGCCTTCCATCTCAACATCCTCATGCTTCTTCTTTGGTTGCTTCACAGAAAGTGGCTCCATCTTGCATTGTTGAGCTAAGCCCTCTGAATCCTTCCTCCTTGTTTTCTTCACCTCCAACAGACCAACGTTTGGGGAGACTGGGGTCTCTTGCTGAGCATATCACTTATCCTCCTGCCCCTGAGGTCCCAAAGCTCCCAAAGAAGCTTCTCCCACCCCACTACTTCCAGGAACGTCCATCCTTGCAACCCCACCCAGCACCAGAGCTGCGCACAAATAGAGAATTCCCCCAATCAAAGTTATTTTCCATGCTGCTTAACCTCTCATCCACCTACAGTAAACCCAAGTGAATGTCCAATACCGCCTCTCTAGAATTGCCCCATTTGGCCAGTAAATCCTCCATGTTATTCACAATCCAATAATGGTTAACCGTCCCATCAAAGCGGGTTGACGCTAACTACTGTGAGACAATGCTCGCCTCCTAGTCGTTAATGAGGCATCACACTGACATGATATTTTTTCCTCATAACCCTCTCCCTCAGACTAGCTCATTCTTCATCTACTAGAAGCTCCCCGTCCCTCACCACTGTGTCGCAGAGTGCCCCTCTGTCATAGAGGAATGGCGCTCTTCTCCTCATACTATCCAGATCAATCCTGAACCAACTGCAAAATGATTACTGTAAAAAACCACAAAGCCATGATATCCCCAAATCGCTCAATCAGACTTGAAGCCACATGCGGGTGCTCCCACCCCAACGCATCAAACTCCATTAAAGTAGTACTACAACCCACCGCCATCACAGCCATAATAGACATCACCTTGAATGGCATTACCTCCCGCAACAATTGCCCCATCATCCCTATTAACTTTGCTTGCTGTTCGTGCTCCTAGGTGGTGGCTCACCAACTCAAACCGCGCATGCAAGCCACATGCAACCGTTGTGTTGTCACCAACATCCAGGTACTGTGTATTGTTGTTAGAACGAAAGCTAACTCCAGTTAGATTTACATCATGGTGTAGTGTATTTGATGACAATGTGGTTTTGTTGGTTGGAAAGCTAACTTATGAAATCTAACATACATTATCTTTCATCCATCGTGCAATGTTGTTAGAACGAACGCTAGCTCCAGTTAGATTTCCATCATGGTGAAATGCAGTTGATGACAATGTGGTTGTGTTGGATGGAAAACAAACTTATGAAATCTAACATACATTATCTTTCATCCATCATGCAATGTTGTTAGAACAAAATCTAGCTCTAGTTAGATTTCCATCATGGTGAAATGCATTTGATGACAATGTGGTTGTGTTGCATGGAAAACTACCTTTTGAAAGCCAACCGCATTATCCTTCATCCATCGTGCAATGTTAGAATGAAAGCTAACTCCAGTTAGCTTTCCATCATGGTGCAATGTATTTGATGACAATGTGGTTGTGTTGGATGGAAAACTACCTTATATAAGCTAACGCACATTAGCTTTCACTCACCATGCAATGCTGTTAGAAGGAAAGCTAACTCCACCTAGAATTTCATCATGGTGCAATATATTTGATGACAACATGGTTGTGTTAGATGGAAAACTACCTTATGAAAGATAACATACATTAGCTTTCATTCATTGTGGAATGTTGTTAGGAGGAAACCTAACTCCAGTTAGATTTCCATCATGGTGCAATGTATTTGATGACAATGTGGTTGTGTTCAATGAGAAACTACTTTACAAAAGGTAACATGCATTAGCTTTCATTGACCATACAATTTTCTTAGTAGAAAAGCTAACTCCAGTTATATTTCCATATTGTTGCAATGTATTTGATGAGAATGTGGTTATGTTATAAGGAAAACTACCTTATGCAATCTAACACACATTAGCTTTCATCCACCATGTAATGTTGTTATAACGAAAGCTAACTCCAGTTAGATTTACATCATGGTTCAATGAATTTAATGAAAATGTGGTTGTGTTGGATGGAAAACGGCCTTATGCAAGCTAACACACATTAACTTTCATCGACCGTACAATGTTGATTGAAGGAAAACTAACTCCAATTAGATTTCCATCATGGTGCAATGCAAGCTAACACACATTGAATTTCATCGACCGTACAATGTTGATTGAAGGAAAACTAACTCCAGTTAGATTTCCATCATGGTGCAATGCATTTGATGACAATGTGGTTGTGTTATATGTAAAGCTACATTATGAAAGCTAATAGACATTATCTTTCATTCACCGTGCAATTTTGTTTGAAGGAAAGCTAACTTCAGTTAGATTTCCATCATGGTGCAATGCATTTGATGACAATGTGGTTGCATTAGATGGAAACTACCTTATGAAAGCTAACACACATTAGCTTTCATCCATCGTGCAATGTTTCTAGAATGAAAGCTAACTCCAATTAGATTTCCATCACGGTGCTATGCATTTGATGACAATGTGGTTGTGCTGGATGGAAATATACCTTATGAAAGCTAACACACACAAGCTTTCATTCACAGAGCAATGTGTTTAGAATGAAATCTAACTCTAGTTATAGTTCCACCATGGTGCAATGTATTTGATGACAATGTGGTTGTGTTAGATGGAAAACTACCTTATACAATCTAACACACATTAGCTTTCATCCACCGTGCATTGTTCTTAGAAAGAAAGTTAACTCCAGTTAGATTTTCATCATGGTGCAATGCATTTGATGACAATATGGTTGTGTTAGATGGAAAACTATCTTATGAAAGCTAACACACATTAGTTTTCATCCACAGTGCAATGTTGTTAGAACAAAAGGTAACTCCAATTAGATTTCCATCATGGTGCAATGCATTTGATAACAATGTAGTTATGTTGGATGGAAAACTACCTTATGAAAACTAACACACATTAGCTTTTATCAATCGAACATGTTAGCTTTCATCAACCTTGAAATGTTAGAACAAAAGCTAACTCCAGTTAGATTTCCATTATGTTGCAATGCATTTGATAACAATGTGGTTGTGTTGGATGGAAAACTACCATATGATAGCTAACAAAGACTAGCCTTCATCCATCGTGCAATGTTGTTAGAACGAAAGGTAACTTCAGTTAAATTTCCATCATGGTGCAATGCATTTGATGACAATGTGGTTGTGTTGGATGGAAAACAACTTTATGAAAGCTAACACACATTATTTTTCATCGACCGTGCAATGTTGTTTGAAAGAAAGCTAACACTAGTTAGATTTCCATCATGGTGTAATGCATTTGATGACAATGTGGTTGTGTTAGAAGGAAAATTACCTTATGAAAGCTAACACACATTAGCTTTCACTCACTGTGCAATGTTGTTTGAAGGAAAGCTAACCCAAGTTAGATTTCCATCATGGTGCAATGTATTTGATGGCAATGTGGCTGTGTTAGATGAAAAAATACTTTATGAACCCTAACACATATTAGCTTTCATGCACGAAGGAATGTTGTTAAAAAGAAAGCTAACTCCAGTTAGATTTCCATTATGGTGCAATGCATTTGATGACAATGTGGTTGTGTTAGATGGTAAACTACTTTATGAAAGCTAACACACATCAGATTTCATCCACTATGCAATGTTGTAAGAAACAAAGATAACTCCAGTTAGATTTCCATCACGGTGCAATGTATTTGATGACAATGTGGTTGTGTTGGATGGAAAACTACCTTATGAAAGCTAACACAACCCCATGTAGATGAGCCTGCTTCACCCTGACACTGTTTCTAATTCCTCTGCATGATGAGCGATGCTTGTTGGTTGCTAGACAATGTAAGGAGGTGATTTCACACTACTCAAGGTCAACACCCTGATGGTTTATGTGAGAGTATCCTTCCAACTTGGGAAATTGCTAACTTGTCCAATCTTCAACATAGTATTGAAGCTGGCTAGGAGGCCTTAGCCAAATTGTGGTTAGAGGACAGTTGTTGGAAATATCAATCTACAATTCATGATTGAATCGTTAAGGTTGTTTATTATGAATGGGAATGTAGCCTAGTGTTAAAATAGCTATAGCTAGCTAAGGGTAGGTCTTGCACTTGATTCCTATACTGTCCAAATTTTGGTCAAATTAGTCTCTCATGAAAGGGTCTGTCACTCAAAGGAACAATCATAAGGATGAAATCAATGCTATGGGATGGCTTTTTCCTCACATGCCATAGTAGCACAAGCCCATGTAGCAATGAACAAAGGCTATAGTAACCTTACTTTTGATTCCCTACATGATGAGCCATGCTTATTGGTCGCCAAACAAAGCAATGAGGTGGTTTAACCTTGACCATGGTTATTGTTATAATGTTTTTATGGCCAATGTGCTTATGCTTATGATAAAAGGACATATAGCAATCACTAGCTTTCCTTTTAGCACAAGCACAAGGATGCAACCATTTCTATGGTTTTCCTTTGCCCTCACATGCTCTTTTAGCACTAGCCCATGTAGAGATATGTACATCATATGCCCTAACACTACCTGTGATTCCCCCACATGATGACACATGCTTGTAGGTTTCTATACAAAGCAATGACGTGATATCACACTAACCATGGTTAGTGTTTTGAATCCTAATGTTGTTGTGACCAATGCGTTAGTGGTTATGCTAGAAGGAAAGCTAGTGGTTGTTAGCTTTCCTTCTAGCACATACTTAAGGATGTAATAAGTGCATGTCTAATTCTGGCATATCATAGTTACTTTATTTGGAGTTGATTACAACAACATGGTTAAGGGAAATGTTGTTATTATATGAGCTAGGTTTTTTCTAATGTTCACAATGATATGCATGTGACTAATGGTGAGGTTGTCGTGGTGTTGTTTGTTTTACAAATCCCACTCTCAAAATGACACTTCTAGAATCTAACAAATTTCATCATGCAAAATATAAAATGGTGCAGTTGGTGTAGTGCCCCGTGCCTTGCAAATCCCATTCTCAATATGCCACTTCTAGATTTTGACAAATTTCTTTATGCAAAATATAAAAGGTGAGATTGGTATTTAAGATGATAGAGTATTTGTAAACACTTCGGTGATATGTGAGTGCCATATATATGTCCTTGCATGCATACCATTCCCAATTCTTGCAAATTGTATGGATCATAACAATGATTTGTTGGAGACCATTTTTGTAACATCCTTGTAATAATATCTTAAATGCCTACTTGGAAAACATGATTATCACCACCTTGTATTTAGCATTGCCCTGCATAACATGACATGATTATATACCCTAGCATGAAGTTAAAAGGTTGGATTGGGTTTTGATTTCCCAACATGATGATCCATGGTTTGTTGGTCACTAGACAAAGAGGTGATTTCACCCTAACCAAGATTAGTGTTCTCATCTTGTTGTTGGCATCATGCGTGTGCTTGTGCTAGAAGGAAAGCTAGTGGTTGCTATCTTTCCTCTTAGCACAAGCGCAATGATGACCGCTGGGCACCTTTGTCCTAAATATCACCATGGTTAGTGTTCTACCTTCATGTGTGCCTTTTTATTGGCTCCCAAACACACTATGAAGATCAGCATTGATGCAATAAAAAATATGTTTAAATCTGATGCTATTTTTGGCTCTAAACTTGTGCTTGTGCTAGAAGGAAATTTAGTGATCATTGGCTTCCTTTTGGCACAAGCACAATTACGCATTGACAAAGTTTCACACTTGGTAGAATAGTGGGATTCCTATCCAATCCTGAGGTTTATAAATTCTTGGGTGTTATTTCAAAGTGTATATAGACAATGTAACTGTTGGTCACCCTATATGTTAGTTAATTAAAGCTAACACACAGAATAGTCAATATAAATTGTCAAACCCAGGAAGGTCTTTTATTTCAAAGGCAATATGCAGAGTCTATGAATAAACAGATCAAGCAGTTGATTTACTGAATGTAAATAATGATCCTACCTATGTGTCCAGCCAACTCATTCCCTGAAAACACTAATCTAATTCATACATCTAAGAATCCAAAATAAAGCAACTTCCCTACAGAAATCAACCCAACAAGTTAATGATATAATGATGAAATGAAACTAGATTACTTTTGTAAGAAGTTAAATCCTATAATTATCAAACTACAGTATTCAATCTTTACCAAAATGATCTATCTAGTAGCTACTGCAATTCTACTATTAATAGCCTAATCTATGAATGTAATTGAAGATACAACCAGAATTAAACACAAGCTTGAACTCTAACTGATAATTACTAGAAATCCTAAAAAGCATAAACAACTAGAAGATAATTGGAATTGAGCTTGGCTGTCACAGCTGATTAAAACACACATGCAAATTAAATAAATTATCCTACACAGTCGACTGTCACACCACTCTAATACAGCTATTCAAGATGCAATTATAAACTACCAAAAAGGAAAGCTAATCTCTGTTACTGCTACCAATGAAAATTGCAATCATTCCACACCACGCAATAGAAATAAAAATAAACTATTCTACCTACTTAAACCGGCTATCTCTGTGCGAAGGTGGGCCCTGGCCTTCTAACAGAGACGCCGAGAGTCACAACAAATTAAGACACAGAAATGAAGAACTCTTCTCTCATATTATTAATGGAAGATCGTGAGTCTCAGTGCTTTGTTACAGCTTACACAAGTAATGATTGTCCAACCCTAGCCTACGAGAGCCTTCAGGAATTTATACAAAGGAAATATAGTTTCAGATCCACTAAAATCGCGCAGCAATGAAGATCTATGATCTTCATGCTGCGGAGTTACAACTAACTGATATAGCATATTAAACAGGGCTATTAATTCTGAAAGATGTTGTTTCCTTGATAGTTAATGGATCAACAGACTCGGCAGCTAGAATGCCACTTGTCTATTGCAGCTAGGCTCTGCTTCAATGAAATCAGTTACAGTGGGAATCTGATACAGCCTGCATGGAGGATGCGTTGTTCCTTGGAGTATGAGGAGCTGACGCTTGAAGAGTCACAGCTGGCACTGATGGGCTGATACACCTGCGCTTTAGACCTTGGCTAAATGAAATCACACAGATCAGTATAAACCAAGGACTAAGATCCATAATATTTAACAATCTTAGGCATAAAACAAATAAAGTAATAACAAATTATACCTACCATATTATCAATCGATTTGAAGAAAGACATGGATACAACTTATAAAAGTAGGATGAAATTTGGACAAAATGATGTAATAAGGAAGGCCAAAAAGGGGCATTTCCTAGACCCAACATCTCCCCCCAACTATCCAATTGCATGTCCTCATGCAACAAACTCCCCTAGTCAAAATCTGAGTCTGAGTGGAATCTTTGGATATTTGTGATATTGTAAGCAAGTTCTGGTGCCTCCCCTCAAGGAACAAACCCATAGCAGGATACACAATGCTCCCACCACAACTCTTCCTCTTCTAATGTTAGAGCATAGCTGGTTCTGTAAGAATTGCTTATAGGAAACCAAATAAGAGGGAATTTGAATCTCATACCAAGCCACCAAGACCCAAACCTTTCCATGCACCGCACATATCTAGGAATCCTTGTCAAATCCTGCCTAAAATTTTCAAAGCCATATGGATCCATTTCCTTAAGAGATGAGGAAGAGTACAACCATCTGTATTCACTACCTTCCAGAGCATCCTGCTGCATATTGAGGATCATTGGGACACATGTGGTAAGGAGTCTATCTCGCAGTCTCTCAAAATATCGGGCAATTGAGGGAAACCTAAGAGTTTTCGCATGATTTTCCATGAATGTTGATGGATTATGAGGTTCTCCCCTAATCCAAAGAGTAGAATTCTCCTCATTCCTAAGGATGGTTTGGAAAGAATCTCGCCATCTTACATGATTAATGACAAAGGAGGCAAATTCCCTCAGCTGAATATCCCCTAGAATAGGTAAAGGATTAGATGGAAAGTCAATGTAGCAAGCCCTGTCATGTAAATACAATTCACATAACAAATGTAGATCCTCAAAGTCACTCTTCAGAAAAGTCTCCAAAAATTGATCACCTATTGCTAACTCAAATGATCTTCCATATTTGAGAGCCTTCAATTTAAATAAGGTTTTCTGCTCATGAAGAAAGGTAGGGTAAGAGGGGGATGGAGCTCTGCAACTCAACAATTCTATGGAAAGATTATACATTTTGTTTTTGTCCTGCTGCAGGGACTCAAGCTTCTTCAAACCTTCCAATTTTTCTTGGAGTTTCTCCCAGCGGAGTTTCTGGAAGAATAACTCCTCAGCCCACTTTTCTCTTAGTCCCTTAATGACATTCCTATGCTCCTAGAGAGAGATCATACCTTTTCTGAACTATTCAATCCACTTGAGCCATTTATCCAATTCAAGGTTTAACCAGAGAACCTTCTTCTCCAGTTGTTGAATTCTTCTGTCCTCTACCTCCTTTTCATCATCAGAATCTAGATGAATGACTTCCTTGTCTTGCCTTGGCATTGTGACAACTTCATCCTCTAGTGGGGTTGCAGTGGCCTATGCATGTAGTGCAGTCTCAACCATAGGTTTTAAGGATGCCGGTTCTTGTGTAACAACATTCTTTATTTCCATATTCTCCTCAGATTCCTCAGTCTGTGTTACAGTCTCAGTCAATATTCTTAGGACTACTGGTTCTTGTGTAGCAGCATCCTCTTTTTCCATTTCAATCTCAGCCATCTCAGTTTGTGTTGCCACTTTAGCAAATAATTTTGGAAACACTGGTTCTTGTGTAACAGTGTTTTCCTCCTGGTCTTTGATACCAAATGTTGCTACTGAGTTGCAGCTTTACTAAGCATTTTCAAGGGCACTGGTTCTTGTGTGATAGTTCCCTGTTCCTTAATTTCTCAGAGCTGCTGAGACTGTTTCTGGTTTATATTAGATTGTTCTGGCTGATGAGATTGGTCCTGGAGAAGTTCAGTATCCCCTGATAGTTGGGACTGAAGTAGTTCAGTGTCCCCTGATGGTTGGGACTGAAGATGTTCAGTGTCCACTGATGATGGGGACTGAAGACATTCAGTATCCCCTAAGCTCAAAATAGGGGCTTCTTCAATTCCTAGCTCATTTTCCCCCATTATTTCAATTTCTGGCACTCCTTCAATCTCCTCTATCTGTACATGCTTCTGTGATACATCCCCCAACACAACAACTCTGTGTCTTGCTGCAGCGAATATGTATCCACACTCATGACAAACAGTCTCCCCATACTTCTCATTTTCAAATGCAAAAGATGACTTTTCAAATAGATTTGCAGCATTTGCTACTGTATCCAAATTCTTCTCTGCTTGCTTTCCAGCTACTCCCTTCCATCTTTCCAGCTAATTTCACAATATCTGCACCTCTTCTTTTAATAGTTCATTCTCAAGGACGAGATTTTCAATTTCAGGTTCTTCTCTAGGAGGTTTCTATGTAACAGAGGATAACTTGGGGTTCAAAATAAGGATCTCTAAATCTGTCCCAGTCACAGATATGTTCTCCACCCGAGATGGTTCCCTATTCTTTCTGACTGCTCCTGCTGTTCCTGCTACTTATGCTGCTTATGTTGTCTCTGCTGGGGGTGATTCAATATTAACCCCAGTTGCATCCATTGGCTCCACTTCTTCTGTTGTTTCCACTACTTCTGTTGCTTCTGTTGTCTCTGATCTAGTCCTTCTTATTGCCATCCCCACTAGGTGTTTTTCTCTGCCTACTGCTGCTGGTGCTTTTACAGTTATGATTTTCCTTTTCTTTGTTGCAGTAGGTGTTTGGCTCCTATTTACTGATCCCAATCCTCATTTCTTTGACACAGGGGTCCCTACCTCAGTCTTTTCTTCTTCAATAATTGTACCCCTTATCTCTGAAGAGGATTCAACTTCCAAAAATTCCACATTCCTTTCTTCTAATATCTTATGTCCTTCTCTTTGAATTTATGTTTCT
This sequence comes from Larix kaempferi, assembly GCA_027924585.1. Lineage (NCBI taxonomy): Eukaryota > Viridiplantae > Streptophyta > Pinopsida > Pinales > Pinaceae > Larix > Larix kaempferi. The sequence continues at coordinate 5,048,389 of BSBM01000606.1, read as the reverse complement.
ACAACTGCAGCTTCAACAGCTACTCCAGTTTCAGCTTCCTTTGATTGATTATTGTCATCTGTAGTTACAGAATCTAATCCTTCTACCTCCTGCTCCAGGGTTTCCATCACACTTTCCCCAACTGTAGGGTTTTCTGTTACTACTGCCTCTCCTTTATTTACTTCCCCTTTGTTATTGGCCTGGCTTTTTGTTGCTCCAGCCTCCCCCACTGGGTTTGAGGAACTCTGGTCCTCATTATCTTCACCAGCACCCCCCACTTCTAATACAGGTTGTACGATTGGCGCATCCACAGCCAAAAATTGCTCCCAAGTTAAATTACGAATTGCAAGGGTTCTTAGGACCAGTAGTTTAATTAAACCATGATTAGTAAGGGAGGAAACTGGGTGATGGGCGGTTCTTGCATATCCAGCCATGCTTTGTAGGGCTTTAAGCAAATAGAATGGTATATTCACTAAATTGCCATGGCGTAAATGAGACAGTAAGGAAAGTTCAGAGAAGGCGACGACTTGGTACCTACCTCCAAAAGAAATATATTTCTTCACAAAGTTGCCACTCGATCCCAAGGTTGTGGTAAGGATGCCAGTTCTAGCCCACGATGCATGGGAGTAACCTGCTCTCCAACTGACAAAAATTCCCTCACTGCATTTGCATTATGTGCCTTCTGTTCGAACAAATTCTTCCCAATCATAGGTAAACCAGTAACCTCGGCTATGATTTCCTCTGTAACATCCACATGCATTCCTCTGACCTCAGAGTGAGTATTAGTCAGGTTGAGGGAAAATTACAATGTGGTTTTTGTATGAAATCCATTCAACCGTTCAAAATATGCCATCCAACCTGCTGCTATAAAAATATTAAGAACCTATGCATTGGCATGTACAGCGTCTGTATTTCCTGGTTCATGTCGGACTGGGTTTCCCATTTTAATGCTTCCTCAAGGTTCAGAATTCAACAATTTCTAGTTTAGAAATGGGAAGTTGAAGCTTTATGAACATGCAAAGGGTCGTTGGGGTTCAAAAATCAGGTTTTAGGCAAGTATGTGCCAGTATGAAAATTTTGTTGAAAAGATGAGGTTGGTGGATAGGAGTAACAGGTGCAAAGTTAGGTAAGGTGACGGGAAATAATTACAATTATGGCCTTAACATAATCCCTAGAGTGAAATTTGGATTAGTTCATCAATCGAGGGTTATGACAAGACATAATCGTTATTACCGTATTTACTTTTCTTCCAAGTCATGTAAAAGATGCGATCCGTACCTTGCGTTTATGAGTTTGAGCCATGGATTAGTCATTACAGCCGATCGTCGTCCTTGCGGGTATAAATGCACATGTCCTAAAGTGACGTGGCCACTGCCACTTGGGCTGACAGCTACTCAAGGCATCTGAAATGTCCCTCATGGTGGATCATAATTGGATCTTGTAGAGTGAGTGCCAAAACTGATGCCTAATCACATCGTTATTGGCATCACTAATCGGAGAGCAAATGAACTGGTGGAGTATCAGCTACAAAATCTAGCAAAATAAGCAAAAAAATGGCGAAGTCGCAGCTGTACGGAAGGAGCGAGAATGAAGTGGAAAATAATGGAGTCACGGATACTAAATGTAGCAGAACAGACAAAGGTAGCGGAGTCTCAGCTGTTGGATTTTAGCGGAATGGGAAAAAAGTAGCGGAGTCTCAGCTGCTAGATTTAGCAGAACAGATAAGGGTAGCGGAGTCGCAGCTAACTAAATTTAGCGAAAATGGACAAAGGTAGTGGAGTCACAGCTACTAAGAAGGAGTAGAAATGAAGTGGAAATAGTGGAGTCGCAGCTGTGAAATTGGTAGAATAGACAGTAGTGGCGGAGTCACAGCTGCTAAAAAGTGAAGTGAAGGAAAATGGCGGAGTCTCAGCTGCGAAATTTGGTAGAATAGGCAATAGTGGTGGAGTCGTAGTTGCAGAAAAGTGAAGTGAAGCAAAATGGCGGAGTCTCAACTACGAAATTTGGCAGAATAGGAAATAGTGGCGGAGTCACAGCTGCAGAAAAGTGAAGTGAAGCAAAATGGCGGAGTCTCAACTGTGAAATTTGGCAGAATAGGAAATAGTGGCAGAGTCGCAGCTGCAGAAAAGTGAAGTGAAGCAAATTTTAGCTATCTCCAGAAGACTACGAATTATCCATCTTTTCAAAAGAGCTTTATTCAGATCAGGAACAAATGTGGGGTGTCTGCAGTCGTCTGGCCCAATCTCGGCTGCTGCTCCTCCCATTAGTTCCTGCACACAGTTCTTCAAAGAAAGCCGATCAAGTGCAAGAAAAATTAAAAATAGATAAAATACAGAATGAAAGAAAAACCAATTATTTATGTACAAAAATATGTGTGGAAACTGCAACTTTTAAGAATTCACAAGGTTTAAGGGAGATCCCTGCCCTAGCATTAATTGGTACTCTGTATCAGCTGCAACTTGTGAAATAAAAGTATCCTTTGAGATCGGCTTGTGATACAGTCGCAGCCGATGACCATTTGCAAATAATGGTACTTTGTTCTCATCAATGGTGATCAACCGAACTGTTCCATTGTCAAATACTCAATCTATTTGATAGGGTCCCAACCAACATGTGCGTAATTTGCCTTTAAAGTTCCTCTTAAATCGTGAATCATATAACAGGGTCCAGTCTCCTTCCTGGAAGACTCTTTTCTTTATAAATCTGCCATGCCATCTAGAGTGCTGTTATTGGATTAGAGTTGTATGATGTACTGCAACTGTACGCTTCTCATCCAATTCATTGAGCTGATTCAGTTGATTCCTCTATGCCTTTGATAAATCCGGATTTGCTTCAACAACTGTTTTCAAGGTTTTGATCTCAAATTTAATTGGAAAAACAGCGTTCTTTCCATATACTAAGTCATATGAGGAAAAACCAGTGGTGTTGCGCCAAGTGGTCCGATAGGCTCACTGTGCCTCTGGAAGCCTTTCAGCCCAGTCTTTACGATGGCTCTTCACTGTTTTTGTCAGAATAGCCTCAATAACCTTGTTTGTGCTCTCCACTTGGCCATTGGCCTGTGGATGGTATGGTGAGGTTATTCTGTGCTGAATATGGAATTTCTGTAACAGTGCATCCAGCTTATGAGACTAAAATTGTGGCCCACCGTCTGTAATGATTTCTTTAGGTATTCCAAACCAAGTAAAAATCTCTTCATACAGGAAATCAATCACAGCCTGATCATTGGCCTTGACAAAGGCTACAGCTTCTACCCATTTAGTCATGTAGTCTGTGCAAACCAAGATATGAACTTTCTGCTTTGAGGGAGGGTTGATAGGCCCTACAAAATCTAGAGCCCACCTATCAAACGCTTCAACAACAAGCTGTGGCTGTAAAGGCATCTCATCTAATCTGTTGGGTTGACCCATCCTTTGGCAGTTATCACATGCTTGAACATACTTCTTCGCATCCCTGAACAATGTAGGCCAGAAATAGCCCATTCTCAAAACTTTATGACTAGTCCTTTTGTCAGCAAAATGTCCCCCACAGGGCTCATCATGGCAAGCTTTAAGAATTCTGAAGATTTCATCTTCTCTAACACATCTTCTGATTTCTAAATCAAGCCCTGTGTAGAAAAGATGGCCATCAATCCAGTAGTACCTAGCACTCTGTTGTATGATCTTCCTTTTTTCTCTCTTTGACATATGTGTTGGAAGCTTACCTGCAGCCAAAAAGTTAGCAATATCTGCATACCATGGGGAATGAGCTGATACTACAAACAAATGTTCGTCAGGGAAGGAATCTTCGACTGGTAAATTGTCATCACTGTTAGTAAGTCGAGATAAAAAATCTGCAACAACATTTTCCTTTCCTAGTCTATCAATAATTGTAATATCAAATTCTTGTAATAGTAACAACCATCTAGTAACTCTAGCATTCGTGATTGGTTTATTCATTAAATACTTGATAGCAGAATGATCAGTGTGCACAAAAGTGGAATATCCAGTAATATAATGTCTAAACTTATTGATGGCATAAACAATGGCAAGAAATTCTTTTTGTGTGACAGTATAGTTCAGTTTAGCAGGAGACAGATTTTTACTAATATAGTAAATAGCATAAGGAGCATTACCTTCCTGCTATCCCAAAACTGTTCCAATGGCAGTGTCTGAAGCATCTAAAGAAATGTGGAAAGGCAAATCCCAATTGGGCCCTCTCGAGATGGGTGCTGTAGACAGCCTTTTCTTTAACTCATTAAACTTTGTTTGGCATGCATCATTCCAGACAAACTGTGCATCCTTCATCAACAGGGTGAACAAAGGAGAAGCTATCTTGGAAACGTTTTCTATGAACCTTATGTAATAGCCAGCATGACCCAAAAAGCTACATACATCCTTTTGTGTTCCATGAGTTGGTATATTTTCAATTACCTTGATTTTGGATGGATCTAACTGGATACCGTAAGAAGAGATGAAGTACCCCAGCACTATGCCTTCACTCATCATCATGTGGCACTTTTCAGTGCTCAAACAGAGCTGGCTTTGTTCACAGCATTTCAGGACCTTTTCTAAGTTCTTCAGTGCCTCTTCATAACTATCACCATATGGAGTAAAGTCATCCATAAAAATTTCCATGCAATCGTTCACCATTTCTGAAAGGATTCCAATCACTGCTCTCTCAAATGTAGCTGGTGCATTGCACAACCCAAAATGAAGTACTCGGTAGGAAAAAGTCCCACATGGGCAAGTGAAAGTGGTTTTGTCTTGATCTTCTGGAGCAATTTGAATCTGGTTATAGCCACTAAAACCATCTAGAAAAGAGAAATACTTCTTCCCAGAAAAGGTGTCAAGGACTTGATCGATGAAAGGTAACGGGAAATGGTCTTTCTGCATTGCCTTATTCAATTCTTTGTAATCCATGCAGACCCTCCATTTCCCATTCTTCTTTGGCACGATCACAAGTGGAGAAACCCACTCACTATCTGAAATTGGATATATGAATCCAGCTTCCAATAGTTTCTGGATTTCCTCTTTCACTATGTCTCTTAGGTTTGGGTTCATCCTTCGTTGGGTTTGAAATACAGGCCTGGAGTCGCTCCTAATATAGATATGATGAGTGCACAGATGAGAAGGAATTCCTTTCATGTCTGTGTACTCCCAAGCAAAAGCTCCTCTACGTTGTTTCACTAGAGTGACTAGCTATTCCAAATCGATAGATGCCAGATTAGGATTGATATTCAATGTTTTTCCTGGCTCAATTTCCACTGGAACACTCTTCGAATTCTTAAGTACTGGAATTACATTATCATCACCGATCATAGTTTCTTCTGTAAGATTTTCTTGTTCTGTTGCAGCTAAAGTACTGTCCAAGATCTGATAGACATTCTTATTGACTGACGTGGGCTCACTGATGAAACTATTAATGGCATCATCCTCCGTTTCATCTTTAAATGCCAAGGCTCTCCCTATGGTTAATAGTGGTTGCACACCCTCTTCCTCCTCCAAATCTACCCACAATGGGGTTTCAGCTTCTGTGCTTGGTCAAGCTAGAGGGTACAGGGTCAGATTCTTGATCTCAGTCCCATCTGAAATAGTCATAGAACCTGACCGACAGCTGATACAGGCATCAGCTGTGGCCAACCACGGTCTTCCCAGGATTAGTGGGTGTCCCCCTAATTGAGATTTTGGCTGTAATACCAAAAACTCCGAAGGGTATTCCCACAAGTCAACTGAGATTACGAGGTCATCTAGGATTCCTCTAGGCTTGATCGTTGATCTATCAGCAAGTTCCAAAACAGTAGGGGTTGGACGAAGATTAGTGAGTCCCAATTTCTTCACATTCTCTATGGTCATAACATTAATAGCTGCGCCTAAATCCACCAAGACATTTGGAATTTGTGTGTTCCCTATGTGCACTGTAACAATCGGGTTCCCAAGGTCATCGTACTTTGCCACAGGGGCCTTTCCCATTATTAACTCTGAAAGTTTTCCCAGCACATGGACAGTGGGAGGATCCCTGGGCCTTCTCCCTGGTTTCTTGACACACAAATCTTTAACTATCTTAGCATAAATGGGCACATCATCGAGGGCCTGTAACAGTGGAATTTTAACATACAAATTTTTCAACTCTCCCACGAGATCAAATCAGGGTTGTTCCACTGTTTTCTGCAGCTGCAATCATTCAGGGTATGGTGGTTCTCTATTCAATTGTGTAGGCTGTGACACACCATGTGTTGCTTCCTGAGTTTCAGTTGCTGTTTTAGTAGGATTATCAGCATCCTCAATAATGGGGATTGCTGAATTAATCATGTTGTCATAATGCTGATTTACTTCAGTTTCAATCACTGGGGGTGAAACATCCTTAGTGATAATAGGCTCCACTACCCTCCCTAATTGTAACTGTATATCATGGCAGGGAATTTCAGTAATGGAATATGCAGGCCTGTTGGCAGTCTCAAATTGATGGACTGCTTTATTGTTTGGATTCGGGTTAGGTTGGGCAGGTAACTGTGGCTGAAGTGGTGCATTCATAGGTGTGGCATTGTTTTGGAAAGGGAGCTGTGGTTGCTGATACTGCTGATGAGGGTACTATTGATATGGAGTCTGGTGATGGGGAAAGTTATTTCCTTGGTAGGAGTTTCTCCAGTTGGAATTCCAAGGAGCTTGGTTTGATTGTTGTGGCCATGGTGTCCATGAATTATGATTTTGCATTGGGTTCTTATATCGATGCCACTACCTGTTGGAATAATGTGAAGGGAATTGTGTATTCATATTATGCATGGTGTTCATTCCTTTCACATTATGCAAGAAAAATGCTGCATTTGGATTCATACCTTGGTTTCTAGGCTGCCATGGTTTCTTCTGTGCCATAAAGTATGCTGGCTCCACGTCTGGGATAGATGCCTACAGGACTACTTTAAAGTATGTTGGCTCCACTTCTGGGATAGTATCATGCTCGAGTTCACATATCCTGCATACCTCTGCTTTGTCCAATAGGAATTCCTTCAGTGGATGCTTCTTCCTACATTTAGGACAGAATACTCCCAGTGTAAGATATTCTACCACTTGTTTATGCATCACTCTCATGGCATCCAACTCTGAGGAAATGGAGCTCATCATGTCTATTTTAAAGTTATCTAGTAAGTTTCCTATCTCTGCTCGAGTGGCCCCACCACTAGCTGACTTCTGAGTTCTAGTGAAGACATCCTAGTCTCGATCCTTGTCTCGTTTGCTGGTTCTGGAGGATCCCCTGGAGTACCTTCGACATAACTCAACAATCTTTTCAAAAGGTTCCTTTGAGATATCCCCTTTTCCCAGCAGATTCAACATATCAAGGCAATCTTCTCTAATTCCCCTTAGCAGGATGATCTTGAGCACATCCTTTCCAATCTCAGTATGACCAGATCTTTGTAAATTATACAGCAGTCTTTCCACAAAGTCTTCCAAACTTTCTTCATCCTTCTGGACCATCTTAAATAACTCCTCCTTTCGATCTCTAGTTCTGCAATATTCTTGATATTTAGAAAGAAAGATGTTTTTCATCTGGTCCCAAGTAGTAATGGTCTCCCGACCCAGACTCATGAACCAGCGCAAAGCATTGCCCTTCAAGGTGGCTAGGAATAACTTTAGCTTCTGGGCACTAGAGGTATAGTCATAGCTGTTACAGAAAATATCAAATTCAAAAAGAAACTCATCAGGATCCTGAGAGGACTTACCATGAAAATTTGGGAGCACTGATGGTGAGATATTATTCATAGGAGCTGCTCTAGGTGTCTAGAGAATAGGGAATTCTAATGTAGCCACAGTATTACCAGGCTAATTATTTTCTCCTTCTCCTTCCCGATTATTCCCATGTTCATTCTCACCCTCATGTTCCCTATCAGCCATGGTTCTAGTCCAAAATTCAACAACTTCTTTGATACGTGCCTCTTATGTCTTAGCCTCTTCTTCTCTTCTTTTCTCTTTTGTTTTCCTTATTTCTTCTTTTGCTATTCGACGAGTCTCCAACCACACTTCTTCAGTAACTCTAGTCCTGTCAATATAGCAAATCTCCTCTCTATCTGGTGCACCTACAGCACTTCCCTTATCTTCAGGTGGTTTACTTTCTGCAATAGGAGTTGAAGGTCCTGTTGTATTCTCCACTGTGGATGCTGAATGTTCAAGATTTGGAAGAACAAAATTTCCCTTGCCTGTAGAGTTCCGCGGTGGTCTAGTGGAAGAATAATCTCTAGCAATTATCTCATTAATATATGTGTGTCTTCCCTGACCTGCATTACAACCTCGACCTCTTCCACCTACAATGTTAGTATTCAAAGGGGGTTCCCGATTTGTTTTTCTTGTATTCATGCGTGCTGTAAGAAATTGAACTAAAATAAAATCAAATGAAACCAGCTACTAACTATGTCTATCTATTACCATCCCCGGCAATGGCGCCAAAATGTTGGTCACCCTATATGTCAGTTAATTAAAGCTAACACACCGAATGGTCAATATAAATTGTCAAACCCAGGAAGGTCTTTTATTTCAAAGGAAATAAGCATAGTCTATGCATAAACAGATCAAGCAGTTGATTTACTGAATGTAAATAATGATCCTACCTATGTGTCCAGCCAACTCATTCCCTGAAAACACTAATCTAATTCATACATCTAAGAATCCAAAATAAAGCAACTTCCCTACAAAAATCAACCCAGCAAGTTAATGATCTAATGATGAAATGAAACTAGATTACTTTTGCAAGAAGTTAAATCCTATAATTATCAAACTACAGTATTCAAGCTTTACCAAAATGATCTATACATTAGCTACTGCAATTCTACTATTAATTGTCTAATCTATGAATGTAATTGAAGATACAACAGCAACCAGAATTAAACACAAGCTTGAACTCTAATTGATAATTACTAGAAATCCTAGAAAGCATAAACAAATAGAAGATAATTGGAATTGAGCTTGGCTGTCACAGCTGATTAAAACACACATGAAAATTAAATAAATTATCCTACACAGTCGACTGTCACACCACTCTAATACAGCTATTCAAGATGCAATTATAAACTACAAAAAAGGAAAGCCACTCTAATACAGCTACCAATGACAATTGCAATCATTCCACACCACGCAACAGAAATAAAACTAAACTATTCTACCTACTTAAACCGGCTATCTCTGTGAGAAGGCCTGCCCTGGCCTTCTAACAGAGACACCGAGAGTCATAGCAAATTAAGACATAGAAATGAAGAACTCTGCTCTCATATTATTAATGGAACATCATGAGTCTCAGTGCTCTATTACAGCTTACACAAGTAATGATTGTCCAACCCTAGGCTACGAGATCCTTCAGGAATTTATACAAAGGAAATACAGTTTCAGATCCACTAAAATCGCACAGCAATGAAGATCTATGATCTTCATGCTGCGGAGTTACATCTAACTGATACAACGTGTTAAACAGGGTTGTTAAGTCTGAAAGATGTTGTTGCCTTGATAGTTAATGGATCAACAGACTCGGCAGCTGGAACGCCACCTATCTGTCGCAGCTAGTCTCTGCTTCAATGAAATTAGTTATAGTGGTAATCTGATAAAACTTGCATGGAGGATGCGCTATTCCTTGGAATATGAGGAGCTGATGCTTGAAGAGTCACAGTTGGCACTACTGGGCTGATACACCTACACTTTAGACCTTGGCTAAATGAAATCACACAGATCAGTATAAACCAAGGACTAAGATCCATAATCTTTAACAATCTTAGGCATAAAACAAATAAAGTAATAACAAATTATACCTGCCATATTATCAATCGATCTGAAGAAAGACATGGATACATCTTATAAAAGTGGGATGAAATTAGGACAAAATGATGTAATAAGGAAGGCTAAAAAGGGGCATTTCCTAGACCCAACAGTAACTAATATGAATTCAACTAGGGCCAAGGTTCTCTCATTCGAAGTTGATGCAATAAATGTCATGGGGATGCCTTTGTTCCAACAATCACCATGGTAGTGTTCTACGTCTATGTGTGGATATTAACTGGATTTGGAACAAGCTAAGAAGATCCATGATTATGTAACAATAAATGTATTCCATTTTTCATGTTGTTTTGGGGTCTATACTTGTTCTTGTGATAAATTCAAAGCTAGCGTTCACTAGCTCTCCTTCAATAACAAGCACATTCATGCAATCACTGCTTAGAGTTTCCTTTGACATCACATGCACTTTTATCATAAGTCCATAGGTGTGAGGACAAACGCAAGCATAGGCATGTCATTTGTTAGGATTTGAACTTTGATGAGCGCTATATTGGTTACTTGTTTTTACTGACTCAGAACACCACCATTGACTAAACACTGAATTTTTTTATGCCTTGGAATCAAAAGATATACCCATCTTAAATAAATAATAACGAAGCAACTCATGGCAGGATATGTGAAAGTAACTCCCTGTACTTGCTCTTTTTTCCCTTTTTCCATTTCATGATATCTCTTTTCAGTTCACACAGGGTTATCTTATGATCTGCCACATTAACAAGATAAAATAGAAAACATTGTTGGCTCATTAGAAAGTATAACTATGATCATGGGATAATCTCCTCGTATCCTTAGGTATTCATGCTTTTAGATATGGTTTTTCTTTATCATTTTTACAAATATGTTGTGTGGTTGGAGATGCACACCACAACATTAATTGGATTTTCTATTACTTTGTTGGAACTTGGGGGAAATCTAGGAATTTTTGCAATAAGGCTTTGCCCTCATGAATGTGGTTACTTAGAGACATTCTTCCATTATTATGAACACAACATCACCCTAAATATTAAGTCTTTTTATACCTATCTCTAAGCAAAACTCAATGCCTTGGATAATTGCCATTTATTTTAAGTTGTATGAAAAATTCAATGTTCCCCATTGAAAATATGTATGACTTGGAGATTATGATTTTGTATCACACCACCCTTCATGCATTACTTGTGTTTTCTTTAAGCTATTCCATCAATTTAGAAAATGAAGACTTTGGGAATATTAGAATAAAATCTTTCTGTATGAATTCAACTTTTCATCTCCTTTCATGTAAATGCAATTTTATGTTCTAGAACTATAGAATGACAAATATATATTATGGAGGTAATTCAAATGGATATATGAAGCTTGTATGAAGTATAATGATGTTGTGTAAATATGTTTGTATGTTAATAAATTTTTATCTTCACAAGGAGTTTGTAAAGAGTATACATGCTTCAAGAGATTGTTTATAAGTAATTTTGTAGGGCTATGTTGATGCTAAACTTACATTGTATTTTTTTTGTTTTAGGTTATCAATCAATAGATACTTTCTTTGGACTACAATGGGTTTAAGATAAGACAATTGATTCATAAGAATCTTATACTGATGGAGCATTGGTTCTATTTACTAGATCACTTACCTTTAAAAACAGTAGAACACATTTTCACACAGTTCTTTTTCTTGGCTCTTTAAAAAAATGGATACATTGTATCAAAATCTAGAGCAACCATATCAAAATATTATTTTCATAAATGGCTATGTAGAACATACATTTGAAGATTCTGTCTCAATGGCAATTGCTTTTAGTTGACTTCCTTGCTCCCTTCAATAGTTTTGATAATGAATAAGAATATCCAGAATAAATCTTTTGTTTGTAATCCCTATCTACTTTTGCTTGATAATTCTATATATCACCAAATTTATTTGTTAATTCTTTTGGAATCACCTTAAAAGAGATTACGGGGAGAATAATAGGCCCCATTCTCCAACTAATTATCTTTTCAAGCCTGTCAAGACAAACTTGATGATACTTGCATGGATGTTTTGTCTCATAGTAAAGCTCTCTAGCTATTCACAACACATCTGCAAGAGATTGTCTAATTATTTTACCTATTTTTTCACAAAATTATGTGAAACACCATTTATGCATTGTAGGATTATTGTTTGTTTGTCATGCCTTGAATAATCCTTGAGCAACTATTTTTCCTCTAAGAGCCACTAGAGGAGGTATCTCTCGAGTTGTGAAATTATAAGAAGAACCACCCACCTCATTGTTCCCTTGATATCTCTCCCATAATTCCAACATCTTGTGGAGGCGTTACTTTTTAAAATGCTCTTAGATCATTTCAATTATTTGATTTTTTATTATCTTATTTCAGTTTCCAACCATAAGTAGTAGAACTCCCATAAGGTTTTCAAACCTGCACCCTAAATAGGTGAGTAATTTCCTCATATGGATGTGCCTTGCATGTTGCTAAACAAAGGTAAAACAATAACCATAAATGATTTTAGGAGCTCATTTAACTCTCATTACTACCACTATTGTCATTATCACATGCTTAGAAGAGTCTTGAAATATTCTTCAACACAACACCATGCTACTACTAATTAATGTTTTCAAGAATGATCATAAATCTACCTCAAGTATGGCATACATCATCATCATTGTGGCCCTCTCTTCTTAAGAATAGGGAATTAACTCACATTGACATGCCTTAATGCTATTGAAATTGGATTTGAATATTATAGTTATAAGTGTGACCTACTGCCATTGCCAATCTTCTATAAAACATGATGAGACTAAAAAATGAGGCCCACTTTATTACTATTATGAATGTGGAGAATAACTTGTTTCCATTATGTGCTAGAAATGGGTGATGCACCCTCCTTGTGACTCCATACCAAGTACCCTCTTAATCAACTCCATATCATGTTTTAATGCAATGATAAAATCTCTGATAACAATCAGTAACGCCCATTACTACAATTTATATTATGTTAGAGGCAAAGACTTCACCATTCATATAGTTTGAAGCAACATAAGTAAATGACTCTATATGATCTAATTATTTACACAACTAGAGACTATCTTTTATCAACACCTGGTTAGAATGCTTGACATTTGATCCTCCATTGCCTTCATTTGTTGTGGAAAAATTATGCATCAACTTGATTTTCTAATCATTCCAATGTCTTTCATTGTTGGATACATATGAGTTAGTGTTCCTACACTACACATCACCTTTAAATGCAATTTGGTTCGTATGAGATGATGAACTCGAAAAGTGGATAAGTATTGCCTGGCATTAAACTTTTCTCTCATTATTTCAAATCGTAGGATGTCAACATGAATGTTAGATTTGTCACCTAAGATTACAAAGGTGTAATCTAAGTGTTAACACAATTCCTCTCCCCTCATGCTTTAAAGGGTGCTAGCTCAATGGAAGAGCACCTTCCTTACAAGTAGGACAATGGTGGTTCGATTCCTTCGTGCCCTAAGATAAATTAACATACGATATTGTAGTTTATTTTTAAGAAAATCATATATATTTTTCCACTTAATATAGAGAGTATTAAAGACAACACAAGTTATTATTTGATCTCAAGTTGATATGATTTGGTCATTAATTGTCTCAAATATCATCTAAACCCCCCATTCCCCCCTTGATCCATGAGTATTATGATGAACAAGTTCTAAATTTTATAAATATTAAATTACAAATCATCCTCCATAACATTTAACTAAAGTATGATGGGTGTAACCTTTGCCATTAACATGTCACATTGTTCACAGAATGATTGGGTACAATAGTAATTCCAAGATTATGCCAATTGCCACCTCCTCGTCAATATGGTTAGAGTTATAACAAAAACAATAGTAAAAATGTGGTCACTTCTATTAGCAATTACAACCGCACTTGGAATAATCATCTTTCTTCTAATGATGTTCATAATAGGCTGTTAATGAGGGTAAGGTGAATATAATTGGAGAGAATAATGACTGCATAGGAAAATGATAACAACAACTTGCATTGTCTTTTCTTATCAATGTTTGCAATTGCTTCAACTTATTCATGATGTTCCACTTATGATTCTATGTGATCTAAATATTTTGTTGATATTGATTATGTTTCAGCAAAATCTTTTTTTTATTATATTTGGTTGGATGCATGGATTCCAACTAGGTACAACCGTGTCGATACATAGTGGGAGTGCAAAAGAAACCCTAATAAGAAGCAAATCTAAACTATATCATCCACTATTATGTAAGAAATTCTTACACAATTTATTAATAATTCATGGGCCAAATCTTGATGAACTTTGATTGAATACAAAAATATTAATAATAATGATAATATAAATATTGTAAGAAATCTATTTTTTAAAGAATATTAATATGTTATTTTCAATTAAACATGTCCAAACACTTCACAAATAAATAATCAACACTTGCAATAACTAGTTGAGTTGGCTTTCCCTCTTTTCTCTTGTATTTTAAAAAAATCAAACTATATTGCACTAGTGCTATTCTAGTTCATAATTGATTTTGATTGTTAAAATAATTAATATTAATAAATAATGGAGGCATTACTAACATCAATACCATTAAATAATATTAATAGAAATTATCTAAAGAATCAAATTCTAAGACTTTCCTCATTTTAAAAGAACTCAATCAGGATGAAGTTCTAAATTCTAGATCCACTAAATAATAACAAAATTCTACATCTGTATGCACTAGCTCTAACTTTTCATTCTTCCTCTATTTCCCAACCCTGAGAAATCTTACTCTCTTATGTTTTCCATAAACACAGTTCTCACAGAATTCCAAACTTACCTGCTTCAAATCTGGCAGCAACTTCCTTGAGTGGAGAATCTGCATCCCCTTCTCACTCATGTGTCTAAGCCTATGATGCCACAATGTTGTATATGTTCCTATGGAAGCTAAAGAGATAGAATGTTCAGTATTATGAGGACATAAATACAACATACCTACCCTGTCTCCTTTTGCTATCACCATTGATCCTTTAGTACATTGTACTCAGTGTTTTCTTTTTCATGTTTCTTTCCCTGCAACTGATCTTTATACATGACCTTTTCATTGAATATCACATCTCTACTCCTGATGATTTTGTTATTTTCATAATCCCATAAGCGATAACCAAAGTCATCAACCCCATATCCAATAAAGATACATTTCTTGGATTTAGCTTCAAGCTTTGTTATATTATCTTTATCAATATGGACAAATGCTTCACAACGAAACGTTCTCATAAATAAGTAGTTTACCTTTTTATCTGTCCATGCCTCCTCTGGAATACCACCATCCAAAGCACTAGAAGGTCCTCTGTTCATTAAATAAATAATAGTATTTACAACATCTGCCCAAAACTATAAGGGAAAGAAACCTTGCATGCAATCTCACACAGCTTGCATGCTCCATGATCATTCTACACGCTCCATGAATGTTCTATTCATCCTTTCTGACACACCATTTTCTTGTGGTGTTCCTGGGACTGTCTTCTCTCTACGAATCCCATGGTATGAACAGTAACTATCAAAATCCTTGCCGCAATACTCACCTCCATTATCATATCTGAGACACTTCAACATTTTTTTTGTCTCATTCTCAACCAAAGCTTTCCACTTCTTAAAAGTAGCAAACACATCAGATTTCTGTCTAATGCAATAAACCCAAGTTTTCCTAGTTGCATCATCAATAAATGTAACATAATAATTAGAGCCACAAAGAGATTGCACTTGAGCCGGTCCCCATACATATGTAGCCGGTCCCCATACATATGTATGCACTAGCTTTAACTTTTCATTCTTCCTCTGTTTCCCAACCCTGAGAAGTCTGACTCTCTTATGTTTTCCATAAACACAGTTCTCACAGAATTCCAAACTTACCTACTTCAAATCTGGAAGCAACTTCCTTGAGTGGAGAATCTGCATCCCCTTCTCACTCATGTGTCCAAGCCTATGATGCCACAATGCTATATCTGTTCCTTTGGAAGCTAAATAGATAGAATGGTTAGTATTATGAGGACATAAATACAACATACCTACCCTATCTCCTTTTTCTATCACCATTGATCCTTTAGTGATCTTCCACCACTTTTCTCCAAATGTAGATAGATAGCCTCCATATCCCACCTTCCCTGTTGAGATCAGATTTCTTTTCATAGTAGGAATATCCCTTACCTTTCAATAGCCAATCAGTTCCATTCTTAAATTTTATCCATACCTTACCCATTCCAACAATTTTACATGGATCATCATCACCCAATAAAACATGTCCAAAATTGCCTAGAACATAATCATGAAAGTATTTCCTATGGGGTGTAGCATGACATGAAGCCCCTGAATCTACTACCCAATAATCACTAGTATTATCTAATGCAAGAATCGAAGCATCTTGTAACACATCACCTACTACATTTGCTTCCTGGTAGTTTCCTGCTATGCATATCCTTTCTTGTTTAGAGATCTGCAGTCTTTCTTCATATGTCCTTTCTTTCCATAGTTCCAGCACTCTATCTTTCCCAGTCTGGACTTGGATCTACCCATTTTACAGTTGCCACGATTACCTCAGCTCTTTCCTCTCTCCTTTTGTCTTCCCCTGCTCTCCATGGTTAATGCATTACCTGATGTCTCACCTGTGCTTTTTCTTCGCATTTCCTCGCTAAGAATAACACCAATAACATCATCAAATTTCAAGGTGTTTGAACCAAAGATAGATTTATTTACAACCATGACCAAGCTATTCCATCTTTCTGGCAATGAACACAAGATTAGAAGATCCCTAACCTCATCATCAAAGTTCACACTTACAGAACTTAGTTGATTTGTAACCGTATTAAACTCATTTAAATGATTAGTAACAGATCCACCTTCAGACATCTTCATATTAAATAAATGATTCATTAGAAATACCTTGTTGGAGGCCGAGGGTTTTTCATACAGCTTACCCAGTGCGCTCATCAAACCCTCTGTTGTCATTTATTTTGAGATATTGAAAGCCACCGACGAAGCCAGGCTCATCCGTATTGTTCCGAAATCCTTTCTGTCAAGAACCTACCATTCTTCGTCCTTCATGGCTGCCAGCTGCTTTGATCTTCCTCCCAATGGGAGGAATAGATCCTTCTGGTATAGATAGTCCTCCATTTGCATATTCCATAACTAGAAGTTTTGGCCATTAAACTTATCGACCTTAAACTTTCCTTCTTCCACCATTGCTCCCACTCGAACCAGAAACCCTAGCTTTTTACAGGTTTATCTGCCAAATAGACCTTTGGCTCTGATACCAATTGTTAGAAAAAAAAGGATTGCAGAACAATAACAATAAACAGAAATGCAAATATAATCACACATACACATTACAAGAAAGACACAGATATATCGTGGTTCACCCAAGATGGGCTATGTCCACACTGAAGTTGCCAGTCCTTATTAATATACCGTCCAGCAAAGTGAAGGGATACAACCTGCAGCTACACTTCCTCTTCATTGTCTCATAGTCTCTCTTTCTTGATCTCAAAGATCTTTACAATGCACAAAACCTAATACATCAACCCTCGCCGTGTTACGATGTCTTTCTTTTATAAGGGAAATACAATGGGAAAATACCACGGGTTACCCAAAACCATGGGCCCGAAAACTATTGCCGAAAACAACCCCAAGGTTGGGGAATGAGTGTACAGTCCTCTGAGGTGCATGGTTGAGACAATATCGTCTATGAGAGTGTAATATCTGGCTCCACAACCAACACTTATTCTATCTCTAAGGAAGTTGCGGGTTTTTTCACCTTTATGGTTTTCCCCGGTGAAATGCTTTGTGTCTCTTGTCTCTTATGTTTGATATGTTGTACATGTTGTTCTCTCAGTTAAGATCCTAGATAATATTGAATTAAATGATGAAAATATAACATTGTATCAGAGCTATCCTGAGGGAAGGCATTGTATGGCATTTATGACACTTCTTGCACTTGCGACAAATTGGAAGCTAGGGCTTGGTATAGTAAAAACTAGTCATCGTGGAACTTTTTCTATAAATCCGTTTTGGCGAAGGTTCAGGATCTAAATTTGTTACAGGCCAAATATTAGACATGGATGTACCCTGTGTAAGAATTTCATCCTCATATTCGTTCTACTTTGTGAGATATGATTCATACAAGTTAGGGTTTCTTCCTCTTCCAGAATGCATCCCTAAACAGGTGACCTAGAAACAAAGTTCATATCTCGAACCAGGAAGATCCAAATGGAGTTACGTAAAAATTGACAGTTAGGGCATGGACTGTAGTTTCACAGGTTTGATTTTAAGAGGCCGAAGTTGAAATAGTGACACGTGGCACTCCATACAAATTCTCTATGTTGTTTCATCCCATAAACAGGTCACGTTGCGACACTTAGCATATCTCTCTCATGGAGAATCCATTGAATTTCAGATCTGTGGGGTTGGAAAGATGACAGATCAATACACCACAGCCAAATTTTTAGGCCCTGAGGATCTGAAATTTCAGAGATGCACCAGAAACAATATGGCATATCTTTCTGTCAAAACAGAATTGGATTCTGAGCACTTTCATTTTTGGCTTGTCACTGCTGCGGGAAATTAGGGATTTTGACATAAGTGGAATTTTGGATTTCTCTTAGCATAGGATTTCTCTCCTTAGCAAAATCGAAATTTAGAGACCAAGATCGAACTTTTTGGTTGGGAAGAACCCTGGGATCTATCAAACCCTAGTTCGGGTTTTGGACCAGAAAACTAGATTTTGACAGAAGTTGCAGATCCGAAATTCGTAGTTCATTTTTGGAGGGTCAATTTTTGGAGTTTTCAAAATACAAGCACACCAACTTGTTCGCCTCAATCAAGTGCATCTCCCTGTCTAGATAGAAGTTTGAAATTCCAAGTTTGGATTTTTAGGGTTTCTCTGTCAAACCCTAGCCAGCTACAGATCCAGTTTCAACAAATCAAGCGGTAAGATATAAATATTTTATTTCCATTTGAGTTTCTCATTAAGATGTCTCACCACACCAAGCTTGAGGATAAGCTTGAAGGGGCTAATAACTTCCGAGCATGGAAGTACAAGATTAGGTTAATCCTAGAAGAGAATGAATTGGACACCTACATACGTGAAGAGGTTCCAACTCTAGAGGGAGATGAGGCTAAGGCCTTACATAAGAAGAACTTGGTCAAGGCCAAAAGAATCATTACATATTCTATCAAAGACCATCTCATACCTCATGTGTCTTCTCTAAATATACCCAAGAATATGTTTGATTCCTTGACCAAGCTATTTGAAGGGAAGAACATAAATCGGAAGATGACTCTAATAAATCAACTAAGACTGTCAAGATACAAAATGCAGAGACCATGCAGTTCTACTTTACAAGGGTCTCTTAGATAAAAGAACAACTTGAAGCTATGGGAGAAGATATAGAGAACGGTGAAACTGTGATGACCACCTTGAATGGTCTTCCTAGGTCATGGTATTCCTTAATTCAAGGAAGTTTTGCTAGAAAGAAGCTCATCACATTCAGTAGGCTGTGGGAGGAATGCTCACAAGAATAAGCTCGAATTGTAGCTCGAGAAGAAAAGATGGATAATGAAGACCAAGCTCTCACAATACACCACAAGAAGAAGAAGAACAAAAGAAGACATCATGCTCACACTGCAGACGATGATGAACCTCCAAGGAAGAGAACCAGGGAAGATTATTCAAGTGATGAAGAATATGTATTGTAATGAAGTTAACCAACTACATAGGTTCCACCTCATAAGGTGAAGCTAAAGATGACTTTATTTACATGAAAGGAGTAGAAGAAGCTACTGTAGAGTTGGACTCCGGAAAATAAATAATCTATGAAAGAGCCTCTCATCCATTTTTCAGCAATGGTTAAGGTGCACACTATCAGAGACTCCAGTAGATCCTGCAAGGAAGCAAAGATTGAGAGGGAGTCCACCCAACAACCAAACAATTATAAGTATTTGAATTTTCATTTCTTCTATATATGATTACTTAAATGATGTTGTTCAATCATGTACATACTTATGTTCCTAGATTTAGGATGTATATTATGCATTTTACAAAAGTTGCATTAATGAACAAGATACTACTAATATAGTAATATGTAAGTGGCATATGGTACTGTACAACATTCCATTGCTACTTATCTAAAATGAAACCTCCTTGCTGACATGTTGGGAGTAGTGCACACTCTTAACAATGTTCTGGTAGAGATGGAAGTCATCTAGAAAGTTACGGGATATGGATAAATGTTGTATTGAGGCATTGGCTAAGATAATTGCAAGACTGTATGACATATGTCTTTATGTGTAAGAATTTGTTCTGAAAAACTATGAGAAGTTTCTAATCATGCAATTGAATTTGACTTGTAGGAAAGATCGTGTACAATCACCTACAAAAGAAGGACAATGACATATGTTCTGAAGAACAAGCGACGAAGTTCAAGAAAAACTACCTATTAAAGATATTGAAGAATCTGAAGTTCCCAGGATCAGGGATGCAGTAATGGAAGGATGCCATGATCAAGGAGAACCAGTCGATCATGTATGGGATGTGGTCCCAAGACTAGAAGGGAAGTCTGTTGTAACTTCCAAGTGATATCAAGCATAATGCTGATGGTAGCATAGAGAAATACAAGGCAAGGTTTGTGGCTCGTGGCTTCTCCCAGAAAGAAGGGATAGATTATGAAGAAACTTTTGCGCCTGTAGCCAGATACACTTCCATCAGAACAGTACTTTCTCTGGCTACAATGATGAAGTGGAAGATACACCAGATAAATGTCAAGATAGCTTTCTTGAATGGTGTAGTCGAAGAGGAAGTGTATGTGGAGCAGCCACACAGTTTTGAGACACATAACATGGAGTCACATGTATGCAAATTGAAGAAATCCTTGTACAGTTTGAAACAAGCACCCAGGACATGGTACAACAGGATAGACAACTTCCTAACTAGTTTGGGCTTTACCAAGAGTAAAGCAGATTCCAACCTTTACTACAAGGTTGAGGAAAGAAATCCAATGCTACTCCTAGTGTATGTGGATGGCGTGTTTGTAACAGGTGATGATGGTTTGATTGTTGATACGAAGAGGAAGCTTGTTGCCGAGTTTGAGTTGATTATGGGCTTAAGTATGATGCAAATCAGAATGTTAACCTGGAGGGTTATGTTGATTCGGATTGGGCAGGAAATGCCATTGATAGGAAGAGCACTTCGGGGTACTGCTTCAGTACGGGATCAGGTGTGATCTCTTGCTTTAGCAGGAAGCACGCAGGAAGAAGGACTGCATGGAACTGAGTACAACCGAGGCAAGGTATGTCGCAGCTTGTTCATCTAGTTGTGAGGCAGTATGGCTGAGGAAGCTACTTTCTGATTTATTTGATCTCCAGTTGGATGCTACTTGTATATATTGTGACAACCAGAGTTGTGTGAACTTGTCAGAGAACCCAGTGTTCCATGACAAGTCGAAGCACATTGAGGTCAAGTATCACTATATCAGGGATATGGTGTAGAGAGGAGCAGTGAAGCTCCTATATGTTGCGATGGACGAGCAGATAGCCAATGTATTGACGAAGCTGCTGGCCAGAGTGAAGTTTGAATACTTCAGAGAGAAGTTTGTTGTACTTCGGATCGATGTTCCTTCCAAGGGGAAGTGATGGTCCATTCTCACATGGTGGTAGATGTGTTCTCCCATGGTACAGATGTAAGGTCTATGCCATTCTCACATGGTGGTAGATGTGTTCTCCCATGGTGTAGATGTAAGGACTGGGATTTTCCAGACATGGTGGTAGATATGTTCTCCCATGGTCGTGGATGTAATCGCAGGGATTTTCCGACATGGTTAGAGGTTAGTCCTTCCATGGCTGTGATGTAATTGCCGAGGATTTTCCAACATGGTCAGAGGTGAGTCCTTCCATGGTCTTGATGTAATTGCCGAGCTTTTCTGACATGGTCAGAGGTGAGTCCTTCCATGGTCGTGATGTAATTGTTGAAGCCTTTCTGACATGGTGGTAGATGTGTTCTCCCATGTGTGTTGATGTAAGTGTTGTGCCTTTCTGACATGGTCAGAGGTTAGTCCTTCCATGTGCGTTGATGTAAGTGCAGTGTCTTTCCGGCATGGTTAGAGGTTAGTCCTTCCATGTGTGTTGATGTAAGTGTAGAGCCTTTCCGACATGGTCAGCGTTTAGTCCTTCCATGGTAGTTGATGTAAGTGTTGAGAATTTCCCGGATGGTCAGAGGAAAGTCCTTCCATGCCGGTGGATATAAGTGCTGTGTGATGAGCATCCGAACGATGCTCCATCATGAACATCTGTATGATGTTCTGTATGATGATGATCCGTATGATGTTCCATATGATCCGCATGATCATGAGCATCCGGATGATGCTCTGTTGCCGTGGATATCTTGTAGGTTGTGTAGTAGCATGTAATCAGTCCTGGGAGATCCTACAGGTTGTGTAGTAGAATGTAATCAATCCTGGGATGCTCTTTCGAGGTTTTGCTTGTTCACATGTAATCAATCATGGGAGATCCTGCAGGTTGTGTAGTAGCACGTAATCAGTCCTTGGATGCTCTTTCGAGGTTTTGCTTGTTCGTATGTAATCAGTCCTGGGAGATCTTGCAAGTTGTGTAGTAACACGTAATCATTCATGGGATACTCTTTTCAGGTTTTGCAGAAGCACATAATCAGTCCTAAGATTCCACCGGATGGGATGCTCGCAGAGATGATGAAGACCTACATGGAGGCTAGGCCTACATCCAACATGAAAAAGGGTTGGCTCTGTAGAACTTCCTATGAGAAGAAGAATTGAGAGATAGCACCAGTGATCGAGATGACGAGTACAGCAGCAGTGACAATGATGCTCCGTGACCCAGTGACGATGATCTAGCTCTAGTATTGAAGACTTGTGCCTATATGTATTGATGACCTGTGTCAAGAGAATACCTTCCTAGTTAAGAGGGAGTGTTGATGTATTTGTAACTTCGAAATATATTCACTTGTATATTGTATGCATTACTTTTGTACTTTATTGTATCCCCAATGAAGATGTATTATTCCTCCGATTGGAAGTGTCGTCATTTGTATTTGCAAGTGTCACAAGTTATATTGTAAGTGTCGTAACTTATATTTGATGGGTTATTAGACCACCTTAGTGGGGTCGGCCCTGTATGAGTTAAGTGGAAGGGTTATTAGACTCCCTTAGGGAGTCATCCCATTTAGGGTAAAAGAAAGTTAAGTTAAAGTATAAATAGAGTGGTTGCACCACTTTATTTGCTCATTCACTCACACATCCAACTCGCATAGTTGAGAGACAAGAGTGCGCACAAGTGGAGGAGGAGTAGTTGTTGGAGACATTTATCTTTTGGGGTTTCATCTTTGTGATCTTTGTATTGGTGCTTATTCTATCTCTGAGGAAGTTGCTGGGTTTTTCACCTTTATGGTTTTCCCTGGTGAAATGCTTTGTGTCTCTTGTCTCTTATGTTTGATATCTTGTACATGTTGTTCTCTTAGTTAAGATCCTAGATCATATTGAATTAAATGATGAAAATCTAACAATACAAATAGGATATGACTTGTTAGGATTAGAAATATGGTTAAGGTAACATTCTCGGGGGCATGTTAGGTGCTAAAAATAAGACCCGTGTCTTAAACAAAATCTTTAAGAGGGATAGAAGTTTAGGATAGATGTAGGGTTAGGACAACATCCAAGGGAAAAAGGGACGAGATAGGTAAGAATGTTAGAAGGGTTTCAGGATAGGTTTCTAGGAGTAGTTACTAGGTCAAGGCCGCGGGTATTTCTGAGTGTAGATTAGGATTGTTGGATATGTAAACCATAGGGGAGAGGGACTATTAGGATATATGAGGAAAGAAAAGAGGTGATACAGGGCTTCCACCAATCCTCTAAATATAATTGACTCGATCATGGTTGGGAAGACTCTCACGACACACTCTAGGTAGTTCATGGGTGTTCACCATTTCCATTGTTCTATAAACATGGAAACCAACCAAAAGTGACATGGGAAAATGAGGAAATTGTGGACTGGAATACAATTGGTTGTAGATGAGCTTAGAGACTCAACATGTAGAAATATATTACCCATTGTTTTTACTATTTTAAAAACCAGTTGATAAACCTAGTGATGCAGGGGCATAGACTGTTTGAGTAAAGTCATTTATGACTTTGATAGGTCAAGTGAACTTAAGGATACCTAGGGTTTCACATGTTTCTAATTTGATTTATTTTGTTGAGAGGTTGAATAAAGAGGATAAGGATACTAGATCATTTTCCCATTGTAATCAATAGGGTTAGTTGAGCATTTCCAGATTTGTAGCATCTAGTTAGTGATTTAGCAAGTGAGTCACCAGTTAGTTGAGTTAATCATGGATTTTTTTCCTTCTTTATAGGATCAAAGAAGAAGAATTTGAGTTGTATTTATTTTAGCTGATGACCTTTAATTAATTAGCGTTTTGGTAGCTCAATAGAGCTAGGGTTAGCTCCCAAAAGTTGAAGATAGAGATTCACGTGGAAGAGGGCTCGAAATTATCAATTCCTTGGAGCAAAATAGAGACAATTTCTATCTGCAAAATCAATCTCTACATTCTATGGCAAGATCAGAAAATTAAATAAGAAACAAAGTGATTTTGCATATGAAGTCTTTGAGTTGAATCGACGATCCCTGAGCGTTGAGTAAATTAATCGAGGGTGTGGATAAGTCGATTAACTAGTCGAAAGTCTCGATGGTGGAGATAATATGTCATTTAGATTGACGATTCTAGATCCACATCGCAGTTAGAAATGCATGATGGTTATGAACTCTTCAATAGTGCGATGAATACCAGGGTTGTATGGTGGTTTTAGTATGTGTTGACTTGTAGCTCGATATCACAGTGAGAAGGTTCGTATATTTCAACTTTTGTTTGCCATTGCGATAAGGATAGGGGCACGGAGGCTAAGTCATATGCGCAGAACAAGAGCCAAGTGTCGAGGAAGGTAGAGTTAAAACACAAATGAGGTGGGCGCTATAGCCAAGAAGTGCAAATATTTTAGTGGAAAAATGGTGGTGGATGCTAAAACTGGAGGAAGGAATAAAACTAGTCATAGTAACTAGTTTTAGCTCTGTGTTTATATATATTGTGTTGATTTATATATAATACATTGTTTTATGTTTAAAAGGGCAGGCCTGAGAGGCACTTTGTTAATGTGTTTTGGCATTTAGTTAAGGGTGCTTAACTAAGAGGCAATGTATAGCTACATACACTTGTGATGAAATTCTGATTATGTTCATGGACAAATGATTGTGATGAAATTTTGAGAAACCAAGTTACTAATTTTTTATGCATTTTTTCTATTCACGCTTATGCATGCATTTCATCTTGTTATGGCCATTTCTGAGGAAACTTATTCAATTAGTATCATGGGAAAATGGCCTTTGAGGGTTGGAAATTTGGGTTTCATGTGGATGGATACATTGTAGAAAGGGAGGAGTTCTATTTTTTTTCTTTTTTTGGTTGCATTAGGAATTTTGAGTTCTTGAAAAGGGATTCATTGTAATTATTCACTCATCTTGGTTGAGGGATATGTGAATTTAATTAGAGATTGGGTTATTTCCAATTTTCTAAACATTACAAAATTAGGTTGTTTTAAACTATAAAAAAACGGTAATTTAGGTTTAGAATTAACAAAAAAATGGTATGGGTGAATGAATTACCTGATTAGATGACAATTCGCTGGTCAATTTTCCTCCCCTCCAACAAAATCCGGCTCCTCCAATACTTTAGGGCACAAAATTTGCGGTCATCCAAACTCAAATTCGCGTTCCTGATGGTTGAAATGCGTCATGGTTTATCGGTACTGTGTATTTAAATTGATTTTAGTTTTACAAAATGCGTATGCGCTCTATAACTACATAATGCATACGTGTTTTATAGTTGTACTCATTTCTTTGACACAGGGGTCCCTACCTCAGTCTTTTCTTCTTCAATAATTGTACCCCTTATCTCTGAAGAGGATTCAACTTCCAAAACTTCCACATTCCTTTCTTCTAATATCTGATGTCCTTCTCTTTGAATTTATGTTTCTACAACTGCAGCTTCAACAGCTGCTCCAGTTTCAGCTTCCTTTGATTGAGTATTGTCATCTGTAGTTACAGATTCTAATCCTTCTACGTCCTGCTCCAGGGTTTCCATCACACTTTCCCCAACTGTAGGGTTTTCTGTTACTACTGCCTCTCCTTTATTTACTTCCCCTTTGTTATTGGCCTGGCTTTTTGTTGCTCCAGCCTCCCCCACTGGGTTTGAGGAACTCCGATCCTCATTATCTTCACCAGCAGCCCCCGCTTCTAATACAGGTTGTATGATTGGCGCATCCACAGCCAAAAATTGCTCCCAAGTTAAATTACGAATTGCAAGGGTTCTTAGGACCAGTAGTTTAATTAAACCATGATTAGTAAGGGAGGAAACTGGGTGCTGGGCGGTTCTTGCATATCCAGCCATGCTTTGTAGGGCTTTAAGCAAATAGAATGGTATATTCACTAAATTGCCATGGCGTAAATGAGACAGTAAGGGAAGTTCAGAGAAGGAGACGACTTGGTACCTACCTCCACAAGAAATATATTTCTTCACAAAGTTGCCACTCGATTCCAAGGTTGTGGTAAGGATGCCAGTTCTAGCCCACGGCGCTTGGGAGTAACCTGCTCTCCAACTGACAAAAATTCCCTCACCGCATTTGCATTATGTGCCTTCCGTTCGAACAAATTCTTCCCAATCATAGGTAAAACAGTAACCTCGGCTATGATTTCCTCTGTAACATCCACGTACATTCCTCTGACCTCAGAATTAGTATCAGTCAGGTTGAGGGAAAATTGCAATGCGGTTTCTGTATGAAATCCGTTCAACCGTTCAAAATATGCCATCCAACCTACTGCTATAAAAATATTAAGAACCTCTGCATTGGCGTGTTCAGCGTCTGTATTTACTGGTTCATGTCGGAATGGGTTTCCCATTTTAATGCTTCCTCAAGGTTCAGAATTCAACAATTTCCGTTTTAGAAATGGGAAGTTGAAGCTTTACGAACATGCAAAGGGTCGTTGGGGCTCAAAAATCAGGTTTTAGGCAAGTATGTGCTAGTATGAACATTTTGTTGAAAAGATGAGGTTGGCGGATAGGAGTAACAGGTGCAAAGTCAGGTAAGGTGACGGGAAATAATTACAATTATGACCTTAACATAATCCCTGGAGTGAAATTTGGATGAGTTCATCAATCGAGGGTTATGAGAAGACATAATCGTTATTACCGTATTTACTTTTCTGCCAAGTCATGTAAAAGATGCGATCCATACCTTGCGTTTATGAGTTTGAGCCATGGATTAGTCATTACAGCCGATCGTCGTCCTTGCAGGTATAAATGCACATGTCCTAAAGTGACGTGGCCACTGCCACTTGGGCTGACAGCTACTCAAGGCATCCAAAATTTCCCTCGTGGTGGATCATAATTGGATCTTGTAGAGCGAGTGCCAAAACTGATGCCTAATCACATCGTTATTGGCATAATTAATCGGAGAGCAGACGAACTGGAGGAGTATCAGCTGCAAAATCTAGAAGAATAAGCGAAAAAATGGTGGAGTCGTAGCTGTACGGAAGGAGCGACAATGAAGTGGAAAAGAACGGAGTCACGGATACTAAATTTAGCAGAACAGACAAAGGTAGCGTAGTCTCAGCTATTGGATTTTAGCAGAATGGGCAAAAAGTAGCGGAGTCTCAGCTGCTAGATTTAGTGGAATGGATAAAGGTAGCGGAGTCGCAGCTAACTAAATTTAGCTAAAATGGACAAAGGTAGTGGAGTCGCAGCTACTAAGAAGGAGTAGAAATGAAGTGGAAATAGTGGAGTCGCAACTGCGAAATTGGCAGAATAGACAGTAGTGGCGGAGTCACAGCTGCCAAAAAGTGAAGTGAAGGAAAATGGCAGAGTCTCAGCTACGAAATTTGGCAGAATAGGCAATACTGGTGGAGTCGCAGTTGCAGAAAAGTGAAGTGAAGAAAAATGGAGGAGTCTCAACTATGAAATTTGGCAGAATAGGCAATAGTGGCGGAGTCACAGCTGCAGAAAAGTGAAGTGAAGCAAAATGGCGGAGTCTCAGCTGTGAAATTTGGCAGAATAGGCAATAGTGGCAGAGTCGCAGCTGTAGAAAAGTGAAGTGAAGCAAATTTTAGCTATCTCCGGAAGACTACGAATTATCCATCTTTTCAAAAGAGATTTATTCAGATCAGGAACAAATGTGGGGTGTCTGCAGTCGTCTGGCCCAATCTCGGCTGCTGCTCCTCCCATTAGTTCCTGCACACATTTCTTCAAAGAAAACCGATCAAGTGCAAGAAAAATTAAAAATAGATAAAATACAGAATGAAAGAAAAACCAATTATTTATGTACAAAAATATGTGTGGAATTTGCAACTTTTAAGAATTCACAAGGTTTAAGGGAGATCCCTGCCCTAGCATTAACTGGTACTCTGTATCAGCTGCAACTTGTGAAATAAAAGTATCCTTTGAGATCAGCTTGTGATACAGTCGCAGCCGATGACCATTTGCAAATAATGGTACTTTGTTCTCATCAATGGTGATCAACCGGACTGTTCCATTGTCAAATAATCGATCTATTTGATAGGGTCCCAACCAACATGTGTGTAATTTTCCTTTAAAGTCCCTCTTAAATCGTGAATCATACAACAGGGCCCAGTTTCCTTCCTGGAAGACTCTTTTCTTTATAAATCTGGCATGCCATCTAGAGTGTTGTTGTTGGATTAGAGTTGTATGATGTACTGCAACTGTACGCTTCTCATCCAATTCATTGAGCTAATTCAGTTGATTCCTCTGTGCCTTTGATAAGTCCAGATTTACTTCAACAACTGTTTTCAAGGTTTTGATTTCAAATTTAATTGGAAAAACAACGTTCTTTCCATATACTAACTCATATGTGGAAAAACCAGTGGTGTTGCGCCAAGTGGTCCGATAGGCTCACAGTGCCTCTGGAAGCCTTTCAGCCCAGTCTTTATGATGGCTCTTCACTGTTTTTGTCAGAATAGCCTCAATAACCTTGTTTGTGCTCTCCACTTGGCCATTGGCCTGTGGATGGTATGGTGAGGATATTCTGTGTTGAATATGGAATTTCTGTAACAGTGCTTCCAGCTTATGAGACACAAATTGTGGCCCACTGTCTGTAACGATTTCTTTAGGTATTCCAAACTGAGTAAAAATCTCTTCATACAGGAAATCAATCACAGCTTGATCATTGGCCTTGACCAAGGCTACAGCTTCTACCCATTTAGTCATGTAGTCTGTGGAAACCAAGATATGAACTTTCTGCTTTGAGGGAGGGTTGATAGGCCCTACAAAATCTAGAGCCCACCTATCAAACGGTTCAACCACAAGTTGTGGCTGTAAAGGCATCTCATCTAATCTATTGGGTTGACCCATCCTTTGGCAGTTATCACATGCCTGAACATACTTCTTCGTATCCCTGAACAATGTAGGCCAGAAATAGCCCATTCTCAAAACTTTATGACCAGTCCTTTTGTCAGCCAAATGTCCCCCACAAGGCTCATCATGGAAAGCTTTAAGAATTCTGAAGATTTCATCTTCTCTAACACATCTTCTGATTTCTAAATCAAGCCCTGTGTAGAAAAGATGGCCATCAATCCAGCAGTACCTAGCACTCTGTTGTATGATCTTCCTTTTTTCTCTCTTTGACAGATGTGTTGGAAGCTTACCTGTAGCCAAAAAGTTAGCAATATCTTAATACCATGGGGAATGAGATGATACTACAAACAAATGTTCGTCAAGGAAGGAATCTTCGACTGGTAAATTGTCATCACTGTTAGTAAGTCAAGATAAAAAATCTGCAACAACATTTTCCTTTCCTGGTCTATCAATAATTGTAATATCAAATTCTTGTAACAGTAACAGCCATCTAGTAACTCTAGCATTCGTGATTGGTTTATTCATTAAATACTTGATAGCAGAATGATCAGTGTGCACAAAAGTGGAATATCTAGTAATATAATGTCTAAACTTATTGATGGCATAAACAATGGCAAGAAATTCTTTTTCTGTGACAGTATAATTCAGTTCAGCAGGAGACAGATTTTTACTAATATAGTAAATAGCATAAGGAGCATTACCTTCCTACTATCCCAAAACTGTTCCAATGGCAGTGTCTGAAGCATCTAAAGAAATGTGGAAAGGTAGAGCCCAATTGGGCCCTCTCAAGATGGGTGCTGTAGACAGCCTTTTTTTTAGCTCATTAAACGTTGTTTGGCATGCATCATTCCAGACAAACTGTGCATCCTTCATCAACAAGGTGAACAAAGGAGAAGCTATCTTGGAAAAGTTTTCTATGAACCTTATGTAATAGCCAGCATGCCCCAAGAAGCTACGTACATCCTTCTGTGTTCCATGAGTTGGTATATTTTCAATTACCTTGATTTTGGATGGATCTACCTAGATACCGTCAGAAGAGATGAAGTGCCCCAGCACTATGCCTTCACTCATCATCATGTGGCACTTTTCAGTGCTTAAAGAGAGCTGGCTTTGTTCACAGCATTTCAGGACCTTTTCTAAGTTCTTCAGTGCCTCTTCATAACTGTCACCATATGGAGTGAAGTCATCCATAAAAATTTCCATGCAATCGTTCACCATTTCTGAAAAGATTCCAATCACTGCTCTCTGAAATGTAGCTGGTGCGTTGCACAACCCAAAAGGAAGTACTCGGTAGGAAAAAGTCCCACAGGGAAAGTGAAAGTGGTTTTGTCTTGATCTTTTGGAGCAATTTGAATCTGGTTATGGCCACTAAAGCCATCCAGAAAAGAGAAATACTTCTTCCCAGACAAGGTGTCAAGGACTTGATCGATGAAAGGTAATGGGAAATGGTCTTTCTGCGTTGCCTTATTCAATTCTTTGTAATCCATGCAGACCCTCCATTTCCCATTCTTCTTTGGCACGATCACAAGTGGGGAAACCCACTCACTGTCTGAAATTGGATATATGAATCCAGCTTCCAACAGTTTCTGGATTTCCTCTTTCACTATGTCTCTCAGGTTTGGGTTCATCCTTCGTTGGGGTTAAAATACAGGCCTGGATTCGCTCTTAATATAGATATGATGAGTGCACAGATGAGAAGGAATTCCTTTCATGTCTGTGTACTACCAAGCAAAAGCTCCTCTACGTTGTTTCAGTAGAGTGACTAGCTGTTCCAGCTCGATAGATGCCAGATTAGGATTGATATTCAATGTTTTTCCTGGCTCAATTTCCACTGGAACACTCTTCGAATTCTTAAGTACTGGAATTACATTATCATTACTGATCAGAGTTTCTTCTGTAAGATTTTCTTGTTCTGTTGCAGCTAAAGTACTGTCCAAGATCTGATAGACATTCTTATTGAATGACGTCGGCTCACTGATGAAACTATTAATGGCATCATCCTCTGTTTCATCTTTAAATGTCAAGGCTCTCCCTATGGTTAATAGTGGCTGCACACCCTCTTCCTCCTCCAAATCTTCCCACAATAGAGTTTTAGCTTCTGTGCTTGGTCGAGCTGGAGGGTACAGGGTCAGATTCTTGATCTCAGTCCCATCTAAAATAGTCATAGAACCTGACTGACAGCTGATACAGGCATCCGCTGTGGCCAACCACGGTCTTCCCAGGATCAGTGGGTGTCCCCCTAACTGAGATTTTGGCTTTAATACCAAAAAATCCGCAGGGTATTTCCACGAGTCAACTGAGATTATGAGGTCATCTAGGATTCCTCCAGGCTTGATCATTGATCTATCAGCAAGTTCCAAAACAGTAGGGGTTGGATGAAGATTAGTGAGTCCCAATTTCTTCACAGTCTCTATGGTCATAACATTAATAGCTGCACCTAAATACACCAAGACATTTGGAATTTGTGTGTTCCCTATGTGCACTGTAACAGTCGGGTTCCCAGGGTCATCGTACTTTTCCATAGTGGCCTTTCCCATTATTAACTCTGAAATTTTTCCCAGCACATGGACAGTGGGAGGATCCCTGGGCCTTCTCCCTGGTTTCTTGACACACAAACCTTTAACTATCTTAGCATAAATGGGAACATCATGGAGGGCCTGTAACAGTGGAATTTTAACATACAAATTTTTCAACTCTCCCACGAGATCAAATCGGGGTTGTTCCACTATTTTCTGCAGCTGCAATCATTC
Organism: Larix kaempferi; assembly: GCA_027924585.1. NCBI lineage: Eukaryota > Viridiplantae > Streptophyta > Pinopsida > Pinales > Pinaceae > Larix > Larix kaempferi. Next base: position 5,016,409 of record BSBM01000606.1, on the reverse strand, counting down.
AGGGTATGGTGGTTCTCTATTCAATTGTGTAGGCTATGACACACCATGTGTTGATTCCTGAGTTTCAACATCCTCAATAATCGGGATTGCTGAATTAACCATGTTCTCATAATGTTGATTTACTTCAGTTTCAATCACTGGGGGTGAAACATCCTTAGTGATAATAGGCTCCACTACCCTCCCTGATCGTAACTGTACATCATGGCAGGGAATTTGAGTAATGGAATATGCAGGCATGTTGGCAGTCTCAAATTGATGGACTGCTTTATTGTTTGGATTCGGGTTAGGTTGTGCAGGTAACTGTGGCTGAAGTGGTGCATTCATTGGTGTGGCATTGTTTTGGAAAGGGAGCTATGGTTGCTGATACTGTTGATGCTGATACTGCTGAGGAGGGTACTATTGATATAGAGTCTGGTGATGGGGAAAGTTATTTCCTTGGTAGGATTTTCTCCAGTTGGAATTCCAAGGAGCTTGGTTTGACTGTTGTGGCCATGGTGTCCATGAATTAGGATTTTGCATTGGGTACTAAGATGGATGCCACTGCCTGTTGGAATAATGTGAAGGGAATTGTGTATTCATATTATGCATGGTGTTCATTCCATTCACATTATGCAGTAAAAATGTTGGATTTGGATTCATACCTTGGTTTCTAGCCTGCCATGGTTTCTTCTGTGCCATAAAGTATGCTGGCTCCATGTCTGGGATAGATGCCTGTAGGACTACTTTAAAGTATGCTGGCTCCACATCTAGGATAGTATGATGCTCGAGTTCACATATCCTGCATACCTCTGCTTTGTCCAACAGGCATTCCTTCAGTCGATGCTTCTTCCTACATTTAGGACAGAATACTCCCAGTGTAAGATCTTCTACCACTTGTTTATGCTTCGCTCTCATGGAATCCAACTCTGAGGAAATGGAACTCATCATGTCTGCTTTAAAGTTCTCCAGTAAGTTTCCTATCTCTGCTCGAGTGGCCCCTCCACTAGCTGACTTCTAAGTTCTATTGAAGACATCCTAGTCTCGATCCTTGTCTCGTTTGCTGGTTCTGGAGGATCCTTTGGAGTACCTTCGACATAACTCAACAATCTTTTCAAAAGGTTCCTTTCAGATATCCCCTTTTCCCAGCAGATTCAACATATCAAGGCAATCTTCTCTAATTCCCCTTAGCAGGATGATCTTGAGCACATCCTTGCCAATTTCAGTATGACCAGATCTTTGTAAATTATACATCAGTCTTTCCACAAAGTCTTCCAAACTTTCTTCATCCTTCTGGACCATCTTAAATAACTCCTCCTTTCGATCTCTAGTTCTGCAATATTCTTGATATTTAGAAAGAAAGATGTTTTTCATCTGGTCCCAAGTAGTAATGGTCTCCCGACCCAGACTCATGAACCAGCGCAAAGCATTGCCCTTCAAGGTGGCTAGGAATAACTTTAGCTTTTGGGCACTAGAGGTATAGTCATAGCTGCTACAGAGAATATCAAATTCAAAAAGAAACTCATCAGGATCCTCAGAGGACTTACCATGAAAATTTGGGAGCACTGATGGTGAGATATTCTTCATAGGATATGCTCTAGGTGTCTAGAGAATAGGGAATTCTAATGTAGCCACAGTATTACCAGGCTAATTATTTTCTCCTTCTCCTTCCCGATTATTCCCATGTTCATTCTCACCCTCATGTTCCCTATCAGCCATGGTTCTAGTCCAAAATTCAACAACTTCTTTGATACGTGCCTCTTCTGTCTTAGCCTCTTCTTCTCTTCTTTTCTCTTCTGTTCACCTTCTTTCTTCTTCTGCTATTCGGCGAGTCTCCAACCACACTTGTTCAGTAACTCTGGTCCCGTCAATATAGAAAATCTCCTCTCTATCTGGTGCACCTATAGCACTTCCCTTATCTTCAGGTGGTTTACTTTCTGCAATAGGAGTTGAAGGTCATGTTGTATTCTCCACTGTGGATGTTGAATGTTCAAGATTTGGAGGAACAAAATTTCCCTTGCCTATAGAGTTCCACGGTGGTCTAGTGGAAGAATAATCTCTAGCAATTATCTCATCAATATATGTGTGTCTTCCCTGACCTACATTACAACCTAGACCTCTTCCACCTGCAATGTTAGTATTCAAAGGGGGTTCCCGATTTGTTTTTCTTGTATTCATGCGTGCTGTAAGAAATTGAACTAAAATAAAATCAAATGAAACCAGCTACTAACTATGTCTATCTATTACCATCCCCGGCAATGGCGCCAAAATGTTGGTCACCCTATATGTCAGTTAATTAAAGCTAACACACCGAATGGTTAATATAAATTGTCAAATCCAGGAAGGTCTTTTATTTCAAAGGAAATAATCACAGTCTATGCATAAACAGATCAAGCAGTTGATTTACTGAATGTAAATAATGATCCTACCTATGTGTCTAGCCAACTCATTCCCTGAAAACACTAATCTAATTCATACATCTAAGAATCCAAAATAAAGCAACTTCCCTACAAAAATCAACCCAGCAAGTTAATGATCTAATGATGAAATGAAACTAGATTACTTTTGCAAGAAGTTAAATCCTATAATTATCAAACTACAGTATTCAATCTTTACCAAAATGATCTATACAGTAGCTACTGCAGTTCTACTATTAATTGTCTAATCTATGAATGTAATTGAAGATACAACAGCAACCAGAATTAAACACAATCTTGAACTCTAACTGATAATTACTAGAAATCCTAGAAAGCATAAACAAATAGAAGATAATTCGAATTGAGCTTGGATGTCACAGCTGATTAAAACAAACATGCAAATTAAATAAATTATCCTACACAGTCGACTGTCACACCACTCTAATACAGCTATTCAAGATGCAATTATAAACTACAAAAAAGGAAAGCCACTCTAATACAGCTACCAATGAAAATTGCAATCATTCCACACCATGCAACATAAATAAAACTAAACTATTCTACCTACTTAAACCGGCTATCTCTGTGAGAATGCAGGCTCTGGACTTCTAACCGAGACACCGAGAGTCATAGCAAATTAAGACATAGAAATGAAGAACTCTGCTCTCATATTATTAATGGAAGATCGTGAGTCTCGATGCTCTATTACAGCTTACACAAGTAATGATTGTCCAACCCTAGGCTACGAGAGCCTTCAGGAGTTTATACAAAGGAAATACAGTTTCAGATCCACTAAAATCGCACAGCAATGAAGATCTATGATCTTCATGCTGCGGAGTTACTTCTAACTGATACAACATATTAAACAGGGCTATTAATTCTGAAAGATGTTGTTGCCTTGATAGTTAATGGATCAACAGACTCGGCAGATGGAATGCCACCTATCTGTCGCAGCTAGGCTCTGCTTCAATGAAATCAGTTACAGTGGGAATCTGATAAAACTTGCATGTAGGATGCGTTGTTCCTTGGAGTATGAGGAGCTGATGCTTGAAGAATCACAGTTGGCACTACTGGGTTGATACACCTACGCTTTAGACCTTGGCTAAATGAAATCACACAGATCAGTATAAACCAAGGACTAAGATCCATAATCTTTAACAATCTTAGGCATAAAACAAATAAAGTAATAACAAATTATACCTGCCATATTATCAATCGATCTGAAGAAAGAGATGGATACATCTTATAAAAGTGGGATGAAATTAGGATAAAATGATGTAATAAGGAAGGCTAAAAAGGGGCATTTCCTAGACCCAACAATAACTAATATGAATTCAACTAGGGCCAAGGTTCTCTCATTCGAAGTTGATGCAATAAATGTCGTGGGGATGCCTTTGTTCCAACAATCACCATGGTAGTGTTCTACGTCTATGTGTGGATATTAACTGGATTTGGAACAAGCTAAGAAGATCCATGATTATGTAACAATAATTGTATTCCATTTTTCATGTTGTTTTGGGGTCTACACTTGTTCTTGTGATAAATTCAAAGCTAGCGTTCACTAGCTCTCCTTCAATAACAAGCACATTCATGCAATCATTGCTTAGAGTTTCCTTTGACATCACATGCACTTTTATCATAAGTCCATAGGTGTGAGCACAAACGCAAGCATAGGCATGTCATTTGTTAGGATTTGAACTTTGATGAGCGCTATATTGGTTATTTGTTTTTACTGACTCGGAACACCACCATTGACTAAACACTGAATTTTGTTATGCCTTGGAATCAAAATATATACCCATCTTAAATAAATGATAACGAAGCAACTCATGGCGGGATATGTGAAAGTAACTCCTTGTACTTGCTCTTTTTTCCCTTTTTCCATTTCATGATATCTCTTTTTAGTTCACATGGGGTTATCTTATGATCTGCCACATTAACAAGATAAAATAGAAAACATTGTTGGCTCATTAGAAAGTATAACTATGATCATGGGATAATGCTCCTCGTATCCTTAGGTATTCATGCTTTTAGAGATGGTTTTTCTTTATCATTTTTACAAATATGTTGTGTGGTTGGAGATGCACACCACAACATTAATTGGATTTTCTATTAGTTTGTTGGAACTTGGGGGAAATCTAGGAATTTTTGCAATAAGGCTTTGTCCTCATGAATGTGGTTACTTAGAGACATTCTTCCATTATTATGAACACAACATCACCCTAAATTTTAATCCTTTTTATACCTATCTCTAAGCAAAACTCAATGCCTTGGATAATTGCCATTTATTTTAAGTTGTATGAAAAATTCAATGTTCCCCATTGAAAATATGTATGACTTGGAGATTATGATTTTGTATCACACCACCCTTCATGCATTACTTGCATTTTCTTTAAGCTATTCCATCAATTTAGAAAATGAAGACTTTGGGAAGATTAGAATAAAATCTTTCTGTATGAATTCAACTTTTCATCTCCTTTCATGTAAATACAATTTTATGTTCTAGAACTATAGAATGACAAATATATATTATGGAGGTAATTCAAATGGATATATGAAGCTTGTATGGAGTATAATGATGTTGTGTAAATATGTTTGTATGTTAATAAATTTTTATCTTCACAAGGAGTTTGTAAAGAGTATACATGCTTCAAGAGATTGTTTATAAGTAATTTTGTAGGGCTATGTTGATGCTAAACTTACATTGTATTTTATTTGTTTTAGGTTATCAATCCATAGATACTTTTTTTGGACTACAATGGGTTTAACATAAGACAATTGATTCATAAGAATCTTATAATGATGGAGCATTGGTTCTATTTACTAGATCACTTACCTCTAAAAACAGTAGAACACATTTTCACACAGTTCTTTTTCTTGGCTCTTTAGGAAAATGGATACATTGTATCAAAATCTAGAGCAACCATATCAAAATCTTATTTTCATAAATGGCTATGTAGAACATACATTTGAAGATTCTGTCTCAATGCCAATTGCTTTTAGTTGACTTCCTTGCTCCCTTCAATAGTTTTGATAATGAATAAGAATATCCGGAATAAATCTTTTGTTTGTAATCCCTATCTACTTTTGCTTGATAATTCTATATATCACCAAATTTATTTGTTAATGCTTTTGGAATCACCTTAAAAGAGATTACGGGGAGAATAATAGGCCCCATTCTCCAACTAATTATCTTTTCAATCCTTTCAAGACAAACTTGATGATACTTGCATGGATGTTTTGTCTCATAGTAAAGCTCTCTAGCTATTCACAACACATCTACAAGAGATTGTCTAATTATTTTACCTATTTTTTCACAAAATTATGTGAAACACCATTTATGCATTGTAGGATTATTGTTTGTTTGTCATGCCTTGAATAATCCTTGAGCAACTATTTTTCCTCTAAGAGCCACTAGAGGAGGTATCTCTCAAGTTGTGAAATTATAAGAAGAACCACCCACCTCATTGTTCCCTTGATATCTCTCCCATAATTCCAACATATTGTGGAGGCGTTACTTTTTAAAATGCTCTTAAACCATTTCAATTATTTGATTTTTTATTATCTTATTTCAGTTTCCAATCATAGGTAGTAGAACTCCCATAAGGTTTTCAAACCTGCACCCTGAATAGGTGAGTAATTTCCTCATATGGATGTGCCTTGGATGTTGCTAAACAAAGGTAAAACAATAACCGTAAATGATTTTAGGAGCTCATTTAACTCTCATTACTACCACTATTGTCATTATCACATGCTTAGAAGAGTCTTGAAATATTCTTCAACACAACACCATGCTACTACTAATTAATGTTGTCAAGAATGATCATAAATCTACCTCAAGTATGGCATACATCATCATCATTGTGTCCCTCTCTTCTTAAGAATAGGGAATTAACTCACTTTGACATGCCTTAATGCTATTGAAATTGGATTTGAAGATTATAGTTATAAGTGTGACCTACTGCCATTGCCAATCTTCTATAAAACATGATGAGACTAAAAAATGAGGCCCACTTTATTACTATTATGAATGTGGAGAATAACTTGTTTCCATTATGTGCTAGAAATGGGTGATGCACCCTCCTTGTGACTCCATACCAAGTACCCTCTTAATCAACTCCATATCATGTTTTAATGCAATGATAAAATCTCTGATAACAATCAGTAACGCCCATTACTACAATTTATATTATGTTAGAGGCAACGACTTCACCATTCATATAGTTTGAAGCAACATAAGTAAATGACTCTATATGATCTAATTATTTACACAACTAGAGACTATCTTTTATCAACACCTGGTTAGAATGCTTGACATTTGATCCTCCATTGCCTTCATTTGTTGTGGAAAAATTAGGCATCAACTTGATTTTGTAATCATTCCAATGTCTTTCATTGTTGGATACATATGAGTTAGCATTCCTACACAACACATCACCTTTGAATGCAATTTGGTTCGTATGAGATGATGGACTCGAAAAGTGGATAAGTATTGCTTGGCATTAAACTTTTCTCTCATTATTTCAAATCGTAGGATGTCAACATGAATGTTAGATTTGTCACCTAAGATTACAAAGGTGTAATCTAAGTGTTAACACAATTCCTCTCCCCTCATGCTTTAAAGGGTGCTAGCTCAATGGAAGAGCACCTTCCTTACAAGCAGGACAATGGTGGTTCGATTCCTTCGTGCCCTAACTTAAATTAACATATGATATTGTAGTTTATTTTTAAGAAAATCATATATATTTTTCCACTTAATATAGACAATATTAAAGACAACACAAGTTATTATTTGATCTCAACTTGATATGATTTGGTCATTAATTGTCTCAAATATCATCTCAACCCCCCATTCCCCCTTTGATCCATGAGTATTATGACGAACAAGTTCTAAATTTTATAAATATTAAATTACAAATCATCCTCCATAACATTTAACTAAAGTATGATGGGTGTAACCTTTGCCATTAACATGTCACATTGTTCACAGAATGATTGGGTACAATAGTAATTCCAAGCTTATGCCAATTGCCACCTCCTCGTCAATATGGTTAGAGTTATAACAAAAAAAATAGTAAAAATGTGGTCACTTCTATTAGCAATTACAACCGCACTTGGAATAATCATCTTTCTTCTAATGATGTTCATAATAGGCTGTTAATGAGGGTAAGGTGAATATAATTGGAGAGAATAATGACTGCATAGGAAAATGATAACAACAACTTGCATTGTCTTTTCTTATCAATGTTTGCAATTGCTTCAACTTATTCATGATGTTCCACTTATGATTCTATGTGATCTAAATATTTTGTTGATATTGATTATGTTTCAGCAAAATCTTTTTTTTATTATATTTGGTTGGATGCATGGATTCCAACTAGGTACAACCGTATCGATACATAGTGGGAGTGCAAAAGAAACCCTAATAAGAAGCAAATCTAAACTATATCATCTACTTTTATGTAAGAAATTCTTACACAATTTATTAATAATTCATGGGCCAAATCTTGATGAACTTTGATTTAATACAAAAATATTAATATTAATGATAATATAAATATTGTAAGAAATCTATTTTTTAAAGAATATTAATATGTTATTTTCAATTAAACATGTCTAAACACTTCACAAATAAATAATCAACACTTGCAATAACTAGTTGAGTTGGCTTTCCCTCTTTTCTCTTGTATTTGAAAAAAATCAAACTATATTGCACTAGTGCTATTCTAGTTCATAATTGATTTGGATTGTTAAAATAATTAATATTAATAAATAATGGAGGCATTACTAACATCAATACCATTAAATAATATTAATAGAAATTATCTAAAGAATCAAATTCTAAGACTTTCCTCATTTTAAAAGAACTCAATCAGGATGAAGTTCTAAATTCTAGATCCACTAAATAATTACAAAATTCTACATCTGTATGCACTAGCTCTAACTTTTCATTCTTCCTCTATTTCCCAACCCTGAGAAATCTTACTCTCTTATGTTTTCCATAAACACAGTTCTCACAGAATTCCAAACTTACCTGCTTCAAATCTGGCAGCAACTTCCTTGAGTGGAGAATCTGCATCCCCTTCTCACTCATGTGCCCAAGCCTATGATGCCACAATGTTGTATCTGTTCCTATGGAAGCTAAAGAGATAGAATGTTCAGTATTATGAGGACATAAATACAACGTACCTACCCTGTCTCCTTTTGCTATCATCATTAATCCTTTAGTACAGTGTACTCAGTGTTTTCTTTTTCCCGTTTCTTTCCCTGCAACTGATCTTTATACATGACCTTTTCATTGAATATCACATCTCTACTCCTGATGATTTTGTTATTTTCATAATCCCATAAGCGATAACCAAAGTCATCAACCCCATATCCAATAAAGGTACATTTCTTGGATTTAGCTTCAAGCTTTGTTATATTATCTTTATCAATATTGACAAATGCTTCACAACGAAACGTTCTCATAAATGAGTAGTTTACCTTTTTATCTGTCCATGCCTCCTCTGGAATACCACCATCCAAAGCACTGGAAGGTCCTATGTTCATTAATTAAACAATAGTATTTACAACGTCCGCCCAAAATTATAAGGGAAAGAAACCTTGCATGCAATCTCACACACCTTGCACGCTCCATGATCGTTCTACATGCTCCATGAACGTTCTATTCATCCTTTCTGACACACCATTTTCTTATGGTGTTCCTGGAACTGTCTTCTCTCTACGAATCCCATGGTATGAACAGTAACTATCAAAATCCTTTCTACAATACTCACCTCCATTATCATATCTGAGACACTTCAACTTTTTTTCTGTCTCATTCTCAACCAAAGCTTTCCACTTCTTAAAAGTAGCAAACACATCAGATTTCTATCTAATGCAATAAACACAAGTTTTCCTAGTTGCATCATCAATAAATGTTGTTGATGTATATGTAACTTCGGAATGTATTTTATATATGTTGTATGTACTCCTTGTTGATGTATATGTAACTTCGGAATGTATTTCATATATGTTGTATGTACTCCTATAGAGATGGTATTATTCCTCTATACGGAAGTGTCGTCATTTATATTGTAAGTGTCGTAACTTATACTTGATGGGTTATTAGACCACCTTGTTGGGGTCGGCCCTGTATAAGTCATGTGGGTCGAAGGGTTATTAGACCACCCTATTGGGGGTCGGCCCAGTCAGCATTATGTTATGTGGTTAAGTTCGAGCCTACATGAGTTAGGTAAAAAGGCAAGTCAAGTCAAGTATAAATAGAGTGCGGGAGGCACTCTATTTGCTCACTCACTTCTCACACATGCTCTCAAGGAGGAGAGGCGCACTTATGGAGGAGGAGGATCTGCTGCTAGGTTATGTCTATCTCTCATGGTTGGTTGTATCATTGCTCTATCTATCTCTGAGGAAGTTATTGGGGTTTTTCACCTTTATGGTTTTCCCCAAGTAAATCTTTGTGTCTCTTGTGTTCTTGCATTATTGTCTCCATGATTGATATGCTGTAGATATGCTGTACATGTTGTTCTCTCAGTTAAGATCCTAGATCAGATTGAAGTAAATTCTGAAAATTTAACAAATGTAACATAATAATGAGAGCCACAAAGAGATTGCACCTGAGCCGGTCCCCATACATATGTATGCACTAGCTCTAACTTTTCATTCTTCCTCTAATTCCCAACCCTGAGAAATCTGACTCTCTTCTGTTTTCCATAAACACAGTTCTCACAGAATTCCAAACTTACCTGCTTCAAATCTGGAAGCAACTTCCTTGAGTGGAGAATCTGCATCCCCTTCTCACTCATGTGTCCAAGCCTATGATGCCACAATGCTATATCTGTTCCTGTGGAAGCTAAATAGATAGAATGGTTAGTATTATGAGGACATAAATACAACATACCTACCCTGTCTCCTTTTGCTATCACCATTGATCCTTTAGTGATCTACCACCACTTTTCTCCAAATGGAGATAGATAGCCTCCATATCCCAACTTCTCTGTTGAGATCAGATTTCTTTTCATAGTAGGAATATGCCTTACATCTTTCAATAGCCAATCAGTTCCATTCTTAAATTTTATCCATACCTTACCCATTCCAACAATTTTAAATGGATCATCATCACCCAATAAAACATGTCCAAAATTGCCTAGAACATAATCATGAAAGTATTTCCTATGGGGTGTAACATGACATGAAGCCCCTGAATCTACTACCCAACAATCACTAGTATTATCTAATGCAAGAATCGAAGCATCTTGTAACACATCACCTACTACGTTTGCTTCCTGGTAGTTTCCTGCTGTGCATCTCCTTTCTTCTTTAGAGATCTGCAGTCTTTCTTCATATGTCCTTTCTTTCCACAGTTCCAGCACTCTATCTTTCCTAGTCTAGACATGGATCTGCCCATTTTACACTTGCCACGATTACCTCAGCTCTTTCCTCTCTCCTTTTGTCTTCCCCTGCTCTCCATGGTTAATGCATTAACTGATGTCTCACCTGTGCTTTTTCTTCGCATTTCCTCGCTAAGAATAACACCAATAACATCATCAAATTTCAAGGTGTTTGAACCAGAGACAGACTTATTTACAGCCATGACCAAGCTATTCCATCTTTCTGGCAATGAACACAAGATTAGAAGAGCCCTAACCTCATCATCAAAGTTCACACTTACAGAACTTAGTTGATTTGTAACCGTATTAAACTCATTTAAATGATTAGTAACAGATCCACCTTCAGACATCTTCATATTAAATAAATGCTTCATTAGAAATACCTTGTTGGAGGCCGAGGGTTTTTCATACAACTTACCCAGTGCGCTCATCAAACCCTCTGTTGTCATTTCTTTTGAGATATTGAAAGCCACCGACGAAGCCAGGCTCATCTGTATTGTTCCAAAAGCCTTTCTGTCAAGAACCTACCATTCTTCATCCTTCATGGATGCCAGCTGCTTTGCTCTTCCTCCCAACGGTAGGAATAGATCCTTCTAGTACAGATAGTCCTCCATTTGCATCTTCCATAACTAGAATTTTTGGCCATTAAACTTATCGACCTTAAACTTTCCTTCTTCCACCATTGCTCCCACTCGAACCAGAAACCCTAGCTTCCTACAAGTTTATCTGCCAAATAGACCTTTGGCTCTGATACCAATTGTTAGAAAAACCAGGATCGCAGAACAATAACAATAAAAAGAAATGCAAATATAATCACACATACACATTACAAGAGAGACACAGATATATCGTGGTTCACCCAAGATGGGCTATGTCCACACTAAAGTTGCCAGTCCTTATTAATATACCGTCCAGTAGAGTGAAGGGATACAACCTGCAGCTACACTTCCTCTTCACTGTCTCATAGTCTCTCTTTCTTGATCTCAGATATCTTTACAATGCATAAAACCTAATACATCAACCCTCGCCGTGTTAGGATGTCTTTCTTTAATAAGGGAAATACAATGGGAAAATACCACGGGTTACCCAAAACCATGGGCCCGAAAACTATTGGCAAAAACAACCCCAAGGTTGGGGAATGAGTGTGCAGTCCTCTGAGGTGCATGGTTGAGACAATATCCTCTATGAGACTGTAATATCTGGCTCCACAACCAACACTTATTCTATCTCTAAGGAAGTTGCGGGGTTTTTCACCTTTATGGTTTTCCCCGGTGAAATGCTTTGTGTCTCTTGTCTCTTATGTTTGATATGTTGTACATGTTGTTCTCTCAGTTAAGATCCTAGATCATATTGAATTAAATGATAAAAATATAACATTGTTTCAGAGCTAGCCTGAAGGAAGGCATTGTATGGCATTTATGACACTTGTTGCACTTGCGACAAATTGGAAGCTAGGGCTTGGTATAGTAAAAACTAGTCATCGTGGAACTTTTGCTATAAATCCGTTTTGGCAAAGGTTCAGGATCTAAATTTGTTACAAGCCGAATATTAGATATGGATGTACCCTTTGTAAAAATTTCATCCTCATATTCGTTCTACTTTGTGAGATATGATTCGTACAAGTTACGGTTTCTGCCTCTTCCAGAATGCATCCCTAAACAGGTGACCTAGAAACAAAGTTCATATCTCGAACTAGGAAGATCCAAATGGAATTACGTAAAAAGTGATAGTTAGGGCATGGACTGTAGTTTCACAGGTTTGATTTTAAGAGGCCGAAGTTGAAATAGTGACACGTGGCACTCCATACAAATTCTCTATGTTGTTTCATCCCATAAACAGGTCATGTTCCGACACTTAGCATATCTCTCTCATGGAGAATCCATTGAATTTCAGATCTGTGGGGTTGGAAAGATGACAGATCAGTACACCACAGCCAAAATTTTAGACCCTGAGGATCTGAAATTTCAGAGATGCACCAGAAACAATATGGCATATCTTTCTGTCAAAACAGAATTGGATTCTGAGCACTTTAAATTTTGGCTTGTCAATGCTGCGGGAAATTAGGGATTTTGACATAAGTGGAATTTTGGAGTTCTCTTAGAATAGGATTTCTCTCCTCAGCAAAATTGAAATTTAGAGACCAAGATCGAACTTTTTGGTTGGGAAGAACCCTGGGATCTATCAAACCCTAGTTCGGGTTTTGGACCAGAAAACTAGATTTTGACAGAAGTTACAGATCCGAAATTCGTAGGTCATTTTTGGAGGGTCAATTTTTGGAGTTTTCAAAATATGAGCACACCAACTTGCTCGCCTCAGTCAAGTGCATCTCCCTGTCTAGATAGAAGTTTGAAATTCCAAGTTTGGATTTTTAGGGTTTCTCTGTCAAACCCTAGCCAGCTACAGATCCAATTTCAACAAATCAAGCGGTAAGATATAAATATTTTATTTCCATTTGAGTTTCTCATTAAGATGTCTCACCACACCAAGCTTGAGGATAAGCTTGAAGGGGCTAATAACTTCCGATCATGGAAGTACAAGATTAGGTTAATCCTATAAGAGAATGAATTGGACACCTACATACGTGAAGAGGTTCCAGTTCTAGAGGGAGATGAGGCTAAGGCGTTACATAAGAAGAACTTGGTCATGGCCAAGAGAATCATTGCATATTCTATCAAAGACCATCTCATACCTCATGTGTCTTCTCTAAATATACCCAAGAATATGTTTGATTCCTTGACCAAGCTATTTGAAGGGAAGAACATAAATTGGAAGATGACTCTAATAAATCAACTAAGACTATCAAGATACAAAATGCAGAGACCATGCAGTTCTACTTTACAAGGGTCTCTCAGATAAAAGAACAACTTGAAGCTATGGGAGAAGATATAGAGAATGGTGAAATTGTGATGACCACCTTGAATGGTCTTCCTAGGTCATGGGATTCCTTAATTCAAGGAAGTTTTTCTAGAAAGAAGCTCATCACATTCAGTAGGCTGTGGGAGGAATGCTCACAGGAATAAGCTCTAATTGTAGCTCGAGAAGAAAAGATGGATAATGAAGACCAAGATCTCACAACACACCACAAGAAGAAGAACAACAAAAGAAGACATCATGCTCACACTACAGAGGATGATGAACCTCCAAGGAAGAGAACCCGGGAAGATTATTCAAGTGATGAAAAATATGTATTGTAATGAAGTTAACCAACTACATAGGTTCCACCTCATAAGGTGAAGCTAAAGATGACTTTCTTTACATGAAAGGAGTAGAAGAAGCTATTGTAGAGTTGGACTTCGGAAAACAAATAATCTATGAAAGAGCCTCTCATCCATTTTTCAGCAATGGTTAAGGTGCACACTATCAGAGACTCCAGTAGCTCCTACAAGGAAGCAAAGATTGAGAGGGAGTCCACCCAACAACCAAACAATTATAAGCATTTGAATTGTCATTTCTTCTATATATGATTACTTAAATGATGTTGTTCAATCATGTACATTCTTATGTTCCTAGATTTAGGATGTATATTATGCATTTTAGAAAAGTTACATTAATGAACAAGATACTACTAATATAGTAATATGTAAGTGGCATATGGTACTGTACAACATTCCATTGCTACTTATCTGAAATGAAACCTCCTTGTTGACATGTTGGGAGTAGTGCACACTCTTAACAATGTTCTGGTAGAGATGGAAGGAATCTAGAAAGTTACGGGATATGGATAAATGTTGTATTGAGGCATTGGCTAAGATAATTGCAAGACTGTATGACATATGTCTTTATGTGTAAGAATTTGTTCTGAAAAACTATGAGAAGTTTCTAATCATGCAATTGAATTTGACTTGTAGGAAAGATCGTGTACAATCACCTACAAAAGAAGGACAATGACATTTGTTCTGAAGAACAAGCGATGAAGTTCAAGAAAAGCTACCTATTAAAGATATTGAAGAATCTGAAGTTCCCAGGATCAGGGATGCAGTAATGGAAGGATGCCATGATCAAGGAGCACCAGTCGATCATGTATGGGATGTGGTCCCAAGACTAGAAGGGAAGTCTGTTGTAACTTCCAAGTGATATCAAGCATAATGCAGATGGTAGCATAGACTAGAATGGAAGTCTGTTGTAACTTCCAAGTGATATCAAGCATAATGCAGATGGTAGCATAGAGAAATACTTGTATATATTGTGACAACCAGAGTTGTGTGAAGTTGTCAGAGAACCCAGTGTTCCATGACAAGTCGAAGCACATTGAGGTCAAGTATCACTATATCAGGGATATGGTGTAGAGAGGAGCAGTGAAGCTCCTATATGTTGCGATGGACGAGCAGATAGCCAATGTATTGACGAAGCTGCTGGCCAGAGTGAAGTTTGAATACTTCAGAGAGAAGTTTGTTGTACTTCGGATCGATGTTCCTTCCAAGGGGAAGTGATGGTCCATTCTCACATGGTGGTAGATGTGTTCTCCCATGGTACAGATGTAAGGTCTATGCCATTCTCACATGGTGGTAGATGTGTTCTCCCATGGTGTAGATGTAAGGACTGGGATTTTCCAGACATGGTGGTAGATATGTTCTCCCATGGTCGTGGATGTAATCGCAGGGATTTTCCGACATGGTTAGAGGTTAGTCCTTCCATGGCTGTGATGTAATTGCCGAGGATTTTCCAACATGGTCAGAGGTGAGTCCTTCCATGGTCTTGATGTAATTGCCGAGCTTTTTTGACATGGTCAAAGGTGAGTCCTTCCATGGTCATGATGTAATTGCTGAAGCCTTTCTGACATGGTGGTAGATGTGTTCTCCCATGTGCGTTGATGTAAGTGTTGTGCCTTTCCGACATGGTTAGAGGTTAGTCCTTCCATGTGCGTTGATGTAAGTGCAGTGTCTTTCCGGCATGGTCAGAGGTTAGTCCTTCCATGTGTGTTGATGTAAGTGTAGAGCCTTTCCGACATGGTCAGAGTTTAGTCCTTCCATGGTAGTTGATGTAAGTGTTGAGCCTTTCTCGGATGGTCAGAGGAAAGTCCTTCCATGTCGGTGGATATAAGTGCTGTGTGATGAGCATCCGGACGATGCTCCGTCATGAACATCTGTATGATGATGATCCGTATGATCATGAACATCCGTATGATGTTCCATATGATCCGCATGATCATGAGCATCCGGATGATGCTCTGTTGCCGTGGATATCTTGCAGGTTGTGTAGTAGCATGCAATCAGTCCTGGGAGATCCTACAGGTTGTGTAGTAGCACGTAATCAGTCCTAGGATGCTCTTTCGAGGTTTTGCTTGTTCACATGTAAGCAGTCATGGGAGATCCTGCAGGTTGTGTAGTAGCACGTAATCAGTCCTTGGATGCTCTTTCAAGGTTTTGCTTGTTCGTATGTAATCATTCCTGGGAGATCCTACAAGTTGTGTAGTAACACGTAATCATTCATGGGATACTCTTTTTAGGTTTTGCAGAAGCACATAATCATTCCTATGATTCCACCGGATGGGACGCTCGCAGAGATGATGAAGACCTACATGGAGGCTAGCCCTACATCCAACATGAAAAAGGGTTGGCTCTGTAGAACTTCCTATGACGAGAAGAATTGAGAGATAGCACCAGTGATCGAGATGACGAGTACAGTAGCAGTGACGATGATGCTCCGTGATCCAGTGACGATGATCTAGCTCTAGTATTGAAGATTTGTGCCTATATGTATTGATGACCTGTGTCAAGGGAATACCTTCCTAGTTAAGAGGGAGTGTTGATGTATTTGTAACTTCGAAATATATTCACTTGTATATTGTATGCATTACTTTTGTACTTTATTGTATCCCCAATGAAGATGTATTATTCCTCCGATTGGAAGTGTCGTCATTTGTATTTGCAAGTGTCACAAGTTATATTGTAAGTGTCATAACTTATATTTGATGGGTTATTAGACCACCTTAGTGGGGTCGGCCCTGTATGAGTTAAGTGGAAGGGTTATTATACTCCCTTAGGGAGTCATCCCATTTAGGGTAAAAGGAAAGTTAAGTTAAAGTATAAATAGAGTGGTTGCACCACTTTATTTGCTCATTCACTCACACATCTAACTCGCATATTTGAGAGAGAGGAGTGCGCACAAGTGGAGGAGGAGTAGTTGCTGGAGACATTTATCTTTTGGGGTTTCATCTTTGTGATCTTTGTATTGGTGATTATTCTATCTCTGAGGAAGTTGCTGGTGTTGGCTCGGTTTTGCAACCAAGCTTAGTGCTATGGGCACCTACTAACTAGTAGTAGCAGTTTCAATAGAAATAAAAACAATAAACTAAATAAACAATACTTTTCATGGATCTAAGCAAGAATCTAAGCAAATAATTTAAATATTTCAAAAAATCAAGAACAAGAAACATAAGAAATAATTTTTGTATTGAAAAGTGGGGGGCAAGCAAGTGCTTGCGATATTACCTTCAATGGTGAAGGTTGATGTTGAGCAACTCCCAAGATGAGTAGCTCCAAACTCCAATAGGTCTCTTTCTCCAAGGTTGCTTCAATGGCTAAAAGTGCTCAGGGGAGATTTCAGCAGCATAAGGATGAGATAATGGAAGGATGTGAAATGAGGAGCCCCTACCACCTTTTTATAGGTTTTGGTGGTGAGGAATACCATTTGTGGTTTTGTGGAAACTAATGGTATTGACCAACATAGTTTAGGTAATTTTCCCTCCTTTTTCCTTTTTTGAATAAAAATAATATTTTAATTCCCTTTTTAATATTTTTGGGAATTTGGACCCTTTTTGAGGGTTTTTTATGATTTTCTTGGAAAAATAATCTTTTTTAATGGAAAAAGGGGTGTACTAAGGTCTTTTGGTGACCTTTTGTTGGTTTTAGAGGCTCAGATGGTGGAAAAGTGGACAAATGGGTCATGTGAGTAAGGGAATGAGCTAGTGAGCACTTTTTAGGTGTTAACAGATTGCCCCCTGATGTGTGAGGGCAGGAGCTCATCGTATGGCCGATAGACATCATAGTTCTTTTGTCCTTTTTCTGGGTTTTAGGGGAGAGAAGAGACCGGTTGGAGACTGGGGCCACGGCCCTTGGAAGCTGCAAAAACAAAAAATATTACATTGCCTCAATATGAATGAGGTATAATCTCTGATAAAGGATGAGGCGGGCATTCCCATGCTCGTATCAAGACATATACAAAACAATTAGTCCCAAGAAGGGGGATCTAATACGTAAAGAAATATACTGGTACATCATAATGGTCCAGAGGGGACATGATTGTGGGATATACTCATGATCATGGCTGATCTCAATAACTGATACACTGGAATAACTGTTGAACTGCTGAAACTGAAGGTGTCCAACATCTGTATGGACTCAATGAGTGTGAGCCATCTCTTAGGGAGTATTGTAACTGTATACTCAAGTGAGTATGAAACCTGGGTAAATCTGAATACTGTCGCCATGCGCAGCCCGGATATCTATAGAAAAAGTGTAACTGGTGTTATCCATAGGAAGACTCTCAAATGTGGAGGAGTCAGGAGGTATCCGGGGTCTTCGACCAATAACTGAACGGACCAATACCCTGTGCGAGTCTCAACGATGCGATCAAGGTGTTGAAGTCGAGCATGTGAGAAACAACCATTGGGAGAGGCACTGAGGATTCCTCTCGAAATGATTCGTAGGCACTCATCGTAAATGGTAATGAGTCCAAGACACAGGGGCCTCTAGGTCTATCCTCTGGAATCAATATGGTTGTCGTCGACAGAGGGAGACCAGCAACTAACAAGGCAATGATGTTTCCTTGCTGGGAGCGCGAGGTGTAAACTGAAGTGATGTAGTACTGCTGGTAGGACTGACATACTTGTGGGGATGGGAAATAACTGGTTCAAAAAATGGGTAGACTCAAACTTCCTTTGTTCAGAGCATGATGACATGGTTGACCTGGCAGCATAGGGAACTGACTTGTAGGTGTGGGGATCATCTTTTAGGGACTGAAGGGTATGTACTGACTCCGGGGGTGTGAAGCTGATGGTAGCTGTCGAGGGAGTTTCAGGGTGACATACTGCAGAGTACTCTGAACAAAGGCGACCAAAATGGGGAAGCTGCTATGTGAGTATACATGATGTGTTGTAGCGCCAAGAGGCACCATTGATTCCTTCTTCGTAGTTGTAATGAGCTCCAAGAAGGGATAAAAGTGTGCTCTAAAATGGTACGGTCCTGTGGATTTTGTGAGCCCAGGACGGCGCATGCTCATGGTTGCTTTCATGTTTAGAGAGTCTGAAAGCGGTAAGTGAACTCTATTGGTGTTTCTTTTTCGTAAGGTTTAGTCTCCAAGGCCCGAAAAAGCATAAAATGATGCGGATGGAGAACTCTTCTAGCCGATGTGACTAGAGTATACCTTTTTCGTAATTAGTCTACGAGGTCCGGAAAAGGGGTAAACTTATACCAGGTAGACGCCCTTTCAGATACGTTTATCGAGCATGAAAGGAAGCAAGATTGCTCGGCGATCTTTTCATTGTTTTAGGAGTCAGAAAAGAGCTTAACAGAAACTCCCTAAGTGCCTTTTTCGTCAAAGGGTTTGCTCGGCCCGAAAAAGGGATAAAATTATACCGAACAAAAATGGATTGATGAAGGTGAGAAAAGGTCTCAAGCATCGTCATCTGTGCAGAAAACTGGATCCGGTGACATAAGGATTGTCGAAAACGGAGAACGACCGATGTGGCACGCAAACCGAGGTGACGAGGGGGCGTGGGAAAAAATGCCCGGAAAATCTAAAGGTGAGAGCGAGAAATGATCTCTAGCATCATCAAGAGCGCGGAAAACTGAATCCGGCGATATAAGACACATCGAAAACGGAGAACGGTCGATGTGGCACGCAAACCGAGGCGATGGGGGGGCGTGGAAAAAATGCCCGGAAAATCTAAGGGTGAGAGCGAGAAATGGTCTCAAGCATCATCACGAGCGCGGAAAACTGAATCCGGCCATATAAGACTCATCGAAAACGGAGAACGGCCGATGTGGCACGCAAACCGAGGCCACAAGAGGGGCTAAAAAATGGTCAAAAAAGGACCCCGTGAAAAACGGGGAACGGAAGGAACCTTTATGAAGTTCTCGCTGTGCTGATTCCAACGGTACCAACGGTTTGAGAAATGGACTTCATATGACACCGCAATGGTTGTTTGAAATTTGTGGAATTTCTATAAATAGGACGTGGGGCCCAATATGACATGTCATTGTTACGGGCGAGTTTGATAGAGCAGTCAGAGCTATTTCTCGATTTCCGGGAGATTTCACCGTTGGTTTTCGATTTAGCGAGTTGCAGGTAACTCTATTCGCCTTAACCTAGTCAATTATGTCTTTTTTATTTGGCGGTGGGCCCCCGAAGGCCGCGAAATTCCACGTTGACTCTCCAACGTGGAACCGCGCGGGTTTCGGGGCGGAACCCGCGATGAACCGCGCGGGTTTAAGACTCACAGTCGCGATGTTCATCGCGACTGTGAGGTCGGAACCCGCGATGTTCATCGCGTGTTCATGGGTGACAGTCGCGATGTTCATCGCGACTGTCTGGACAAAACTCGCGATGTTCATCGCGGGTTTTTGCATGGATCCCGCGATGGTCATCGCGGCTTTTTGTGGAAAAGCCGCGATGGGATTTTTATAAAATTTTTATGCTGGGGCTAAAAATTTTCTGTGTTTTCTTGGCAGGATGTTGCGGAGGGCTCAGTCCG
Source organism: Larix kaempferi (assembly GCA_027924585.1). Lineage (NCBI taxonomy): Eukaryota > Viridiplantae > Streptophyta > Pinopsida > Pinales > Pinaceae > Larix > Larix kaempferi. The sequence continues at coordinate 4,995,929 of BSBM01000606.1, read as the reverse complement.
TATGGCGGGAGAGAGAGATTGATGCCGAGATTATGTTGAGGATCGAGAATGATGGAGGGGTGAGACAGACCTTAGCCATGAGCGGACTCTTGAAGTTCGCTCAGATACCTCCTATCCGTTCAGTGAAGAGACTCCTGAACCAGCTCGTGCAGTGGTGGGTGCCGGCAGAGGGTGCCTTTATTATTGGTGGTGAGAGGTTGGAGATTACTCTCACTGATGTATATTTTTTGACCGGTTTGCCTCGCTTGGGTGAGGTGGGTGATATTTCTCCGAGGTTGCCTCCAGGTGTGGATATGGAGGACCTCTTGCAGACCTTCTGTGTGGATGACGCTGTTTTGGTAAACAGCTCTATTAGTCTGAAGTTCCTACGTGAGTGGGATATGTGGGCTGTTGGTGCCTGTGTTCTGAGGGTTTTGGGTGCTGCTGCACCACATCGTATGTCTGGGGGGCAGACGATGATGGTGGACTCCGTTCTACGAGGTACTTACTACGCTTGGGCTCAGTATGTTCTTGGCCGGTGTCCGGAGAGATCTGGACAAGGCCGTGAGAGAGGGAGGTGAGTTCTGTTACACCTCCTTTTTATGTTGTTTTTTCTTTGAGCGGGTGCCGACCTTACGGCCACACGTACCCGTTCGTGCTGGTCTTCCTAGTGAGCCTCGTATGATGAGGTGGGGGCAGATGATGCCCCGTGCTGGCGGTGGTATCCGTGGCTTCTTCACAGAGGACTTTTACCAGCAGTGGGAGCAGATGCCACTGGTGATCGAGGACTATCCATACGCCGGCATGGACTATCGGGGAGATTCAGAGATGCCACGTGCCCCAGGACAGGCCTGGAGCTTAGACGGTATGTTTTTGTTTTTATGTTATGTTATATCATATGTATTATGATTGATCATGATGATATCTGTTGTATAGTATCTGATGGTTTTATTTTCTTTGTGCAGATATAGGTCCAGTACCACCACCTGACTATGTGGCTCGGCAGGGGCGGGCGATGGTGGTTGCTCGTCCCCCAGTACCTGTACGTCCTCCTCGTGGTGGAGGGTATGCAGCCCGTGGGCGAGGGGTTGGCCCTCACGACGATGCTATAGATGGTGTCCGGCGGACTCTAGCCCGGATCGTAGATGGGCTCCCCGAGGATGGCTGGAGGGACCTTGATCGGGACATTTTGCAGGGATGTCTAGGTGCGCCGCCTGAGTGGCAGTCACTTCTGTTGAGGGCAGCGGTGTTTGTTGCGAGACACGGGGGTGGTAGAGGAGATGCTCCGGCAGGGCCGGCTCAGGGGAGGATACGTCTGAGGGACGATCCAGCAGGGCCAGCAGAGCGGCGAGTTCGGGGTCGTCCTGACCCGGCTGGGCCGGCGGAGGTGGAGTCGGAGGAGGAGCCGGAGGAGGAGCCCGAGGATCCGCAGGATCCAGATGAGTAGATGTCATTGTTGCCCCCAAATGCTTATGAGCATATGGGGAAGCATTTTTTGTATGACAGATGTATTTTTTGTATATCGAGTGCTGAGGGCACTTATGACATGTAGACTATTTGGTTTGTATATATATGTGGATATATATTTTAGATCTATTGTCGTGTATGCACGTGGATGCACATTGTCTTTTTTATATGCCCGTGGAGGCACATGTTATGCACGTGGATGCAGTGTATTTATTGATTTATGTATGCCCGTGGAGGCACTTGTTATGCACATGGATGCATTATTTTGGTTGTTTTTATGCCCGTGGAGGCACATGTTATGCATGTGGATGCAATATTGGTTTTTGTATATGCCCATGGAGGCACATGTTCTGCACATGGATGCATTTTTGTTTATGGATATGACATGATGTGGTTGGTGTGCCAGTCGAGGACACTGTTGGCCATATTATCTGCTACACCATTGAGGTGTCTTGGGACATGTGTGAATGTAATGGATTCAAACTGTCTAACCATTTGTTTAGTGCGCAGGAATTTTCTGAACAGACAGGGATCGCGTACCTGGTAATCGTTGTTGAGCTGGGAGACTAGGAGCTGTGAGTCCAAGAAAATGTTGAGGTGACGTATGCTCATCTGGAGAGCAGCGGCTAGGAGACCGGTCACGGCATCGTATTCAGCTTGATTATCGGTGGCGGCACCTAAACACACTCCATCAATGTGAATTAACTCATGTGAAGGGGAGTATATTACCCAAGCTGCGGAGGCGAGATTGGGAGACCAACGGCTTGCACCATCAGCGAAACCGACATGGCAGAGTGGAAGAGGCTCCATCTGTGGTCATGCAGAGAAAACAAATTTTTAGGTTTTTTGAAAAATTTTGTGAACGAAAAACGTATGCCTATACTAAAAATGGACGATGGTGTCCATGAGATTTTCTATGGGTAAAATCGTTTAAGGTACAACCCGTTGCGTGGGTTGCGCAGGGTGTTGCCTTCTGAATCGGTCAGAATGTATGCCCCCTGCCCGAGGCAGGTGTGTATGATGTAGGGGCCTTGCCACATAGACACGAACTTTCCCTTTCCGGTTTTATCATGAGCTTGATCGTAAGCGAGGACAAGGTCTCCCTCCGAAAAGGTTCTTGGGTGGACGCGTTTGTCGTAACTTAGTTTCGATCGTTGTTTAGCAGCTTCCATGTTCTGAATGGCTGTGCGCCGATCTTCATCGGCCTGCTCTAGGAGCAGTAAACGTTGCTCGATCGGGGAAGTATCCGGTAGGAGCTCAACGACGATGGTTAGAGCAGGGATCTGGCACTCAATAGGGAGGACAGATTCGACACCGTGAACTAAATGGAAAGGGGTAAAACCGGTGGCGGTTTTGGTTGATGTGCGGTAGGCCCAGAGTGCCGGGAAAAGCATGTGATGCCAATTGGATTTGTGATTGTCTACAGTGCGTTGGAGAATGGTCTTCAAGATTTTATTGATCGCTTCGACTTGGCCGTTTCCTTGGGGGTAGTAAGCGGAAGAGAAATGGTGTTCGAATTTCAACATGGTTGATAATTCCTTCCAGACGGCATCTTCGAAGTGAGAGCCGTGGTCAGAGACTAGCTGTTGTGGTACTCCGAAACGAGCGATGACATGGTTGAAGAAAAACCGTGCTGCAGTGTCGGCTTTGCAATTATAGGTCGGCATGGCTTCTGCCCACTTGGTGAAATAATCTACAGCCACAATGATGTGTTTGTGACCGCCGGCTGACGGGGGGTTGCAGTCGAGGAAGTCTATGGCCCATTTGCAGAATGGTCCAACAGTGATGACTGGATGAAGGGGGGCAGGGGGGGTTCTTGCTTTGGGGGCAAATAGCTGGCAGTTCTGGCAATGCTTGACTGCGGTGATGCAATCAGTAAACAATGATGGCCAAAAATAACCGGCGTGAATGATTTTCTGGGCGGTAGCCATGCCGGAGAAATGGCCTCCACAGGCACCGCTATGACAATCATTGAGGACTTGTTCTGCCTCGCTATGGGATAGGCAGCGGCGTAAGATAGTATCAACGCCTCGTCGATAAAGTACATCCCCAATAAGCAGGTATCGGGGGGCGTGGTGTCGTATGCGACGGCGTCCATCACGATCGATGTGTGGTCGGAATTTTTGCGTACGCAGGTAAGTCAATATGTCTCCATACCAAGGGTCGTCAGACGAAATGACGAATATCTGCTCGTCAATCAAGTCCGTTTGGATGACGGGTGATGTTGAAGAGGATGGGAGATCTGTAATGAGGTGAGCAAGCGTGAGGGCTTTGGTGCTCTTGGGAGTCTTGAAAGTAAGGTCATATTCCTGGAGGATAATGACCCATCTAGCGACACGACCCTGAAGGAGTCGCCGGGTAAGGAGGTAGACCATGGGGTTGGAGTCGGCGACAACCGTGGTATGACTAAGCAAAATATAGTGTCGCAGTTTTTGCACGGAAAAGACTACAGCTAGTGCTAATCTTTCCTCATAGGGGTAACGTAGAGGTGGGCCAGATAAGGTCTGGCTGACGTAATAAATCACATGCTCTTTGTGGGAAGCATCTTCTTGGACCAAAACTCCGGACACGGCATATTCGGATGCCGAGACGTAAATGGTGAAGTCTTGGGAGAAATCCGGTGGGGATATCAAGGGGGCTTGTGTGAGAGCTTTCTTGAGGGCTTCGAATGCCGTGTCTGCTTGTTCGTCCCAAACAAAGGGTATGTGGGTACGAAGCAAGCGTAAGAACCCGTGGACTTTGGTGGCATAATCAGGGACAAAGCGCCTAAGAAAATTGGACCGCCCTTGCAAGCTCTGAAGCTGTCGAAGCGTGCGAGGAGGGGGGAGTTCTAAGATGGCTTTGACCTTCAGGGGGTCGACAGTGATCCCATCTTGGGAAACAATGAAACCCAACAACCGGCCCGCTGGGACGCAAAAGACACACTTGTGTGGGTTCAAGCGGATTTTATATTTGCGACAACGCAGGAAAACTTGCCGGAGGTCGTTAAGGTGGTTTGATCGTTTTCGGGAACGCGCTGTGAGGTCGTCAAGATAGACTCGCAGGATATGGACCAAGTCGTGAAATCAATAGGTCATGGCTCGCTGGAAAGTGGCACCAGCATTTTTAAGGCCAAATGGCATGACGCGATAGGCAAAGGTGCCCCATGGGGTGGTAAAGGCAGTATTGTACTGATCCTCCTTGCGAATGTGGATCTGGTTATATCCGGAAAACCCGTCCATGAAGGATAGGACCTCATGGCCCGCACACTCATCAATGAGTTGGTCAATGAATGGTGTGGGGAAATTGTCTTTTGGACAAGCGTGGTTTAGATCGCGGAAATCAGTGCATACTCTAAGGGTGCCTTGTTTTTTGTTGACAGGAACGGGGTTCGACACCCATGTGGTGTACGGAATAGGGTAGATGAAACCTGCTTTTCGAAGTTTTTCGACTTCAGCCTTAACAGCGGGGAGCTTGGCAGGGTGAATAGGTCGCTGTTTCTGACAAACAGGGGGTACTTCGGGCCATGTATCGATGTGGTGTTCAATAATGGCGGGGTCGAGGCCAGGCATCTCGGTATAGGACCAGGCGAAGACATCGCGGAACTCTTGAAAGAGCTTTTTGTACGCCTGAGTTTCTGCTTGAGTGCAAGATGCGCCCAGCGAGATGAGCTCAGGTTTCCCTGGTGTTGTGGAAATGTCTATCTTTATAGTGGGGGAAATGTTGGACATGTTCCCTTCTTCAAAGGCATCTGGTGCTGGGATGGGGTCCTTTAACCAATCGACCTTAGCGGGTATGAAGTCTTTCGACTCGACTGATAGCTGGTCGGATGCGGTGGAGGTAGATGTCTCCGGTAGGAAGTACGAGCGATGATGCATATCATCCCAAGGGTAGTCGGGTGCAGTGAGTGTCTCCAAAATCTGCTCGTCAGTATTGAAGTAATCAGACCATAAATCGAGGGGTTCTGGTTTGAAGGTTGTCGAAATCATATATATCGTATTGACTTCTTCTGACGAGGATGATGGTGGAGGGTGAATCTCCTCGATAAGGGGAGGAGATATCTCTAAGTCGGCATTGTTTAACTCGTACAACGCTGCTCTATAGTCAGGTAGATCAGGGAAATGGTGAGAGTAGTGGCCGTAAACGCTGCATATAGCACAAGGATGGTTAGTGCGCAGTGATTTGTCGCGAGGCTGTAGAGGTGGCTCTAATCTGACTACTGGGATGCCGATGTCATCGTCCAACATATTCATATGCTCTTGGAGTGCCGGTAAATGTGGGCATTGGTGAGTTGGATGTCCAATTTCATCGCATAATGAACATTTGGGGGGAGCTCGAAACACCGGTGGGGGTTTGGCTGCCTTAGGAGGTGGTATAGCAGTGTAGGGTTGTGGACCTCTGCCCCCAGTGGGCTTAGCAAGGAGAGGGGGATCCTTTGACGTCGAAGCAATCGTGAGACCCGGAGGAGGTTTCATTGACGACGAAGGAATATTGAGGTTAGGAGGAGGTGTCGTTGCCGACGAAGGGATCGCGACGCCAGGAGGAGGTTGATTTGTGGTAACAATAGGTTGTACCGGTTGGAGGATGACGTCTGGTGTCGGTAGTCGAACGGGAGGCGGAATATACCACACGGGCAATCCCAATGTTAGCCCGGGTAGGCTAAGGGTAGCCATAACCGGGGCGCTTACTACACCCGAAGGAGGAAATAGGAAGGGGATGGTGTGGATGGGTGTGACACCAATGTGACTGGGGATCAATGGTGGTTGACCGCCGGATGTTTGCGTATTCTGCGAAATAGTACAGAGGTTTGCGACTTGGGTCTCCGGTGACGGTGGTGGGATGGCCTGGAATGTAGAGGTCATGGGTGTATCCGAATAAAGTCCGGGTGCCACAGAAGACACAAAGGAGGTAACTGCACTAGAAGCGGGTTGTTCAATCATGGGGAGAACATTCTCCGGTGCTGCAGGGGCGTTGGGATCATAGTAGGTGAGTTGGTCAATTTTGACCACGCGGCCCTCGTGGGGGAACATCATGGTGCGGAAAACGGAGGAGGCGACCGCTTTCATGGCGTACATGTAACTGCGGCCAAGTAAAAGGTTATAGTCAAGCTGGGCGTTAATGACTTCTATGTCGATGAGCACAGTCTTCCCACCTAATTGGACGGGTACCTTGGGTAATAAACCTTGAGGTTGAGCTGACCGGCCGTCGTAGGCCCGCAATGCAGTGGTGGATTGCTGGAGAGCAGGGGATCCCAACTTTTGCCAGACAAAAGTGGACATGACACATGTGGAGGCACCTTCGTCGATGATACATCGATGGATGACAAGATTCCGAATAGAAACGGAAACTTGGACTGCTATGGTAGAAGGCAGTCGTGGTTCAGATTGGTCTAAATCAAAGGTCATCAAGTTCGAATCATTTGGGTCAATCGCCCCAATGGCGGAAAGTAAAGTCTTGCGCTGAGTAGGACAGGTTTTTAAGACTTCTAACGCAGACATGGCTGCGGGAGATTGAGCTAAGTCATCTACGATGTTGTAATTGGACGCAGCTCGTGCATTGGGGTTGTTGTTGATTCGGCGAAGGGGGAAGCGAGGTGCTTTAGAAGCGCCATCAAGTGGAACCTGAGGTATACGCAATGTCTGATCAGTGGGATTAGCAGTAGTATCCTTTTCGGCGGGGGGGGCTTCAGAAGTCGGTCCGTATTGATTCCGACGGGTTTGGATATTGACGTCAGCGGTGGACATCATCAATAAGTGGTGGGTGCCTGAATCAAACATGGGTTGATCAGGAGCTGTGTAAGTTATTTGTTGTGGTTGCACGTTGCCCTGTTGGGGGGCTAACGGCTGGGTGTTTACCACTCCCTGTGTTGGAAAAGGGTTTTGGAGGACCAAAGGTTGTTGTGGGGTTGGTGGGGGGTTGGGTGGTGGCTGAGGAGCCGCCTGCCCTTGACGATGGGCGTCATTTGTCCATAGTTGTCGAGCTCGCTCCAGATGTGGGCAAGCGTGGGTATAGTGGCCATAGACACCGCAAATGGAACAAGGATGGTTTGTTCGTAAATTAGCATTTTTGGGTTTCTTAGGTGGCCGATCAGGATTCTGATGAGCGGGCGCCGCGTTATTGTTTTGCGGAGGATGGGTAGGTTGTGGAGCTTGGTTACGGTTTTGATTGTTTCCACGGTTTCGTCCTCTTCCTCGGTTTGGTTTCCCACCCTGGTTGCGTTGGTTATTTTGGTATTGGGGCTGCTGTTGTTGTGCGTAGACATGCCCTTGAGCATTGGGGGGATTCTGAGGAGCCGCAGGTGCGGGAGCAGGTTGCGGTGGATAGTATGCAGGTGGAGCTAGAGGTGGTCCAGTTGCCTGTTGGGGTTGTTGGTACCCCTGAGCTGGTGGAGGTGTGAGGTTAGCCGGTGCAACCGGTTGTGGGTAATGCATGGGCTGTTGTGGAAACTGCATTGGGTTCTGTACCGTAGGTTTAGCATAGTATGTAGGAGGTACATATGCTGATGGCGCTTGGCCATAACAATGTTGTGGACAAGAGGGTCCATGAACATGATGGGTCTGGTTTGTTGGAGCATAAGAAGTTGTTGCTCCGGAACTGGATGTAGCCCTAGAAAGGTCTGGGGCGGGCATGGTGCTCACCATACTGAAAGGTTTGGCTTGCGGTGTAATTTGGCCAATAATGCCATCAGCGGCATGTGATGCCCCCGGTGTGTCACCGCGTGCGGAGTCACCTCGTGGTGCGTCAGGTATGATGGTGTATAGGTAACCTGATTGGGCATAGATAAGATCAAACTGTTGGGCCTTGAGGATGGCCTCTTCCTCAGACTGGGGTCTTTCAGATGCTACATCCTTCGCAATGAGAGGAAGGAGGGATTTAAGGAACCAGTCTAAAAAGATTCGGTCGTCTAATTTGATCTTGCATAGGCTTCGACGCCGACGCCAATCATGGATATGGTCAGTGATATGCGTGGCCGTGTTCTGTCTGCAAGACAGTAGGATCTCGACGCCCGCATCGTAACGGACAGGTAACTGGAAGAATTGTAGGAAAGTCGAGGCAAGGGAGGTAAATGTGGCATGCGTCCCATGGGGCTGCTCGATATACCATTTGGCTGCGGAGCCAGTGAAGGTGCGTTGTAAAAGCCGTAGGCGGATTGAATCATCCACTATGGAGTTGGAGGAACACCATAAATGGAAGGACATGATGTGATTTTGGGGGTCTTCTCCAGCCTTTCCCTCAAACTTAGGGATGTCAGAGGGAAGCTTAGTGGGCATATGGGGCCAAGCAGGATCATGTCTGATGGGGTCATTTGTGAGCCTAGCTAAATCTGGCAGGTTCAGACTTGCCATGTACGGTAGACTAGCAGATGTGGTGACCGGAACCGGGACCTGCCTAGCCATTGTGGTATGGTGTAGGGGTCCAGTAGCGCCTATAGGTATGCTAGGTATGGAGGGTATGTGCCCTCCAATAGGTGTGGCCTGATATGGGTTAGCGCTCCCAAGTGCAACATGGGTTATACTTGGGTTAGGAATCGCACTAGGGATTCCTGGTATAGCACTCCCAAGTGCAACATGGGTTACACTTGGGTTAGGAATCGCACTAGGGATTCCTGGGATAGGGTTTGTGGAAACCGAAGGGGGTATGACCCCCATGTTGGGCATGCCCATGACAGGTGGTGGTCCTGTGTTAGGCATTCCTGAATGTGGAGTGTTACCCATATTGGGCATACCCAAGGGGGTGGCTGTTGCCGTTGATGGTACTACCGCAGAAAGGTCTGCGGATGTCTGACCTATGGTTAATGTATATAGTGGATCAACTGGTGTTCCAGACATAATTGTGGTTGGTGGTAACTCTGTGGGGTTTTCGGATTCTACCTCCAAATCAAAGGTGAAGTGGGGTATGTCAGAATCGGATGACCGTCTAAATGATCGACGATGTGTCGAATCAAGGGATAATGCTCTGCGTCCGTGACGTGGAGAGCCAAGTGGACTAAACTCTGGGAGTTCGCCCCGTAGACGACGAGAACGTCTAGAATTCTCAATGGTGAGAATATGTTTTTTATTTAAAAAATTGTTTTAAGTATCAGGTGGTGATATATATGTAAAAGACTCAAAACCCTAATGCAACCAAGGGTGCAAGAAGGGGAGTGAAAAAAGAAGGCTCACAGGCCAAAAAAATCAATCCTCAAAAAATGCACTTATCCCAGCAGCTGTGCTACAATAAGTGGAGGAATGCAACAACCGGTCAGAATACCAACATGCAAGCGGCTCCTAGAAAAAATAGGTGTAACTAGACTCAATAGGTGGTAAAGATCATGCAAACACCTAATCTAAAAGTATTGTGACTCAAACAGACGATATCCTCTGCAAGGTGATGAAATCCAAGTCAGACAATATGAATGTAGAGACAATGGCTAGATATCCCCCTACCGGGAGGGACACCGGGTAATCAATCCTAAAAGACAGGCTACTAGGATACTCCGTTCATGACGCGTCGAGAAAAGGTAAATCTGCCGTTTGGTCCTTTGATCGCAATATCCCAATACAGGGATATCCCGAGAACTGCGAATGGTAGCCCTTCGGTTACTGAATGGGTTTCGGTATCCCACTCAGGCTTCCGGAACCATCCTCGCGACTTCAACCCTCCTAGGGGAGAGGCCTTCCCACAAACCGGTTGTGACCGCGCCAAAAAGTACTAAGAGATTTTAGCTCCCTAATTGGACAACTTCTATGTCTCAGATGTATGAACTGAGGGGTGTTATTGGAACACCTATCCCCCCAATACTACCTAGCTACAAGAATTCTTTTAGTGTTCCCCAAGTGGGGTTAAGAATGTGTTCAAATTAGGGTACTTTTTAAGTCTTAGTTCAATTAAGTGATCGTGTGAGTGCACGTGAGGTGTTGTAAACTGAACTTGAAAAAATTAAATGCTTTTAGGGAAATTTTCAAAAAATAAAGGACTTTTCGAAAATACAAAGCAAATATTTAAGACTTTTTTCACGAAGAGGAATTAATATGCTTTTCAAAAAATAACTCAAAAAATAAAGGATTTCTTGGATTTATGAAAGCAAATAAAGAAATAAATGGATTTCTTTGTTTCAATAAAAATTGCTAAGGGCAATATTCTAAAGAAGTAAACAAGAAAAATTTTTGAATCTAGATAAAGAATGCAAAATGAGTCTTTCTTTCACTTTCTTGAAAATTTTTAACAAGATTTCTAGGTATGCACTTTTAAATAGTAAATTTTTTTTTTTTTTTAAATCTGTAAACTATGCAGAATTTAGTACTGTAAAAAATGTGCTATGGGCAGAAAGTACAGTAAAAAATATTCTTCAAAATCGGGATGGCCGAATGAAAAAATTCAGCCGCGCGGGTTTTGGACGAACAGCCGCGATGGGCCGCGCGGGTTTTGGACGAACAGTCGCGATGGACCGCGCGGGTTTTGGCCGCACAGTCGCGATGGACCGCGCGGGTTTCGGCCGCACAGTCGCGATGGACCGCGCGGGTTTTGGCCGCACAGCCGCGATGAGCCGCGCAGGTTTTGGCCGCATAGCCGCGATGAGCAGCGCGGAAAAATGCAGCAAAGTCGCGATGGACCGCGCGACTGTCTGTAAAAAATCCGCGATGGACCGCGCGGAAAAAGGCCGAAAAGTCGCGATGGACCGCGCGACTGTCTGTAAAAAATCCGTGAGGCGGAAGCCGTGCACGGAAACCGAGAAACAAACCCGAAAATTGAAAATTTCGGGCTGTTTATGGGGCCAAATCTCAGAACAGCAATGGATCTGCTGTCTAAGATGGTAGATCTATGGATCTAAAGGTTAAAAATTCATAAAAACTAAGATTTAATGGCAAAGCTAGAGATCTAAAGTTCAAACCAAAGCGGAGTCGCCAAAAACTGTTGGCTCGGTTTTGCAACCAAGCTTAGTGCTATGGGCACCTACTAACTAGTAGTAGCAGTTTCAATAGAAATAAAAACAATAAACTAAATAAACAATACTTTTCATGGATCTAAGCAAGAATCTAAGCAAATAATTTAAATATTTCAAAAAATCAAGAACAAGAAACATAAGAAATAATTTTTGTATTGAAAAGTGGGGGGCAAGCAAGTGCTTGCGATATTACCTTCAATGGTGAAGGTTGATGTTGAGCAACTCCCAAGATGAGTAGCTCCAAACTCCAATAGGTCTCTTTCTCCAAGGTTGCTTCAATGGCTAAAAGTGCTCAGGGGAGATTTCAGCAGCATAAGGATGAGATAATGGAAGGATGTGAAATGAGGAGCCCCTACCACCTTTTTATAGGTTTTGGTGGTGAGGAATACCATTTGTGGTTTTGTGGAAACTAATGGTATTGACCAACATAGTTTAGGTAATTTTCCCTCCTTTTTCCTTTTTTGAATAAAAATAATATTTTAATTCCCTTTTTAATATTTTTGGGAATTTGGACCCTTTTTGAGGGTTTTTTATGATTTTCTTGGAAAAATAATCTTTTTTAATGGAAAAAGGGGTGTACTAAGGTCTTTTGGTGACCTTTTGTTGGTTTCAGAGGCTCAGATGGTGGAAAAGTGGACAAATGGGTCATGTGAGTAAGGGAATGAGCTAGTGAGCACTTTTTAGGTGTTAACAGCTGGGTTTTTCACCTTTATGGTTTTCCCCGGTGAAATGCTTTGTGTCTCTTGTCTCTTATGTTTGATATCTTGTACATGTTGTTCTCTTAGTTAAGATCCTAGATCATATTGAATTAAATGATGAAAATCTAACAGTACGAATATGATATGACTTGTTAGGATTAGAAATATGGTTAAGATAACATTCTCGGGGGCATGTCAGGAGCTAAAAATCAGACCCGTGTCTTAAACACAGTCTTTAAGAGGGATGGAAGTTTAGGATAGATGTAGGGTTAGGACAACATCCAAGGGAAAAAGGGACGAGATAAGTAAGAATGTTAGAAGGGTTTTAGGATAGGTTTCTAGGAGTAGTTACTAGGTCAAGGCCGCGGGTATTTCTGAGTGTAGATTAGGATTGTTGGATATGTAAACCATAGAGGAGAGGGACTATTAGGATATATGAGGAAAGAAAAGAGGTGATACAGGGCTTCCACCAATCCTCTAAATATAATTGACTCGATCATGGTTGGGAAGACTCTCACAACACACTCTAGGTAGTTCATGGGTGTTCACCATTTCCATTGTTCTATAAACATGGAAACCAACCAAAAGTGACATGGGAAAATGAGGAAATTGTGGACTGGAATACAATTGGTTGTAGATGAGCTTAGAGACTCAACATGTAGAAATATATTACCCATTGTTTTTACTATTTTAAAAAACAGTTGATAAACCTAGTGATGCAGGGGCATAGACTGTTTGAGTAAAGTCATTTATGACTTTGCTAGTTCAAGTGAACTTAAGGATACCTAGGGTCTCACATGTTTCTAATTTGATTTATTTTGTTGAGAGGTTGAATAAAGAGGATAAGGATACTAGATCATTTTCCCAATGTAATCAATAGGGTTAGTTGAGCATTTCCAGATTTGTAGCATCTAGTTAGTGATTTAGCAAGTGAGTCGCCAGTTAGTTGAGTTAATCATGGATTTTGTTCCTTCTTTATAGGATCAAAGAAGAAGAATTTGAGTTGTAATTATTTTAGCTGATGACCTTTAATTAATTAGCGTTTTGGTAGCTCAATAGAGCTAGGGTTAGCTCCCAAAAGTTGAAGATAGAGATTCAATTGGAAGAGGGCTCGGAATTATCAATTCCTTGGAGCAAAATAGAGACAATTTCTATCTGCAAAATCAATCTCTACATTCTATGGAAAGATCAGAAAATTAAATAAGAAACAAAGTGATTTTCCATATGAATTCTTTGAGTTGAATCGACGATCCCCGAGCATTGAGTAAATTAATCGAGGGTGTGGATAGGTCGATTAACTAGTCTAAAGTCTCGATGGTAGAGATAATATGTCATTTAGATTGACGATTCCAAATCCACATCACAGTTAGAAATGCATGATGGTTATGAACTCTTCAATAGTGCGATGAATACCAGGGTTGTATGGTGGTTTTAGGATGTGTTGACTTGTAATTTGATATCACAGTGAGAAGGTTCATATATTTCAACTTTTGTTTGCCATTGCGATAAGGATAGGGGCACGGAGGCTAAGTCATATGCGCAGAACAAGAGCCAAGTGTCGAGGAAGGTAGAGTTAAAACAAAAATGAGGTGGGTGCTATAACCAAGAAGTGCAAATATTTTAGTGGAAAAATGGTGGTGGATGCTAAAACTGGAGGAAGGAATAAAACTAGTCATAGTAACTAGTTTTAACTTTGTGTTTATATATATTGTGTTGATTTATATATAATACACTGTTTTATGTTTAAAAAGGCAGGCCCGAGAGGCACTTTGTTAATGTGTTTTGGCATTTAGTTAAGGGTTCTTAACTAAGAGGCAATGTATAGCTACATACACTTGTGATGAAATTCTGATTATGTTCATGGACAAATGATTCTGATGAAATTTTGAGAAACCAAGTTACTAATTTTTATGCATTTTTTCTATTCACGCTTATGCATGCAGTTCATCTTGTTATGACATTTTCGAGGAAACTTATTCAATTAGTATCGTGGGAAAATGGCCTTTGAGGGTTGGAAATTTGGGTTTCATGTGGATGGATACATTGTAGAAAGGGAGGAGTTCTATTTTTTTTCTTTTTTTGGTTGCATTAGGAATTTTGAGTTCTTGAAAAGGGATTCATTGTAATTATTCATGCATCTTGGTTGAGGGATATGTGAATTTAATTAGAGATTGGGTTATTTCCAATTTTCTGAACATTACAAAATTAGGTTGTTTTAAACTATAAAAAAATGGTAATTTAGGTTTAGAATTAACAAAAAAATGGTATGGGTGAATGAATTACCTGATTAGATGACAATTCACTGGTCAATTTTCCTCCCCTCCAACGAAATCTGGCTCCTCCAATACTCTAGGGCACAAAATCCACAGTCGTCCAAGCTCAAATTCGCGTTCCTGATGGTTGAAATGCGTCGTGGTTTATCGGGACTGTGTATTTAAATTGATTTTAGTTTTACAAAATGCGTATGCACTCTATAACTACATAACGCATACGTGTTTTATAGTTATATAACGTGTACGCGTTATGTAGTTATAGAGCACGTACGCATTTGGTAAAACTAAAATCAATTTAAATACACAATCCCGATAAACCGCGACGCATTTCAACCATCAGGAACGTGAATTTGAGCTTGGAAGACTACGGATTTTGTGCCCTAGAGTATTGGAGGAGCCGGATTTCATTGGAGGGGAGGAAAATTGACCAATGAATTGTCATCTAATCAGGTAATTCATTCACCCATACCATTTTTTTGTTAATTCTAAACCTAAATTACCGTTTTTTTATAGTTTAAAACAACCTAATTTTGTAATGTTTAGCAAATTGAAAATAACCCAATCTCTAATTAAATTCACATATCCCTCAACCAAGATGAGGCTTACGCGTTATGTTTACCTATCCTACATGTCTAATGACATGTCAGGCTCGAGTTTTACCATACCAAGTGCTATGTAGCAGAAACACATTATATGTTTATGTAACGTGAACATGTTTTCAAAAACTAGGATTGCATCTAAAAGGTCCCTCATCTTCTTTCACACACCCCCATATAGTTTATGGGTATGCATATGGTTACGTAAGTATGTGCTTACATATTTATGTTGTACATGCATACACTTTGTATCTATATTTTGATCATGTGAATAAGTGTACATCATCGTAAATGCATTTAAGTTATGATAGTGCTCTAAAGGAAATGTGCATCATGGGTGTATATGATAATTGGTGATGTTCTAATGGTTATTGAATATCTTGCACATGAAGGAAAAATAAAAATATAGTGTAGCATATATAGCCATGATAATCCTATAGAAATAATGCTTATGTGGCTTGTTAGTCTAGTCCTTAATCCTGTAATAATGATTGATGGTCATCCTTCTTGTGTAAAAGCATGATTGATAAATGAATGGTGTTATGTCGCTCAGTTTGACTGATTAACAAGGACATGATATTCCTATGTGTTATCATTGGGTGAGGTTTGACCTCTATAATAGAAATACATATGTCTTGATGATTGTAAAGAGTCAATGCTAATGGTTGGAAAATGCTTTTATAACTTGATGCTTGTAATTACTATGTTAAGGACTAGTATCTATGTTGTATCTAGTCATCATTAAAATTTACTAATGCTCACGTGGAATGTGTGATACAATTATGAGGTTATGAACTATCTATACATTATTCAAGACACCGTGGATATGTCTCGTTGCATATGAGATTGCATTGTCTGCTTGCATAAAAGTGCTTAATGTACTTCAAGTATCCTTGTTGAAATAGTATACACCCGATGCTAATCATGTGATTGATTGGAACGTGATTGAGGTGGAACTGGAAGAGGATTTTTGTTAATACCCAAAAAGTGCTCACTAGCTCATTTCCTTATTCACATGACCCATTTGTCCACTTTTCCACCATTTGAGCCTCTAAAGCCATCAAAAGGTCACCAAAAGACCATAATACACCCCTTTTTCCCCTCAAAATGAATATTTTTCCTCAAAAAGCATAAAAAATGCCTCAAAAAGGGTCCAGAATTCCCAAAAATATTAAAAAGGGAATAAAAATATTCAAAATATTCAAAAAAGGAAAAAGGAAGGAAAAGGTACCTAAACCATGTTGGTCAATACCATTGGTTTCCTCAAAACCATAATGGTATTCCCCACCACCAAAAACTATAAAAAGGTGGTAGGGGCTCCTCACTTTCCATCCATCCATCATCCTATCCTCACGCTGTCAAAATCTCTCATGAGACTTTTGGCCATTTTTCAGCATCTTGGAGAAGAGACCATTGGAGCTTGGAGCTACTCACCCTTGGAGTTGCTCAACACAAATCCTCACCATTTGAGGTATATTAATACAAAACTTCTATTCTTTTTATTTCTTGTTTCCATGAATGGGTTTTTAAATTTATATGTAATATGCACGTGTTAGTTTAGATTCAGATTTAATTCATAATCGTTTTTTGCTTTCAATATTGAAACTGCTATCACATTGTTGATAGGTGCCCATTGCACAAAGCTTGGTTGCAAAACCAAGCCAATAGTTTTTTACGATACCCAACACTAGGGCCACGCTGGATAGCTAGATCCACTTAATCAACCGCAACCTGTGATATTAAAAAACCCATTTCCAAACCAGGGAGTAGTAAATACTCGCCCTATGGACCCCCCACAAGGATCTGCTGCACCCCAGCAGCAAATCACCTATGCCGCAACTGATTATCAACATACGGATCCAGGCACACACCATTTATTAATGATGTCATCCAATGACATTAACCTCCAAACTCGCAGGAATCAGTATAGCCCACCCCCAGAAACTCCTCCCACTGACGCATCCACCACCCTTCCACCAGATCAACCACTACGCATACCAAATATGCCGTTGGACGGAGGACCTAAAATCCCTCGCATTCCTTTGCGAAGGATTAACAACAGTCCTAATGCTCACGCAGCATCCAATTATAATGTCGTGGAAGACCTAGCACAATCCCCCGCTGCTATGTCTACTTTCGAGGTATTGAAAACATGCCCTGCACAACGAAAACTACTACTATCTGCCATCGGAGTAGACCCTAACGACACATACATGATGGATTTCAACTTAGATGAAGCCGAACCTCGATTGCCATCAAATTTGGCTTTCCAAGTATCAGTAAACATTCGAAACCTTGTTGTGCATCAATGCATCATCGATGAAGGAGCTTCAACCTGCGTTATGTCCACCCTTGTGTAGCAGAAACTTGGCTCCCTTGCTTTACCACCATCCACCATGGCATTACGAGCTTACGAAGGACACTCAGCTCAACCACGAGGCCTCTTAGAGAATGTACCCGTAGAACTAGGCAAAAAATTAGTTCTTATCGACATCGAAGTGATCAATGCCCAGCTCGACTACAACCTCCTTCTGGGACGTAGCTATATGTACAAAATGAAAGCAGTGGCTTCATCTGTTTTTCACCTCATGATGTTCCCACATGAAGGATGCATTATCAAGATTGATCAACTCACATATTACGATCCTAACGCCCCCACAACTCCTCAAAATGTGCTACCAATGATTGAACAAACCATTCAAACCACACCAACATCATTTGTGTCATCAATTGGTCCTGGAATCTACACTGAGTCACCTATGACTTCCACATTTCCATCGATCTCACCACCTTTACCGATAACAAAAACATCGGATTTGTGCACCCTGTCGCACACCACACAGCAGCCTTCGTCACTACCACAAACACCCACAGTGCCTACTCATATTGGCACAACGCCAATTCATACTATCCTGTTCTTGTTCCCATTTTCCGGAGTTGTCAGTTCGCCAGTAATGGCTACACTCAACCTTCCTGGTTTAACATTAGGGATACCTGTATGGTACTTACCTGCTCCGAGCCCCTCTTCGACTCCGACTGTTATTTTACAACCGGTACAACCTATCCATACTACCAACCACCCACCCCCTTTGGTCACTCATCTGCAAAACAGACCACCCCCAATAGTGACTACGGCATCAACGTCCAGAAATGCCCCACCTCCATTACGGAACATAAGGGGCAGAGGCCCACCAGCTTATAACACTGGACCCATAACTCGCACCCCCCCAGTAACCACCAAGGTAGCTAAAAACCCCCCAACTATTCGCATTCCCACTAAGTGCTCGTTGTGTGACGACATAGGCCATGCCACTCATCAATGTCCACAATTACCTGCACTCCAAGAACACATGAATATGTTGGATGACGACACCAGAATTCCAGTGATAAGACTTGAGCCACCTCCTCAACCTCATGACAAAACGCTCTACACTAACCACCCTTGTGCGATATGCGGCATTTATGGCCATTATTCACACCACTGCCCTGATCTCCCAGATTATAGAGCAACCTTATACGAGATGAACAATGCCGACTTAGAGATATCTCCTCCCCCCATCGAGGAGATCTACCCTCCGAAATCATCTTCTTCGGAAGAAATCAACACCATCTATATGATTTCAACCACATACAAACTAGAGCCCGTTGATTTATGGTCTAATTACTTTTGTACTGATGAGAAAATTCTAGAAACACTCACTACACCGGACTACCCTTGGGACGATATGCATCATCGCTCATACTTCCTCCCTGAGGCATCTACATCCACCTCATAAAACCAACTATTAGTCGAATCGAAAGATTTCCTACCAACTAAGGTTGATTGGTTCAAAGACCGCATCCCAGCACCAGATGCCTTCGAAGAGGGGAACATGTCCAACATTTCCCCTATTATACAAATCGACATTTCCACCACACCTGGAAAGCCTGAGCTCATCTTGCTATGCGCATCATGCACTCAAGTGGAAACTCAAGCATATAAGAAAATCTTCCAAGAGTTTCGTGATGTCCTCGCTTTCTCTTACACTGAGATGCCTGCCCTCGATCCTAAAATTGTGGAACATCACATCGACAAACATGTCTACCCAAGAAATTTTACTGAAGGGGACCTTGTCCTCGCCTATGATCAAGCTCATGACAAAACCAGAAAAGGAAAGTTTGTGTCCATGTGGCAAGGCCCATACATTATACACACTTGCCTCGGACAGGGGGCATACATTCTGACCAATTCAGAAGGAAACCCCCTACGCAACCCACGCAACGGGCTGTACCTCAAGTGATTTTACCCATAAAACATCTGATGGACACCACCGTCCATTATTGTACAGTATTATTTTGTTTTTCACAAAAAATTCAAAAAACCTAAATATTTGTTTTCTCTGCATGACCACAGATGGATCCTGTTCCACTCTGCTACGTCGGTTTCGCTGATGGTGCAAGCCGTTGGTCCCCCAATCTAGTCTGCACAGCTTGGGTAATATATTACCCTTCACATGAGTTGATCCACATCAATGGAGTGTGCGTAGGTTCTGCCACCAACAACCAAGCTGAATACGATGCCGTGACCGGTCTCTTGGCCGTAGCTCTCCAAATGAGCATAAGTCACCTTAACATTTTCTTGGACTCACAACTCCTTGTTTCCTAGCTCAACAATGATTACCAGGTATGCATTCCTTGTCTTTTCAGAAAATTCTTACGCACTAAACAAATGGTTCGACAATTTGAATCCATTTCATTCACACATGTCCCAAGGAATCTCAACAGTGTAGCAGACCATATGGCTAACAAGATTCTTGACTGGCACACCAATCAAACCATATAGTAAATACAAAATGTACCTCCACGGGCATAAACAAAAATGCATCCATGTGCATAACATGTGCCTCCACGGGCAAGCAAAAAGACAATAAATGCATCCATGTGCGTACACGACTATATACCAAATCATATATATATATACATCATAATATAGTCAAACATGTCATAGGTGCCCTCAACACCCAATATACAAAAATACATCAGCCGTGCAAAAAGGTACTTCCCCATATGCTCATCAGCATTTGGGGGCAGATACAAGATCATCTAATCATCATGGTCTCTAGGATCCTCTGGCGCCACCTCCGCTGGCCCCGCTGGATCATGCCGAGCCTGAACTCTCCTCTCCGTCAGCCCCGCTGGATCATCTCGCACCCAAATCCTCCCCTCCACCAGCCCCATTGGATCATCTCACACCCAAATCCTCCTCTCCACTCAGCCGCCAACAATGCGGCTTTGAGCAAGATCGAGTGCCATTCAGAAGGCGCATCGAAACAATGCTCGACGATGTCTCGATCCAAATCCCTCCACCCATCCTCTGGAAATCCTGCCAGGATCATGTCTAGTGTCTCTCGGACACCCTTCACGGCATCATCTCAAGGCCCAGCTCCTCGACCGCGAGCCCCAACTCCTTGAGCATGAGAAGAGGGTACCGCTACAGGAGGTGGAATTACCACCATCGCTCGTACCCTACGAACCACATGGTCGGCCGGTGGTACAAGACCAACATCTGCATAATCACGCAAATGAACCATCATATAAATATCTAACTCTAATCATAACAAACACAACTAATACACATGATATAGTAGAGAACAAAACACAAAAACATACCATCTAAACTCTAGGCCTGTCCCTGGGCTCGAGGCATCTCCAGATCTCCTCAATAATCAATACCGGCATATGGATAGTCATCAATCAGCAGAGGGATCTGCTCCCACTGCTCATACATATCCTGTGAAAAGAACCCGCGGATACCACCACCACCGTGGGGCATCATTTTCCCCCACCGCACCATGCGCGGCTCGCTCACCAACCCATCTCGAACCGGCACCCGTGGCCGCAAAGTCAGTACCTGCTCAAAGAAGAAACAACACAGGAAGGAGGCATAGCAAAACTCTCCCCCCTCCCGACTGACCTTGTCCAGATCTCTCCGGAAACCAGCTAAAAACATATGACCCCACGCGTAGTAGGTCCCCCTTAGCACAAAATCCACCATCATCGTTTGTCCCCCCGACAAACGATGTGGTGCTGCGGCACCCAACACCCACAGAACACAAGCCCCAACAGCCCGCATGTCCCAACCCGCAAAGATCTCAAGCTCAAAGCGTTGTTCTGCACAATTGCCCAAGCAACACAGAAGGTCTCTAGGAGATCCTCGACATCCACACCTGGCGAGATCCTCGGCAAAAGATTTCCTACCTCCCCTAAGCGAGGCAACCCGGAAAGAAAGTATACATCACTAAGGGTGATCTCTAACCTCTCACCCCCAATAATGAACGCATCCTCTGTAGGGACCCAAAGACTCACCAATTTGTTCAGTAGTGGTCCTACTGAACACATCGGTGGAATCTGAGTGAACTTCAGGGTCCCACTGACAGCCAAAGCCTGCCAGACCCCCTGATCGGTCCGAATCCGAATCATTAAATCCTCCTCCATCTCTCGCTCTCGGCATGACACCAATGGTCTCCTCAACATCTTGCCAAAAAACAAAGAAATTTTTTAGAACCGAAAAAAGTTTTTCAAAAAATCCCATCGCAGCTTTTCCATCAAAAGCCGCGATGATCATCACGGCTTTCATCCAAGAACCCACGATGAACATCACGGGTATTGACCACACAGTCGCGATGAACATCGCGACTATAAACCCCATAGTCACGATGAACATCGCAACTTTCAGCCTGACAGCCGCGATGAACATCACGACTGTCAGCCCCTAACCTGCGATGTTCATCTCAGAAAAAGATGCAAACCCGCGATATTCCACGTTGGAAGGCCAACATGGAATTTCGCGGCCTTCGGGGGCCCGTCGCTAACCAAAAAAGACATAATTAAAAAGGCTAAGGCGAATAGGGTTACTTGGAACTCGCGGAATCGAAAACCAACGGTCAAATATCTCAGAAATCAAGAAAGAGCTCTGATTGCTCTGCCAAACTCACACGTAACAATGACACGTCATATGGCCCCCACACCCTATTTATAGAAATTTCACCATTTTTCAAACAACCATTGTGGTATCATACGATGTTCGTTCTTCAAACCATTGGTACCTTTGGAATCAGCAGAGCGAGAACTTCATGATAGTCCTTTCCTTCTCCTGTTTTCACCAGGTCCATTTTTTGACCATTTTTTCATGCCCTTGTTGCCTTGGTTTGCGTGCCACATCGGTCGTTCTCCGTTTTTGATGAGTCTTATATCGTCGGATTCAGTTTTCCATGCTCGTGATGACGCTTGAGATCATTTCTTGCTCTCATACCCTGATTTTTCGTGCATTTTTTTCATGCCCCCTCATCACCTCGATTTGCGTGCCACATCGACCGTCGTCCATTTTTGACAAGTTTTATATCGCTGGATTAAGTTTTCCGCACTCATGATGACACTTGAGATCATTTCTCACTCTCGTGCCTAGATTTTTCAGGCATTTTTTCCATGCCACATCGGTCGTCCTCCGTTTTTGACAAGTTTCATATCGTTGGATTCAGTTTTTCGCGCTCGTGATGACGCTTGAGATCATTTCTCGCTCTCACCCCTTAATTTTTGGGCATTTTTTCAAAATGCCACTCATCACCTCGGTTTGCGTGCCACATTGGCTATTGCCCCTTTTTGACAATCTTTATGTCACCAGATTTCGTATTCCGCACTCATGACGATGCTTGAGACCTTTTCTCGCTCTCATCAATCCCTTTTTGTTCGGTATAGTTTTACCCCTTTTTCAGGCTGAGCAATCCCTCTTACGAAAAAGGCACTTAGGGAGTTTCTATTAAGCTCTTTTCTGACTCCTAAAATAATGAAAATATTTCCAAGCAACCTTGCTTCCTTCCATGCTCGCTAAACGTATCTGAAAGGGCGTCTACATGGTATAAGTTTACCCCTTTTCCGGACCTTGTAGATTAATTACGGAAAAGGAATACTCTAGTCACATTGGCTAGAAGAGTTCTCCATTTGCATCATTTTATGTTTTTTCGGGCCTTGGAGACTAACTTACGAAAAAGAACACCAATGGAGTCCACTTACCGCTTTCAGACTCTCTAAACATGAAAACGACCACAAGCAATCATCATCCTGGGCTCGTAAAAACCCACAGGATGGTACTCACAACCACTGCAGAGTCTTCTTATCATTTTTAGACTCCTTAAAAATGAAAGCACCCATGAGCATGAACAGTCCTAGGCTCACAAAATCCACAGGATAGTACCATTTCAGAGCACACTTTTATCCCTTCTTGGAGCTCATTAAAACTACGAAGAAGGACCCAATGGTGCTCCTTGACGCCACAACAGATCACGTCTACTCATATGGCAGCTTCCCCATTCTGGTCACCTTTGTTCAGAGTATTCTGCAGTATGTCACCCTAAGAATCCATCGACAACACCCATCAGCTCGTCCCCCCGCAGAGTTAATACATACCCTTCAGTCCATAAAAGCTATGATCCCTGCACCTACAAGTCAGTTCCCTATGCTTCCAGGTCAACCATGTCATCATGCTCTGAACAAAGGAAGTTTGAGTCTACCCAATCTATGACCCCAGTTACTTCCCATCCCCACAAGTATATCAGTCCTACCATCAGTACTACCACACTTCAGTTCTACACCTCATGCTCCTATCAAGGAAACATCGTTACCTTGTCGGTTGCTGGTCTCCTTTTGTCGACGACAACCAAATTTATTCTAGAGGATAGACCTAGAGGTTCCTGTGTCTTGGACTCATCACCATTTATGATGAGTGCCTATGAATCATTTTGAGAAGAGTCATCAGTACCTCTCCAAATGGTTGTTTCTCACATGCTCGACTTCAACACCTTGATCGCATCGTTGAGACTCGCATAAGGTATTGGTCCTTTCAGTTATTTGTTGAAGACCCCAGATACCACCTGACTCTTCCACATTTGAGAGTCTACTCATGGAACAACTAGTTACATTTTTCCTATAGATATCTGGGTTGCGTATGGAGACAGTATTTAGATGTACCCCAGTTTTATACTCCCTCGAGTATACAGTTACATATACTCCTCAGAGTTGACTCAGAGTCATTGAGTCCCTACAGATGTTGGACACCTTCAGATTCAACAGTTCATCAACCCTTCTGAGACCTTGTTCCGAACGGTTGTCACTTTATTCCAGTGTATCAATTATTGAGATCAGTCATGTTATGATCATGAGTACATCCCAAAATAGTGTCCTCTTTGGACCATTATGATGTACTAGTAGATTTTTTATGTATTATTCAGGTCCCCCTTCTTAGGACTAATTGTTATGTATATGTCTTGATACGAGCATGGGTATGCCCGCCTCGTCCATTATCAGAGATTATTCCTCATTCATATTGAGGCCATGTAATATTTTTTCTTTTTGCAGCTTCCAAGGGCCATGGATCTACTCTCCAACCGGTCTCTTCTCTTCCCCAAACCCCTGGAAAAAGACAAAAGAACTATGATGTCTATCGGCCATACGATGAGCTCCTGCCCTCACACATCAGAGGGAAATCTGTTAACACCCAAAAAGTGCTCACTAGCTCATTTCCTTATTCACATGACCCATTTGTCCACTTTTCCACCATTTGAGCCTCTAAAGCCATCAAAAGGTCACCAAAAGACCATAATACACCCCTTTTTCCCCTCAAAATGAATATTTTTCCTCAAAAAGCATAAAAAACCCTCAAAAAGGGTCCAAAATTCCCAAAAATATTAAAAAGGGAATAAAAATATTCAAAATATTCAAAAAAGGAAAAAGGAGGGAAAAGGTACCTAAACCATGTTGGTCACTACCATTGGTTTCCTCAAAACCATAATGGTATTCCCCACCACCAAAAACTATAAAAAGGTGGTAGGGGCTCCTCACTTTCCATCCATCCATCATCCTATCCTCACGCTGTCAAAATCTCTCATGAGACTTTTGGCCATTTTCAGCATCTTGGAGAAGAGACCATTGGAGCTTGGAGCTACTCACCCTTGGATTTGCTCAACACAAATCCTCACCATTTGAGGTATCTTAATACAAAACTTGTATTCTTTTTATTTCTTGTTTCCATGAATTGTTTTTTAAATTTATTTGTAATATGCACATGTTAGTTTAGATTCAGATTTAATTCATAATCGTTTTTGCTTCAATATTGAAACTGCTATCACATTGTTGATAGGTGCCCATTGCACAAAGCTTGGTTGCAAAACCAAGCCAATAATTTTCTAGTACAACCAGTCCACATATTTGTCAGAAAAAACAAGGTTCCCCAGAATCGAGAGATCAAATAGGTAAAGGTCCAATGGACCCATTACAGTCATGATGGTGCTACTTGGGAGCTGGAAGATGCTATGAGGAGGCATATCCTCATCTTTCTAAAAATACATGAAGGCATGTATTAATAAGTATGCATCGAGGACGATGCATTTTTTTAAGGGGTAGGGGGATGTAACACCCCGGTTGTTAAGCCCCAAGCATATGTTATTATTTTGTTTATCATTGGACATTAGGTGCCATGACTATGGACTTTGTACATTATTATTATTATTATTATTATTTAATTAAATTACTATCTCAACATGGACAACTAATGAGAATGGGGGGCCATGGATTCCACATGTGAGGGGGTTGGGGACTAGGAGTTGTTTCTCTCCCTAACATAACTCTTTGGACCCTATTTTTTATTATTTTAGTTAATGGGGGTACTATTACACCCTCGTTGATGTTTAGTGGGGCTTACTTCGCTAGTGCACCCTCCTTGGCTATTCCAAGCCTCTTGTGATGCTTCTCATGTGCTAGTGTGCCCTCACTGACTATTTTTTAGCCCGCACTCCTTGAAAAAGTGTAACTACCCTCTCTATTTAACCTTTTTATATTCTGGGAAAGGGAACCTCTAATTGTAACCTCCCTCTCATGAATTAAGTAACCCCCAGTAAATTTGAGTTACCTCTCTTGGAATTGGACTTACTTCCTTGGGAATTTGAATGGCTATAGAAGGATTGGAAAGGGGCTTGCTTTCATTCTTATTCTTCTCTCTCTAAGCTCTCTAGTGTAGCGGAATGCTCTATTGTGTTGGGGAATATATCATATTCAAGAGGATATGCATTGTATTGTATAATATTGAAGGCCTTGTAATGAGGTTTGAAGACCCTGTAATGGGGATTAGAAATTGAATGTGCAGAACACAACATGAGTCCTTATCCCATTGCGTGTCCATGTTTGAATATATGCACATAAATCCCAACAGTGGATGGTGATGTCCTGAGGGACTTGTGAGGTGAAGGGAATCACACTCCACCAAGTAGTGTAGATGGAAGGGAAAGTTTAGATGGAGAAAGGTGTAGTTGTGGTTTCTGACAATGTGGAAAGGGCACAACCATATGTTATGGTTCACCTATTTATAACAATTTATGGGTTCTATTATATGTTACATTACATTTGGAGTGACATTTCTAGTAAGGAATACTTTTTGTTTCACCGAAAAATCTTTCTGTGTGACTAAGATATGGTCATTTTGGTGTGGCAGGGTTTTCTCATGGTGTTGAGAAGGGCCCAACCACACCTTCTGGTTTAGGTGTTTTCGAGAATTTTTGGAATGTGATACCTATTCCATTGCATCCATATAAATGTTTCTAGTAAGGAACACCTTTTTTTTCATTAAAACGTATTTCTGTATGACTGAGATATAGTTGTTTTTGCGTGGTAGTGTTCCCGGTATTGAGATGAGCGCACCATACTTGTTGGTTTGAGAGTACCTCTCCTATGGATCTATGACCTCAGCTTGAGGGTGAATGTCATGTTGAAATATGCATGAGCATTACATGTCTATGGCAGGGTGGAACATTGTCCCATTGAAGCTAGATTCCCATGATTGAGATGAGTATTTCTTTATATGTTTGTTTACTATATTTCGAAAATATATGTGCTTATAGATATGATTTTCTTATGATTTATATGGTTGTAGGTGAGAGCCATGAGATATCGTTTTCTATTTTTGTAGATGACATATTTCATATCTAAATTTGTTCATGTTGATATGGATATGTTGGATAGTCATTGAAGAGTGTTCTATTATGTGTTTACTTACCACACTATGATGTACATTTGCTCATTGGATCCAATTTTTGCTTATGGTTTGTATGGTTGTAGGTGACATCCATGAGATGTTATGTTATTATCATCTATATGGATGTAGATGCTAGCCCTCATATATGGTTTCACTTATGTTAATATGGTTGTAGGTGGCAGTCAATAGATGTAGTTTCTAGGTTTGTTAATATGGGTGAATATGACAGCATGTAGATCTTTTAATTATATTGTTAAAGGGCATGTGCAAGCTAATGAGGGTCACTTTTGGCGCGTTAGATGCAATAGAAAAATGAAAAATCATGAATCCCTCAACTTAATTTGTTTTTTTGAGATACTTACAAAAGATATCTTGCATCGAGTAAAAAAAATGAAACGTAGTAAATTGAGTCATGTTTCCGAATATATAAGTTTTAAGTATTGAAAATTTACATAACTATCTCAAATTTCATGTTTTCTAACAATCAATTTTTATTTTTTTGGCAAATGATAAGGTATATGTTTTTGTGGGTGTATCCTTTCAATGCCTAAATGATGGTTTCGGGCTACAAAAATTGGTAGACATATATAGAACCAGTAGCACTAGTGCAACACTATTTTTCCAAAATTAAATGTTTAATTTTTAATTGTTTTAATTATGTAAGTGATCAAACCTCGAGAACTGTACATCAAATGTGGGTGCATCCTTTGAAGGTCTTAATGTAGTTATTTCGACTTGGATTTTTTATAGCATATAGAGGTCGGTGTCTACTAGTGCAACATACATTTTTTTTTAAATGGTTGTGAAATGAAAAAGTTACGGAATAAACACTAACAGTATGTTTTTTGACTTAAGGAGTGATGACACAACAAAATTACGAAATAAATAGAAAATATCAATATTTTTTTCAAAAAATTACATATTTGGAATCTGCATAAAAAATTATATCTATGCCTAAAATTGCGTCAATAATGGTCATGTATGTCATGCTGTAGAGAGCAGTGAAAAACAGACATATTGAGGAAAATGGTGGAAATGTCTAATTAGCTATGGTTTAGTAAATTCCATAGCACAGGTTTGGTAAGTCCGAACCAACCACATAGGATTGTGGCTTACACATGGGCGTGGGAGGAGTGGGTGATTAGGTGATCAGGAACGCGCATGTGTTATGTTTAAATCCAAATAACACGCGCGCGTTATGGTTAAATTCAAATTTTATTGTTTTTGCGCTCAATGTTATACGAAACACGAGCGCGTTTCTTCCATACAAAATGCTCTAGCGTTTTGTATATACTGTAACGTGTGTGCATTATTATATTCACAAATGTATGTTTTGAAGTGTTAGATGGAGATAAAGGGGGTGAGAGAAAGATGATGATGATGAAGATGATGAAGATGATGAAGATGGTCATGAAGATGATGATGATGATGATGATGATGATGATGAAGATGAAGATGATGATGGTGATGATGATGATGAAGATGAAGATGATGATGATGATGATGAT
Organism: Larix kaempferi; assembly: GCA_027924585.1. NCBI lineage: Eukaryota > Viridiplantae > Streptophyta > Pinopsida > Pinales > Pinaceae > Larix > Larix kaempferi. The sequence continues at coordinate 4,967,446 of BSBM01000606.1, read as the reverse complement.
GATGAATATCATGATGAAGATTATGATGATGATGAAGATGGTGATGATGATGGTGATGATGAAGATGATGATGATGATGATGATGACGAAGATGATGATGATGATGATGATGATGATGATGATGATGATGATGAAGATGATGGTGATGATTACCACAACAATGATGATGAAGATGATGAAGATGACGATGATGATGGTGACGATGATGATGATGACGATGATGATGATGGTGGTGGTGGTGGTGATGAGGATGATGATGATGATGAAGATGATTCATCATCATCATCATCATCACCATCATCATCATCATCATCATCATCCTCTTCTTTATCATCACCATCATCATCATCATCATCTTCTTTATCATCAGCATCAGCATCATCATCATCATCATCATCATCATCATCATCATCATCATATTCATCACCATCATCTTCATCCTCATCGTCCTCATCATCATATTCATCATCATCTTCATCATCATCGGCATCCTCATCACCATCTTCTTCATTATCATCGACATCTCCATCTTCCTCATCATCATCATCATCATTTTGGCAGTCATCACCATCATCTTCATCGTCTTCATCATCATCGTCATTGTCATCATCATCATGATAATCATCATCATCATCATCATCATCATCATCATCATCTTTTTCATCATCATCATCATCATATTCATCATCATCATCACCATCATTATCATCAGCATCTTCATCATCACCATCATCTTCATCGTGATATTCATCATCATCATCATCGTCTTCATCATCATAATCATCATCATTGTCATCACTCTCTCTTCCTTGGTTTTACACCTCTCTCTCTCTCTCTCTCTCTCTCTCTCTCTCTCTCTCTGTGTGTGTGTGTGTGTGTGTGTGTGTGTAAACCCCCTCTCCCTAAACTCTCCCCCATCCCTAACCATCCTACTCTTTCTATCTCTCTGCTACTCCACCTAGCTCAAAACCCCCTCCTCTCTATCTCTCTCCCCTCCCCTCTCTATCCCTTACTAACCTGGGCTCTCTCAATCTCTCTCTCTTCCCTACACCTCCACCTACCTCTAACCACACCTCCCATCTCTCTCTCACTCCCTACAACTAACACCCTCTCCTCTCTCTCTCTGACTCTCTCCCTCCTTTCCCCCCACCAACCATTACTAACCCCCTCTCTTAGTCTCTCTCTCTCTCTCCCCCTTGCTAACCCCCCTCCTATCCCCTTACCCATAACTAACCCCCTCTCTCACTCTCTCTTACTTGCTTCTACGCCTCCCTCTCTCCCCCCCCCCTCTCTCTCTCTCTCTCTCCCCTCTCGCTCTCTCTCAATCTCCCTTCCCCTACCACTACATGATGATGATGATGATTGATCATTGATCATCATCATCATCATCATCCTCTTCTTTATAATCACCATCATCATCATTATCATCATCATCATATTCATCACCATCATCTTCATCTTCATCATCCTCATCATCATATTCATCATCATCTTCATCATCATCCTCATCACCATCTTCATCATCGTCATCGTCGTCTCCATCATCATCATCATCATCATCATCATCATCATCATCATCACCATCCATCATCATCATCGTCATCATCATCGTTGTGGTCGTCATCACCATCATCTTCATCGTCTCCATCATCATCAGCATCTTCTTCATCATGATGATGATGATCATCATCATCATTGTCATTTTCTTCGTCATCATCATCATCATCATCTTCATCATATTCAACATCATCATCATCACCAAATTCATCATCATCATCATTATCACCAAATTCATCATCATCATCATCTTCATCATCATTTTCATCATCATCATCATCATCGTCGTCGTCTTCTTCATCATCATCGGCATCACTCTCTCTCTCTCTCTCTCTCTCTGTAAACCCCCTCTCCCTCTCCCTAACCTCTCCCCCATCCCTAACTATCCTACTCTTTCTATCTCTATGCTACTCCCCCTATCCCAAAACCCCCTCCTCTCTATCTCTCTCCCCTCCTCTCCCTAGCCCTTACTAACCCAGGCTCTCTCAGTCTCTCTCTCTCTTCCTTACACCTCCACCTTCCTATAACCACACCTCCCATCTCTCTTTCTCACTCCCTACAACTAACACCCTATCCTCTCTCTCTCTCTCTCCCTCCTCCCCCCCCAACCATTACTAACCCCCTCTCTCAGCCTCTATCTCTCTCTCCCCCTCGCAAACCCCCCCTTCTCTCTCCCCCCTATCGCTCTCTCTGAATCCTCCTTCCCCTACCACTACATGATGATTATGATGATGATGATGGTGATGATGAAGATGGAGATGATGATGATGATGATGATGATTGATTCATCATCATCATCATCATCATCATCATCATCATCCTCTTCTTTATCATCACCATCACCATCACCATCATCATCATCATGATCACCATCTTCATCACCATCATCTTCATCTTCATCATCCTCATCGTCATATTCATCATCATCTTCATTATCATCATCATCCTCATCACTATCTTCATCATCCTCATCATCATCTCCATCTTCATCATCGTCATCTCCATCTTCATCATCATCATCATCGTTGTGGTCGTCATCACCATCATCTTCATTGTCTTCATCATCATCATCATCATCATCATCTTTGTCATCATCCTCATCATCATCCTCATCATTATCCTCATCTCCATTATCATGATCACCATCTTCATCATCAACATCATCATCATCATCATCATCATCTTCATCATCATCATCATCTTCATCACGATATTCATCATCATCATCATCATCATCGTCTTCATCATCATCATCATCATCATCATCACTCTCTCTTCCCTGGTTTTCCACCTCTCTCTCTCTCTCTCTCTCTCTCTCTCTCTCTCTCTCTCTCTCTATATATATATATATATATATATATATATATAAACCCCCTCTCCCTCTCCCTAACCTCTCCCCCATCCCTAACCATCCTACTCTTTCTATCTCTCTGCTACTCCCCCTAGCCCGAAACCCCCTCCTCCCCCTAGCCCTTACTAAACTGAGCTCTCTCAGTCTCTCTCTCTTCCCTACACCTCCACCTACCTCTAACCACACCTCCCATATCTCTTTATCACTCCCTACAACTAAAACCCTTTCCTCTCTCTCTCTCTCTCTCTCTCCAACCATTACTAACCCCCTCTCTCAGTCTCTCAGTGTCTCTCTCTCTCTCTCTCTCTCTCTCTCTCTCTCTCTCTCTCTCCCCCCAACCATTACTAACCCCCTCTCTCAGTCTCTCTCTCTCTCTCTCCCCCTCGATAACCCCTCTCCTTCCCCTTTACCCCTAACTAAACCCCCTCCTAGCCCCTTACCCCTAACTAACCACCCCCCATCTCTAATCCCTAATCCCCTAACACCAAATGCCTATTTAACCTCCTAACCCATAGAAACTATTAAATAAACTATTGAATAAGGTTTTGATGATTACAATAACGCTAGCGCATTTTTGCATGAAGAAACACTCTCACATTTTGTGCAAGTAGGCCTTATTTAGCCGTGCAACAAACACATTAAATGCCTAGGATTTTTTTAACATTCCAGAAATGCGCGCGCATTTTGTTTTTCCATAACACTAACACATTATGTGTGTCCATAACACTAGCGCATTTTTTTTGTGCAAAAATTCGGCAGAATGCTTTTATACCCGAAATCGTGCGTTTTGTCTTCCTGTCTTCTCGTCTCCCATACAGCAGAATACTTTACAATCAACATTCAAGGCAATTGAGGAAGCTCAAGACACTCTATGTTCACAATCAACAAACTTGAAGAGGCTTCTACAGTTAGCATTTGGAATTGAGGATTCCACATTCACAATTAGCAAGCTTCAAGAGAATTCTACATTCACAATTTCAAGCTTCAAGAGGATTCTACATTCACAATTTCAAGCTTCAAAGGGATTCTACATTCACAATGTCAAGCAAGCTTGATGAATCTATATGAACACAATTGAAGAATAATCTACATTCACTATTGAGCAAGCTTGAAGAATCTATATTCACAAATGAAGAATTTTCTATATTCACAAGTGAGGTAGAAACTTTGCTTTCACATCTTAGCGAGATTGATGAATCTATATTCAGAATTGCGGAAGTATCTATATTGACAATTGATCAAGCTTGAAGAACTTATATTCACAATTAAGAAAGAATTTGGATATTTGAATAGTTGAGCACACCTCTAGAATCTATTTTCTTAGTATTGCTCATTGTGGTCATGGGGAATTCACGCAATCGAAAAAGGATATCGACAAGGAAAGAGAAGCCTCAAGAAACCATGGAAGAAGTTAGAGAAAAGAAAAAATTGGAAATGTGGAATCGAAGGAATTCCATGGAAACTCATCCAATTCCAACCATAGATGATTCCATGCTCGTTACTACCCATCCACCTCAAGAAAAACAAAGAAATTCACTAGAGGGGCCCTCAATTTCAACAACATTTGATGAATAAGCACCCCATGGCACTAGTCAATAAGTAAGACATAGGTGCTCATTGGGGATGTTTCAATTCCCACATTAAGTCAGCCTTAGAATATGGTAGTGAATGACTTGTTTGGTAGTGGTTATACAAGCGATAAAGTTAGAGAGGCATTGAGTGGAGGATTTACAATGGAAGAAGCAAATGTTATGGAGACTGTCCAAGAGAATGAAAGACAAGAAGCTCCTATTGAAACACCGGAGCATCCTGGTGATGTTGTACATGCTCCAGTTCCAACACCCTTACCTCCATTAGCAACTGCACGTCGAAGAACACCGAAACATATACAGGTTGATGAAACTCTCATTATTTCACTTGAATGTACATTGTCTAAAGTTCTATTGCTTATCAAACACGACAAATAATTGATAACTTTTTTTATTCTAAATGTGATGGGGACAAGTGCAAATTATTTTTATCATTGTTAAAATATAGGTCTATGGTTTTTATTAGAAGAACGTTAAAGATAAATATGACCAAAAAGTTAGAACCAAGTTCTCATATTGTTAAAAGTTTAGTAGTTGAATTTAGTACAATTGGAAAGAAATCTCGCTCAAAGGATCGCAATGCGGCTCATCGTGTGTTGTCACAATCAAACGTGAAAAAAAACACTAGCGCACTTCGTTTTATTAAACCTACATCCAAAATTATTAATTTGAATGTGAAGACCATTCATAAGTATTGTGTTAGAAGAGAACAACTTGAAATGGGTCAAATAGAAGTTTGGGCCTTCATTGGGAGGTTTCCATGCTCTGATATGAAGCTCATTGATGCGGTAAAGGGATTAGTGCAAGCTTTTTGGCATGACAACACTAGAACTTCTTCCAACCAAAAAGATGTATTAAAATTGAGAAGGCGTTCAAAGGATCGTGAGCCACACATTAAAATTTTTATTGATATGACACAAACATAATTATATGAGAGATTTAGGAATGACCATAATGAACTTGACTTGGGCCAAAGATCCATTGAAAAATGAAAAACATGGTATGTTAAAATAAACACAATTCGTAAAACATGTTGTTGTCGATACCACATTGAGTATGGTTACTATTATGACACGTATACATATATTTTTCGTTTATTGCATAACACTCTTGTGCAAGAATGCTCAGCTACATTACCACCGATGCCATCTAGAGACTTTATTCATAGCATTTTGTGTAGCATGCCAAATGATTGCACATTTTATCAAAAAACTTGCATAGATGGGACATGCCCAGGGTGTGGTGGATTTGCATTATTGGAAAGCATACATGTGACCAATGAGCATGAACTTGGGAGGAAGGAGGTGAACCTGCAGTCATTCAAATGTGTCATGTATGATATTGATGGAGGGAACGAAAGAAAAAAAATACAATTGCTCACTTCTCAGGTTGGTAATGAGCTATTAGATACTATTTTTTCTTCAGATTGCAATTTCATATGTAACAATCTATTGATATATGTCGTTATTGTTGATCTACCAGGTACGGGTTTGCGACTTCATGGAGGAATTCTTTGAAAAGACACAACAGTATGTAAAGCATGTGCATGTGGCTTGTTGGCAATATGAGTAGTTTAGAACATGCAGGGATACATTTCCTATTGGGACTATCCTATCAGTGGTCGATTTTGTGGAAAAATACACTCTTCAACCGCAAAATTAGATTCAGAGTCAATACTATCACTTAGACTAGGTCAGCCTAATGGTCCATATCACCTATTGACATGGGGCAGATAGTACTGAAGACAACAGGGTTATATTGAAGGAGTATCACTTCTACATAAGTGATGACAGGTGTCACGACTTGGATTTTGTACAACATAGCTTTCAAATGTTCTACAATCACTTGAAGGATAACAGTATACGAATGGAACAACATTGGATTTGGGCTGATGGTTGTGCAGGAAAATTCAAAAATGCCTATGTCTTCCAATGGTTGTGTATGCACCACAAAAGGCATAAGGTGCCACATATTTGGAACTATTTTGAGACCGAACATGGAAAAGGTGAACATGATGGAGCAGGTGCGTGCATAAATACTGCATTACGTAGGAAAGAAATGAAGTTCACAAATGTATCACTCATCCGAGATGCAAAAACCATCGTTGAATCTTCAGTCATGGGGGAGGGAGCAAGAAGGAAGGAAGATCACTCAACCAGGAAGAACAGGTACATAGATATTTTTAAGAGGTGGTGGATGTAGATCGATCATAGTTATATGAGTGCAAGACCATCCAAGGAACTCATGCATTTCATTCAGTTAGAACGTTGGATAATGCTGTACTTGAAATGTGGACAAGGAAACTGTCATGTTTTTGTTCTCCATGTAGTAGTGGTGAATGGGATGAATGTGAATCCATGGATTAGGTTGATAGCTGTGACCGTGTATCACTCCCCACTGGTCGACGGATAGCTACAGAGTTATCCCAGTTGGAGGAGGACCAATCAAGTATTTCACCATACTATGGCCACATAGCAGATCTTGTACCACCAAGTTTGATTAATATTTTTATATTATTGACAACTAGTTGTGTCTAATTAGCTGTGTATATTTTTGATATTTTTGACAACTAGTTGTGTCTAATTAGTTGACTGAAACGTTGGAACTATATTTTCTCCAGGGAACATATACGTATTGGTTTCCCCGAGACGCAATGCATGGCACACTGACTATTGGCTGGCAAGTTGCTTAGAGGGGAAGCAAACCCTAAATGTCCCATTACGAGACTCTGAGGCCAATGATTTTCCGATTGGGTCGATGGTTATAAAGGGAGAATATTTGAACTAGGTTTCCCACTCAGCAAATAGAAAAGGGTGTTGAATTTTCTGAATTTACTTCAATATGATCTAGGATCTTAACTGAGAGAACAACATGTACAGCATATCTACAGCATATCAATCATGGAGACAATAATGCAAGCACACAAGAGACACAAAGATTTACTTGGGGAAAACCATAAAGGTGAAAAACCCCAATAACTTCCTCAGAGATAGATAGAGCAATGATACAACCAATCAAGAGAGATAGACATAACCTAGCAGCAGATCCTCCTCCTCCATAAGTGCGCCTCTCCTCCTTGAGAGCATGTGTAAGAAGTGAGTGAGTAAATAGAGTGCCTCCCGCACTCTATTTATACTTGACTTGACTTGCCTTTTTACCTAACTCATGTCGGATCGAACTTAACCACATAACATAATGCTGAGTGGGCCGACCCCCAATAGGGTGGTCTAATAACCCTTTGACCCACATGGCCGACCCCCAATAGGGTGGTCTAATAACCCTTTGACCCACATGACTTATACAGGGCCGACCCCAAACAAGGTGGTCTAATAACCCATCAAGTATAAGTTACGACACTTACAATATAAATGACGACACTTCCTTATAGAGGAATAATACCATATCTATAGGAATACAATATACATATATGTGAAATACATTCCGAAGTTACATATACATCAACACTCCCTCTTAACTAGGAAGGTATTTCTCAGCACAGTTCTTCTAGCACAAGTCATCTTCTCTGGATCATCGTCACTGGATAATCGTCATCGAGTCATCATCATCGTCACTGCTGCTGCTATCTCAATCAATCTCTGAAACTACTCGTCATAGGAAGTTCTACAGAGCCAGTCCTTTTTCATACTGGATGTAGGCCCACCACCTGCAGGTCTTCGTCATCACTGGCCATACTGTGGAATCCTCAGGACTTATTACGTGCGTCACAAAACCTCGAAAGAGCATCCCAGGATGTTACGGGTACACAACTCCGACCTGTAGGATCTCCCAGGGCGCTATTACATGTGACCCCACCACAAAACCTCGCAAGAGCATCTCACGATGTTACGGGTACACAACTCCGACCTGAAATCTCCCAGGGCACAAATTACATGTGGTCCACCACAAAACCTCGCAAGAGCATCTCAGGATGTTACGGGTACACAACTCCGACCTGAAATCTCCCAGGGCAACGAATTACATGTGGTCATGGCAAAACCTCGCAAGAGCATCCCAGGACTGATTACGGGCACATAGCCCAACCTATCGGATCTCCCAGGGAAATGAATTACATGCCATAGGACAAAACCTCGCAAGAGCATCTGCCAGATATCCCAGGGTGCTATTATATGCCATAGGCAAAACCTCGAAAGACTATCTGCAGATCTCCCAGGGCAACGAATTACATGTCCTCCCAGAGCAAAACCTCGAAAGAGCATTTGACAGATGTCCCAGGGCAACGAATTACATGCCATAGGCAAAACCTCGCAAGACTATCTACAAATCTCCCAGGGCAACGAATTACATGCTCATCTGCACAACCTGATCCACGGCCACAGAGTATCAACCTGATACTCACCATACATCATCCTGATGTATCCATGATCATCCTGATCATCATCACTGCAACGTCCTGCTGCATGTCATCTGGAGCAACATCCTGAAGCTCGTCATCTATGATCATCCTGATCATCACTGCAACATCCTGCTGCATGCCAAGTATCATACATGATCCTCCTGATCATCAATGTATCCACCTGATACAAATACATGATACATATCATCATACATGATCCTCCTGATCATCAATGCATCTACCTGATGCATACCAAGTATCTACCTGATACATATCATCATACATGATCCTTCTGATCATCAATGTATCCACCTGATACAAATACAAATACATGATACATATCACCATACATGATCCACCTGATCATACAATGTATCCACCTGATACATATACAGATACATGGTCCAAGCATCCAACATGATGCATACATACATAAAAATGATCCAACTGATCATATCCAGCATCCAACATGATGCGTACATACATACATAAAATGATCCAACTGATCATATCCAGCATCCAACATGATGCGTACATACATACATAAAATGATCCAACTGATCATATCTAGCATCCACATGATGCGTACATACATACATAAAATGATCCAACTGATCATATCAAGCAGAAACCAGAACATCATTCTGATGCTCATCATCCAGCGCTTACATCCACAGCCATGTGAAGGATCCTCCTTCCAACATGCTTGGAATGGCTTCAGCAAATGTGTCTGTCACTTCTTCCTCGAAGTGTCCTCGATCTGAATAACACCAAGCCTCTCTCTGAAGTACTCGAACTTCACCCTGGCTAGTGGCTTCGTCAGCACATCTGCAATCTGCTCGTCCGTTGCAACATACAGGAGCTTCACAGCTCCTCTCTGCACCATATCCCTGATATAGTGATATTTGATCTCTATGTGTTTCGACCTGTCATGAAACACTGGGTTCTCGGACAGCTTCACACAACTCTGGTTATCACAGAAGATACCAGTAGCCTCCAACGGGAGATCAAATAACTCAGACAGTAGCTTCTGTAGCCATACTGCCTCACAACTAGCTAAACAGGCTGCAACATACTCTGCCTCAGCTGTACTCAGTGCTACGCAGGACTGCTTCCTGCTAAACCAAGAGATCACACCTGATCCCATACTGAAGCAACACCCAGATGTGCTCTTCCTATCTGCAGCACTGCCAACCCAATCTGAATCAACATAACCCTGCAGGTTAAACTTTTGATTCGCCTCATACCTGAGCCCATAATCCACTGTACCCTTCAGGTACCTCAGAACATGCTTTATAGCAACCAGGTGAACACTCCTCGGATCCGTCAGGAACTGGCTCAATGTGTTCACAGCAAAGCAAATGTCTGGTCTCGTGTTCGTCAGGTACATCAAGGACCCAATCATCTGACAATACAAAGAGACATCAACCGGCTCAGATGAAGCATCACATAGAAGCTTCAGATTCGATGCCATAGGTGTGGCCATATCCTTGTAGTCCATCATCCCGAACATCTTCAGGATATCTACTACATACTTCCCTTGTCCAAGGAAGATTCCATCTGCACTCTGCCACACCTCCATGCCAAAAACAAATAGTGCATCATCCCCAAGTTCTTAACTCGAACTCGGCAGCAAGCTTCCGCTGCGTGTCGGCAATCAATCTATCCTCACTTGATACAAACAGGTCATCCAAATAGTAGTATCACTGGATTGCCTTCTTCAACCTTGTAGAAAAGGTTGGAATCCGCTTTATTCTTGGTAAAGCCCAAGCAGGATAGAAAGCTGTCTATCCTACCATATCAAGTTCTACACACATATATGACTACACCATGTTGTCTTGAAATCCATCTGGTGCATCTTCTATTTCATCACTTTTGTATTTCTCAATGCTGCCATCTGCATCATGCTTGATCTGATAGTTCTATTTGGAAGTCACAACAGACTTCCCTTTAGCTCTTGGGATCGCATCCCAAACATCATTCTTCATGATCGACGGATCATGGCATTCCATTTCTTCATCCCAGATCCTGGGAACTTCAATATCTTCAATAGATATCTTTGTTGCTGGAACAAATGTTGTAGTCCTTTTGTAGGTGAAGATATACGGTCTTTCCTAAAAAACAGGTTAAATTGCATGATTAGAAACATCTCATAATTTTCAGAACAAATTCTTACACATAAAGAAATATGTCATACAGTCATGCAATCATCTTAGCCAATGCTTCAATACAACATTTATCCATATCCCGTAACTTTCTAGATGCCTTCCAATCTCTACCAGAACATTGTTAAGAGTGTGCACAACTCCCAACATGTCAGCAAAGAGGTTTCATTCTAGATAAGTAGCAATGGAATGTTGTATAATGCCATAGGCTACTTACCCATGCATATTAGTAGTATATTGTTCATCAATGCAATTATTCTAATGTGCATAATACACAACCTAATTCTAGGAACATCAGTATATACATTATTGAAGAGTATTATTTAAGAAATGACAATTCAAATACTTATCTTTGTTTGTTCGTTGGGTGGACTCCCTCTGAGTCTTCGCTTCCTTGCAAGAGCTGCTGGAGTCCTAATCTGAAGTAGCTTCTTCTACACCTTTCTGTTGTGGGATGTAGAGAGATGGTCAACTCCCTCTGAATATCTGCATCCTTGCATAAACCACTGGAGTGTACTCCTTTTCTTTATTGCAGGAACAACTGGAGTGTGCTCCTTTGCTTTCTGGTAGGAGCAACTGGAGTGTGCTCCCTCTTGATCTTTGCTTCCTGGATTACCTGTTCTTGAACTCATATTCATCCTTGGTCCCTATGCATGCTTATTAGTATCATGATTCATATAAAATCATACATTCATTAGTATACTATTAAAACACAATAATCTCAAGCATGTATTCTCATGATCATTTCAATCAGAAATAATAAGCATTAGCATTCAAGGTTTATGTAGGATTCTTATGGTTAGTCAAATCATAAGAAGCATAACATGTCTAAACCTATAATTACTCAAACCTATGACTCTTCGCGTTAGTTGAATCATCAATTAAGATAAGAGATATAATGTGCATAAAACCTGTTATTATTCAAACCTATACCATCATGAATAATCATTATCAACAACACGATAGTATAAGATACTAACCCAAGGTAGGAATCTAGCTTGATATAGGAAAAACATACCTGGATTATCATGTTAGCTAGTTATGTATAATGTCTTTTGGTTCTCTTCAGTGACTTGTGCTAGTAACCTGCATGTCTCATAAGTTAACCATTATAAAACCAAGTTATACATACCTCGTGAATGGATCTTGTATGAGATCCATGACAATGGATGAATCTTTGTCCTCATGTTATCATGATCATATGTTCTTGGACCAGAACATGATCTGTCTTTCTTGGTGTACCTTTCATGTTAGTAGACAACATAAACCTCATACAACACCATAATGCATTAGTACAATCATAAGTGTCAACACCCTAACCAATGAATATCTTCTATCATGCATTCATAATTTTGTTAAGGTGATACAACAAATCTAAAATCAAAATTGTACTAACCGTAATAACATGAAGAAAAACATACCATAAACTTAATCATGGACAAATATCGAAACATACCTCGATGAGTCATACCTGTCGAGATCGCTTGTAATCTTCTTATGTAAGGCCTTATCCTCATCTCCCTCTGAGACAGGAACTTCTTTCACTTATGCAGGTGATCAATCCATCTTCTTCTAGGATTAAGCTAATCCACTTGATTTGCAAGAACTGGACCTTGAGCTGGATATGGGTTTGTCAGAGAAACCCCAAAAATTCAAACTTTGAATTTCAACCTTCCGATAGGATAGGAATATGCGCCTTGATGAACTGATCAAACTGGTATATTCAGAATTTGAAAACTGCAAAGTTTCACTCCTCAATTTTGCCTTTGAAACTTCCGGATTCACTGGACGTGACCCTGAACTGGGGTTTGATGAATCCCACTCTTTTTCCCAATCAAAAGGTTTGATCCAAAGCTCTAAGCTTCTATTTTTCTGAGGAGCTTCCAGCCGTGGTCACAGATTTCAAAAATTCCCATTTTCATAGAAGCCCTAATTTTCCACTTTTCTGATCAAAGTCCCGAACTAGGGTCTAATCAAGCCCGGCCTTCTACCCAGCCAAAAATTCTGATCTTGGTCTCTAAATTTCTATTTTGATGAGTAGCATCCAGCCGTGGTCTCCGATTACAGAAATTCCAACTTTCTTCAAAGCCCTAAATTCCGGAAGCCATGAATGAAGGTACCAAAAAATAATTCTGTTTTGACAGAAATAAGTACCTGATTGTTTCTGGTGTAACTCCGAAATTTTTGATCCACAGGGTCTGAAAAAGTTTTTTGAGATAGCCTGACCTGTTAGCTTTCCATCCTCACAGGTCTGACCTCAATTGGATGTTCTGAGAGAGAGTAATGCCAAATGTCGCAACGTGACCAGTTTTGGGAAAATACAGGAGAGCGAACTTGTACGGCGTGCCACGTGTCACTGTTTGACCTTCGGCCTCTGAAAACGTTTTCTGAGATAGCTCGGCCTGTTATCTTTCCATCCTGACAGGTCTGACCTCAATTGGATTTTCTGAGAGAGAGATATGCCAAGTGTCGCAACGTGACCTGTTTATGGGATAATACAGGAGAGCGAACTTGTACGGAGTTCCACGTGTCACTGTTTGACCTTCTGCCTCTGAAAAAGTTTTCTGAGATAGCTCGGCCTGTGTACTACCTGTCACTTTTCACGAAATTTCATTTGGAGCTTCCTAGCCCAAGTTATGACCTTTTTCCCAAGGTCACCTGATTTTGACTCAGATCTGGAAGAGGCAGAAACCATATATTGTACAGATCATAAATCACAAAGTACAACGAATTAGAGGTTTTCCTTTGGACACAAGGTACCTGGAGATTTTAGCTTCGACCTGTAACAATTTCAGATCCGAAACCTTCGCCAAAACGGATTTATAGCGAAAGTGCTACGACGACTGGTTTTTACTATATCAAGCCCTAGCATTGTAAGTGCAACAAGTGTCATACATGCCATATCATGCCTTCTTTCAGGCTAGCTCTGATACCATGTTGAATTTTCTGAATTTACTTCAATATGATCTAGGATCTTAACTGAGAGAACAACATGTACAGCATATCTACAGCATATCAATCATGGAGACAATAATGCAAGCACACAAGAGACACAAAGATTTACTTGGGGAAAACCATAAAGGTGAAAAACCCCAATAACTTCCTCAGAGATAGATAGAGCAATGATACAACCAATCAAGAGAGATAGACATAACCTAGCAGCAGATCCTCCTCCTCCATAAGTGCGCCTCTCCTCCTTGAGAGCATGTGTAAGAAGTGAGTGAGTAAATAGAGTGCCTCCCGCACTCTATTTATACTTGACTTGACTTGCCTTTTTACCTAACTCATGTCGGCTCGAACTTAACCACATAACATAATGCTGAGTGGGCCGACCCCCAATAGGGTGGTCTAATAACCCTTTGACCCACATGGCCGACCCCCAATAGGGTGGTCTAATAACCCTTTGACCCACATGACTTATACAGGGCCGACCCCAAACAAGGTGGTCTAATAACCCATCAAGTATAAGTTACGACACTTACAATATAAATGACGACACTTCCTTATAGAGGAATAATACCATCTCTATAGGAATACAATATACATATATGTGAAATACATTCCGAAGTTACATATACATCAACAAAGGGTATACATATGAAGATTATAGACCAGGTGAGATTGTATACCATTATACAAACTTAGTTATTGGCACAAACCTCTAGCTACAAACAATGCCAAGGAAGAACTCATCAAAGGCATGATACTTATTGCCTTATTCCAAGCATGATAGGTTAAAGGAAACCATTGGTACTTGAGGTGATCCTGATGGTCTAGTCGAATGACCATAGGTAGGTAATCTAGTATGTGGTTTGCATGTTTTATCATGTACTATTGTTGGGCCTGACCCAAAGGGGTCATTTTTTATCACATCAGTTTTTGGAAGCTGCGAGGCTAAGTGCAACAAAGTTTTGGTATGCTGTGAAGTTGCGCGCAGTGCAGTGTCGGAAGAGCTGAGAGGTATGTGCTGCGAGGAGTACAATGCCGCCATGTGCCACATCGATGGAGATCTAGCTAAGTAGGGTGTTGGATGGATGACAACAGTTATTTTGGTTAGGTCACAGGAGACCTATTTTTGGCAAAGATTGTCAATAACTACCAATCGGTGGGTAGGTGCAGATCGAGATAGGCAACTGGTCACACAAATAGAGAACTACTAGTTGAACCAGTTGTCAAAGGCCGTGAAAGAAGGAATAGCTTGGCGGAACCAAGCTGTTGGTGCGCATGACATGGAAGCGGATAGCAATGTGTCTACATAAAGGGTATCCACAACTAAAGATCCGCTACCAGACACCAGTAGGCTGGTTTTGGAAAACCGTAGAAGTTTTGTAAACCTAAGGGTTTTTGCCTTCTAGTTGTAAAGACATGACCTACAGGAATGATCTATTTATAAGGCATTTTTGTATGGGAAAGGGTTACTTTTTGTATTTGGGTAGCATTGAACATTGTTAGAATCTTACAGCAAAAAGCCATTGTAAAGGCTCTGCAGCTGAGTGTGTATACGAAGAACTGTTGTACCCTTTCCTAAGATAATAAAACAACAGTTCTTGTGGACGTAGCTTCCCATCCGGGGGAGTGAACCACGTTAAATCTTGTTATGTGATTGCTGTGTATGGTTGTCATTATTCAGTTGTTTGAATTATTCACAATATGAATGCTTGAAATTACAGTTATCTGATATGTGTTTACTTTTATCTGTATTCATTGCAGAAGGGATGGAATAAGATGTTAGGTAGCTCATACATGGATGAATCTTAATGATCAGTATCTCTAAGTATTTGGATGCATGAACATGTTAAATAATCACAGAGTAATTGTCAAAGTTGGATCGCGATATCAAAGCACATAGCATTGTGCATTTCACTTATTTATATAAGAAAGAGATGTCAATCTATCTAAGTATTTATTGAGACGATTAGAGACAAAGAAGTAAGGTTGATTAGAAGTGATCAAGTATTGTAATCGTTGCACGGTCTAGTGACGCGCTGATCCATTAAGCGTTCTACGCGATAAGATGTTGATAGTCTGTCGTCGTAAGCTGGAATTAACCCCACTACACAGTCCGTGGATGCGCTGATCGTGCAAGTATCCTTGCTTGATGTAGTATTCAACGCAAAGTAGAAGACTTCGCGCAGTCATTGACCACAGCACGCAGTCTGTTGCCACACTGCATGTTAGTCAGTTTACACACTCGCATCACAAGGTTGTGGAAACCTGCTTCTGCAACCACCCCCTCAGCTTCGCCTCGGGCGAGACCTCAGGCTGCTTGCAGTCTGTTTCCAAAAGGGCCAGTGAATAGGGGTTTTGTTTGTATCTTGCACTGCGAAGTACCTGGGTCTACACTGGAAAACCTCTAGATCAGTTTATATGCCAACAACTATGTTATAGGTATGTGGTGTACATGTATGATATGATTTTTTTTCATGGTCTCATTGAGTATTGACATTAATATTTTGACTATTGCAGCCATACATTGATAGCTTGATAGATTGATAAATTGCATAGACTTGGTACAACTTGATAAATTGCACAAGTTTCGTCATGGATTTGTTTTCTTTGTTTTTTCTCCCATCTAAGTAAACCATAATATCTGCATCCTCATGCCCATTTTCATGCTCACTAGCACCATCACCATATTCATGCTCATTATCACTATCCCCGTGGTTATTGTCGCGATCACCATGCCACCATGAACATCACCACCATGCTCTTCCTACCCACATTTTCACCATCACCATCCCATTTTTCAACATAATATTCTCATCCATCATCCACACAAATATAACTGTTATATACCTAATTTCATCACCCAGAAACCTAGAAACCTAGACGCCCAAGACTTGATCATGGTGTCCATATTCAACTTGAATTCCAAATACTCCTATGAGAGGGATTCTGTCATGGTGTTTGAGCTCAAGAATATTAAGTTTGGAATTAAATCCATTGTCCCCCCAACCATGTTTATTCCTCAACACTTATTTATAGTGCACAAAACCTAAAAGGTCAAATTCATAAAAAGTTTGCATGAGAGTTTATGGACAATGCGCTCATGTTGGTCTATCCCAAACACAATTTCCCAAAGTTACCACATTCAATTTTGTTGCTTGATTTGGTTATTATGTCCAAGGATGAATTTTCCATCTCTCCTTTTGACACTTGACCTAAATGAAATTGGAGGCACGAAATGAAAATTGTGCATTGAAAGGACATGTCATTAGTTGCAATACATTTATTCCATAATGAAATGAAAATTGTGCATTGAATTAATGCCTAGATATACCGACACTTAGTAAGACTCTATTGCTTTAACAAGAGTGTTGGCATAGATTTAAAAGGGAAATGCTAGCCATAAGTCCCCGGTCAATGATTTTGCAAAGTTGACCCCCATGTGCAAAACTGCACACTCGCTTACTGAGAAAAGCCCTAGTTTCCAAAATTGAACTAAAAGTTGACACCTGGTCCATGGGACCAGAGGAGAGGGGCACCCCTAACACTATCTTGATATCCTAAATCCAACTGAGTCAACGGTTTGTCGATCCGAGCCACGGTCGTCATTCTATGGCGTTTTCCATCTCGCATCCAAAAGGCCTTCAAGGACACAAGCTGGATACCTACCGGGGCCATAGAATTCCAACCGTGCAACAAAACCAGTTTCCAGGGAGTCCTGCAAGTGTGTCTAGGAAGGTTCTAGCTAGGAATGCTAACCATAAGTCCCCGATCGATGATTTTGCAAAGTTGGCCCACATGTGCAAAACTGCACACTCCCTTGCTAAGAAAAACCCTAGTTTCCAAAATTGACCTACAAGATGACACTTGGGCCATGGCACCAGAGGAGAGGGAAACCCCTAGAACTATCTTGATGTCCTGAATCCAATGGAGTCGACGGTTTGTCGGTCCGAGCTACGATCATCATTCTATGGCTCCTTCCATCTCGCATCCAAAAGGCCTTCAGGGACACCAGTTGGATACCTACCGGGGCCATAGAATTCCAACCGTGCAACAAAAATGATTTCTGATGAGTCCTGCAAGTGTGTCTAGGAAGGTTCCAGTTGGGAATGCTAGCCATACGTCCCCAGTCGATCATTTTGAAAATTTGTCCCCCATGTGAAAAAATTGCACACTCCCTTACTGAGCAAAACGCTAGTTTCCAAAATAGACCTACAAGATGACACCTGGTCCATGGGACCGGCGGAGAGGGGCACCCCTAGCACTATCCCGATGTCCTGAATCCAACGGATTTGACAGTTTGTCGATCCGAGCCATGGTCGTCATTCTATGGCTCATTCCATCTTGCATCCAAAAGGCCTTCAGGGGCACCAGTTGGATACCTACCGGTGCCATAGAATTCCAACCGTGCAACAAAACCAGGTTCCGGGGAGTCTTGTGTTGGTTGTGGAGCCAGATCTTTAGTCTCATAGATGATATTGTCTAAGCCCATGGTTTTGGGTATCTCGTGGTATTTTCCCATTGTATTTCCCCTATAAAAGAAAGACATTGTAATACGGCTAGCGTAAGATGTATTAGGTTTTATGCATTGTAAATATCTCTGAGATCGGAAGAGAGACTGTGAGACAATGAAGAGGAAGTGTAGTGGCTGTGCTGCAGGTTGTATCCCTTCACTTTGCTGGACGGAATAATAATAAGGATTGGCAACTTCAGTGTGGACGTATCCCAAGTTGGGGTGAACCACTATATATCTGTGTCTCTCTTGTAATGTGTATGTGTGATTATATTTGCATTTCTATTTATTGTTATTGCTCTGCGATCCTGTTTTTCTAACATCTTGCAAGTGTGTCTAGGAAGGTTCCAGCTGGGAACACTATCCATAAGTTCCGGGTCAATGATGTTTCAAATTTGACCCCCATGTGCAAAAATTGCACACTCCCTTACTAAGCAAAACCCTAGATTTCAAGTCTAGAAACCAATAACTAGTTTTATGAAAACTTAGCACTGGGAACTTGAGCCAGAACAAAAACAATAATAGCCTGAAATCCCAAAATGAATCTTGGTTGGAACTGCAAGAGTCTAAAGAATCTATGGCGGGCATAAACGGTGGTTGTGAATGTCTGGATACAAAGAATATATGGAATGAATGATCATATGTGCTTTCCACCTGAAAAGAATCAAATGGACTCAATTACCGCCACTACCACCGCCACCACCACCGCCATAGATTAAACATCAACATACGAAATGATTGTGAAAATCCTCACAGCAGATCTAAGAGATGATGTATACCTCACAAGAAAGTAATTGATTAAGTAAGACAATAGATGAAGAGTGGTCAATGCAGTAGAATGAGCAACAGAATAATAATACAGTAGAACTCGGATAGAAGCAAAAATACTTCACACACACTAATTCATTAATCACAAATGGACAAATAAATAATACAATGCATGAGGAATTCGAATGCCTAAGGTGGCAATTCGAATTAGCCTTCATGGAGTGATCAAAGGATCACTGGAGTGTCATCGGAGCACAACTGGAAGTCTTCATCATCATCAGTGGAGTCATCAATGCTCAAGTAACTATCAACCATCAGTCAAACTGAGTCTGGTAGGTGTAACTGAGTGTAACTAAGTGTAATTGAGTGTAACTGAGTGTAAATAAGTGTAACTGAGTGTAACTAAGTGTAATTGAGTGTAACTAAGTGTAACTGAAGACAACTGGACTGGTAGGTGAAGAAGGGTGAGTTGCTTCCTAAAATCAAGGAAGAAGGGCACATTAAGCAACCGGAGCGCTAAAACTGATCAGTGAGAAGCTCTCGGGGGTTGGCTAGCTGAGGGCTAGGTGTTGGACTGATGACTGGAATGCATGCAAACCCTAATGATGCATGCAAACCCTAAAAGTACATGCATGACTGAAAATGTAAATGATCAAAATACTAGTGGGACTAGGATGGAGTATAGGAATATCCTAACACCCCCCCTTAATCCATCCTGGGACCTGGTAACTAAGACCAAAGGTCACCCAATACAATGAATAATAACAGTCAATAAACCAAGGAAGTGGGGAAAATTTCATGGGAAAAATACCCCCCCCTCAACAAACAGACTGTAAGGCACACATAAAAAATAAATGCTCCAAACTCAAGCAGGTGTGATGCTTGGTCATATGTTTGGAGGTATCTTCTTCCTGGGAAGAAGTGGATCATGCTCAAAAGGCATGTGTTTGTACTTGCTCTTCAGTTCGAATGTGATGAGAACAAATCCAACAGTATGAGAATGATCCTTGAACCTGTGATTCGAATCAGCTGAGGTAGGATCAAATATTTGAATGTGCATATAGTCTTTTGTCTTCTCCTTCGAACCACCATGGGTGAGATTATGCCAAAAAGAACTATTACATGTTTGCTTGAAATCAAAATCAGATTTAAGACTTAAAAAATAGTTTCTTGAGATCTCCTTTGAACCAGCAAGGGTGAGATCAAAACTATCATATGCATGATAAATTATCCCATGTGGTAATTGCTTAGAATCCAAATTAGATCCAAGACTTGAATCATGGTTTCTTGAGATCTCCTTTGAACCATGAGAGGTGAGATCAAAACCAGTAATTGCATGAGAAATTATCCCAAGTGAATGGTAATGGTCGTAATCTTCAATAACCTTCTGAAAGCATGAATTTACCTTCAATAATCAGGGAGAGCCAATGCATTACCTCCAATGGCTGAATTTACCTCTGAAATAATCATGTGATCATGATGCAAACCATCAGACTCTGGTGCAAGAGAGGATTTAGGACCTTCTGCAATATCTAGAGTGTGAGCTGGCACATAAAGAGAAGAAAGTTTGAGCATGAGTGTAGAATCTGCAAGTTCTTTGTGGACAACTTCAATATGAGATGATACTAGTTCATGATGTGAGAGACCATCAAGGGGAGTGAATGCATCACTTTGCTTGCTTTCGAATGGGTTTGGACCAATGCCTTCATTCTTTCTGCCAAATTTTTCATCCAAGTGAGCCCATAACTCTTTTGGAGTCCATAACTCTATTGGAGTTTCAACACCATCACGGTATTGGAAATGGAATCTCAAGTATCCAGGAAAAGAAAGCATCATTGCTCCAAAGGCTCCATCACCTTTATTTAACCAATCAATCTTCTCTTCAGGGGATTCGAACTCTCTTTCAAAATGACAATCAAAGAGATCATGGATCTTCAAGTATGCTATCATTCTTGGTTTCCATTCATCATAGTTGAATGGAGAAAGAGGAGTAATTCCTGATGGATACATAGAAGCTGTAGAAAACCTGAAAAAAAATAGAGAATATCTGCAACTGCTACTGCTGCAAGATGCAGAAACTGCTGCAACTGTTGCACTCAAAATCTTGGTAATAACCTGCAAAAAACTCTCAAGAATGGAGATAAACAATACTCTCAACATGCTCTGATACCATGTGAAAATACTCACAACAGATCTAAGAGATGATGTATACCTCACAAGAAAGTAATTGATTAAGCAAGAAAATAGATGAAGAGTGGTCAATGCAGTATAATGAGCAACAGAATAATAATATAGTAGAACTCGGATAGAAGCAAAAATACTTCACACACACTAATTCATTAATCACAAATGGACAAATAAATAATACAATGCATGAGGAATTCGAATGCCTAAGGTGTAAATTCGAATTAGCCTTCGTGGAGTGATCAAAGGATCACTGGAGTGTCATTGGAGCACAACTGGTGTCATCGGAGCACAACTGGAATTCTTCATCATCATCAGTGGAGTCATCAATGCTCAAGTAACTATCAACCATCAGTCAAACTAAGTTTGGTAGGTGTAACTAAGTGTAATTGAGTGTAACTAAGTGTAACTGAGTGTAACTCAGTGTAACTCAGTGTAAATGAGTGTAACTCAGTGTAATTAAGTGTAACTAAGTGTAACTGAAGACACCTGGACTGGTAGGTGAAGAAGGGTGAGTTGCTTCCTAAAATCAAGGAAGAAGGGTGCATTAAGCAACTGGAGGGCTAAAACTGATCAGTGAGAAGCTCTTGGGGGCTGGCTAACTGAGGGCTAGGTGTTGGACTGATGACTGGAATGCATGCAAACCCTAATGATGCATTCAAACCCTAAAATTGCATGCATGACTGAAAATGTAAATGATCAAAATACTGGTGGGACTAGGATAGAGTATAGGAATATCCTAACAATGATTATCTGTGATTTCCGCCCAACAAGAATCTACCACCATATGCTAACTATCAACCATTGAATATCTATGATTTCCACCCAACAAGAATCTACTTCCATAGACTAACCATCGCCTTAGCAAGAATTAAATGACTCAATTAGCATCTTACATTAACCAACAACTATTGCATTAGATTACTTCATTTAGTTATGGGCCTAAACTACCATAGAATTAGATAGATTCATTTAGTCATAGGCCTAATTTGATTGCCATGTCACGTCCCCATTTTTGACCCCCTTTTTCATTAAATTGTAAATTATGTAAATATTGTCATTTAGTCATGGTGAGGAGCTCAAGGCCAAGGCCCCGCCACTGATTTATCGTTTTATGTATCGACAATTAGAATAGATGCATATGGTTCTTGTGCTAGCGGAGCACAATGTAAAATCGGACATCATGTAAACATGCAATTTTAATGAAAAACCCACAACCAGCTATGCAATGCAACAAAGAGATGGGGGCATGATATTTACAAGGAATAGGGAGGGAAAATAACCAAACCCTTGAGCCATGGTGTTAAGCCATTTCATTGAGGAAACCCATGAACTCTCAACTACCCATTTGGTCTCATGCACCCAATCATTTAATTCCTCCAAGAATTGGTTGAGACAATTAATGCCTTGGGATGGGAGAGGTATGGCTGTCAATTTTTGTGTATGGGCAAGACAGCAACCTGGGAAATTGAGTTTTGGCTTGCTAGGCAAGAAAACCCCCACGAAATTGGCCCAAAGCCATTATTCACCCATGGCATTCTTCCTCTCACGCAGACGGAGCTTACTGGAGTTGATCCTCACGTTTTTCACCATAACCCTACATTATTCCATGCCTGCAAACTCGTTTTTGGTTAGCTAATTGGATGGGAGAAGAGAGCCACGATTTTTGGGGTTAGGGAGGCTGTTTCTGCCCACGAAATGCCCATGAGCATTCTTCTGAAAATGATTCTGCTCTCCTGGGGTTGATTTCCCATTTTCTCCTTTTCGTTTTGGTTGCCCACGTTTTTCTGGAACTGGTAGAAACCCACTGTTGGGAACTTAACTGTATAGGCATTTTCTCATGCCCAACACTTATGCTTTTGATGTTATATGCACCCATCTCTTAACAGCCTAAGAAACCCAATTGCTGATTGGCTTGGTTGATTTTGATATACCTTGGGCTATGTGAGAGCCTGTTTTCCCCTTTTCCTTGTGGAGATCATGCCCAGCTCGGGGGTGGCAGTGGTGCTGAGAGATTGAGGAGCACACTGGCCTAAGGTTGGGTGGAACGTTGCAGAAGCGTAGCTGGTTGCTCAGGGACTACTTGGTTTAAGATAAGAATTCTCATTTGATAATTTGATATTGCTCAATTGTTGAATGACATGAAAATCTGGAATGTATGATGGATGTGTGTTAATTCTGCACATGATTTACTTCTGCTGTGTTTGCTTAGATTCGTACATCTGCATGCCTGTCTTTTATAAATGTGGATGTTTTATTTAGTAAGCATCGGGGCCAATTGCCCCATTTTAGCACAATGATCCTCTCTATCATGCTGGTATGATAGGAGGGGACATTCCATGCCATAGAGTAACCATCAATGACTGCATTAGATAGATTCACTGACTCCATTAAAATTCAATTGGACACGACATGAATGATTTAAATTCAACACCTTAGCTAGATTCATTTCATTCAGTGATGGGCCTAATTTGATGGGAACATGGGAACCTAGTCTCCATTAAAAATCAATTGGACCCATTAAAATTCAATTGGACGTGACATGAATGATTAAAATTAAACTCTAGATGCATATAAAAGCGACTTGGACGATGGTTGAACATCCGGTACATTGATGCTTTAAATGATGAACTCTTTCCTTTATGGTATTATAGGGATGCTTACCCAGCATTTAACGATAGCATTAATTAGTTAATTCCTTCCATGTTCGAAGCATAGAGAAAAACCTTGTCACATTACAAAATCCTTGCAACATCATACAAATTAATAGGGGAGGCTTCCAATATGATCTCGATTTATGAGAAGCTTCCACATAGCAATAATTTACACTCTCTATAAAGTGAATATTATTACTTATTTTAAAATTTGTTTCCCTCCCTTAACCCCATCTTGTAGATCTGTGCTGGCTATTGTTTGGAGGGAGTTATCCCGCCCAAATCCGTGGCCATTTTTCGTTAGATTGTGTGAAAAAACACAACATTTATTGCCCTCAACCTAGCTCATTTTACTTCTTCCTAGTTCAAAGGCGCTCATGATCCTCTGTTTAAAATCACATAAATTTTGGACCAAGATATCGATGATGTGCAACCAAGCTCGACCAACTGGATGGTCTGGGTCCTAAGAAGACCGAAATACTCCACTCAGCCCACTTAAATGAATTTGGGAAATAATACCCCTGTGAGTCTATTGGGTTAGTTTTGATGGTTAAAAATTTCAGGTGGGTAGGACATAAAAGGTTGATCGATCTCTAGTCCACCTATAAAGTTGAATCAAATGGTTCGAAACCAGAGTCAGAATACGCATTGATTCTAATACCAAAGTAAGTAGTTTAAGTATAACTCTTACCTGCAGCAGATTGTCCAATGACCATAATTCCTGTCAGACTAAGTGGCAAGTGTAGACCAGACAGAGAGAACCTAACATAAACTCCAAGAGAAAAAGGTGAAGAGGGGGAACTCGTTCGTATTTGCATAGTTGGGCATTTTTCTTGGACTCATCACCATCTGTGGTGAGTGCCTACGGACTATTTTGAGAGGAGCCATCAGTGCCTCTCTAAGTGGTTGTTTCTCACATGCTCGACTCAACACCTTGATCGCATCGTTGAGAATCGCGCAGGGTATATATCCCTTTAGTTATTTGTCGAAGACCCCAGATTTCCCCCGACTCTAGCACATTGGTGAGTCGCTTCGGAACGCCCAGTTATATGTTCCCGTGGATGTCTGGGTTGCGTTGGCGATTGTATTCAGAAGCCATTCAGTTATATGCTTCCTTGAGTACCCAGTTTAGTTCCAGTTCAGTGTACCATTGAGGGTATGAGTCCCCATCACTATGATCCAATAGTTCATCAGTTCCTCTGGTACCACACTCAACAGCACTATTGTTATTCCAGTGTATCAGTTCTCTAGCCCAGACATGGTCAGCCCAGCAGTACATCCCAGATTTTGTGTCCCCTCTGGACCCTTATGATGTACACAGTGGTTCTCCATGTATTTTCAGGTCCCCATTTTCGGGCCTCATTGTTATTGTTTATATATATCTTGATATGAGCATGGGAATGCCCGCCTCGTCCATATATTGAGATTCTCCCTCATTCATTATTTCAGGCCATGTATATTTCAGGTCCACATTTTTTGGACCCCATTATTATTGTTGTAGATCTTGATACGAGCATGGAATGCCCGCCTCGTCCATATGTTGAGATTATTCCTCATTCACTATTGAGGTCATGTACTTTCAGTTTTTGCAATTTGTTCGAGACCATTGTTCCGGGATCTAGTTCATTTCTTCTCCTCTCCACATTCCAGGAAAACCATCAAAGACTTATGATGTCTATCGGCCATATGATGAGCTCCTGCCCTCACACATCAGGGGGCAATCTGTTAACACCCAAAAAGTGCTCACTACCTCATCTACCCCATTACATTACTCATTTGTGTTCGGATATCCATCATCTATTTCGGGATACATATCTATTTCAGGATCATCTATTTCGGGATACATATCTACTTCAGGATCTTGCATGATCTATTTCAGGATATGCAATCCAGTCACCAGTTTGATGCCTCCAGCACCTTATCCACCTTCTTCTAGCACCCGGGAGCCACTTTCCACAGAGTTTTAGCCCTCCTAAGCTGAAAGGCGCCCTCTTCTCACCTACTGACAGAGAAGGGAGCACTTGTTCACCTACCACTGCAGATTCACTCCAGTTACATTCAGTTAGCTCCGATTCTGATTGATTTCACTCCGATTTCACTCCTGACTGACTGTTTCACCTCCGATTGACCTCCAGTTCGATTAGGTGACTTGCTCTGACTCCAGTTAGCCTCCCATGCGCCCCCACTGAGCCTCCAGATCCTATATCAGTGCTACACACTTCAGTTACATTTATTATGATCAGTTAGACTCAGCTTGACACCTGGATGACTGGTTGTTGTGATTGATGAGCAACACCGATGATTGATGAGGACTCCTAGATTGAGTCAAGCTACTCCATTCAGTGATTCGAATGACCTCCTTAGGCAATTCGAATTGCTCTGTTCATCGTAACAGTTTGTATTGTAATTCATTCACCCTTTCTGGGATAGAAAGCACTGCTGCATGTTTTGCACAGTTTTGCACCATATTTTCTATGTTCATCTGTTGTGATTGATTTACTTGTTCATTAAATCTGCTGTGACTAATTTTACATGGTATCAGAGCCATTGCAGGAACAAGATCTCTTTTCTACAGGTGTTTATACAAGAAGATTTGACTGAATTGCTAAAAATTGCAAAAAGTTTGGCATGAAATATCTCAAGGGCATTCGCTCCTGTGCATGCAAAGCTTGAAAAATACTCCAATACCACTCCAGAAGCTTGAGTTACCACATAATTCCTGGATCTGATACATTGGACCTATTCAACATTGCTTGAAATCCAATCCCAGGTGTGATGCAACTCTCAAAGGGTGGATTGTTCGACCTTATTGTGATTGTTCTTATGTGATTTGCAGGTTAATTATCTCCTCCAAGTGCACTCGCTACATTCTGCATGCAAGCTTCCCTACAGCATCTCCATTCGCTATAGTCTGCATGCAAGCTTCTTCTTCATCATTTGACTCGCTCCTAGCAATGGAATACTCTTCTTCAAAGCCTATCCTCACCCCATTCAATTATTTTGATTGGAAAGATGATATGGAGATCATATTACATTCAAAAGGATACTACCGAGTCACTCTTGGTCTTGAATTGGAGCCAAACAATGTGGCAGAAAGAACCAAACACTACAATAAGCTTGATGAAGCTTACGGTCTTCTTTGTCTCTCCATCTCCAAAGATCTTCACTTCCATCTCAGCGGATTGAAGACTCCAAAGGCCATATGGGAGCAACTTGAGACACTATTCGGCAAGCAGGATGAGCTTAGGGCTTTTCAATTAGAGAATGAATTGATTGGCCTTAATCCTGAGAATTTCGAGAGCATCAATGAATTCTTCACTAAATTCAAGAACTTGAACCTGCAATTGAAGAACAGTGGTGTTATCAAAGAGGATAAACAGTTGATCCTCTCCATTCTAAGCAAGCTTGGGAAAGATTATTCGGTATTTGTCTCCACTTTCAATTCCGGTCGGCTAACTACCCCGAATTGGAAGATGCCTACCTTGAATGCCTTCATTGAGTCCGTTACGAAAGAGCATGACAAGTTGATTCAAATGGGGTCCATAAGCTCCAAAGATTCAGCCCTATTTGTTCAAGGACCCAAGATCTCGAATGGTAAAGGAAAGCTAAAGAAGGAGAAGCCCAAATTCGAGCCTCACAAGCAAAAAGACAAAGGCAAGCAAACGGATGCACCATCCAGTTCGAAATCCAAGCAAAAGGGCAAAGAAGGTAACCAAAAATCTAAATGTACTTATTGTAACCGTGGCTTTCATCCCGAAAGTTCATGTATGAAGAAGACTATAGATCAAATGGCCCTCCTTTTGGAAAAGAACAACATAACCCTTCCTGACGGTGCAAGGAAGAAGGATCGGAATGACGATCATGAAAGAGGACAAGCACTCATGGCAACGGTTTCGAAGCCCACTCTCTTGATAGATTCGGGTGCATCAAATCATATGGCTGCAAATATTGATTCTTTTTCCTCATTCGATCCAAACAGCTCCATCCCCATCCATTTGGGAGATGACTCAAAAATTTCTTCAAAGGGCAAAGGTACGATTCATGTAGATCATGGATGCTTTCAGAATGTTCTCTATGTTCCTTCCTTAGCTTCGAATCTCCTTTCTATGTATCAAATGACACATACTGGTGATCCAAAGAAAGTCACATTCAGCCCTAATACAGTTGAAATTTCTGATATCAAAAGTGGAAGACTAGTTGCGGTTGGAAAGGCAAACCACACTGCAAAATGTTATGAGTTTTCGCACTTTATTCCGCTTGCAAAGCCCACTGCTCTTCGCACACATGGTAATGAGGTTAGTAGGCTTTGGCATGAAAGATTTGGACATCTAAATTATAAGTATTTGCTGCTGCTATCAAATAAATCCATGGTTGATGGGCTTCCACAACTCCGTTCCTCGAAGGGAATATGCTCCGGTTGCATTATTGGGAAGCACCCCGAGCACAGATTCGACCGCGGCAAGGCTAGCAGAGCCTCTACTATTTTGGGATTGATCCATTCTGATATCAGCGGTCCGCTGCCCCATATGTCATTAAATGGTTCAAGGTATGTTTTGACATTTATTGACGATTATTCTCGCTTTACATGGGTATTCTTTCTCAAAAACAAGTCAGAAGTGCTTGGAAAATTCAAGGATTTTAAGGCTTCTGTTGAGACCACCACTGAGAGCAAGATCAAAGCTCTTAGATCTGATAATGGTGGGGAATATATCAAGTCCGATTTGCTGCAACTTTGTGCCCAAAGCGGAATCAAGATCCAACATACAGTTCCCTACACACCCCAGCAGAACGGTGTAGCGGAAAGGAAAAACCGGTCACTGAAAGAGATGGCTACATGCATGATTGAATCTAAAGGTTTGGCTGCAAATCTTTGGGCTGAAGCAATCAATGTTGCTGCATATATACAGAACCGAGTTCCACATTCATCCGTGAAAGGTATGACTCCTTTCGAAGCATTCTTTGGTCACAAACCGGATGTGTCAAATTTGAGAGTTTTTGGCTCTACTGCATGGGCTAGAATTCCTTCTGAGAAGAGACGAGCTTTGGATCCACAAAGTATCGAGTGCATATTGATAGGATATGGGGAAGAATCAAAAGCATATAAACTCATGGATATCAGATCTAAAAAGATATTCATAGAGCGCAGTGTGCAGTTTGAAGAACCGCTTCAAGAATTGCAACTAGTTGAGGAGAAAACTGCCGATTCACCGCCTTCACCAGAAGAAGATTCGAGCAGCGATAATGAAGGTATGAGTTATGATATTTCTGATATTGTAGCAGCATATGATGATCATGACATATCAGGTTCGGAATCCGACCATTCAGATCCCCCTCAGTTACCAAAGTGGGCCCAAAATACTCTACAATCTGCTGGTTTGAATCTTGGAAATCCTGCTGATCCAAGACGAACAAGAGGAGACTTTCAAAGGGCAGGTATGGCTCTTTCTATTGCTGATCCATTTCTTCCTGAGATTTGTTATTTGATGGCTGGTTCAGATCCCCAATCATATTATTCATCCCATCGAGATCCGAGATGGAAAGATGCCATGGATGAAGAGTACAGTTCTCTTCAAAAGAACAATACATGGGAGCTAGTTTCTCTTCCACCTGGAAGAAAATTAGTGAAGTGTAAATGGGTCTACCGTACTAAAGTTGCTGCTGATGGAACTATCAGCAAATATAAAGCAAGGTTGGTGGCAAAAGGTTTTTCCCAAGTCCAAGGAGTGGACTACACAGAGACCTTTGCACCGGTTGCAAAGATGGATTCCATCCGCCTTGTTTTAGCTATTGCCGCATCCAAGCACTGGGAGGTGCATCACATGGATGTGAAGAGTGCATTTTTACATGGAGACCTTGCTGAAGAGGTCTATATGCAGCAGCCAGAGGGTTATACATCAGATCCATCATTGGTTTGCAGATTGAAGAAGTCTTTGTACGGGTTAAAACAGGCCCCAAGAGCTTGGTACGCAAAGATGGACTCCTTCCTTCTTTCTCAGAATTTCCAAAGATGCAAATCTGATCCGAATGTCTATCTTCAGCGAGTTAAAGGTAATTTGTTGGTTATTGTACTTTATGTTGATGATCTGCTTATTACTGGTAGCACACTTACTTCAATAAACAAGCTAAAAACTGCCCTAAATCTAGCTTTTGACATGAGCGATTTGGGCTTGCTGAGTCACTTTTTGGGCTTGGAGATAGCTCAAAATTTCGATGGGATCACTATATCTCAGCAAAAATATGCTTCCGACCTGTTATTGAAGTTTAATATGGCTGAATGTGTTCAAATTTCAGAATTTACTTCAATATGATCTAGGATCTTAACTGAGAGAACAACATGTACAGCATATCTACAGCATATCAATCATGGAGACAATAATGCAAGCACACAAGAGACACAAAGATTTACTTGGGGAAAACCATAAAGGTGAAAAACCCCAATAACTTCCTCAGAGATAGATAGAGCAATGATACAACCAACCATAAGAGATAGACACAACCTAGCAGCAGATCCTCCTCCTCCATAAGTGCGCCACTCCTCCTTGAGTGCATGTGTGAGAAGTGAGTGAGCAAAATAGAGTGCCTCCCGCACTCTATTTATACTTGACTTGACTTGCCTTTTTACCTAACTCATGTCGGCTCTAACTTAACCACATAACATAATGCTGAGTGGGCCGACCCCCAATAGGGTGGTCTAATAACCCTTTGACCCACATGGCCGACCCCCAATAGGGTGGTCTAATAACCCTTTGACCCACATGACTTATACAGGGCCGACCCCAAATAAGGTGGTCTAATAACCCATCAAGTATAAGTTACGACACTTACAATATAAATGACGACACTTCCTTATAGAGGAATAATACCATCTCTATAGGAATACAATATACATATATGTGAAATACATTCCGAAGTTACATATACATCAACACTCCCTCTTAACTAGGAAGGTATTTCTCAGCACAGTTCTTCTAGCACAAGTCATCTTCTCTGGATCATCGTCACTAGATAATCGTCATCGAGTCATCATCATCGTCACTGCTGCTGCTATCTCATCCAATCTCTGTCTCTACTCGTCATAGGAAGTTCTACAGAGCCAGTCCTCTTTCATACTGGATGTAGGCCCACCACCTGCAGGTCTTCGTCATCACTGGCCATACTGTGGAATCCTCAGGACTTATTACGTGCGTCACAAAACCTCGAAAGAGCATCCCAGGATATTACGGGTACACAACTCCAACCTGTAGGATCTCCCAGGGCGCTATTACATGTGACCCCACCACAAAACCTCGAAAGAGCATCTTAGGATGTTACGGGTACACAACTCCGACCTAAGATCTCCCAGGGCACAAATTACATGTGGTCCACCACAAAACCTAGCAAGAGCATCTCAGGATGTTACGGGTACACAACTCCGACCTGAGATCTCCTAGGGCACAAATTACATGTGGTCATGGCAAAACCTCGCAAGAGCATCTCAGGATGTTACGGGTACACAACTCCGACCTGAAATCTCCCAGGGCCCAAATTACATGCCATAGGACAAAACCTCGCAAGAGCATCTCAGGATGTTACGGGTACACAACTCCGACCTGAGATCTCCCAGGGAAACGAATTACATGTCCTCCCAGAGCAATGTCTCGAAAGAGCATCCCAGGCTGTTACGGGTACACAACTCCGACCTATAGGATCTCCCAGACATGCTCATTTGCACAACCTGATCCACGGCCACAGAGTATCAACCTGATACTCACCATACATCATCCTGATGTACTCATGATCGTCCTGATCATAATCACTGCAACGTCCTGCTGCAAGTCATCTGGAGCAACATCCTGAAGCTCGTCATCCATGATCGTCCTGATCATCAATGCAACATCCTGCTGCATGTCATCTGGAGCAACATCCTGAAGCTCGTCATCCATGATCGTCCTGATCATCAATGCAACATCCTGCTGCATGTCATCTGGAGCAACATCCTGAAGCTCGTCATCTATGATCATCCTGATCATCACTGCAACATCCTGCTGCATGATCTACCTGATCATCAATGCATCTTCCTGATGCATACCAAGTATCATACATGATCCTCCTGATCATCAATGTATCCACCTGATACAAATACATGATACATATCACCATACATGATCCTCCTGATCATCAATGCATCTACCTGATGCATACCAAGTATCTACCTGATACATATCATCATACATGATCCTCCTGATCATCAATGCATCTACCTGATGCATACCAAGTATCTACCTGATACATATCATCATACATGATCCTCCTGATCATCAATGCATCTACCTGATGCATACCAAGTATCTACCTGATACATATCATCATACATGATCCTCCTGATCATCAATGTATCCACCTGATACAAATACAAATACATGATACATATCACCATACATGATCCACCTGATCATACAATGTATCCACCTGATACATATACAGATACATGGTCCAAGCATCCAACATGATGCATACATACATACATAAAATGATCCGACTGATCATATCCAGCATCCAACATGATGCGTACATACATATAAAATGATCCAACTGATCATATCCAGCAGAAACTAGAACATCATCCTGATGTTCATCATCCAGCGCTTACATCCACAGCCATGTGAAGGATCCTCCTTCCAACATGCTTGGAATGGCTTCAGCAAATGTGTCCATCACTTCTTCCTCGAAGTGTCCTCGATCTGAATAACGCCAAGCCTCTCTCTGAAGTGCTCGAACTTCACCCTGGCTAGTGGCTTCATCAGCACATCTGCAATCTGCTCGTCCGTCGCAACATACAGGAGCTTCACAGCTCCTCTCTGCACCATATCCCTGATATAGTGATATTTGATCTCTATGTGTTTCGACCTGTCATGAAACACTGGGTTCTCGGACAGCTTCACACAACTCTGGTTATCATAGAAGATACCAGTAGCCTCCAACGGGAGATCAAATAACTCAGACAGTAGCTTCCGTAGCCATACTGCCTCACAACTAGCTGAACAGGCTGCAACATACTCTGCCTCAGCTGTACTCAGTGCTACGCAGGACTGCTTCCTGCTAAACCAAGAGATCACACCTGATCCCATACTGAAGCAACACCCAGATGTGCTCTTCCTATCTGCAGCACTGCTAGCCCAATCTGAATCAACATAACCCTGCAGGTTAAACTTTTGATTCGCCTCATACCTGAGCCCATAATCCACTGTACCCTTCAGGTACCTCAGAACATGTTTTACAGCAACCAGGTGAACACTTCTCGGATCCGTCAGGAACTGGCTCAATGTGTTCAAAGCAAAGCAAATGTCTGGTCTCGTGTTCGTCAGGTACATTAAGGACCCAATCATCTGACGATACATAGAGACATCAACTGGCTCAGATGAAGCATCACATAGAAGCTTCAGATTCGATGCCATCGGTGTGGCCGTGGCCTTGCAATCCATCATCCTGAACCTCTTCAGGATCTCTACTGCATACTTCCCTTGTCCAAGGAAGATTCCATCTGCACTCTGCCACACCTCCATGCCAAAAACAAATAGTGCATCATCCCCAAGTTCTTCATCTCGAACTCGGTAGTAAGCTTCCGCTGCGTGTCAGCAATCAATCTATTTTCACCTGTAACAACCAGGTTATCTGCATACAAAAGTAGTATCACTAGATTTCCTTCCTCAACCTTGTAGTAAGGGTTGGAATCTGCTTTTACTCTTGGTAAATCCCAAACTGGATAGAAAGCTATCTATCCTACCATATCAAGTTCTGCACACATATATGACTACACCATGCTGTCTTGAAATCCATCTGGTGCATCTTCTATTTCATCACTTTTGTATTTCTCAATGCTGCCATCTGCAACATGCTTGATTTGATAGTTCCATTTGGAAGTCATAGCAAACTTCTCTTCATGTCTTGGGATTACATCCCAAAAATCATTCTTCATGATCGACGGATCATGGCATTTCATTTCTTCATCCCAGATCCTGGGAACTTCAATATCTTCAATAGATAATTTGTTGCTGAACAAATGTTGTAGTTCTTCTTTTGTAGGAGATGGCATACGATCTTTCCTACACAACAACTTTGTTTGTTCGTTGGGTGGACTCCCTCTGAGTCTTCGCTTCCTTGCAGGAGTTGCTGGAGTCCTAATCTGAAGTAGCTTCTTCTACATCTTTTGATGTGGAATGTAGAGAGATGGTCAACTCCCTCTTGAATATTTGCATCCTTGAATAAACCACTGGAGTGTACTCCCTCTTGATCTTTGCTTCCTGGATTACCTGTTCTTGAACTCATATTCATCCTTGGTCCCTATGCATGCTTATTAGTATCATGATTAAAACATACATATACTATTAAAGCACAATAATCTCAAGCATGTATAGTCATGATCATTTCAAACAGAAATAATAAGCATTAGCATTCAAGGTTTATGTAGGATTCTTATGGTTAGCATAAGAAACATAACGTGTCTAAACCTATAATTACTCAAAGCTATGACTCTTCGGGTTAGTCATATCATCAATCAAGAGAAGAGATATAATATGCATAAAACCGTGACTATTCAAACCTATGGTTTCATGATTCTTCTGGTTAGTCAAATCAATCAATATAAGAGACATATTATTTTACTTATATTCCTATTTGACCATAGGACTTTTCTGGTTAGTCATATCATTAAACAAAGTAAAAAGCATAATATGCCTAAACCCATGATTACTAACTTCAATGAATAATCATAATCAATCATGCCAAGTATACTTATATAAAGGATCTTATCACAAGATGAGATTGTAACTTGATATAGGAAAAACATACCTGGATTAGCATGCTAGTTAGTTATGTCTAACATACTCACATGATGTCTTCTTGTTCTTCTTCAATGACTTGTGCTAGTAACCTGTATATCTCATAGGTTAGCCATTATAAAACCAAGTTATACATACCTCGTAAATGGATCTTCTATGAGATCCATGACAATGGATGAGTCTTTATGCTCATGTCATCATGATCATATGTTCTTGAACTGGAACATGATTTGTCTTTCTTGGTGTACCTTTCATGTTAGTAGACAACATAAAACTCATACAACATCATAATGCATTAGTACAATCATAAGTGTCAACACCCTAACCAGTGAATATCTTCTATCATGCATTCATAATTTTGTTAAGGTGATACAACAAATCTAAAATCAAAATTGTACTAACCGTAATAACATGAAGTCAAACATACCATAAAATTAATAATGGACAAATATCGAAACATACCTCGATGAGTCATACCTGTCGAGATCGCTTGTAATCTTCTTATGAAAGGCCTTATCCTCATCTCCCTCTGAGACAGGAACTTCTTCACTTATGCAAGTGATCAATCCATCTTCTTCTAGGATTAACCCAATCCACTTGATTTGCAAGAACTGGACCTTGAGCTGGATATGGGTTTGTCAGAGAAACCCCAAAAATTCAAACTTTGAATTTCAAACTTCCGAAAGGATAGAAATATGCGCCTTGATGAGCTGATCAAACTGGTATATTCAGAATTTGAAAACTGCAAAGTTTTACTCCTTAATTTTGCCTTTGAAACTTTCGGATTCACTGGACGTGACCCTGAACTGGGGTTTGATGAAGCCCACTCTTTTGCCCCATCAAAAATGTTTGATCCAAAGCTCTAAGCTTCTATTTTTCTGAGGAGCTTCGAGCCGTGGTCACATATTTCAAAAATTCCCATTTTTACAGAAGCCCTAATTTTCCACCTTTCTGATCAAAGTCCCAAACTAGGGTCTAATCAAGCCCGGCCTTCTGCCCAACCAAAAATTCTGATCTTGGTCTCTAAATTTCTATTTTGATGAGTAGCATCCAGCCGTGGTCTCCGATTACAAAAATTCCAACTTTCTCCAAAGCCCTAAATTCCGGAAGCCATGAATGAAGGTACCAAAAAATAATTCTGTTTTGACAGAAATATGTACCTGATTGTTTCTGATGTAACTCCAAAAATTTTGATCCAAAGGGTCTGAAAAAGTGTCCTGAGATAGCCTGACCTGTTATCTTTCCATCCTGACAGGTCTGACCTCAATTGGATTCTCTGAGAGAGAGTTATGCCAAATGTCGCAACGTGACCTGTTTTGGGAAAATACAGGAGAGCGAACTTGTACGGCATGCCACGTGTCACTGATTGACCTTCGGCCTCTGAAAAAGTTTTATGAGATATCTCGGCCTGTTATCTTTCCATCCTGACAAGTCTGACCTCAATTGGATTCTCTGAGAGAGAGATATGCCAAGTGTCGCAACGTGACCTGTTTATGGGATAATACAGGAGAGAGAACTTGTACGGCGTACCACGTGTCACTGTTTGACCTTCGGCCTCTGAAAACGTTTTCTGAGATAGCTAGGCCTGTGTACTACCTGTCACTTTTCACGAAATTTCATTTGGATCTTCCTAGCCCAAGTTATGACCTTTTTCCCAAGGTCACCTGATTTTGACTCAGATCTGGAAGAGGCAGAAACCCTATATTGTACAGATCATAAATCACAAAGTACAACGAATTAGAGGTTGTCCTTTGGACACAAGATACCTGGAGATCTTAGCTTCGACCTGTAACAATTTTAGATCCGAAAACTTCGCCAAAACGGATTTATAGCGAAAGTGCTACGATGACTGGTTTTTGCTATATCAAGCCCTAGCATCGTTAGTGCAACAAGTGTCATACATGCCATATCATGCCTTCTTTCAGGCTAGCTCTGATACCATGTTCAAATTTCAGAATTTACTTCAATATGATCTAGGATCTTAACTGAGAGAACAACATGTACAGCATATCTACAGCATATCAATCATGGAGACAATAATGCAAGCACACAAGAGACACAAAGATTTACTTGGGGAAAACCATAAAGGTGAAAAACCCCAATAACTTCCTCAGAGATAGATAGAGCAATGATACAACCAACCATAAGAGATAGACACAACCTAGCAGCAGATCCTCCTCCTCCATAAGTGCGCCACTCCTCCTTGAGTGCATGTGTGAGAAGTGAGTGAGAAAAATAGAGTGCCTCCCGCACTCTATTTATACTTGACTTGACTTGCCTTTTTACCTAACTCATGTCGGCTCTAACTTAACCACATAACATAATGCTGAGTGGGCCGACCCCCAATAGGGTGGTCTAATAACCCTTTGACCCACATGGCTGACCCCCAATAGGGTGGTCTAATAACCCTTTGACCAACATGACTTATACAGGGCCGACCCCAAATAAGGTGGTCTAATAACCCATCAAGTATAAGTTACGACACTTACAATATAAATGACGACACTTCCTTATAGAGGAATAATACCATCTCTATAGGAATACAATATACATATATGTGAAATACATTCCGAAGTTACATATACATCAACAGAATGTAAGGCAGCCCCGTTCCCATTCCTCTCAGGAATCAGTCTTGAGGAGGGAGATTCCACACCGCTTGCAGATTGCAGTATGTATCGACAGTTGATTGGTTCACTACTTTATTTGACACATTCACGGCCTGATATCTCATATGCCGTGAGTGCCGTGTCAAGATATATGCAGCAGCCACATGAGCTTCATTGGCAAGCAGCCAAGCGGATCTTGCAGTATGTGCAAGGTACGAGACAGTTTGGCATACATTATGCTGCAGATTCTGAGCTAGATTTCATTGGTTTTACTGATTCAGATTGGGCAGGTGATAGCATTGATCGGAAGTCCACTTCCGGTTATGTTTTCATGATTGGTCATGGTGCTATTTGCTGGTCCAGCAAAAAGCAAGCAGCCATTGCACTTTCTTCAGCAGAGGCAGAGTATCGAGGGGCAGTCAATGCCTGCATTCAGGCAGTTTGGTTGCAGGGTATTCTTTCCGAGTTTGGTTTTGGTGGCACTACTTCGACTGTCCTATTTTGTGACAATCAAAGTGCTATCAAGATCTCCACAGATCCAGTTCAGCGGCAGAGGACCAAGCACATTGAGATTCATATGCATTACATTCGACAGTTGGTGCATGACCGCACCATCATTCTGCAATATTGCCCTACCGATGAGCAAATTGCAGACATCTTCACCAAGAGCTTCACTGAGAAGAAGTTCTCTTACCTCCGTTCACTGTTGGGGGTGAGTTCCATCATGGTGGAGACAGATTGATTCATTATTATGCTTTAGACTTGAGGGGGGGCTTTCTTCCCACTGGGTTTTCCCTCTTTCCTCACTTAGTTTATTTTTCATCATTTTTTTGGATTATTGTATTGGGGTGACCTTTGGTCTTAGTTACCAGGGCCCCACATTATTTTAGTTGGCACATCATAGTCTAGCTTGAGGGGGGGTGTTCGGATATCCATCATCTATTTCGGGATACATATCTATTTCAGGATCATCTATTTCGGGATACATATCTACTTCAGGATCTTGCATGATCTATTTCAGGATATGCAGTCCAGTCACCAGTTTGATGCCTCCAGCACCTTATCCACCTTCTTCTAGCACCCGGGAGCCACTTTCCACAGAGTTTTAGCCCTCCTAAGCTGAAAGGCGCCCTCTTCTCACCTACTGACAGAGAAGGGCGCACTTGTTCACCTACCACTGCAGATTCACTCCAGTTACATTCAGTTAGCTCCGATTCTGATTGATTTCACTCCTGACTGACTGTTTCACCTCCGATTGACCTCCAGTTCGATTAGGTGACTTGCTCTGACTCCAGTTAGCCTCCCATGCGCCCCCACTGAGCCTCCAGATCCTATATCAGTGCTACACACTTCAGTTACATTTATTATGATCAGTTAGACTCAGCTTGACACCTGGATGACTGGTTGTTGTGATTGATGAGCAACACCGATGATTGATGAGGACTCCTAGATTGAGTCAAGCTACTCCATTCAGTGATTCGAATGACCTCCTTAGGCAATTCGAATTGCTCTGTTCATCGTAACAGTTTGTATTGTAATTCATTCACCCTTTCTGGGATAGAAAGCACTGCTGCATGTTTTGCACAGTTTTGCACCATATTTTCTATGTTCATCTGTTGTGATTGATTTACTTGTTCATTAGATCTGCTGTGACTAATTTTACAATTTGTCCATATTTCCTACCATATTTGCCTCCAGAACCCCAAAAAACCATTAAAAAGGCCTCCAAAAGGCCAAAAACCCCCCTTTTTCCCCAAAATAAGTTAAATTCCTCCAAAAATAGCAAAAACCCTCTAAAAAGGGAATAAAAAATACAAAAAAGAGGAAAAAGAGGGAAAAAAGGAAGCAAAAACCCTATACAGCTGACCTAAACCATATGGTGCCCAAAACCATGGGTCAGCACTCCACCACTAAAAACCTATAAATAGGTGATGGAGGCTCCCCATTTCACATCCACAATCATCCATATCCTTACTATGCCAAAATCACTCCTGAAACCCTAGCTCACCCTTTTGAGCTATTTTCACATTTGAGTGCCCCTTTGGCCCATTTCCAAAACCCCTTGGAGAAGCAGAAAGGAACAACACTGGAGCTTGGAAGCAACCCTCTTGGACTGCTGCAAAGGCTCCACCAACCTCTACATCTGAGGTAACCTTTAATACAAAAGAGAAATCTTTTGCCATATTTTCATGTTTTATTATTTATGTTAATGCTCATGCTAGGTTAAATGTCATACCGTTTTACTACTTTTATTTATTATTTCTGAACTGCTACTAAGGAGGCCCTTCTCCTTAGTAGGTTCTGATTTGCACAAGCTAGGGTTAAAACCCTAGCAACACCAGGTGTCAACTTTTAGGTCAATTTTGGAAACTAGGGTTTTGCTCAATAAGGGAGTTTGCAGTTTTGCACATGGGGGTCAAGTTTTGAATTTTTTTTATTTTGATTGTAGAACTAGACATTCAAAGAGTGGCAATCAAGCCTACCACACCGCACCCTTGGTATATTTCTATGTCCTTAGTGTGCCACGTCATTTAACAACTCCTTAGTGTTCCACTATATTTGGATTTTGAGTAATTAATGTCATTTTTAAGAATTCAAAGTTCCAAATAAAAAATGTAGGCAATGTTTCATCGATGATATCCCTCTGATCCTTGCTAGCTTTGTTAGATCAAAGTCACCATGAAAATTTTCCATCAAGTTATGGGGGAATACTTGCCAAATCACAATGAACAACCATTACATCATCGTTTGTATCAATCAAGGACATTCAATTTTAAAAACATTTTCATATGAGGATAATCCATACTTTTTACAAACACAGGACCATGAACATCTTATTTTCCTTCATCAAAACAACATTATCAAGGAATATCATTAAACTAGTTAGGTATTTCATTTTCCATGGATTCTGTATGATTACTTTTGCATTATGACAAGTGGAAAATGGACATATGAAAGAGGTAAAGCACAAACCCGGGTCTTACATACTAGGATTTAGTAAGGATAGGGTTTATATCTTCAACGATTTTATGAGAGTGAATTCATGACCAGCTATTTGTTAGCATATTGGAACAAACTAGGGTCTTACAAACTAGGGTATATTTGTTACATATATTTTACCATATGTACATGAAGGTCCAATGAATTTT
Source organism: Larix kaempferi (assembly GCA_027924585.1). Classification (NCBI taxonomy): domain Eukaryota; kingdom Viridiplantae; phylum Streptophyta; class Pinopsida; order Pinales; family Pinaceae; genus Larix; species Larix kaempferi. Next base: position 4,926,790 of record BSBM01000606.1, on the reverse strand, counting down.
ATTACACTTTAGTTATGCATTCCTTGCCATTGTACTTGATACTTTGCCATTGTTTTTAGCATGCTAGAGTAGGCACACTTCAACTGAACTGCATAGATTCTTATGTACATATCGTTTGATGAAATACGATAGCATTGATGAAATGTGTAGCATCTAGTAGACTTCCTCTTAGTTTCTGAAAATGTCATAGGATTACATTGATGATATGCGTAGCATGTTACTATTATGACAGAGGTTATTCAGACATATTTTGACATATTTTGTTAGCTTTTGTTTTTTCCTTGCAACATATTTTCCTTGCAACCATAATCCCGATCAATGGGTATGAACCCTTGGAGTTGACAAAAAACACAATTTTAAATTAGATATCAAATTAGCATGCATGTGCTAAGTTCATTGAATTGTTGAAAGATATTATTAGTTTTTTCTATTAAGATAATGTTTTCATAACACAATGGTGAGATGTTACTTGATCAATGCAATAAATGTAAGAGAATAAATATTGCTTAAAATGTAATTATATAAATTTCAATAGCATAATTTATCAATTTGTGGAAGAGATAAATCATCACGAGCACAAGTGGAAACTCAAGATAAAATATGGAATATATTGTATCATGCATTGATAGTCGAATGTTTGTAATACAAAATATGGCAAAGTAGCCGGCCCTCAAATGGCCTTTGAATGTACATGTATCCCTAAGTACAAAAATGTGTACATGTATGTCAAAATACATATATACAAGACTATGCAACATCAAAAATCAATCTTTCGCTTGTTTTTCCCCGACTTTCCTCTATCGACCATCTCCTTGGGATCGCTGCATCTCAAGAGTCTGCAAAAAAATATCATTATTTTTATCAAATAACTACACTAATACCTTACCATTAACAAACTTAAAAAATTAACTTATGGACAAATTATTTATGACAAACACTCACCAAATCCTCATGGGGTATAGATGTGAGCGGTGTGCTCATGGAAGGCCTCTCTATAGTTGTGCTCTGCAAATAAAATATCATATCTCAATTAATTCAACAATTCAAAATTGATCAACATGTTTGGGTAAATTGAATAAAAAAAATTGGTCATTAATGAACATCTCACCACAAGAGGAGACCCAATCATAACCATGGTTTGAGTAGAGGGGTTGAGCACTTCTACTGCTAATGGCTACAATCACCAAATGGGGAAATAGTTAGACATGCATGAATAAACAATATAGTAACATGGTTAAATACTATGCATTGTGATTGTTGAAATAGTTACCTTTGTATGACTTGTGGCTATTGTAGATGCGGCACTAACTGCAACATCAATGACCCTTGTTAGGTGAGGGGTAGATGGATCTCTCATGTGTTTTCTATAGAGGACATCCACACCCTTTCTAGGAGTGGAGCCTCTCTTATACACTTGTTCCTTTTGCACATTTGGACTACTAGGAGATCCAACTGCTGACAGTCTATGAAGTATAGAGGCTGGTGGCTACAATCACCAATATTGACGTAGTTAGAAATGCATTGGTCAATGAAATAGCATGTATTAACAAACTAACAATGATGAAATACATATCGATGTACTGTATACTTCAGTCAATTCTAAGAAACGGTCTATCGTCCATTGTGTCTCCATGGGCAGGCTATCGGTTGTATTGCCACCAGGGGGAGCTCACTAGATGAAATCATTTCCCTCTGATGGGGATCTACAACCTACAATTTAGAAAATTGTAAATATTAGATCGTGTAGCATTAATTAAGTAACATGTGATAACAAACTAACATGTATTAAAATAATGTCATGTTGAAATAGTTACCTCGGCGTGAGATGTTGCCGCTGAAGCTATGCCAACATCTTGTAACTCAAAAGGCTTTGCTACATGAGCCTCTTGCCCCTCATGCCCTTTAGGGAGCAACTACAAGTTTTAAAATCATCAAAAATATTAGCAATCTATATGTGTATAGTAAGGAAAAATAATTTACAAATGACACTAAATTGTTAACTGGATCTACTCGTGTACTAAAATAATGTCATGTTGAAATAGTTATCTCATTGTGATTTGTTGTCACTGAAAGTATGACAACATCATCTACATCAGATGATGCTGGTGCATGAGCCTCTTTCCCCTCATGCCCTTCTAGTAGCAACTACAAGTTTTAAAATCATTAAAAATATTACCAATCTATATATGTGGATAGTAAAGAAAAATAATTTACAAATGACACTAAATTGTTAACTGGAATTACTCATGTATTAAAATAATGTCATGTTGAAATAGTTACCTCATTGTGAGTTGTTGTCGCTAAAAGTATGACAACATCTTCTATGTCGGACGGTGCTGGTGCATGAGCCTCTTTCCCCTCATGCCCTTCTGGTAGCAACTACAAGTTTTAAAATGATTAAAAATATTAGCAATATATATATGTGTATAGTAAGGAAAAATAATTTGCAAATGACACTAAATTGTTAACTAGATTTACTCAGGTATTAAAATAATGCAATGTTGAAATAGTTAGCTCTGTTAGAAAAACAGGATCGCAGAGCAATAACAATAAACAGAAATGCAAATATAATCACACACACATTACAAGAGAGACACAGATATATCGTGGTTCACCCCAACTTGGGCTACGTCCACACTGAAGTTGCCAGTCCTTATTATTATTTCGTCTAACAAAGTGAAGGGATACAACCTGCAGCACAACCGCTGCACTTCCTCTTCACTATTTCACAGTCTCTCTCCTGATCTCAGAGATCTTTACAATGCATAAAACCTAATACATATTACCCTAGCCATATTACAATGTCTTTCTTTTATAAGGAAGATACAATGGGAAAATACCACGGGTTACCCAAAACCATGGGCCCGTAAAACAACCCCAAAAATTTCCTTCGGGGACTTCGCCCCCAAACCCCTGGACCCCCTAGCCAGGGGGGATGGTCCCCCTTGGAACCCTGTGAGGGGGCGATGCCCCCCTACACCCCCCGCTGCAATGAGTGTACAATCCACCTACATATCATATAAAACTGGGGTACAAACACGGTCGAATAATAATATCTCTGAATCTAGAGATCAGGCTCCACAACCAACAACCTCATTGTGAGTTGTTGTCACTAAAAGTATGATAACATCACCTACCTCGAACGGTGCTAGTGCATGAGCCTCTAGACTATGCTCTTCAATATCAGTGCGAAGGTCTTCAACCTCATGCCCTTCTTGTAGCAACTACAATTTTTAAAATCATTAAAAATATTATCAATCTATATATATGTGTATAGTAAGGAAAAATAATTTACAAATGACACTAATTGTTAACCACTTACTTACTTGTGTAAAATACCCAGTAAAGGTATCATCTGTTTGGACAAGACCAAATAAAGGATGGCCGCATACTATGCATGGGTCCGGATCTCGGCTGTGCTCATGATGTGCAAGTCTAGTGCCACTACTAGATGCTCCTCGACCACTGGAAGGTGGTGGATCTACCCCACCGGGAGGTGGTGTATCTACCCCACCGATAGGTGGTGGCTCTACTCCACCCATAGATGGTGGATCTGATGGCCCTTCCTGGTACGTACCTTGAAGATGTTGAAATATTGTAACTTCTAAGAATATTATATTTGTATTATTCCAGAGATGTTTCATTCCTTCGATGTGACTTTATTATGTATCCGGAGATGTTTATTCCTCTGATGAAATGTGGTAACCAGGGTTATTAGATCTACCATGTGGGGGTCAGCCCTGAGTTAATTTATTAGGGATTATTAGACTCTCTTAGGAGAGGTCGGCCCCATAGGGTAAAAAGTCAGTTGGGAAACAAGTATAAGTAGAGGAGGATGTTCCTCACTTAACTCACTCTTCCATCACTCGGAAAGTAGCACACAAGTGAGAGAGAGGTCTGCATAGGAGGTAGAGAAGGAGCTCTAGTCTTGGACTACATCTTGTATTTGGTTGATCATCTTATTGAGGAAAGCTTTGCTGGGTTTTCTACCCCATGAGGGTTTCCCAGGGTAAAATCTCTATCTATCTTGTGATTGTGTTTCTTTCAGTGATCTTGCTAGTCAAATTAGTATAAACTTAACATGGTATCAGAGCTAGCCTGAATAGGACATCTTTCACAAGGTGAAAAGCTCTCTCTCTCCTCCTTCAGTGAAAATTAGGGTTTCTACAAAAGTTGGTATTTTTGGATTCTGATTGCATGGCTGGATAGCCCTCCTCAAAATCGAAGTTTTGAGCCCTGGATGGAGGTTTCTGGTTGGATAGAACTCTGGGAAATTCAAACCCTGGTTTCACCAAAAGTGCAGAAGCCTAGAAAACGAGAAATTCTGTTGCAGATCCGGAAGGTGAAAAGTTGAAGTTTCTAGAAGCAGAACACATCAGATCTTCCAATTCAATCAAGCACATCTCCTGGTAAGTGTTACTCTATCTCTTGAGAAAATTAAATTTCTTTTGACCCCTAGAGAAGATGGCTCCAAGCACCAAGCTTGAAGACAAGCTAGAGGGTATAGAAAATTTCCGAGCATAGAAATACAGAATTGGCCTCATTCTTGAAGAGAATGACCTTTCCCAGTGTATCAAGGATGAGATTGCAGAACCTGGAGAAGATGAAGCCAAAGAGAAGTATAGGAAGGATTTGATTAGGGAAAAGAGAATCATTGTTGATTCTATGAAAGACCACTTGATTCCCTAAGTGGCATCCAAGAAGACTCCAAAGGAAATGTATGATGCCCTTTCCAGAATGTATGAGGGAAAGAACATCAATAGGAAGATGAATCTGAGAACTCAATTGAAGAACACAAAGATGAACAAAGGAGAATCTATTCAAGACTATTTCTCAAGGATCTCCCAGCTCAAAGAACAACTAGATGCTATTGGAGATACCCTTGATGAAGATGAACTAGTCATGACTGCTCTAAATGGTCTCACTAGACCATGGGAGTCATTTATCCAAACCATGTGTGCCAGAAAGGAAAGCATGAAGTTTGATGTGGTATGTGAAGATTGCATCCAAGAAGAAGCTAGGGTTTCTAACAGAGAATCCCTGCTTAAAGAAGATGACCAAGCCTTGGCTACACACACCAAGAGAAGGAGAAATCAATCTTACTTCAAGAAGGATAGTCACAAGGAGTCTCAATCTCCACAAAAATTTCAGAAAAGAGGAAGAAGAAAATACTATTCTTTCCAATGTTTCAATTGTCATAAAGAAGGACACATTGCTAGATTTTGTCCCTCAAAGAAGAAGAAAAATCTTCATCATAAAAGACATCAAGCACATCTTGCAGAAGATGAAAGTGAAGAAGAAGAAGAAGAGGAAGAAAGGCCTCACAAGAAAAGATCTAAAAGAAAGGAAGAAGAAGAAGAAAGGCCCCTCCCCAAGAAAAGATATAGAAGGAATGAAGAAGAAGATGCAGAAGAGTATGTTCTATTCTATGCACTCTCAGGATCTTTAACACCTGGAGAGGATACATGGCTTATTGATAGTGGTGCTTCAAATCACATGACTGGATAAAAGAAAACTCTTTCAAAATTAGAAGAGAAGACCTCTCCACAAAAGGTGTCATTAGGAGATGACTATCAATATCCCATCAAGGGAATTGGTGAAGCAAGCTACAAGCTTGATTCTGGAACACCATTGAAAATGAAAGAGATATTATATGTCCCAGGATTGAAGAAGAACTTACTTTCTATCTCAACTCTAGATAAGAAAGGTTATAGGGTTGCATTCATAGATGGACAAGTACTCATGTGGTCCAAAGGAAAATCAATTAAGGATGCAATTGTTATTGGTGAAGAGGAAGGAGGTTTATACAAACTCAGAGGACATCCAGAAGCTGCCCTTGTTCATGAAGCCACTAGTCCTAATGAACTATGGCATAGGAGGCTTGCTCATATTAACTACAAAGCACTACCTCATGTGAGTAAAGTTGTCATAGGACTACCAGATTTGAAGATTGATCATGATGGCAAATGCAAGGGGTGTGGAAAAGGAAAGAATATCAAGAACCCTTTTCCAAAGAATGAAACAAAGACCAAGAGTATTTTTGAATTAATTCATTTTGATGTATGTGGACCAATGCCCTCCACATCCTTCAGTGGATATGAATACTACCTTACATTTATTGATGACTACTCTATAAAGACTTGGATTTACTTTCTAAAAGAGAAGAATGAAGTCTTTGGAAAGTTCAAAGAGTTCAAAGCCTTGATAGAAAATCTTTCAGAAAAGAAGATCAAAATACTCAGGACAGATAATGGTGGAGAATACACTTCAAAATATTTTGAAGTCCTTTGTAAAGAAGCTGGAATAAAGAGGGAGTTAACCACTCCCTACAATCCTGAACAAAATGGTGTTGCGGAAAGAAAGAATAGAACCATCATGGAAGCTGTGAAAACAATGATACATGATCAAGACCTACCTATGTATCTATGGGCTGAAGCAGCTAGGAAAGTAGTCTATGTGCAAAATAGACTATCCCACAGTGCTCTTGATTTCAAGACTCCAGAAGAAGTGTTCACAGGGAAGAAGCCTGAGGTAAGTCACCTCAAGATATTTGGATGTCCATTATACATTCACATTCCAAAAGAAAAGAGGACTAAGTTAGATCCCTCTGGAAAGAAGGGAATATTTGTTGGATATTGTGAATCATCCAAAGCATTCAGAATCTACATCCCAGGTTTTCATCATATGGAAATAAGTAGGGATGTGACATTTGATGAAGAAGCAGCTCTCAAGAGATCTAGGAAGTACCAACATGAAGAGATATATGAAGAAGATGCACCTCCCAGAATCACAGAAGCTGTACCCATCCCTGAAAACATAACACCTGAAGACCATGACATGCTAGAACCTCAAGAACCCCCCCTTTCAAACATTTCAAGGAAAAGAAGGCCAGCATGGGCCAGAGACATTATATTAGAAGCTTAAAAGTATGGGTCTCCTGAAGGCTCCCCTAGAGTGAGCAAGAAACCAAAGCTATTATCCAACTATGTGGCTTTGATGTGTGATCTAGTGGATCAATGTTAGGAACCTATGTCAACCCTTCTCTTTACTATGTTAGTATATTGTTGTTGGACGCATATGCTTTGTAAGTCATCCCGTAGTATTTGTTGATCCGTAGTTTATATTGTTAGGATATTCCTATACTCCATCCTAGTCCTTCTAACATTTTTGACACTTTCAGTCCTGCATGCAAAATTAGGGTTTTGCATGCAATTAGGGTTTTGCATGCAATTAGGGTTTGCAGCACCAGCACCTAGCCCTTGCCAAACTAGCCCCAGGAGCTTCTCTCGGATCAGTCTTAGCTCTCCTAGAGCTTAGTGCGCCCTCTTTTCAGTTATTGCATGATAAGGGCGCCCTTCTTCACCTACCAGTCCAGTTTAGTTCAGTTATCTTCAGTTCTTCCTTGATTTAAGGATTAACTGACTCCTAACTGACCTTATCACTCTTTTGGACCTCCAGTGTGACTAGATAGACTGTTTTGACTCCAGTTAGCTCCATGAGCGCCCCCCACTGAGTCTCCTTCACTATATCAGTGCTTCCATGTGCCAGTTACACCAACCACACTCAGTTAGACTCAGTTTGACTCCCGGTTGATCACTACTTGTGCATTGATGACTTCACCAATGATGAGATAGACTCCTAGTTTGGCACTGATGACTCTCCACTGATTATGGATCTGTGCATGAAGGATAATTCGAATTACACCTAGTGAATTCGAATCCTCATACTCAGCATTGTATATTTACTCGGTTACTATTCTGATTAATGTAATGTGTGTAATTATTCTGCCTCTATTGGATCTATGTTCTACTGCTTCTCTCTTCTTCCTAAATTCTTTCATAGTGAGGTTTACATCATCTCTTTGGATCTTATGTGGGCAATTTCACATGGTATTAGAGCCTTGAGATTATATTCTACCTCCATTCTTGAGAGTTTTTTGCAGGTATTTTGAAGTTCCAGCAGTTGCAGCAGCAGATTCAGTAGCTTCTATTTTGCACTTGTTCAAGCAATCAAGATGAGCAATTCGAATGATCCTTCTTCTATACTTCTCACTCCTTTCAATTATTTCGAATGGAAAAGGAAGATGATAATACTCTTGCGATCAAGAGGGTTTACTAGAATAGTTGAAGAAAAAGATGTCATACCACATCAAGCTGAAAAGAGAGTCAAGCACCTAAACAAAATGGATGAAGCCTTTGGATTCATATGCCTTCATATTTCTGATGATCTATTGTTTCATGCTGATGGATTGAAGTCTCCATATGATTTATGGATAAAATTGAGGAGTCTTTTTGGAAAACAGGACGAACTGAGAGGCTACATTCTTGAGAATGAATTGGTTGCCCTTCAACCTAGCAATTTCGAGAGCATTCAAGATTTCTTCTCCAAATTTCAGAATTTGGTTTTGCATTGCAAGCAATGTGGCATCACTAAAAGTGATGAGCAATTGATACTCTCTATATTGAGCAAACTTGGATCTCAATTTTCTGTCTTTGTATCTACCTTTCATTCTGTTCGAATGTCCATCCCTGGATGGAAGTTTCCCACCTTAAGTGATTTCATTGAGGCTCTCACTCAAGAAGAGAACAAACTGTTTCAAATGGGTGCCATCAAAACCTCCAGAGATCTAGCTTTGTTGGCTGGTGAATCAAGTGGAGCGAATGATAAAGGGGGACAAAAAGGCAAAGGAAAGAAACCTTCAAGAACCAAGAATGACAAACAAAAGAGACCAAATTGTACCTACTGCAAGAGACGAAACCATCCTGAGCATGCCTGCATGCATAAGAAGATTGATCTTCTAACCAAGCTTCTTGAACAAAACCAAATTGTTGTTCCAAAAGAAGCAAAGATGTCTGATTCTGGAAGTGGATCTGATGATTGTCATGCATTGATGGCTGGTTTGGCAAAGACAAAAGCTCTCCTCATAGATTCTGGAGCTTCCAACCACATGATGGCACAAGAAGAATCCTTCTCCTCTTTGGATCTCCAAGATGGGCCTACCATTCACATGGGAGACAAATCTCAGATTTCTGCCAAAGGTTTGGGTACAGTTCATATGGAGCATGGTAAGTTCAAAAATGTCTTATTTGTTCCTTCTCTTACAGCTAATTTGTTATCAGTATATCAAATGACTCATACAGGATCTCCAAAACAAGTGATTTTTGGTCCAGACACAGTAGAGATTACAGAAATCTCCACTGGAAAGGTTATAGCGAATGGGATTGCTAATCATGCCTCAAAGGCATATGAGTTCTCCCACTTCATGCCCTTCTCTCCAACTATCCCTTCAGATTCAGATGAGGATCACAGTGACTTCTCTTCCAGTGACTCCTATTCTAGTGAGGAAGAAGATCAAGATTTTGATGTTGAGATCATAGTTCAAGAAGATTCAGAACCAACACCTATTCTTAGTCCAGATTCAAGAGAAATATGTTCTCACACAGTCCTTGCTACTACTAAGAACACAGTTGATGATGTATTTGCTTACAGAACTACTAGACTTCAGCAGCATGCTAACCTTGCATTATGCCATCCACCTCTCCATGAGAGATTCAGCATGATGATGGGGTTTACTCTTCCATTCCTTGGGAAAACTCATCATGATACATTCACTCCAGTGACAGAAAAGGTTCCTGAAAGACTTGCTACATTCAACACATTCTCTAGCACTTGCATTCGCACTTTACAGAGGATTAGCTTACCAAGTCTCTTTGCAAAGTTTTCATTGATGAAAGCTTGCTTCTTTTCTGCTTAGAGTAATGGCTCCTTGAGTTATTCAAAAATATAAAAACAAAAAAAAAAAAAGGAAAAAGAAAAATTGAGGCAGTATTCTTTTTATCATTTCATTGATTGTATGGGTGACCTTTGGTCCTAGTTACCAGGGCCCAGGATGGATTAAGGGGGGGTGTTAGGATATTCCTATACTCCATCCTAGTCCTTCTAACATTTCTGACACTTTCAGTCCTGCATGCAAAATTAGGGTTTTGCATGCAATTAGGGTTTTGCATGCAATTAGGGTTTGCATGCAATTAGGGTTTGCAGCACCAGCACCTAGCCCTTGCCAAACTAGCCCCAGGAGCTTCTCTCGGATCAGTCTTAGCTCTCCTAGAGCTTAGTGCGCCCTCTTTTCAGTTATTGCATGATAAGGGTGCCCTTCTTCACCTACCAGTCCAGTTTAGTTCAGTTATCTTCAGTTCTTCCTTGATTTAAGGATTAACTGACTCCTAACTGACCTTATCACTCTTTTGGACCTCCAGTGTGACTAGATAGACTGTTTTGACTCCAGTTAGCTCCATGAGCGCCCCCCACTGAGTCTCCTTCACTATATCAGTGCTTCCATGTGCCAGTTACACCAACCACACTCAGTTAGACTCAGTTTGACTCCCGGTTGATCACTACTTGTGCATTGATGACTTCACCGATGATGAGATAGACTCCTAGTTTGGCACTGATGACTCTCCACTGATTATGGATCTGTGCATGAAGGATAATTCAAATTACACCTAGTGAATTCGAATCCTCATACTCAGCAGTGTATATTTACCCGGTTACTATTCTGATTAATGTAATGTGTGTAATTATTCTGCCTCTATTGGATCTATGTTCTATTGCTTCTCTCTTCTTCCTAAATTCTTTCATAGTGAGGTTTACATCATCTCTTTGGATCTTATGTGGGCAATTTCACATATATTAGCCCATAGTATTAACCCATAGTATTGGACACATATGCTTTGTAAGTCGTCTCATAGTATTATATGTCCCATGGTTTTGACTCATAGTATTGGGCATAAACTTAGTATATAAGTGTGTGTTGAGGTCATTGAAGGCACCATGAAGTTAATTGTATTGAGCTTGCTCAAAGGAGGTTGCCCCCTCGAAGTGGCCCATGATCAGTACAAAAGCAATTCTGTTCTATTATTTCTGATATCTCATGTATTTGCATTAATTAATTATTGCAGGTACAACATATCTGGTATCAGAGCACTTTCCTTGGCACAAGTGGGAAATTTTTTTTTCTTTTTTTGGGCGGTGACTTTCAGATCAATTTCTGAAACTTTCTGCACAAAATCAGAAGAAACTGATTGCATATCTGAATTCCTCTTTCAAAATACGCAGTTTCAAAAAAAAAATCATCTCATTTGGAGTTCTAAAAGTGGAGATATCGCGGATTTAAAATCAGCAATTTTTCAGAATTTCGGTGACGGCCACGGAAATTGTGGCGAGAAAATCTTTTGACCGAGTGCCCAGATTTCTATTCCGCTTTCATGGGAAGAAGTAGAGTGGTTGTTCCAGTTCTGGAAACATGCTATAATAGCGATTCTGAGCAATATAGATCCGGTTTTTGAACATTGGGTGGAATTTCTGCCCAAATTTTTTCTGTTGCAGGTTCGGATCTGGGAATAATCCCTATCCGCTTAACTGTGGGAAGTACTTGGGAATAAGCTCTAAAACTCATTGTGAGGAGTACCACAGGAACCCCGAAGTAGTTGGGCCATTGAGAGGAACTGCCAGCGAAAAGGGCAACGACCCCTACCTGATTGACTAGTTCCCACCCGTGAGGTAAACCAAGAGTTGTCATTTGTGGCAAAGCGGTTATCAGTTTTACCTGAGCCGTGGAGTGAGGGGTACTGCCCCAATACGCAAGCCGTCAGACAGCATTGGTGGCCGAGTGAAACCCCTGAACTGTTAGGAAGCTGCACATACCTGGGGTCCATATCTACTTTCAGCTGAACTATTGTCGATCACTGCTGCGCCATTTCAGATCCATTTTGCAAGCCGTTCCAGATCCAGCCGTTCGGTGTTGTTTCAAATTCCTTCCGAGCCGTAGCCGCTCCAGTCTGTGAAAAAAAAAAAAAAAAACCGCTCCAGTCTGCATATTTCATTCCTGAGGACCCTATCCTCAATCTCACATTTGTCTATTTTTAGGGTTTGCCATAACTTCCTCAGATTTCACCCAATCACCTTCAAATTTTACCACAGAGTTCCTTTCTGAATTCTGCTTCTTTGTTCCCCTCTGCCAAATTTTCTCATTCTTTCACCCCGCTTCTAAAATCCTCATTTTTGCTTCCTTGTCTATCCAACAGTGTCCAAAACCTAGTCAAACCCCAATTACCCTTTTGAAGTAGTTCCTGTTTTTGTTTTCCTACCCAGTCAACCAATAAAATAAAATAAAAAAAATCTTGGTTATGGTTGTCACCCGTGCAGGAGCAACAACCATGGAGGAAGCACTTGCAGCCATCCAAGCCAAACTCCAGGATCTAGATGAAAAATTTCTCAGCCTCCATCTTTAGCATTTAGCCCTGAACAATACCAGACAGCCAGAATCTTTTGCAACCACTGGGTTCTCTTCTTCTAGCAATTTTCGTGGGCCGAAGCTTGATTTTCCTCGCTTCAATGGTACTGATCTGACTGGATGGATATACCGGGCAGAACAATATTTCAGTCTGCATAATACTTTTGATGTTTAGAAAGTTCCACTTGCATCCTTTCATTTGGAACAGGAAGCCCTTCAATGGTACCATTGGTACATCAAAGCTCATCCCGAGCCAAACTGGACAGATTTTTGCCACCTCATTTTGCCGGGATTTGGTCCTAGTGCTTTTGACGACTTCACAGGAGCACTCACTAAACTTCACCAAACTGGCACAGTGAGAGAGTATCAGACGAAATTTGAGAAACTAGCCAATCAAACAGAAGGATTGTCTGATGAATTCTACAGGAGTTGTTTTATCAGTGGTCTCAAGGATGAAATCCGCTCAGAGGTCAAAATGTTTTGTCCCAACACCATGATGGAAGTCCTAGGGTTGGCTAAGCTAGCCGAGGACAAGATCGCAGCTCAACAACACTTCAAACCCACCTTTGTTCCCTTCAGAAATATGGGTTCCCAATGACCTTCCATCACGCCTGCTCCTCAACCAACTCCTATCAAGCATTTGTCTGAAATAGAAATGCAGGCACGCCGAGAAAAAGGGCTTTGCTATAATTGTGATGAGAAATTCACTCGGGGACATAGATGTGTTCAACAAAAGCTCTATCTCTTGGATGTGGATTCTCTGCCTGCCTTAGAACTTGGTGAAGAAGCTACAGATACAGTAGATGATCAGGTCGACATCCAACACCTGCCTGTTGACACCCCATCTCAGGACGACCCACATGAGATCTCTCTCCATGCTGTAACCGGAGTCACCACCCCACAAACAATGCGATTCAGGGGATACTTCAAGAAGATCCCTCTTACCATCCTCATTGATTCTGGTAGCACTCATAACTTCATTGACCCTCGGATTTCCAAACAGGCTGATTGTTTTGTCCATCCTTGCTCCAACTTTGAAGTCATGGTTGCCAATGGGGGTACCTTACCTTGCAAGGGGAAGTGTCACAATGTGCCTATCTCTATGGAAGATTATAACCTACGCTCTGACATGTTTGCCTTGTCCTTAGGCGGATGTGATGTGGTTTTGGGCGTTCAATGGTTACGCACACTTGGCCCCATCTTATGGGATTTTGCGGAACTTTGGATGCAGTTCAAAGTCAATGGGGCACAACACAAATTTATGGGCTTGCAACCAGGGTCTCTCTGCATCATCAGTTCACATCGCCTGGAAAAAATCCTTAAGAAGAATTCACATGGTGTCATCGCTCAGCTCAATTCCATTCAGATGCACCCATCAACAGTCTCCACTACTTCCTTGGATAGATATGTAGGTATCTTTGCTGAACCAATGCGCTTGCTGCCTTCAAGAGACCTTTCCGGTAAGAATGTAGCCACATCTACCTCTCAGCAGGAAATGATGGCTATTTTGCATGCAGTACAGAAGTGGCAGCCATACCTATTAGGGAATTATTTCTGCATCAAGACTGATCTCCCAAGTCTGGAATTTTTTTTGGAACAATGGGTCTCCTCCCCAACACACTTGCAATGGGTTATCCAACTCATGGGTTGTCCCTATGTGATCACTTACAAGAAGGGTAAGGACAATATGGTGGAAGATGCTCCTTCTCTCACAATTGATGACCCAGTTTCTCTTACAACTCTTTCTCTGCTTGTTCCAAATTGGTTGCAATATGTTCAACAGGGCTATCTCTTCTATGAACTCCGTGCTTCTTCATCAATAGGGCACTCTGGGTTCTGCAAAATGTATGACCAGGAACAATGTAACTTCTTTTGGTCGGGACTAAAAATGACAATTCAACAGATGGTGGCTGACGATGATACTTTCCAAGTCAACAAGGGGGAAACGACACTCCTTTCGGGATTGCTCAAACCCGTGGCCATCCCTACACAGCTTTGGCCAACTATTTCTATGGATTTCCTAGCAGCACTCTGGTGGTACAATACCACATCTCAAAGGACACCATATGAAGCATTCTATGGAAAAACACTGCCTGTTCTTCTTCCATACACCCTTAGCAGCTCTCCAGTTCAGGAAATTGACTCGGTTCTTCGACACCGCGATCAGATTCTTCTCATTCTGCAGGACAATATTCACATGGCCAGAATTCGCCTGAAATAACAAGCCGATCAGCACTGTTCTGAGTGCATTTTCCACGCAGCTGACAGGGTTCTTATTCATCTACAGCCTTCCAAGAAATCCTCCTTGACACTCCAAAGGCGTCAGTGGCCCGAAATGCAAACCGAGGATGCTACCAAGGAACCACTCCTTCAGATTCTGCAGCAATTTCTCCAACCAAAGCTTTGAGGACAAAGCTTTTTCTAAGGGAGAGGGGATGTTAGGAACCTATGTCAACCCTTCTCTTTACTCTGTTAGTATATTGTTGTTGGACGCATATGCTTTGTAAGTCGTCCCGTAGTATTTGTTGATCCGTAGTTTATATTAGCCCATAGTATTGACCCATAGTATTGGACGCATATGCTTTGTAAGTTATCCCGTAGTATTATATGTCCCATGGTTTTGACTCATAGTATTGGGCATAGACTTAGTATATAAGTGTGTGTTGAGGTCATTGAAGGCACCATGAAGTTAATTGTATTGAGCTTGCTCAAAGGAGGTTGCCCCCTCGAAGTGGCCCGTGATCAATACAAAAGCGATTCTGTTCTATTATTTCTGATATCTCATGTATTTGCATTAATTAATTATTCCAGGTACAGCACAATCAAGAACCTACTAGCTATGAAGAGGCAGTTCAGAAGGAAGAGTGGGTAGAAGCAATGACAGAAGAATACCAGTCAATAATGAAGAATGATTTTTGGGGTATAGATCCCAAGCCAAAAGACAAAAGTGTGGTATCGTCCAAATGGATATACAAAATAAAGCATGTTGCGGATGCTAGCATTGAAAAATATAAAGCAAGATTTGTGGCCAGAGGATTCTCTCAGAAAGAGGGAATTGACTATGAAGAAACATTTGCCCCAGTTGCAAGGTACACTTCCATTAGAACCATCATGGCACTTGCATCCATGATGAAATGGGATCTACACCAGATGGATGTAAAGATAGACTTCCTGAATGGTGTGATTGAGGAAGAAGTGTACATAGAACAACCACTGGATTTGAGGTAGAAAATGGAAGAACCCATGTATGTAAACTAAAGAAGGCTTTATATGGGTTGAAGCAAGCTCCCAAAGCTTGGTATGGAAGAATTGACAGTTTCTTGACAAACTTGGGCTTTACCAAAAGTAAAGTTGATCCTAATCTTTATCTCAAAGTTATGAATGATGAACCTGTCATATTATTGCTATATGTGGATGATCTATTTCTAACTGCAAATCAGAAACAAATTATCGAGTGCAAGAAATCGAGTGCAAGAAGAAGCTCTCATTAGAATTTGAAATGAAAGATCTCGATTTAATGCACTACTTCCTAGGTCTGGAAGTATGGCAAGGACCAAATGGAATCTTTCTCAACCAAGGTAAGTATGTTGTGGGAATCTTGAAAAGATTCGATATGTTGGAATGCAAAGCCATGGCCACTCCCATGGATTCCAACTTAAAGCTATTAGTTGATGACTCTTCAGAACTAGTGGATATGACTCTATACAAATAGATTATTGGATCATTAATGTATCTGACAAATACCAGGCCAGACATATGCTTTGCGGTGAACACTCTAAGTTAGTATTTAGTGAAACCAAGATGAGTTCACCTAATTGCTGCAAAGCTTGTGATGAGGTACTTAAAGGGTACGATAAACTTTGGTCTCTATTATCGTGGAGATCATGACTTCATATTGTATGGCTACACAGATGTTGATTGGGCAGGAATTGTATCATACAGGAAGAGTACATCAGGTGGATGCTATTGTCTGGGGTCTTCCATGATCTCGTGGTTTAGCAGAAAGCAATCAAGTGTAGCTCTCAGCACAGCTGAAGCAGAATATATAGCTGTCTGCTCTGCTAGTTGCGAAGCAGTATGGCTTCGAAAGTTATTATCAGGATTGTTTGACTTAGAGATAGACCCCACTATGATTCTATGTGACAACCAGAGTTGTATTAAGATGACAAAGAATCCATTGTTCCATGATAAGTCAAAGCACATAGAGATCCGATATTTCTATATACGAGATATGGTGCAGAAAGGAACTATAAAGCTCGAATTTGTAGGCACTGATGAACAAGTTGCCGATATACTAACCAAACCTCTATCTCGAGTAAAGTTTGAGTATTCCCGAGACAAGCTTGGTGTGGTTCAGAAGGACCCTCCTCGAAAGGGGGACTGATATGGTTGATAAATCTTTGGGTACTGGTATCGATGAGGATACCTACATTGATGAGATTGCCTATATTGATATGTATTGATGAGGATATGTATTGATATGGATACTTGATATGTATTGATGAGGATATGTATTGATACTTGTATTAATGATATGTATACTTGCACTGATGAGGATACTTGTATTTGATGATATGTATACTTGTATTGATGAGGATACTGTATTGATGATGTGTACTAATGATACCTGTATTGATGAGGATACTTGTATTGATGATATGTATACTTGTATTGATGAGGATACTTGTATTGATGATGTGTACTAATGATACTTGTATTGATGAGGATACTGTATCGATGAGGTGGGGATTGTATCATCCCCGGACTTCAGTCCCTTGAATTGATCCGTAGACATATGTCTTCGAGAATGAAGTCCTTAGTAGACAGGTGGGGATTGTATCATCCCCGGACTTCGGTCCCTTGAATTGATTCATAGACATATGTCTTCGAGAATGAAGTCCTTAGTGGATAGGTGGGGATTGTATCATCCCCGGACTTCGGTCCCTTGAATTGATCCGTAGACAGATGTCTTCAAGAATGAAGTCCTTAGTGGACAAGTGAGGATTGTATCATCCTTGGACTTCAGTCTTAAATGATCCATAGATGTATGTCTTCGAGAAGTGGTCCTTAGACTTTGTCTAAGTTGACGAGTGGATTGCATCATCCCTAGACATGATGAGGTGTCTTAAATGATCCGTAGACGTATGTCTCCGAGAATTGGTCCTTAGACTTTGTCTAAGTTAACGAGTGGATTGCATCATCCCTAGACATTATGAGGTGTCTTAAATGATCCGTAGACGTATGTCTCCGAGAAGTGGTCCTTAGACTTTGTCTAAGTTGACAAGTGGACTGCATCGTCCCTAGACATGATGAGGTGTCTTAAATGGATCATCTGTGTTGCAGGGTATGCTGATGATCGTGTGATGACGATGTTGATGATCGTGTGATGACGATGTTGATGATCGTATGATGATGATGTCTATGATCATGTGATGATGATGCTAATGATCGTGTGATGACGATGCTAATGATCATGAGGATCCAGATGTTCCAGTAACTACTTGAGTTACTGATGATGTTGAGAAAGCTTCCAATGATTTATAGATGTATCATGTATCATGTAGTCGATGACTCCTTGCTCCTATAGATGTTGTTATAATATATTTCTCATTAAGGGGGACTGTTGAAATATTGTAACTTCTAAGAATATTATATTTGTATTATTCCGAAGATGTTTCATTCCTCCGATGTGACTTTATTATGTATCCGGAGATGTTTATTCCTCCCATGAAATGTGGTAACTGTTAGAAAAACAGGATCGCAGAGCAATAACAATAAAAAGAAATGCAAATATAATCACACATACACATTACAAGAGAGAAACAGATATATCGTGGCTCACCCAACTTGGGCTATGTCCACATTGAGTTTGCCAGTCCTTATTATTATTACCGTCCAGTAAGGTGAAGGGATACAACCTGCAGCACAACCGCTGCACTTTCTCTTCTTTGTTTCACAGTCTCTCTCTTGATCTCAGAGATCTTTACAACGCATAAAACCTAATACATCATCCTCACCTAGCTGTATTACAATGTCTTTATTTTATAAGGGAAATACAATGGGAAAATACCACGGGATACCGAAAACCATGGGCCCGCAAAACAGCTGAAAAAAACAGCCCCAAAAATTTTCTTCGGGGGCATTGCTCCCAAACCCCCTCTAGCCCCTGGACCCCCCAGCCAGGGGGGATGGTCCCCCCTGGAACCCTGTGGGGGGGCGATGCCCCCCCCCACACCCCCCCCGCTGGGGTGACTGTACAGTCCACCTACATATCATATAAAACTGGGGTACAAACACAGCTAATATAATATCATCTATGAGACTAGAAGATCTGGCTCCACAACCAACAATCTCCCACTTGGAGACTGATCACAGCAACTCCACCGCTGCTGCACTTGCTGGACTTGGACTTGGAAAATTTCTCCTCTTCACCTTCATGCTAGAAGGCCAACTGAAACAGAGCACGAACTCAATTTCTCTCTGGTCACTACCTTTGTGAACATGTCTGCAGGATTCTGGATAGTATGTATCTTTTCCAGCTTCAACAGTTCATCTTCCAGAATAGAGCGTATGAAATGGTACTTGAGCTGTATATGTTTAGTCCTGGAATGGAATGCTGAGTTCTTTGCAAGATGAATGGCACTCTGGCTGTCACTATACAATCTGCTATCCTTCTGCTTCTTACCCACTTCCTCCATAAACCTCTGCAACCAAATCATCTCTTTACTAGCCTCTGTAATGGAAACATACTCTGCTTCTATTGTTGAAAGTGCAACAACCTTCTGTAGTTTCGAAATCCAGCTTACTGTTGTTCCACCTACAGTAAACACATACCCTGTGGTGCTCCTCCTGCTATCTTTGTCACCTGCCATATCTGCATCAACATATCCCTGTAGAGTAGTGTCTGAACCTCCAAAACATAATGCCTCAGTGGTAGTACCTCTCAAATACCTGAGAATCCACTGTACTGCCTTCCAATGTTCTTTACCTGGATTGTTCATATATCTGCTCACAACTCCCACTGCATGTGCAATATCTGGTCTTGTGCACACCATGGCATACATCAAGCTGCCAACTGCTGATTGATAGGGAATCTTGGACATGTAATCTGTCTCTTCTTGTGTCTTGGGACACATTTCCTTACTTAGACTGAAATGGCTAGCCAAAGGTGTACTTACAGGTTTTTCATTCTGCATTCTGAACCTCTCCAACACCTTTTGTATGTACTCACTTTGAGACAATGTCAATTTGCGATTTTTCCTGTCTCTCGTTATTCTCATACCAAGGATTTGCTTTGCAGCACCCAAATCTTCCATCACAAATGAATTAGCTAGCTTCCTTTTGAGTACATTTATATCCTACATGTCAAACCCTGCAACAAGCATGTCATCCACATACAATAACAAGATAATATATCTTCCATTGTCTAGCTTCTTGAAATAAACACAGTGGTCAGAATGACATCTACCATAACCTTGTTCTGTCATAAACCTGTCAAACTTTAGATACCACTGCCTTGGAGCTTGCTTCAAGCCATACAAGCTCTTTTTCAACCTGCATACCAGATCCTCCTTACCTTTGACCTCATACCCTTGTGGCTTCTGCATATATATTTCTTCCTCCAAATCCCCATGGAGGAAGGTTGTTTTTTACATCTAACTGTTCAAGATGCAAATATTCTACCGCCACTAGACTTAAGATGTCCTAATTGAAGTCATCTTAACAACAGGAGAAAATATTTCATCAAAATCTATACCTTTCTTCTGTGCAAACCCCTTTACAACAAGTCTGGCCTTGTACCGCTTCTTACCTCCTTCTTCTTCCTTCAACCTATAAATCCATTTGTTTTGCAATGCTCTTTTACCAGCAGGCAACTGAACCAAATCCCAAGTCTATTTTCCTACCAATGCGTCGATCTCCTCATTCATGCCTTGCTCCCACTTCTTTCTAGTTTCCACCCGCATTGCTTCTTCATAACATTCTGGTTCACCAGAATCAGTCATCAATAAATAATACATTGAAGGAGAGTATCGTTCAGGGAGTCTACTTAACCTGGTAGATCTTCTTACAGTTGCAGGAGTTTCAGGTACTTGCTGCTGCTCTTGATTTTCTGGCACCTTCGAAACTTCATTTTCTTTAATTTCATCAAGCACTATGTACTATGTGTTTTCCTTTTCCTGTTTCTTTCCCTGCAACTGATCTTTATACATGACCTTTTCATTGAATATCACATCTCTACTCCTGATGATTTTGTTATTTTCATAATCCCATAAACGATAACCAAATTCATCAACCCCATATCCAATAAAGGTACATTTCTTGGATTTAGCTTCAAGCTTTGTTCTATTTTCTTTATCAATATGGACAAATGCTTCACAACCAAACGTTCTCAGAAATGAGTAGTTTACCTTTTTATATGTCCATGCTTCCTCTATAATACCACCATCCAAAGCACTTGAAGGTCCTCTGTTTATTAAATAAACAGCAGTATTTACAGCATCCGCCCAAAACTGTAAGGGAAACCCTGCATGTAGTCTCATACACCTTGCACACTCCATGAGTGTTCTGTTCATCCTTTCTGACACACCATTTTCCTATGGTGTTCCTGGCACTGTCTTCTCTCTACGAATCCCATGGTATGAACAATAACTATCAAACTCCTTGCTGCAGTACTCACCTCCATTATCAGATCTGAGACACTTCAATCTTTTTCCTGTCTCATTCTCAACCAAAGCTTTCCACTTCTTAAAAGTAGCAAACACATCAGATTTCTGTCTAATGCAATAAACCGAAGTTTTTCTAGTTACATCATCAATAAATGTAACATAATAATGAGAGCTACCAAGAGATTGTACCTGAGCCGGTCCCCATACATCTGTATGCACAAGCTCTAATTTTTCATTCTTCTTCTGTTTCCCAACCCTGAGAAATCTGACTCTCTTATGTTTTCCATAAACACAGTTTTCACAGAATTCCAAACTTACCTGCTTCAAATCCGGTAGCAACTTCCTTGAGTGGAGAATCTGCATCCCCTTCTCACTCATGTGGCCAATCCTATGATGCCACAATGTTGTATCTGTTCCTGTGGAAGCTAAAGAGATAGAACGGTCAGTATTATGAGGACATAAATAGAACGTACCTACTCTGTCTCCTTTTTCTATCACCATTGATCCTTTAGTGATCTTCCACCACTTTTCTCCGAACATAGATAGACAGCCGCCATCTACCAACTACCCTGTTGAGATCAGATTTCTTTTTATAGCAGGAATATGCCTAACTTCTTTCAACAACCAATCAGTTCCATTCTTAACTTTTATCCATACCTTACCCATTCCAACAATTTTACATGGCTCATCATCACCCAATAAAACATGTCCAAAGTCGCTAGGAACATACTCATGAAAGTATTTCCTATGGGGTGTAGCATGACATGAAGCCCCTGAATCTACTACCCAATAATCACTAGTATTATCTAATGCAAGAATCAAAGCATCTTGTAACACATCACCTACTACATTTGCTTCCTGGGTAGTTTCCTTCTGTGCATCTCCTTTCTTCTTTAGAGATTTGCAATATTTCTTCAGATGTCCTTTCTTTCCACAGTTCCAGCACTCTATCTTTCCTAGTCTGGACTTGGATCTGCCCGTTTTAGACTTTCCACGATTACCTTGGCTCTTTCCTCTCTCCTTTTGTCTTCCCCTGCTCTCCATGGTCAACACATTACCTGATGTCTCACCTGTGCTTTTTCTTCGCATTTCCTCACTAAGAATAACACCAATAACATCATCAAATTTCAAGGTGTTTGAACCAGAGACAGAATTACTTACAACCATGACCAAGCTATTCCAGCTTTCTGGCAATGAAAACAAGATTAGAAGAGCCCTAACCTCATCATCAAAGTTCACACTTACAGAACTTAGCTGATTTGTAACCGTATTAAACTCATTTAAATGATCAGTAACAGATCCACCTTCAGACATCTTCATATTAAATAAACGTTTCATTAGAAATACCTTGTTGGAGGCCGAGGGTTTTTAATACAGATTACCCAATGCTTTCATCAAACCCTCTATTTTCGTTTCTTTTGAGATATTGAAAGCCATCGACGAAGCCAGGCTCAACCGTATTGTTCCCAGAGCCTTTCTGTCAAGAACCTCCCATTCTTCGTCCTTCATAGCCGTCGGCTGCTTTGCTTTTCCTCCCAACGGTAGGAATAGATCCTTTTGGTACAGATAGTCCTCCATTTGCATCTTCCCTAACCCAAAGTTTTGGCCGTTAAACTTCTCGACCTTAAACTTTCCTTCTTCTGCCATTGCTCCCACTCGAACCAGAAACCCTAGCTTCCTACGGGCTTAACTGCCAAATAGACCTTTGGCTCTGATACCAATTGTTAGAAAAACAGGATCACAGAGCAATAACAATAAACAGAAATGCAAATATAATCACACATACACATTACAAGAGAGACACAGATATATCGTGGCTCACCCAACTTGGGCTATGTCCACACTGAATTTGCCAGTCCTTATTATTATTACCATCCAGCAAGGTGAAGGGATACAACCTGCAGCACAACCGCTGCACTTCCTCTTCTTTGTTTCACAGTCTCTCTCCTGATCTCAGAGATCTTTACAATGCATAAAACCTAATACATCATCCTCACCTAGCCGTATTACAATGTCTTTATTTTATAAGGGAAATACAATGGGAAAATACCACGGGATACCCAAAACCATGGGCCCACAAAACAGCTGGAAAAAACAACCCCAAAAATTTTCTTCGGGGGCGCTGCCCCCAGACCCCCCAGCCAGGGGAGATGGTCCCCCCTGGAACCCTGTGGGGGGTCGATGCCCCCCCCACACCCCCCTGCTGGGGTGACTGTACAGTCCACCTACATATCATATAAAACTGGGGTACAAACATGGCTGATACAATATCATCTATGAGACTAGAAGATCTGGCTCCACAACCAATAGTAACCGGGGTTATTAGATCTACCATGTGGGGGTCAGCCCTAAGTTAATTTATTAGGGGTTATTAGACTCTCTTAAGAGAGGTCGGCCCCATAGGGTAAAAAGTCAATTGGGAAACAAGTATAAGTAGAGGAGGATGTTCCTCACTTAAATCACTCTTCCATCACTCGGAAAGTAGCACACAAGTGAGAGAGAGGTCTGCATAGGAGGTAGAGAAGGAGCTCTAGTCTTGGACTACATCTTGTATTTGGTTGATCATCTTATTAAGGAAAGCTTTGCTGGGTTTTCTACCCCAAGAGGGTTTCCCAGGGTAAAATCTCTGTATATCTTGTGATTGTGTTTCTTTCAGTGGTCTTTCTAGTCAAATTAGTATAAACTTAACAGAAGATACGTGCTATGGCAAACAACCGCCTGTGCCAACCGTAGGAATGAATCTTGTGTCTCTGGGACCAACTGATGTGCAGGAGGCACATCTGGCCTGGGTAGCTGCCTATGAGGTGGAGCTACTAGGTGATTGGGATATATGTGCCTCGCATTGGGACGTTGCTAAGGCATCCCCATCCCAACACCCTGGTACTCCAAGATATCAAAATAGTTAACATGCTTCCCCATCACAAATTATGCGTACATCTTTCTCAAAAAATATAGAGGCATTTCACCGTTGTTGTGTCGTGGTGCATCAAACACAATGTAACATCAGTCTATCTAGTTATCTATGAATGGTTGATATGTACACCACTCGATAGAAATGTGCCTTTTGTTTGCATTTGGGATTTCACCCATCCGTGGATCTCTAAAGAGGGAAAAGATATGTTGTTTTGAGATTTTCAACTTCTTAACTTCTTTGTAGCTAAGTCCATCCTCATATTGTTGCCTCTTTCTTTCTCTGAATGTGGAAATATGTTGTAGTGCACCATTAGACCTACTAAAGGTCTCTATCATTGCATCCAAATTGGATGCAAGCATAAGATGCATATCATCAACAATAGTAATTGAGGCTCGAATTTCTCTGAGCCTCTGAATTTCTCTTTGGATGTTTGACTGTGCATCCAGGGTCGTCACTACAATCAAAAAATAAAAAAACAAATCATTAGAAACATATACATGTGCTATAATGACATCTCTCAAAAATAAAAATAAAAAATGTACAAACTTTGTGCAAGAACAAATACATTACAAACATAAATATCATTTCATATGACCATTGCAGGCATACATTAAGGGTCCTTGCGGGAATAAGGATGGAGACCATGCAGGCATAAATACCATTATGATGTGGCAAAGATATGTATTTTTATTGGTTAAGGATAGCATGGAAATGAAAATATCAGTTGACTTATTTGAATTAATAAAAGCAAAAAGACAAGTCGGCTTCCTAAATACATGGAAAGGAGAAGTATAAATGAAGAACAAGATGGTTGTGTTTTTTGTCTGGTGAGTGTAGAGAATTTGGGGGAGAATTTGGGAAATAGAGGAGAGATCTGATCTCGGGGGTCAGGAAGATGAGGACATTTTTTGGTGAAGGAGAAGCAACAGGTGGAGCAATAAAACAATCTCTCTTTCTATATTTTATCCTGGGTTAAACTGAGGCAACCTATTGATGGACAGAATGAAGACATGATGGTAGAATGATGATGAGATGATTGATGATATGGGAAGAATGTTTTGATGTGCATATGGATAGTGTAAAGTGTATGAATA
Organism: Larix kaempferi; assembly: GCA_027924585.1. Taxonomy (NCBI): domain Eukaryota; kingdom Viridiplantae; phylum Streptophyta; class Pinopsida; order Pinales; family Pinaceae; genus Larix; species Larix kaempferi. Next base: position 4,901,824 of record BSBM01000606.1, on the reverse strand, counting down.
GAGATATGGCAGCAGATTGATATGACATGAATAATGATGATAGAATGAAGATGTGATCTGCTTGGTGATATTTGTTGATGGACAGAATGAATTTATATTGAATAATGACTACTTGATGAGAATGATGAAGTGCTTTGGAAACAAACAAGGAATTTTGGTTGATGATGTATGCAATCTACAGACTTGAGAAGAGTCTGAAATATTATTTGTAAATCTATGGTTGTTGGGGTGTTGGTGCATGCCAGTCAGTTGCAGCTAACAGAATTATCTTGTGGTTGGTGCCTCTTTGGGTTGTAGCCCATTCTGGAGATTGAAGTCTCCAATTATAAAAAGTTTACAAAGCTTATATCTTGTCTCGTGTAATGTGTTGATGATAATGTGTCTTGCTTAATGAATGACATGTGATATAGTTTATTGATGAATATGATATTGAAGTGAATTTGTAATTAATGATATAAGATTTGAGAGAATAATTTGAAATTGTTAATAAATGCAAGCTCACTGATTCACCCCCCCCATCTCAGTGAGACATTATGTCTAACATCTTGGTGGTGAAGGAGGTCAAAAAAGATGTGGTAGTTCGTCTTAGCAACAAAGTAAGCGGTGTGTCTGCAAAGGAGGGGAACCTAGTCCCTTGGGGTTTGGGGTATGATGTAAAATACATCATGCCATTGGGTTGGCTTCACAAGCATTGGTTGGACATTTTTATGGTAAAAGAATGTGTGGGAAAAAAACATAGGGTTTGGTTGAGTCAAGTCTAGAAACCAAGCCTGGGTTATAGTCCATAGTTCCTCCTATCCAAATGGTGGATGTTTTTTTTTTTTCCAATTTGCAATAGATGTGGAAAAACTATTGGTGTTGGGATTCAATTTCCAATTTCGATTTTAGTTTTTTTTCAAATCCCTTATTGCTTGGGTGGATGTAAAATTAATTAAGGGATTTATAGTAGGGAGGACTTAACATATGTTAAATAACAAATTTTAAATTTTTTTGTTTTGGAATTTCGTTTATAAAGATTTTTAATTTAGGGCAACATAAAAATTTATATTTTTAATGATGAAATGAGGCAAGGATTTGGATGCTTACCTTTCCAATCCTCCTTGCAAGATGAAATCTCCCTTGTTGAGCTTCTCCAATGCATTTTTCCAAGTCGAAATAGCTCGAGCGTTCTAGTTTTGATTGGGTAAAACAATGTCGCAGTCCGCGAACTGTTTATTTTTTTTGGTTATATTAACCAAAACGCGTGCGCGTTATAGTGACACATAACGCATGCACGTTATGTATCACTATAACGCGCATGCGTTTTGGAATCCTATCCTACATGTTAATTGACATGGCAGGGTCGGAGTCCTCCCATGCCTAGTTCTAAGCAACGTGTGCTCATTTTTAATTTACACAATTCTAGTGTGTTTTGCGAATGCACGATTGCACATAAAGGGTCCCTGAACTTCATGCGAGGGCCCTAGAGTAATCTTGCAAATCTGATTTTGTTAATGGTTATATGGATGTAGAAGATCTGATTATTTGATGTTAGATTACATGTCAATATATTGATCATATATGTTTACATTAATGCTTGCATTTACCTTGCATAACATGTGCGTATGGAAAATGATATGTATCGCAAGTTGCATTGTCTTTAAAATGGTTTGTTGACATGATGGCCTAGCCCTAAATAACCTTATTATGCTGTGCATTTACCTTGATTCAGCCTTCCATTGGGTTTCCTGGTGACCTTGGCCTTGGTTTTGGGGTCAGGTACATGACAAAAATTGAATGTAAATTGAACCTATGGCACAACAAATGGTTTTCCAAAGCAGGAATATTGATCCTTATGAAGTCTATTTTAGAAGGCATCCCTGTGTATTGGGTTACACTTGCATTTGTACCTTCAAGTGTTCTTGATTACATTAGGAATATTTGCTTTAGTTTCTTGTGGAGAAATAAGTATATGGGGAAAAATCCTTCCACTGGATATCATGGAACATACTCACTCTACCAAAAAAACTTGGTGGATGGGGTCTTAAGCATAACTTGTGTTTCTCAAAAGAACTTGCAGCTAAAGGGATTTAGCGTCTGGTGTAGAGCATCATTATTTAGTTCAAAGTTATTCATATTAAATATATGCATCTTATGTTTTTTTGGAATGGATCCATTCAAGTACTAAATCGGTGAGGAATGTGTTGATTATTTAGAAGGCTATGCTCTCTACATTTGACATTATTAGTGACTGGATAACCTGGAAAATTTGTGATGGGAGATATATTAGACTAGGCATATAAACTTGGATTGGTTATACTTCTTCATACATGTTATCAATGGATATGGTTGACTCTCTCATTGATAAAGGATTTGTTTTCCTGAATAAGATTTAAGACTCAATCAATTCTAGTGTGCTTTAGCAAGAATGGTTAACATATGATCATATGGGATTTGTAAATGACCAGAAAGTAAAGTGGGACAAGGACATAAAGGATCTAAAAAGAAATCATATTACTCTTGTCAATTGTAATGACCCTTTTTAAAAAATTTATTAAAATGCCAATTTTTCCACTTTTTCCCCAATTTCGACCTTTGACTAGTTTTACTGTTTTGACCTCCAAATCAACCCAAATGCTCCCAAATATTCTGTAGGAGTGTATGAATGATATTTAGACTTGAATATTAGGTTCAGGGATGTTTTCTGGCCCTCCAAATACTGCTTCAAACTTGATTTGTATTCTGATCAATATATGTAATTTTGACTAGTAATTTATGCATCAAATCCCCCCGGGGTAACACTACAAATGGCCTTCCAAATGCCTCCAAACTCCCACTAATTTATGAACAGAGGTATATAATGTGTTAAGTATGTGACTAAGTTCCAATATGCACCATTAATTGATTTTTACTACTGTTCTAACTCTCTCACATTCAATAGAAAAAACCCCCAATTCGACCCTTGGGGAAATGGCACTATTTCACCTCTCAATACAAACAAACTGAGTAAAAATGATTCAAATGCTCAAGAACAGTACATGAAACTTGTATAATATATCCATGGAAGTATATGAATCACAAATTTATCAGAGAATCATCCATCCATTCGAAATAATCAACATTATAGTGTCATACATCAAAGCATTGGGGAAATGGACATTGTTTGCTCATTAATCAATAATTTTGCATACAATAAATGGGTATTTCAACCTCAGAGTCTCTGAATATGAAGAAAATAGGATATGAAGCTATTAAAATCATAAAAATATCATATGAATCTCTCCCAATGAGTGCAAGATCTCACCCAAAGCGCAATCCCTCAAGGAGACCGAATATGCCTTCAAAACTGGAAATGGTGGAGAGAAAGTGCTGCACTAAACCAAACCATGAAAGTTCCTGTAGCTGCTACCTGCAAATAAAAATCCATTAAAGCACTATGAAAGACCTGAGTGGCCTCTCCAAACACCAACTTGGATGGGAATCTTTCACCCTCGAAATTGGCTAAGGCAAGAAACTAGTCATCCTCTAGTTCTCTCTTCACAAATGCAATTTTTCTCAAATCATCAAAAGCCATTCTCATACTTGATTTCTAAATTTTATAACCAACATTAGCCTTCAAGGGGTAGAAATCCTCTCAATAGATTCAATAAATTTTCATTTAGAAAATATTCCTCATTTGCCACTTGTCTCCTAGTTCCAACCTTCCATCTTCTCCCAAATTCAAATTTCAGTCTCTTTAGCTTTCCCCAACTCCATGAGCGCCTTCCTTGAGCCTATTTTTGGGGCTGACATGCCACAATGGTTAGGTGTAAGAAGTCAGGTCTGAATTTTGTCATAAATGTCATAGATGCTTCATTATTGTTGTGATAAAACTAGGGAATCTAGCCCAAGTGTCCACTAGTCTCCAATTTGACTCTTCCTCTCCCATGGGGGTTACTATTCCATCCCATTTCGACCTAAGATGCTCAATGCCATGTGTTATGACTTACCAACTCACCCAAGAGTGTTCACCTTCCCATGAATTCGAATTGGCAAGAGAGAGCTGCCATGTGTCATTGAAAAATCAAGCTAGTGTGGGTCCCACCACCTCCATATGTCTCCAAACCCACTTGCCACCTAGAATTTATCTTGAATTTATTTATTCACCATATTTATTAAATGCTTGAACCCTTATAATTTCTAAATATCATTTATTAGCTTCCATATTAGCATCCCTCATGTGCCCATCCAACCTAGGAAACTAGTAGGATTGATGGGATTGTCTTACTATGCACTTATTTGAATGGTGACATTACAGTCCTCCCCACCCAAGATTGCTTATCCTCAAGCAATTTCAAATTTGGATGCTGCAAAATCTTCTCCTCTTCCCATGTGGCATCTTCATTTGGTAAGTCCTTCCATTGCACTAAATATTCTTTGATGATTCTACTCCTCAACCTTCTTTCCCGTGTCTTCAAAATCTTTTCCGGAACAAGTGTGAGCTGACCTTCATCATCCAAAGGAGGAAGTATTTCTGAAGTGATGATTTACTGACCAAGAGCTTTCTTGAGACAAGAAACATGAAATACATTGTGGATTTTACTCCCTTCCGGAAGTTCTAGTTCATATGCTACTTCTCCAACCTTCCACACTACCTTGTATGGCCCATAATACCTTGGTTTTAATTTTTTTGCTCCATTCTTTTTTAGAGATGTTTGTTTATAAGGCTGCAACCTTAAATATACTGAATCATTGACTTGAAAGGTTCTTTCTTCTCTATGGCTATCAACACATTGTTTTTGTTGATTTTGAGCAACCTGCAAATTGTCTTTCAAGAGCTTTAAAATTTCTTGGCTCTCTTCCACCCAATCTTTAGCCTTTGGGGATCTATTATCACCAGATATAATGTCAGCAAATGTAAGTACATCATAACCATATAATTATTTGAAAGGAGACATTCCTATTGACATATGATAAGTGGTGTTGTAGCAAAACTCACCCAAGTGTAGCCATTTTTCCCATGCTTTTTGCTGCCCTCCCACATAGTTTCTTAGGTATCCTTCCAACCATTGGTTTACCCTCTCTATTTTTCCATCAGTTTGTGGATGATAGCTGGTACTTGGAGTCAATTGAGTGCCTATCAATCTAAAAATTTCTTGCCAAAAAGCACCCATGAATCTACTATCTCTATCACTGACAATGCTCTTGGGGAGCCCATACAATCTGAAGATTTCTTTGAAAAAAATATCAGCCACTTTTGCAACACTAAAAGATGATGTAACAGCAAAGAAATGAGCAAATTTTTTCAACCTATCAACTACCACATAGATGCAATCCTTAACCAAGGATTTAGGCAATCCGGTGATGAAATCCATGGAAATACTGTCCCATTTTTGCTCCAGAATGGGCAATGTTGTAATAGGCCGGATGGACATGTAAGTTCTGATTTGTTTTGTTGACATGCTTTACATTCATTCACATACTTTTGAACATCTTCCTTCATCCCCTTCCAAAAAAATCTTTTCCTCAACTGTCTATAAGTTTTGAAGATCCCCAGATGGCCCGCTAGTGGGGAATCATGTGCTTCTTGCAAAATTCGGTACTTGAGCTCAGAGTTATGAACTAAATAAATTATTCCCTTATAATATATCATCCCATTCAAAATCCTATAATTATCATCCCATTTGATTCCATCCAACACATCACAAGCAAATTTGTCTTTGGCATATTCAACTAGTAGCATGTTTTTCCAATCCTTGGCAATATCCATGAGAGAAAAAGAAGGCCTTCTTGACAAAGCATCTGCTACTATATTATTCTTTCCTTTGACATATTCAATATCAAAATCATAAGCTTGAATCTTGCTTACCCACTTTTGTTGCCTTTCATTTAGATCTTTTTGGGTGAGAAAGTGTCTTAGACTATTGTGGTCAGTTTTCACCACAAACTTGCTGCCCACCAAGTATTGTCTGAATTTGGCCAATGCATGCATAATGGCCAGCATTTCTTTATCATAGATGGAGTAAAGTTTTTCATGAGGCTGCAACTTTTTGCTCTCAAAGGCTATGGGGTGTTGGCCTTGCTTTAGGACAACCCCTATTCCTCCACCTGAAGCATCACATTCCACAACAAAAGGTTTAGTAAAATTAGGAAGTGCAAGTATGGGACAACTACTCATTACCTCTTTCATTTTTTGGAAGGCCTTTTCAGCCTCTTCATCCCACTTGAAAGCATCCTTCTTAGCCAAATCACTGAGTGGAGAAGTCAACTTGGAGAACCCTTTCACAAATTTGTTGTAGTAGGTGCATATGCCAATAAAGCCTCTCAATTCGGTAATATTTTTTGGTGATGGCCATTCCAAGATAGCCCTGATTTTTTCCATGTGTACCTTCACTCCTTCTTTCCCAATAATGTGCCCAAGATACAGTAGTTCTTTCATCCCAAATTCACATTTTGATAACTTCGCAAATAAGGACTCTTCTCGCAAGATTTTCAACACAATCTCTAACTGCTGCAAATAACACCTATTTCAAGAAATCTAGAAAAATTCTATTACAAGGAATTCTATGACATTGAATTTTTTTGTAAACATTTTATTTATTTCATTTAATTTGTAAAAATTATGCATTAAAGAAATATTCCATTAAAATTGGAAAAACTAATCCTAGAAAGAATGTTTTTATTGATCACAAATTTTATTTACTCCAAGTGTTTTTAATATACAATCATAAAAAATGAAATGTTGTATCATTTATAATTAGTTCGGTATGCCATAAATTAGGAGGAGTATATGAAAATCTGTAATTTGTTGAATCGTGAGAAAAAATATTCATGAAGATATAAAATGTAGGATTAATGAAGTTAAGTTGCACACATAATTGCATGTTTTATTACAAAAAGATCTCTATCTATATTTGAAGTGAACAAAGTATCATATTAAATATTTTTATTGTTAAATAACATATTATAACATAGCATGATTGGAAGGAAATCACAATATTAAATTAAAATAAAATAAATTATAAGAAATGTATTGATGTCGAACCAAATAATAACTATAAATTCGTCAAAATTGGGATAGTTGTTAGGTACAACATTATACATACACAATGAAAGTGTGAAGAAATCGAATTAAGAAATCATGGCCGAGAATTACTTTCACCAAAAGGCAAAGAAAATGATAAGATTTTTAAATGTCGAAGAAATAGATGTTGAAACATATTTTTCAAATCTTTTAGTTGAACTTTATATATGACCCCATGCTCTTTTGAATTTATTTATGGCACATATCGAATGAGTCTAAATAGTCCACTTAGTACTCATTATCAATTAATTATATGGTTTTACATTGTATTTTATTCCAAAAATTACATACCACATTTATACATTCATTTAATGCATATAAGAAGATAAAAGATAGAACATATCTCGTGCTTTGTTGGCCTGTAAGAGATTATTTCAGTTAATCATAATTGAGTTAGTAATACAAACTTACAAAAAAATGAATTGAGAAATCAAATTTCTTATAGTTCAATGTCACCCACTTATGACCAATCACGTACTACCCTTAATACCACTTAGCACTCATTAGCAATAAATTTTGTGTTTTTAAACAATTGCAACTTTAATTATATGGGGCTTTATTTCAAAAATTACATACTGCATTGATAAACTCCTCTTATTAATGAATATACGCAAATAAAAGTCAATAAATTATTTCATGCCTTGTTGGCTTATATGAGATTATTGCAATTATAAACTATTAACTTAAGAATACACATTTACAAAACTTTGTGCGTGCCTTGTTGGCTTTTATGAGATGATTTTAATTACAAATATTTGATTTAAGAACGCAAATTAAAAAAATATTTTGAATGGGGAAATCAAGTGGTGTATGATGCAAAAAAATGTCAAACTAAAGGCAATCATAAATAATATTAATAATTGTATTTAAATATTATTGTTAATTCTCATCTATCTATAAAAGTTTTAAAAACATACAAATTAATTCATCAAAAAATGTGTCCAACTTGTATTGAAATATTGCAATGTACGCGTTAACAAATTTCTAAAAATTAATATCTTCACCTACTATAAAGAACTCAATGTTCTATTGAACATTCGAATGTAGTTGTGTTTCTCTTTGATACGATGAAGTGTCTTAAAAAGGGGGAATAGAATTTGGACAAGCCAAGTATCAGGTTCATGTCCTATATAAGCTTTTGTTAAGATACAATTTGACCGGTATCCGGGGAATTGAGAAGTAAGCTTTGATGTATCTATTAGCAATATATTTGATTCTTCGTACATATTTCCATATTTGGACCACACATCACTTAACATTTTCTCATAAAATTGTATCACGCTACATTATTTGAATTTTGTTTGCAAGTGACAATGAGACCTGTCCCATATAAATTCAAAGTCACTTGTATCGGTATTTGATTTTTCAACTACTTGTTGAATGTTTTTACATTGTATTTTATTCCAAAAAATACATATCACATTTATACATTCATTTAATGCATACAAGAAGATAAAAGATAGAGCGTATCTCATGCTTTGTTGGCTATTATGAGATTATTTCAATTAATCGTAATTGAGTTAATAATACAAACTTACAAAAAAATGAAATGAGAAATCAAATTTCCTTATAGTACAATGTCACTCACTTATGACCAATCTCGTACTACCCTTAATACCACTTAGCACTCATTAGCAATTAATTTTGTGTTTTAAAACAATTGCAACTTCAATTATATGGGGTTTTATTTCAAAAATTACATATTGCATTGATAAACTCCTCATATTAATGAATATAGGCTAATAACAGTCAATAATTTATTTCATGTCTTGTTGGCTTATATGAGATTATTGCAATTATAAACTATTAACTTAAGAATTCACATTTACAATAAGTTATAGATTGGGAAATCAAATGCCTATACCTTTCAAAATCATTCATCTATGACTCATCATGCTTTAATCTAAATTCTAGTACACTTAGCACTCATTATCATTGAAGTAATATTTTTTGTAAGAAATGTGCTTTTATATAGATGGAGGTTTAATTCAAAATTTGTGTGTCACTTGTATTAATGCATATAGATCAATAAAACTAAAGAGAACTTCATTCCTTGTTGGATTTTGTGAGATGATTTAAATTACAAATAATTGATTTAAGAGTATGTAATTTAAAAAATATTTTGAATAGAGAAATCAAGTGTTGTAATGCACTTGTATTAATACATATAGATAAATAAAACTAAAGAGAGTTTCTTGCATGCCTTGTTGGCTTTTATGAGATGATTTAAATTACAAATAGTTGATTTAAGAGCACAAATTTAGAAAATATTTTGAATGGGGAAATCAAATGTTGTATGATGCAAAAACTTGTCAATCTAAAAGCAATCATAAATAATACTAATAATTGTATTTATATATCATTGTCAATTATCATCTATCTATAAAAGTTATAAAATCATACAAATGAATTCACCAAAAAATGTGTCCAACTTGTATTGAAATATTGCAATGTAATCGTCAACAAATTTCCATAAAAAAATATCTTCACTTAATACAAAGAACTCAATGTTCTATTGAACATTCGAATGTAGTTGCGTTTCTGTTTGATACGATGAAGTGTCTTTAAAAAGGGGAATAGAACTTGCACAAGCCAAGTATCGTGTTCATGTCCTATATAAGCCTTTATTAAGATACAGTTGGACCGATATCCGAGGAATTGAGAAGTAGGCTTTGATGTATCTATTAGCAATACATTTGATTCTGTGTACTTATTTCCATATTGGGACCACACGTCGCTTAGCCTTTTCTCATAAAACTGTATCATACTACATGATTTGGATTTTGTTTGCAAGTGACAATGGGACCTATCCCATATGAATTCAAAGTCACTTGTATCAATATTTGATTTTTCAAGTACTTGTCTAATGTACTTGTTAGTAACATTTGATGTCCATATCGCAACATCATAATGTTTTAGGCAGTATTTTAATACTTCTAATTGAAAAGGCCTACAAAAGTAGGATCTATCACCAAGCTCCCAATCTAGTTTTCTTTGAATTTGACAACTCGTTTCATCTTTGGAATAGGACGAGAAGAATACTCCTTCCATTTCAAAGATTAACAAGATCTTCCGACTGATATTAACTCCCATCTGCATTGCTGCCACAACATATATAACATTAACATATTTTCACTTCAAAACTTCATTGCTTAATGGCATCAAAACATATCCAATTTATTTCCACTCCCAAACAAACAACTTAATGAAAAAAATAAAAGTAATTTCCGTGGAATAGTTTTTTTATACAAACACATTCAACTACTACTCAAATCACTAATTTTTAAGAATTGTAATGAGATAAACTACAATTTAAAAATATAATTACAATAGTCGAATTCATTTGAACTAATTATATGTTAATATCTACATACTACCTAAATTTACAGTTTTTAAGTTTAAATCAAGCAAACTATTTATATGTTCATTTTTACATACAACCTCATACGATATTTTAATTTTCAAGAAATTATAAGAAAAATTCATATAAGCACATTGCAATGAAATTCAAATCACAATTTAAAAATATAGTTACAATGGTCCAATTCAAACCAATTATATGTTAATTTATACACACCACCTAGATTTACAATTTTTTAAATTTCAATTAAACAAGCTAATTATAGGTAATTTTTACATACAACCTGATATGATTTTTCATTTTTTTAATTTCTAAGAAATAAGAAAATTTCATATGATAACATTGAACTAACATTCAAATCACTGATTTGTAAGAGTTATAATGATCAATTAAGACGCAATTGATAATTAAACTGCAATTGCTCAAACATAGTAATTGTACGTTAATTTATACATACAACCTAATACAATTATTTAATTAATATGGAATACTACATTTTTATGCAAACACATAAGACTATTATTCAAATCACTAACTTTTTATAACTCAATATCTCAATATAAATAAACAAAATAATAATATGTTAATTTATAATAATGACACAACAACAATCGTTATATGAGTATTATGAAATAATATTGACATTAAATTGATAATAAAATAAAACACAGTAATAACACATCACATGTAGAATTAAGTCATCAAATGTACAATGACCAAGAATTTATATTATAAACTTCAAGATTTTGTTTATAGAGGAAATGAATAACAGTCATCTTAATGTACTATTAAAAGTCATTGAAGATTCTTCAAAATATCTCGAACATCGGGTGCCTTGTAGAATTTATTCAATAAAATCCACAGATCAGCGATCAACCATTTATCCTCATTCTTTCCATCAAATGAAGGGGCAATAATCACATTTTCTTTGGGATTTTCTTTCTTTGTCTCCATTGAACAATCCACTAGAATAGTGTTAGTAGCATCATATTGAGAATACATTCTCCACACTTTTTTCATATGTTTTTTGTATATAACTTGTGTTGAATTATCAATGTCATTTTTTCCCTTTTGTTGTTTGCAATCTGAAGCAGTCCATGTAAACAAAAATTTAGCTTGTAATGTTTCTGAAACCAGCTTTTTCATAACTCTTGTTGTGTTTTGTTTCAAACATGTCGTCCAAATTGCAATGTCAAGAGATTCTTTTCTGGAACACATTTCAAGAAATGTTTTTGCATGTGGACGAAACCAAAATGATTTTTTCTCTATCGTGTAATCTGCGGCCCTTCCCATTTTCTCGATAAATTCTTTTTGTGATGCATCACCATCAACGCTCTGATAGAAAATGTTATTCAATTCAAAAATAACTAATTTCTTTTGACTTATAATAGCTGCAAAACAATAATGGATATCATAGTTAATTCATTTTATTCATGCTACATAAATTATCAATAAAAAAAATTGTTGAAGAAATACACTCACTTTGAGTATTTTTTGTACTAGTTATTGATAAGCCACACTTCTCTTGTATTGTCTTCATAGAACCTAGAGCCAAAATAACAAACCTTCAATCAAATACCAATAATACTTCTTTAAATCAATTTTTTTTTTATAAGACATATTTTATGTTTAATTGAAAATAAGAGACATGTGAAGTACCTGATATGATATAATGTTCTTGACTATGGCTTTCTGTCACATTTCCTTGATCACTGTCTTTTTTCTCCTCATTTGCCACTGTAATAAACATATGAAATGTTATAAAATGTATCAACGAATGAAATTCATTAAATAAATAGGCATAGAATCCAAAGAATCACTAGAGAAAGAACAAAACAAGTATAATACAACAAAAGAAACAAAATAAATTATGTACCTGGTATGGTATTTTCTTCGTCTTGTATTTGCATCTCGAAAACTTCTTCGACATTGTGCACACTATGTTGATCATTGCTTTGTTGCAAAGTGTCGCCGTTGTTTTCTTTACAATTTCCACCATTAGTAGTTATAGTAAACATCTTGTTAATCAAGATTTATAAATAGCATAGAATCCAAAGAATCACTAAAGAAAGAACAAAACAAGTACAATACCTGGATATTCCAACAGCAATATATTAGACATTGGTTTTTGCAATTGGAAGGATTCTTGATTAGTCAGCATGGTAGTCCTTTGTAACTCATTTTCTACGACACATGCCATTCTTCTTCCATATGTACAGCAAGCCTGCTGTAAATTTGTCCCCGCATAAAGAGAAATAATCAAATTTAGATCACTATGTTGTTGATGCATTTGCAATAATTCTTCCCAGAATTCAAAATCTCTCTCCTTTTCATCAGATATGTCTCTAAAACTGTGAGAGTATCTTGAGGCCTCTAAACTTTTTGACTCTTCACTATAGAAATGTATAGTTAAAACTATATCATAACTATAGTTATTTTGTTCTTTATATTCATAAAGACCGGTAGCCATTTTATAGTTGACATTTGAGTCCTTGACAACAATCTCCAGAGCTTTGCGTACACCCTTACAAGACCAAATTTCTACTAAGATAATCATAGTAAAATCTTTCAACCCATTTTTTTCGATTAAAAATCGAAACAATTCAATATAGTGATCCTTAAGGAATGATTCATCTTTCAAAGCCAATGTATCCAACACAACAAAGTCAGTGTATAACATTGGTTGAAACTGACAAGGAAAAGAGTGCAAAAGTGTTGACAAGAGGCTAGGACCCCCATAATGACAACCGAATTCAAAACTATTCTCAATTTCCTGTATATCTGTCGATGCATCAATTATTCTATCAAGGACCACACAGGCTTGTGGAGAAAGGGACTCTATGTTTGTATTTCATGATCCTTTTACATATTTACACCCTTCCATTGTCTTACAGAAGTTGGAAAATATGATATCAGTAATTCCATAATGCTCAAGAATATTGGATATTGTAAGAATCTTATCATTCAGATTCTTATCATGACTTTTGCAATATGTTACCATTGCCTCCAAAATTGTTCTTTTGGTTTTCAATTGTGAACAATAATCTTTCATTTTTATGGCATTGGTTGGATGGTTCACTGGAATAGAAAACCAGACAGTTCCATCCAATAGTTTATCTGCTACAGAACACATTTCTTCAGCGGTTAGTCCCTGAAGGGGACGGAAAGAACTTGATACCAAACTATTCAGACTATTTGTCTTATAGTTTGGATCCTTAGGTTGGTTTGGAGAACACATTAATGTCCCTAGTTTGTAACAATTAAAAACAACTTCCCATTTATCCCAAGTAGTATCATCAAGATATAACAAGACTTTTTTTTCAGCAAAGTTTGTTAGTGGACAATCGAAGAAAGAGCACAACATTTCATCATCAACCTGTTAAAAAATAACAAATATAAATTAGGAAGAATGTGATATCAAAAATAAAATAGCCATGAATTTAGTTATAACAATATAAACTAAGTGCAAAAAAAAAAAATTTGCATAACTTGTCTTCAGCCGTCTTAGAATTCCCACATTTTTGTTTCTTTAATTTATTTGTGGCAATTAGGAATTGTCTTGCAGATCGCACAGAATCAATGAATGGATTTTTGAAGAACACTGTGTTTTCAGAATTTAACTGGCAGCAAATACGAATCACCACACTAGGAGCAACTAATGGATCTAAGAATCGAGCATTACGTTCTTTGTACTTCTGTTTTTCCTCCCCAGATAGACTGAATTTAGGATTTGATAATATTTCTTTTGCTGCTTGAATGGTGTGTTGCCCATCAACTATCCAAAAATTGATGTTCTTGGCATTTATATCCGTTTCATTCATGATTTTCACAGGGTTTCCAATCGGATCAGACTCTTTTGTGTCAAATGGAATCAGAAGAGCATCAGGCAATGATGCTTGAAATTTCTGTAGGAATGATTTTACTAATACTCGAACATTTAAATCATCCCGTGATATCAATTTATATAACTTGGGTGCTTCTACACATCTTCGAACATCCACCTTCATGGTAAAAGAGCTTGAAAATAAATAAATGTCCTTAAAATTTTCATGGATTTCATCGCATTGGTCAGCAAGCTTCTCTATCTGAGAGTCTTCTTTTTGAGATTTTACAAACTCTGTAGTAGGCATGAACTCACTTTCTTTAATGCTCTGTTCTAGCTCAACTAAATATACCCTTCTCAAAGCAAGCAATTGAGCCTCGAGTTTATCATCTGGTATTTTATCAAGTAGTTTACCTCTTTGTTGCAAATAAAGAAACACGGATGATGTTTTCTTACATCTCACATAGCGATATTTCATAACGTTGGTAATACGTTGTACAATATCATCACAACTCTTTAGACCAGATTCATTGAAGCTCTCAAAACTGTCCAACTTAAACTGTGACTTTTTTATTGACTCTGGAAATTCTGTATTAGTATCAATCAAATCTGGTCTAAATTTTGTGTAATCAACTTGGCAAGAAAATAATTTCACTTCATTTTCTTCAATTACCTCCATTTGAAAATCGATCTGACTATGATTGAGAGCATAGCAACTAACAATTATCCCTAGCCTTTGTATATCATTTCCATCCATGGATCCAAATAGATACATATCTGGAAACATATTCATGGGACTTTCAATCTCAACATACCAATCTTCGACATACTCATATACAGCAGATGTTTTGAACTTTTTAATCATTTCAAAATTAGAACCCATTGTTGAATTTATAATCTAAGTTGAATGACGCTTTTGTTTTTTGAATGCTGATTGTGGCATTTTACTTGCTTTGGAGACGACAGCTTCTAAAAACAATAATAAGCAATTATTACTATAAATAAAATGAAATCAAAATCACAAATATTACCATATAGTCTTCTAGTCTAACCATTTAAAAATGAGAGAATAATATTTAAAACCACCATACCACATGGGGGAGACGTTGTTTGTGTGTCACTTGCTATTCGTTTTTCTTCAAATAATTCCTTGGAATTGTCATTGCACCAGAGTCCATAGCTTCTAAAAACAATAATAAATAGTCGACTATAAGTTTAAATTGTTTTAAAAATACATGAAATAATGAGCATTATCAAACAATATTCTATTACATGTCTTTTATTCACATGCACAAGAATAATAAGGGTCATGTGTTATGGAAACATATTAAATACTTAGAGATAAATAAAAATCCATTGCATCTAGCACAAGTAGAGACTCATTAAAAAGAAAAGTTTTCCTTCTCAAAAATGCTAGAAGGAAATGCTTATGCTAGAAAGAAAGCTAGCAGTCGCTAGCTTTCCTTGATCTTTTGCCATGTGCTTATTTCAAAATAGAGCAAATGGCACAAGCTCAAGGTATAAGCTAGCAACCACCAATCACTATGGACATGATTTTTCTATTGGAAAGCTAGCAACTGCTAGCTTTCCTTCTAGCATAAATATCTGTTCTTATCCTAGAAGAAAATGCTTATGCTAGAAGGAAAGCTAGCAGTCGCTAGCTTTCCTTGATCTTGTGCCATGTGCTTATTTGAAAATAGAGTGCATGGCACAAGCTCAAGGTATAAGCTAGCAACCACCAATCACCATGCCCAAGGTTTTTCTATTGGAAAGCTAGCGACTGCTAGCTTTCCTTCTAACATAAACATGTGTGTTATGCTAGAAGGAAAGCTAGCATTCGTTCAAAATAGAGCACATGGCACAAGCTCAAGGTATAAGCTAGCAACCACCAATCACCATGGACATGGTTTTTTATTGGAAAGCTAGGGACTGTTAGCTTTCCTTCTAGCATAAGCATGTATGTTTATACTAGAAGGAAATGCTTATGCTAAAAGGAAATCTAGCAGTCGCTAGCTTTCCTTGATCTTTTGCCATGTGCTTATTTCAAAATACATCACATGGAACAAGCTCAAGGTATAAGCTAGCAACCACCAATCACCATGGACATGATTTTTCTATTGGAAAACTAGTGACTGTTAGCTTTTCTTCTAGCATAAGTATGTGTTCTTATCCTAGAAGGAAATGCTTATGCTAAAAGGAAATCTAGCAGTCGCTAGCTTTCCTTGATCTTGTGACGTGTGCTTTCCTTGATCTTGTGACAAAATCTGTCTCAGGTACTGTCGGCTTCCACGACAGTCAACTATAAGGAATGACATCCTAAGTTGGTCACTAAGTACCTTCGTCAAGTGGAGAAAGAGCAGTTATCCCTCGAACGGTATTGGGTCGTCTCCTTTTCAACAAGTGGTGGTGAGCCCACTTGAGAGAACATACTCCCGCAACCTTGGGTTTGACCTCCTATGGCGCGACGCTGCTCTTTCACTTGCCCCGTGTGGCTATACACGACCACTTGATTTAGAAGGATTTTTATAGCACCCTAAGGACAACAACTATGTTTTTGTATGCCTAGCCCCAAAATCCTACCTAAACTACAAGATTCTTTTGTGCCCTCCTATGGAGGTATTAAGTGAGTAGATTTAAGCTATTTTTGAACTTAGTGAGTGACGAGAGAGTTTCTTGTGTGTGTGTGTGTGTGCATCAAAGAAAGTGACAGTTTTGAGCGCACATGAGATATTGCATATAAATGAAAAGGCTTTTCTTTTAAAATGAAAATAATGCAACTCAACCTAATAGAAAAACAACTAAATAAACCATGTAAACCATGTAAAAAAAACTAAATAAAATAAATTGTAAAAATAAAAAAAAAATCTATAAACAAAATTGTAAAAGTAAAAAAAAATCTATAAACTTACCAAGATTTTCAACCTCTTTTTAATCCAGTCTTCTTCTTTACTTTTTGTTTGGCTAAGACTAAAGCTAATGCCAATGCCAATGCCATTTTTTCCCATAACTTCATCTTCATCTTAGTTGGTCTTGCTTCTTTGATAGACAATAATCTAGAAGCTATGAAGCCAAGACTACTTGAATGGAAACTGTACAATATATTGAAACTATCTGTAAGTTACAAACTTATATCAAATAATTAAATATAAAAAACACTAGCTATTTAGCTATTTTTATATACAAGTAATGCTATATATTACATCTTATATACATTAATAGAGTTGATAACTATTTTTATGTACAAGTAATGCCATATACTTATATACATTCATAGAGTTGATAGCTATTTTTCTGTACAAGTAATGCCATATATTACATCCTACATACGTTCATAGAGTTGATTATACCATGGAGGTTTACAAAATGAAATTTAGAAATACAACATTCAAATAAATGATTGGCAATTATTTAAAATAGTTATTTAGGTTTAAATAGAATGATTTTTATTTTGAAAAAATTTTATTGTAATTTTTCAAAATCTAGATTATAGTTGTTAAGTGGAATTTTTGGATGTTTTGAAATTTTTAAAAAATGCTGAATCTATTTATACCATTAAAATATAGATTAAAATAAAGCTAATTCTAAATTTACAACATCAAAAACTATAAATTTCAAAAAAAATATAAAACCATATTTGAAAATAAAGGACAATTTTTTTCAAGCAAAAAAAACATGTCCTTGTTATTCAATAGAATCAAAGGCCATTAGTACATACAGTTGCTTCAGCATGACATTTCATAACAACTCGTCCAGAGTTCCAGACAGGGGGAAAGGCACATAATACCAAAAAATAACCCATCAGAAAACTGTCTCATCATGTGATGTGGACTATCCACAAAATCACATCTACCGAGAGCCAATCACACTCTGATCTGCGTTCAAAGGTATGGAAATTCGCAAAGATTATCCTAACATGGCTATTAGTTGCAAAATTTGTTCGTGAAAGAAGGTGCAAAGCCACTTGTCCGCATCGGGCAAGGAGTCTCAGATGGAAAGGAGCCTGCCTCCTGGTCCATAATTTATTGAGTACTTGAACTCCCTTTTCAAAAATATGACTTACCCAATATTGTAATCATCGTTGATTCAATTATAGATTCACTTAGTCCATATGCCCTCTCTGGATTCATTTGAAAGGGTAATCTTCACTTCGAGCCAACAATAGAGTGCTTTAATTCACAGTAAAGCTTTTCGGGACCTTAGAATTGGGAACCTAGAGCTTGTTAATGAGGACCATCACTTGTTCCTCAATATCTTCACTGCCCCTTTTGTATAGAAGAAATTGAGCAGGAGTGTTTTTAAATTCATTTGTGGTTTTAAATTTTAATAACCTTCAGGAACAATGAATATATCCAATGTTATATATACAGGCGCGACAAATACTAGAAACCCAATTCAGATTTGCATACATACCCAACCCATAAATTATGACGGGAGGCCTAACTTAATACCTGTCTATGAGACAAACAGACAGGTATTTTCCAATTTGCAATCAAACATTTAATACAAGAGTTGTCACAAAATGTATTTTCCAGCTTGTAAAACAATGTCAATATTTGCTATGCAGATGTAGGTGGCCACTGGCAACTGACAACTATCCATACAGTCATCTTGCTTGATGTGATAATAAATAAACGTTGTGCAAAAAGACAATAGTTTTATCACTTAATTGATTACTTGCAAATTGAAAATATACATTCATTTTAGACTCAGCACTCTAGTATTATAGACTAAGTCACCATTTCAATCAACATTATCTTCTGTGTTTTCATTATTCCCCTAAGTTAAAACTGGATAATCTTTCCAACTAAACTAAGAGGAATTGATGTAGATAGTTGAAGAAAGAAACTACTCTCTAAGTGTAACTATTCATACTTATCCGTAATAATATGTAGCTTTAATAATTAACTATTATATAATATTTAAATAAAGTACAATGGTAATCTGCATGTATTTTAGGTTAGGGTTAAAATTGACTTTATCATAAAAGACATGCTTTCTTTTTCTCTATAAAGGTATTACATAAACAAAAGATTTAAAGAAAAATCTATAATATATTTATTGTTATCCAGAAATCTTTAAATTTTTACACAAGAAATCCTTTCTCCCAGAAACAAATAGCTAACGCACATATATGAGGTAACTTATATCAATGCTCCACATGCTACCGCATCTGGTGCACAACCTGCCCGTACCATCCTATTCCAAACATCATAAGCATTCCACACTCTCTCTACCTTACACAAACCATCAATGATTGTTGTGTAAGTCACAACATCAGGACTGCACCCACTCTCACCCATTTGATCCAAAATCTCCAGTGCCTTATCTAATTTCTTGCTCTGACAGAAGCATCGAATACTTATATTATAAGTGAAGATATCTAAAGTATGACCTCTTCTACTCATGTCACTGTAAATCTCACAAGAAAAAGAAGTTATGATGTGATAAGACAATGATAAGAATTATCTCAAATTTATGTATTTTTACACATAAAAATTTAGTAACTAACACTTAAAACCTCTCTAGCCTACACGCTAATATTGATGTAAGGGAAAGGAACATAACTAAAACCACTACTAGCCTATTTGTCAAGCATGATGAGATCCATAACAACTCTATTACAAGTTAGCACCAGAGAGTACTACAATAATTAGTTGGTAGCCTCCACATTACTTGCTAAATAGAGACCTTGTTGATATCCTCCTCAAATGGAATCCAACACATTATTAATGAGTTAATAGCCTCGTGCAATAGAGTCCTACACATTGCTAACCTAATTACTAGAGTAAGGAAAAACCTGGAATTGCACTGTGAACAAGCTTTTTTCCTTTATCCTTCATTGGTATCCCTTCATGGGGTGAGATTCAAGTCCACACATATAGAAACATTACTGTCATTAACTCCAATTCCTAGTAATATGTTCATGTGCAATGTAATGAATATGGGATTTTGACCTTAGAAAAAGTTTTTTCCTTATTCCCATTTGCTTGCATGAAGTTCACATGAGCATGAAAATGGGTCACCAATGTGTTAAAAGATGCCCTCCTCTATCCCATAGGAAATATATATATATATATATATATATATATATATATACATATACATCACAAAAAAGAGGTAGTTATATATTTATAAAAAGGTTGTTGACAAACCAAATAACATAAAAAGTACAAAAATTTCAAAAAACATTATAGTATTCTTGTATAAATATTTTCAACAAATATGTTAATTGGTCATGATGCTTTTTCTTTCTTACAATACCTACCTTATGAATTTCAAATTTAGTGCTATACTGCTTTACATAATTACTAATAAACAAGACAAGTAAAATGCATATATGAGAAGTTTAAGAGCCAAGATAATTTCCATTGAGGCCTTCTTCCATTTGTTGTCCTGCTTTAATTTTCCCTTGATCTTTTTGATTCATGTTGTTCTCATTGAGTGCTAAAGTTGTTTGTTGGAATGTCTTCATAAATAATATGCCCCTTCGTTGAAGTAATTGAAACACTAGGAAATCATGTATCTGGTCAAGAACCTCTTGCAAAACCCAATATGATATTGTAATGCATCTATGAGTTTGACGCAATTTTATCATAATCAATATTTAGTTCTTGGAATTTAGATTTCATGTTTTCCTTCTTGGATTCATGTTTTTCGATGTGAATACTTAAGTATTCTATGCATGTTTCATGCCCACAAGCTAGCAGGTCATTTGTCTGAGGATCTTCTTAATTTCATTGACACTATCATTGGCCATTTTAGTGAGATGGGGAATGTCAAAAATACAAATCAAAGGCTCTATGTGATACATGCATCTAGTAGCAGAGCAAGTATATTATAAATTCATGAGGGTTCTTAAATGAAGACTACAAATAAAGTTTAAAGAAAAATTCCAACACAAGACCAGACATAAAATCATAACCCAGACTCCTACTTACAATAATGGACAGAATGATTCCAAAAAGTTAAAGCTTACCCGATATATGTTCACTGCATCAATTGTATTCTGTTTCGGGGTCAAGCTCAATACCTGCTTCTTGTGTTATACCCAGTCCCCTGTTCCATACCAACAAAAAAGGTTTTTCCATCATATACTAATATACTAATATATTGACATAAATGTTAATAAGATATAAGAAAAAAATGCAAGTTTGGTTAAGAAAAACACAAATAAATGAAAAAACAAAATACCAAAAAAAATCATAAATTCCAGTTTTCAATTTGTATAAATGGATGAATAATACAATTTTAGAAAAAATGATGTGATAATTGTGCAAAAACTATATCCATATATAATAAAAAAGAGAGAAGATTATTAGTTATTTCATTTTATTTCTTCTTTTCTTATAGATTTTTGCTTATTGATTATGCCAACCTAAAGATAAACTACCCTCAAAATGCTTGAATAGCTTGTTAAGGTCATCTCTTGTCCCATTCATTTAATTCTCTACAACTATCATTTATTTTCTTGAATTCTCTACAACTATCATTTATTTTCTTGATGGGTCCTCTTGTAAAATGTTACGATAAACTACCCTCAAAATGCTTGAATAGCTTGCTAAGGCCATCTCTTGTCCCATTCATTTAATTCTTTACAACTATCATTTATTTTCTTGATGGGTCCTCTTGTAAAATGTTACGATAGTCTTATAGATATTTTCTTAAAAATTAATAAAAAGATTATTAATTCCATCTCCGAACAATGAATATTACTTTGTTGTTTTTATATAACAATTTTATTATTATTTATAATTTCTTATTTTAATAAAAAATACTATTGTTTTTATCATTTGAAATTTTTATTTTGATAAGAATTTTTTTTTTTATTTATATATTATTTTTAAATATTTACAATACAATTGGAATTTACTAAATAATTTGTTTTTTAGTATTTGATTATTTTTATATTAATTTTTTAGTAATTAATATATTTTCAGTTTACCACATAATTTTCTAAACATTTATCTTCATGTTATTTTTTTTCTAATTCTTAGTGTTCACGATATTTTTGTTCTAATGGAATTTATGTCCAATGCAATGAGCCACTTCCTACCAAGACCTTTCCATTGTGAAGGGAATGTTTCAACTCCTACATAGCTAAATAAAGAGATTTCATCTTTGAAATTGTTGGTATTAATTATTAATTATTAAAGTTAGGAGGAGATTCCAGTTTGTCATGAAGATCAAAATTTAAATGTAAAAAGTAATTTTTTAATTAAAAAATAATTAAAAAAAATTATGTCCGGTTCATGAAATAAAAAATTATAGAAATTATTTAAAAAAAATCTAGGTTGTTTCATAAAATAAATATTATGAAAATTAATTAAAAAATAAATGTTTATATATAAAATAAAAACTTAAAACTTAAACTCGGATCTATAAAGTAAGAGAGATCAAATTTCTTGAGTTTCAATTTAAAAAAAAAAAAAATCCTCTAAGATGCTTAATAGATATGGGTTTAAGATAAATTTATGCTGGTTAAAAAAATAGCTACTCCCAAAAACATAACATATAATGATACAATCTACTTAAAAAGAATACCATCCCATCTATACAACCAATTCACAGATGATGAAATTGTTATGCCCAGGAATTCTAAAAATGAACATCACATCATAGCTAATATAGAATCTCACCAAGACGCAGCCATCATCATATGAAGAATATGTGTTAAGCTACTGAAGATAG
Organism: Larix kaempferi; assembly: GCA_027924585.1. Lineage (NCBI taxonomy): Eukaryota > Viridiplantae > Streptophyta > Pinopsida > Pinales > Pinaceae > Larix > Larix kaempferi. The sequence goes on along the minus strand of BSBM01000606.1, from coordinate 4,878,910 downwards.
GGTTTAGTATTGACCGGGGAAATTGCGCGAAGCTTCATTCACTAGAAATTGTGTAGTTTGGGTGCCAGCAGACTTCGTTTTAATTGTGATTTCATTAATTTCATATCGTTATGCAATTATCGAAGAGAGAGATCACTATATTTTTTCGTGTGGATAAGACATCATTTAAGAAAAGTCCATGCGTTTGACCAAGATCGTTGGAAGGGATTGCTAGCCACCGAATTAGTAAAAGGGGATCCCACTAAATTCAGAACGAATTTGTTTATTCTGCTCATCGTTGCTCTCCTAGGTCGCAACTCCACCAGATCGTAGATAACAAAAGCGATATTAGCGAAGTAAAATATTGCGTGGATTCTAGTCGATAAAAAACGGAAACACCAATTCTAAATTACTGTAATGGTCGCAGATAAAGAAGCAGATAAGGGAGGACGGGAGTCCATGTTTCCACAAGCGAAAGCATCAGGAATTTATCATAGAAGAAAGATACTAATTCGGAAAAGAAAGAGATCCTCACACTTTCTTCCTGATCTGTTTGTTTTTATTATTTTAAGAAATATTTCGTTTAGTTTTTACTAATGGATGAAGGTGAAAATGATACCACAAAGGGAATTATTGCTCGATGTCAAGGTTTAATTGATCGGTAATTTATCCATCAAATCGCGTTTAAAGACGCCGAAAAATAGCACATCAACGCAACAAACAAATAACAAAGATATTGTAGACCGTTTTGTAAAATTTATGGAGCATGAGGAAAGAACACATTTGGTTCTACCAGCTTAAACAGAAATAGAACCACTAGATTGCCTATATAAATACTAGGAAGTTGAATAGTAGGAGGGGGGATCTCCAAAGGAACAAGAGGAATGCTTTCTCAAATTCTACAGTTTCTATTGTATGTTGATATAGTGGCGGAGATGCTTCCAACGAGTTCACTCTTTGGTATGTATGTTGATTCTGGTTTGAAAATCTGTTGTATTTCTTGACCTTCAAATTAGACCTTCAAAAGGTTTTTCCATCTGTTCCAGGGGGGCTTTCCAACCTTGCAAAGACTGTGCTGGGAAGTGCTTTAAACAAAAGTACTAGGATGAGTGACTGGAGGGAGCGTCCCTTGAGCAATAGTCAGGTACACTAAATATAAATCCATGCTACGGTATAACAACCACTACAAAGTATAAGAACCAGTACAAACCTTTAAAAACTGATAAAGTTTGAAATAAGAACATACAAACTACAAAACGTTGCTACGAAATTTATATGGGAATGTTCAGATCAAGATTTTCAAGCATACAACAGACTCGCAGATATCTCCAGTAACTGAAATATGCAACCTCTTATAACTTGAAGAAGGCACAAAAATACCCATACCCCATGGGCCTTGTACAAAATCCAGATACTAAACAAAATGGACGAGAATGATAGGAATTTGTAGGACGAGGAGTACCTGAAGTTCTAATTTACAGGAGGACGATTCAGCCGCTCCAGCTGCTCGCAATAGGATTCAGGTTCTAATTTGCAGAGGACAATAACAATGTTTCAGCAGCTCCAGCTATAGGAATTTGCAGGACGAGAATGAGGACCAGGTCTCTTGGCATTTTGCAATGGACTGCACTGCCTTGAATGCAGGGAGATGGGCGTTGAACCTTGACGATATGGCGGCAGCGATACTGTGTATGATGAGATCTCCAGGATATGGCTGCAGTTGGCTCATGATCAACCTGCAGGTTCGATGGGACTGTCAAAAATTCGAGGTTTTCAATTTTAAAATTTTCATTCAATTATTTCAAATCACATGTGGAGGAAGGTAGGCCAGGGTTTGTACAAGTGGAGGAAGGTAGGCCATCAACTGCGCCTGTTCTAAAGTTCATTCTAGCTGTTGAAATTCGGAAATTTGTGGGCAATGTGGAGAAAACATTTAAATTATGATTTTACTGCTAAGATTTTTTTATAGTTAGGATATGTAGAAGCTAGAAGATGTTTCAAGCTAATTGTTATCACAAATTATTTCTCTCATAATATGGAGGTAAAGAAGATTGTGGAGGACCACTATTTGATGCCTAGAAGTTGTTAGGTGAAATCTATGTTTTGAAATGCATGCATCACATAAAATGATTTGTTAGGTTTAAATCCATGGTTGCTCGTATTAATAGTTCAATGGCGGTATTTTTTTAGCTAATCAACAATGTTTTTAAGTGGGAAAACCCTTTATCATACTTAGGCATAGAATGCATTGTTATGATAAGTGAACAAGAGGTTGATTGTTTTTATTTTTCAATGTAATGCAAGATGAATAACTTCTATGTTTTTCCTCATTCAATTGGATTTTGATCAAGTATATGGTGTGGAACCTATCTTTTAAAATGACAAATGAATTAAATTTGTGAATAACACATTAATTTAATACTATTCTCACGATAAGGTTGAAAAGTCAACATGAGGACAAAGACAAAACTTGTGAAAGGATGGACAGTCAAAGGTAGTTCAAGAGTTGGGAAGTTGGAAGGCCAAGAGTCTTAAGGTAAACTATTAATTCTAACCCTTGAATTCAAACAAAGGGCTTTATTTTTTGCATTGTAGTCTATCTTGATATGTTAATAAAGACTTTGTTATTAGAAAATGTGTTTATGCACTTGTAGAACTATGAATGATTGTGGACTATTTTCTCGTTTCTTGTTTCTCTTGGTATTTGTGGGCATGAAAATTATAGATCATGGACTATTATATCATTCGTAATGTTTATTTCCACTTATATTTTCTTATATAACAACTTATGGGAAGCACATATTATCTCGACAACTTGTAAACTATTCTCAGTTACTTTGGAGCCTCTGATTTTAGATATGTTATAGTTGGTGGACTACTCAATTCAGGTTTAATTTATAAGGGTTGTCCATGAAAACTCAATTATTTACCCAAAAGAAATGAAATAACATTTTAAGGGATTGGAAGTGAATTATTTCATTGGCCCTTAGCTACCTGAAACTTCCAAAGGTTTTATAGTTGGAACAAAGGGCCCACCCCCCTTAAGACGTACATTTTAAGGCTTTATTGGAAGTACCCAAAATGTGTGAGAGAGAAAAACATTCATTTTTTCCTCACTTGGGTCAAATCATACCTTAGAAGTACCCCTTTCTCTTCAAATAGAAACCACCTACAACTATACACCCCTATTGTTGTACATTAAAACCATGTTTCATTTCAACTTGGTTACTAACTAATTTTGTGATGAGGAAGTTCTCTTAGAAATTGGATTGTTTCACTTTATGTGATCCAAACCGGATCATATAAAAATTTCCATCTACTTCGGTGCTTTCTAGGTGGAACAATTGGATGACTTGGCTTATAGAGCCCATTTTAGGGGTAGGTCTTACTTTGCATATTTGGGGTATAGAAACTTCTAGGCTCATTTGAGGTCTTAAATTATGCTTTTGGGGGTAAAAATTTTGGGATCATAGATCCCAACCCCATCAACATTGTTCTACACTTCGATGCCTTTCCAACGATTCAAGGATTGGCTCAATCAAAGTTTGTATGAGGAAGTTATGCCTCTTGTAAATGGACTTCATTAGCTGACCACCATGGTACCAAGTAGATTCCATGTCAACTCTCACTATCCGCACATCTAAGCTAGTCACACGTGGACTTTCAATAACATTCTAGAGTGTCCAAAACCCTAAGCCTAATTTATAGTTGTGGCATGTACAAACCCTAAAATTAACCCTAGGCGACTATCAGGCTATGTTAAATACCATGCCATTAAGAGAAGGTGTTCCATTTTGATGATGTTATTGTATTGTTTCATAACTGAGAAACAATAAGGGAGTGTATATTAGATCATAACAAAAGAAGTAGGAGATCATGTAGTAGTTATGTAGGCCACATTATTAGAGGTAACTACATAGTGAGTACCACTTCCTTTGTATTTGCATTGCATATTGGAGTAGAAAAGAGCAAGCCATAGTCCTCACTAACGGCTAGGTTTTTCCCCATGGTGGGTTTTTGTAGGGTATATCTTGTGTTATTTGTGTGGATGTGTTGTTTTGTTATAGTTATTTTCCTTTTAGTTCTAATCTATTTATCATTCCGTGGAATTCTACTAACGCAATGAAGTAAGTTGTAATATCTATTGTAACAAACATTTCCTAAACTAGTTTTTTGCCCAGTGCACCTCAATGCAAATCTGGCATTGGTGGGTCAACTTTGCAAAACCCTAGACCGAGCAAGTGTTGGCGGTCTACCCACGTCGGCATTGCCCATGCACACTTGCAGGAGCCGACGGCACGCACTTTCGTTGCTCCGTTTGGTTTTTTGCTCCCGAACCAAGATTGACCTAGTGTCCTTGAATGGCATTTTCATGCGACCTAGGGCTTGACATATCTCGGAAACCGGAGGTCGGATCGACGAACCGTCAAATCCGTTGGTCTCCTGGCATGCCATTACCCCTAGGGGGCCCTCTCTCTCATGTCCTCGTGGCCCAATGACTCCGTTGTACAGTCATTTCCTAAACTAGTTTTTTTCCCAGTGCACCTCAATGCAAATCTGGCATTGGTGGGTCAACTCTGCAAAACCCTAGACCGAGCAAGTGCTGGTGGTCTACCCACGTCGGCATTTCCCATGCACACTTGCAGGAGCTGACGGCACACACTTTCGTTGCTCCGTTTGGTTTTTTGCTCCCGGACCAAGATTGACCTAGTGTCCTTGAACAACATTTTCATGCGACCTAGAGCTTGACATATCTCAGCAACCGGAGGTCGGATCGACGAACCGTCAAATCCGTTGGTCTCCTGGCATGCCATTACCCCTAGGGGGCCCTCTCTCTCGTGTCCTCATGGCCCAATGACTCCGTTGTACAGTCATTTCCTAAACTAGTTTTTTGCCCAGTGCACCTCAATGCAAATCTGGCATTGGTGGGTCAACTCTGCAAAACCCTAGACCGAGCAAGTGTTGGTAGTCTACCCATGTCGGCATTTCCCATACACACTTGCAGGAGCCGACGGAACACACTTTCGTTGCTCCGTTTGGTTTTTTGCTACCGGACCAAGATTGACCTAGTGTCCTTGAACAACATTTTCATGCGACCTAGGGCTTGACATATCTCGGCAACCGGAGGTCGGATCGACGAACCGTCGAATCCGTTGGTCTCCTGGCATGACATTACCCATAGGGGGCCCTCTCTCTCGTGTCCTCGTGGCCCAATGAATCCGTTGTACAGTCATTTCCTAAACTAGTTTTTTTCCCAGTGCACCTCAATGCAAATCTGGCATTGATGGGTCAACTCTGCAAAACCCTAGACCGAGCAAGTGTTGGTGGTATACCCATGTCGGCATTGCCCATACACACTTGCAGGAGCTGACGGCATGCACTTTCGTTGCTCCGTTTGGTTTTTTTCTCCCGGACCAAGATTGACCTAGTGTCCTTGAACGACATTTTCATGCGACCTAGGGCTTGACATATCTCGGCAACCAGAGGTCGGATCGACGAACCGTCGAATCCGTTGGTCTCCTGGCATGCCATTACCCCTAGGGGGCCCTCTCTCTTGTGTCCTCGTAGCCCAATCACTCCGTTGTACAGTCATTTACTAAACTAGTTTTTTGCCCAGTGCACCTCAATGCAAATCTGGCATTGGTGGGTCAACTCTGCAAAACCCTAGACCAAGCAAGTGTTGGTGGTCTACCCATGTCGGCATTTCCCATACACACTTGCAGGAGCCGACGGCACGCACTTTCGTTGCTCCGTTTGGTATTTTGCTCCTGGACCAAGATTGACCTAGTGTCCTTGAACGACATTTTCATGCGACCTAGGGCTTGACATATCTCGGCAACCGGAGGTTGGATCGACGAACCGTCGAATCCGTTGGTCTCCTGGCATGCCATTACCCCTAGGGGGCCCTCTCTCTCGTGTCCTCGTGGCCCAATGACTCCGTTGTACAGTCATTTCCTAAACTAGTTTTTTTGCCCAGTGCACCTCAATGCAAATCTGGCATTGGTGGGTCAACTCTGCAAAACCCTAGACCGAGCAAGTGTTTAGGGTTGTCCTAGCAAGTGTTGATTTGTAGGATTTTGTTTAAGGGACTAGAGGTTTAGTCTTGTAGAAGATAGGTTTTGGTAAGCCTACTAGGCTAGGAGTGGATATAGGTAGGAGATAATGTCCAAGTGATGATAAGCAGGCCAAAGGCATAGTAGAATATAATTTCTTCCATGTATGTATAGTTAAATTATGAATGAGAAAGGCATATTCATCAAGTTATTGTGTCACGTGTGTATTACTCTTTTATAATTTGTGTATATTATAGTTGAGTTTGATGAATATGATGGACTATGCATGAAATCATCTTAAGAAGATAGTCAATGGCATGAGTACAACTGTAAATAGAACTGGGCAAAGTTATCCATGACATGATATTCTCTAGTGCAATATTGTAATGTGACTAAGAGAGATTGTTGTTTACTTAGATATGTGAACATCATGGCTTGTTTAACCCTTAAGAGTATATATTGATGGTTTATGATTTATCAACACATGATCATGATGATAATGGAGTGTTTCCATCATGATTGTATACTTATGATGATCGTTTGTTATTGCAGTTTCAATCATGTATAAGTGCTTGCAACACATGTTGTGAAGATGTACATGTTCAATTTGGCATTAATGATTAATTGTAAATTATATCACATGGATTATAGTTTTACCACAAGAATTCTAGTACCATTATGAAGTTAACCGGCTAGTTGACTATTGTAATGGATCCAAGGATCCATAACATCAAGGTACTAACTTTTTTAACATGGTGAATATGATACCGATTTTACGAAAAGTGTGATGATTACAAGATGAAATACTTGACTAAGACATAGACAACTTATGGACATTTCCCCAGATGCAAGCACTAGCATAGAGAGAGGTGGATATGGATATTGGGTGTAGACTTAGGATGGTTGAAGTGTAATATGGATATTTTACACCCTTGATGTGAGGAACACAAATACAAGGTACTCCTAGTTAGAATCAATGAAACATGTGAAAAATACTAGATCAAAATCAATTGTTTACATGCTTATAGATAAGTGGATGCTCTTTTCCCTAATGAAAAGCATAGGAATTGTGGTTCTTCTAAAGAGTAACCACTACCATCCATATGTGTTATATACAATAACCACAACCATATACCAAAAGGAATAAATTAGGGAAGAGAGCTTGGGAATGAGAAAATCCATGATGAAAGATGATGTAAGAAAACCTTTCTACAATATGCATGCACTATTGACCTCAACCTTGTCACCTCCCTGGCCAATAACTGAAAGATCCATGGCTAAGAGATGGAAATAGAGAAGAGTGATATCAAGCAGCCAAGCATTAGGAGAATTCAAATAAATAAATAGTATTATGAAGCTCACATATTTATTGTTGAGAGGCAGTTTCTTCTTACTTCTTTATATGCATAGGAATATTGAGTGTAAGCCCAAGGATCACTCAATCCATATCTCCAAGAACACAAGAGACTGTAGATCACCATCAACAAAGGATTAAATCATGTGGCAAATGATAAAGGGCCAAGAGCTCTAGTGAAGGAGATACAATAGATGGAAATCATGTATTCACACTAATGTAATGTTTCCTTTTTCACATCAATAATATTGAAATTATTCCCTACCCCACAAATACTTGTCATTTATCATGTGTTTAATGGTGTTATTTGGAATACGATTTCTTTACCTAAAGTAGTTTAAATTCACATAATTTCTTGTTACTAATATGAAAATAGGTTTGAGAAAGGTTGTTTGAAATGTGCGTAGATACATGTACATCATCTTGGTGATAAGGAAAAGTACATCATCTAATGTATGTCATATACCAAGTCCATGCATATAATGCATAATATATATATCCTGTCCCTTCAATGTTCAGACACGGTGTTCAAAAAAGCGAATTTGAATTTCAAATCTCAAATGCCCGCGCTCCACGAAAGTTACCAAAGGACGGTTCCTCACCAATTTCCTCGATTATTCTCCATGGCAGAAGATCCATCAAGGATACCTCAGAAAACTCACCGTCGGGACTCGGTAGTTCAAATCTTGTGCATTGGAGGAGCGCCTTCAGGGCTTGCAAGTTTCTTAGAAGGAAATGGGTGAAAGGATGTTGTTCTCTCCATACTAAGGCTATGATGAAGGCGGTGAGCATTTTGCAACAGTTCATAATATTTTTGGGGCGAGCATTGTCTGGAAATATTTGCTATATATTCTCATAATCTAGCGCTGCCAAACAGTTGTCACACATCCTACAAGGCACATGATCAACTACGAGATCCAATCTATGCCTGCTTAGGGCACATTTCCTCCTTGCACCAACTGGTATATAAAATAAATAGCCTCAGCGTATGCATTATTTGTTGTTATTTCCATAAATTGCTTCTGTTGGTATCTCCAGCTCTCAAGATATGTGTAATGAATTTTTTACAGGAGTTGGTAGGCCGAAATAACCTTCACAAGTGTGGGTGGCCAGCAGCATTTCATTCGGTGTTTCATCCATCTCCATGAATCATCCTGACAGCACCACATTAGTTCCAGGTACATCTCTCTGCCATGTCATCCTATCTCCTAGTGCTACAAGGCATTCTTGTCTCATCAAATTCTCTGGAATTTTCTTAACAAAATTTCAGTCCCTAAACCAAATACTATCCAATTTCTGGTCTAGTCGGGTTTAGTGCGTGGAATGTTCATAGAAACAACTGCAACATCTCATGGGAAATACCTGCGCACGTTTCCATCCTGCTTTCCCTTATATATTAACTCTAGCTAGCACATGAATTCATTCAAATTTTATTATTCAGTGTAATTCTTTGAATTTGGAGCAAATGAAGATTTCATTTTGTTGGCTCATCAATTTATTAGATCATCCGGATAAAATCAAGGAACGCAGCTGATAAGTCTGTTCTGGTGGGATGGCAATTGACGCTTTCACTTGAATAGGGCTGGAATAATTCTCTCTGGTCAGAACCCAACACGATGTACCCATTGAGTTCTAAATCTGTCAATGCTATTTATCTGCTGTGAATTGTAAACATTAGGTTGAAAGAAAGAACAATATTTGAATATAAGTGTTTGAATTGTTCCAATTTCCTTAATGAATTCTAATAGTTGAAAGGATAAAATATTTAACAAGAGACACTGTAAATGTTATAGACTCTGACCCCTTCGTTTTCCTGTCAGCCTTCGAATAATGGAAACAAGAAGTACAAATTGTCTACCAATATATCTGAACAAGGGAATCCCTCGACCGACGTTCATGAATGAGGGACTCGGAGTGCAATGCTCTAGTGAAGAACATGATTTCGACATCCTCGTTGTCGCAAACCTCCCAAACATGTGTTTATGATTCATCTTCCTTGTTGACTTTGGTAGAAAATGGACACCCAAATTGTAGTGATATTTGTTGGAGAATTAAAAGTTCTTCCTTATAGTGGACTAATAAATATTTAACCTTTTTGATAGGGCTGATAAACTCGATATAGATTGGAGGGACTATCCATAATCTACCTAAAATTGGAGATTTTGTTTGATCACTTCGAATTGGGGTATAAACTTGATATACATTGGAGGAACCATCCATAATCTAGCTAAAATTGGGGCCTTTGTTTGATCACTTTGATTTGAGCATGTGGGGAGGACATGATTCAATTCTAAAAACAACTGCTGAATTTAGGGTTAATAAAAAAGTTTCTCCGTAAAAGAATTAGGTATTATATTCTGTGGTTTTTCTTTTAGGTAGGTCCAATCACACTTGACCAATAGAGCCACCATCAAGCTGAAACAATCCCCCATTCAAAGGTCCTGCCAAATTCCAATGCCTTATTTTATCAACGACCCAACAATTGATTATTTCACCGGCTTGACAGAATTGTCCCTTATCTAAGTTCAATAAACTATATGCTCCAAGGACCGAGAGAGTACATGGTTTACCTCACTAATGCCATGTAAATGTTGAGTCACTCGGAATTTTGTCTTATTGTCATTTTTTTCCTATATACTGTTTCTAATAAATAATAAAATTTTGTTATACACTCCCATAAAAGAATGATTTATTTTTACATGTCAACATTGAAGGGTTCAATTTCTCACAACCTTCAAAGTGAAATGGGACCCTACCCTTCAAATTTGATCCCTCATGGATACCATATCCCATCATTCCCATGAACTTGTGGCATGAACATTGCACATCAACTTAATTGTACCTTGTGCCACCATTCCCGATAAGGGATTTTGAATTTGAAATGCCCGCCCGACGCCCAACACGAATTTGAAATGCATGCGCAGCACTAATTTGAAATTATCGGTGGGCACTCTGACTATTTACAGAATACGGAACTGGTTTTGCGACTGGGACTAGAACTGGGCTCACAGAGGCAAACCGCAGCCAATCCCAACCCTCCCATTCAGCCGGATCTGATTCCTTCAGCTCCCGTTCCACGTTGTTTTTCATGGCACCTCGACACTAAAATGTACCAACCACCGATCTCTGAAAATGATGGTATGTATGTTGGTTCATTGACTCATGGTCCGATCTCTTTCAGGTTTAATGGTTGTCCATTTCTTATCTAATCTAATACTTCTTTTGTCTATTGATAAAATTGGCAAGAAATTGATCCTGTGGTCAAGGTGTAGGAGCCACCGCGTTGGCGTCTATCGTCTTTTCAGATGGATTTCGCCATTTGTAATGGGACATGTGCTGTGAAGAGGGAGAGAGACGACGATCATCCTGATAACAACGCTAATGACCACGGACTGGATAGAGCTTGCTCCAGAGCAAGCGATGAAGAAGAAGACGGGAGAACTAGCAGAAAAAAGCTCCATCTTTCCAAAGAATAGTCTGCTTATTTAGAAGAAATCTTTAATGAGCACAATACGCTTAATTTGATAAGCCTCTGTGCGCCTAATACCTCGTCTTTTGCATTCCCACAAGATAAAGACAATCTGTTACTCATAGCGTTTTCAATTGCAGAAGCAAAAGCTGGCATTAGTCGAGCAGCTTAACCTTCGCCCGCATCAAGTAGAAGTCTATGGTTCCATAACAGAAGAGCCAGGTTAGCCTCTTTTACCAATCAAGTCTGATGGATGGATTTGAAGTTTGAATATTGATTGATTTTTATGTATATATGATACGACAAAGATGAAGTGGACAGAAGTGGATTGTTAATATCTGAAGAGATGCCATGAAACCCTTACAAAAGAGAACAGGTGACTGCAGAAAGATATTCAATAGCTGAGGGCTTTGAAAGTGGCGCATCCAAGCTTTTTACATGCACTTGCCTGCAACCACTCTCTTAATATGTGTATTTTTGAATGGTAGTCAACATTCAAAATTTGAATTTGCATTTGCATTTGCATTTCCCGCAAACCTTCAAAATTTGAATTTTCATTTCCCCCCAAACATTCAAAATTTGAATTCGAATTTTCAATTTCCCTGCTTCAGAACATTCAAAATTCGAGGTGAATGTTCTGAATCGTTATCACCAAGTAACTTCAACTCCATGAGATTTCGAATTTTCAATTTCCCCGCTTTAGAACATTCAAAATTCGAGGTGAATGTTCTGAATCGTTATCACCAACTAACTTCAGCTCCATGAGGTTTTGGAGGTGAAAGATCCATTTCGGGACTTCGCAGCCACCTAGATGAAGAATTTCAAGGCGTTTCATGACACCAATGTCTTTGGGAAGACTGAGAAGGCTGCAGGGATCAATATATTTGAAGGAGAGGTCTCGCATCTCTGTCATAGCCCCAAAAGTCCCATCCTCTAGGTGAACAGCACCTTTCAACGACTGTAGACATATGAGTTTCGATATTCCAGCAGGCAGCGACTTCAAATTTTTGCAGCCCTTCACATTCAGATATACCATAGACTTATGTTCACCTATGCCCGAATGCAGCTCACATAGATGTTTGCACCCACTAACATAAAGAAATAGGAGGCTTCATACATGAGCCAATGATTTAGGTAACTTCTCTATCTCTGTCTGGGATAAATTCAAGAATCTCAAATGTTTCAAATTCCCTACACTTTCCGGCAATGAAACTAAATGTTCCTATTGCGAGAGGGTAACATGTAGAGATGAGTATCTAAGTGTGGAGGTACAACAACATTATTATTTGTTGAGCTATCTCAGTTCTTTCAGCGCCGTGGAGAAACTGAGTGGGAAAAGCAAGTGCTGGTGTGACAACTGCTGCCATTTGCAAGATGCCAAGAAGAAGTTGAAGGTCAAATCTGCACCTTAAGTTCTCACTTGCCAGCTAAAAGGTTTCAAATACACAGTACATGAAGGTGAAATGGATGGATTCAAGAAGTTGTTCTATCATGTTGCATTCCCCATGGAGTACATACTGCTAATTAACAATTGTGGAGATGGAGAAGCAGATGATTTTTTGTATTCTTCATTTGATGTTGTGGTGCATGTGGGATGCACGGTTAATGATGGGAATTACATTTCTATAGTGAAGAGAGGTGACCAATGGCTCATGTTTTATGATGAGAAGGTGGAAAACATCACGACCACTGCTTCAAAGCAGCTTGTAAAGGATCCATGTGGTCGAGAAAGAGTGAAGGTAGAAGCCAAACTTCCAGCCACACCCCCAGAAATATCCTGTGATTTAGCACCTAAAACATAACGGGTTGCTCTAGTAAAATATTATATGGACATGTTGAAGTAGAGTGTTATGAGAATCTATATTTGAATTCAACGTGGACTCAAGCAATGGATGGTACTCTAGGCATTGCAAGGTATTTTCCTCATTACAATGTAAAAATGAATAATTATGGAAAACAAGGTTTAGTAATGACCACAACCGAAGCGACACAACTTTTCACTCCCTGCAAACTCTCGGTGGAGGATTTATCAAATCAACAACAACAATCAGCGCCTTTGGGATCAGTCTGGAATCGTGCAGGAACTTGGGATGAAATAAATTTAAGCACCTAGGCCAACAGTAGGATAAAGGAATTTCTCATTGATTTAGGTTCTTTAGAATTCGATATTTGTAAAGATAATATTTTGAAGGTCTCAAGCGGCGTAGGTGAAGTATTGATGGTGACAGTGCGCAACAAGAAGCAAATTTGTGACTCTTACTCGATGGACTTGAAGTTTCAATGGGATTGGTTAATTGAAGAAAAAATGAAGCAAATTTTGGGCACTTTAAATATTCCATAGGCTTCTTCTGGTGATTTGAAAGATATGTAGTTGAACGTGGCTTTGAATACAGACCAACGAATCGCATACTCGAAAACAAGTACACTTATTCAATATCTTATGTCCTTCTTGTCTCCCATTCACGATCTTGAATCTTTGGATTTTTTTCAATCTTCAAGCCAAGAGACAATTAGTATGGCTGATAAATATTTAGTGTAGTTAGGTGTAATGATTTGTGGCCAGGAAGTTCTGAAATTAACTGAATTATGTTTGAAACTTGTGAAGTTGGTTATCCAAGCTTGATTAGGAACGATTACTTTGGACAATTTTTATCAGGTTTTATGTAAGGAGGGCCTTGTACTTGGAGCTTTGATGGAAATTGCAAGAAGGATATTTTTTAAGGTTGGTACAGAGGTAGAAAAATCAGAGTCTGATTGTTTAAAACTTTGTTTCTTCCATCTCGATGGAGACCTTTTTACTCTTCTCTCAGTTTACAAGAAGTGGGAGGATAAACGAAAATTCAGAAGGAAGAAATGGTGCTGGGAAAATAACATTAATGCCAAATCCATGGTAAGATGTAAAGATGATATCATAAAAAATTCAAGTTGTCTCTTGAAGAGGTTCCGTGGAAAGAATAATTACAATTTGCATTCCCTTGTTGCTACTCTCTTTGAGTTGAATGTGTTGTCACTTTTATATATATGTATGCTAAATGTGGGAGTTTAAACAATGCACGCCGTATGTTTGACACAATGTCTGAAAGAAATGTGGTATCTTGGACTGCCATGATTTATCGGTATTGTCACAGTGGATATGCAGCTGAGGCATTGGCACTCTTCGATGAAATGAAAATAGTTGACGTGATACCCGATGTTGTTAGTTTGGCCACACAACATTGACGTGATACTCGATTCATAAGCCTTCTCAATGTTAATTTCTATGAAAAAATCTTTCAAACCTAGCCATCTAGCCCATTCTATGCCCTCATAGACTACAACAACATTGTCCAGGAATCGTTCTTCAATAAAATGGGGTGCTTAGGCCTTATGATCTTAGGTCAAATATACCAGAGTCACGCAATTTGCATTCAAAATAGAGTACATGGCACAAGACCAAGGTATAACCTAGCAACCACCAATCACCATGCCCAAGGTTTTTCTTCTGGAAAGCTAATGAGTGCTAGCTTTTCTTCTAGCATAAGCATGTGTGCTTATGCTAGAAGGAAAGCTAGTAGTCGCTATGTATTAGTAGTCGCTAAGCTAGGAGTCGCTTATAATTCAAAAAACTTCTACTATGTATTAGTATACTAATAGTGGCATCAAGTAGCATTGCTTGGGATTTTGTATTACTCTAGTTCCATATAGATGTTATTCTTCACTAATCTACAATATAGGTTTAGATGACACCAAATAACTATTTTCAGGAGTACTTGAAATAGGGATGACTCCAATCAAGGATATTTGAATTTACTTTGAACAATTGATACAGAAAATAAATCTCAGTGAGCCATGATTATACAAACTTGCATGATCAATCATAGTTGGATTCCAACCTACTTAATAACTACCTTCAATACTATTACAAGTTCCATGATTATACAAACTTGCATGATCGATCATAGCTGGATTCCAACCTACTTAATAACTACCTTCAATACTATTACAAGTTCTTAAGTATGGAAAATTTTTAGACATTTTTACAAGTTTTTCTAAGAATAGTTTTGTGTTTGTATTAAGATTATATACATTGATAACTAATCTTGTTTTGATTACGCTTTGCAACTCCATCATAATTTATATGTAAAGTCCCTTTTGGCGGTGGGGACTAAATGGTGGGGAGCAATGTCTAATTTGCACAACAAAATGATGCCATACCCTTTTTAGCTATTACAAGTACATTATTTTTTTGTAGATTGTGTTTTGCCTAAAATATAAGAGCACACTTTACATGGTTTAAACTTAACTACAAATTATAATTCAATTGTGTGTTACAGAATTTGTAGGAGCGACAATGGAAAGTATAATTTTCACAAAAGGGGACTATGTTGACCTCCTGGTTAATGGTCAAGTTATTGGGCTAGGAAAGGTTGAATCTACAGAAGTTGGAACTTATTATGGTGGAGGAAGGATTGTTGCAGGTTATGTTATGGTTTTGATAATTGATGTCACTCAACCACATTTGATTGTGGAATATGTTGATGAAGGGGACACACATCCATGGAGGACTACAGATTTGAGGCACACCATAGGTAAATCAAATACCAAAGCATGTGTTAAGAATTATTCATAGTTTATTGAATGTTTTTTTGAGAAAATACTAAGTTTGTTATGTTTGGTGTACAGGTGCAAATGTTTGTTCAACATTTTCTATTGGAGACAAAGTAGATCTTTTACAACATGGAGTGAAGGTGGGTGAGGGCTCCATATTCAATACAGAGCTTGGGAATAAGGTTCATGGAAATATTGTAAAGAAAGGATGCATAGTGGTTAGAATTGAGAAGGTGTTAAAAAATGATGCTCCTTTACCACATCCAACTGGATTTGAGGAAACACTAGGGGGTGCAATAGAATCTTATGAGATTTGGCCAGAAATAGATTTGAAACCTCATTATGAAGATCAACCCATAAATATTCCACAAGATAGGGTTGCATTCACATGTACAAGGGTTTCTCTTACACATGGATGCATAGGAACAATTATGTGCATTGCCAAAGGAATGATAGTTAATGTCCATGAGGATGACATGGTTGTGGGTGAAACACTAGGTGAAGATAACTTTGGTGTTTTTGTGGAAGAGATACATGGGTATTGTGAAAGATGCAAGATTGGGGATAAGTCTATACATGGATTGGTTAGATGGCCAATACATAAATTGGTGGACAACATAGGTGAGATGTTAAGGGTCAAGACAAAGTACAAAGAGCCACCCATGGAAATGCTGATATGGGATGTTATAGAGGATACAAGTCCTTTATACCAATGGGATGGGGATCTTTATAATAAAAAAGATCAAGATGTCAATGTTCTTAATGCATCGAGGCCATATAAAAAGATTAAACGAGCTATGACAAGAGAAAAAGTTGCAAAACGTCAAACCAAGATAGATAAAGAGAAAGAAGTCCGACTTTTGGCTACAGATGAATGTTGTAAACAAGATTGTCTTCAACATGTGGATAGGAATGCCATTGCAAATGCTAGAAGGGATATGGAATGCAAAGACAAAAATGGTATCAGGGAATTTGTATTGAATTCACTTGTTTCAAACACTATCATGTCAAAGAGCCATGGCCATGGCCTACCTCCTATTATTAGAAAAGTAAAGGACATGAGATTTGATGGTAATGTTATTTGTAAGAAAGTGTGGTACAAGATACATAAGATTCCTCAAAGCACCTTCTATAGCTACCAACATAATTTTGAACAAGGACATATGGAATCCATTCATGGTAACACCAATACATGTAAAGCACGTGCACATACTGTGGCGGCCATAGAAATACTGCATAAAATTGTAATGGACAATTCAGATTTTTCGCCAAACCAAACACGTCAAGTCGAAGCAGATGGAACTGCTTCTCCTCTAAGATTGTTGCCTTCGACTTACACACAAAGCTCTTTGGTAAAAGAGATCAATGTGGGTTTGGAAAAGCTCAATTGTCCATTAATATCACAACCAACAATGAGCAAGATTTGGAACACTCATTTTCGAGACGTGGCATTCTCAAAGAACACCAACTTCAGTAAATGTGGTGAATGTATTGTGTTGAAAGCACAAATGAAGTCAGCAACTACAAAAGAGTTGGAAGAAATGGCACGCGCTAGATTGAACAAACATAACAAGATCGTTATGTGCGGAAGACATTGCTACTATGCCCACAGAATCATGTCAGAGAGGTTTCCAAAGGAGTATTTGAGTATTATCCATGATAAAATGGATAAAACAAAGACTTCAATTCCAAGGCTACGCGTCAAATCAAAATCTATTGTAGGAATAAACTTGGGTTTGTCATTGACAGGTATGCTAACACATGGGCATAAGACAGGAGGTTTTGGTCATTTCTCCCTACCATTTGTACATATGGGATCACAATTTACCATTACATCACTTGATAAGTGCTTAAGGGACCTTGAAGACCCACATCTTGATATGTATGGTGATCTTCTTTATGAGAGTGGAAGTTCAAGAAACCCACTTTCAAATGCATTACTTGACACCTCTATTTACTCAAAATGTAGAGTGTACAAGGATGAATTTTTATCTCATGGAAGATTAGAAAATCAAGATATCGATTTTAAACCTCTTCCTCCACATTTATTGTTACAATTGGATAATGCAGCAAGTGATAATAAAAATCGTTATCTTTTCATGTTTCTATCACTTCTCACTGCACTTGGTGTCTTCATCACTATTGAGGTTGGGTTCTTGCTCGTGGGACACACCCATGAAGACATAGACGGGACCTATGGGAGAATGTCTTCCAGCTTGAAAAGTAAAGATATATATTCTCTACCTGAGATGATGGATACATATCGCAAAATTGAAGAAAAAAGAGTGTTTCCACCTAAACTGATTGATAAGGTGTATGACTTCAAAAGCTTCCTTAATGGATACATCAAGGAAGGAAAAAATGCACTAGTTGGACATCTTAATGTTCAGTACTTCCAATTTCTTGTACTCAATGATGTTCCGGTATTAAGGTATAAAGAATCCATAAGAGATGTTGAGTGGTCAGAACCAGTTGAGTTATGGAATACAGACGATGAAGGTCGATCTAAACTGCCCATAGGGAAGCCATCTTTCTTACATCCCAAAGAGAATGAAATCTATTTAAAAGAACTAAAAGAAGGAATAACATCATACATAAAAATGTGGAAAGACATAATGGGTGGTGAGGATTTGCCAATTGTTACACCAGAATGGAAAAATAAGGTAGAGTATTGGGAAAGAGTTCTTGATACTTTATATGAAGATTACAATGATCATACAATAGTGGATGCAAGTGATTCATCTTCTGAGGATTTCTGGCCCAAGACAAGGCAAACTCCAGATGTTGGTCGTAATGCGCTTCATGCAATCTCAAATATTATGGATGGGGATTTTGATACTATGACAGGTGAACCCGTGTATGTTGGACCCAAGTGCAATAAGCCAAAGACAACATTCAACCCTATTAATGATGTTGAGAAAGGAAATATGTTGCTAGTTAGATCAGGAAACGAGGATGAAGGGGAGATGATTTGGATGGCAAAAGCCACCTCAAATATATTTCAAGATGATGAAAGTGATACTCTTCATGTTAAAGTTGATTGGTGGAAGCCCGGTTCAGGGAAATACAATGGAAAAGTATTAGAAGAATATTGGATACCAAATCCTGATGACATAGAGCTTGGATCTATTCCAATTGATACCATAGTTTGGGCATGGATGGCTAAGAAAGAACATTGCAAGAAGGCCAAGATAAATAAACATGGTGTACAAGCTGTCCTTGACCTACTTGAACGAATAACATGAGATTAGGTGGAGATGATTCATGGATGTAATTTTTTTCTTTGGAGGACCAATTAATACATGAAGAAACATTTTTCAATTTTTCTTGTATATTGAATATTCTCTTCAAATTTATTTGAGGAGTTTTATATTATTTGGTACAAATATGAAAATTTTGTTTAAATTGCAATGTATTCATGTGATGATACTTCATGCAAATTACATGACACCATGAAATATTAAACTTTCAATGATTTGTTTATATTAACATAACTTCTCCCATAACTTGGATAATCAAGTCCAATAATGCACTTAAAATCAATATCTTCTAGTTTTGGCCTATTAAAACTATATTGGAGTTAATTTGGCATATTAAAACTATATTGGAGTTAATTAGCATTGTTTTCAATGTAATACGTTCAAACACCAAACAATATCTAACATGGAAATTACAAATTCCAATGCTTTGTCTAGATCGACATAACTTCTCACTCCATCAAACTTGGATAATCAAGTTCAATAATACATTTAAAAGCATCAACTTCTAGATACGATCTATTAAAACGATAATGTTGGGCTAGCTAATTCGTATTCTTTTCAATATAATACATTTAAACACTTCATGAATATATATTATAATAAAATAAATTAAACTGTACTACTTTGTTTCTATTCCAATTCATAACAAAATTATTTATTTTGATCATTAAAAAACACGCCTAGACTTATAAAATATTTTCTTTTGACATCTATAAAATGTTTCCAATAAAAATTACCAATAAAAGTTCATAATAATTTGATTTTGATTGTTAAATGACACACAAATACTTATAAAATATTTTGATTGTTAAATGCACTACCAATAAAAATTCATAATAATTTGATTTTGATTGTTAAATGACACACAGATACTTATAAAAATAATTGATTGTTAAATGCACTTTTAATAAGTTTAGTGGGTTTTCACTTTTGTATTTGTAAGAAACAAAAATGTACTTCAATGTTTCTATTCTAATTCATTGATTTCAAATGTACCACACTTCTCGATCCATCAAACTTGGTTAATGGAGTCCAGTAAAGCACTTACAAGCAACATATTATAGACTGTCTATAAAAACTTTATTATAGGAATAGCCAATTAATGTTTTTTAATGTAATATGTTCAAACATTTCAAAAATAAATACTGGACATACAACATATTATAGACTTTGTCTATAAAAACTTTACTATGGGAGTAGCTAGTTAATGTTTTTTCAATGTAATATGTTCAAACATTTCAAAAATAAATACTGGACACTTGCAATAACTAGAATGGGTTTTCCCTCTTTCTTCATGTATTTGAAAAAAAACCAATTGTACTATCAAATTTATACTCTAATTAATAATTTTTTTTTACCTTAATTGATATACTTAGACTTTATCCAATACAATATTTTCTCTTGTTGGCTCTAAAATAGTGCCAACCACATATCATAATATATAGTATTGAATAATGAATATTTCTTTAAATGTTAGATGATTATATTTATATTATAAAAAGGATTCTAGGCTTAAGCAATCAACATAATCCAAAGTAATAATTGATAGTTAACAATGTCCAAAACATGTAGAAACTTGTGGGCTCATAATAATCCCATAAAATGAAGGGAAAAAGTGAAGTGCCTAAGTACCTATTGTGCTATATACTTGACAAAAATGTCCTAAGGCATACAATAGACAATACATATAAAGGGAAGAAAATAAAATAGAGTATGACCTAATTTTCCATGTTGTTGCTCGTAGATATGTTATTGATTATTTTTCTAGTCAATATTCTAAAGATTATTAGGGGTAGTGTCATCATCCACAAGTACAATATTACAATGACTATAGGATCTAATACGTCTTCATGGTATTAGAGGTTTCACCTAATTCCTAGACATTTCCAGTTCTCGTTGTCTCTTGAAGTTGAGCAAAACCCCCCATGTTCTAGCCACCCATTATCAAGATTGAGAATTACTAAGTTATTATGCCAATACATAAATTTGTTATAGTAACAAACACATTGACTGTTATGTCATTAAATAGCTTTCTAGGTCACTTTAAAATGGCGACAATCTCTTACTAATATGGTAATTCAACACATGCACAATATATGCTTTATCAAATTATAAATAAAATGGTTAATACTTTCAACATACAAATAATGCCATTAGATAAATTAATAGGTAAGAAATATTAATACAAATTACAAATTATAATAATAAAATAATGTAAAGAATCTAAGTTTAAGCATAGGAAGATATGCTTCAACTTAATATAAATTTGATTTTATATAGCTTATAATGATAATATTGTAAAAAAAATGGTGAATATATAGATTGAAAGGCGTGAATTAAGTAATTTTTAGGTTTTTCATTTTTTGAAAACTCAATCTTGTTGAAGTTCTAAATTCTAGATCTGTACTCGACAATACATATAAAGGGAAGAAAATAAAATAGAGTATGAGCTAGTTTTCCATGTTGTTGCTTGTGTATATGTTACTAATTGTTTTTCTAGTCAATATTCTAAATATGATTAGGGGTAGTGTCCTCATCCACAGGTTCAATATTACAGTGACTATATGAGCTAATAATTTTTCATGGTATTAGAGGTTTCAGCCAATTCCTAGGCATTTCCAGTTCTTGTTGTTTCTTGAAGTTGAGAAAAAATCCCCATGTTCTAGCCACCCATTATCAAGATTGGGAATTAATAAGTTACTATGCCAATACATAAATTTGTTACAGTAACAAACACATTGACTGCTATATCATTACATAACTTTGTAGGTCACTCTAAAATGGAGACAATCTCTTACTAATATGGTAATTCAACACATGCACAATATATGCTTTATCAAATTATAAATAAAATGGTTAATAATTTCAACATACAAATAATTCCATTAGATAACTTAATAGGTAAGAAATTTCTTGCAACATCTATTGTTCATGAGATGAGGTAAACCTTGATCAACTCAAATATTAATACAAATTAAAAAATTATAATAATAAAATAATGTAAGGAATCTAAGTTTAATATTAGGAAGATATGCTTCAACTTTATATAAATTTGATTTTATATAGCTTATATTGATAATATTATAAAAAAATGGTGAATATAAAGATTGAAATGAGTGAATTAAGTAATTTTTTGGTTTTTCATTTTTTGAAAACTCAATCTTGTTGAAGTTCTAAATTCTAGATCCCTTGTATAATTCCAAATTTAATGAAATATGTGTTAAATGCTCTTCCCATGTTTTACTGTAAATGAGAATATCATCAAAGAAAACCAAAACAAACCTTCTTAGTTGCTTGCAAAATATCCTATTCATACATGCTTGAAAGGTGGCCGGAGCATTAGTTAACCCAAAAGGTATGACAAGAAATTTAAAGTGGCCAAAGTGACATCGAAAAGCAGTTTTTTGCACATCTTTATCTTTCATTTGAATTTGGTGATACCCTGATCTAAGGTCAATTTTTTAGAAGTATTTGGCCCCATGTAGCTCATCCATGAGCTCATCAATCCTAGGAATGGGATACCTATTCTTGATAGTCTTTTTGTTCAAGGCTCTAAAATCTATGCACATTCTCAATGTTCCATCTTTTTTCTTCACTAGCACTACTGAAGAAGCATAAGGGCTAGAGCTTGGTCTAATGAGTCCCAACTCTAGGAGTTCTTGGATAGCTTTTTCAATCTTATCTCTGAAATTTTTAGGATTTCTATAAGGTGGTATCTGAATGGGTGAAGTACCCTCCTCCAAAATAATACTGTGCTCAACCCCCCTATCCGATGGCCTACCATGTGGAAGGTCTCTAAAAACCTTTTCATATTTTTGCAAAAGTCTCTCTATCTCCTTTGGGTATTTGAAAATATTTATAGTTGTATTGGGAGATGTAATATGAAATTCAGTAGCCCATTCTATATCCCCATGCCTCAATATAGATCTCATACTATTGCAAGTCACTACTTGATTTGGATAAGTGTGTTGCCCTCTCACAATTGTTTGTACTCCTTTTGAATCTTGGAATTTCATTTCGAGAATTTGATAATTTACTGTATGCTCTCCTATTGAATACATCCATTACACTCCCAAACCCACATTAGTATCAGCAACATCAACCACATAAAAACTATCAACAAAAGTATAGTTACCTATGGTGACTTGCAGCTTTGGAACCCATGTTTTGCATTGCATTGTGTTGTGACCGGGAATGACAACTGTGAAGCCATCAAATGGTTCAATAGGTATCTTTCATTTTTCTACCATCTCTGCATCAATAAAGTTATGAGTGGCTCCTCCATCTACCAAAACTAAAGTTCTTTGTCCTTGTACCACACCTTTGCATCAGATAGTATGATAGCGAGGTACTGCTGAAAGCACTGCCATTCTTGCTTTGTCCAGTGAAGGCTGATTTTCTTTTTGTCTTTCCTCTTCTACTACTGTCTCATATGCTCTTCCTGATCTGAAATATGTCTATATTCATCCATGCCCACATGATACCCCTCATTATCAGAAAATACTTCTATGTATTGAGCCTTTCCTTTGGTACATTTGTGCCCTGGTGTCCATGGTTGGAAGGATGTGAAGCACAGTTTCTTTTTTCTAAGTTCATCCCTGTTTAGTCCCTCTTTTTATTCCTCTCAAATGACTCTCTTTGCCAAGGTTTCTTATCATATCCATCCCTTTTCCAAGGTTTCTTTTAAAATTTGTAGCTAGGCTTAGGAGGAAATATCGTTCTAGGAAGCACATTTTGGAGATCCCTAGTCAAGCTCATTACATCTTTTAATGTAGTTGGCTTGTGGGCTTTGACCAAACCTCTTAAGAGTTCATCCAAACCTTCAGTGAACAACAATACTAATCTTACCATAGATACATCAGCCACCTTGACTGATAATTTGTGAAATTCCAACATATATTCAGTAGGGGACCCAGTTTGCTTCAATTGAGCTAGTTCTTTGAAAGGCAATTCTGGATCTTTTTGTTCAAATCTTTCTAGTACCCTGTCAACAAATTCTCCATATGTTTTAACCTGATTATGACCCAAGGTTTTCAGCCCATGAAACCACCATTCATTGGCATCTCCTTCCAAATGCAAAATGGCCATTTTTAATGCATCCTCTTCCAACATAGGATTCAGTTGAAAATATACATCCAATTTTTGCACCTAAGTGTTAGCAGAATTTTGAGAAGAACCATCAAAAGTAGAAAGTGACATTTTTCCAATAGCACTATTTAATTCTTTGTTTTGGAATGGACTCCTATTGTCTCCCTTCCTTTTAATCTTTTGCATAGCATCAATGTAGTCACTGAGTGGTACACCTCTTTTACACTCTTCATTCAAATCATTCCAATCATTTACTAGTTTCTTGTAATCCAATTCAAGATTGGGCTCTTCTTTGGGTGTGAGAAATTTAGGTGCAGTATGCCTTTGTGTGATTTGAAATTCATCAGGTCTATTTTGAGGTCCTGTACTTGAGAAAATATGCTCATTCCCTTTCATCTTTTCCCCTGAGTGTGAACCACTATTATCTCCTATCATCCTTTTGCTTTGAAGCTGGCTAATCAACAATTCGAATCCTTGCAACAATTTGTCACCTATCCTATCCATGTTTGTTGAAAGTTTAGAGAAACATGGATCTAAGGTTTCAATAAGTTCCTCCTTATATCTTGCTTTGTCCTCCTCCTCTCTACCCATGATTTCAGCAAAAGACTTCTCTTCTTCTACTACCTCTTCTTCAACAAAAATCTTTTCAACTACTGGTTCAAAGGGTGGTGGATTATTCTTTTGACTTCTTGTTAAGACCATCAGGTTCCAAGAACATGCTCTAATACCACTTGTAATGACCCTTTTTCAAAATTTTATTAAAATGCCAGTTTTTCCACTTTTTCCCCAATTTCGACCTTTGACTAGTTTTACTGTTTTGACCTCCAAATCAACCCAAATGCTCCCAAATATTCTGTAGGAGTGTATGAATGATATTTAGACTTGAATATTAGGTTCAGGGATGTTTTATGGCCCTCCAAATACTGCTGCAAACTTGATTTGTATTCTGATCAATATATGTAATTTTGACTAGTAATTTGTGCATCAAATCCCCCCAGGGTAACACTACAAATGGCCTTCCAAATGCCTCCAAAATACCACGAATTTATGAACAGAGGTATATAATGTGTTAAGTATGTGATTAAGGTCTCATATGCACCATTAATTTATTTTTACTACTGTTCTAACTCTCTCACATTCAACAGGAAAAAAACCCCAATTCGACCCTTCGGGAAATGGCACTATTTCACCTCTCAATACAAACAAACTGAGTAAAAATGCTTCAAATGCTCAAGTAAAGTACATAAAACTTGTAGAATATATCCATGGCAGTATATGAATCACAAATGTATCATAGAATCATCCATCCATTCGAAATAATCAACATTATAGTGTCATACATCAAAGCATTGGGGAAATGGACATTGTTTGCTCATTAATAAATAATTGTGCATACAATCAATGGGTATTTCGACCTGAGAGTCTCTGAATATGAAGAACAAAGGATATGAAGCTATTACAATCAGAAAAATATCATATGAAGCTCTCCCAATGAGTGCAATATCTCACCCAAATCGTAATCCCTCAAGGAGCCCGAATATGCCTTCAAAACTGGAAATGGTGGAGAGAAAGTGTTGCACTAAACCAAACCATGAAACTTCCTATAGCTTCTACCTGCAAATAAAACTCCATTAAAGCACCATGAAATACTTGAGTGGCCTCTCCAAACACCAACTTGGATGGGAATCTTTCACCCTTGAAATTGGCTAAGGCAAGAAACTAGTCATCCACTAGTTCTCTCTTCACAAATGCAATTTTTCTCAAATCATCAAAAGCCATTCTCATACTTGATTTCTACATTTTATAACCAACATTAGCCTTCAAGGGGTAGAAATCCTCTCAATAGATTCAATAAATTTCCATTTAGAAAATATTCCTCATTTGCCACTTGTCTCCTAGTTCCAACCTTCCATCTTCTCCCAAATTCGAATTTGAGTCTCTTTAGCTTCCCCCAACTCCATGAGCACCTTCCTTGAGCCTATTTTTGGGGCTGACATGTCATAATGGTCAGGTGTAAGAAGTCAGGTCTGAATTTTGTCATAAATGTCATAGATGCTTCATTATTGTTGTCATAAAACAAGGGAATCTAACCCAAGTGTCCACTAGTCTCCAATTTGACTCTTCCTCTCCCATGGAGGTTACTATTCCATCCCATTTCAACCTAAGATGCTCAATGCCATGTGTTATGACTTACCAACACCCAAGAGTGTTCACCTTCCCATGAATTCGAATTGGCAAGAGAGAGCTGCCATGTGTCATTGAAAAATCAAGCTAGTGTGGGTCCCACCACCTCCATATGTCTCCAAACCCACTTGCCACCTAGAATTTCTCTTGAATTTATTTATTCACTATATTTATTAAATGCTTGAACCCTTCTAATGTCTAAATATAATTTATTAGCTTCCTTATTAGCATCCCTCATGTGCCCATCCAACCTAGGAAACTAGTAGGATTGATGGGATTGTCTTACTAGGCACTTATTTGAATGGGGACATTACATCAATGAAAAGTAATAGTAAATTTGGGCCAAAAATGAGGTTGAAGGAATCTATTAGCTGAAGATGGGTTATCAAAATCTGATAGGTGAGGAATAACACAACCCGCCAACATGGTGGAATAAGGTGGTTTGGGAAATCAACTGTCCACTAAAGAATAAACTCTTTATGTGGCTTACTTTGGCTGGAAAAATTCATGTTTGGAACCATATCAAGAGGTTCTTTTGAAATGGTCCATGTAGATGCTCGTTATGTAGAATGGATGAGGATTCCATTAATCACATATTCATCAAGTGTTCCTATATGAAGGACATGTGGCAGTTTGCATCCTTGGTTACGAGAACTAGCTTCCACTGGGATGGGGAGGAGATCTCTGATGTATTCTAGAATTGGTTGAATAATCCAGCTTATACAGTGTATAGAGATCTTCATGTTCTCATGATATGGGGTGCATGGTTATCCCATAATAAATTGATCTTCCAAAATATCTTCATCCCATCACACATTTATGCTGCTAAGAGTCTTGCTATCTTGGCACATTTTTCTCAACTCCGAAAAAAACCCACAAGAAGGATGATTTCAAAGGAAATGTGTGATAAAAATAAGCCCCGGTGCTTCTTTGATGGTGCAACACAAGATAGTCCATGTTATGGGGGAATTGGTGGACTATTATATCTCTCTGAAAACCATTGGTATAAAATATCAACAGGAATTGGACCTACTACAAACAACAAAGCATAATTGATTATTGTCTTCAAGATACTCAAACTGGCTATTTCTCTTGGAGTGAAATCACTTCATGTTTATGGGGAATCATTTCTTGTCATTGAATGGCCCATTGCTAGAAGGCCACCCAATAATATATTCCTCGGGCCTAAATCTGATGTTATTTGCAATACTCTAGATTTCTTTGAAGACCTTTCATTCCACCACATTTACAAGGAACATAACATTGAAGCATATCTCCTCTCCAAACAAGCACTTTTGCTTCCTAAAGGCTACACACATGTATGGGAGATAAACAAAGATACCAATAAATGAACATGATTCGGGTCCCATGTTTATCTGATTTCTTATACCATGCTACATGGGCCTGATGGATATTTAACACACTTTTTTGTGAAGAACTTACACTGTAGAATCATATTGATTATTTTTTTTTGAAGATTTGTAAAATTTATATATGGATGGAATATATATGTAATCCTATGTATAGGGGACATGATGTTGACAACATACTCTTGTTGAAGGAATGAAATGCATAACTTTTTTACTATGAACACTATAGTTCGATTTTTAATAAAATCTAAGTTATGATATTTTTCTATAATAAAAAAACTATTTCTATACACATGTAATTCTACTATATTCATTTAATTTATTATAGGGATGACTACGTCATCACAACATTGTGTCCTCCATCGTTATGAAATCAATACACATGTGAGAGAGAGGGGGCACAAGTTAAAAAAAAGTTATTATAATAATAATGAATATATAAATATAATCTATTATTATAACTATATAATAAATTATACATAGAGTATAATTCATCTTTTTAAAAATAAAAATAAGATTAATTTAAGATGTAGTAATACGTATTATAACTATTCATCCATAAAATTTCTACAATTTTTTATAACTTAAAAAATCTACCATTCATTAAAAACTATAAAAATACATATTATCATTTATTAAAAAAACATAAAACGTATATTATGTAGAGGTCCATTACAAATATTATCATTTATTGAAAAAATCAAAAACCTATATTATGCAGAGGTCCATTACAAATAGAGAATTTAAATGGATTCAATTTGGTTTATGCACTTAGAATAATGAAACCAAATCATTCTTTCTTAAGACTTAAGTTTTAAGTTTCACACTAATTTTTTATATAATAATTATTAAAATAATTTTATTTAAAGTTTTATGTAATATTAATTTTTATATTATTCATTAAAATTTATATTAAATAACTTAAATTTAATTATCAATTGAAACTTTAATTATTTTAATAATATTCATTATAAAATTAATATATTCTATCATATTAAATAATTTAAACTTAATTATTTATTAAAAATATAATTCATAAACTTAATTATATTGAAGATATAATTCAATATAGAATACAGTTATAAACACACATATCAACAATTTGACGTGGAATTAAATTAAAAAAATTTATTAAATAATTATTATTTTTATTAAATAATTATTTTAAAAATTAATTTTAAAACTTTTTATCAAAATAATTATTATTTTTATCAAATAATTATTATTTTTATTAAATAATTATTTTATTACAAATTATTTAGATATATAGAAATGTTGTAATATATACATTTACAAGTTTAATAAATTGAAATACATTTTCATTTGTATTTACTTTTCTATATGAATAGCATTTGTTACTTTTACGATTGAAGCTAAAATTTCTAGATATCATTGTAATTGTTTCATATATATATATAAATGAAATGGATAAATAAGAAGGAAATGTCTACAACGGAACCGTGGTAATCACGGAAACTGCAATGATTTTATTTGGGGTGCCCACGTGAAATCCTTCACCCCGTAATGATTTTATTTACAATGCATGCACCGCGTAAAAGCTGAACTGCAACTTTCGTTTCAACTAGTCAAACAGACTCATTTGTTCATCTCGTGCCAACTTTCAGTTTCAATACAATTTTTACAAAGAAGGTATTCCCAAGTTAAAACTCTGTTCGCCATGAGTAGCCAGAAAAAAACATTCAGATCTCAGTGGACCAGACCATTTCCATAGAATTGGATGCCACCACTTCAACACATCATTAATTTTGTTTTCCATAATCGCCGAATAAGCTTCACTGACTGTAACTTCACCGGTCTCAGAATTCCAAGACCAAGGGAATTTTACAAGAGTCCTCATCCCATGACCTAAAGAAACGACAACAAAGTTGTTGAATACGGTTTAATATAGACTTAGGGATTTTGGCTAAAGTCATCCAAAAAAACTAGGATGTTTTCGAGAAGAGTTAATCAGAACAAGACGTCCACCCATAGATAGCCATCCATAAAACCAGTGGCCCAATTGCTTTTCCACTTTCTATAGAATCCACTTCCAATCCTGATTTCTATAGTTATTAGGTTTCAAGCAAAGCCTAAGTACTTCAATCCTGTATCTAAAGGTTCCACAGAACATGGCAATATCTGATTAAGAGATTGATTGAAAGGGTCATTAGTGCCAACTGTTAAAAAACCTGATTTCTCCACATTAGGAATGAGACCTGCAGCTTCTGAGAAAGTGACAATACAAGCATTCATTCCATTCACCTGTTAGGCCTTTTCCAAAAAGTAGAACATCGTCTTCGAACAAGTGAGTAATTTTGCACCCTTCTGCAACCTGGATGCTGAAAATATGGTCCTCCCGACGAGCTTTGTGGATTAGTAAGCTTAAGACTTCTACCATGAGAAGGAAGAGCCAGGGGGACATTAGACAACCTTGTAGCAGTCCCCTAGTGCTTCTGAAAAACGGAGAGGGCGTCCCATTGACCAAGACTACAAAAGATGCAGTCGTCACGCAATCCATGATCCAATTGGTGGCTTCAATAGAAAGACCGATCTGCAGGAGCATGAGTCTCGGTAAACCCCAGTTTACTCTGTCATAATTAAGCTTTTGAAAGGTCGACTTTGAGGATTGTAACCTTTAATTCTTGGTCTTGGTAGAATGCATGCATTCTTGAGCGATGATTAGTCAAGAAACCAATTTGTTCGTTGGACAAGAACTTGGATAGGACGGGCTTCAAGTGATTTGCAATGATTTTTTGACAAGTTTATAAACCATATTACATAAGGAGATTGGATGGAAATCGCCAAAGGTTTCCGGGCGAGGGTTTTTTGGAATGAGAGTCAGAAAGGTAGCGTTCACCGAACGTGGGATTCTGCCTATTAATCTAGAGTCTTCCATCGCCTCAACGAGCTCCGGGCCAATTAAGTCAAAAATTTCTTGAAGGATATTAATGTTCTGGTTCTATTCTAGTTGTATTGAGAGGAATAAGGTACTTTACAGCTCACTATGGGGGGAGATGTTCTAAGGTAACGTAACATTACCAAAAATAAAAAGTAATTAAAAAAATCCATTTGTGCTTATAAAAAAAATTAAAACTTAAACCTGGATCTATCATGCAAGAGAGGGATCAAATTTCTTTGTTTAAAATTAAAAAAAAAATTACACCTAAAAAAATTGGACCCCTCTCGGTGCTTGATAGATATGAGTTTAAGATATCCATCTATACTAATTATATCATTCAACCTAATCTATAGATGTATGTTTTGGGACATAACATGAGCATTTATGGATGAGCTAACAAATCGACATAAAAAATATGTTATGAGGAAATTTATTGACCACTTTCAAATCAAATGTATGTTGAGAAGTGATCTATTCATAATGAAGGGATGTTACCCAATTCTTTATTCCACACTTGTTTTCTCTCAAAAAATGTGTTAACTGCATCTCTTGGCCAAAGCATTGGTTGTCCCTTTACATGCTCAAAGGTGGACTCTTTGAAAATGGGTTGATTGCATATCTTAGCCAAAGCATTGGTTGTACCTTTACATGCCTAAAGGCAGACTCTTTGAAAATGGGTGTAATTTCATAGTATGAAGACAATTTTCATAAAGATAAAATGTCAAATAAGTATTATTATTAATTTGTAGATATCATTAATTCGTATCTTTGAATTAAGACTTTCCCATCCTTTCTAACTCTTAAGTTGAAACCTAACAAATCCATTGATAAATGAAGTTCAAATAAGGTTTCCTTTATATGAGGATAAATAAAACCTCAAAACTTTTGATTCACCAAGAAAATGTAGACAAATTATTGATTCATGGGTTAAAATGTTCTATCAAATATTCACCAAAAAATTAGACTATATGGAAAATAGAAACAAGAAATTATGTGCAAAGTATATAAAAGTGACGAGCCGATGCCAAGGTGGTGGTTCCCAGATTGATTCATTTGGTTCCTCTAATCATGGACCAAATGATGTTGGGACAAGAATGATTGTTTCCTCTAGCATAGGAGAATTCGGTGGAAACCAAGCTTGGTATTAGTGTTGAATTCCTCATGTTTTTGTTTAAATGTAACTCTCTACAGTCATGGATTCAACATGTGCTTTTAACTTTATGCTTTTTTTAGATGCAATTGATTTAGAGGTTATAGCCAACTTTGCAACCAATGAGGATCTCCTATTCTCCATGCTCAATTTTTCTTGCTCTATTTATTTGTGGCTAACTTTCACTACAAGATTTTGAATGATTTTCTGCTCAAAATTTGTTCAATAGATCTCTCTACCTAGGCACCCCATCTAAATGGTCGGTTCCATGACCAATGGTCTCAAAGTTGAATGCTAGAAAATCTACAAAAAATGTTCTTCAAAACTACTAAAATAACATCTAAAACAATGTCTAACATAACATCTAAATATCATTACAAGGAAAAGACCAATCATTAGGGAAATTTGAAGGATCCATAATTTTCTCAAAGTGTGGAAACCTTGGCAAATATTACCAATTCTTAAATTTGCAACCATAAAATGTTTGGTAATTTTTTTAAAAACAATTCAATTTCAAAGAACTTTATATAGTTTTTGGACAATTTTGGCGATTTTTAGAGAGAAAAAAAACTATCCCATGCAATTTGGGTGAATCATCTTTGAAAAGAAGGCAAATTGGAAAATCTTTTTTTGGAAAAAACAAGGTCAAAAAATAGCCCATGGGATAAATTTCGTCCTGGAAATTTTCCTTTCCAATCATTGGAGGCTTCAGGATAATCACTTCTCCCTAATTTTGTTTTTAGGGAAGGTGAGTAGGCATATGTTTAGTAGAGATTTTTTTGGTGCACCTAAACTATTAAAACTCATTGGTGCACATTGGTGCATAAATAGATACATAAATGTAATAAAAAATAGCCTCCCACCTTGTGCATGCAAAACATATAAACATGGAATGGTTATTATTAATTATGATGCATCAATGGGTAGTGTTATAAGGTGCAACATTAAGGTAAAAAATAAAATCAAAATTTGTAAAAAATAGACCTCCTTGTTACACTCGATCTAATAAAAAAATTTGGAAATCGATATAAAAGAGTAGAGTATTTAGAGTTTGAAAAGAAAGGACAAGCCATGAGAGATTGATCAGAAAAAATATCGGATTTTAGATACATATCTAGACTTAACATACTAGAGAAAGTGGAGATGCGTGTATACCTTGAAGGACTCGACAAAAAATGTATTCCCAACTTTAAAGTCAACCCATCAGGGCACGAAACAGAGCATACTACTTTGCGAGGTCCAAAAAAGGTTCGCCTCTTATAATTTTAAATTTTGAAAGGGTTAAAAATGTGTTGTTCATGGTTATTTATGTGTAGCAGTGTTGAATTCCTGGACAAAAAATTAACATAGGAAATTCAACTTTTAGCATTCTGAAACCAATAATTTGATATAGGAAATAAAATATGTAAGAGAAATGAGAGTATTTATGAATTGTGACAAGCTGTTTGCATTTATGAAATTTGATAAGCCCCAAAGTAGGGTGAACATTTGAATGCATGCTTAACATGGAACAGTACCCCTCGCCATACTAGTAGAGTAGTCATAGTTCTTGGCCACATTAAAGTACCTTTCATTGACCATTATGGCTTCTTAGCTAAATATAGCCTCTTCAAAAATAGAAGTGATCATTTTCAATTGTTTGCTTCCTTGCCTATCTGCAACTTTTCTATTTCTTGGTGTTGATCTTGTTCGAGCTTTATCTGCAAGTTTCATTTTCCATTATGTTATACAAATGATAGCTGAAATCATGGTATGCTTTCCATTTTTGCTACCAGATAATGGTGCTGCCTCTTTCGAAGAAAAAATGAAAGTAAATGTTGTGAATGCTAATCATTCTTCTCACATAAGCTCCAGACATTTCAAGTCTTTCTAGGTCTTGGTGTTGGTCTCATGTGATATTTTGCAAATCTTTCAAAGAAAGAGTGTAATATCCCGATTTTGACCCCATTACATTA
Organism: Larix kaempferi; assembly: GCA_027924585.1. NCBI lineage: Eukaryota > Viridiplantae > Streptophyta > Pinopsida > Pinales > Pinaceae > Larix > Larix kaempferi. The sequence continues at coordinate 4,845,562 of BSBM01000606.1, read as the reverse complement.
AAATGTAAATGATGTAACATTGTTATAAAATCATGGTGAGGAGCTCAAGGCCAAGGCCCCGCCATCGATTTATTAATGCATCTGGTTTGCGTGCTAGCTAGGCACACTGGAATTCAAATATCATGTAAATATGCATTTTAAAAATACCCATAACTAGCTATGCAATGCAACAAGAGATGGGACGTGATTTTACAAGGAATTGGGAGGGAAATATTCAAACCCTTGGATCCAATCAAGTCAAGCCAATTGTCAATGAGATAACCCATCAAACCCTCAACTACCCATGTTGACTTTTGTACCCAATCATTCATTTCTCCCAAGAGTTGGTTGAGGTAGTTAATGCCTTGGGAATGGAAAGGTATGGCTGTCCAAGTTCGAGTATGGGCAAGCCACCCTTCATGGAAAAACGTGTTTTGCTTCTTGGGCAAGAAAAAAACCATGAATTGCTCCCGAAGCCATTACCCATGAAGCAGTTTTTCCTTTCTCACGTTTTTGGAGCTGTCTGAGCGTTTTTCCTCCACGTTTTCCTGTGTTTTCCTTGTTTTTCAGTTAGGAAGAGGGCGTTTTTGTGTTGCAAAGCTACTGGAAGAAGAGGGAGCTCGATTGGGGTTTCAATGAGACAATTTGAAATGCTCATAACCTATGGGAGAGATCGGGTTTGCTCCCTGTGGTTTAATCCCCCTTGTTACAGTCCATTTTGGTGTGCCCACGATTTGGGGAAAACCCATGGCCATTCTGTTTGTAAATCCAATTGCTGGAAATTTGTATCCATGCCCGGTTTTGAGTTTGTTGTGTGTAAGTGAGTGTTGAGATTGAGATGGGTATCTCTGCTTTGGCTATGCATGAGCTTGAATGTCCCATTTTCCTTGTAAGAATCATGCCCAACTCGGGGGTGGAAATTGTGCTGAGAGATTGATGAGCACAATTGGCCTATGGTTCGGTGGAACGTTGCAGCGACATAGCTAGTTGTTTGGGACAACATTACATCAACATGAGTATTTTCTTATGTGTAATTACTTCTGCAAATGTATTAATTTGTTGACTGTGTTAAATTGAATGGCATCATGTACTGTGTGTGGATGATGTTATTCCGCTGTGCATGTTTGCTTTAAATTGCATCTGCACACATTTGATATTTAATTGCTGTGAATTTAATGAATGGGCTAAGTTTATGTAAAAGCCCCAGATTGGCATCATGTTCCCTTCTTGGAATTGGTTAGATGGGAGGGTTTGTGATAGAATGGTATCAGAGCTGCTGGTTGCAGCATTGGGCCTTCATGGGCTACCTATCATAGTTGCAGAGATAAGTATGCCTCTTGTCCAGCACTAAACATTAGAAAAGAAGGAAATATTTCAGAAAATATTTCTAATTGTTTTTGAAAAATTTGAAAATTTTCTAAGTGTTTTGAAATTTTGCCTAAGTCTCTATCGGCGATTTTAACCCTAACTGCTGCGACACGGTCGCAAAAATTTGGTTAATTTTGCACCGAAACGGTCGCAGAGAAAAGAGTCTGTCGGCAAAAGATAAGCCAGAAAACGCCGAAACAGGGGGCGATTTTAAGCTTATAATTTGTGACGCGGCGGCAATTTTAGGCCTAAAAGTTGCGACGCGATGGCAAAGTTAGGCTTAAAAGTTGCGACGCGACGACAATCTTAAGCTTAGATTTTGCAACGCGGTGGCAATTTTAGGCTTAAAAGTTGCGACGCAGCGACGAAGTTAGGCTTAACTGTTGCGAGATGGTCGGCGGAAATTAAGTCAAAAATTTGTGACACGGTCACAGCAATTAAGGCTTGCGGGTGGTGAAGATAAGGCCAGGACCGCCACAACGGTTGCAGAAGTTAAGGTTAAAATCTGCGACAATCGGCGATGACACTGGCGAAACAGTCGCAGAAGTTAGGCTTAAAACCTACGATGCGACGACAATGTTAAGGTTAAGACCAGTGACGGTCGCAGAGGTTGAGGCACGACCATCAATGAGAGGAACAAAAAAAAAAAAAAAACTTGATTTTTGGGTAGGAGCAGTCAGGCTCAGAATGGGATGATTCCTGTGAGGCTCGGAGGCCATTAACGAAGGCCATGAAAGAACCAGAGAGGGTCCCAAACTCATCATGCTCCAATTTGACAGAAAATGGAGAATAGTGACTTTTGTAAGATGGTGTCCCGAGGCTTGACGGAAGGTCGGATTGAGCTGAAATTGATATGGCGCGGTAATGGAGCAGGCACAGTGTTAAGTTTGGAATATTGGAGCCAAAATCCAAAGGATGTGGAGTCAGGGTGAACCAGAAGCAGAGAAATTTTTAGGGGCAAAATTTAGCCAATTAGCTATGTTTTGGACATTTTTTCAAAAAATAAATTCGCTATTTGGTTATTTTTAGTCTCTATTATCGCCTATATTTACATAAAATATGTTTTTTTAGAATAATATTTGCCAAAATTTACAAGTTTCAGTAGTAAATAGTATGTTTCATATTAATATTCTCCTACCAATCTATATATATGTTTTTTTCAATCCAAAATAATCACCTAGAATGCTATACTTACGTATAATTTTATTATCATTAAAAAATACCCTGACTAGAAGGCCAAAAAGCATTGTTCTAGGCCACTTTTCAGAATTTTGAAAAGCTTGTGGACAATAAAAGTGACCCTAGATGTTGGAATCAAAAATTTCACTGAACTAGACATTTCATCTTCTCATTAAGACAGACAGTTTCCGTTAGACGAAGTTTTTTCAGAAATACATAGATTGGGAGATAGCCATTTTTGGCCAAATTTTGAGATTTTGGGGGAAAAGTGAAAAGTGAAAAGTAGCCAAACCCCAAATTTTATAGAAGTTGATTGGTGCATCAGAACAAGGATCCGAAGGTTGCTGAATGTTCCTTGTTATATGGAATACCTTCACCCGGTAGATAAGTTTTCATGATTCTTCCTATATTTGCTTCTACAAGCAGCTAAAGTTGGCCTTTCAGAACAAATTGTAGTTGTGTAAAAGTGCAGAAATTTGGGCAAAACTTGCATTTTTGGAAGAATATAAATTCCATGTCCTGGATCGGAATGGAGCACGGGGATAGGCGTTGGAAAGCTTGTCCAAAGGAAAGCAGGTATGCATGACCAGAATGTGAATCAGGTCCACATATATCATAGATATTTGGTACAGGAGAGTGCCAGTGGCTATTTTGACAAAAACATTGTTGTTAATATGGGCAATTTCTAGAATTGCATGACTGGAAGGAAATCGGACCAACTATGATATGGAAGAGGGATTCCATGCTACGATGAGGGATTGGAAAGTGAGAATTCCTTAACCCCTGTTTTGCTATCATATTTATAATTATGAAATTGTCATGCATATAAACCATGGCATATTAACGAACCTTGCACAATGCATGTGAAAATGGTTGTGCATGAATAGGATATTGCATATTGGTAAAATAGTGAGGTTTTACATATGCAATGAGCCACTTGAGCGAATTATGGTGGTTGCTAATAATTAGTTGTGTCCGCATTGGTTGTAGGACAAAATACAATCAAAGCATGGCTAAAGAAGTTGATGACATTGTTGCACGTGACCAACAACCTTATGAAGAGAGGATGGTGCAACAAATCTGTGATCATGGGGTTGGAAAAAGGACTATGTAGCCTTGGTAAGAGGCCAACTGATTAGGTAACATCAAGTGATGTTAATAATAGCCATGCAGGTAATGATTATGGGCATTTAATTGCATGAATGTTGAAAGAGGATTTGGTAAGATCCCTTCAACTATGTTTGAACAGTATGATGATTTGGTTTGCATGTGGTATTGAGTGCCCGAATGAGAATGTTAACCTACCGAGTATGGTGAGGTGTGGGTAAGAGAAGGCAATGATCCTTACACCTATAATTGCTTAGAAATCTCAATGCATTCATATGAAATTATATCATGCCATTTGTGTATGTTGGTTGTGAGTTTAACAACCAAGGCAAGTAAGGACTTATGGTCCTATTGTGGTAGTGCATGCTATGAGTGGCGGTCGTGGTTAGGCCATAATATGCGTGAATGCATAGTATTCATGAATTAATGCAAGGTTGTATTGAGAGGCTATGCATTGAGTGAATGCACATCAAAATATTATGTAAATGTTGTGAATGTGCATGCATATGTGCAGGTGCACATGTTGAGATGCATTGTGTGAATGCATGGTTGTGATAAATATGTTTCAATGCAATTAGATAATCGATGAAACGGTGAACCATTTTTAATGCTGAGACCATTGCATGAGCTGTTGTGAATGCGAGAGAATGATTGCATGAAGAAGGTAGACATGTTGATGAGCTACCAGGGTGCTCTGTTGGAAGGACATAGTTGCATAAAAAGAATATGGATGTGAAGTAATGAGTATTTACAGTTTATTTAAATTGCATGAACAGTGTACCCATGTCTTGCAATTTTATTATGATAATGATGCATATATAGATATATACCTATTTCATTGCATTTCAAATGTTAACAACTGAAAGTGTTTGAATTATTGAGTGTTATAATTTTGAGATCACTTCAGTGACTGTTGTAGCAATGAAAGGATTATATGCATAGATACTCACAATGTGTTTGGCTTATTGAAGTTCAAATTCGAGGTAGAAAAGTCTTGTGTATGGAAATGAGTATAAGTCCATAGTAAAGACCAGGATCTACCATGTGCAGAAGCCAAAGGTTACGAGAAGGTTCTCGTGGTTGCGAAATGTGAATTATGCATGAAACAAATCTGAAAAATTTTCTGGTTTAAGTTTATGAGAACAATCTCATGGCTGCAAATCTAATTTCTATAGGAAAACAGATTTACAAATTTCAGATTTGAAATTTTGCTAATAATTGCTAATGATTGTTTGTCTTATATAAAATTATGTCAGGAGGACATGTTGTAGGTGGATGTTCATGTATGGTAACCAGTGGAAAACCATAATGGATAGAGTGATACCACTTATGAGAGCCAAACAATATGAGGATAACCTCATAGTTAAACCAAATCAATTTCTCTAGTAGACAGAATTTCAAATTCATATTGAATTTAATTATTAATGACATTGATTGGTTATGGAACAATCATATTCGAATTTGATTGTCAAAATGTTGTTGACTATTTGGCTATTTGATAAGTGTGCCTGTATGACACATTACAGGAAGACCATGTGTGATGGCCTGCAGAAGCCAGACTAGATGGAAAGGAGCCCATGCTTTGGAAATGGGTTTTGGGTGAAATGCCATAGTAAGTTTTGTTAATATCCCAGCTGCACTGCATGTTGGAAATCCATGTGAGTGAGATGGTGAAATTATGCCAAGAAGGCATGTGTGGGTTATGGAACGTAAAAATATTGGGGTGGTAAACCGAAGTACTGTTGACTCAGAGAAGGGAGCCCCCATTCTTTGCAAATGAAGGAAAGATACATCTGAAAAGGGATGAGTATTTTGTAACCCTAACTCGGAATGTACATGTCTAGTTATTAGATTTAATATGTAGAGCATGTTTTATTATTTCATTATTATTCCAGACTACTTGCGTATGATTAGGGCCTACATGTCTCACACTCGAAAGGGAGTGCACACCTTTCTGGTGCTGGGTTATGATAGGGTTGTCAATATTGACTACACCCTAAGGGAATGGACGCATTCATGGTGTTTCAATACTTGATAGTGAATGTTATGAAATATGGTTACAATTTTAGAGCAACAATACTGATGAGTCTACTTATCCTTCTTGTGTTATCAGCTTACACATATACAATTTTGTATTGCACGTTAAGAGGAAAAGTGAAGAAAGAGTACTCAAGAGGGTTGTATGAGCAGTGGTAACCTTTGTGTAGTATGAGTGGGTATCATGGGGCCATGATAGCCTACAGTCAAGAAGTCACCTATAGAGTTCCTAAAGGGAACCGTTGGTTTTCCCGGGAGAAGGAGTGCCATCCTTGTGTGGATGAAGAATTGTTATGCGCATGGAGGTTTGTGACACGTGTGAAAGGCTAATGCAAGCCTAAGGCAGAGTGGTAGAGCCTTGACCTATAATGGTCGGTGGTGAAGTTTCCTTCCATTGGTCGATGACCCAGACAAATGTGCTAGCTCGGCAATGGAGAGGGCCAACCAGGTATGGGACTAGTTGGGCGCCACAAATGCTTGGTAAATCCAGTCAGCGTGAGGGTGTACTGGTTGGGAATTAACTACTTGATGTTGTGGTGCGGCATGCGTGCTGGCCAAACATCCAAGTCCATAGGTGATCCCAAGGCTAGCAAAGAGAAGCAGGATTCTGTGGACTAGAAAGGAAAATGCACAATACAGATAAGTATTCATTTTTCATTTATTCTTGTTTGGAATAATGAATATTTCAGGTATAAGTCTTCTAACAGCTAAGCTTATACACTATTGTTTCTTTGTTGGAAACCTTGGGCACTGCAGGAAAGCAAGGATCCTGAAAGAACAATAAATGCTTGGTAAACCAGAGAGTAACTGGTCGGGCACTGTAAAATTCTTGGTAAACCAGAGAGTAACTGGTTGGGCGCTATAAAATTCTTGGTAAATCCAGAGAGTAACTGATGCTCAATAAATTCAGAGAATAGTTGGTGGGAGCATTAACCACTTGATTTTGTGGAGCAACCGACATGTTGGCCAACCTTCCTTAATTAATTGATAAAACCAGTTGGTGTACTGGCATGGCATTGCCATTCGAATGATTGCGGAGTAGCCTGCGTGCTAGCCCAACATTCGTTATTATCCACGGGAAATCCAAGGCTTCTAAATCAAAGGAGGAGCCTGTGGAGTAAAGTGAAGACAACCAATATAGATAAGTATTTGGTTATCTTGTAACTTCTTGCTTATGAATATACATGTGTATATGAATTGTTTATGATTTCTTAAACTCTTGTTTAGAAATAAACCCTATGAGAATAAACTGAATAGGTGAATTGATTCAATGTTTGAGTATAGGTATTGCTGGAAGCAAGGACTATAAAGGCATCATAGGGATGCATGTGGACATGTGACCATCCTAAAGAGCTTAGTGTAAGCCGTAATGAAAGATGGTGCTAGTGGACATGTGTGGGCCTTAGCAGCCAAAGGTTCTGTAGACATCAATGGGGAAAGGTTCCCTAGTTGAAAATCCTCAGATAGACTTTAGACACTATGTGTCATAGCCGAGAAAGGGCAAGTCAAGCATTCACATTGAAGTGAAAGAGGCTAAGGAGAATAGAACCACAATGATGGTGTGGCTTCGGACTGGAACAAGACTAAGAAGGGGGGAACTCTTACCCTTCTCTTTCCCTTTTGATTGATGCATTTCAGAAACAGAGGTTGAGTGCGTGACACGGCTGAAAATAGATTGTGTTTAATTGCTTGAAATGAATTGTGAATGCTGAAATAGTTATTTTTCTTGTGAAAGGATGAACATGAATGAGTTCATGTGTATGTTGGGAAAGTATGAAATGTGTGGAAGTCTCATGAGTAAAGCATGGACGTTCCATGTCAATTGGGCAAATAATTGACTAATTTTAATATTGTGCTATGCTTGTCCTAATAGGAATTGCCATGATGAGTCTCACAGGTGAGACATTGAAATCCATTGAGTGCAGCTTGTACTAGCCAAGTGTTGCTAGTGAGCAAAGTGTGGGCCAGTTGTGCACATTGATCATGCAGTAGACCGAGAGCTATTTTGTTTTGGTTGAGAATCTTCCTCAAAACGTTGCGAGGAAAGCAAGGAAGATGGAATCTAGGATATTCCAGACTTGTAGATCTGTTGGAAGGTGGATAAAAGGAAGGGATTGCTGTGGAGCAATGCCCACCTATAGAGTAGGAAGATCAAAGCCACCAAGAGCAGCTTGAGGAAGCCAAAGGAATATGAAAGTTCAAAGTAAAGAGATGAATGTAGGACAGACCTGCCACATTTTGTGAATTTTGAGACTTGTGTAAAGTGGGTATAAATTCATAAGTGTTGGAACACCAAGGATGGTGTTATTCCAAGGGGGAGGGGATTGTAATATCCCGATTTTGACCCCATTACATTAAAATGTAAATGATGTAACATTTTTATAAAATCATGGTGAGGAGCTCAAGGCCAAGGCCCCTCCATCGATTTATTAATGCATGTGGTTTGTGTGCTAGCCAAGCACACTGGAATTCAAATATCATGTAAATATGCATTTTAATAAAATACGCACAACTAGCTATGCAATGCAACAAGAGATGGGGCATGATTTTACAAGGAATTGGGAGGAAAATATTCAAACCCTTAGAGCCAATCAAGTCAAGCCAAGTGTCAATGAGATAACCCATCAAACCCTCAACTACCCATGTTGACTTTTGTACCCAATCATTCATTTCTCCCAAGAGTTGGTTGAGGTAGTTAATGCCTTGGGAATGGAGAGGTATGGCTGTCCAAATTCGAGTATGAGCAAGCCACTCTTCATGGAAAAACGTGTTTACTTCTTGGGCAAGAAAACAGCCATGAATTGCTCCCCAAGCCATTACCCATGAAGCAGTTTTTCCTTTCTCACGTTTTTGGAGCTGCTTGGGCGTTTTTCCTCCATGTTTTCCTGTGTTTTCCTTGTTTTTCAGTTGGGAAGAGGGCGTTTTTGTGTTGCAGAGCTACTAGAAGAAGAGGGAGCTCGATTGGGGTTTCAATGAGGCTGTTTTGGACAATTTGAAATGCTCATAACCTGTGGGAGAAATCAGGTTTGCTCCCTGTGTTTGAATTCCCTTTGTTACAGTCCATTTTGGTGTGCCCACGATTTGGGGAAAACCCATGGCCATCCTGTTTGTAAATCCAATTGCTAGAAATGTGTATCCATGTCCAGTTTTGAGTTTGTTGTGTGTAAGTGAGTGTTGGGATTGAGATGGGTATCTCTGCTTTGGCTGTGCATGAGCTTGAATGTCCCCTTTTCCTTGTAAGAATCATGCCCAGCTAGGGGGTGGCAATTGTGCTGAGAGATTGATGAGCACAATTGGCCTATGGTTGGGTGAAACGTTGCAGCGACATAGCCATTATAAGAAAAAAGATCATTGGTGAGGGTCCTACATGTGACGAACCTTTAAGGGTTGTCACAAATGTCACAGATGATGACGGTCCTTAAAACATCGTTGTTATAGGTGCCTTTTGAGATTGCCCTTTAAGGTTTGTCACCAAATCCCTTTCCAGTGATATTTTTAGTGAGGGTTGTTAAAGGCCCATTATTGATTCTCTCTTTGGTGACATTTCTAGTGACAATATTTTAGTAGCCCTCACTAATACATGTTTATTTTACTTTTGGTGAGTGCAGTAAATGTTTGTCACCAATTATCATTATAATTGGTTTTTGGCGACACTATGTGAGCGTTGCTATATTTTTTGACAAAAGAATATAATGGTTTAAGACAGCTACTATTGTTATGGATTCGTTGTAATTAATATGTTTCCAAGGTCATACTAGTCACAATACCCACTCATAAGGTTTATAAGCAATCTCTAGTGGTTTTCCATAAGAAACCACTAGCAATTTATAAGTACCATTCCAAAATGGATCCATAAGCAATCTGATTTTTTGGGTATTCGACATCAAGAAAATTGATTCATATATCCTGTTAGATTGTACTTCCAAGCTTTGAAAGCCATTGGAATTAATGAAGGGATGTCTTCTCGTCCATGTTCTACTCCAACACCTTAATTCACATGGTTTGGATTGCATCACGAATGGTTTGGTTGAAGAATTTGCATTTTAGCATGTTTTAGCAGACAATTACATGCTTGACTCAAGCCTGTAAAATCTTCAGTTTTTGTGTTTTTTTAATATTTCAGTAAAATACTGAAGATTAACAGATTGTTGGTAAAATGGAATGTCTCGTGTATGGGGAAGGGAATCCTGAAAATGAACAGAACCTTGATACTCTCTTGGATTCATCCCTCCTAGTACAAGCAAACTTTCAGTTCTATTCGGAATTATTCTTTTCAAGTTGCAGATATAATGATTTCTTCCAACATATTTATATCTTTAAAATCCATGGAGGATCTGTATTTGCATGATTGGAAGGATTGGATCTCGGTTTTATCCCCTGCATATGTGGTATGCTATTCAAAGTCTTCTCTTAATTCCGGACAAGTATTGTTCCTGTAGGGTTAAATTCAATATATTTTTCCTAATAATGTGTATAAATTCTAGCATATAAGAATGATTTGTATACATTGCAATTAGCTTTTCAAGGTCATTTCATGGCTTATTATATATCGTGACATGTCAGACCAAGTATTTTTGTTCAAATAATTTCCATAAATGGAGTGACCGTTAACTCATTGCTTTTTGGACGAATGGGTATATGTTGATTTGACCCCATCAATTGTCGTAATTAGCTCTATCCTTTTGTCCCTGCATGTTTGAACAATTATATGTATACCCGATTTGAAAGTTGGATTTCTTTGTTATGCATAAGTAAATCCTGTAAATACCAATTTGGGTTAAAGGATACCGGTTTGATCACCTAACTTCCTTTCAGCAGAAAAGTTTCAGTTGGCATGGCTAGTGCTGCACATAGGGAGGAGCCATATTCCATTGAACTGTTGGATGAAGATCCCTCTAGTAAGAGGATTTTTCAACAAATTGGATTGTATGTGTTTTTTAGTAAATTCAGAGGGCACAACGAAGATGTGACCAAGGAATTTTCTCTCAATTTCGATGGAGCTTGTTCTAACATTCGGGGGTTTCTGCTTCCAGTTTCAGAAACATCCATTGCTCTCGCTGCAGGCTTACCACAAATAGGGGAAAGATGGTTTAAAGCTGGTCATTTTAAAAACCCTGACTCTTGGAAACAGTTTGTGAAAGTGGCTAATTCTAGTATTTGTTGGAAGAAGGGAGCTGAACGCAACTGTTTCACTGCTGAATGGGGTAATGCCATTTTCTTTTTGCATAAATATTTGACTTGTGAAGGACGATATAGCCTTGACTTTCTTTATCATATTCGGATTCTCCTTCACATTAAAGGAGAAGAATTGATACGCATTCCATACTTTTTATGGAAGAGCCTGTCTAAAATGGCTTCAGCTGCCGAAAAGCGGCCTGATCAGCAACTTGGTAATAGCTTGTATCATCATGGATTAATTAAGTTGTTGATCGTGGAGGAATTACAAAAGAGAAACCTAACGTGGGAACAATTTTTAGTGGAAAAAGGTTTTTAGGAGCAGGTTAATGATGATCCACAATATTCTGTATCGCCCCCTCCAGCAGTTCAGATAGAATTTGATCCATCACCAACATTTTCTGAACCAATTCAATCCCAACCATCTCCAAAGAGGAATAGAGATGATGAAGAGGTTAATAAAATTCCAGTTACGGTGAGAAGAAGATCTGCAAGGCTAGAAGGCATTTCTGAAGAAGTTATTGAAAAAATTAGAACATCTGAAGATATGTTTTGAACAATACCCAAACATCCAAGAACCCGTTATACACAGAGAAAGAATTTAGAGTCAACACCCCTACCAGATGTTAACACCAAAAAAGTTCTCACTACCTCATCTACCACATTATATGGCTCATTTGTCCATTTTCCTACCATATTTCCCTTAAAATCCCAAAAAAATCCCATTAAAAAGCCTCCAAAAGGCCTAAAATGCCTCCAAAAGGCCACAAAACCATCAAAATAGCCTCAAAAAGGCTAAAAAACCCCCTTTTCCTCCAAAAATAGCAAAAATCCCCTAAAAAGGGAATAAAAAATATAAAATAATGAGGAAAAGGAAGAAAAAACCCTATACAGCTGCCCTAAACCATGTGTTTCCTAAAACCATGGGTCAGCACTCCACCACCAAAAAACTATAAATAGGTGATGGAGATCCCTTATTCCATATCCACAATCAAGTATACCCTTACTCTGCCAAAATCTCTCTCGAAACCCTAGTTCACCATTGAGCTACTTTCACCTTGAGAGCCACTTTTGGCCCATTCCCACCATTGGAGAAAGAGAAGGAGCACGTTGGAGCTTGGAGCAACCCTCTTGGACATTGCAAGGAGCTTCATCAACCTTCACATTGAAGGTAATATTAATACAAAACCCTTGTTTACAAATTGTTGTTTATTTTTCATGCACATGTTTTAGAGTAGTTTTTATTTTTGTTTTAGCTTAATTATTTACATTTACTGAACTACTACTAAGGAGTCCATTCTCCTTAGTAGGTGCTCATTTGCACAAGCTAGGGGTAAAACCCTAGCTACACTAGAATTAGAAGCTACTCAGTTTCAAGACCAAGCTCAAAGGCAAGAAGACGAATCTAATCAAGTGGTAAGGCCTGATTCTCCTGGTTTAATTTCAAGTAAGTTACAGAAGAGGATTAAGAAACTTCAGAAGCAAGTTCGTGAATTTCAAGTTTTGGATGGATATGTTAAAAATTAAAATGAAAAGTTAAAACAGAGGAGTAGACAATTACAGAGAAAGAATGGTGTTCTTAAGAAAAGACTGAAAACTTTGAGAAATCAGGCTCACCGATGGAATTTGCAAAACAAAAGGACAAGGAAACAAAATAATTTTCTTAGAGATAAATCAGTACTAAAGGAATTAGTACCACTGGCTGAGGATAATACAAGTTTGGAATTATTGGCTACAGCAGCTGTAGAAAACATTCTTCCTAGTACCTCTAAAAGTTCTGAAGATAAAGAAAAAGTCACAGATGTTCTCTATGAATTTTTTAATCAAATTCTTGATGATGTCTGGACTAATACCCTGGCTTTAGCATCAGCTGAAGTAAATACTGTTAAATGGACTGGAAGAAATGATGAATTATATGACTTGGGCCTTATTTATCAACACCGATATAAATTTGAAGTACAACATATGCAGGAAACTTGGTTTTCTACTTACTTGGTTCAAGAACAAAAGTGGAAGTCCAAGATATAGTCTTTATAGCAGCAATTAATGATTAAAGAAGAAGAAAAGGGACAAATGTTTCAATTTGCTGAGCAAGCCATTTCTTGTAGAATTCCTACTAGAGTTTATTCAATGTACCTGCATGAACAATGGGTAGGCCTTCAGATGATGAGATTGAATAAGAACAAAAAGTTCATGATAGGAAATGTTGATGACTTTGTGGATATCTATAATGACTCATCTGCAAGGGAAAAGGATTTGTTGTGTGAACTTTATCAGTTTAAATTCTTTCTAGAACATGAATTGGAATGGAATCCCAATCCTGTAGTAGGAGATATTCAGTTATGATCCTTTTCATCTTTTATTCATAATCAAATTAAGTGGGAAATAGGGATGAAATTCTTTGACAAGTTGGAATTCCAGTATGAACTTCACGTCAGAGGAGAGCATCCAGATCCTGAAGTGGCCTTTTCTAGTCACAGTGAATTCCTCAGGGATCCTATGAGGGTGAAACAATTTAGAATGAATCAGAGATCAGCATTATGGAGTTTTGAAGAACTTAGATCTTGTGGGACTTTGGCCTCTTTGCAGGCCTCAGAGACCCGTTGGAATTTGCTTCCTCCAGTACTCAAACAATGGGACCCCATGGGATACCCCTTTTTCCAGGTTTCCTTTTCAAGAACAAGTTTGTATGTGAATTCTCTATGAAGAAATGGTACTCAATGGCTTGGGTTAAGGTTCCATTTCCTTTTGCTCTAGTGCAGCAAAACTGAGTATAGTGTTGTTGGGAATTGGTATGATTTTGCAGAGAACTCTTTATGGATGGAAGTGGATCGTCATTTAGGATTTCAGGAAAGAAATGGAGTAAGTCACCAATCTTACAGTTGGACCGAGCTACATCAGAATTTACTATGGGGGGAATAAGTTGCATAGGGACATGCAACAAACTTCCTTCTAGGGCAGATGCTTGGTGCTTGAATTGTTACCCAAAGGGTAGGTTTCACTTGGATCTTCGTTGTGTTGTTACTTGATAATATACCAGAGGATGTTAAAAAAATGTAATTGTTTTGTCAGGATTTCAGGTTTATTCAATGCACAATAGTGGAAATATTCATTTTGTTTATCTAGACTCTAAAGTATGATATTTCAAATCTAATGATTTTCCCAAATATGTCTTTTTTGTTTATGTGAATTTGAACTTGTTCAAAAGAAGTGTATAAATTTTTCCTTGGAAACTTACTAAATCCCATAATCTGATATTTTATAGTGATTTTAGGAAAAACTTCGACCTTTTATTTCATGTAAATGAACCAACTGAACTATACTTGTTTTGTTACAAGTAGTTATAGAAGGGCCATGTTCACATGAAACTATTAGCATTGATTGCGAGGTAATTAGTCCTGCAACCTCTTACAGATCCATTTTTTTCCATATACCTGAAATAATGCTGAAAAGGTTATAGTTGTAGTCACTGCCCTTTTTAATCTATCTCTGTGAAGATAGTTATTTGTATCAGACACGGCTTATGCGAGAGGGAGCTATTGTTGGCAATATGGTAGTGTAGGTTGTCATTGATGGCAACTAGATGAAGAGAGAGCAACAAGCAGGAATGATGACAAGCAATGTGAACTTCCTTCTATTTAGTTTCTTGGTCTAGGTCTTGTACTTATCCTTACGCCTTTGAAAGTATTGGCATACAAGTAGGGAATACCAACATAAGAAGGGAACCCATGATTTAACATTGCGTCCACCTCACTAGTGAACCAACAAACTATTACAGTGAACCAAACTGGATAAGAAAACTATGTATTGAAAAGACTGGGCATTTGTCACATACCCTCCCATCTATCCAATTCAAGGAAGGGAATATGAAGCCAGTCTGTGGGGCTTTGACATAAACTCAGCCCATTCATTAGATTCACAGCCATAAATTAAAAGTGTGCAGATGCAAACTAGTTAAACATGCACAGCAGAATAAACATCATCCACACACACGTTACATGACTATCATTCAATTTAAACATAGTCAACAAATTAATACATTTGCAGAAGTAATTTCACATAAGAAAATACTCATCTTGATGTAATGTTGTCCCCAAACAACTAGCTATGTCGCTGCAACGTTCCACCCAACCATAGGCTCTTCAACGGCATATACTTAGTCCGTCCAAAGGCCACCCCCGAGCTGGGCATGATTCTTACAAGGAAAAGGGGACATTCAGCTCATATACAACCAATTAAGCATTTCATTTGAGCCAAGCCAGTCCATAGCTGGGTTTATCAGGCTACATTAGAACCCTGGATGCGTGCACTTAAGCTCAAGCCAAAACAACAGATACCGATAACCCATACCCAACGTATTCATTTCTCACACAGCAGGCACAAACATTGGGCATGGATACACATTTCCAGCAATGAAATTCACAAACAAGATGGCCATAGATTTTCCCCAAAACGTGGGCACACCAAAAACGGATTATGGATGGGGAAATCATCCACAGGGAACCAACCTAATTTTCCATGGGTATTTTGGGCATCTAAATGGCCAAAATGGCCCTAATGAAACCCCAAATCAAGCTCCCATACTCCCAATCACTCTGCAACACAAGAACGCCCTCCTTCCAGCTAGAGAACAAAGAAAAACCATAAAAACGTGGTTGAAAAACGCCCAGGTAGCTCTAAATTCGTGAGGGAGAGAATACTGGTTGATGGATAATGGATTGGGGAGCAATTCATGGCTCTTTTCTTTTCCAAGAAGCTAAACACATTTTTCCATGCAAGGTGGCTTTCCCATACTCAAATTTGGATAGCCATACCTCTCATTCCCCAAGGCATTAACTACCTCAACCAACTCTTGGGGAGAAATCAATGATTGGGTACAAAAGTCAACATGGGTAGTTGAGGGTTTGATGGGTTCTCTCATTGACATTTGGCTTGACTTGATTGGCTCAAGGTTTTGAATGTCCCCCCCCCCCCCATTCCTTGTAAAATCATGCCCCCATCTCTTTGTTGCATTGCATAGCTATTTGTGGTTATTTTATTAAAATGCATATTTACATGATGTTGAAATTCCAATGTGCCTGGCTAGCACACAAACCGTATGCACCAATAAATCGATGGCGGGGCCTTGGCCTTGAGCTCCTCACCATGATTTTATAACAATATTACATCATTTACATTTGAATGTAATGGGGTCAAGGTGGGGATGTGACAGCATTCAAATCCTTCTTTTGGGAACTTGGATTCCAACCTCCCAAGTTTGGAACTAAACAACAACATGGGGAAGGTTCCATCCCCTATTGGCTTCAAATTACGATATGATTGGCAGAAAATTAGTATGATTATCCTTTTGATCAATGTGTTGCATCTTCCTCTTGTCTCCTGGGCGATTGTACAATGTATTTAAGGCATAGCCATATTCATTATCATGTGGACTATCTTGTAGCCATCTCTGGAGGTGTTTTCACATCTAGGAATTTTGTTTGTGTATTTTGACTATGTTTCATGTTAATCTGGTTCTCGTTGGTGCTTGGGGATGTATCCACACCTTTGTTCCATACCCTATTGTATTCCATGGATTTATCTCTGATATTTTTATGTCCCTATGGGAAATATAGATATTGCAAGGACACAATTATATGTCTGTTCAATATTTCTCTTAAGGCACACCCAATGTTCGACATTAGAAATAAAAATTTGGTTTTTTTCCATTATTTAAATAATTATTTTTTCGTGTTTTCATTGGCTTTGCACTGATTATTTATTCAATAAATATAAGCTCAGGGGACTCTTCTGATAGGTGTCCAAGTAGACATCAGTGGCCATTGAATTCTAATGCACTGATAACCACCACCACCCAAAGATCCGTAACTTTCATTGATCTTAGATTTTATGGGTTTTGGGAACCCTCATTTGGTTTCATTTCACATTTTTTCTAAGGCGTGATAGGGTTCATCACTGCATCTGTATTTCCATGAATATGGCTTGGTTTAAACACAGGTAACAATAGAAAAAATCAGTAAGTTACATTGTGTTTCGTTGATTTAGTTCATCGAATCATGTTTTAAGCAAAATCTATACATGTTTGTGGATATCATGATTGTTTTTAGTTGCTTTCCCATGGGATCCGATGACTGTCTTGTTTAGTGTTTTTAGACAGTTTAATAATGTATATCTACAAGCTTGGCCTAAGCCTGTAAATTGAGTTGTTGTTTATAATTACATATGCACAAATGGAAATCGGACACATGGGTCTTATTTGGAATTGTGTCACCTAGCCCATCCTCCTGTTGGTTGCTTCGAGTTCATTCTGATGTAGATTTTCCTTGAGCAAGCTTGAACTCAAGCAGCCTATTGTCAATACTTTTGTATATCCACATGCAGCTAATTCTTCACTGTTTATGGAATTAATAGAACATTCCCAATTAGCTTCAAAGCCTTCAAACCTGCCTTTGAACAGTTCTCAAATGCATTCACAAATTATTGTGCCAAAAAAAATGCTTCAGACAATTCTTCAATTCTGCTCTTAGGTTTGTAGAGTTCCTATAGAGATCATCCTCCTATTCTCATAACTCTCTAGACTGATTTCTTTCCTCAGCTGTAGGTTATTATTTCTTTTTCCTTCGTTCAGAGATAGATGTTCTTCTCAAGACATTTAAAAGGTGTCTTATCGATGATTGATACAAAAAACTAAGTCATACAATAAGATACCAAAGGCAGGTGAAGATATTTATGTCAATCATATCCAAGGCTGGAGGAAGTCATTTACAACTTCATTCCTGCCTATTTTCCTTCCGTTAATGTTAGCAATCCGATCCTAGGACCTGTTTCTTAGCGACCACCATATACCTTTGAGTCCATCCTCCAACAATGAACTCAAGGTGTACATGAGGTCTTTTAGAGACCTTAAATGCAAGGGGCTTCAAATGCCCGCATAGGATGGTGTACTGTATCCTATTAGTATCAACTAGGCAAGAGCTAGGTACAAGAGACATCCATATTGCCATTCTCTTATACCACAATATCATAGTGTTTGGGGGAACAAACAGGTCTAATAAGATAAATTATTTGCACATTGTAGACTTGTAGACCAAGGAATGGAGGCATGCTTGCATTCGAGGAACTCCACCATCCCCACGAGAGAGGGGGGGGGGAATTACTTGATTGATGTTCATATTCTGGACCTGAAGCTAATGAAATGGATTTCCCTTGATGTGAATGGGATCTTATTGCTCCCAGAGATAGCCACACTACAATTGTTATTGAAAACATGCTTGTGGTATAAGGTGGATATTCTGGATACCATTACTTAGGAGAAGTTGATGTTTTGGATCTTGAAACCTTAACTTGGTATGGAGTACAAATCTTGAAACCTTAACATCTTGCAAATTTTCTCCCAATCTCTTGAAATTAAATTCACCCACCCTAGTACAAATCTAGGTTGAATAACACCCTACTATGGAATATCATCTTGTGGTGTTTTTTTTTTTTTTTTATGTTCCCTAAAGGGTAGGTTTTCTCTTGGATCTCCATTGTGTTGTTACTTTAAAATATACCAGAGGATGTTAAAAAAATGTAATTGGTTTATCAGGATTTCAGGTTTGTTCAATGCACAATAGTGGAAATATGCATTTTGTTTATCTGGACTCTAAAGTATCATATTTCAAATATAATGATTTTCCCAAATATGTCTTTTTTTTGTTTATGTGAATTTGAACTTGTTCAAAAGAAGTGTATAAATTTTTCCTCAGAAACTTACTAAATCCCATAATTTGATATTTTTATAGTGATTTTAGGAAAAACTTCAACCTTTTATTTCATGTAAATGAACCAACTGAACTATACTTGTTTTGTTGCAAGTAGTTATAGAAGGGCCATGTTCACATGAAACTATTAGCATTGATTGCAAGGTAATCAGTCCTGCAACCTCTTACAGATCCATTTTTTTCCATAAACCTGAAATCATGCTGAAAAGGTTATAGTTGCAGTCTCTTCCCTTTTTAATCTATCTCTGTGAAGATAGTTATTTGTATCAAACACGGTTGTTGCGAGAGGGAGCTATTGTTGGCAATATGGCAGTGTAGGTTGTCATTGATGGAAACTAGATGAACACAAAGCCACAAGCAGGAATGATGACAAGCAATGTGAAAAGAGCAGATGACAGTGGCAGCAAACAGAGTAGATGGTTATGGCAGAGGCAATGAAAGAGTAGCATAATAAAGAGAGAGGGAAATAGAATGTCTACCGGTCTACTTGTCTAATGCATTATGAAGAGAGGGAAATGCATAGGTAGAAATGACAGAGCACTATGATGATGGAAATATAACTGGAATCGATGGTCTTCCATTCCAAGAGAAGGATTTTGATACTGATGTAAACTACTTCTATAGATGTGACTGATCAAATAAACAAACTTGTCATGGTTATAGGGGATGCAGAAACCTATAGAAAGAATTTGGCAGAAGCATGTAAAAAGGATTTGGCAAAAACATGTGACAAGGATTTTAGTCCTGCATTTACATTGCTTGTTGATGCTAATGATTCTCTGAATATTACAAACCAAGAGGATGAAAGTTGTTCTCTATCAATCATGGACAAACAAGTGCAAATATGCAGTTCTCACAATATAGATATAGAAGGGAAAAATACTTCTATAGAAGAAGGTGCACTGCAATCTCGTATCAATCTTGTTAATGAAACCCAAAAATCCAGTGAAGAGAAAACATGTAAAGATAGTCTCTGCATTCGATGGACCAATGAACGGATTCCAAACCTCCAGGCAACTTGCTTGTTTTAGAAGAATAAGTTGTAGACATTGGAGGAGATCGAGGAGAAAGGAGCTATAAGAAGCCCAAGCCGTGTTTACAGAAGGTCGAGAAGCAGACATGGTACTACGCAGTAGATAGGTTATTTCTGCAAATTGGCAAGGTTTAAAGTAACCGTTGGAAGATATTAAAGGAAGGAAACTGGTTAAATGTCTAATCGAAGCCAAAGGAACATACCCTGTAGCAAGAAACAGCAAGGAAATGTGCCTAGGAAGATTTCTGAGGGTAAAGGATCGTGGACCGTCCAATCACGATGATCGACAGTGGAGATCATGTTTGGCGTTGAGGTTTAAACCACATTGGTTGTGTGGATGAGTATTTTATGTGTTTATAACGACAGTCTTCACTAATGTTCATTGACGCGTAGTGCAAAGATAGTGTGGGAGCTCTGGGTGTTTGGTTCTCCATGAGAAGAACACCAGCCTCAAGCTCAAGACGCCTATGTGGCCCCCTATCTTTTGCTACACATGGCATCTATGTTCGACGTGGATGATGATATGACAACGTTGAGATGTTGCAGACGTGGCAGTGATGTGTTGTAGACGTGACAGTAAGTATCGCTAATGGAAAGTGTTACTTCGCAGCCATATTCATGAATGAAGTTTTGGTGGACTGCCAAAAAGATAGCGGAGCTCCAAAAGCGTTCGATGTATTTAAGCAATAGCCTATCAGAAGTTTTAGCAGTACGCTAATTTATTTGGTAAACAACCAAATGCTATCATAAGTTTTAGTATAAAGCTTTAAGCTATAGTGTAAAACTTTGTTAGCAAATTTTAAACAAATAGAGAAAAGACTAAGTATGGTTATAACTAAAACTAGTTTAACTGATCTACTTGTTAGTTAATAATCTTTTTGCACATTAAGAGTTTTAATGAAAGAGGTGTGAAGTCTATGAGGAGACACATTGTTTCATGAAGAGGTGTGAGGAAAGTGTATAAGTATGGAGATATCATATGAAGAAGAAGTGTTACTGCGGTTGATACATTGAAGATCGAGAAAAAAACAAAGAGAGCAGCAGTCCAAGAAGTAAATGCAGAATTAACAAGGGTGGCAGGGTGGTGCTAGGGCAGGTTGGTGCCTGCAAAGGGGAGTAGGTGCTCCCTGTCAGTTGTAGCTGACTAAATAGGGGGTTGTATCCTCCTACCAATTAGTTAACGTATATCTACAGGCTTGGCCTAAGCCTGTAAGTTGAGTTGTTGTTTATAATTACATATGCACAAATGGAAATCGAACACATGGGTCTTATTTGGAATCGTGTCACCTAGCCCATCCTCCTGTTGGTTGCTCCGAGTTCATTCTAATGTATATTGTCCTTGAGAAATCTTGAACTCAAGTAGCCTATTGTCAATACTTTTGTATATCTACATGCTTAATATGCCTGCAAGAGGGCTAAGGAGAATTCCCATAGATCTATTTGGGTGTTGTTGCAGGTGTTTTATGTGTCTTGGGGATGACCAAATAGATGAAAAGCTATAGCAACTAATTGTCTATGGGCCTACCTTTCACTTGGATTACATTGACAGGTTCCTTGCAAACAATATCACATGTCCACTTTGTCTCATTATTTCTATTCCCTTGAACACATAGAATTATCTCATTGCAAGTAACATGGAACTAACTCCTAACTCCTAAAGTTCTTAAGTAACATGGATGCACAACAGACTGGACTTCCTTCTATTTAGGTTCTTGGTCTAGGTCTTATACTTATCCTTATGCCTTTGAAAGTAATGGCATACAAGTAGGGAATACCAACATGAGAAGGGAACCCATGATTTAACCTTGCATCCACCTCACTAGTGAACCAACAAACTATTACAGCGAACCAAACTAGATAAGAAAACTATGTATTGAAGAGACTAGGCATTCAAATCCTTCTTTTGGGAACTTGGATTCCAAACTCCCAAGTTTCATTGTGTTTCGTTGATTTAGTTCATCGAATCATTTACATTGTGCTTTGTTGATTTAGTTCATCGAATCATGTTTTAAGCAGAATCTATACATGTTTGTGGATATCATGATTGTTTTTAGTTGCTTTCCCATGGGATCCAATGACTGTCTTGTTTAGTTTTTTTAGACCAACATTTATATGTAAATGGATAAGCCCAAGAGATATTTTGATGCATATAGGATTTCGTATGTGGGATGTGGGTATCTTCATGATAAGTTTTCAATTGTTTTTGCTTGGTTTTGAAGGTGTATTCGTTGGGATAAAAATTACAAATGTGTGAATGCAATTTTGATGTTTTCATATTTGGGTTTTAAATTTATTTATAATTTTTAGATATTATTATGGGTTTAAAAAGATGACCATCTAGTTGTGGGGATTATAGGGGTGTTGTGGATATTTTTATGGTGATTTTAGGAAAAGCTTCGACCTTTTATTTCATGTAAATGCACCAACTGAACTATACTTGTTTTGTTACAACTAATTATAGAAGGGCCATGTTCACTAGGACTATGTGCTAGACATGAAACTATTAGCATTGATTGCAACTATTAGCATTGATTGCAAGGTAATCAATCCTGCAACCTCTTACAGATCCATTTTTTTCCATAAACCTGAAATAATGCTGAAAAGGTTATAGTTGTAGTCACTGCCCTTTTTAGTCTATCTCTGTGAAGATAGTTATTTGTATCAGATACGACTTTTGCGAGAGGGAGATATACCAGTACTTGTGGAATTATCAGAATCAGACACTGCTTGGGCTTCTCCAAAAGTGAATTCTCTGTCATCAATCCTCCATGTCACCTTTGCCATGTCTTTGTCCTCCAGCTTGCTTGCCATGCTTGTCCATGCTTGTCTACAGGCTTGGCCTAATCCTATAAGTTGAGTTGTTGTTTATAATTACATAGCCACAAATGGAAATCGGACACACGGGTCTTATTTGGAATCCTGTCACCTAGCCCATCCTCCTGTTGTTTACTCCGAGTTCACATTCTTCTCAATCTTTGATCAATTCAATGTCATTGCTTTTCCAAGGTATAAAACTGTTAATTGCATCCGCTAAATACTTGCATTGATTACTTCTATGCTTAAGCTTGATTTCATAATCATGATCAACCAGAATTGATTGTGGGCACACAAGATAATATCCATCACCTAATTTTTCCCCATTAGGCATGACAAATTTTGGTTCAATTCTTTTGATGTAACCCTTTGCAACCTTCAATTGACCATTAAAATATGTTTGTAAACATTTTTTTCCATTCAATCCTACATTTGAAGATGGTAATTGCAGTTGAACCTGCCAATAAACAAATTCCTGTGAGATTCCTCGGAATAAGAATGGAATATTAAATATAGAAATAAAGAGGCTTAGAACTTACATGTTGTATTGATTTTCCAATTGGGTCATGATTATGTTCTCCCGAAGTCAAAGGAGTTTTTTTTGGCAAAGCATGATGAGGACTCAGAGAAGCCTGTTAGTAAATAAATACTTGTAATATATAGTGAAATAACAATTATAACATTGCAGTAAATATTAAATAGTTTCAAAACTCACCGTCGACTTTGGAGTATGAAATGTATTAGACTTTGGAGTATCAAATGTATTAGATGGTCTAGGAGCCATTGTATATTTTTCTAATGACCTTGACTAGGATTATTCTGGAGACTCTCCTAAAAAATAAATACTTGTGAGCGACTTTCAAAGAATGGAAAATAAAAATGGAAAAAATAAGAGTTGGTTTAAAAAACTACATGGATTGGGGTGACTGGATTAAGAGGTGACAGTTGCGGAGGTCCTCGATTTGATTCAACATCTGACATGGCAATATTACTCTGCCAATATAATAGTTTGCATTAGATATCATGAAATCAGA
This sequence comes from Larix kaempferi, assembly GCA_027924585.1. Taxonomy (NCBI): domain Eukaryota; kingdom Viridiplantae; phylum Streptophyta; class Pinopsida; order Pinales; family Pinaceae; genus Larix; species Larix kaempferi. Next base: position 4,822,073 of record BSBM01000606.1, on the reverse strand, counting down.
AGATAAAGGGATAGGATGCAAAAACAATAATTCATATATTACACACCCTACAACAATACGATCATGTTCATGTTAGCATTATGATTTTGAAATCCACAACTTCAAAGATGGCCTACATAAAAAATTAAAGTCTACACATGCAATCCTTACATTGTTGGATTTTGGAACAACTATGCCACTTTCTTTGCCCACCTCCATGGCATCTTTCCATTCCATTAATTCTTCAACAGATTTTTTCAATCTTCCGAGTTTCTTGTATTTTCTCTTAATTTCTCTTTAGTATTATGAAATTCCTTCTTGTAGGAACGCTCTTTTCCTAATAATACAGTTGGAGTGACTCCGAATCCAACCCCACGTACACGACCCCTCCTCTCAAGCCCCAAAACTATAACAAGGGAATCTTGCTTTGTAGCATATGCAAGACACACTGACTCATTTTGTGCCGATTCAATTTGATTCTAGCAATGTCAACATTTCAACAAACTCATATAAGAAACATCATTAACTCTAAAAAGAGCATAAATGATACAAGAATAGGTTCGGAACTTACTATTTTCTCCGCAATGAATGATGACATTGGAGTGCCATCATTCTTTTTATGGCATTTCATCCACACATCAGCCCTAGTTATAGGCTTATCACTTGGACCACGAGATTGATTCTAGTATCAACAAATACAACAATCTAGTTAACTATATTTAAAGTTGTTAATTGTGAACAAATAATAGAATTTGTTGCAACTTACGAGGTCATCTTCAACCCCAAAAGTAACCTCTACGGCCAGAAGTGTGGATCTCTTGTTCTAATGCCATATTTTCCTTATTTGTTTTTGACCTCTCCTGCAACTCAATAAAAAAATAGATGCTAAGATTATAGTTGATTATCTTAGAGGATTCAAAATCAATGATGATAACATTCAAATCTGTCTTTCATTTTTAACTTGAATTTAGGGTCAAATCGTAAGCTAACAAATTCAATCCAATCAATTTCATTTACTCCAATAGGAAGGTTTGGAATCCTCTCTTCATCTGTTTCGTATTTCAAATAGTATTTCTTATACAAATTATATCTATAGGTTCTCAAGCGTTGAGATATTGCTTTATGACACCATTGCTCTGCTGACGGATCTATTTGATAGGTACGCTACAATAGATAAACAATCCATTATTAGATACAAGCGTTATTTGAAACTAAACCTATCACACACAAGCTCAATATGCATCAATAAAGTTTCGAATAAGTTGATGCTCACATTGATTGCACTCCACATGTCTTTCTTTTGCACTTCAGACACTTTTTTCCATTCCATGTGCTTGATGCCTAGAATTTCCATTGCAAGAACACCTAAAAATGAGGAGAATTTCCCTTAATGTGGACCAATAGGCTGGCCCCTCTCATTAAATTGAATTTCAGGCAATGCAATGCCCTCTATAGTGGTTCCAAAGAGACATTTTGTTGGTCCTCTACTCCTTCTTTTCACATTTATTGCAGTACTATCTTGGGTAGATACATTTGCATCTTCTAAACCATGCTCTTGTTGTGGTGGATACTGATCCAAAACATGCTCTTGTTGTGGTGGATCCTCCTCCAGAACATGATCTTGTTGTGGTGGTTCATGTTGAAAATTTTCTGGAAAAACAAACCAATACCCCTCTTGAGACAATGACAATATGAAATTGTTAATATGAAATCTTGAAATACTTGTATAGGACAAAAAATGTTTAGAAATGATCAAACCTTCTAGTGGTTCTTTCACATCTTTCTCAAGAGTATGTGCATTAGAATTGTTGTCGACACTATAGCAAGTAGATTCACTTTGTAATGGGACAGTGGATCCCGATGCTATATTTTGTTGGAATTTGTTTCCCATCTTAGAGACTATGGTCAAGTATATTATGAATTTTTTTAATATAATTGTTTATTTATTAAAAAATAAATAATAAGTTACCATCATGTTTAAAATATTTACCTGAAGTTGTGCCACATATAACATTGTCATTTATTTTGGTAATGCGGCCTGACTTTGTTAAAAGTGATGTATTGCAATGTCTTGATTTAATCATGTTAGCTCCCTACAAATATGGATTGCAACTCGTGCTCAAAGAAAGTTAGACAATTTTTAAGGTATAAAAGAAAGGACAATAATTGTTAAAAAAGTATTGAAGTTATTGAAATCCCAAACAAAAAAAAATAATGTCTTACTTTGATATGGACATCTGCAAATAAACTGCATAAGAAAAAAAAAAAAAATTATTAACACATCGTTGAAACAAGCCAACTAACACAATCCTGAAAATTAAATAGTATTTATGAACATTATACAAATATCTTTAATTCATTCATAACAAAATGTCTAACAATGTATACTAAAATATAGAGGGTGCTTTTTGGGAATACTCTATGGTCAAAAGTTTTACAGCCAAAATATATGAAATCTAATGTTATTAACTGGTTCAGGATGCTATTGCATCTTGGACTGCTCAGGATGCTACTGCAACTTATGACTTCAAGACACACTCTCTTCTTCTATTTACATTTTTTGGGTATTCTTTGATGTGTAATCTTCACATGCTTCATCGAATCTTCTATTATTAAGCCTTTTAATTCATATTTCTATCTTTTGCAGATTTTGATTATTTAACCAATTAAAATCTCAATGGACATCTTCCAGGTTTGTTGGCTTCACGCCCTTTCAAATCTCTGTTTTAATGAACTAATTAATTAATTAACTAGTCAATTAATTCATAAATTAACTTCAAGCATGTAGGCTTCATTTCCTTCAAAACTGCATGCTTGGGCTTTCTACGGGCTTCCTTTCTCCCAAAACTTGGGCATGATCTTCTTTAATCTTCTGGCTTCTTCTTATTAAGATCTCCATCTTTATAAGATCTACAGTGACGGTGGAGAAAAACTTGTAACATAAAAACAGAGCAACTGTCTTGCCCACAAGATCAGATACCGGGACCTAGTCACCACTATTGTTTGATCACAAAGTTACGCTCATCAGAAACCAAGAGTGACTCCAGGGTTTGAAATTCTGAGGACATAACTGCCATGTTGCCAACAGGGGTGTCTCAAGACATGGGAAAATATTTTTAAAAAAGGTTGTATTGGTCCCAGCAGATGTTGTCTATGTATGCAGAATGCTGAAACCACAAAACATCTTCTTGTGGACTACTAATTCATGAAGAGTGTTTGGAAATTATGCTGCACAGCTCTAAATACTGAGTAGATGTGAGGTGGGGTTCTAATAATTTTGATATAAATTTGCTTAACTGGTTTAGAATCTGTAAATCTCACCATTCACTCCGGGTTTAGATTCCAATAATTTTCCTTGAAGAAATTCTGCGATTTTTGCTAACTAGATGTTGGAGAGACTGACTTAGGCGTTTATAAGACCTCTGTAACTTTTGGAAAGAGCGAATCTTCATTTTTTGTTTGTATTTGTGAGTAAGTGGATTTCCTGTAACGATACATCTGGAAAATTCTGGTAACCCTATTCTAATACTACGAGATTAGGGAACGGAGCAGGTTTTCCCATCTCCTACATCAACAAGGGTGGAAATGGCCGGTGGCACCACATGTTGGTCTACTTATTTCAAATCCACAGTTTGATGATGTAATGTATTTTAATATCTAGTTCATGAATGGACAAAAACAAGTGACAAGATAACAAAAAATGTCTTTGCAAAAGGCCAATTATCCACGGTAAATGTCATTTGCAAATATGGATTTTAAAATACTATTAAATTTTGAAATACTCATCATAATTCATCTTGACAGAAAGGGACAATAAGGACAAAACAATGGCCAATAAGGACAAAACAATAGTATGAGCAATATAGTACAAAGGGACAATAAAGACAAAACAATAGTATGAGCAATATAGTACAAACAATAGTACAAGGAAATGGTACCTCTTTTTGTTTCCATGGGTTAAGATTGCATGTTTTAAGAGAGTTTGCTTCTCATTTCCTCTAGTCTTCATAGCTTTCTAACTTCAACGGCAAGCAAAAAATGTTTTCAATTAAAATATTGTTGAATACATATGAGCTTTGTCCTATTTATATTACAAAATGAATAAAAATTTGGAGGGAAATCTAAATACTAAAAACAATGGAGGGAAAAACAAATCCAAACATTCTTTTCTTGACAATAGATGTTCCTATTTCCATTTACAGATGTTTCTATTTTCTCCAAATTATTATATAAAGTACATAAAATACTTATAAATTAGAAAAAAAAACTAAAAAAGTATCACCAAATATTTTATAGTTAGAATTTAAGAATTAGTTGGATTTGCCAAAACTTATACATTTTTAAGTATGGATCCTTAAAATTTTAAAAAGTAGTCATGATTATAGAAGATACACAATCCACTAAAAAATGCACAACTAGAAGGAAAGCATATGGATTTGAAAAAACATAAAGTTAACATCTTCACATGTACAAGAGTAAAATCATTATAAGTCAAACAATATAATTTCTCAATCAAACTAATGGTGTGAAAAAAAAGTCTGTAATGGTGAGTGTAATGCATTGGTTTTCTATTAATGTTAACCCTTCTCCTACAAAAACTAATGCAACAATTAAATAAAGTTGAAATGGACCTACTTAAACTTCATTGCCTACAACACATTCTCACACCATAAAAGAGGTGCCAAGACCTAGTATACCATCTAAAGCAAAGACATTTAAAAACATATATATGAACCTCAATGGTGAGGTATGCCTTCAAGTATGAAAAAGTTCCTCTAAATATGTGGAAATTTTCAGTTAGTAATGCGAAAGGTCTCTTGAGTAAATTCTCACCCTCATCCATGCTAGTGATTTGCTTCCTTGATCAAACATCATGAGTGATGCCTAAGATAAGATCAAACAAAAATGTGTGATCCAAGGTTCTTCTCATGGATTGCAATTATCACTATTCTAAAAATACCCTATCCATTAATATGACTTCACGTTGAGGAATTAACACCTTTACAAATACCAAAAAAAATCATGCATTTTAACCTTGGTGTTTTCACCTACTATTAGACTATTGTAACCACATAGATGGCTTGAATCAAATGAACCATAAGATGGATGCATTCCTCAAACTCATTATTTTTTATGTTTGCAGGATCGGTGATACAATATTCTCCACGGACTGGTAGAATGGTGCATCTCTTCCTGCACTAGAAGAGTGGGTGGACATTATAACAATTGTGTTGTTATGTGATGATCAGTCCCACTCCCTGTCGATGTCGATATAGTGGTTAGAGCCCCTAACTATTCCCACTCCTTGTTGATGAGGACACATTAATGGGTAGTAGCCATGTTATGTAGTTCTGCATTTTCAAACGCCAGTGAGAGGACTAGTCAGAGAGATGGTAGCATTTTCCAACGCCACTGAGCCAGGGGATGGATCCCTTAGCAAATAGTTGGCCCTCACTTATTTTATCCCTTGATGGTGGTAGCAGTACTTAATGATGGTGGATTGAGTTGGTTTCCTTAATGGGTGTCCCATGTACCCCTAGACCTCTATAATATATATGAGAGAGTCATGTTCTCATCATATTCTATCAACTTGGTCTTCCTCTTGTGTGTATGATTGGCATTCGTTATTCTCTAGATCACTATCCTTCTATGGTAGAGCAGTTATACTTGGGTATTCTTAGATGTGTAACGCATGGTCTGCCACCAAGTATGCCTTCGCTTAGGGTTTATGGCAAGCTGAGACATTGTGCATTCATGCATGACTCTTGATTTTGTGGATTCTATCACAGTGAAAGGTTGTAATTGGGTTTTCTCCCCCATGAGGACTTCCCATGATACATGTTGTGTAGTTGTGCATTTTCTATAATCATGTGATCCTATAATTTGCTTACTATTTCTATAGCTACCATCATATCTAGGGATGAAGTAGGAACGTAACAATGTTGTTTTGCATTAATATAGCTTTGAAAGAACCACCTATATTATAGTGTTGTTTGTCATTATAGCCGAATACACATTCATAGGAGGGTGTGGCCCACCCATCACAGGGTTGTCATGAAACGGAGAGTGCATCTGCGATTTAATACTAGAAACAAAAGTGAGAGGACTAGTTAGAGAGACGGTAGCATTTTCCAATGCCACTGAGCCAGGGGATGGATCCCTCAGCAAATAGTTGGCCCTCACCGTTTTTATCCCTTGATGGTGGTAGCAGTACTTAATGATGGTGGATTGAGTTGGTTTCCTTGATGGGTGTTCCATGTGTCATAGGTATAGAGAAGTCCTTATGCGGTTGCCAGCCCCTGATCACCTAACGTTGGAGTATTGGTCATGATGTGTGACCCCTAACCTAACTCCTTGGTTAAGTCGGTCTTGTGTGGGATCATATACTTGTTGGAGTCTTTATACCCCTAGACCTCTATAATATATATGAGAGAGTCATGTTCTCATGATGTTCTATCAACTTGGAATTCCTCTTGTGTGTATGATTGGGGTTCGTTATTCTCTAGATCACTATCCTTCTGTAGTAGAGCAATTATACTCGGGTATTCTTTGATGTGTAACACATGGTCTCCCACTACATATGCCTTCGCCTAGGGTTTATCGCAAGCTGAGACATTGTGAATTCATGCATGACTCTTGATTTTGCGGATTCTATCACAGTGAAAGGTTGTAATTGGGTTTTCTCCCCCATGAGGGCTTCCCATGATACATGTTGTGTAGTTGTGCATTTTCTATAAACATGTGATCCTATAATTTGCTTACTGTTTCTATAGCTACCATCATATCTAGGGATGAAGTTGGAACGTAATCATGTTGTTTTGCATTAATATAGCTTTGAAAGAACCACCTATATTATAATGTTGTTTGTCATTATAGCCGAATACACATTCAGAGGAGGGTGTGGCCCACCCATCGCAGGGTTGTCATGAAACGGAGAGTGCATCTTCGTTTTAATACTAGAAACAAAAGTGAGAGGACGAGCCAAAGATACGGTGGAATTTTCCAATGCCACTGAACCAGGGGATGGATCCGTCAACATATAGTTGGCCCTCACCGTTTTTATCCCTTGATGGTGGTAGCAGTACTTCATGATGGTGGATTGAGTTGGTTTCCTTGATGGGTGTTCCATGTGTCATAGGTATAGAGAAGTCCTTATGCGGTTGCGAGCCCCTGATCACCTAACGTTGGAGTATTGTTCATGATGTCTCACCCCTGACTTAACTCGTTGGTTAAGTCGGTCTTGTGTGGCATCATATACTTATTGGAGGCTTTATACCCCTAGACCTCTATAATATATATGAGAGAGTCATGTTCTCATCATGTTCTATCAACTTGGTCTTCCTCTTGTGTGTATGATTGGGGTTTGTTATTCTCTAGCTCACTACCTTCTGTAGTAGAGCAGTTATACTCGGGTATTCTTTGATGTGTAATGCATGGTCTCCCACCAGGTATGCCTTCGCATAGGTTTTATGGCAAGCTGAGACATTGTGAAGTCATGCGTGACTCTTGATTTTGCGGATTCTATCACAGTGAAAGGTTGTAATTGGGTTTTCTCCCCCGTAAGGGCTTCCCATGATAGATGTTGTGTAGTTGTGCATTTTCTATAAACATGTGATCTTATAATTTGCTTACTGTTTCTATAGCTACCATCATATCTAGGGATGAAGTTGGAACGTAAGCATGTTGTTTTGCATTAATATAGCTTTGAAAGAACCACTTATACTATAATGTTGTTTGTCATTATAGCCGAATACACATTCACAGGAGGGTGTTGCCCACCCATCACAAGGTTGTCATGAAATGGAGAGTGCATCTGCATTTTAATACTAGAAACAAAAGTGAGAGGACTAGTCAGAGAGACGGTAGCATTTTCCAACGCCACTGAGCCAGGGGATGGATCCCTCAGCAAATAGTTGTCCCTCACCGTTTTTATCCCTTGATGGTGGTAGCAGTACATAATGATGGTGGATTGAGTTGGTTTCCTTGATGGGTGTTCCATGTGTCATAGGTATACAAAAGTGCTTATGCAGTTTCCAACCCCTGATCACCTAACGTTGGAGTATTGGTCATGATGTGTGACCCCTAACTTAACTCATTGGTTAAGTCGGTCTTGTGTGGTATCATATACGTATTGGAGGCTTTATAACCCTAGATGTCTATAATATATATGAGAGAGTCATGTTCTCATCATGTTCTATCAATTTGGTCTTCCTCTTGTGTGTATGATTGGGGTTCGTTATTCTCTAGCTCACTATCCTTCTGTAGTAGAGCAATTATACTTGGGTATTCTTTGATTTGTAACGCATGGTCTCCCACTAGGTATGCCTTCGCCTAGGGTTTATGGCAAGCTAAGACATTGTGAATTCATGCATGACTTTTGATTTTGCGGATTCTATCACAGTGAAAGGTTGTAATTGGGTTTTCTCCCCCATGAGGGCTTCCCATGATACATGTTGTGTAGTTGTGCATTTTCTATAAACATGTGATCCTATAATTTGCTTACTGTTTCTATAGCTACCATCATATCTAGGGATGAAGTTGGAACGTAAGCATGTTGTTTTGCATTAATATAGCTTTGAAAGAACCACCTATATTATAATGTTGTTTGTCATTATAGCTGAATACACATTCAGAGGAGGGTGTGGCCCACCCATTGCAGGGTTGATATGAAACGGAGAGTGCATCCGTGTTTTAATACTAGAAACAAAAGTGAGAGGACTAATCCGAGATACGGTAGCATTTTCCAATGCCACTGAGCCAGGAAATGGATCCCTTAGCAAATAGTCGGCCCTCACCGTTTTTATCCCTTGATGGTGGTAGCAGTACTTCATGATGGTGAATTGAGTTGGTTTCCTTGATGGGTGTTCCATGTGTCATAGGTATACAAAAGTGCTTATGCGGTTTCCATCCCCTGATCACCTAATGTTGGAGTATTGGTCATGATGTGTGACCCCTAACTTAACTCGTTGGTTAAGTCGGTCTTGTGTGGGATCATATACTTATTGGAGGCTTTATACCCGTAGAACTCTATAATATATATGAGAGAGTCATGTTCTCATCGTGTTCTATCAACTTGGTCTTCCTCGTGTGTATGATTGGGGTTCGTTATTCTCTAGATCACTATCCTTCTGTAGTAGAGTAGTTATACTCGGGTATTCTTTGATGTGTAACGCATGGTCTCCCACTAGGTATGCCTTCGCCTAGGGTTTATGGCAAGCTGAGACATTGTGAAGTCATGCATGACTCTTGATTTTGCGGATTCTATCACAGTGAAAGGTTGTAATTGGGTTTTCTCCCCCATGAGGGCTTCCCATGATACATGTTGTGTAGTTGTGCATTTTCTATAAACATGTGATCCTATAATTTGCTTACTGTTTCTATAGCTACCATCATATCTAGGGATGAAGTTGGAACGTAATCATGTTGTTTTGCATTAATAAAGCTTTGAAAGAACCACCTATATTATAATGTTGTTTGTCATTATAGCCGAATACACATTCAGAGGAGGGTGTGGCCCACCCATCGCAGGGTTGTCATGAAATGGAGAGTGCATCTGCGTTTTAATACTAGAAACAAAAGTGAGGGGACTAGTCAGAGAGACGGTAGCATTTTCCACTGCCCCTGAGCCAGGGGATGGATCCCTCAGCAAATAGTTGGCCCTGATCGCTTTTATCCCTTGATGGTGGTAGCATTACTTAATGATGGTGGATTGAGTTGGTTTCCTTGATGGGTGTTCCATGTGTCATAGGTATATAGAAGTCCTTATGCCATTGCGAGCCCCTGATCACCTAACGTTGGAGTATTGGTCATGATGTGTGACCCCTAACTTAACTCATTGGTTAAGTCGGTGTTGTGTGGGATCATATACTTATTGGAGACTTTATACCCCTAGACCTCTATAATATATATGAGAGAGTCATGTTCTCATCATGTTCTATCAACATGGTCTTCTTCTTGTGTGTATGATTAGGGTTCGTAATTCTCTATCTCACTATCCTTTTGTAGTAGAGCAATTATACTTGGGTATTCTTTGATGTGTAATGCATGGTCTCCCACCAGGTATGCCTTCGCCTAGGGTTTATGGCAAGCTGAGACATTGTGAAGTCATGCGTGACTCTTGATTTTGCGGATTCTTTCATAGTGAAAGGTTGTAATTGGGTTTTCTCCCCCATGAGGGCTTCCCATGATACATGTTGTGTAGTTGTGCATTTTCTATAAACATGTGATCCTATAATTTGATTACTGTTTCTATAGCTACCATCATATCTAGGGATGAAGTTGGAACGTAAGCATGTTGTTTTGCATTAATATAGCTTTGAAAGAACCGCCTATATTATAATGTTGTTTGTCATTATAGCTGAATACACATTCACAGGAGGGTGTGGCCCACCCATCGCAGGGTTGTCATGAAACGGAGAGTGCATCTTCGTTTTAATACTAGAAACAAAAGTGAGAGGACTAGTCAGAGATACGGTAGCATTTTCCAACGCCACTAAGCCAGGGGATGGATCCCTCAGCAAATAGTTGGCCCTCACCGTTTTTATCCCTTGATGGTGGTAGCAGTACTTAATGATGGTGGATTGGGTTGGTTTCCTTGATGGGTGTTCCATTTGTCATAGATATAGAGAAGTACTTATGCAGTTTCCAGCCCCTGATCACCTAACATTGGAGTATTGGTCATGATGTGTGACCCCTAACTTAACTCATTGGTTAAGTCGGTCTTGTGTGGGATCATATACTTATTGGAGGCTTTATACCCCTAGACCTCTATAATATATATGAGAGAGTCATTTTCTAATCATGTTCTATCAACTTGGTCTTCCTCTTGTGTGAATAATTTAGGTTCGTTATTCTCTAGCTCACTATCCTTCTGTAGTAGAGCAATTATACTTGGGTATTCTTTGATGTGTAACGCATGGTCTCCCACCAGGGATGCCTTCGCCTAGGGTCTATGGCAAGCTGAGACATTGTGAAGTTATGCATGACTCTTGATTTTGCGGATATTAATATTTAAATAATAAACTACAATAATGGTAACACTTTGTCACTTTGTATATTGTATATTAAATTACATCAAGAAATGATGCCTTCATTTTCTAAGATTCGAAAGGTTCAGTTTTATACCATTTTTAAAGATTAAAAAGATTCAATTATACCATTTTCAAAGATTCAAAAGATACCATTTTCAAAGACTAAAAAATTCAATTTTTGAATTTTGGTGCAGATGATATTAGGGTGGGAATGCTTTGCTCTGGCTTAAACCACGCGCATGGAGAGTTAGACAAAAAATCACAATGAGATGCTGTTGGGTTGAACCGTGAATGGAAAGATAGACATAGGTGCCGATTGGATCAGGTTCCAACGCTATCCATGCAGCTCTTCTTTTTATATTTGATGTAGGAACCACCTGCAATTTCAACAAAAAAAACTTCCCCAAATTCTTGAACTCTTACCTTGAGTATAAATTCAATTTATTTGTTCAGAAATGGCGTTTTCCCTTTAATAATATGATTAAAATTGGGCCATGATCTACTGCTGCTCGTATACAAATGGAATCTAAAATGGAGTTCGATTCCCAAACATAGTATACCTGGGTATTCAAATTTTTGCACAATGACAATTTGCCACGATTTTTCCTCCAGGCCAGCGTTCATTTCTTCAGTGTTTGTTTCAACATTTGAGAAAATTAGTTTTTCATGAACAAGTGGAAAAAAATAACCACTACCCTTCAACACACTTCCAAATACTCAAAACCTAACCCTAAAATATGGAACCTTGCTATCAATTTCGTAACTCGATCTCTGTATAAAAATGTTAAACAAATGCTAAAATCTCCAATATTTTACCTTCAGGGACAGTAGATTCTCACCCACCACATTTATTTATTCTGTTAAATTTTGGTTAGGGTTAGGGTTTTATGCAGAATGTACTTTAAAGTACAATATAATTGAAGTAACTTGATGTTCCAATTTCAATCGTTTCACTTCCTTCCAATTTGCATAACCTGAGATCTCATAACATAAGGACACTTGAGTGATAAACAATCACATTGGGTCAGTTTTCAGAAGGGTCTTCCAATTCCAAATCCTTCGCAAAAATCGTATATTCCTGTAGTTGCTTACTGTCAGGAAGTCATCCAATTAACAAAGCCTATGTACTCATTTTTCGCTGCAGGAATTACATACAAATTCCAGAGTAAATGACTTTATGTTTTCAGCAGGATGCCCTTCACATTCAATAGAGACAATGAACTTCATAAAAAATACATAGAAAGAGATATTCACAAGTTCATATGCATATAAAATGCTTTCATTAATCAAATTCAATTACTCGGAATTTTGTGACCTGATTACACGATATGGGAGTATTCTAGCCTGGTCCTCTCCTCTCTATTTTCCTATCCTCTTTGCCTCCGCCTCACCTATGCTCTACCTCTACTGTGGCCCATAGGATTACAATTGTATATATGAAGAATCAATTTAACAGTTTAACCCTAACGACCATTCTATATTTTTGTAACTTCCTCCCTAAATAGGAGTTCGGATCTATCCTAAAGGATGATGCATCATTGACACCTCATCACACTTGGAAACTTCTAGTTTAACCTTTCTAACTATTGAACATTTACAATATTTTTACATTGAACCCCTCCTTGTTTTAAGGACAAGAGTCAAGACCTCATGGTTTGTCAAAAAAATTTAATGTGAGTTTGTTTGAGGCTTGATCTGTTGAGTCGTGGCCTGAGGAGGGACTGTTGAGGTCTGATATGCCTTACCATCATCTGCTGGGGTTACTCTGTGTCCTGATTGATGAGGCCGCAGCTACTGGTGTCTTGGTTTGATTGTGTCGTGGACTTCTGTTGTACTTAGCAGCATATATAAGGGTTTGTTATAGCGGCCACAAGAATTGTGAAATGATATTTTTCCATTTCTCTTGCAAGTTAAAAAAACAAAAAAGAGTAACAAGAATGGAGCACTAATATATCGAAATGGAGGAGAGAACTAATATGATAAGTAGACCTCTTTCCTTTAGGCTCAGGGAGGATCTGTCAAGATTCAAAGAATCGACAGATCCTCTAATCTAGGTAGAAAAAGTGATTCATTTGTTCTGTGACCAATATGCAATAAATCCGCTCCTCAGGTAAATGAACTTGGAGGAACCAACAAGAGGATGGGCTATGTGACACAATTCCAAATAAGACCCATGTGTCCGAATTCCATTTCTACATATGTAAGTATAAAGAACAACTCAACTTACAGGCTTAGGCCAAGCCTATAGATATACGTTATTAAACAGTCTTAAGGATGAAAATCAATTTATTTTATCATAATAGTTACAATTACAATTACAAGAACTTTACAAAAACTTTAGGAGTTAGTTCCATAAATGCATGAGGTTTGTTATTTAGCTACAAGTTATGTTTCCAAGTATATATTGTATGCATGCGAGCATTAGAGGTTAGAGAGAGAGGCTTGAAAAATGATGGTTAGGAGGGTTAGCTATACAATGTAAGAATTAAGGGAAGAAAAATAGAGGATAGGTCAGAGTTTGTTTATTAGCCTACAAATTTCCAAGTAATAAATGGAAAAGGATTATTTGCCATGATGCTGTGTGTTGATTTCATATATGTCTATGTGATTGATGAGCTCTGGTGAATATACAAGCTAACAAGGAAATGAATTAGTTAATTGTGTTACTCTCTGTTGGGCTACATTTTAATTTTAAGGTTGAATTAAGATCTAAGGTTGAGTGTTGACTACATTGGAATTACGCTCAGTATGAAGAGGAGTGATGTTGAACACTCTGCATTGAAGAGCTGCTTGGAATGAATTAGTTTTGAGTCTGGGTAGAATCTTTATGGGTTCTACTTTCTTAGAAGTTAGATGCCATATTGGTTTGAATTTCAATGGTTCTACAAATTGACATCTAAAGAGACAATTACAATAATGCATTAAGCCACAGAGATTATTTCCAGAAGATATAAGTCAAATATTTGAACAGTTTAGGGAGTTTTTTTATATCAGAATTCCTCTTAATAAGAAATGTGGGTTTATGTAGTTGTTTGACTGCAAGCTGTTAGTGTAAAGTTGTGTGTTTTCAATATATATGAGGTTTAGTATCAACTAACTTTTTTAGTTCATTGTAGACATAATTTCAAAGGAGCTTGGAGCATATTATCAAATGGACAAAAGAAACTGGATGACATAATTTCTATATTTGGTTATTCATCGTGATATACCAAAAAAATGTATCATTGCTAACTTCTTCTCAATTAAATTTATGTGACTTAATGGGAATTGGTTATGTGTAGGACACTACAAGAATATAGAGATGGGGTTGAGGAATTCTTAAAGTTTGCCGAGGCGCATTCAAGGAATAAGATGTGCATAAAATGTCCATGTAATAAATGTGGCATAGTCAAAGTACAAACATTTGATAAAATACGTGAGCACTTGATTTGTGATGGAATAATAGAACAATATAAAATTTGGTATTTTCATGGAGAGAGCATTCACAGTCAGGTATCTTGAAATAAATGAATTGATCTAGTTTCAAACTTACTTGTATTACAATAAAGATATAAATTATATTAATATGTGCTTAATTATGTTTTTCTCTCACCTTTAGATTCCATCCGTTATTGATGAGGCTAGGCAACACTCTAACAATGAGCCACATGAATTTATAGAGCATATATCATCTCAACTGGTAAGCTAATTTGCATCGGTAAAGGCCCCTATTTGACCCATATCTATTCATTCTAATTTTCATAAAAAACATAAAATCACTGACATGAATTTTAATTTTCTTATTAATAGGGTTATGGACATGTAGAATTCCATTACGATAATTAGGTTGATGAGCCTGGAACATCGTTTCAGAATGGTAATGATCCACTCGAAAAGGATGATGATACAACCATTGTTGGTGATCAAGTGCTTCATATGGTGAATGATGCTTATCCATGTCTTGATCAAAACCTAAACGAAGGTTGTGATAATGTGGGGTTGGCATCAACAAATGTACTAAATGAAGTTAATGAATATAGGAAGTTAATCGAAGATGAAAAGATGCTATTGTACCCTGGTTGTGTTGATTTCACAAAACTATCAACAACCATGGAATATTACAATCTCAAAGTGAATAGTGGATGGTCTGATAGAATGTTTGGCCAAATGTTAAAATTGCATAAAAATACACTTCCTAGAGATAACACACTTCTAGATTCTGCATATGCTGCAAAAAAGTTGATAAAATCATTGGGATTAAACTATGATATGATACATGCATGTCCCGATGATTGCATTTTATATCGAGGAAGTAACAAAAGTAAAGATGAATGCCCAACATGTGGAAAATCTCGATGGAAGGTGGATGCTCAATCTCAAAAGGTGCGTCAAGGTGTTCCTACAAAGGTGTTAAGATATTTCCCCATAGCACCAAGGCTAAGGAGAATGTATAGGTATGATTTTCAACACCATAATTGTATTCAATTTTTCACCTTCTTGTATTATCTTTACCATTTTTCATAGTGTTATTATATGATAATATTATATATAAATGAAAGATTTTCTTTGTTGTTCTAGCTCTGTGGACATGTCAAAAAAAATGAGGTGGCATCATGAGAATGCAAGCAATGATGGTCATATGCGCCACCCTGTTGATAGCCCAGCCTAGAAAACTATTGATGAAAGATGGACTAGTTTTTCAGGCAAACCCCACAATGTACGACTTGCAATGGCAGCAGATGCATTTAATCCATTTAGAGACTTGAGCAGTACATACAGTGTTTGGCCTGTAGTGTTGGTTACATACAACCTCCCACCATGGTTCTGCACAAAAAGGAATTTTTGTATGTTAACATTGTTAATACCCGGTCCCAAGCAACCAGGTAATGACATTGATGTGTATTTGGAACCCTTAGTAGATGAACTAAAGGAATTATGGGACCAAGGAGTATGGACATATGATGCTTACAATAACACATGCTTTAACATGAAGGCGATTCTTATGTGGGTGATTCATGACTTTCCAGCTTATGGGAATATGGCTGGTTGCACAACAAAAGGCTATAATGCATGCCCCATATGTGGAAAGAACACAGAATCAGAGTACCTCAATTGCAGCAAGAAATGTGTGTACATGGGACATAGGAGATTTCTTCCTCAAAATCATAAGTTTCGCTCACAGAAGGGACCATTTAATGGGAAGGAGGAGCTTTTTTATGCCCCTCCAGTTGTAAGAGTGTCAGATATTTTTAAGGAAACAAGGGGAAACCAAACAGTTTGGGGGAAGAGTGAATCAAAGAAAAGGAAAATAAATAAGGAAAAAGGTGAAAAAACTAATGTTGTGGTGTGGAAGAAACAATCAATCCTATTCAATCTGCCATATTGGGAGGTATGTAGAGACATCAACCATTCCTAATTATTATACATTGTGTGCTTATATGACGTCATTGTGCTTAGATGTCTTCATTGAATTCATTGTTTATGATTTCCTCCATATTAAATAATTTTCCAATATTCTCAATGTGTTGGAATGTAGAAACACCTACAACGTCACAATTTAGATGTAATGCATGTGGAGAAGAATGTGTGTGAAAGCATTTTTGGAACTCTTTTGGATATGAAAGGGAAGTCCAAAGATTGAAAGAAATCACGAGATGACTTGCAAAAAATGGGTTTGAGAAAATCACTATGGCCAGAAGTTAAAGGAACAAAAATATTCCTTCCACCTGCACCGCATACTCTTTCAAAGAAAGAGAAGGAGACCCTATGTCACGTTCTTTTCACATTAAAAGTGCCATATGGTTATAGCTCTAATCCAAAAAATCATATATCTATGGAAGAGCTTAAGTTCCGTGGAATGAAAGCACATGATTTCCATGTTCTAATGCAACAACTTCTCCCAGTAGCTCTACACCATGTGCTACCAATTGCTGTTCGAAATACACTTTGTAAGCTTTGTTACTTTTATAGGAAAATTTGTGCAAAATCAGTTTCAATAGAGAGCCTTGACAAGTTGGAAAATGATATCGTGGAGGCAATGTGCTCGCTTGAAAATTACTTCCCTCCTTCATTTTTCAATATAATGATGCATTTGATACATGAGCTTCGATGTTGTGGCCCGGTTTCATATAGATGGATGTACCCCTTTGAGAGGTACATGGAACTTTACTTGCTATCAAGAACCACAAGAAGAATAATTTATTCAAAGCTTTTGACATTACTTAAAAAATATGCTCCTTTTGTAGGTGTATGAAAGTATACAAGAGTTTTGTTAAGAACAAAAATAGGGCTGAAGGATGCATCGCTGGAAGCTACAATATGGAGGAATCAATAATGTTTTGTGGAGGATACTTGAAAGGTATGGAAGCTATTGGAACCACACATGGTCGAAATGAAGTGTGGGATGATGAAGTTGAAGAAGTAATTCTTGATGGAAAGCCATTATTTGCTTCAATTCCATCAGAAATGGATAACATTAGTTGGGAACAAGCCCATAGTTGGGTTCTATTTCACACAAATGAAGTTGATCCATGGATAGAGTAAGTAACATGTTTGACCTTCAAAAATTTGTTTGTTTGTGGTTTAACAAAACACAGATCCATGGATAGAATAATGTATTTGACATTTCAAATTATTTTTATTCATATTTTATCAAAACACATTAACAACCATTTTTACTGTCCATAATTGTCAAATTAGGATGCACAAAAAGAATGGATGATGAGAGAACCACACAAAATAGTGGTGTGTGTTTGGAAGCCGAAACAATGATGAGGTCAAGTTCCAAAGATCCAAACCCTGTACTTCAGAAAACAACATTTTATGGAGTAATAGAAGAAATAATTACATTGGACTATTTTTGTATGGAGTACACGTTGTTCAAATGTAATTGGGTTGATGTATACAATAAGAGAGGGATTAAAACTGATGATTTGGGTTTTACAATGGTGAATATGAAGAAATGCTTAAGTCAGAATCATTGGCAAGATGATCCATTTATTCTGGCATTGCAAGCTAAACATGTATTCTATGTACAAGATCCAGTTGAGACTGACTGGTATGTAGTGTTAACATGTCCTGCAAAAGGATTGAGAAATAGTACATCATATGAACCCGAGTATGCAGATTTGTCAGGGGTTACAGACTTTCAAGAAGCAAAATGTGTAAATGAAGAAGATATAGTTGATGTCAATGTTGATGTGAACGTGGATTATGTCCGTTCAGATTGTGAAGGAATATGGTTGAATATTAAACAATAAAACATATCTATTATGCTATATTCACCTTTATATGGTTTATACATTTGCAGACTTTGCATATTGGGTCACTAATGGTTTGGATTTACATTGAATGAATGATGTTCTTGATAAATGCTAGTTTTGATCTTTTGTCTTGGACTAAATTAAGATGTTCTTGGACTATTTAGTGGATTATTTACAGCTCGTCCTTTATGTTTGATTATGCTCTTGGAAAGTAAGTGGACTGCTATGTGGTTGTAATTGCTTCATATTGACTTTCTAGATGTGTTAACTTGGGTATGGAATTATATCATTTTATAGTGGTGTATTTTTTGTTGTGTTTTGCATTTGTTTTTTTATTTTTAAATCATTAACTTGGAGTTATTCCACAATAGATTTCTTTAAGGAAAAAATTAGTGTTGTTCTGTGTTGGTTTTGCATGCTTGGAATTGTATAAATAGTCTTTAAACATATGGGGCCACAATATGCTAGCTGACCTGTTCTCTCGATGATGGTAAGTAACAGCAATCCTTTGTGGATTTCTACTAATCTTGTATGGTGCTTATATATTTATAGTACTTACCTATTTCATTTTTCAGGAAATTCCTTCCAGGGAGAACAGTCACGTTTTCAATGTTGGCAATCCTAATAATTAGGTCACTGTCAAGCAGCTAGCAAAAATAATGATTGAGGTATGGTTCATGCTTTTCGCTGGAGTTCAAAAAAGTTGTTTGAATAGATTTTTGAATAATATCTTGTGCTTTTGTTGTTTTCAATAGTGTCGATTGATAGTGCTTGTTTAGTTTCCATTGACCTTCATTAAAATTTCATCGCAATGGAAGCATAAACTATGCTTCCTTTGTTCTATGACCAGTCTGCAATAAATCCGCTCCTCGGTTAACATTAGAACGAACTTGGAGGAACAAACAGGAGGATGAGTTGGGTGACATGATTCCAAAGAAGGCCCATATGTTTGATTTCCATTTGTGCATTTGTAAGTGTAAAAAACAACTCATCTTACCGGCTTAGGCCAAGCTTGTAGATATACGTTATTAAACTGTTGTTACAGCATTTTATATCATCTTTTGTTATCTTGTTTCCAAATGCTTAAAAAAGCTTAGATATCTATTTTAGTTATTGTGTAAACAAGTTAGTGAATCAGTTCTATTTACTTTACTTATAACAATGTGATATTTTTGTTTTTTTAAATTAGTAAAATGTTATAATAATAATAACCAAATGTTCAATTTATTCCAGGAAGCCATTGGTCATCATGATCTACTAGGGACTAGGGTTACATTCTGCTTATGACCTGCTCCACTTGACTGACATGAGTTTAAAAGGGATGAGGCCGGGTACTAGTCCCAAGCAATTTTGATGGGTATAGCTACACCTCATATTGGGCAGGTAAGCAAAGAAAGTCTACCCTATGTAACCCATCAGAGGAAGTTTGTTGAAGCATTTCCAAAAAAAAATGTGTAATTTCATGCCAATATGAATCTTAGGAATTTTGCACTTTTATAGGTGCTCTACATTTATGTTATATATGAGAATTAAAAAATGAATGTAAGTTGAGATAACACCGATAATTCATAGGATATGCTACTTTGTTGTTTATTCAAGCACGTTTATATACCTGCTAAAACTAATGCTTGGATTCTGGAACATGACAATTATAAAGAGAAAATTCTCAAGTATTTTTTTTTTAATAATGACGGTTAATTAGCTTTTATTAAAAAGAGAAAAATGAATCAGATTACAAATGGAAGGGGAGACTGATCCCTTAACCAAGAGCTACCATTGATAGCTAGCTCTGCCCAGACTCTGACATAAATTATTAACTCTAATTTTCCAAAACAAAACCTACTGGAGACTGATCCCTTAACCGTGTGCTGCCATGTATAGTTTAGAGAGAAATCTAACATACTTCTTATGACTCCTTTGAGCTGGGAATGTCATTCTCATGTTCTTCCTGCTACAGCGATCATCAAACCAAAAAAAATAAAAATCCTTCTTCCTGCTACAGTGATTTTTGGATTTAAATATTTATTAGATTTGAATAGATAAATTAAGAAGATCAAAGCTCTCTCCTTTGACCTGGTAACCTGGAGCTTCCAAGACCAGTCTTCTCGTGATAGTCATAGTCCATCGAGCAACTGCATGCTTCATCCAATGCTGCCCTGTGTCAATTCTGCAATATCAATCATGACTATTCTTCTGCCTTGTATCAATTCTGCAATGTCAAACATGTCTATTCTCTGCCCTGTATGCGGTTTCAAACATGGAAAAAACTTGAATCATCTCTGCCCAATGGCACATTGATTTTTCTTCATTTCTGGCACCTTACACACTACTTAATTTTCATTATGGCATCATGGTAGGCCACTTAAATCATCCACACCCAAAATTTTTCTTCAATACTGACAGGTCAGGCAACATGAAATTATATAGCAGGTACAGGCATGTTTTTTAATCGATATACTGGAATGAGTTCCAACATATTGAATCCATTCTCCAAAATTCTCTTTTGAAGGAACATACGAAACTAAGTTTAGATAGTAAATTTTTATGTCCCTAGGATTTGCTCAAATCGTAAATAATGATGGCCAATAGAATTATGATCCAGGAATTTTAATAGGCATGATGCAATCATAGTTAGAATTTTTTTTAATTACCATAGTTTATCGTTTAAATATTTATAGGCCTACTGCATTATTTTTTGCAAGCAATTTTATAGGCCTGTTGAAACTAATCCATGCAAGGTAACAATTCCTATGATTGTAAAGTACAACCAACAAGAACAGAAATCTGCCCCTGCCAACTGCAACCAACAACTCAGAAAATTGCTCCTGTAAACTACAACCAGCAAACTCAGAAATATGCCTTTGTAAGGTACAGTCAGCACAACAGAAAACTATCCCTTCAAATCTATGTAGGCTGAATTGAAAAGATGCCCAGAATAGCAAGGAAGGTGCTCTATCAATAATGAGTGGACATACTTCTCTTCTAATCAATTGTTTGTCACCATTGTGGAAAGCAATGGTGACGTTGAACCATTATCCTTTAAGGACCATTATAATTATTTTTTTTACAATTTTATAAGCAATGGCGACGGTCCTTTATGTTGCGTAATAAAGAGATTTTCAAAATGAAAAGCGGTGACAATCTCATAGCGGTTGTCACCATTGATATGTTAATGGAAATATCCTCAATAGTGAGGGTCATTGTAAGGCCCTCATCATATGTCATTAGCGACGTTCAGTTTTTTGGTGATGGAGGCCCTTGGGTCCATTACCAAAACTTCATATAAATTGGTGAGGGTCACTATTTGTCACTAATAATCCTTATTAGTGTCGAACATTGAATGTCACCACACCACCTCTACTTTTGGGGACACAACCTTTGGTGACATTCACATTTTGGTGACGTCCTCATTTTTCACCATCACCGATGAGATTATGGTGACATGTCTCAACCCTCACCAATGAACAGTCATTGATCATCACCATATATGCATCAAATGGTGAGGGGCAACGCAGGTCTGTCACCAACACTTCATAGATATTGGTGACGTTCACAACCTAGACTAATCATAATTATTGGTGGCGGGCCTTGAATGTCACCACATACCCCCACTTAAGGTGACGGTGCCTTTGGTGACGCTCAGGTTTTGGTGATGGGACCCCTCTTGACCATCACCAAATGAGCTTATGGTGACATTTTTGGACCCTCACCAATGACCTTTTTTCTTGTAGTGAGCTAGTTGTTTGGGACAACATTACATCAAGATAAGTATTTTCTTATGTGTAATTACTTCTGCAAATGTATTAATTTGTTGACTGTGTTAAATTGAATGGCATCATGTAATGTGTGTGGATGATGTTATTCCGATGTGCATGTTTGCTTTAAATTGCATCTGCACACATTTTATTTTTAATTGCTGTGAATTTAATGAATGGGCTGAGTTTATGTAAAAGCCCTAGATTGGCATCATGTTCCCTTCCTGGAATTGGATAGATGGGAGGGTTTGTGACAAAGAGTAGAGCTTTTTTTTTCAATTTTCTATGCAATGGTTTTTCCAGCTGGTTTAAATTTGATTATAATTGTTTTTTTGGTTGGGTTTGGTTAAGGCTGGATAATATTGATAGAGTTTCCAACTTACTGCAAAAAATGCTTTAAAATATTCATGGCTATGTCAAGTAGTGCAACAAAGAAATCATACATCTATCCATAGTGAAATGAGAACTTGTCTAAAATGGAATGCTCTGTAACTTGATATCAAACCCACTTGATTTTCTTCTGCATATCTAGCATCCGCATTATCTAAAGCTCTCCTTCATAGTCTACACAGTTTTTGTTTCTTCTCTCACTCCCGATCATTAGAAATATTTTCTTAATTTTCTATTTGTGATTTTATTTTTAAGTTTATATATTATGTAAAGGTTGATGTTGACTGTTTTTTTTAAATTGTATTTATCCGTTGTTTTTTTCTTTGTCCACTGTTATTTCCATTGTTTATGTTTATAGTATAGTGATAATATGCAATATGCATATATAGCAATAATAATATTTGAATTTTATTAATATATATGTATTCACTTATTTTTGGATGGGAAATGACTTGGTAATGCATGGATTTGACACATGCAAATAATCTTATCCCAAAACCTTGTGAGCTTTAACCTATTCTCATTAGCATTGAGCTTTAAATTGTACAATACATATTTACAATTATTGATGCTTTGCATGCATATCTTGGACGTCTACAAGTTGGATGTGCGGTTAATGTAGAGAATGATTACAAATATATGGATTATGGAGCAAGTCATGTGATAATTACCTCTTATATATTTAAGAATGGTAAAATGGTCAATGGACAGCAAAGCTGTTTTTGGATATCAGTTGTAGAAAAAAGGGTCGAAAGTATATTATTTGTGACAAACAGGTGGTAGAACTTCAGTGACATAGCACTAAAAGGGGAGACATTAGATATTGTTTTAATGTATGTTGATGAATACTTAATACATGGAGTTACAAGTGCTCCTATGTGAAAATCCTCACAGTAGATCTAAGAGCTGATGTATACCTCACAATGAAAGAATTTAGGAATAAGATTAAGAGTGGTCAATGTAGTAAAATGAGCAACAGAATAATAATACAGTAGAACTCGAATAGAAGCAAAATAAATTCACACACATTAATTCATTAATCACAAATGGACAAATAAATAATACAATGCATAAGGATTCGAATGCCAAGGTGGAAATTCGAATTAGCCTTCATGGAGTGATCAAAAGATCACTGGAGTGTCATGGGAGCACAACTAGAAGTCTATCTCATCATCAGTGGAGTCATCAATGCAAAAGTAACTATCAACCATCAGTCAAACTGAGTCTAACTGAGTGTGGTAGGTGTAATTGAGTGTAACTGGCACTAACTGAATGAAGGAGGCTCAATGGAGGGCGCATGAGGAGCTAACTGGATTCAGAATGGGAAGTCTAGTTTCATCAGAGGTCTATCGGATTGATAACAACAGTTAGGAGTCAGTCTAACGTTAAATCAAGGTAAGACATGTGGCTAACTGAAGGGAAATGGAGTGGTAGGTGAGAAAAGGCTCCCTTCTCAAGTGGAAGGTGAGAAGTGGGTGCACCACTGGCTAGGATGGCTCAACCTTAGTGGAAATAAGCTCCCAAGTGCTGGAAGACTAGGGACTAAGTGCTGGAGGTGTCAACCTGATGACTGGGCAGCATGTGGATGCATGCAATGCATGCAGAATGCATGTTGCATGCAGGAATGCATGCAAGACTGAAAATGCAAAGGATGAAAATGCTGGTAGGACTAGGATGGAGTATGGGAATATCCTAACATTCTAACAGTACTAAATTTTTTTAACTGGATCTGTCACATTCATAATCCATGGAACTATAAGGATGACATACTATTTTTGGTTTCATGTCTACAATACAGTCATGTACACCATTAGTTATCATTCTTATTCTCTCGTGTACAATATACCATTTGTTCTCCATCTTAATCTTTCCTACGTTCAAAGCAATTGCACAGAAATGGATTCGATTCGATCTAAAGTTCGAAAAGCCCACATTAAAAACAATCAAACTCTTGAACTATTAAAGAGTTTGCAGTTTGAACGTACTCGCTTTTGGAGTTACTATTTGATTTCACTAATTTGTGAACCTATTCAACCCCTCTGACCATTTCGATCTTCTGCACTATGGACCACTGTAATGTCCCCATTCAAATAATTGCATAGTAAGACAATCCCATCAATCCTACTAGTTTCCTAGGTTGGATGGGCACATTTGGAATTGAAATAAGGAAGCTAATAAATGATGTTTAGACATTAGAAGGGTTCAAGTATTTAATAAATAGGTTGAATAAATAAATTCAAGAGAAATTCTAGGTGGCAAGTGGTTTTGAAGACATATGGAGGATGTGGGACCCACACTAGCTTGATTTTTCAAGGACACGTGGCATCTTTCTCTTGCCAATTTGAATTCATGAGAAGGTGAACATCCTTGGATGAGTTGGTAGGCTCATACACATGGCATTTAGCATCATAGGTCGAATTTGGATGGAATGGTAACCTCCATGGAAGAGGAAGAGTCAAACTAGGAGTTTGTGGACACTTGGGCTAGATTCCCTAGATCCTATGACAACAATGATGGAGCATATGACATCTATGACAAATTTCAGATATGACCTATGAAATATGACAATTATGACATGTCATCCCCAAAAATAGGCTCCAAGAGGGTGCTCATGGGATTTGGAGAAGCCAAAGAGACTCCTACTTGAATTGGTGGAAGGTGGAAGGCTAGGAAAGGTAGGACACATGGAAAATCTTGATCCCTTACCCTAATTCGAGTTGGATTGAGTTTATGGATGTATTGGGAACCTTATAAGGCTAAGGATTTTTATAAAATACAAGGATAAACTAAGAGAAGGGCTTTTGATCATTTGAGAAAAATTGCATTTGTGAAGAGAGAGCTAGTGGATGACTAGTTTCTTGCCTTAGCCAATTTTGAGGGTGAAAGATTCCCATCCAAGTTGGTGTTTGGAGAGGACACTCAGGTATTTCATGGATATTTAATGGATTTTGTATTTTCAGGTATCAGCTACAGGGCATCTCGTGGTTTTTTTTAGTGCAGAACCATCTCTCAACCATTTCCAGTTTTGAAGGCATATTCATGCTCCTTGAGGGATTGTGCTTTGGGTGAGATATTGTACTTCTTGGGAGAGATTCTCCTGATATATTTATGATTTTAATAATATTTATATACTCTTTTCTTCATCTTCAGAAAGTATCAGGTCGAAATACCAAGTTCTTGTATGTAAAAATGATGATTAATGAGCAAACAATGACCATTTCCCCACTACATTGATGTATGCCATTATAATGCTGATGATTTCAAATAAAAGAATGTTTCTTTGATATATTTGTGATTAATGGAATTTCATTGATGTGTATTACAATTTTCATAATCAGCACTTGAGCATTTGAAGTCATTATACTCAGTTTATTTGCATTTGGAGAAGATTTGGTGCCATTTCCCCAAGGGTTGAATTAGTGGTTTTTGCTTTTGTTTGGGAGAGGGTTGGAACAGAATTAATAACTAATTAATGGTTCATTTTGGACCTTAATAACATCCTTGAGACATCCCCTACCTCTGTTCAGAAATTCGAGTGGGTTTGGAGGCATTTGGGAAACCATTTTCAGTACTTACCCCGGGGAGATTTGAACCCCAAATTGCTAGTAAAATTGCATACTTGGTCCAGAATCTTAAGAGAGTTTACAGAAGTATTTTGGTGTCCATATATCATCCCTAAACATCATATTCAAGTCCTAACATCAGTCACATACCTTCTCAGAAGATTTGGGATCATTTGGGGCAAATTTGGGACCCAGGCATCAAAACTAGTCAAAGGTCGAAATTGGGGAAAAAGTGAAGAATTGGGCATTTTTATAAAAAATTTAAGAAGGGACATTACAACCACTCGTTGGTTAAACATTAGATCATTACAAAACTGAACCACAAAAGTTTTGTTTCACAAAAGAATGGCATGACTAACTTTGGGTCCAAGGAAGAAAGAGACCATAAGGAACTCCATGAAAATTATCTTCATGGTGGAGTTGCAATTGAATTCCAACATGTGTACATCATCATCTTTGTTTCCTTCATCTTTTTAGTTTTGTCTTCATGTTCACAGGGGTAGAGTACGAACAAACCTGATGTTTTTTCTTCATGTTGACATAGGTATAATATTGACAAACCTCTAAGTGTCTCAACCTCTTCCTTAACATTCATGCTGTCATCCAACTATCATGACCTCATGAGGAAGATGTTTCTAGCCACTAAAAAATGGTAGCGTAAAATTGCATATAAAAAATTGCTATGTGAATCTTTGTATTATGTGTGATGGTGTTCCACGTGTTCTGGTAATAAATTTAAACATTGTATTGATCCCAACCGACAAAACCCTATCTATGGAACATGATAGAATTTCATACTTGGACACCACAAACTTGGCCTCAGGATCGTACTGCAAAATTTTCAAACTCGCCAACTTTTCCCAGTGTGATACATGAGAAACACTAAAAAATTATCATAGAAGAAGCCTTAGTTCTGGTCCTTCACATCTATAACAGTCTATAGGATCTCATTAGTGAGATACTTCAACCAGTTCAACTTTACCCCTGCCGCACAAATGTTGACCACATACATAGCTTTCCTTTGAACATTCTCCCATTTTGTAGGCCTACACTAGCCTTCTGGATAGTAGTTGCACTGCCATACTGACCAACGAATTCTTAATGGATGTGATGCCATATCCCCAACATGCCTTCTTTGTGCCATATTTAAAGCATGGTTCCATCTATTCTTTCATTACAACCCCATCTTTTGGTACTTAGACTATTGTGAAAATGCATCACTGGCATCCTCCTCATACAGGGAAACCTAGTAATCGCATGGATATTCTCTATGTTAATAGGGAGTTTCTAGTCCAACCAAATCCATCAAGTTTGATTCTATAACAAAAATAACCTCACAAATTTATTGATAGTTCCCAAAGCATGGGGCATGCAAGAGACTTTTAATCCCTAATTTTAACAAATGTTTAAAAGGTGAGAAATTCTTGGTTCGGTTCCAGTTATCTCTGAAAATTCTCTGGATAAAACTTAGGGAATACGGTGGGATTGTGGAGATTGTGATCCACCAAATTCACTTGCTCCACATAAAATTTCAAATGCTCATCTTTGCTAACATGCACCCGTGGGTCAAGTGCTTCATCTAGGAAGATCAGGTTTTATACCTCAATAATGGAGGCCTTCTTCCCTCTCAACTTATTCTTTTGGGTAGAATCCCCTTCCATGCCTTGCCTGCGATAGATATTGCATGTGGCAACATTCTTCTTATGCTCTAATACCTTTGTATACCATATGCCACCTTTCATAGCTCCCACTTCCCACTGGTTGAACCTTACTCAAATGTTGAATGCTATTACAATATCTCTATATCCTTCAACTGTAGCCTTTTAATCCTGGTTCTTCTAACGATCATCCTTCTTAAGCCCTACAAATTTTACAAAAATAGTGTTGGCTCTTGAACCCTTGCGATACACCAATATTGTGCGTTCAAATGATATACACTATATATAAAATGCAAACCATAAATCCCTACATTACCTTCTTTTACTAAGATTGACGTCGTAGTTGCAACCCTCTGAAGGTATTGGACACCGGCAATAGGTCCCATTGGAAAACGACAGTGAACGAGACCATCATACACAATCATATATGCCATGCCAAATACATTAATCCCTGAGCCTTGAAAAAACAAATAATCCACACATTCACCTCACAAAAATGCCAAATACAGTAATCCTCAAGCCTTGAAAAAACAAATAATCCACACATTCACCTCACAAAACTGATACTGATTTGCTTTCACATGATTAGAGTGAAGTCTTAACTTCCCCATGACTCCAAGACTGTTGGAATAGTAATATATTCTAAGGGAAAACCATAAATAGATAATGAAGAAACAAAGGTAGAAAAATATGAAACGATAGGTTTGGATATTGTCTTCCTTTTAGTGAAGCCCGAGTTAAACTTGGATTGTATTCCTTTTAATGAAGCCCGAGTTAAATTTGGGCTCATAACGTTAATATTTTGCTTAATATATGTTTTGTAGCAAAGCAACTTTTTTATATCAAAATTGCAAGTGGATGTCATTCAAAACTTTAAGGTATAAAATTTTGAAACGACGGGTTCGATCTTCTATGCTTCTAAGGACATCGAACTATTTTGGTCCATGTATATTGCATGCTTTAAGACAATTTTGGTCCATGTATATTGCATGCTTTAAGAAAGATAATGCTAGAATAATTCCTTTTGGAAAATGGTGGTTGTGATGGTATTTATAGGAATATTGATGTACTTATTTAACTTTACATCATGATTTCAAAGATGGCATCTTGTCTAAGTTGTAACTTGTAAAGAGTGATTCCAAAAATAATATAATAGTTCGTAGGTTCAGGTAAGTGTATATACACGTGAAATCATTAATAAGACTCTAGTGAAAAGTAGAGCTTAGATTTTATCTTATAGGTGTATTTTAAATATTTTTTGTTTTCAACCTTTGTGAGTATATAGAATACTCCTTTCTCATATGAGTGCAGAAGAAAGGTGATATGAGATACCAAAAACCAAGACAACTAACATGGGGTCGCAGACATCTCAACTTTAAAGGACACATATACGTTGAGTTTCAAGTTTCAACTTTGACATTATAAGTAGCTTCCTTTGGTATTATTGATTATTCTGTGGTATGCTTTGTTTGAAAGATCAATTTGCTTCAATAACAAAAAAGAAAAAATCATTTCAAAAGTTACAGAGTTACAGTTTGAGTATCCCTTGGCCATACTTGTAGTGTGATTTACATAATAGACCTATATTTCTTCACATGGTCCTAGTGCTCAGAATTCCATTTCTTTTCTTATTTGACCTAACCTGACTGTGACTACTCAAAAATGTGTTGAATGTCACTTGCAAGTACCACAATATGGCCAATCCTTCTAAAATAGGAAATATGGAAAAGGATTGCAAGAGGAATAGTGGAGCCTCAACATGCTATTATCATATATGATTCTTGTGAGGAGAACATATTAGTTCGTCTGAAGTTTGAGAGTGAAGTTAAGACAATGTTCCGTTATCTCTTGTCTTTATCCCAATCAGTGTCTTCTAGTTTCATGTAAAGAGTGTTTGTAGAGGTTTGTCTCTCAACTGATATATTTATCATCTCCTTTTATGGTTTTGTATCAATATTTTATGTAATCAATACTTAGCTCGTCAACCTTGAGATGTCTATTGGTTTCATGTAGAGATGCTTGTGTGCTATGTATGTCTCTCTCCTTTGTGCCATAAAAATTAAAAAGTAGTGTCTGACCAACCCTACACAATGACCCACTTTTACATGAATAACTAAAATGCCTTTTAAAATGAGTTGGCTATCCCTTTCACAGGATGTGAAACCCCCATTTCTTCATAGGAGGGACAAAAGTATTTGAAGTGAAATAAGAATCCTTGGTTGTGCTTTATGTTTTTCTAAAATGTACTTTATGTTTTCCTAAAATATCCATTAAAATAAGTTAAAGATGCTTCAGATTTTATTTTTTTAGAAATACCCATTAAAATAAGTTGAATATGCTTAACATTTTTGTTATGGAAAAACCCATTAAAATAAGTTCAATATGTTTAACATTTATCTTCTGGAAAATACCTATTAAAATAAGTTGAATATGCTTCACATTATTGTCTTGGAAACACCCATTAAAATAAGTTGAATATACTTAACATTTATGTTATGAAAAATACCCATTAAAATAAGTTGAATATGCTTAAGATTTTTGTTTTGCAATTATCAAATATAGATATAGTTGTAAAGAAAACATAAAAATAAAATATTAATGTTTGACCATCTCTACATAAATGCCCTACTTTTATGTGTTTTCCTACAATTCCTATTAAAATGAGTTGGATATCCTTTTCATAGGATCTGAAACCCATGGTCAAGGAAATAAAACAAGTGCCTAAGGATATCCTTCAATATGCTTGGATTAAGATCCTTTCACGAGTCCTCAAAACAACATGTGAATTATTTGTAACATTTGTTTCCAGAGCCTTATGAGTGGGATACATGTGCCATGAATAGGTGTTTTGCATTGGACATTTTTCTTTTTTCTTAATTTCTAAAGATGTTAAATATGGGGAATAATTTCCTTGATTCCTAATATATATATCCATGAGGTGTAGCTCGGGTGGTAGGGAGCTTGGGTTCTATTCCCGTTGGACATATGCTCTTGGTTAGCTTATTGTAATGATGGTTATTCATAATATTGAATGGTTGCTTGCTTGCGAGTAATAGGTATTTTTTCATGGATGTAGCTCATCATGGAGAACCACACACACACACACACAAATATATATCTTAAGTGTTGTAGATACTATGCTTTCTTTGATGTGATATATTATAGGGAATTTATTTTATTCAAGTGTGATACATCATCACAATTTTTTTGTTTTTGTTCTTATGTTGCATGAGAGAAGCATTGACACATGTGATGTGCCACATGAATGAATATTTTGAGATCATTACATATAACCAAAGCTTTCCAAAATATCAAAGTGTTGGGAATTTGTGAGTTTGTGATATATTATTAGTGTGAACTTTGATTTTATTTAAGGGAGAACACCTTCCTTACAGGTAGGGGGTTGGTGGTTCGATTCATCTATGCCCTATCTACATAAATCAATGACTAATTAAATGATCAGTTAACAACAATCAATGACTAAATAAATGACCAGTTAACAACAATCAATGAATAAGTAAATTACTCAATTAACACCAATCAATGACTAAATAAACGACTATATGTACTACCAAAGATTGATAATTAATGAGCAAATAACGACAATTAATAACCAAATAAATGACCAAATAGTGACAATTAATGACCAAATAAATGACCACAATCAATGAGTAAATAACAACAAATAAATGACTTAATATATGACCAACGCTTGAAGCAATTGAAGGAATTTATGACCAAGTGATAAATGACCAATCTGGTCGGGAGATTGCTCATTTTGTCACCAATGGTCATGTGACCAAAATTACTCATTTAGAGTCGATATTTTGTCACCAATGGTCATGTGACCAAAATTACTCATTTAGAGTCGATATTTACTCATTTTTTAAGTCACTAATTACCCATTTTGTACTAGCGAAGAGAGCCTGCAATCCATGTCTATTGTCAAATATTGAGGAAGCATAAGTATTAAAATCATTATAAACAAACATGTGAAGAGTTCATTATGCCATTATATTTAATTGTGCATAAGGATCCTGCAAAATGCATGTCGGAAAGAGATTTGCAAGAGGTCTCAAAACTTGGTAATTGATTCCTTACACGAAAAGAGACATATTTAAGAATATATGGTTGTTCATGTACACCATTAATTATTCCTACATACATCACTTATAGGGTGGTGTTGCAAGAGGCTGGGTGACATACATATGTTAACGAAATTGGAGCAGCCTTGACAAAAGAGAATAAAGATTCGTGGTCTGGGTGCATTGGTGCTTATAGGGTGTCAAAGGCAAAGGAAACTGGGAAGCTATTACAGAATCTACATCTGTTTCATTTTGGTGAAGAGTAGTTTAGAATAAATGGCAATGAGAAGAAGATATTTGTCCATTGTTGTTCAGTCATATGCAAATGATCCTTGCATAGAATATGATATATTTAGGAGAGAAACAACATTGTAAGAGGTCATTGAAAGGAAACAAAATCAAAGAACTGATGGCTATGAAAATGAAATGCTTGATGAAAGCATAAAGAAAAAAGAAACATGTGAACAATATGATCAAGTGGAAACAAGAGAGCAAGGACAAGAAAAAAAAGAGCTAGATACTCATGATATGACAATTGATCAAAGAGGACAAGTAGAAGCTATAAGAAATGAAGAAGAAGAGAAAAAGCAATAAGAAGATGTAGGAACAATTACTATTGAAACTCAATTACTTGAACTAGAAGATAGTGGAACAGAAGTAGTGTCTTCTAGTATGAAAGAACTACTAGTGCCATACATTCCATCTGATGATGATAATGTGGTGTCTCTAAATTCGTGTGTTTAATAGCGAAAAAAGACAAATTCTCAAAATAACACATAAGGAGGTGAAGTTAGCATCACAAGAACACTTGGATGAAATTATCAAGATTCCAGTGCTTAAATGTATAGATAAACAACCTAAAGCAGTGGGATATGCAAATGTGGCAAGTGCAATGACAACTTAATTTAATATACAAAGGCTGAGCAATGAATTAGCAAATTCTCATAGAAGAATAACTGAATTGGAGAATAATGTCTTAGAATCACATCGTGCAAATGTGACTCTAGAAGATGAGTACAATGCATTGCTTATCAGGAAAAAAATAATAATTGAATAACTTGAAAGCTTAAAGAAGCCAAAAGAAGATGTTGAGGAATTCAAGGAGTTATCATTTGCATTGCAAGAAAAACTGTTTGGAATGGACAACTACATAGCCGGACAAATGCAAGAATTGATAGCTATTATAGCGAGGTTATAGAAAGTTTCAAATGAAATTGCAAATAAAGAATCCACTACTGCAAATGCGAATGCAAATCTCACCGATTTAGTTAAATGGAAAGAACATAAAGCACAAACTCCTGCACATCTTTATAGGAGAACATGAGTAGAAATACATCGAGACCATGCAATTATTTCTAGTTGTAGAGCTTCAAGTACTTTACTTCAAAATTAAGTGAAAGCCTCATTAGAAAAATGTGAGCATCTATATGAAAGTGTAGGCAAAGCAATGGAAACTTGTTAATTTCCATCATTTGGTATAGTTGACAATATGAGGAAAGAAACAGAAAGATCTATTTAAATTGATTCTATGAGAAGCAATCGACATATTACACTAAGATGCATTGTGGGAGTCACAACAAATGCATTGAAGCAATGTGCCAGAGCCTACATGTCAAGTCAATCTATTGACTTCATGCAATGTATTCTTGAAGAAAGAACTATGCAATTTGAATGATAAAACAACAAAGCATGAAGCTAGCTTAGAAATTTTGAAGCCACAACACTTGAATGTTATTTTATTTGACTATGAACATTGGAAAGGATATGCAATGCATGTAGAAGTCCCAAATACTTGACCGAATATTACATATTGGAAGTAAAATGACTTTGCAAAGAACTGTCAATGTGTATTTGTGCAATCAAAGATAGAAATCTTTGGAAGCGAATATATTGATGTAAATTTTGTGACATTTTGACAATCGGGAACATTATACTTTTGTCCTTTGGAAAACTAGAAATTTGAACAAAGGAAATGAGCTTTATTTTTGTCATTTTTTAAATATAGAATTATTTAGGCATGGAAGCATTGTTGATCCGTGTCTTTGTGAGCCATAAGAAACATTTTTCTTCACTTTCTTCATATTTGTTATGAATACCAGCTAGATTGCTTCGATTTTCCTTAGATTGTTGCATCTTATATTCTATGTTGTTTCTCATGATATGATTTGTTTTATCATGTTTTACTCATGGGTAGTCTATGTCTTTTCCTCTATATTCTTCAACTTGATGAGTCTTCGACCTGTGTTGCACCGTTCCTTGTGGGTATTATTCCCTTAATGTAATGATGCTTTGTGGAATATGTGCATACTACAACTTCTACTTGGTGGGACTTTGACTGTTTCCTTGTCATCACTTGTGGGACATGTGCACCTGCTATACCCTCAGCTATGGAATTTGCTTATAGAATTACTTCAACCGATGTACTCTTCTAGGAACTTGTGCGCGTTCCAATAAATGAAAGCATCTTCTAATTTTCTAGACTTGCGTGCTTTCAGGACTATCCAATCATACATTGTTTCTTACTTCTTGCGCACTCGCGATCTTTGACCAAACAATTGCTTGTACACTTGTATCTTTTCCTAACCAACTACTTGACTACTTGTGCACATGTACCTTTTTCCATCTAGTTCCTTGGCTACTTGTGTACATGAACCTTTGTCCATTCAATTCCTTGGCTACTACTTTGAGAGAATATGACTTGGTGGACTTGATATCTGTGCAGGTACCACGTGTAGTAGGATACATTTCTTATGTGCTTCTTGGAACTGAATCTTGTATGATGTATCCTTGAATACACATCTTTAGACTGGATGGAAATTCTATATATACTTCTTCACACTGGAATCCAAGTCCTTTATCATCTTGAGCATATACTTCTTCAAAGTGGTTTTCATATACTTCTTCACACTAGCTTCATCTTGCACATATACTTCTTTTAAGTGGCTTCTAGATATACTTCTTCATAGTAGCATAGGAATGTTGTCTCCACTTTGAAATAAATTGTCATCAATGACTCAAATTGAATCACTTGACATTCTTTTTTACATTAGTTGACATCAATGACAACCAAAGTTCAACAATTTCAATCAATTTTTCTTGTAGATGGAATATCTCTTTGTACTTCCCCTCAAGCTAATTTGTCATCATCTTGATTTTTTGTGCTAATTATTCTAAAGCAGATTTCAATCCATATTTCTCTTCCTGAAGCATTCTGACCTTGTCTTGTGCGCATATCAATTGTATCTCATAGTTGGTTACTTTTTCATGAATTTCTGTGTCAAGAGTCTCTTGAAATGGCTTGTCCTGTTCTTCATACCAAGACAACTATTCCTGCAAGAATTTATTCTTCTTCCTTGACTTCTTCAAGTCATCCAGGGCACTAATCAATTCTCCTTCCTAGTCAATATATGTAGTATATTCATCTTCTTCAGATTGATTATCAATCTTGACCTCGACAATATGATTTGGAGGTGTTTTGAGTGATCCACTAAAGAAGTATTTGTTTAGTGATCTTGGTTTTCTCTGCACAACTAGAGTATTCTTCGAACTGCTCTTCTTCTTTTCATCTTTTCTATCCTCTTTCACATGAGCCATGAAAAGTAATACTTTTGGTTCTTCATCAGTGTACAGACTCTTCCTCTATTTTGGAATCCTCCTTTTGTTTTCAGGTCTGTGTTGAGATCGCGCAATCTTACGATCATACGAACTGGATTCCTCATCACTATCATTGTCTTCATTTTATTTGTACTGAAACTTAGAGGAAAAATGACCTATTCCTCCACATTTTAAACATTTGAAGGGAAACTTGTTCTTGTACTTACCTCGTCCTCTTTTCAACTTTTTGACAAAGTTCTGTTTTTATCTCGTATGCAGTCAAAATCCATTGAATCTCATCCTTCGTCAAGTCTTCAAGATTAGCTCGATCTTCTAACACCGACACCTTTGCATTAAACCTTGAGGACAAAGTTCTCAATATCCTCTACACAATGGATTCTTCTTCCAAAGTGACCTTGAGACTTTTGATAGCCTTAACTATCTCATCTACTCTTAAGAAATAAGAGGTAATATTCTCCTCATATTTCATTTTCATAGATTCAAACAAACCAGATTAGTTATGCATATTTGATTTCTTTACCTTTTTGTCACCTTCATAGAAACCTTTGAGCTTGTCCGAAACTTCCTTGGCTGATGCGCAGTGCATAACCTTGATGAACTCATTACCATTCAAACAACAAAGCATTGTGTTTCTGGCTCTTGCATTGCATTCATAGATTCTCCTATGTACTGGATTAACTGGTACTATTGTTGGGACATTGTAACCGTCAATAATGGACTTCCAGACATCTACTCCTAGTGATTGTAGATATACTTCCATCCTGACCTTCCAGAAGATATAGTTGGTGCCATCAAACCTTGGTGCTCTCTTAGTTGGAAGACCTTCCTTCTTATCCATATATGCACAATGATCTATCTTCCAGATGTTAATCTGTTACTGGAGACACCCGCTCTGATACTAATTGTTGGAATCAATTTAATACTGAGAGGGGGGTTGAATCAGTATTAGCGCAATTATCAACATTTTTTACCTTCTTTAACAAATTAGACTTTAACTTAATCTTAATCTTAAATTATGCATCCAACATAAATAAAACATTCGTCCACATATGCACCAAGACAACGAACACATAACACACAAGATTTTGACGTGGAAACCCAAACGGGAGAAAACCATGGAATTCTCTTTTGTTATGAAAAGATTACATTCAAGGAAGCACTAAATTCTTGTGTTTTCTAGCACCAATTGGAAAGAGGCACCGACCACCTAGTTTTACAGGCACCGAACCAAAGGAAGCTCCAAATCCCTGTGTTCTCCCGCAGCAATTGGAAGGAGGCTACAACCCCCTGCTCCTTGCCTTGTCCTGCCACCTAGATATCCAATATGTGAATCTGACTGACTGAAATTCCAATTCGCGCACACTTCTGATCTTTTGATGTTGATTTTGCTGTGCGCTATATTCGTATGTAGATGATTCACTCCCACTTTGATACATACATCACTTGAATTATCATTCCTCTCAATTCTTCACTTTTGTTGATGTCTTGCTTCATGTACTGTGTGCTTGCTGAAGTTGCAATCTGCACCAAGATATGCTCTGTTGATCTTCTACTTCACAACTACACTTGCCAACTAGTACAATGCTTTCAATTGATAGTTTGTTGCTTGGAGGTAATGCACAAGTAACAGATGGAACTACACACTTACTTATGTGATTGTTCTATTTAAGTGCCACAGTCTTTTAGACAACCTGTGACATGCCATGCATCAATTGATTCGTCATTTATGTTTAACGTACTTGTCTCAGATCATCCTCATCATGATTCACTTACTGGATCTTGTTGTTGCTCTTTCGTCACGCATCATATGGAATTCTCAACTTCGCACACTTCATTTCATCCTCCGTGCATTAGCTAAACATCTATGCATCTTCTGATATACTTCAGTTCTTTATATGCGCTACTTCCTTACTTACAACATCTTTGATTATTTGCGTGTTGTCTATAATTATGTCATTCAATCTTCACACAGTTTCCCATCCTTCTATGTTTCTTCCTTTCGATATTTGTTCAATATTGATAGATATATGACATCATTATGTGCATCATTAGTATTTTCTTCTGCTTCATGTGCGCACTTGGATCCTCTCTAGATCATTCGGTTATGTCCTCGAGCCCTTGACGCCCCGAATAGAAATATGTATTTTCCTCTTGAAGCTCTATGATCTCGCCATCAAGCATACTTCAAATCTCCAACTTGTATCTCTATTTATACATGTCCTGCACTGATTGTATGTCCACAAGTTGGTTGTGGAATCCCTTCTTCCATACTTCAAGGAGTTATCCTTTGCCACATGTGATCTTCTGCATTGTTGATGTGTCATCCTTTGTGGGTCTTGTGCATCCATAGCCAATGACTTAGTGGGACGTACACATAAGTGGTGTACTCTTGTGTCTTTGTGTACCATAGCTTTGAGGTATGTGCACATCTTTGCTCTTCAACTAGATGAGTCTTTGAACCTTTCCTTATCATCACGTGTGAGTGTTGTGCTCTTGATGTATTAATGCTTTGTGGAATCTGCAAACACACTAGCTTCTACTTGGTGGGACCTTGACCCTTGGAGTACCATTGTGTGTGGGACTTGTGCACTGGCTGATTCTTTAGTTGTGGAATTTGCACAT
Source organism: Larix kaempferi (assembly GCA_027924585.1). Classification (NCBI taxonomy): domain Eukaryota; kingdom Viridiplantae; phylum Streptophyta; class Pinopsida; order Pinales; family Pinaceae; genus Larix; species Larix kaempferi. The sequence continues at coordinate 4,784,135 of BSBM01000606.1, read as the reverse complement.
ATATTACCTTCAACTTGTGCTCCCTTTACTGGCTTAAAGAATCTTCTTATTTGAAGGTATTTCATGCTTTCAGGACTATTTAGTTTCTTACTATTTGTGCACTCCCGATTTAATGCTTGCGCATACCAGAGTCTTCTTTCAACATCCTTGCACACTTGCATCTTTGCTTAACCAACTCCTTGGCTACTTGTGCACATGTACCTTTTTCCATCCAATTCATTGGATTCTACCTTGAGAGAAAGTGACTTGGTGGACTTGATATCTACGTAGGTACCACATGTAGTAGGATACATTGCTTATGTGCTTCTTTGAACGAGATCTGTATGATGTATGATGTACCCTTGAATACACATCTTCAAATTTGATGCAACTTCTAGATATACTACTTCACACTGGCATCCATATCCTTCACCATCTTGTGCATATACTTCTTCAAAGTGATATGCTCCTTCAAGTTGTCATAGGAGAGATATATCCACTTTGACATCAGTTGACATCAATGACTCGATCTGAATCAGTTGACATCCTCTTTCACATTAGTTGACATCAATTACAACCAAAGTTCAACACCGCTTTGGTATGAGCTCATCTTGTTGATAATATGATGCCTGCTTCATGATGTCTCACTCATCTTGACATAAGATCTTTTATTGCTAGAGCTCATTTGTAGAGAGGATTTTGATGAGAAGGATGACACCACAAGCCTTCATACCTTGGATGGATCCAGTGAGTGTTTGTTATAAGTAATTGAGTCATAATTTAAAAGAAATTAATTTTCTTAGTGATTGAGTATTAGTTTAGTTAGCTGATCAAGAAATTTTATCTTTGACTTGCAGTCTATAGAGATGCACAACAGTCCTAGACAGAGGCAAGATGCATCAGAGTCAAGAAAAAACAAGAGGAAGTTAGAGTTTTGATGTGTAGTATAGGACATATGTACTTTCATTTACATGTACATCATTGTACTTTTTGATACATATACATTGACAGACCAACTAAGGGTCATCTACTTTTGTATTAAAAATTGCATGATATAATATATTTCATATTTTCTATTTAGATCTTCACAATAGTCTTTAGTGTGATCATACATGTGTGGACAATAATGTTTCTATACGTAATGTTCCCATTTTTTCATAGCTTGGACGATTGCATGGAGATCCCAGCTATAATGTTGAGTAATTATTAATGACATATGAAGGAATGAAAATACTAAAGCACAGTGACAACAATGCACATTTACAATGTTCTTGACCACAATCCAATTGCATATACAATGTTAAATTGTATCGACAACGATGCACATTTACAATTTTCTTTAAATGAAATTATGTGAGTTTTTTCATGGCCTATCTATCATACATGGTTATATTTTCAAGCCCAACCCAAAATGTTATTTTTGAAGCAAAACATGGAAAATCTACTCTCTTGTCAAAGAAGTGTAAAACAGGTTGACATGGTCGTTTTTTAAATGAAAGAAAGAAGTGTCAAAATGTGCATCGATGTCTTCAAGGTCAAATTGAAAGTGTGGGTGTCTTAACGTTAGTTGGTAGCTAGTGTGAACCCTTCATATTTTCATAAAATATGAATGTATTGTGAAAAAGTTTGTGAACAAGACTTTAAACCAATTAATTAATAATCATACATTACAATTAAATTTATAGCCCATGGAATATTAAACTTTCCCATTTAAAGTATCTTTGAAGATAATACCAATAGTCACATTTTTTGCTATGATGCAAGTATACATGAAGAGACTAAAGTACAAATATTCTTGTAATGTTTCAATCTCTCCTGAAACATAATGCTCTAACACAATTTTTTCAAAGAATGCATAGGTGAGTGAGATCAATACAAAAGGCACAGTCATCATCTACAAAAAACACCTAGAGTTCATGCATGATCAACAACACACAATAAACCATGTGTATGAATAACTGGATACCCCCAAAAAAATTACAAATGATGAATACTTGTCAAATTCATATGAAATATATTAGCAAGTCTGACAATATATTTTTGTTAGAATATTAAAAACCCATTCCATACTTAGGATATATTTTATTAGTCTCCATGATTAATTTCCTAGGTGTCAACTAGGTAAGTTGGCCATATTTTGTCTTTTATGGGACCACATTCCATCCCGAGTCACTAGGGAACACTTGATGAGATTCCAGATAATATTTTCTCAGATTCTGTGAGATTTCTTTCCAATCCTGGAATAGAAGGCGCCTTCCTGCTTTATCCTTCTTTTTACTGCTTTTGGTGAAAAAGGTAAAGCTAGTGAACTTAGAAACAACATCTTCTTGGACAACTCTCCCTCCTTGATTTTCTTCTCTCTAAAAGTTGTGATTTAGTTTCTTTTCCATCATACATCACTTTCCAACTCATATCTTTCCAATTCGTGAGCCTTAGAGGTCATTTGGAAAGTGATATTTTCACCTAGGGGGGTTTTCATCTTTTTAGTAAGCCTTCTTTTGTGAGGATTTCGAATGCCTTCTTTGCCTTTCAAATCTCTGATGTAATTATATATTTGGACAGCCATTACAAAGCCTAATTTTGGTTGATGTAGACTTATTCAATAGAGTGTTACCATTTACTCCAAATTCATGATTGTTTTATGTGATCATTGACTAGTTTTTGCAAGACAATTTGTGAGAGTAATTGTTTTCTTTGCAAGATTAGCCTCTGAATTAAATTTCACAATTTTTTGCAAGGAATCCTAAGAAAATACAAGGACAATTCAAGGAAAGTGACAAAGTTAGCAAGTACTATAGGGATATCATTGATGAAACATCACCTCCATTTTTTATATGGAACTTTGAATTCTTAAAAATTCCATTAGTTGCTCAAAATGAAAATCTATTGGAACACTAAGGACATGTCAAGTGATGTGGCACACTAAGGACATAGAAATCTATTAAGAGTGCAATGTGGTAGGTTCGAGTGTAACTCTTTGAATGTATTTATCTAGAATCATAATCAAAATTTTCTATTAATAAAAGCTTCATGTCCTTCTCTCTCTTGCTGGCAGCTGGATGGTGGCAATTGGACATCCTCTTGAATGGTCTCAATAACATTTTTTTCTTCAAGCATACATTCAACATGCAATCCCTATCTAAATTCGTCACTTGTATACCCATAAGAGACCAAATCGACAGTTGTTTCAGGTGGCCTTGATGTGCACCTACATTTTACTCATTGATTAGTGCCATGGGGTGCTTGTTCTTCAACTATTGTGGAAATTGAAAGCCCCTCAAGTGAATGGTTCCATCTTTCTTTTCATGGATTTGTACGAAGAATTGTGGCATCCTCTACAGCTGGAATTGGATGAGTGTCTATATAATATCTCTGATTGGTCATGTCATTTATTCTCTTTTCTCTAATTCCTTTGATGATTTCTTCAGGTATCTTTTTCCCTGTCGATTTCTTGCTCGATTGCGTAGATTTCCCATCACCACAATGATCAATGATATATGGTGCTCCTCAATTGGAGATTCTCAATTGTATCTATACTCCACCACAATGATCAATGAGAAATATTTCCTTTGATGCTCAATTGTAAGAAAATAAATGGTGGAGATGGTCTATGGTGCTCCTTAATTGGAGATTCTCCAATATTGGTATTTTTTCTTGCTCAATTGTGTCTATATACGCCACCACAATGATCAATGATATATTTCCTTTGATGATCCTCAATTGTAAGAAAATTAATGGCGGAGATGGTTTATGGTGCTCCTCAATTGGAGATTCTCCAAGCTTGCTATCTTTCTTTCTTAATTGTGTTTATACTCCATCACAATGATCAATGAAATATTGCCTTTGATGCTCCTCAATTGTAAGAAAATTAATGGTGCGGGATTGGAGATGGTTTGTGGTGGTTTTATATTGGATTCTTGAACCTTGTCCAATGTATTTGGTGCTCCAAGCAATTCTTAGCCACTTGTGATGGAGGTGGTGAATACAATGATCAATTTATGTGTTGTTCTTGCAATGGAGATGCTGAATGCAGTGTACCAAATAGTCAAATTTATTACTCTTAAAATTAAAGTCAAATTTATAGCTATTAATATAATTGTTTCCATACAAATGAAATGGAAAAATATGACAGCTTTTAAAGTGCTCTTAATGAAATGGAAATAGCTAATAAAGTGCTCTTAAATGAAATGGAAATAGGTAAATATGAGGACAAGTAACATTCCCTTTTACATGAAACTTATTCCAATTGAAACGGAGGCGACTACAACGTAATCCCGGAGCTCCATTTCAAACCCAAGACTCACCGATTGTATCTTTTGTTTAAACCTTTTACTCTCTCACCCAACTGTAGTCTGTAACATTCATGGAAATCAATCCATTCCAACGATGTCAAGTCTTCAACACCTACAACTTCTTCTAAAGAAAGGCAGTGGCAAACATTTATTGTTCGAAGCTTTGGGAGATGGGCCAGCCCCCTTATGCTCCTCAGCTCTAGACAGGCAGTTGTATGAAGCTCCTCCAAAGATACCAATGTTTCAAGACTTGGCAACTGCTCCACATCTGTACAGTCACTAATGTTCAACATTTGTAATTTTGAAAGCGGACTTGACCATTCTATTTTCCTCAATTCAGGACATGTACGCAATCTCAGTGTTGTGAGTGCATCCGGCAGTGTTCCAACCTCCACTAGTTGATAACAGCAGATGATTTCCAGATGATGAAGGTCGGGGCAAATACTTTATCTTTCTCCTTCAACCATCTTAAATGACACCTCACGTAACCGCCAACACCAATTTATTGTTAAGTTGGTCAGCTGATTCAACCGTCCAAGGGAATCCGGCAAAGATTCCAAGCAAATGCTTCAACTTCTTTAGCTCTCCAATGTCACTTGGCAATTCTCTTAACAGGAGATAATGTAGATGTAATACTTCCAGGGACTCTTGGCATGCAAGTAGGGAAGGCAATACCTCGATACTGTTACAAAAAGAAAGATGCAACTGCTTGAGCGTGCAGATGGTTCCAAGGGTTATGCTCATTAAAATAGTGCAACGTTCTAAATGAAGATATTTAAGTCTGGTCAGATTCCAAAGGGTTATGCTCTTTAATTTATAGCAACCCCTTAATTCAAGATGTTGAAGTCTGGTTAGGTTCCCGAAGGAATCTGGAAGGATCTCTAGATGGGACGTTGATAGCTGGATGTGTTCCAAGTTTGTTAGATTCCCAAACCAATGCGGCAGAGATGTTATTGCAGAATCCTCAATGATTAATTCCTGCAACTGTAACGGTGCCTACAAAAGTGTTCACACGTTTCAATTATTATAAGGATAAATATGCAAAAGTGCCCATTATTACAAAAATGTTCTCATATTTACCTTATCTAAAAATATACACCATGCCAAACCATAATTATATTAAACATAGATTCCATACTTCCATAATTATATTAAACATAGATATCGGGGTTTGTCTTAATTTCAGTTAGAAAGGTATATATACATGTCGCATTTCTATAATGAAAAGCTTTAGAAAAAATCACATTTTATTTGACAATAAAAAATCAATTTTACACTTCATAAAATAAATGTGCTAAATAAAATATTATATTTTCAATCAAATTGATGCCACTAAATAAATCAATAAATCCATAATTATCACATCTACAAGAAACATTGTTTCAATACAATTTTTTAAATTGTATTAATTATTTTCAAAATGAAATAGTACATTCTATCTCCAAAACAAACTCTAAGTTTCAAAACAAACACATTGAACAAATAGAAAAAAGAAAATTGGAGGGGAGATACACATCTACCTTGAATCCTTGCTTAGAAATCATTGGTGTCCAACTTATGAATCCTGGCTTGTAAGAAGTTGATGCCCAACTTAGGAATCTAGCATAGCTTAACTCAATCTAGTTTTCTTTTCTTTTCTTCATAATTAATCAATACCAATTCAAAAACTCATTCTTTGCAACCCTTTGTCTAGTGGAGCTTATAGTGAAAACCCCAAGTCTGTTTGAAACCTTGTCTTGAAACTCATGCATCCATTTATCAAGGATTCTTACCTCAAATTAAATCGAAGTTTGGATCTGGGTTTCTAATATCTAGACTTGAACCTTTATAATATTATATAAATGCTTAGATATTTGGATGGTCGAACCTCATCTCAAGCTCTCCAACTCGATATTTTATTCAAAATCTCGTTTTTTATTACACACAACTCCCTCTAAGCTCCCTTTCCGCACTCTCGACTTTGCTCGCACATTCTTTATGAGGCAAAGATATTCATACTTTTATAACATTTACCCATTTTCGATTTTTTAATTTACAATATTTGTATTTATTGTTCTTTTGTGGGATGATTTAGTGCTGCAGAAATATATTAATAGAAGTGGGGCGAGACTTCTTATTAACATTAGTGGGAAGCATGAGCTATTCCCTATAAGAAATGCCTGCTAGGAAAAGGTGGTGAGTAATTGAAGAAAAACCAGTTCATTAAATGAATGTGTGTATCGTAAGTTGTGAAAATCTATCATGGTCAGTAGTTTGGTGGTTGATAAAGAAAATTATGGTGCAACGTAGCCATTATTTTCTTGTAATGGAATATGGGATAGAGATTAATGTTAACATATAAGCAGAGAACTTATTCTTGATAAGATAGGTCACCTCGAGGAATTTCCTCGAAGTGATACAACAACCTTCATCAACACATTATATATTCATAAATTAATAGAGCGAAAATAAATCGTTCAATGGTATGATCAATAGAATGTAACTCAAGTAGATATAAATACAACTGAAGAAGAGTTTTATTCAGAGTAATAAAATAACAGGAATCCAAATGAATCACTTTCGAACCTAAATCCTGCACGCTTGATCTTCTTCATGGGCATGCCACTTATACAAATAATTGGCATTGGTTCTAGGTACAACTGTTGAACCGACTAGGAGTCAGGACTACAACTAAAACTGGTCCATGCAAAAAACTGTCATGAATGATCCATATCGCAGTTGGCATTCTTGTCGAATTCCAACATCTACTGCGACAAGTCATCATCATCGACACAACTCCGACAAGTTCTGACTTTGACACGACCTCAACATCTTCGCACTTTTGACACATTCAGTGACCTCACAGTTTCGCGACGTTGACATGCAGCGTCGACCTGCGACTTGCGCAACACCATCTTACGACTTGCGACTGTTGAACCTCGACATACTGTCTCTCTGTCTTCCAATCGAATGTAACAGTTGAACTGTTATAACTTCTTTGTAGTTGAACGTAATGGGAAGGCACCCAAGTGTCTCAACACTCTTTATATAAGCTGCATGTAAACTATTGTAATATACATCTTATCAGTTCATATCTTTACATCCAGTAATAGAGTAGATCAGTTCACATTCCTGCATATTGTTTGTGTATATTTGTGTTTATCTACGTAGTGTAATCCTGCTTGCTTATTCTATTTCTTATGCTTCCTTCATAACAAAGCCGACTCATTTAGTTGAACTGTTGTCCCCCTCGGCTTCCTGGCCTCGAGTGGATCATTGGTATCAGAGCATATTCAAAGTTCATTCAGAGCTTCATCAGAGCGTATCAGTTTTGTTCGTGCTTAAGTTTTGCGTAGACACCTCCATCAAAGTTACCTGACTTATGTCGGTTCAAACTCGCTCGCAGAATCAGCAATCCAAGCAGACACTACCTCCAGATATGGTAGAAGAAACAGGAAAAAGACATGCAATCGATGAGACACAGCAGCTCATAGAGAAAGCACTGACTCAACAACAAACTGAGATGTTCACCCAGCTCAACGATATTCTCATGCGATTTGCTTCGACTTCAGGAGCATTTTCGATGAGAACTAACTCCAACAAAATCACACCCTTCAAAGTGCAAATGAATTTGGACATACCGAATCTAGAAGGCAAGATTGACATGGAATCCGTCGACAATTGGGTTGAACAATTAGAGTCCTATTACACTGTGAATCAACTCTCATAAGCTGATAATATCACCATTGCATCCTTAAAGATGTTGGCATCGGTGCAATGTTGGTGGGAGAATCCTTCGACAAAGATGGAGAAAAGCGAAGACCCCATCGACACATGGGATAAATTTGTCAAACACATCCAAAAGGATTTTTACCCACCGAATTACCTTGAGCAGCAGTATAAGAAGTGGCATCAGCTAAGGAAATGGAAATACCAGTCCGTGCAAAGCTACACCGACGAGTTCTATTGACTCATGGATAGACTTGGAATTCAAGAAGAAGAAAAATTGCTTGTTCTGGAGTACATTAGCGGATTATCCCAGTACATTCAGCAGGAAATGGAGTTTCTGACTGTCAATATGCTTACGGATGCATTCCACTATGCCAGTAAACTTGAAATCAAGCAGAAGGGAAAAGTGTGGTTCACAACAAAGCCGACATCAGGACGACCACCCGAAAAGAAGGCACCAGCCGACTTCGACAAGTCGAAATCTTCGCAAAATCCACCAAAGTCAGATCACGACAATAAGCCTTTTCATAAAAAGGAACGTAGCAAGCAACCGACCGGAAAATGGTGCGACTACCGTCACTCATATTGGCATGATACGTCTGAATGAAAAGCTTGGAAGACCTTTTCGGAAAAAGTGTCGACATCCGACGCATTCGACAAGACTGTGGTAGAATCCGACCCAGAAGCAACAACTCTTTTGACATCGACAACTTCAGCAACCTCGACCATCGTCGACAAGGAGGAAAGAGAGCATATGTTTCATACACAAATATGGGTTCAAAAAAATCCATTACATCTGATTGTGGACAACAAGAGCCTGAAGAATTTTGTTTCTAAAGAACTTGTAAAGAAACTAGTTCTTGTAACCACTCTGCATCCTCAGCCTTACAACATCGGTTGGATGAAGGATAGACAAGAGCTAAGGATCACCCGACAATGAAAGCTCACATACTTCATAAATCCTTTTGAAGATGGAGTACTTTGCGATGTGGCACCACTCTCCATAGTCGACACCCTATTTGGGAAACCTTACCTATGGGATCGGCATGGAAGTTATCAGTCACGACCGCAGAAGGTGATTGTCAAAATTCACAATCAACGGTAGAACATACCAGAACGATGACCTACACCAACGGTTTCAATGATATCTGTGAAACAGACAAAGAATCTCACCAATCATGCTAAGAAGTTCGCATTGATTATAATAAAGCCGCAACATTCTAGGAAGACTGTAGCAACCAGTCAAGTCACCAACGAATGCAGCTCCCGATAGAAGCAGCAAATCGACAATATTCTTGATGAGTACTAGAACTTATTCCAAGTTCCATAAGGAGTACCTCTACACTGTCAAGTAAAACACTATATTGAACTTGCTCCTAGTTCTTCTTTTCCTAACGCATCTGTCTATAGAAGATCCATTCTCGAAAATGAAGAGATTCGCAGAAAAATCCAAGATTTGATCGACAAAGGCCATATCCAACCCAACTCCTCCCCTTGTGGAAGTCCAATAGTCCTTGTTCCGAAGAAAGATGGGACTTGGCGCATGTGCATTGACTACAGGGAACTCAACAAAATATCGGTGAAGAATCGGTACCCTCTGGCACGGATAGACAAGCTCATCAACTATTTGAAAGGTGTTAAGTTCTTTACTAAGCTCGACCTCAAGTTATGATATCATCAGATTCTAATCAAGCCCTCAGATGTATGGAAAACTGCTTTCAAGACCAAGGAAGGATTGTTTGAATGGTTAGTCATGCCTTTTGGCTTAACCAACGCACCTGTGTCCTTCATGCGATACATGGATAACATTATTTGACCTTTCATCGGAAAATGGGTCATTGTCTATCATGACAACATATTGATTTTCAGTCAATCATGGCAAGAACATGTCGGACAACTTCAGCAAGTCCTGGACACTCTCCAGCAACATCAACTCTACTTGAACATGGACAAATGTTCCTTTGTGATGAACAACATCAAATATTTGGGGTTTGTAATTGACTCTATAGGCATTCACGTCGACCCAGACAAAGTACAAATTCTCAAAGATTGGCCCATTCCTCACAGCATTAAAGAACTAAGAAGTTTTATTGGTTTGGCGAATTTCTATCGACGATTCATGCTCGGCTTCAGTCACATAGCGTGGCCCTTGAATCAGTTGACGAAAGGAAGTGGGAAAACTGTCTTTAAATGGACACCGAAACAACAAGCAGCTTTTGAACATCTCAAACACAAGCTCTTCACTGCACCAGTACTTGTGTTACCTGATTTGCATCAGCCGTTTGAGATTGAAACGGACGCATCAGACTATTCCTTGGGAGTAGTGATCACTCAGTCTAGTCACCCAGTTGCTTTTCATTCCGAAACTTTTAACGACACTATAAGAAGTTATTTAACATATGAAAAAGAACTGTACGCGATTGTGCAAGCTCTCAAGCAATGTAGGCATTACATCCTTGGAAAGAAAACTGTCATCGTCACTGACCATAACCTTTTCAGTTCGCTCTGACCCATTCGAAACTACAAACAACTCGACAGCTTAAGTGGATTAATTACCTGCAACAGTTCCAGTTGGTAATTAAGTATTGGAAAGGTAAATCTAAGGCCTCCACCGATTGTCTAAGCATACCACCCATTATTCTCCTTTTTACAGTGATGAGTATGCAGGGATATGACACCACTACTTGGCCTCAGTTGTATCAGGAAGACATCGAATTTTCATCAGTCTATCAACAGCTTCATACTAACAAGTCGTCGACCCCCGACTATTTCCTTAAAGATACCTTGCTATAGAAGCTCGGACAGCTTTGTGTACCAACCGGTGAGCATCGACAACAGTTTATTTGGGACATGCACTACAACAAGATTGCAGGACATTTTGGAGTAGCAAAGACCCTTGCTATTCTGCAGAAGTATTTCTTTTGGCCTACACTTAAAATCGACATCAACAAGTACATTCGATCATGTGTGGTTTGTGACGTTGCTAAACCACCTAATCGACAACATGGATTGTACACACCTTTGCCAGTTCCTAGTCGACCATGGGAATCCATTTCTATGGACTACTTGACAAGATATCCTACTACCAAACATTAGCATGATGTGATCTTAGTAGTAGTCGATAGATTTTCCAAGATGGCCATTCTCATACCATGCAAGAATACCACGACAGCGCAGCAGATTGCTCAACTCTTCTTCACACATGTTTGGAAACACTTTGGTTTACTGACAACCATCATTTCAGACCGAGATGCCAGATTTGTCAACATATTTTGGAAGACCCTTTGGCAATAATTAGACACACGATTTTCATTGTCGACAACTTTCCATCCTTAGACAAATGGACAAACAAAAGTTGTGAATCGCTTGGTCGTACAACTGCTTCGCATGTACAACCATAAGCATCGACGAACATGGGATGACAGCCTTCCATACATACAACATAGCTACAAATGTGCTCAGCACAAATCTACGAGAAAGAGTCCATTTGATATCTGTTATGGATTTCAACCCTCAGCGCCTATTGACTTGATCAGCTCCTCGACACAGTCGAACTCCGACACCGACCACAACTAGCGAGAAGTTGACAAAGCATTGAAGTTTCAAGAACAAATTTGCGAAATCCAACGACAAGCACAAGACATGTTACACAGAGCAAATGCAAAAGCTAAGGCCTGACATGATAAGCATCGTATCCCTCATTCATTCCAAATTGGGGATCAGGTCTGGTTACATCTTAAGAAGGATCACTTCACTGTCCCATTCAAGAAGTTGAAACATTAGCGATATGGTCCATACAGTATTCTTCAACAGATTAGAGAAAACACTTTCCAGCTCGACATTCCTGTGTGCCTTGGTCTACATCCAATATTCAATGTGGATCGACTTCAACCATACCATTCATCACTGTTGGAATAGAATGATTTGTAGATGACAGAACCCGACGACATCCATCCAGATGTTCCGGAGCCTCTTCCTTGCGACACCATTGTGGGACGACAAGTATGCCATACAAGGACGAACACAATTCCCTTGTTTCAGGTTGCTAAAGCAGGACAAATCCCAACACAAGGAAAATGGCACTCTGCTAGTGAATTAACCGACAAGTTTCCTCACCTTCACGAGCAAACAATGGGGACCATTGTTTCTTAAGGAAGGAGGTCTGATCCATATCGCAGTTGGCATTGTTTTCGAATGTCGGCATCTACTGCGACAGGTCATCATCGTCCACACAACTCCGACGAGTTCTGACTTCGACACAACCTTGACATCTTCTCACTTTCGACAGGTTCAATGACCTCACAGTTTTGTGACATCGACATGCAGCGTCGACCTGGGACTTGTGCAACACCATCTTGCGACTTGCCACTGTCAAAACTCGACAAACTATCTCTCTGTCTTCCAGCTGACTATAATACTTGAACTGTTGAAACGTTATAACTTCTTTGTAGCTGAACATAACGGGAAGGCACCCAAGCGTCTCAGCACTCTTTATATAAGCTGCACATAAACTATTGTAATATACATCTTATCAGTTCGGATCTTTACATCCAGTAATAGAGTAGATCAGTTCGCATTCCTGCATATTGTTTGTTTGTATTTGTGTTTATTTGCGTAGTGTAATCTTGCTTGCTTATTCTATTTCTTATGCTTCCGTCATAACAGAGCCGACTCAGTCAGTCGAACTGTTGTCCCCCTCAGCTTCCTGGCCTCGAGTGGATCAATGAAGATCATGAATTAAGCAATTTGATGTGAAGAAAAGAAATCCATTTGTACCGTGTGCCACTATGATATGCTTAGAAATGGAGACTCATAAATTCGGATGCGACACTGAGTGAAATAAATTAAGCCTCTTTCGATCTCTAACCTATCAATTCTATCCTTTTATCATTATAGAAATAAAGAAAAAATAAATCTCGAAACTTGTTGAGATTAGATATGAGAATTTTGGAAAATAAGTTCGTAACATTTATTTAATAGTTTTTTTAATTTTTTCAAGGGGAAGACTTGGGAACATAGATGTCCAATGGCCATCGTCCATCCCGCTGACATTGTTGTAATTCATTTCATGACACATTTAATGTCAATATCACACCGGGAATTGAATAGTGAATAAAATATATTTGACTAGCAATTTGAAACTTAACACTTCTTATGTAATTTTAATATAATTATTGCACTTTCCCATAAAATGTCAAAATTAAAAATTATAATATTCTTTTACGTGCAATTTGTTTATAACACTTATGGGACGTGTTGGGACCCCTTTGACGTGTTGTGACATGTTCAATTTTAAACCCTAGACACCATACCAACTCCATATGGAAGATAGAAGATGAGATGGGATCATATGTAACTGGTTTTCACAATATAGCAAATGAAGGTGTGAGGCATTTCAAGAACCAATACAGTGAATATGACAGAGTATTTGTTGGCAGTATGCTCTGATTACTGGATGTCTATCCTTTGATGGTCAACTAGGAACATAATCAAAATATCATGGCTCAGGTTAGTTTGGAAGAATTAAAAGAGGTTGTACATGTCATGCAAAAGGACAAAAGTATGGGTCCTGATGGCTGGCCCGTGGAATTCTTCAGTGGCTTCATGGAGTTATTGTAATAGGACCTGCTTGTTGTTATCGAGGAATCCAAAATTAATGGTAGAATTATTGCAGCGTTTAATGCCACTTTTATTGCACCAATACCTAAAGTGGATAAGGTTACTAAATGGGACAGTTTTAGGCCTATATCTCTCTGCAATTGTGTATATAAATTGATCGCCACAATCATTGCCAACAGAATTAAGCCAATATTATCATCCTTTGTTTCACTAGAGCAATTTTCCTTCCTCAAAGGTCGACAGATATATGATGGCATTGGCACTGCTCAAGAGGTGATGCACTCTGTCAAAATTCACAAGCTTCCAACAACTATTATAAAAGTTGACCCGACGAAGACATACGATAGGGTTAACTGGCTATTTCTCAAGTTAATTCTCCTCAACGCAGGCATGAATCTCCAGTTTGTTAATTGGATTTTTTTTGTGCAACCTATCTATATCTTTTGCACTCCAAATTAACGGATCTACTACATCTTTCTTTAGACCTGGAAGAGGTCTCCGTCAAGGATGCCCCCTAGCTCCCTTGCTATTCATTTTAGTCATGGAGGGGCTTAGTAGAGACATTTTCAATTCTAGAACTAATGGAGCTATTCATGTTATTAAGGTTTCAAAGAATCTATATAGAACCCATCTTCTTTTCGTCGATGACATACTTCTCTTTATGGATGGTTCTAGACGGTATTTTCTAAAACTCAAAGAGATTATGGATCTTTTTTCTGAGGCATCAGGTATGCAGATAAATGGAAAAAAGTCATATGTTACTACTATGAACCTTTCCCAAGGTATCATTGATTGGATGCTTACTTTTTTTTGAGTTCGAAGAAGTGAATGTACAAGATGGGTTGAGGTATCTTGGGTTCATTGTGAATCCCAATGATTATTCCAGAAGAGATTGGGAATGGCTTACTACTAAGATTGAGAATAGGCTTCAATCATGGTGCAAAAAATGGTTGTCTCGTGGCAGCATAGTTATACTAATGAAAGCAATGTTGGAAGCCATCTCGGTTTTTTGGTCCTCCCTTGCTCATGTGCCCTCTAGAATTCTTGAACAAATTCGTAAGATGGGTTATCAATTTCTATGGAAAGGGAATTCTGATGAAAAAACATATGCTTGGACTGTGTGGCATAAGCTGGATCTTCCTAAAGAAATGGGTGGGTGGAGGCTAAAAAACCCACACTGTTTTGCAAAGGATCTCATAGCTAAAAGCGTTTGGAGGATTATTAAACATGAAGGTCTGTGGGTGACTGTTGTGACCCACAACTATATTCTCTCATTGACTATAGTAGAATGGATCAGGAAAACTGATAAAAATTCTAGAGAAGATTTTGTTATGTGGAAGACTCACTTGAAGGCCTTCAATGTATTTGGTTCAGGTCTCCAATGGAAAATTGGTAATGGAAATTAGGTTAGGCTTGGACAAGATCTATTGGTGGGGTGTTCAGAGATATATTGATTACAGGAACACCTGTTGGCATTCCTTCGAAATCAAGAGTTTATTTATTTAAGTCAAATTGGTGTGGGAATTCACCATCAGAATCACACTCGGAATTAGATGAGCGCAATTCACTACTACATATGGGTGGATTGTTCCACGAAAATTTTCCACGTTTTCAACATTTGTGGGTTAAAAAAATGATTTTTTAACTTTTTTTTTTTGTCAATGAGGAAAAATCGTGGCAATATCCACGTTTTTTAAAGTTCCACAAACATTCGTCGATATAGGGATGAAAAATCTAGGTTTCATTTTTTGTGGCAATAGGGACAAATGTCGAGCTATATAAACTACACACTCTCACCATGATTTTCACATTTTCTTTTCTTGCGGCACATTGAGAATGGATTTTGGACTTGCGGGGTGATTGTATGAGCTTGGATATTCTGCATAGCTCTTATTTTGAACTTGCAAGGTTAGTAATGTGTAATTTTTTGTCTATATTTTTATAAGGGTTAGATTTTAATATTGTTTAGTAATGAGCTGGCTTAGGTCATGTTAACTTGCTTTTTTTGCCTTTCTAATATTTTTTTTCAAGAACTTGCTATCATTTTCATTTAACTTGCTATATTTTTTTCAAGAACTTGTTTTTTTGGCTTAGGTCATGTTAACTTGCTTTTTGAAAATGGCATATTTGAAAATGTTTTCTCTTGCAATTGGTACTATCTCTAGTGTGTTTGTGGTCCTATATAACATTTGACATACATAATGCTTGGGATCTATTACAATCCTTTCTTCTTTTTGCGTTGCATATTCAATGTCTATATGGATCCAATTTTTTATGGCTTGACCTCATCAAGATTTGCTACTTACCTAATTACTAGTCTTCAACTATTGCAATTGATCGACTAAATAGAGGATTTTCAATAGTTGACCTTTAACCAACTCATTTCTTAGCTCTTGTGTGCACTTCTCAACATCATTTGTTTTCTCTATCGTACCTCGAACCAATATTATTACCTCGAACCTATAAAGTATGATTATGGACTCACACCCTTCACTACCTAATGGATACTTCACAATATTTGTCAATAAACTAGTTAATGTTTCCAACCAAATTTGAGCTTCCCAAGGTGATATCCCATGTCATGTGGGTGAAATACATCTACAATATTGGTTAAGAGCCCACCCTCTTTGGTGGTCAAACTATATGATCAGATCTTCAAACTATACAAGTAGTTATCAATTTTCCAATATTTTTGGTTCCTTAACATTTGACAATTACCATTTTTTTTAGTAACCAACCAGAACCACTTCTAATTTTAGTGCTCTTGATACAATGCATTCCTAAAAATATGGAAAGAATATTTATTTAAAATTCCAACCACTGCATGGATATAATCTCCCTCCAAATGTTCACATTAAACGTTAGATTATATTAACTTACCATCTTTCCATTCTCAATTCACTTTCTCACAACCAACTTATAACCATCTTTCCATTCATATTTACTTTAGTCTTCATGTTTTTCTTTATAAATATAGAAAATATTGGATTATAATATACTATATTCAGAAATGTACTTATAATAGCTAATGTAATTGACAATTTATTGTTTTGTATGGTGTAGGTAAGACAATTACTTGTACCACTACAAGGATTTGTCTCTATGAATGAAAATGCAAGGAAGCTTGCTCAGTTTAGAGCTGCATTAGATGCGAGAGGAGATGGAAAATGTTATTGTCCTTGCTTTGATTGCAGGGACTTGCAAAAAAGAAGACTTTTAATAGAAATAGCTGAAAGACATTGTAGGGAGAAGGGGCACGCCAAAGGGGGTTATGAATATCGTCCCCTGGTAAGACTATTTTTGGGGTTCAATTTTTAATATATTCACTGTAATATTCATCATGTATGCATGAATTTTAGTAAAATGTCTTTTTTTTACTATATGTTCTATACAAACTAATTTTTCTATGTTGTTTATAAATTTATAGACAATGCCCCCAAAATGTCGCGTTCCAAAGAGTTATTTGCCAAGTACTAGCAGAAATACTCATTCATGGCCTGACGAACTTCTACATCAGAATATTGAAGATGATCAAGTAGTTATTTCTGATGATATAATGGATGTAGATAACATTAGTGACACAAATTAGGAAGATGAGATACATAGATTGATCCAAGACACATTTGCTCCAATGGATGAGGACAACTAGGATGATAGTGATGATGTTGATCCTCTACTTGAGAAGTCACGTCAACCTCTTTATGAAGGGTCAAAAACAAATCTTTTATCTGCTATATTGTTGTTATTGAACTTGAAGGTTTTGAATGGATTATCAAACACCTGTATGACACAGATACTAAGGTATGTAATTTGTTTTTTTTATTTTTGTCTGCATGTTCACAATATCTATATATAGAAAGGGTTGACTTTTTTCCTATATTGTTGCTATTGTTATCTAATGTGTAAAGTTTGGATGCAATATTGATGATTAATATTGTTTTCATTGATTTATTCTTTTGAATTTTGTAGATTGTTAGGTGAATTTCTATTACCAACTTCAAATATTTTACCACGCACATATCGAGGGATATATGTCATTATGAAAGCATTTGGTATGGAGTATCAAGCTATTGATGCATGTCCTAATGATCATATCATATACTATGGACAATATGCATTAGAAAATGAATGCCCACAATGTCAAACAAGTAGGTATCGAACTGATAAAGTGACAAAAAGGGTGCCTCAAAAAGTTCTTCGTTATAATCCGATAATCCCACATTTCCAACGGTTGTTCAGATGTCAAAGTATAGCACAGTTTATGGATTTCCATGCAAAGAACAAAAGTCGCGACAATGTTCTTCGAATGCCTGCGGATGGTTTTGCATTGAGATACATCGAAGAAAAGTTGCCAATTTTTAAAGAAGCTCCTCGTAATGTTAAACTTTCTTTGGCAGCTGATGGTGTCAATCCATTTGGAGAGCTTCGTTCTACCTGCTCAGTGTGGCCTGTTTTTGTTATAAACAATAACCTTCCTCCTTGGATGTCGATCAAGAGAGAGCACACAATGTTGGCAATTATTGTTCCAGGTATTTAATTAATAGGTATTTTTTTAATTGAAAGTCTGGTCAGTAAATATTTCATTGATTTGTTTCGTGCATGATAATTATGTCTTTTATATATAACGACATATAGGCGCTAAATATAATTAATCATGTATGTTTGACCAATTAGGCAAGTACCGGGTTAGAGATATGAATGTATATATTGAGCCTATTATCGATGAGTTATTGAAGTTATGGGCTGACGTCACTATGTATGGTATTTCTAGACCAATCGGACAAAGACGATTTCAATTCCATGGAATACTTGCATTTACAATTCATGATGCTCTCGGGTTAACACATTTTTGTGGTATGTTGTTACTTTCTTTTGTTCCTTAATATTTTAGATATCTGTTGATAATATCATGCATTATTTTAAATTGTAATGCTAATTTGCTACACCAATTCATATATCTTGTAGGTCTTCAAACCAAGGGTAAATTTGCATGTCCATTTTGCGGTCCCAGGATAAAATCTTGTCATTCAAGGAGTTTAGCAAAGGAAGTGTTCGATGAGTATAGGCACTTTCTGCCTAAGAACCATAGTTATCGAACTACGGACAAAGAAAAATTTAACGGTAAAGAAGAGAATGGAAAAAAACCACGAATAATGACACCTCACCTATGGAAGGTGGAATATAATAGAAACCGTCAAGGTATGCCAATTTGTTTTTTTGTATTGAATTATGTTTAACGCGATATGTTATACCATTATTGATTAATTGGTTTTAATTTGATTTTGTTGATGTTTCATGAATGTCGTTAAGGCACACGAGGAATCAAAATTTACCCGATTCAATTCAGTAGGTTGCCATACTATGAGTACCTGCAAATAGTTCATTTGTTTGACACAATGCATATCGGGAAGAACATAACAGAAATGTTATGGAGAATATTAGATGGAAGGATTGACAAAGAAAGAATTGGAAAGATTTGTAGTGACATCCAAGAATCTAATCATGCATTGCAAAGTGTGATCATTAATTCTAATGGCGATGGCCGTCAATAGAATATTAGCTTTCCTTGGTGCTTAACAGAGCAACAGAGCAATATTGTAAGAGAGGTCATAAAAAATATCAGGTTTCCGACGGGTTTTTCGTCAAACATAAAGAATATCTTGACGAAAAAAGGTGATTTTGCAGGGGTTAAAACACATGATAGGCATACATTCATTAAGGTAATCATTAGTCTATAATATATTTCATTATCGGTATGCACTATTTTTTAAATTTTATTCTCTTATCTAGAAATAAATATTAATAATTATGTGTTTTTTGATACAGTATGTTCTGCCTTTGTCTCTCCCAAACAACTTTGACAACAACATAAAACATATTATTTTTGTTCTTGGAAAATACATGAGGTAATTAATGTTTTACTTGGAAAATGTACTTGGTCTGTGGTCTATAGCAGAACTTATTGACATATAATATGTTTTTCCCACAAATATTATATATGCTTTGACATATTGTTTTATTGCATCATTTGTAGGTGGATTTCATAAAAATAAATCCATAAAGAAGATATAGGGCATTGGAAGAGAGAAATTCCTCGACTAATGTGTGAAATCCAACAGTATCTACCTCCAGCATTTTTCAATGCACAAGAACACTACCTCATACACCAAGTTGAGGAGATTGAATTATGTGGACCAGTAGACACAAGGTCGATGTGTATGGTGGAGAGGAAGTTGAAGTCATTGAAGGATTTTGTTAGACAAAGAGCACGTCCCGAGGGTTCTATGGTTGAAGGATATATGGTATATCAATGCATGGTGTACATTAGTGAATATCTACCTAAAATAGCAGAAAATATGAATGTGCCTCGCATTTGGCATCTCGACTCCATCAACAAATTTGAAGGGAGGTCCTACTGGGGAGAGGTACATTGAGTATTGTGAAAGGTAATTATTATTATACGTTATTGAATTAATATGTTACACATTTTTTTTCCAATTTTATATTATCATACTGTTTTTTAACTCTTTTTAATAATTATGCATTTTCAACTATATTAAACTATGTTCCTTTAATGATGATCTAATTAATTATGAAATTGAATTGTTTTTTTATCATATAGTTGGTCGAGTGTGGGATGCTTTACATTTATACATTGCAAACAACCTTGATTGGATGGAGCATTGGATAAAAGATTGTGAAGAATTCTTCGGTAGGTTATAATGGGAAGGGGTCAGTAACATGATTAAAACAGCTCATCGTCTTCGACATCAAATTCCTGACCTTACGTCACAAAGGGAAGTTGATTTAGCCTATGGTTTAAAAGATAAAAAGGCAAGTAATTTTTTTACCCACATTCTTCTAGTTACTTCGATCCATTTTTCCAATTATTACATTTCGTTTGTTTAAGTTTTCAATTATATTTACTAACTCCTATATGACGTTTATTAATTCACAATGTATTTGTAACATGTTGTCAATGTTGCAGTTGAAACATCACAAGGCTATGTGGTGTAATGGTCGTAAATTTTGTATCAAGAAGTTGGATGATAACAAGAAAACCTCGGATTGTGGGATAACTGCAGTGTTTAGGGTCACCAATGTTTCCTCTAGAAGTGATAGACATCTAGAAGAAAACGAGAATAGGTACTATGGCTATTTGGAGGACATTCTTGAGTGTGATTTTAATTCCTTTAAAATAGTTTTGTTTGAGGTGAAGTAGTATAGGCTACGGATGCATGAACGTGATCCTGAAAGAACTGTTATTGAGCATGCTAATGGATTTACCATGGTTAATACAAGGACATTTGAACCGTGTACAGAGCCTTATGTTCTTCCAAGTCAATGTGAGCAAGTCTACTACTCCGAGGTACCAAGTAAAGCAGGTTGGTCATACGTTGTTTGTTACGATCCAAGAGGAAGACCAGTAGAGTATAATCATGTACTAGATGATGAAGATAATCAGGGAGTAGAAAAAGATGATGATGACTCAGATCAGGCTGCAGTCGATGTGTTAGATGAAGAAGTTGAAGAGGTTGATCATGCAAATGTAGCAAACGATGATCTCATTGACGATATGGATGACTATATTAGCGAAGATGACTTTGATGATGATGACGATGTGAATCATCCTTTCATCAATATCTATTCAGAACTAGATCCTGATACAGATGTTGAGTTGGATGAAGAAGAAGATGAATGATATTTAATTGTTGAAAAGTTGAGGCACGCAATGTTTATAGGTTAAAGTAAATGCACTCACGTACCATATGTTCATTGTGTTGATTAACTTGGTTATATTTGAAAATTAGTTTTCTAATCTTATGTTCTACATGTGCAGAAGCGTGGGTGTTCCTCAAGGTTGTAGTGGTAATGGTTTGAATCGAACATGTGTCGATTAACCAAGACACAAAATCAAGTTATAAGATTTATGTGTTATTTTTTGGGATATTTCAATTACTAATTAGTGGATTTGTATAATGTAAAGAAAAGTATATTTTTTTCTTAATTTTGAATAATGTATAGAATAATTAATGTACCGAATAGGGCCAATGTTGAATTTTTTTCAATGGGTGGTTGTACGGACTGGAGTTTTGCATGGTTATACTAGACACATGTAGTGACGGTATGGGAGGGTTTCTAGACTCAATCATGTCTCACACTAACAATTCGACAATAAAGCAATCAACCTATAGAATAATTAATGTACCGAATGGGGCCAACGTTGATTTTTTTCAATGGGTGGTTGTACGGACTTGATTTTTGCATGGTTATACTAGACACATGTAGTGACGGTATGGGAGGGTTTCTAGACCCAATCGTGTCTCACACTAACAATTCGACTATAAAGCAATCAACCTATAGAATAATTAATGTACCGAATGGATCCAACGTTGAATTTTTTTCAATGGGTGGTTGTACGGACTAGAGTTTTGCATGGTTATACTAGACACATGTAGTGATGGTATGGGAGGGTTTCTAGACTCAATCATGTCTCACACTAACAATTCAACAATAAAGCAATCAACCTATAGAATAATTAATGTACCGAATGAGGCCAACGTTGAATTTTTTTCAATGGGTGGTTGTATGGACTGGAGTTTTGCATGGTTATACTAGACACATGGAGTGACGGTATGGGAGGGTTTCTAGACTCAATCATGTATCACACTAACAATTTGACAATAAAGCAATCAACCTATAGAATAATTAATGTACCGAATGGGGCCAACGTTGAATTTTTTCAATGGGTGGTTGTACGGACTGGAGTTTTGCATGGCTCTACTAGACACATGTAGTGACGGTATGGGAGGGTTTCTAGACTCAATCATGTCTCACACTAACAATTCAACAATAAAGCAATCAACCTATAGAATAATTAATGTACCGAATGGGGCCAACGTTGAATTTTTTTCAATGGGTGGTTGTATGGACTGGATTTTTGCATGGTTATACTAGACACATGTAGTGATGGTATGGGAGGGTTTCTAGACTCAATCATGTCTCACACTAACAATTCGACAATAAAGCAATCAACCTATAGAATAATTAATGTACCGAATGGGGCCAACGTTGAATTTTTTTCAATGGGTGGTTGTACGGACTGGAGTTTTGCATGGTTATACTAGACACATTTAGTGACAGTATGGGAGGGTTTCTAGACTCTATTCAAGTAGATGTTTGCACCTTGGGAGATTTGATCCCTCTCGGCGCTTGATAGAGCCTAGGATTTGGATCTTTTATTCAACTTGATTTACATATTAAATTAAAATGGAATCTCAACCCTTTTTCTTTTATAATTGTTGTTGGATGGCCTATTGAGTTGCATAGGGAACATCCACTTAAAATGGTTAATTGAGAGTTTTGTATTTGACATTAAAAAATGTTAAGAAAATATTTATATGATGTGGCAAGGATACAAGTTCATTAAGTAAGTTTCTCTCATCAACATCTATAGAATCCATATATAAAGTGATATTACAATGGATATTCAGGAAAGGGAACAATAGTCACACTTGGAGTAGATTGGTGTGACATAGTAGGTGTTGTGTGAAGAGTTGTTTTTTGAATCAATGTCTTGTTTTGTACCAATATAAGACATCAATAAAAGCATGAACTAAAGTAGGAGAAGTGTGGATTATTAATTGGGTTGATCCTCTTGGGTTCTTAAGTACCTTAAATGTTTCTTTCCTAGAATTTACTAAAGGTATTAAAGAAATTTGTATGACAAAAGGTTCAACCTAAGTGCCGTGTGTTTTTGTTGAAATATTATGTGCAACACAGTTTTTAATGATTGCTCATTTGGGTGCATTATAAGTTTTTATAGTGCTTGTCTAGAATATATTGAAGTTACTCAAAAACCTAGATGTTCTTGTCTTCTTAGGGAAATCCCTAACCCTAATTACTTGATTGAATAAATACAAACCTAACAAACTAGACAAGAGTGTAAAATACAATCAAGCTGAGCTCCATACGAAAGATACAATTTCACTCAAGCTCTCAAATCTTTGAGACAATATCGATGTGATAACGAATGAATGAATGAGTGAATTAAACAAAACACTCTATCCTCCCTTTATAAAATAGGTGAGGGGGGGGTAACAATAGTAAAGTAGATAAAAAGGAAAACTACCTCACATCCACAAACGAGATTAGCAAGATGATGAGATTAGTATATGATGATGATGATGATGATGATGACGACGACGATCACGATGGTGTTTTTTATGTTGATGATGACATTAATGATGTTGCTTATGATGACAATGATGTTCTTGATGGTGATGATGTTGATGATAATGATTATCATGATGATGATGATCAGGATGGTGGTGATGGTGATTATGATCATCATCATCAACACTAATTTTCGACATCAAATGCATGGTCATATACTTATCAACTAAAAACCCTAATTATTAACCCCTTTAATCATATGATGATGATGATGATGACATCGATAATGATGATGGAAATGATGATGATGATGATGACAATGAAGGTATATATGATGATGATGATGACATCAATAATGATTATGGAAATGATGATGATGACAATGATAATGATGATGGTGATGTAAGTGGAGATGGTGATGATGATAATGACATTGACATTGATGATAAAGATGACGATGATGTGTGGGTTTTATAAGTGTTGTGGGTTACACGTTATGGCGACGATGACGGCGGCGATGAAAACAATGATGGTTTATAAGTGTTTCTCATTTGGTTTATATGATATGTGATTAAGGCTTAAGAGTTACAAGAGACACAAATTAAGGCTTATATGTATTGGTGTTGATAAAGGTTAGATGTTAATAATTGTAAGAGTAGGGGGATATATATTGTTGTCAATTAGATGTTTTCAAGGGTTAGTATTTTAGGGTTATATGGAATTCAATAGAATAATAATATGCTTTATAGGGTTTTCATGGTATGCATTATAAAGTTAAACATTAAGCATGGTGATAATGGTCATAGTGGTAAAATATTTTAACGGTTTAGGTTACTAGTGTACAATGCTACCAAATTTAGGTATAAGACCCAACACCTTGAGCATTTGTTGATTGACATCAAAGTCATTATTAGGAGCAGTCAACAATTTCTCACCAATAAAAATGGATTTGTCCTTATCTAGAAAGCATAGTGCCTACTCTAGCAAAGATAAACGGACCCGCCCAGTAGACAATTGGACCATGTCCCTTGGCATCATAATTCTTGTTGTTTTTATCAAGTGATTCATTTCCCTAGTTTTTATAATGTTGGGGTAAAATTCCCTTGACGTGTCTAAGTTATGGTTATAAGTTGTTAGGCTAGCCTTTTTGAGATCCTCTTCTTGTTTCTTCTTTAACATACCCAAAGTGCAACATACTTCCATTCCCATGCCCCTGATTTCTTTCACATAGTCATGAATTTTACTGAAGTTTGTCTTCCTACCCACGGTATCTCTCCATGCAGCACCCATGCAGAAACATGAGTTTCCTGCATCTTTTTCCTTTTTTGCTAACTCAATCACTGCATATTTCGTCATGAGATTTTGACCTTTCACCCTAGTGTCATCTCGAGATGACTGGGGACAATATGCACAATCTTAAAATTAAACAAAATTAAATAAAAATAAACCTATTAACAAATAAAATTAAAATTAAAAACAAACAAAATTATTAACAAATAAAAGTAAAAGTAAAAACAAACAAAATTAAAATTAAGTTAAAATAAAATAAATTAAAAAAACAAATAAAAATTAAAAACAAATTGCAAACCTGACAAATTACAAACACAACTTACCTCGGCCCTGCGTTGCCCCTGCTCGAACACTGAAAGCTATTGCGGTCTGCGTTTCCATAGTGGTGAGAACCTTGGCCTATTGCCCCTACTCGAACCCTATTGCGGTCTACTTGAACACTGTTGCAGTCGGATCGTTGCTCCTGCTCGAACCCTAGCCCTTTGCACCTTCCCAAACAGTGTTGCGGCCATTTCCATTGTGGAGGAGAGCCCTGGAACAATTTGTCCCTGCTACATTGCTACAGAGGGAACCCAAAAGCATCCTCGAGAACATGGTGAGTTTCCAATGTTACTATCTCCATTTTTCATCTGATGGGTAAAACTAATTATTCAACACGACTCATGTTTAGTAGATTTGGGCATAATTCATCCATAAATTTTAGGGCATATTTCCTTGTTCTCTTCACACCTTGCCATGTTCTCTTCACTCAATTGGGCATAAAGTTTAGGGCAATTGTCTCACCCTATTAGGGTTCAGATATTCGCTTATGTTCCAACCTCTGGTTCCATCAAATTTTGGGGTGCACAAAAATTCTTACCTCCAATCTCTTTATTTCAAAATTTTGAAAGTCATAATTGTTGCAAGGTTCCCATAATAGGTTCCATTTCCCTTCGATGTGGGAATAGTGGGACACTTACAAGGAAATATTGAAAGACCACTGCACACAAAGAAAAATAATAATGACAACTATAACCATGGAAAGAGGGATTCAACCATTGCTTGCAACTTTAGAGCGGACCCTTACTTTGAGGAAAGCCAGTTGTTGAATCCTTGAATTGAAATTTGATATGAGAAAAGTTTATTTTTATCTCTCCATGGGTGTAGTTACAGATCTACATGGATATTCAATCTGGATCGACCCTCACACTACAAATAGAAATAGCCAATAGGGTAGTCTGAAAACCTTTCATCTGACTTCCATACTACACATGATAATGATGGATTAAATGTTGATTTTTTCTGTTGAAGAGATGAAACTTTATCATGCTGAGCTGATTTTCAATATTATCCTCTAGCTGCCATCATATCATTAACCAAATGCACAGATCATGCTACAGGTCAACATTATTTTAGGTAGAAAAATCACCATCTTAGATCTTAATATACCCTGTAATGTTGTAATATGATGAAGGATCTACTAGTGGTGCATTCAAAATCCGATGCCATGTTGCTACAAACACATCAATGTCATCTTTAGGACAAAAATATCCAATAGACCTAACATTGCAACAAACCCCTGTTGAAAGGTGGGCAGAACCATGTTTTGTTTTTCATCAGATGGAAGAATAAATGCATGCTTTTAACTGCTGCATGAATTCAGGTCTAAGATACTAATTTTTTGTGAGTCTGCAATAGTCTTCAAATATGATTGAATGGGTTGTTTACCTAAATCGTTATCTAAGATTTCCATGCATGAAACAATCATCAAAATGCTTCTATGAAGTGACCATCCATGCAATCAATCATGTCATCCTAAGTATGAAAATAAAATGACGTAACCAACACTCTAAATGTCATCAATACGTCATATGAAAGTGATCTAAATGAAAGAGATGTATCATTCAATATCCAACCATCATCCCATAGCTACTAGCATGAAGATCCATAAACTCATCTAAGGTATCAAGGTTTAGTTGCAGGCCATAGAAAAAACTATAATGTCAGGTTACGATTTTGGAGAGAAAGGATTTTGACAGGTTGTGGAATATCCAATGCAGAAAGTATGGAGAAGCTGAAGCAACATACAACAAATTGAAGATAAATAGATTAGAAGTTGAAGAGTTGGAAGATTAAAATATGAATTTTGTATTTTTTGTATTTTTTGTATCATATGAACTAAAGGTACAAATAGTTGAATGCCTCTTGTAACAAAGTTTGAGAATGGAGTCTAATGAAATTAATGTATTGTTCTACAGTGCATCTATACTTAAGTGAAATTAGTATCTATAGCATTGCACCTCATCTCTTTTTTGTTACGTATGTAATGATTTTTTTCTTGTTATGTGTTGTGCTATTTGTTGTGGTGTCTGTATTTTATGCACCTACGCAACTAAGGTTTGGTTAGCTGTGGTAGGCCAAATAGAGTGTCAAAAAGAAATTTAGTTGTAGTTGTGCATAAGCCCTATACTGTGATATCCAATGATAATGGCATGGTCTACCCATATCATGTCACTTATAATAAGATATCTGCCAAATTCAAAGATCTCACATGGTCTAATAAATAGCAAAACTCAATCTAGCATTTGATACAATGAAATTTCGGAGATTTTAATCACAACTTTAGTTCATAAAATTTCATACAACTAGGGGAACATACATCCATGTAAATTTCAACATTCACAAGACAGAATCAACATGCATCAAAGAGAGACAAAGTCAGGACACAACTGCTCAATTCATTATTATTAAAGGTTAAAAAGTAGTTACAGTACATGGGGGATCCAACCCCTTCTCCAACTTCTGAAAACACCTTAAATAGATGGTCTCTTAGGGATGAGTTCCCTCCTTGTGTGTGCCTAAAATAATGTAACTACTTAATTTAATTCTCCCTCATGTTGCCAATGTTTTCCTTGGGAAATACACCATCGTGTTGCTAATGTTTAGGTGGATAACTACTCACTAATGCACACTTGATCCTTACTTAAGTCACGAAATGCATCATTATGGCTTGTAACTCATTGTCTTCTTGTCTATATTTAGCAAAATCTAAAAAATGATTTGAGATTGCATAGCCAAGACTCCACCTTGACCCCATTAACAAATCTTCCAAACTTTAGGACTGAGATATTTTAGTCCAACTAAAGGCATTGTTAGGAAATAGTTATAGTTATTGATATATTATGTTGAGTACATTTGAGGTGTTGGTTGTTGTTGTAGGACCTCGTGTATATTTTTTTGTATACCCTATTCAAAATGCCAAAGATTCCTTTTGTAGGGAATCATATGGTGGCCTAGCATTCACTAAATGAGGACATCAAAGTCATGCATCATTGTGGCTTGTATCATTGTCTTATTCTCTCAATTCAATAAAAACTACTTTTTTAAGAGCTTACTAAGTAAAACAACCCTTGGCTACATATCATGTTTTTTCTTCACTACTATTGAAGTTTCTGTCTTCAATCTGATGGGAACTTCAACAACAACTGGTGCAATCATTTCTTGCTTCATACTCAATTACTGTATAATAAAGTAAACACTCAGAAACCTGTAATTACTATTGATTAGATATCTCCTATAGTTGCAACTTACCAACTATAGATTAAATGCTTGATTTGCACAAGGTATAAATTCTAAGCATTAACATGTTAGAAGACTAGATTAATAAAGATCTCGAAGACAAACTTAAAGCAACATAAAAGGAAGACATAAAAGGAAAAGGCACTGAAAGAGGACAATGTGAAGACAATAGAGAACCAAATTAACCAAATGAGACTTGCATTGCATGAAAGGAAGCTTATCTTAATATCTTGAACTATTCAAACTTACAATACTGAGTAGGAACAAAAGTTGTAGCACCTATATACAATGAAATAGATCATGTCCATTCATTTAAGAAGCACTAACATTATATTTTTTTTATTTACCTGACTTCAACCAACTCCTAGGAATCTAGACTTTATCTGACTGTGTGACATCATGATTTAATGATTAAAGGTTAAAATTAATAATCATATTAAAATTTATTAGACATATTAATCCTAACATGATTGTAAGTTGACCCTTTGGATTGACCAAAAATACCAAGGACATGAGATTCGATACTAATTCCCCCCTTCTATAAAATCATTGGAAATAACTACTGGATTATCCTAGATGTCGTGAATTTAGAAGTATGTTGAAGTTATTGAACTTTGGTGTATCAAAGAAGAATATTTGTTGACATATCCAACAGCCACTATTTGCAAGGTGGTTTTGTTGAAGTCAATCCTAAGCCCCATATTTGAGGGAAGTAAATGTGTTTAACCAAGTAAATGTGTACTTTCAAAGAAGAGAGAAGGCACTGTCTTGTTTATTCTTGTTTTATCGAGTGTAGGTACCTCCAAATACGTATCTGTCAGATCTATCTTCCTCAAGTGATGATGAAGATATACTCAGAGAGGTTGAAAGTGAGACGAGTTGTACTAGATCTACCGGTTTTATATCAACTAGATCAGAAAAGATAAGGAAAAGATTTCATAGACGCATGAAATATTTTATTGCCAATGGTGGGTCATGTAATTATGATGTTGAGAGCATAGGAGACATTGATTTTCCATTGAGGTATAAACATCTAGTGCAATGATGGGTACCTAATATGCTACCTCAAGTGGACACAGATTTCTTCATCAATGGGAGGATGTATCGCATCGCTCCTTCGTCCTTACATGGATTGAAGCTATTTTCCATGGATGGAATAAAGGTCCTCTATGGCACTGTAACTGAATTGATGGAATATGTAGGACCACTATACAGATACAATAATTGGTAGATCTTGGTCCAATATACTCGAAGTATGCAGAGATACGGAGTTGCCGCGAATTATATTCAAATAGCAAAAAACAATAAAAACAAAGGGGCGACTATGTATATTGATGGGAGACCAAAAGCGTCCGGAAACGTTGTTGGCTTTATAAATAGTACACGACCAGTGACAACAAATAAGCTACCAAATTGTGAATTCGAGGCACGCGAACATCATCGTATATTTGTATGTGCAATAAAAATAATACTTGCATGTGAAGAGTTGTTGATCGATTACAACTTAAATAGAATAGATGTGGCTTCCGCGGTCTAGGGGAACTGTGGACCGTCAGAAACTATGCCTCATCAGGTAAATGCTAAATGTAGTATCTAAACATGACTACAATAACTGAATGTTTCATTTTTCTTTGTTAACATTCGATTTCCACTGTTGTCATTCGCTTTATTCATGCTTATTATGAATATTTTCGTGTGATTACATGGTGATTACACTACTATGAATATCTCATTTTTGTTTATGACGCATTTATTGACTATTGATGTTTGTTTAGGGTGACGACAGTGGAAAGGAACATGCTTCTTCCAAAGTCCAAGGTGACCATGGAAGTTCAGAAACTATGCCTCGTCAGGTAAATGTTAAATATAGTAAATAAATATGACTATAACAACAAGATGTTCCGATTTTCGCTATTAGCATTCATTTTTTTAGTGTTTATTGTTAATATTTGCATATGAAAGCATGCTTATTAAATTGTGGCAGGAGTCTGCTCATGGCCATGGAGCAGAACATGTATCTTCCACTTCTGAGGTAAAAATTAATATTAATGCAATATCTCATTTTTCTTTATGTTACAATTATTTAGTATGAGGTAAACGTTTATTTATTGATTGATTGTGTCGGTGTGGCTCCATTGGAAAGGCACCTGCTGCTACCATAGTCGAGGGTGAGCGTGGAAGGTCACACTCTGTGGCCCGTCAGGTAATTGTTTAGTAAAATAACTAAATTTTCTGATTTAGTATGTTAACATTCAATGTCCACTATTGAAAATCACATTTTTATGAGCTTATGATGGACTACTGGTTCATTTTTATGACATTATGATGGATTACTGGTTCATTCAGGACCGTGGCAAGGCACCTGTTGCTTCCACGGCGACGGTTCATCGTGGACACTCACCAGCCATAACACCGCACCAGGTAAGTGTTAGTGCATAATAGTGACTTAATCTTCATTACAATATCAATATTTGAATGATGTTAAAATTATATTGCTTAATTTAATTTATTGTTTGATGAATTTAGTCACGTGCACACGATCTGGGTGATGAGGGGTTTGAGGAAGAAATTTTCTATTCCACTGACCCACTACACACTTTTAGAACAACCTTGAAAAAGGAAAACATAGAAATGCTTGCCTTGGCTCACAAAAGGCCCTTGACACAGGAGGACAGGGCAAGGATTCTAGAGCTGTAAGATCAAATACAATCTTATGGGGTAAGTGGCATCTTCACAAATTTTTTAAACTATGTTGTGATTTCATATCTAATATTATGTTTTTTATTTTTCCAAGTGATCTGATAAAGTAAAGTTTATTGTTTTTAGGATTTTTTAAAACCCATGACTACAGAACCTGCCCCGACAGGTATAGGTAGCAATGATGGTCCAATGAAGCAAAAAAGAAGCAATGTACCAATGAGGCTTTTTGGCACTCTTACGGTTGGCCTCGAATACATTGATGACGGCATTGATGAGAGAGAGCATGATGCCATGCTGGAGCCTGATGCTATGCCTCAGCATGATGAGACGGAGCCTATCACTCCACATGACTCTGGAGATGAATGTACTATAGACAACCAGGATAGTTTTCCTGGAGCAGCACAAGTTAAAAGCACTGGATCACTCAATCTCACCTTTCTGGTGGATGAATCTTGTGTTCCTATCAAGATCCAAAAGATTGCTAGTATTTATTAATTAAATTATTCATTTTAATCATGAAATTGAAATAGTCATACATTGAAATTATTTTAAATTAATGGATTACATATTTAATTTGCAGGAAACAATGTATTCTACATGCATTTGAATGACAAAGCCTTGGAGCTGTTTGGCCCCACCATTAGCACATGGTGGAATAGCCAAGATAGCAATAAGAGAGATGAATTGATGGACCACATGGTCAACTTGTTCGACAATACTTTCAACAAGAAGGTTGTTGCAAGGTTAGCCAGTGAGAATTTGAAATATACCAGGGCCCAATATAGGGAAAGATTGCAAGCTTACCTCAAGCATGAGCACCTTCCCATGGTTCTGGAGAAAGAGTGGAAGGCACTCATAGATGATGCAAAGGAGAACTTGCTTAAAAGACAAGGAAAACAACCACGGCCTGGTAAAGCAAGGTACAACATATATCATATTTTTACTGAAATAAGCTCAATTATTTTTTTCTTTTTTGTTTTAAGTGAGATTTTTGATATCTAAGGTTTTCAAAATTTTCATATATAGGCTTCCTGACACCTCCAAAGCAACCAAGGCTAGAATGGAAAAGCACAGGAAACATAGATTGGGCCAAGGTGGCTATAGAAAACTAAGTGGAAGAATCGTAAGTATTAAATGATTAATTGTTGGGAATATTTATTTAACAATACCGAAAAAATATCGGATTTTGATATTGGAAATTTCGAAATGTGTTATCATGCATTGCAGGGAAATACTTTCCAAGCTGCTGCCACTGAGGAAGACCTAAAGCTTGGTTTCAAGTTTGGTTTTAAAAGTGTGGTTGAATATCGGAAAAGCTTAGGGCAGACTCTAATCTCCCCAATGACGCAAATGCAGGTATATCACCAATGGTAGTATACTATTATAGTCTATTCAGTAATTCTGATTATATCACCCATAACTAAAAATTTATGTTTGTTTTTAAGCAACAATGCAACCGCAGCAGTGAATCTAGCGGTACACAGCAAGTACCAGTTGATGTTAGGGTGCACATGTCCCATGATAGTGTGGAGCATAGTGTCCATTCTGGTATGTATGCTTTGGAAATTGAAATATCTACTGTGATTAGATATATATATTTCCTGGCGTATAGTTATAAATTTTCTTCTTTCAATGAAAGACCATGCAGCTCAGGAGCATGAACTGGAAGAGGAAGCAACTATACCTCCAATTAACACCCCAGTTGTCACATCTACAGCGACTGGTAAAGAGAAATATTGTAATTTAAATATAAAAAAATGAAATCTTTATTTCAATAATACTTCTACGTCATATATATATGCTCATTTCCATTGTTGCAGTTCACACCCCTACAGAACTGCCTCCATGCCTTGCTCAGCGATGTACAAGAAGTGGCATAAATGAGGGCATGGAAACACAAACAATAATAGGAGATATCGCAGTAAATATTGCACCATTGGATGATTGTGATACCCCACTCGCAAGTTTTTTACATGCAAAGAAACATAAAACAACGAAAAAGTAGATGCAACATAAATTCATGATTTGTATTTTGATGGATGTCGATGTTGTTAGTATGCTACATAGATAACTTTTATTTGGTATAGTTACGAGGTACTTATCTTTAATTTGATGCTCTAAGGAATTTTCCCATTTATATCTTTTATTTTCTTAGAATTTGTGTTTTAAATTTAAATGTCATCACAAGTCTGAAACATTGATTATGTTTATATTAGATATATTAGATATGTTCATCATGACTTCGATCATCATCACTCTTTATAATTTGATTACTACCCATTACATCTCAAGGACCAATTTCAACACAGGGACCAGAGAGGAGTGTTGAAGTTGATAGAGATCAAATTTATGTTGTAAAATCTTGTACTGTTGCTTTAGCACTATTCAGAAATAGTAACACACTTCAGATCTGATTTTTGGTTAAATGTTGACATGGATATCTTCAACTATACCTTTGTTATTGTTATATGATCGATATGTTTAATTTATTACACGTTACTGAAAGAGATGAAAATTATGTTATAAATATTTTACTGTTGCTTTAGCACTGTTCAGAAATAGTACCGTTTTATCATTCAGCTGTAGAATTGTTATGTTACTGTACCTTTCTTTCATCTGTGTGTTGAATTGTTGTAGTATGTGGACTGTTTAAACCTGTTTGAGGTCTGTACTTAACTTTACATCTCGAGGACCAACTTCAGCACAGGGACCACAGAGGAGTGTTGAAGTTGATAGAGATCAAAATTTATGTTGTAAAATCTTGTACTGTTGCTTTAGCACTATTCAGAAATAGTACCACACTTCAGATCTGATTTTTGGTTAAATGAGATCTTCAACTATACCTCTCTTATTGTTATATGATAAATATGTTTATTTTATGACATGCTACTGAAAGAGATGAAAATTATGTTATAAAATGTTTTACTGTTGCTTTAGCACTATTCAGAATTAGTATCGTTTTATCATTCAATTGTAGAATTGTTATGTTACTGTACCTTTCTTTCATCATCTGTTTGCTTAATTGTTGTAGTATGTGGACTATGTAAACCTGTTTGAGGTCTGTACTTAACTTTACATCTTGAGGACCAACTTCAGCACAGGGACCAAAGAGGAGTGATGAAGTTGATAGAGATCAAAATTATGTTATTAAATCTTTTACTGTTGCTTTGGCACTAGTCAGAAATTTGGATGGTAATTGTGATGAAATTTTGCTTTTGTAGACCATATTCCTAAATTTTAAGGTTAAACAGGTGGCCTTTATTTTTTATAGTAAAAGGTACTTAACTGTTATGTGATGCTATCAGGATTGCATAGAGAGAAATGATGGATATTTTTATTTGGCATCCCACCACCCTTCCTTATACTGTGATGATGAACTTTCAGGTTATATGGAACATCTGTACATTTGAGAGAGATATGACTGGTTGTACCTTCCCCACCTTGATTGAGCTATGATTGGTCTTGTAAATTTTTAAAAACCACCTTGTTGAAGTTTTGCTCTTATAGAGTCCTATGGTTGTTTGGCGACATTTGGAGTAATTTTTTAAAAACCACCTTGTTGAGTCCTTGAGTAACTTTTTAAAAACCACCTTGTTGAAGTTTTGCTCGTATAGAGTCCTATGGTTGTTTGACGACATTTGGAGCATACCCTTGGTTCTAAGGGTCATGGGTATTCTACTACCCACACCTATGTTATGACCGGTGTTTATATTTTTCTTATTTTATGACCATTGTTTATATTTGTACCCACACTTCAAATCTGATTTTTGGTTTAATGTTGACATGCAGATCTTCAACTATAACTCACTTATTGTTATATGATTGATATGTTTATTTTATTACCTGTTACTGATTGAGTTATTAAATACTTGTTGTACCTTCCCCACCTTGATTGATTTATTATTGGACTTGTGGTACCTTCCCTAAGACTTGTGGTTAATGCGGTCATTTACCCTCCTTCATTTTTTTTATACCACCTTGTTGAAGTTTTGGTCTTATACAGTACTTGACTTTGTCGAAGTTTAGAATTTTTGTGACTTCATTTATGTTGAGTTATGTACTGTGCTTGACTGTCATTGACCTAATCAACTCCAGTCATTTCTCTCTCTCTCTGGTTTGTACACACCCTCTTGTAGGGTCAGCTGGTTCCTAGATAAGACTGGCCTCTCTGAGGCACAATCAATCTTTTTTGAAAGTAACACTTATGAGTATATTTTCAATAATGGTTTCACACCCAGCTGGTTGGTATCTTCAACTATATCCCTATTTATGTTATATGATATACATGTTTATTTTATTACATGCTACTGAATATTAGTTTATCGTTTTAGTTTGCTTGTCATTGTAAGCAATTATAATCTGTTGATATGGCAGTTATGAATATACCAAAGAGCTTGTGTTAAGAACTTACTGGTTGTACATTTGGAGTGCTTGGTTACAGGAGGTAAGTATGCATGTGAAACTTAGTGATTATGCCACATATCCAATTCTAGGAGTGGGATCTATCTCACTCCAAATAACATAAGGTGATATCCTTGAGCATATTGGTGTTTTGTATATCATGCTGTGGTAGTGTTTCTGATGTTTTCTTTTTCTTGTTGGGTGCTTGCCTTATAGACACTAAAGAAATACTGGATATTTAGGTTTGGAATCCAAATATTGAACTTGTTCGGTTGTTAGGTAAAAGTTTTGCTACACAAGAGAGAAAGGTTGCACGTGAATACTTTCTCAGTTTGGAAGCTTGCAATACAATAGTCCTGGAGTATTTACCGTGTCTATCGAATTGTGCTGCTCACAAATGTCTACTATTTAAAATAAGGTTTGTGGAAGACTAGAGATAGATGTTTTCTAATGTTTCACTAGTTTTTGTGAAAAAAAATTTGAGCGTATCCAAATTCTGAATTGGAAACCTTCAGCTTTTAAGGTGTTCATGGGTTGTACTTCTAGGAAGAATGCACATGGGATTGGAACAGGTAGCTTGCTTATCTCGCTTGTAAATATTCAGCTTTAGAAAAGGTTTTGGCTTGTACATATAAATAATTATTCCAGTCAGAATATAATATTAAATTCAGTGCCTTCTTATGAATTTGCATGATACAGCTGATGCAATGATCTCCACTGGATTATCCAAGGTCGGATATCAATATGTGAATATAGGTAACTTAACATATTTTCTATCTCATGTGTTTATGCATTATCAACTCTTAATTTAACATATATATAGGTAACTTAACATATTTTGTGTTTGGTACATTTGACCAGATCCAATACATGCCGTAAAATGATGCCAGGTTCACTTGGACATGAGGAACAAGATGCAAGCACGTTTGCTTCATGGGTAACTTCTTGTCAATAAATTTTCTTGTCTCTTTGATAGATTTGTTGAAGAATGCCATCAGTGCAATACTAAAAAATGGTTGCCTATTTTATGGAAAGGCACATGCTGCTGGTTGTGGGTATGATAAAAAAGTATTGCATGATACCCAGGTCATCCATTCAGTAGCCATTAATGAAGACTCAAGAAGAAATATAGAAGATACATCACAATTCCAAACCCAGCATTCCCCACCAAAAGATGACTATTTGCACACCAAAATATAGGAAATTAGAACTTAAAAGTACAATCCTTAATGATTTTATCTTTGGTATCTTGAAGTACTTTTTGGTCGTGTTTTGTTGCATGTCTGGAAATATTATTGATCTTGATAGGATTTTCTACATATTTTTCAACAACATATTTAATATTACTTGGTACATGGAATTCATAAGTGTTTTTGCTAGGGATTGTAATTGCTTGGCCACTTGTATGAAAGGTGATGCTATCTTTGCCTATCAAGAAAGGAAGATGATAGTCAACAAATTCTTGACCAAACAATAGATCAACACCTTTATCAAAACAATACCAATTTACAGAAGTATTATGGCCATTAATCATGATAGGAAAATTAAGAGGAAAACTTATCATGCTTGCACACCATTTAAGCGAATAACTTATCATGCCTACACACCAGTTAACTCTTGCAACTTTTGTTGATGTGAAGAAATTCACAAGAAGTTGTCGTCTTTGCTTCACAATTGATGTACAATTGAGGGTCCTCTTATGTTGGTTCAATAGAAAAGGCTGACACTAATGGGAAATGGTTAGAACCTAGGACCAACATTTGGAGATCAATCGCTTTGCCTTGGGTACTTGCAAATGTGAGAGCATTCTTGCGACCATAAATTCTGTCCAACGACAATCTAGTTTGAATACATTTGTCTCTTGGTTGCATATTAGATCAAGTGAATTCCCCCCCATAATCAAGATGCTTTGGTCTCCAATTGGGATCAAACCCTTGTAAAGTAGCTTTGCATCTGCTCCAGGCCACTTTTCATTATCAGACAGAGAATGACAGTTCCCTCCTTCCTAGTCACCTTCATTTCACCATATTCTAAATCACCCCTAGAATGTATTCAACATTCCGTGAGGAAGGAGCAGTCTAGTTCCACAATAATCATTTACTGGATTGCATTGGGTGCATATGTGAATGTAGTACATACACATCTTGCCCATATAAATAAATGTAGCCCATACACATCTATGCAATGAATCTAGACCATGATCTAGTAGGCATGTCTAAAATTTTGAGACCAAGGAGCAAGAAGAACCCCTGTACTGCTACCTTGTTGATGGTCTGTAGACCAAAAGGGGCCTCACCAACCCATCCTAGTCCTAAGCTCAAAGCGAAATGTCCTCACTTCCTGAAGGAAGGCAATATCTGACTTCACATCATGCAACATATCTCTCACAAGCATGCTCCTACCGGGGATAGACATCCCTGTCACATTCCATGACAATGGTGACAATTACATTGGGAATACCTTGCATCAAAAGTGAACCAAAGCGATTGTTGGGCACAAAATGTCCCATGGTGATGGCTTAGTGAGTGGGAGATTGCCTAGTTGCATCCTTGTTAGCCCTGTGATGTGGCTGAGAATACTCCTTTACTGGATTTCTTTGGATGGACTAGGTTGAGTTTGAGATCCTCTCATTCTTGACTGCTTTACTTTCCATTCCTCATCCATATTTCAATTTTGATCTCAAGCAGGTGATGCTTGCTAGAAGGTGGATCCATGCCCTTATCATAAGAAGAATCTTTAATAGAATGATTTGAGGAACAACATCGACATATGGGTCTCCTCATGGCCTTGGCATTTGAGCAGTTGTCGGGGAAAAGTCTTGAGGTAGGTTAGAAGTAGGCTAGCCTTAGGTGTTGAACAAGGCTTTCTACTAGGGTACCCCCTTATCTAGTAGTCTTGAGCTTGATAAGCAAAGCAAGCATTCAATAAATTCAAGTATTTCACCTTCTACGAAAGTACCCCATCAACTGTAAATAACAATGTTACACTAAGTTTCCAAGATGTAGGGACGCAGGAGTGGGGAAATGCATCGAGGGGATGTGGAATCACCCCTCAAATTCTAGGGAACATCATAGGGGACATTGGGGTCTTCAACATAGGGGACCCTACGAGAAATACTAAGAAATTAAAATATATGAAAATTGAAACATAATTAATTGAAATATTAAACATAACGATGCACCAATAACATTTATCATTGCATGTAACCAAAGTTATTAGGATAGGAAATGGTTAAGGTCTGACCACTATGGAAGCAGAATTGGCTGGTAAACCTGTCTAATAAAGAACATATAAAATATACAAAATTTAATTATATATATATATATATATATTCATGTACATCAATGTAAATTCAAACTATTGGACACTGAATATGCAAATTTTCCTCATGCATGTAGCATCTAAGTACTATGTGTGAATATAGCAAAATGGCATAGAGTGTGAATCATGATACATGTACGAAATGAAATACATAGACATCGAGGCTCTAAATATCCTCTATAGGCTAGAAAACATCATGCTACAAAGGAAGTCAACAATCAACACCATGAACATCAGGGTACATAGAGGGCTTGGTGCTCTTGATTAAATGCCAATTTCATACTCCCATACATGACAGAATCCAATAGAAACACTACAATCCTGTCCATCCTGAAATCTTGAAAACTATTGAATCTATTGAATTCTGAAAGGGAAATGAAATTCTACTTTCTCCATATGAAGTTCGATGAGGTTGGAACCACTCTCAAACATATTGGAACAATTAATGGTAATGTCCTTAAAAAATGAGACACTCCCATGCTCCCTTTTTACCAAAGTCCACCGTTTTGAACTCCCTCTCCCTAGTAATTATTCATAATATTTAATGTCTCATTTTTACTTGAATGTAAAAATGAGACATTTAATATTATGATTAATTGGTGGAGAGGAGAACTGCGTTAGTGAAATTATTTCTCGACGTTTCGAGCCACAAAGTAGGGCTCATCATCAGGAGAGAGTGTCTCTAGGGAGAGGGGGAATTTATTATTACCAGAAATTACTAGGGAGAGGGGGGATTTGATATTACCAATAATTACTAGGGAGAGGGGGTTCGAAACAACAGATTTTGGTAAAATGGGAGCGTGGGAGTGTCTCATGTTTTGAGGGAGAAGTTCCCTATTGTGTTTCCTTGCGTCTCTTCTAAAAGGGCACATGGGGAAACATCCCCCTTGGAACACCCATGTCCTAGGAGCATGGGGAGCATGGGGATCATGTACCCTAACCTTGGTAAATAATTTGAGACGTTGAGGCCACTTTATGTTTAGATCCACTTTAACAAAAACTCTTGGGTTTGAACACGGTTGTCATCACTAATTAGTACCTTGCAAACATATCAACAAAGGGCCTCATGTCAGCTGAAGCTGGCATAATCAATCTAGAGAGAATATTGTGCTTGATTAATGTTCTTTAAAGTTTGGATTGAAGTCATGTCTCCAAGACTGGATATAGGGAAATGGCCTAGCTATTGTTCATGTACCAAACTACAAATCATACCTGACAACCATCTCAGAATTAAAAGGAAAGCAGAGTTATCAAGAACCAATCCCCGTGGATGAGTTCAATGAGATCCCTTTAATCTATCAGTTCATAATGCATAATTGACTAAAGGCTTCTTCATCCAACATTCTTCAAAGGAAATATAATATGAATCTTCCTTGCTCCAAGTACTTCCACTGTTCTGTATGTTCAACAATATCATAAAAAAGGAAACTGGTGCTCTCATCCTCCTCTTCATGAGCTGATTCCTCAGGGTCCACGGGAT
The DNA here is from genome assembly GCA_027924585.1 of Larix kaempferi. NCBI lineage: Eukaryota > Viridiplantae > Streptophyta > Pinopsida > Pinales > Pinaceae > Larix > Larix kaempferi. The sequence goes on along the minus strand of BSBM01000606.1, from coordinate 4,743,611 downwards.
CCATCATTAGGCTAATATTCTCTTCATCGTCAGCTACTGTCTCTGCTACTGTGTTTCTTTAGGAAATCACTGTGACACTTGTATTTTGAATGCCCTAATAGCATTGACTTGATCTTCAACAGACCCTGCTTCATTGTTGTTTAGTTGAGCCCCATTGGATCCAACAAACCAATGATTTACAAGGTCTGCATTGTTCTACATAGGTGTATTCCCTACACTTGAGAGTAACCCAGATCTAACAGAGGGCTCACTCTGCACTGCTTCAAACACAACCACTAAACTTGTGCTATTGGGCATGCTAAGTTCTTCATGATTTATAGATTCACATATATTCTACAGCACACATACACAGCCCAAGTGTGAGATATTATGCCATGATATGATACAGAAGTGATGATAACATATTGCATATACACAGTCCCGAAGTTAACTCTTCCAAAGCAAGCAAACAGTCCCAGAATGTTGAAGATTATTGAGGCAGCCTCAGGGTCATAGATGGAAGATGAATCCTTAGACATCAATGCACAAGTGTAGCTCTTGTGTTGATCCAAAATATCTTTTACACCAGCTGGAAGTAAAATTGGAACATGTTTAAAAATCCACAAAGTTTTGAAGATGGTGAGCAGCTGAAGCAGTCTAATGACAAACACTGATTGACCAAGTGAGTAGATCATATTGACATAACATAATTATACTTGACGGATCAGTTTTGGTAAGGTTGAATTGGACAAGTTCAGATTTGTTACTTTTAGCAAAAGAATTGTTGAAAAAAATTCCTTTCAGCCTGATTTGACAAGAACTTTGAAGTAGCATATTTGATAGGGGGAGTGTGTTTATTAAAAACTTGAAGATGAGCAGACTTAAATGAACATTATGATGAAAATTTAAAGGTTTGAAGAATGATGATGATGCATGCTTACCTTTTATGAATTTACTGAACTTCAGCATATCAGTTAGCCGGGGGGAGCATTTATGTGATGATTATCAAAACGTTGAGGCATATATATTTATGCTTTGAAATGGTGCTCTGCTATGATTCAACGATTGCCATTTAGGCTTTTTGGTTTTTTTTTAACACTTCCAGGTATCGTCGCAATATCAACGGATTCCTGTCATGAAAGTTAATGATATTTAGACGAACAGCCATGGAACCAAAGAAAAATTTTCGACGCACATGATGAACCTGCCACGATTTTTTGTGGATACAGAGACAAAGTTTCGTGGATACAAAGACGAAGTTTCGAGGAACTTTAGAAATGTTTCCACACAGATGCTAAACCTGCCACAAAAATTAGTGAATCTAATCATCTCTATTGCGACGAACATTCGTGGAGCTGTATAAGATGTAACCACGCAGATGCTGAACCGGCCACGAACATTCGTTGCTATAACGACGAACCTCCAATTTAAGTTCGTCTCTATAGACACGAAATTTCGTGGCAGGTAAAGCATTTGCGTGGAAACATATTGATGAGGGGCGTTGATATATCGACAAAACTTCGTGGAAGAATTAATTTTCCGAAAATCTGAGGACTGTTGCGAAGGTGACATGTGGCCACTGAGAAATGTTGCTATTGCCACGACAGGGAATCTTCGTCCCTATATCCACGAAGTTGGTTCCATGAAAAAACGAACCCCAGATCGTTGCAATAGGGACGAAAAATCATGGCTATTACAATGAAAAAACGTGGCAATTTTGGCCATATGTAGTAGTGATTGAACAGGGACATCAAGGGGGTGATTGTCAGGCATGGAATCAATATGTAAATTCCTTGAATTCTTCTCATGTTTTGTTAAATAATAGGGATGATTGTTTGATCTGGTCTAATAATGCCGATGGCGGAAAATATACTCCAAAACTGGGTTACCAATTTATTCAGACCATTGAAGCTCATCTTGAGACGCCATGGTGGAACTCCTTTCTTTGGAAATTTCATTGCCCCCTCAAAATTAAGTTATTCCTCTGGCTGTTACTTCATAGGGATGTTCCGATCTGGAAAACTATGCTACAGAGACTTTAGATTGGGCCTAGCTGGTGCCCATTATGTCATTTAAGTTGTGAAACTATTGACAACTTATAGATATATCATGTCCATACTCAAACATTATTTGGACTTATTCTTCTAGTTGCAGTGGTATTAGTATCCAAGATGCTTTACACCTTTGGGTCACTGATGGTGCATATAATGATTTTTTGGCCCTCCCATCATCATCAGATGGCATATTTGGCTCGCTAGGAATCGAGCCATTTTTTAAGACTCTCTAGTTCCTCCAGAAATATATGGCTCCAAATCCCTTCCTGTCTATAAACCTTTTCCACATATTAAATAAAAAAAGAAACAGAGGATTGTGAGGGAGGAAACTATTGACAAGTCTAGAACTTGGGCCTATTTTGACGAGGCCTCTCAAAGAGTATTGAATATGGGTAGTGTCGGTGGGGTCATTTATCTTTCTTATGAACATTACCACAAATTTGCGGCTGGACTAGGACCGTGCACCAACAATCATGCAGTACTTATGGCTATCAAGCTCCTTTTGTTATATGCCATAAATATGGGTATACAAGATATCCAGATATTTGGTGACTCTCGTCTTGTTGTGGAGTGGATGGATCAGTGGACTCCTCCAAATAATATACATCTTTATGCGATATTTGAAGAGACTGTCAGTGTTGTTGATTATTTCTAGCAGATAATTTTTCAGCATATCATTCGAGAAAGGAACATGCATGCTGACCTGCTATCCAAGATTGGCCTCCAAGAGACTAAAGGAAGATGGCTCGGATGGGAAAAAACAAAGATAGTATTATTGAGGATGACCCAGAACCCTTCCCGAGATGGATGAATCTAGTGATGTGTTTCAAGAGTAATCTTATATAACCCACAATCAAAATACAGGATGAAACTCTAAATTTGGTTATTTGGGAAGGAAAGTCTTCCACTTTTTATAGATACATTCGAAAGGCTATGGCTACAAACAATATGATTATCATCGTGTCTAATGTATTAGTGGATAGTTGACTATCTACAGTATTTTTGTACTTAATTTCTTACGGGCTAAGGAGACAAATATGACTTCATAAGTCTATGCACAAATTGTTTTATTTTAAGTAGATGTGTGTACTTAGTTTCTTAAAAGTTAAGGGGATAGATATAACTTTGTAAGTCTATGCACAAACGGTTTTATTTTAAGTAATGAATTGCCTTTTTTTTTCTAAAGGCAATTTCCCTCGTAATATAAAAAGAATTAAAAATAAAAATAAAAACTTTGATGATCGATGGAGACTCTGTAGTGCCATATTATAATAGAAATAAGCATACTAACTCTAGTCAACAAATATATATTTATTACCTCAGATTCTTCTTCCCACAATGTTCGCACATTCAACCCGTTCAGTTTTAAAACCCTTAGCTTCTTCAATGAAATCCAAGGAGGTGGGAAAGCGTCGTGGCAGCTAAGCCATATGAGATTTGGTGACTGCACCGCATTCCGAGTGCTTTCCAAGTGACCGAAGAACCGAAAGTCAAAATCAAGAAGTTGCAAGTGACCGAAGAACCGAAAGTCAAAATCAATAAGTTGCAAGTTCCTCATTCTGCAGCCTGCAAATGATGGATGTTCCTCTTTTGTCCAACGGATACTAATTCCCCGCACCTCGGTTTCCTGTTCATTATTGAAAAACAACGAAAAATTAAAAAAACAGTACACAAGTTGGAATTTGATGGTAAAAATACGGTTTAAATTTTAAATTACCCGTCAAAGATAACAAATAAGTCCAGAAAACGCTCATATATAGCGTCAAAACCAGCAAAATTAACAAGTGATTGACTACTTACACAGGATTGCTGCAACAAATTCAAAGTCCTCTGTCCGCCAAATCCGACGCGGTAATTCCGGATTCTTAGCCAGATCTCTGAGATGATCGTGCATTCGAATATTATTTTCAATGTCCACCTCTACAAGATTCTTGTTATGTAGACTTCGGAACCCCAGCGCGCCTTTCCAGCCAGATCCATCCCATATTCTTATTGCAGTATCCCTGTTTTTCCCTATGAAAAAACATGCAATGTCCAAGAATATCCCCCTTTCGTCACTTTGAAGTGCATCGTAACTAATTTTAAGACTCTTTTGTATGTCGTCTGGAAGTATTTCTTCAAGCCTATCCAATTGGTCTTGCCAAAAAGATTTGTCATTCTCATAAAGAAGTGCTCCAATCAGTTTCAACGATAGAGGCAATCCATCGCAAGCTTTTAAATACCTGCGTACCAAATCTTCAAATCCTGGGAGTGGATGGCGCTGGCTGAAGGCATGCAGGCAGAAGAGCTCTTCAGAGTGTTGTGTATTTAGGCCAGTCAACTTATAAATTGATGACTCTTCCACTTTTGATGATTTGAGGACACCTTTGTCTCGAGATGTAATGAGTATTAAACTTTGGGGATGAAGAACATCTCGAATTGGCCTCAGAAGTGCATCTAACTGATTACTGTGATCTACATCATCTAATATTACCAACGCGTCACAAGATGAGAGACGGGTTTTAAGCAGCTGTATTCCTTACGTCAAGAGTATTCTGCAACGACTCTAAAGAGTATTTACGTGCATTCTCTCTTACGTCAAATAAAATACAGGATTTCTGATACTGTGAACTCTTTCTATTGAAAAGTTCTTTAACCAACGCTGTCTTCCCTATACCACCGAAGCCTACGATCCCGATGACCTGAGCTTTGCCACTTTTGCCACTCTGCTGCTGCTGCGATAAGACTTTCTTTTCAAAATCTTCAATCTTTTGATCCAAACCGGTTGGATGTTCGGCCACATCGAAGCTGGTTTTTCCGAGCTTTTTCAGCACAGAGTGAACGACCTTTTCGAGTAGCTCCCCCTCGTCTCCGGTTATTTACAATATAGAAAGTAATAGTTAGAAATAAAAAATAAAAAAAAGTATAGGTAAAGAATCTTACATATTCAATCCATAGAGGGAAGTTCGACTGCTCACCCGCCAAACTTGTCCAGCTCTAGCCCACTTATCTCTGCAACAGTGGACAGGGCTTCTCTCCACTTTTGAATGGTGTTGGAGTTGTAACGCGGTTCTATCAGTAGGCCTTGAAGGCACAAGGCCCGAGCAAAGAGTCCATAAAGGGCTTCTATCCACTTTTGAATGGTGGTGGAGTTGTAACGCGGTTGAGAGTCACGCGCTCTCTTATTTTTCAGTTGGCACAAGGCCCGAGCAAAGACTCCATCTCCATCGCCCTCTGTATGTCTAAGCTCAGTGGGGTGGACACCGTAAAAGACAGGAATAATGGGCTTCTCCGACTCCAGCATGAGGACGAGCTCGTCAAGACACCATGTAGAATCTGCATATCGCGGAGAGAAGATAGCCACATGGAGTGAGGCGGCTTTAATAGCTCCGTGTATTTGAGATGATAAAGTATCTCCCACTTGCATTTGCTCCTTGTCCCAAAAGACTTGGAATCCATGTAAAACCAGTCGATGATAAAGATGGCTGGTGAAGGTATGTTTAGTAGCAAGAATTAACAGGAAAATCTCGTAGCAAGAATTAACAGCAGTGGAGGTGGAGGTGGAGGTGGAGGCCATTGCCAATACGAATGAGACGATAGAAATGGGATGCAGATTGCGGGGGATTAGATAACTTTAGAGTTTGAGAATCGTGGAAAGTGTAATGAAATAGTTTTGGATTGCAGAGATGTATATAGATGTATGTAGGTAGTTTGAGAGCATTCTGCAACTTCTGGGAAAAGGTGAAGTGCAACTGGTATACAATGAAAGTAAAGGAGAGGATGTCAACTGTAAAGGAGTGGTCTTGGTCGGCCATCGGCAATAAAGTAATTGTTTGTGGGCCCAGCGGGGTGACACCAATGGTATCAACTCGACACGTGTGCAAATAACAGACAAAATATACACCAACTGTGAAGATATGCAGAGATCACTGGGAGGTGAAGAGGTGTTACCGTGTTTGTAAAGCTAAATCCGTAAAAGTGGTTCTCCACCAGGCTGATTTATTGGGTTCAGGGCAGAATCCTGAAGTTGCATTGGCCCAAGGCTGCATCTGGCTTCCAGGCTTTATAGGAAAGCTTCTCAAAGACCTCTAGAGTGCGCCAGAAACCTTTCTCCAGTCACCATAGGAACTTACTCTTTTGACAGAAGGAAGCGCAAGGGTAAGTAAAAAGGAAGGTTGAAGGCTTTTGGCTAATGGCTCCTAATGGCTTCTGGCTCCTGGTGAATGGCTAGAGGTTGAATGGCTAAAGGTGAAAGGCTCCTCATTCATGGCTTTAGGCTGAGGTAAAGGCAAAAGGCGGAAAATCCTCTTTATTCATGCAAGACATGGAAGATATAAAGGAAGGAACTCCATTCCTGCGGCTTATGTATCCGCAAGAGTGGGGTGAATTTAATGCTGGGAATGGACGAGGTTTTGTGGAATTTGAAGTGTTAGGGATGGATCTAGTGTGGCTTCACATGTCGGTCCTCCACTTTCTATAACTATGCGACTTTATAAGTCCATGTTTACACACACCTATATTTTCGATGTGGATTTTGTAAAATAATTTCAATAATGTACATAACTTTTTAAGTAGAGTTTGGAAGTATTCATTCCCTGTGTAACAAGTTTTTAAAATAAAATAAAATACAAATATACATTGCATTATTATTATCGCAATCTTTTTAAAAGTTAAATATATTTAATTATTATTAAAAATTATAATGGTGTTTTTATTAAATTTATTAAATATCAAAATGGTATTTTTATTATGCCCTGCGTAGCAGGATATAAATGGATCGCGAGGACCCTATTATCAGCTACCTAGTCTACTTAGTCTAGCTCGTACTCAAGTTCAATTTTTTTCTAGCTATATGGTTTTACATAGTTGCAATGTTTTAATTATTAAACTAAATTTTATAAAAATTATTTATTTGAAAGCTGATTCGTTCTGAAATGGTGACGTAAGTCTTGGAATCGGCATCCCAAGAGCCGGCGGCGCGATGCCGTCAGCGTCTGCTCGTTTGTTTAATGCATGACAGGATGTTGAAGCCTGGTTTGTTTAATGCATGACAGGATGTTGAAGCCACGTTGTAGAGGGCGTTGAAGCCACGTTGAGTGGTGACGTAAGTCTTAAAATGGGGGCGGTACGGGTTTGGTCGTTTGTTTAATGCATGGCAGGTTGACATGATAGGGAGCAGTAGGTTGAAGCCACGTTGAAGCCAATATTCGAGGCATAAAGTCTTGAGCGGGTATGAAATACACCTGCTAGCTCATAGTGTATTCTAGTTTGTGAGTATTGAAACGAATTGATAAGGTTTGGCTTGTGCCAGGGTGACGGTCCTCCCACGGTTTCATCTTGGTTGGGCGGAGGAGGTATTCGTCTGCGTTTGTTGCCTTGGTTCAGGTAGATTCAGGGTTTGTTAGCTGTTTGTGCATGGAGAGAGGAGCAGCAGCAGGTTGAAGCCACGTTGAAGCCAATATTCGAGGCATAAAGTCTTGAGCGGGTATGAAATACACCTGCTAGCTCATAGTGTATTCTAGTTTGTGAGTATTGAAACGAATTGATAAGGTTTGGCTTGTGCCAGGGTGACGGTCCTCCCACGGTTTCATCTTGGTTGGGCGGAGGAGGTATTCGTCTGTGTCTGTTGCGTTGGTTCAGGTAGATTCAGGGTTTGTTAGCTGTTTGTGCACGGAGAGAGGAGCAGCAGTAGCAGAAGGAGAAGTCGAACGTCGGGGATCGTCTATTCGTCTGCGTTTGTTGCCTTAGTTCAGGTAGATTCAGAGTTTATTTATCTACGAACCTGTGCATATATGCTCATTGTCTGTTTGTATACGTGTATGCTTTGTTTATATGTTTTTAGTTTGGTACTCTGTGTGAAAACGCTTTGTCCCTGTGCATACATAGTGTTTTTTTCGTATGGCTATTTATGTAATAACTTTGTTGTGGATAAATTCTGTGCTAAGGTCTCGAGGTGGAAGAAAAGGCTTACGTCTATGCTCATTGTTTACGAACCTGTGTATATATGCGCATTCTCTGTGTGTATACGTCTGTGGTTTGTTTACATGTTTTTAGTTTCGTATTCTGTCTGAAAAGGCTTTGTCCCTGTGCACACATAAGTTTTCTTCGTCTGGCTATTTGTGTAGTAAATTTGTTGTGGATAAATTGTTTGCTAAGGTCTCGGGGCCGAAGAAAAGGATTACGTCTATGCTTAGGAGAAATTTACGAAGCACGATTTGTCGGTTTTGATTTTGAGTGCTTTCGTTCGGATTTGGGTTTGGGGTTTTCATTTCAGCTTGCTGTGGCGTGTTTTTCTGCGGGTCAGGGATTGATTCGTGTGTCGGCAATTTCTTTGAAGGGTTATGTAGTTTGAGTGTATGCCGTCAGCGTCTGCTCGTTTGTTTAATGCATGACAGGATGTTGAAGCCACGTTGTGGAGGGCGTTGAAGCCAGGTTGAGTGTTGACGTAAGTCTTGAAATGGGGCCGGTGCGGGTCTGGTCATTTGTTTAATGCATGGCAAGTTGACATGACAGGGAGCAGCAGGTTGAAGCCATGTTGAAGCCAACATTCGAGGCATAAAGTCTTGAGCGGGTATGAAAGACACCTGCTAGCTCATAGCGTATTTTTGTTTGTGAGTATTGAAACGAAATGATAAGGTTTGGCTTGTGCCAGGGTGACGGTCCTCCCATGGTTTCATCTTGGTTGGGCGAAGGAGAAGTCCAAGGTCGGGGATAGCGTATTCGTCTGCGTTTGTTGCCTTGGTTCAGGTAGATTCAGGGTTTGTTAGCTGTTCGTGCACGGAGAGAAAAGAAGCAGCAGCAGAAGGAGAAGTCCAACGTCGCGGCTCGTCTATTCGTCTGCGTTTGTTGTCTTAGTTCAGGTAGATTTAGGGTTTATTTATCTACGAATCTATGCATATATGCTCATTGTCTGTGTGTATACGTCTATGCTTTGTTTACATGTTTTTAGTTTTGTATTCTGCTTGAAAAGGCTTTGTCCCTGTGCATACATAGGTTTTTTCGTATGGCTATTTTTGTAATAACTTGTGGTTAAATTCTGTGCTAAGGTCTCGGGGCCGAAGAAAAGGCTTACGTCTATGCTCATTGTTTACGAACCTGTGTATATATGTTTATTCTCTGTGTGTATGCGTCTATGGTTTGTTTATATGTTTTTAGTTTCGTGTTCTCGTATGGCTATTTATGTAATAACTTTGTTGTGGATAAATTCTCTGCTAAGGTCTCGGGGCTGAAGAGAATAGCAGAAATGGAGTTGCAAACCTTTGAGTTCAGTGCACGGTTTACGTAAGAGCGAGAAGGATGTCAGCATAAAAGAATGCCGCCGGTTTTGTAGCTTCCATGAACCGTTTTTAAGAGAAATTTATGAAGAACGATTTCTCGGTTTTGATTTTGAGTGCTTTCGTTTGGATTTGGGTTTGGGCTTTTGATTTCAGCTTGCTGTGGCGTGTTTTGGTGCGGGTCAGAGGTTGATTCGTGTGTCGGCAATTTCTTTGGAGGGTTATGTAGTTCGAGTGTACTTGTGGAGCTGGAATATAATGGAGATTTATACACTGTGCCTTTGAGCTTGTTTATGATGGCAAGTTGGGTGGCTTCCTTAGCATTAAGCTAAAGCGTATTAAATTTTTTTGCAGACACTCAATGATTACATGGGTTATGGATTCGAACGTGGATATCTTAGCATGATCTCGCTTAACCATAAGTTATGCTTCCACTTCACATTGTAACTACGTGAATCATTGATGTTGTCCATCGTGGAGCTTATGTTTACGATAATCATTAATATAGCGAACTACCTGGCTGATAACTGATATTTAAACTTTCTTTATTTAAAATAATTTTCACTAGAATATTCAAACAAAAATACCGATTCTCTTCCTTAGTTAAACCAAAAAAATCAAAGGCATATATCATTTAAAATAACTGCAAAATATCTTTAAATAAAAACGTGTAATAATTGTTATTCTGTAATATTTTTCCAGATATTTTTTTACATAATTCGAGAAACGGAAAAGAGCTTTAAAAAATTATTAATTTGCAAGTCACTTATACTTTATATTTTAAAATTTTAAAGTGTAAAAAATTCCTTAATTATAACCTTATTGAAAGATGGGGTTGTGGAGCATTTTTTGGAAATGGTTATTAGATTGGACTTCGCCATAATCAAAAGTCTAATAGATTCATTAGTTCAATAGCTTTATCGGAACATGGGATTATGTTATAGACTTTAGCTGCAACTTAATCGAAGTATGGGATTGTTAGGATGAGATAAAATATGTTGCATTGAATATTTAATTTAGTTTAATCTAATGTTTAAATTTCATAACAATGCGTAGCAGAATATAAGTGGATCGCTCGGAACCTATTATCACCTATCTAGTCTACCTAGTCTAGCTCGTACTGGAGTTCAATTTTTTTTTACCTATATGGTTTTACATAGTTGCAATGTGTTTTTTATTAAACTAAATTTTATAAAAATTATTTATTTCAAAGCTCATTCGCTCTGAAATAGTGACGTAAGTCTTGGAATCGGCACGCCAAGAGCCGGCGGTGCGATGCGGTCAGCGTCTTCTCATTTGTTTAATGCATGACAGGATGTTGAAGCCACGTTGTAGAGGGCGTTGAAGCCATGTTGACTGGTGACGTAGGTCTTGAAATGGGGACGTTGTGCGTCTGGTCATTTGTTTAATGCATGGCAGGTTGACATGACAGGGAGCAGCAGGGTGAAGCCACGTTGAAGGCAACATTCGAGCCATAAAGTCTTGAGTGGTTATGAAAGACACCTGCTAGTTCATAGCGTATTTTAGTTTGTGAGTGTTGAAACGAATTGATAAAATTTGGCTTGTGCTAGGGTGACGGTGCTCCCATGGTTTCATCTTGGTTGGGTGAAGGAGAAGTGCAAGGTCGCGGATGGCGTATTCGTCTGCGTTTGTTGCCTGTGCTAAGGTCTCGGGGCCGAAGAAAAGGCTTACGTCTATGCTCATTGTTTAGGAACCTGTGTATATATGCTTATTCTCTATGTGTATACATCTATGGTTTGTTTGCATGTTTTTAGTTTCGTGTTCTGTCTGAAAAGGCTTTGTCCCTGTGCACATATAGGTTTTCTTCGTATGGCTATTTATGTAATAACTTTGTTGTGGATAAATTGTTTGCCAAGGTCTCGGCGCCGAAGAAAATGTTTACGTCTATGCTCATTCTGTATGAACCTGTGTATATATGCTCATTTTCTCTGTGTATGCGTCTATGCTTTGTTTACAGATTTTTAGTTTCGTATTCTGTCTGAAAAGGCTTTGTCCCTGTGCATACATAGTTTGTTTTTTTGTATGTCTATTTATGCAATAACTTTGTTGTGCATAAATTCTCTGCTAAGGTCTCGGGGCCGAAGAGAATAGAAGAAATGGAGTTGCAAACTTTTGAGTTCAGTGCGCCGTTTACTTAAGAGTGAGAAGGATGTCAGCATAAAGGAATGCCGCCAGTTTTGTAGCTTCCATGGACCATTTCTAGGGGAAATTTACGAAGAACGATTTCTCGATTTTGATTTTGAGCGCTTTCGTTCGGATTTGGGTTTGGGGTTTTGATTTCAGCTTGCTGTGTCGTGTTTTCGTGCGGGTCAGGGGTTGAATCCTGTGTCGGCAACTTCTTTGGAGGGTTATGTAGTTCGAGTGTACTTCTGGAGCCTGAAATATAATGGAGAGTTATACACTGTGCCTTTGAGCTTGTTTATGATGCCACGTTGGGTGGCTTGCTTAACATTAAGCTGAAGCATATTAATTTTTTTTGCAGGTACTCAATGATTACATGATTTATGGATTCGAACCTCGATATCTTAGCATGATCTCGCTTAACCATAAGTTATGCTTCCATGTCACATTGTAACTACGTGTATCGTTGATATTGTCCATCGTGGAGCTTATGGTTACGATGATCATTAATATAGCGAACTACCTGGTTGATAACTCAATGCGTATGAAAAAGTTGGTAGTTCATGGGTCTTAATATCCATTTAAATACATTGTACTTCAACCTCGGTAGATGCAATGAGGGTTTTGTCGTTGGAGAAGGCTCTCAAGACTCATCATTTTCGTTTTGTTCCCTGAAGGTTTCGCTTTGCAACCCTTGGAGGTTGTGAGCAGACCTGGAATTTCAAATTTATTTTGCATGTCAAACGGAAATTTGACGATGATCTTGTATTTTCTGCGGCTTTGAGTTTACGTTTTATACAAATTTAAAGAGTGTCAAATTAATAGACCATAAAATTAATAAAAAATAGCCTAAAACCCTAGCGACCATTGGACTTTTATCCCATGTTCTCTGTGCAAGCTTTATGTATATATAGCCAAACCTAAAAAGCATGGAAATATTATGTAAACTTCCACTAATCTGAGTATAAACTTTTGATGTTTTTAAAGTCGGAGCATGGTTGATTTCCACATATATATCATTTTAGGGATTTTTTGTGCGGATCAGGGGTTGATTCGTGTGTCGACAATTTCTTTGGAGAGTTATGTAGTTCGAGTGTACTTGTGGAGTGGAATATGATGGAGAGTTATACACTGTGCCTTTAAGCTTGTCTATGATGACACGTTGGGTGGCTTGCTTAGCATTAAGCTAAAGCATATTAATTTTTTTTGCAGGTACTCAATGATTACATAAGTTATGGATTCGAACCTGGATATCTTAGCATGATCTCGCTTAACCATAAGTTATGCTTCCACCTCGCGTTGTAACTGCATGTATTGTTGATATTGTCCATCGTAGAGCTCGTCTTTACGATGATCATTAATATAGCCAGCTAGCTGGTTGATAACTCAATGCCTATGAAAAAGTTGGTAGTTCATGGGTCTTAATATCCATTTAAATACATTGTACTTCAACCTCAGTAGATGCAATGAGGGTTTTGTCCTTGGAGAAGCCTCTCAAGACTCATCATTTTCGTTTTGTTGCCTGAAGGTTTTGCTTTGCAACCCCCTGGAGGTTGTGAACAGGGCTGGAAATTCAAATTTATTTTGCGTGTCAAACTGAAATTTGACGACAGTCTTGTATTTTCTGTCCGTTTCAGTTTACGTTTTATACGAATTTAAATAGTGTCAAATTAATATACCATAAAATTAATAAAAAATAGGCTAAAACCCTATCGACCATTGGACTTTTATTCGATGTTCTCTGTCGAAGCTTTATGTATACATAGCCAAACCTAAAAAGCATCCAAATATTATGTAAACTTCCACTGGTCTGAGTGTAAACTTTTCATATTTTTAAAGCCGGAGTATGGTTGATTTTCAGAGATATATGATTTTAGAGATTTTGTCATACGTAATTCACTAATGATCGAATTGATGAACTTTCATCAATGAACTTAGAGAGGAGAAACTAACAAAACGCAGTAATTTTATAAAAATTAAATTAAATCAAAGTCTTGAGGAGATGAGAGGTACCTCGACAAGCGTTGTCGTGGATTTTCACCATTCTTTTAACAATTGTTTTGTTAGAGTCCATTATTGTCCTCCACTGTTCTATTACTTCAGCTCATCTATCTTGCAATGTGTCCATAGTTTCAGTATATACATAATTCAATTTTTTTTTGTTGTTCTATTTTAAGCTTTTGAAATTTGACTCTATCATAAATTTTCCAAAATATTCTTAGCAAATAACAATGTTGTTTGGTTTGGACTTCTCAAAGGAATTTCTAGTTTGGAGATGTCCTCTATAGATTTAACAGACAGGGAGAGCAAGATTGAAATGTTGACTCTCTTTGTTGAAGCAAGAGCAACATTGCTCTAAATTGCAAACACTAACTTGAAGGAAGAAGAGGCATCTTCGTTGCGTCAGGCAGCCATTGATATGTAGCAAAATGCTTCTTTCACACATTGATATGCACCAAAATGCTTCTTTCACAAGTCTAGGATCTTTTCTTGATTTATGCATAAGATTACTATTAGTAGCATTTTTTACTTTTGTGTGCCTGCTGGTTTTATGCATTATGCATTTTGTCTATGTTATTATCATTATGTTGTGGCCGCAATAGAACTATGTTTGTGTGTTAATTTCATGGCAGTGTCTGATTTAGTTTTCTTTTTTGCAAGGCCTCTCTAAGTGGAAGGAAAAACAGCCCGTCGTGCTGCTCTATGTTTGTCTATATGCTAGCGTTTTTTGTGCTTACTGTTCTTTCCCTGCTATGTTGTTGCTACACGTTTGGATGTCAATGCACCTGCAAAATTCAGGTGCATGTCAATTATCGTTGTGCATTCACCTTTGTAGCTGCTATTGTGTTGGTGCATGGAATGGGTCACTGCAAGTCTGTTTGCTTGAATTGTCTTGTCAAACGGTGATGGCCACTTATTAAAATTTATGGCGTGGGCCTTAACACTGCAAACGTCGAATCAATGGTTTGAAATTGTTAATGGACGTAGTTGTTGACCTGCCAGCATTTTTTTTTACTGTCAAATAGGTTTAAGAACTGAAAAAATTTTCGGCCTAAAAACGTTCTTTAGCCCGTCAAATTCCATACCTGGTTGCGAGCAATGCTAGAGCATTTTTCAGCTTGTCTGTAACAATGAGGTTTTAATTAGTGTATCATTGCCAAGTTACAATCATACTCATGCTATTATTATTATTATTATATCCTGTGTGGCAGGAAATATATGGATCGCTCGTACCCTATTAATTAATCTACTTAATTTTCCTCGCACTTGAGTTTAATTTTTTTTTATGTATATGGTTTTACATAGTTATAATCTGTTTTTTATTAAACTAAATTTTATAAAAAATGATTTATGTCAAACGTCGTTCGTTGTGAAATGATGGTGTGAGTCTTGAAATAGGCACCCCAAGCGCCGGTGGTGCGATGTTGTTAGGGTCTGCTCATTTGTTTAATGCATCATAGAACTTGTAACAATTGACATGACAGTGAACAGGGCGTTGAAGCCACTTTGAATAGACACGTTGAAGCCAACATTCAAGTCATAAAATATTGATCGGCTACGAAAGACAGCTGCTACGCCACCTGGTGAGTCAGTTTTATGGTTTCATAGCATATTTTATTTTGTGAATTTTCAAACGAATTCATAAGGTTTGGCTTGTGCCAGGGTATTGGTGCTCGCATGGTTTCATCTCAGTTGGGCAAAGAACACAAAACAAAACACACAGACGCAGAGAGAGGAGTAGCAGCAGCAGTAGCAGAAGGAGAAGTCCAAGGTCAGTGATCGCCTATTCCTCTGCCTTTTTTGCCTTAGTTTACGTAGATTCAAGGTTTATTTATCTACAAACTTGTGTATATATGCTCATTGTCTATATGTATACGTCTATGCTTTGTTTACATGTTTTTAGTTTCGTATTCTGTGTGAAAAGGCTTTGTCCCTATGCATACATGGTTCTTTTTCGTCTGCCTATTTATGTAATAACTTTGTTGTGGATAAATTATGTGCCAAGGTCTTGGGCCCTGTACATATATTTACATTGCAAGGATCAACTTATTTACATTTATTTATTTGTAAATGATTCTCATGTGTTTGACTTGTTATTAATGATTTGTCACCTTATGACCTTGTGCTCGAGTGGTCTGCTATATAAACGAAAAATACAATGTATTTCAACCATCACTTACATTCCCATATTATGGAACATTTGTTAGTACATTCATTTGTTCCTACTTATTCCAAATCAAGTGTCAAGTCAAAAATTCCTACAAGCATACCTGCTTTATACATTATATAGTTTGTTATATCCACTTGGGATAAGATTATAAGGCAAATATCACAATAGTAGTGCTAGTATCAATTTCCCGATTTATTTGACATCTTATGTACAAGCTGTCGGACGTCCAATTTTGGTTTTAAGCGCCATGTTGCTGCATATTTTTATGCAGGATGATGATTCCGAGGAGTATTGTTGATTTGGCACATCATTTTGCTTGAGCTCCCTCTCTTGCCACACATGTGGAGGCATGGTTATATTAACTTGGCATAGTGACACATATGTTGGGTCACTTTGCTAATCCTTTATTTTGCGTCTGGTTCTATTGCACATATGTTCATGCATTTTTCCACTTGAAGGAGATGTTAAGCATTGCTTGTGCTATTCTAGGAGGGGTTGTTTTTATTGGTTGCAGTTTAGTAATTGGTTGAAAGCATTGACTTCACTTGACTTTCCTAGTCTTGTTGGGTTCAGATTGGCCGATGACTAACAAACAAGATAATTTTACATAGTTTCTATGTATCTTCTTATCTACAACAACTAACAAACGCTGAATCTACCTCAGCCAAGGCAACAAACGCAGACGAATACGTGATCCGCGACCTTGGACTTCTCCTTCGCACAACCAAGATGAAAGCATGCGAGCACCGTCAGCCTGGCACAAGCCAAACCTTATCAATTCGTTTCAATACTCACAAACTAGAATACGTTATGAGCTAATAGGTGTCTTTCATACACGCTCAAGACTTTATGCCTCAAATGTTGGCTTCAACGTGGTCTCTGTCATGTTAACCTGTGATGCATTAAACAAATGACCAGACCCACAACGCCCCCATTTCAAGACTTACGTCACCACTCAAGGTGGCTTGAACGCCCTCTACAACGTGGCTTCAACATCCTGTCATGCATTAAACAAATGAACAGACGCTGACGGCATTGCACCGCCGGCTCTTGGCCTGCCGATTCCAAGACTTGCGTCATCATTTCAGAGCGAATGAGCTTTGATGTAGAATGATTCATCCATATTAAGTAGGCAATGTAATGACTTGCCTTTGATTCTCTTTGTTATAGGTCACTAGTGAATTGATATTGTAACTGTAGTGTGTTAAAGGAAAGTTAGTCTATGTAACTATATTAATAGAGATAGGTGTGTTTGACTAGGATCTAGGGGATTCCCAGCAAGTTCGCCAAATTTGCATTAAGAAGAAGCTGAACTTATTGAGTTTCCTGCTGGTGAACATACATCTAGATTGTTGGCAGTCCTCATCAACGAATATAGTATGTATGTTGTGAATTGTCTCATAAATAACTGATATGTAACCAATGTAAGCTATAAGTGATTTATTTAAGCTTATGTATTATGTGTAATTATTCATATAGGGGAGATTGTTTTACATGCCTTTGGCTATAATTATTTAGTGTTGGTGCAACCGGAAGATAGAGAAGAGTGTAATCTCCATAGCAATAACCATACCTAAGCTATCGTAATAAGCAATGCTTATCACGATCATATTAGACATATACGTTGTTCATACTAGTAGACATTAGTTGCTTGTATTGATTATTATGATTCTCAGCTTAAGAATAGTATAAGCATTATTAATAACGTGTGCAATTGATTATGGACAAACACATAGGGTTATGCTAATGGGTTAAGCTCAACACCACATATAAGCTTATCACATTGTTATTATATGGAAGCTAAGAAGGAAGACCATACCTTATAATAGGTAACTAGCATATGTGATATCACGTAAATCACGTGGATCTATATGTATGTAATTCCATAACCTTAGATATGTGTATAGTGTTAATGAATGGTAGGACCAAATCTTTATGCTAATATATGAGATCGAGCTTATGTTTATCATCATATCTGCTTAAGATATATGTACAAGATTATGTAGAATGATTCATCGACATTAAATAGGGAATGTAATGCATTCGGTCTGATTGCCTTTGTTACAAGTCACCAATGAATCTAATATTGCATTGAATCTAATGATTCTCGCCGAGTAGGATAGGAAATCAAGTGTGTACTGATGTGTGATGAGAAACATTATATCCATATTTCTTGATAAAGTGACTTCGACCTTTTAAGTGCTAAAACCTTTCACTCTAACCAGAACCGTAGCTGGATAGTTTCCTACAAAAATTCATCTTGGTGGTTGTAAGATAACAAACTCAAATATAGTTTCAAAAAAAAAAACTGAACACATAGACATAGAATTTTCTTGTTTTCTAATTAGCATTTTTTTTGCATTGATACCAAATCTTGGATATTTAATAATTTCACCTTAGCAATTAACATCCCGTTTTTTTCCTATTCTACTAAGAGGGCAAAATACACTTCATTTGAAAAAAGTTTGTCGTCAATATGTTCCTTCGTTTGCTTTGCTTATTTGCAATGACAAGAACAGTTTACAATGTTTACAACATCATGGCTTGAAAAAATTCCATACCCTTTGCTTATTTTCTTTTCCTTGGGTTCTGTTTCTCTTCACTTGCCTGCAGGTTTTCCTAGACAAACGACCAGAGACATAGAAAAAAGAACAACCAAAAAGGCAAGAAATATATGCTATTGCAAATGTTTTTGTAGGCAATATGCGAAAAGACAAAAGTAAAAGCGATTATGTTTTAAAGGGAGATGGTCTTGGGATCAAAGATTCTAACTGACAACAAATTGATCACGCATTGGCTACAAGCAATCTGTTTCGACTAGACAATTTTCACTATGAGCCAGGAAATTGCCTGTTTGACGCACTTGCAGTATTGTTTCATTTTCGATATACATCAATAGAGATAAGGGAAGGAATTGTGAATCATTTTCGTGTTTGTCTAGATCAGAAAGATCCCTCTGCATTGTTATCGATGTGCACAGAATTGACAGTTGACTATTTGCTAGAATTGCATAACATAGGAAATGTCAATGAATATCTCAATCGCATGTCGCAATCTGCTTCGCATCCAGATGATCAAAGTGTATATGGACTATGGGATGATATATTTTGCATCAAGTGGTTTTCAAAATGGTTGAACGTTCCAGTCGCTGTTTGGTCATTAACAAAAGAAACAAAATACCTTCATTTCAATTCTGGGAAATTTGAATATTGCTACAATATATTGTTCCGTGACTACACACCAGCTTCTGGCCACTTCGAACCGTTGTTGTCATACAAAACAATGGAAGCCAATAAACAAGCCATTGATATGCTTCCTCATAGCGCAAATGTAAATCAATGTCTATATAACCAAGTTGAAATGTCATATCGACTTCCTGACAATTGTCATGAGTCCTTGTTTGAATCAATTTCCAAATTAACACTCTTTGCTAATGGACAAAGTGTTAGAAAAGCAGTTGCGCAAAGCTTTTATAATTCTATTGCTTCAAACGATATTAGAGCAATAAAATGCTTGGACATATATCTTGATAAAAACACATTAGCAGATACATCTCTTGTTTCTGGATGGGAAACCTATATTATGCATTTGGCAGAGCCATATATCATTGGTCATATAGAAGGAGGTCGATTTGCTCTCCAATGGTTATGTGAGCTACTAGGCACTAACATACATCTATGGAGCAATAATTTGCAAGAAAATATTGCAACATTCTATGCAACAAATAGATCGTCAAAAGTTCTATGCCTAATGCAACATGTAATAGATAAAATGCATTCGCATTTCCAACCTTTGTTACAAGAACATTGTGGAAATAAAATGCCCTTTCCGCCCAATTGCAAGAGAAATAGTTCTACTGCAATTGCAATGGATAATTCTGAAAAGAACAAACAGACAATAGGAAAAGAAAACATTGTAGACAAGAACATTGACAAGGGATCCTTGAACAAACCAATATACATAAATGCAATTAAATTAAAAAGGCAAAAACAAAAGATAGGAAACATAGAACAAAAAAACTCTTGCATAGCTGAGCAATTTTCAAAAAGCAAAACCAGCATGCAAACATGCATTGATGACAATACACAAAAAAACTTACGCTTGTTGAAACACAATATGCGTAGACAAGGAATGCACATTCGTCAAAAGCAAAAGGAATGTGCAAAGGCAAAGAAAGCAGTTGTTAGATACTTAAAATTTATTCAAGACACACCTATTCATGCATGTTCTGTGTGTAAACAACTGCATTTTAAAAAAGACATTTGTTGTGTGAACAACACAATTAAATTATCTTTCCAGGCTCTAGCAAATACAGAAGATGTGTCATGTGCAATGCTACTTGTTCAAATTTGTAGACCTTGCAAGAAAGCAATTGCTAATGGGAAATTGCCTATGTTTACATCGCCTACACGAATCTGGCGCAATAACATATTGCCATCTGTAACTATACTGACTCCTTTGGAAGAACGATTGGTGTCACCAAGAATAGCCTTTGCACAGATAAGACAACTTGGTTATAAAAGAGCACAAATTGGGCTAACTGGCTCAATTATCAATGTCCCTGCAGACTTGGATAGAGTTCAAACAGCATTGCCTAGAAGTCTAGATGACAATTTGACAGTTGCAGTTATGCTAAAGCGAAAATTGGAATACAAAAACGCATATCTATCTGGAAATATTCGGCCAAAGATCATTATGACTGCGCTGAGTGATTTATGCAAAACCAAACTTTATAAAATTGAAGGCATTGTAATCGATACTAATTGGGAAAAAATATTTAGTGAAACAGCGAAGCAATAGTCAAATACTCAAGAAACAACGGAACAAACAGATGATGATGAAAATGAAATAAACATAGAACCAATATCAGAAACATTGATACATGGATATGGAGAAACACATCTAATAAATGACTTAGACAACAAAATCATAGAAATTGCACCTTCCAAGAACTTTCGACCATTGAGCATTTTCCAAGACAAATACTCTGAAGAGCTAAATTTTCCTACACTTTTCTACGGATTTAGTCGACCAAATGAAATTTTCGATCGCTTCTCTTATCAACAAGTATCACAGTGGGAGCTACAACATGAAAGTAAAGACTTTGAAACACATTGCACGAATATTTTCTTTAAAGCAATTAAAGTCATAATAAAACAAGTAAAAAACACTGCTTGGATATCAATTCGCATGGGAGAGTTAAAGGACAAAAAAATATTGGCAAGAGATGTCAAGTCAAAAGACAATCTTGTAAAAATACTCCAATCTCAGATTGGGTATCGTACGTTGAAAGCGATTAGAACATCACCTGACTACTTTGAAAATATGAAAAAATATCTATTTGCAATGATTCGACAGCTTGGTCCTCCTACATTCTTTTTAACCTTTACAAGTGTTGAACACCTTTGGGCACCTTTATGCAATGCGTTGAAACAAATTGAGGAAAAACATTTGTCAGATTTACAAGACAATGCATTGGAAGAAAATATTGATGCGTTAGTAAGAAGACACCCAGTGATTTGTACTCGCTACTATAGACACAAAATAGCAGCACTAAAGTCTCTTATGTTAAAAAACAATACATTGTTTGGAAAAATACAAGATTTTTTTTTTACGACCGAATTTCAACAAAGAGGAAATGAGCATGAACATGGACTAATTTGGATTCAAAATGCACCTGTCTATGGAAAAAATTCAAACGAGGAGATTATTAGTTTTGTTGATCGCTATATATCCACAGACTCGTTTTTACTTGATCAAAATCTTATTCAAATTCAAACACATCGTCACACAAAAACATGTAGAAAACATCGACATTCCACGTGTAGATTCAATTTCCCATTGCCTCCTATGGATAGGACCATCATTCTAGAGCCACTAGAAAATGCTCCAGATGATCTCATTCAAAGAGCAAAAAAGGTATTTGTTCTTATTGAACATAAGGAATATTCTAAAAACATGTCATTTGCACAATTACTCCTAGAGCTAGAACTAACCAGAGATGAATACATTTTGCTACTACGGTCTTTGCTTTCTCGGTCTATCTTAATACTAAAAAGAGATCCTGCTGACATTTGGATCAATTCATTTGCAAAAGCGATACCAGAGTTATGGAAGGCAAATACAGATGCACAATATATCTTAGATGCTTATGCTACAGCAACATATGTAAGCTCTTACATCACCAAATTTGATAGATCGATGACAAATGCTTTCAAAAAGATCAAAGAACAATGTCTTCTTGAGAATGATCGAAAGATCGAAACAATACGTAAGCTTGGAAATGCGCTTCTGAACATGCAACAAATGTCTACTAGACAAGCAGTACATGTCATATTGTCGTTATCTCTACATTCATCCTCCAGGAAGACTATTTTCATTAACACTGCTCTGGACGACAAAAAAATAGTTGTCTTGAAAAAACCATCACTTTTGGAAAAAGAACCAGATGACTCTGACGATATTATTTGCCCATCAATTTTGGACAAATACATTGCACGTCCTGTTGAGCTTGAAAACATCTCCTTGGCAGAATATGCATCTTTCTATTCTTGTATCCACTCAATTACAAGAAAAATAAATAGACCATGTATCATACGATTTATTCGCTATAACAAACAAAAAGACCCTGAAAATTTCTTTAGAGAAAAGATCATCCTCTTTATGCCGCATAGAGACAACTGCAACCTACTAAAAAGCAATTTCAAAACATGGTCTGATGCATATGTTGCATTCAAAGAACAAATAGACATTGTTGAACAAAACTTTATTGCACCAACAACAACAAAGTGGGCTGACCTTGATAATGCTGTTGAAACAATTGAATTGCAAGACACAACTATGGCTCCTTTGACAACAGACAAAACAACAACTACTTCTGCGTTTGAACAATATGACATTCAACATGATCTAATCCGAAAAAGTACGTCCAATGGATCAAAAGCTGAAAGTGGGTGCATCTTGACAGAAAAGCCATTTCTATTGAACATGCATGAATACCATGCAATTCGAAGAAAGCTAAATACTGAACAACAATCAATTGTGAAAGAAGTTATTGCAAGGAAAAAAAACAATCCGCTGACTCCAATTCGCTTGTTCTTGACAGGAGGGGCAGGAACAGGTAAAACTTACACCGCAAAGTCAATCTATGATGGTCTTTTGCATTACTATGACAAGGAAATTGGTAGTGATCCTTTAAAGAAAAAGGGTCTTATACTTGCATTTACTGGAAAAGCAGCATATAATGCAGGTGGCATTATAGTCCACTCTGCTCTCAGACTGTCGCTAAGTTCAAACATGCTTCCTCTAAATTCAAACACCCTAGATCTTTTGACAAAAGATTGTGAACAACTTCGAGTATTGTTGATTGATGAAGTCTCTTTAATAGGGTCTCGAATGCTACACAACATTGACAAACGAATACGTGAAATCATGCACACACCAACAAAAGCATTTGGAAACCTTGATGTCATATTCTGTGGTGATTTGTGTCAAGCACAACCTGTTCAGGATTGTTGGATTTTTGAACAACCAAGATTTCAACAACAAACATTTCCTTACACATTTTGGTCTGATGCCATAAAATGCTATGAACTTACAACAGTTGTACGTCAAAGAAATCAAAAATTCATATCAATTTTGAATAGAATTAGAACATGCTCTCAAACACTGGATGACATAGATTACTTAAACCAACATTGCTACAAACAACCACCAGTAGATGCAACATTTCCTTATCTTTTCTATAGTAATAAGGATGTTCAACAACATAACTCAAAAATGTTATCAGCTATGCAAACAGAAACATTCACACTAGTAGCACATGATAGCAAAATTGAGTCAATTGAAAAAAATGACCATAGACAAAAGACATTGCGACTTCCCTCTATGATAGTAGTGAAAAAAGATATGCTTATTGAACTAGTTGGAGGCAACTACTCAATTGAGGATGGCTTGGTCAATGGTGCAGAAGGTGTGTTTAAACACTATACACAAACAATCCATGATATTGTTTGGATTGAGTTTGCAGATCCAAAAGTTGGAGACAAGCAACGTGCTACTATGCAACATCTTTATACACCTGCCGTAAAGTCCAGTTGGACACCAATCAAAAGAATTGTGATACAAACAACACTTGAAAATAAAATGAATGCTATGCGAGCACAATTCCCAATTCAGTTAGCATGTGCAAGGACAATCCATAGAGCACAAGGATTGACAATGAACAAATTAGCATTTGACCCAAAAGGAATTAAGAGACATGGCCTTGTTTACACTGCGCTGTCACGTGTCAGAGATATTGATTGTCTTTATCTTTTAAACAAGTTAGAACAAAGAAATTTTATAACTTGTCCAAAAGTCATGACTGAAATAAATAGATTAAAAACGCATGCGAGTTTGCAATTTGAATACGGTTTGCATTCAATGCCAAATGTTAGGCAATTACTCGTTTCATCATTGAACACACGCAGCTTGCTTTTGCACTATGATGATGTTCTGAATGATCATGAACTTATGCAAGCAGACATTTTATGTTTGCAAGAAACTCACATGCACACACTTGCCAAAGAAACAGCAATGATAGAAAAATACAATTTATTTTCAGCATTTTCAATGCATGGAATCCTTACATTGATTAAAAAACACATTGCCATCATCGATTTTAAAAACTATACAAGAAACTCCACCGAAGCAATTTGCATAGATCTTGAATTAGGGTACAATGTATTGAAAGTAGTGAACATTTACAATAGACCATGTGGTGTGCTTGATGATCTCTTTCATATACTGAGTTGCATTTTGTCAACTTGCACACCAACTACTCAAATCCTAGTAGCTGGTGACCTGAACATTGACATGTTGCAAGAAACAACATCGAAAAGGAAATTGCAAATGTTTATGCAAATGAAAGGCTTGACACTGAAAACAACAAAAGCAACAACAAACACCGGTTCAATGCTTGATCACTTCTGGACAAATTTGAAACACAGAGATATTGTTTTCAATATTTCAGATGCTTATTGGACTGATCACTATTCAACTTTCTTATCAATCCTATGATAAAAAAGCGTAGTCTATTCAATTTTGCATCATCTAATTTTATTGTCTTGCTATCTATGGACGGATCCATGATAGCATATTTGCACGAAATCAAAAGCAGGTACTTTTTTTTCTTCTGCAACTTTCATGCACTTTAAACCACAGCAATTTGATTTTTGCCTACTCACACTAAGCTAGGTTTAAATTAGCTTTGGGCATTTGCAACATTGATGTCATACCTATGAGTTTAAATTCTGTCAAACTTTCTCATATTCTTGTAATCTATTTCGTGATGTCAACTTTTGCTTTTTTTTATTGTCGAAAGTTGTTTACATTTTGTTTTGTTCACAGTTCAGATTTAAAAAATAGCAATTATGCCACAACATATGTAGACACTCTTTACAAAAAGTATTCATCCATTTTATAAAAATGCAGACCATATGTAAGCTACATAAAATGTTTTAATAACAAATTCTTATGTTCAAGATAATTGTACATGAAAAATTGTTCAATATTTGGTTGTAAATAACATAGTTTTCAGCACTTGTTTAATTGAAATTCTTAACATTACATAGACTTTGCGCTATGCAAATGTTAAAAATCCAGTCAAAGAATTATAGACATTTGTTTTCTTTTGCTTTTCTTCTTTTCATGCTATTTGTTTGTTGTCATATTTTCTATCTGTTATAAATCTCTTCTACTTTTTACACTAATTAGCAATTTCAGCTACAGCTGATTTGCTTAATACTTTTCGCATGCACAGCTTTTGAAACTGAAATCGAAAATTGAAAAATAATGGAAAATGGTTCATTGCCCATGCACAACACAACAAAAACAACATTAGCACCAAACAGCCCAACGGAAGTAGTGTCAACTCCTGAAAGTGCAAAAAGGTATGCAATTATTTTCGTCCTGATTGCTTTTTACATCATTTTTAACACTTGAAACTTCCTCGTTTTCTTTTACAATTTTCTAGCACAGAAAACAATAGAATATAACTATTGCATTGACAAATATTTCCTCAAGCTTGATTTAAGTTTCAACATTCCTATTATTGATTGCTGATAATTTCTTTCTTTGGCTTTTTCTCTAACTATAACAATAGCAGGTTCAGACAAACACCTCCAGAAGCAGCTACTATTATAGAGCTATGCACAACAACACCAAAAATTGTTTTCGAAGGAGACATCTTGGCCGTATATGGGCCCGCACAGTACAAAATACAAACTTCTCCTGTAAAGGCACAAATACTGCATGCAGACTTTGTTGATAGAGATGGGCTAATGACAATCACTGCTGGAATAAGTGACAATTTGCTCAAACGTTTTGGAAGCTATTTCTCAACTAGCAAAAGTCTAAGAATCACTCGATTTGGGCTAAAAGAAAAAGGCCAGTACGACAGAGGCGATGCCAAGTACTCAATAGTCATATTCCCCCATACAATAATTGAGACAATTGATCGAGTTTGCAAAATTAGAAAGCTAGCTCCAGATATGACAATTGGTGATCTGTTGTCATCCAATGACTCCTACTCTGTTGGCTCTGTTGCAGCAATTGTTGTTGCATGTGAATACAAAAACAAGCAATTTGACTTGTATATCAAAGACGGTGGAACGGCAAACGACCATGCAACAGTAAATATGCTTACTTGCATAGCTAGTGTTCTTTTGGAATTGCTGTTTTTTAAACGCAAATAAAATTTTCACTTTTTTATATAAACAAAAAAATAGGGAAAAAACAAACACAAATAGCTTCAACGATTTCTAATTACAATCTATGCTTATTAACTGTTGTCTTCTACTATTGCAGCTACAGTTCAATGAAGGCTACAAAGAACTGTTCTTGCAAATTCAAGAACAACTTGCATCTGATAATCCCCCATTCTATTTGTTTAAAAACATTGTTCGAAATGATACGAAAACAAGCCACATGCTCCGGACCTGTGCAGCTACTTTTATTGACCCTCTTAATGATGATTATGCAATTCAAAATTTGCTGCCAATTATTGACTCAAAGACACAGGTCTGTTAGGAAATTGCTTCTTTCTCAAACATAATGTAGTTTGCTGCAAACTAGTTTCAGTGCTTAAGACCTTTCGTCGTTTTTTTTTCTCTTGTTCATTGTCAAAGTCCATTGCCTTTGTTATGTATAATAGACATTCTGATGACCAAGAATATTTAAACATCTCACATGCATGCCGCAGAAAACCAAATTGCTAAAAATAACTTGATAAAAGTTTCTCAAAATCTCATCAAACTGATTCTCAAACAAGCTTTAATCACTGGAAAAGTTTGAATGTGCTTGTATTGCCATCAACATTGGGTAGTTTAGCTAAATATTAGCCCTTGATTTGTGCAAAGAAATATGGGGTTAATATTTCGCCACTAGACCTTTGCCAATTGCTAAACCCTCTCATATCTCTTTGAGTTCTCATGGTTTCTCTCTTGTATCACTGTTTCTGATCTTGAGTACACATTTTTCCTATAATAAAGAATCTTGTGTATTTGTAATTCTATCCTCAAGGCTAACAAGCACATGCTTGCCTAGGTCATTGCTTTTAGGTTGTTTTAGCCATTTGCAAAAGGGCCACTTTGAAAACTCTGTTTTAAAAACAAATCTGTAGATCTGGTTTCTGCAATCAGAAATCTCATTTTCCGCTACTATATCTCCTGAGCACATATTGCTTAAAGCTATGGAATTTAAGCTCTTTTAGCCATTCAGACAGAAGTATTTGTTTTTCCAAAAAAACAATCCAGTTGTTAGATTTATTTGAGCACATCATAACTAATTTTAAGTCTTCTTTGAGTCTCATTTGGAATCATATGTTTAAGCCTCTATCCAATTGGTCTTCCCAATAAGACATCTCATTTTTGCCATAGAAAAGCACCCCAAATACTTTTAAACATAAAGGCAATCCATCACAAGCTTCTAAGAATTTATGAAAAGATTCAAATACTACGATTGGAAAAGACTGGTTGAAGGCATCAAAGCACAAGAGCTCTCGGGAGTATTGTGTATTGAGGTCAGTTGCTTTATAAATTGATGACGTTTCCACTCCCCAGCTTCTGAGAACATCTCTATCTTGAGATGTAATCAATATCAAGCTCTCTTTGCAAAGAAGGCTTTTAGGTACCAAAAGTGCATCCAACTAATTCACATCATCTAGATCATCCAAAATTATTCATGCTAGATAAGATGACAATGGCATGATTAGATTTTTGTGATCGGAAGATAGATGCAGAACACTTAAAGTGCCACGAGTCAGATTTTATATTTGTTTAACTGATCAAAATTGCATTTGCGGCGATGTTGCAAATTGCATATTTTGCTTTTTGCAAAAGTGCATTGTGTGTATGTACTCTCAATGTGAGAAGCAAAATTATGACAATGCAACCTTTGCATATCCATTAAATGGCACTCCTCTTTGCACATACAATATTTATTGCATGGTGACAAAGTACAATTTATTCTCTTTCTATGCGTGCTTCAAAACATTGTTTGCATTGCAACAAATT
Source organism: Larix kaempferi (assembly GCA_027924585.1). Taxonomy (NCBI): domain Eukaryota; kingdom Viridiplantae; phylum Streptophyta; class Pinopsida; order Pinales; family Pinaceae; genus Larix; species Larix kaempferi. The sequence continues at coordinate 4,715,458 of BSBM01000606.1, read as the reverse complement.
TTATATTGAAGGCTATAACTCTGTTCACAACACTCTTATTCATCAGTTTCCAAAGATTGCTTTTTGCAATGTCTCTTTGCTTTTACCCTTTGGCTAAAAACAGTTAGCCAATGGCTACCTTGCCCATTACCATTGTAATTAGTCATAGTGGTTTGAATCTAAGTTCAATTATTATTCAAATAAAAAAAACATAGTTCTATTTAAAAATATGTTGATATTATATGCATTTTCTATGGTCATTTGTTCTCTGACTTTGACAGATACACGGAATACTGAAACCAAGAAATTCATTTGCACCTTCGTATCGATGCATCTGTGCTGAATGTAAACAACCACTCATGCAGAGCTGTGTGGTCTGTGCATTTTGCAAAAAAGAAATGGAAATTATATATGAGCATAGTCTAGAATGCAATTTAGACACAAATGATGGATTGATAGAATGCACACTGCGCAACCCACAGTTAAAAGAGTATTGTCTAGAAGTAGCAAATATTTCATTTGAAGAATACTCAAAAAACATATCATCAACAGTTTTCAATCTGCGGAGGTTTTCCCAGCAAGGGCTATTTACATTGGCTTTGGACAACAGCATCATCAACTTGAAAAGAAACTGAGTTTTAGGTACACAAATCTATTTTTTGTTCTAAAGAATTTAAGTTTTTTGTTCAATATTTCCGACCTCTGCAAACTGTGTTTTGAAAATTGTACTCAATTGCATTAGCTACAAACAGAAACACTTTGTCATTTCCTCAGTTTACATTAATGGTTTGCAGCTTCAAAACATTTGGTGTATATCTAGTTTAACATATAATCATTTTTCAATTTATAAACTTTCCCTGGTTAGTTTTCGCTTAAACAATTTTCACAAAATTTTGATTCGCATTTGATTTTGAGTATGTGTTGCAAAGTTCGAAACTCTGATCATAGAATGGCATGATTTAAATAGCTGCGATTTAAATACTAACATTTGGTGAAATGCTAATTTCAGTAGCCTAATACTCTAATTATTGATAAAAGCTATATTGGAAAATAATTTACTATAATTTATTACACAACCTGATACAATAATTTGTTATTCTTCGCAAGATTTTCTCTCTTGCTATATTGTTCCTAAAGATTCATTGCTTTGAAATTATGCAAATTGACATAAACTATGAGTACTTCCAATATTATACTTGAAATAGTATCTAGTCTTTACAAATACTTCCATTCTTGCTACTTTTTTCCAATTATTCTGACTATATTTTGAATACTATTGGCAGGTACAACAACAATCAAAAACCACCACAATGGCAGTAGGGCTACAACAAATACAAAAGTTCATATTGCATAACATTTTTGCAACAAAAAAAGTTCAAAGACCCATTTGCTCATGCAAAAGCACAATTGCAGTATGTTAGACTTATTGCCTTTTTTGGTCCTCTGGCTTATTAACAAAACTCAGTCTGTTGGACTTATTCCTTTTTTGTCTTCTGCTTTATTGACAGAAGTATCGAAGAACTGTTTTTTTGCTTATGTAATGCCTTTAGACAATATAAAAAATACACTAAAACTCTTGTTGATTAACATTTTCATAGTTTTTGTCATCTGCTAAGCAAACAAATATACATACCACAGATTTACATATATAGTATAATATTTTCTACATGGCAATATGTTCCTACATTGTCAAACTCAGTATAATATTTCCTACATGGCAATATGTTCCTACATTGTCAAACTCAGTTTAAGAATTGTTCCGTGATGTTGATTAAGTAGAGTTTTATGCAGCTGACACCCAATATAGACATCGGTGATTAAAATGAGTGTCTCCTTTGTGACATTTTACTCTTATTTTTATCTACTCCAAAGTTGTTGACTTTGGAGTATATTGATTTTTGTTTGTTTGCTAGAAATACGTCTTATAGAATCTCTTTGCCTATGTTGTTGCATTATGGCCGGTATGTCTATGCTGTCAAAGTCATCCAGAGCTTGCACCCGGTCTCATCCGCACCGGCTCAAGCATTTTTGAAGTTGGTTCTCTGCATTAATACAAGCCACATAACCTTGATGTTTGCCTCTAGACCGCACTTCCAAAGTAAACACAGAAAAAATTATCCATGTTACATGGTTATTATCTAAATACATGGTTAGATCACACCTAAGCTAGCTATCCAGCAATCGCTCTTGTAAGGCAATTACAGGTTTCCCTTGAACTGTCACATTTAATATAGTAGTCGTGGTCTCACAGCATGCATTTGCAATAGCTATTACCAATAGAATGGCCTCTGTTAGCCTCAGGGCCCATAATTAGTAAACAGTTGACACTAGTCTATCTTTGAAATGATACTTTAGTTCCTCATTGAAAACATTTTTATCTAAAAAATTGAGGAAGAGAATTAAAAGTAAATATGCAAGGACAGGATCTATGATTGTGAATATTTATTATTTTTCAAGGTATTCAAATGTATTGCTTTTTTGGAATTTTAAAATTTCTGACTATTTTCTATTTGAAATATTTTTACATTATCTGTACCTGAACTCACATATTTCTCCTCTTCTTCCTTATTTTGCGAAGCATAGTCTTATTCCATGCATTTAGAGAATTATAGTGCATCGTTCTTTGTATTTTCCTACTTATTGATTCTATAGGAGTTGGAAGCTTTAAGACTATGTCACCACAGGGCATCAAGATATTTGATCCTGGATAATATTTTAGCGGTCCATAAGATGACATTTCATGGATATTAAACCCTTGCAATTTTTTATTCCATCTTTGAAATTTGAATGGATTCAAATATATATAGTGCGAGAAAAAAAAAAATTGTTACAAAACTATTATATATTGAAAGAATAATTGCACCAGAAAATTGAGATCTGATTTTTTATTGCAATATTTGGTTCTTTTATTAATATACTTTATGCATATCTGAAATGAGTTTATATATTAATTCATGTTTCGTCTTCTTTTGAAAATAGTTGTACATTGAGAAGGATGCTAGATACTTTGTGCCGTTTTTGAGTTTATGTCACCGCAATTTATTGTTTGGGTCCATTAAAAAAGCGGCCAATAATGCTTGAAAGCGCTGATAGACTTGCAGCCACTAATAGCTACTCCCGGTTTATGTTATACTATTTTTGATTCTTGCATTCTGGTTAAAGTTTTTAATAATTTAAAAATCAAGTTAGAGGAAGATAAGGACTGAATCAAAGGTTTCATGTATTTGTATAAGGCATAAAAATAATGTCATCTATTAACTGGTATGTAGAAACTGAATCAGAAAATATGAAATGGCAAATTGAAATTTGATTTTATGTCATATTACTGACATCAGATCTTTTGCTAATAGCACTTATATTGATTGGTTGATAAATATCTTAGTGGATTAAATATTACTGTCTTATTGCTGACAATTCACCAAGGTTATTTATTATGAATATTGGATTAATATTTTTGGTGTGTTTATTTGCCACAACACATTTGCATTCTATGCAAGATGCAAACTTTGTCATTTATCTGTCCTCATTATGATTCACAAATAGCTTGGTTTGGTTATCTTCTGCTGTTGCGTTAAAGGCCTTTTATGATGGAATTTATTTCAGAGGTATGATAGTTTTACTTATAACAACTGCAAATTGTTGGACATAACTTGGTATGAGCACACAGACTGTCGTATGTAAATATTGAATCATGGATTAAATCAAATTGCATGGATAGCATACCAGTGAATAATGATCAGAACTGAAAACCGTCACAAAATTAAGAAATCTATATTATCTAAACCCTTTAACAATCTGATCTGTTCAATGCTAGTTTGACTAGTGGAAATTTATTTGAAATGGTAAATTTATAGTCAGATTCTGTATGATAGCATAACATATTTGGTTTGAGAGACCAGTAATGCATTTATTTTGAAAGAAACAATGTGAATTAGATTGAAGGTGCTTTCAAGTACAGCTTTCAGTGATGATGCTTATGTATCTGATCCAGCAGATGTTGTGACTATATTTTGTCTTTTGGTTTATCTTGTTTAGAGTACTTGCTATTTCCTTATCTGATGTATTATACTGAGAACATTACCTCAACTTGTGGGCAATGAGACAGACTGATATGTAAAAGCATTTTGGCTTGTTGAGTTATAGTTTTGGATGAAAAAATCCACATGGACGCAATATGAAAGCAAAATGGCCAGGGCTTTGACTGCTTCTCATCTGCTTTTGCCATTAGATTTACCTGTAGTGTCTATTATCTTTTAAAATGGATACCCACTGATCCAATGCCAGTTAGTGGCTGAGTTAATACGTAAACCACAGACTCAATCATAAATTTTGAGGATAATCATGTAGGAAAAATATAAAGCATATATTGGTTAATAAAATATTGAAAATGTGGAAATTCAGAATTATCCATGATATGAAAAATACAAAAATGAATGCCCAGTCTCAACTTTTTCTATTCATGAAACAGGCGAAAACAAATGAACAAAACAATATAAAATACAAAGTATTGCATGAGCAATTTCAGGTGGGTAATTAGGAAAACTACACTTTTTCTGGACCCAAATCATTGCTTGTTTCATGAACTTTAAGCTTGTGCTGGTGACAGAAACTACTAGATTGATTGTTAAAAATGTAACCTTAAACTGAAATGTGAGGTGAATTAGGAAAAATACATTTTTTGTGAACCAAAATTATTTGTTTGTTTCATGAAGTCTAAACTTGTGCTGGTGACAGAAACAATTAGGTTGCCTGTTAAAATTGTAACCTTAAATTGAAATGCAAGGTGAAAAAAAGATGTGGCAGTAGCTGTCCCAGGTTACAATTAAATGTTATTCACCAGTCAAAATATTTATATGGTATTCGATGCATCAGCATTCATAAGTAAGTATATGACACTCTTTTTGGTGGATACATACATATGGCATGATATTACCCCAGTTTTATTTATTCACTTGATAATATGAATTAGGACTGTTTCAGAGTTGGTTTGGTGGTGCACAAGGATACCTATGGGGATGTCACTTCTGAAAATAGGGGGTGTCTAGTCCAAGGTGGATGGGGAACACCCCAGAACCTAATTTTACATTTGAATTACCCTACCACCCTGACACCAAATTTTTTTATGTTACCAAGTTTTGTAATGTTTTGGTTATATTCATTCCTCATAATTTGTTGCTAGGGTTTGGTCCTCCGCGTGTCACGGCCCGTCCTGGCCGTTCTGTGCATGAGTCTGTATGCTATAATCTCGAATTAATGGGGCATTGGCGGTTTGTCCTTTGATATGATGTTTGCATTTACGTTGCTAGCAAGATTTATGCTTTCGGATATAACTGCATTCATTATGCTCTGCGTTCAGGTTTTGACATAGGTCTTGTCAAAAGCTTTGGTCTTATGGATGTTTTGTTCAGACAACAAGGTGAGTATTTTTAATAGTATCACACATAGTAACTTTTTCTTGGTTTTTTCTAAAATATTTATTGGATTTTTTTAATAGTATCACACATAGTGGATGGATCATCTCCACACCCAACACCCAAGGTGTAGAATGCACCTTGTTGATATTGTTTATTTCATTTCAAAAAATTTGGTATTATAATGGTGAGTGCATTCGTCAACACCCAAGCTGTAGAATACACCTTGTTTTTATCTATAAATTTTTATATAGTAACAATTTTATTTATTAAACTCATTTTAATAAAAAAATATTTATCTTGAATGTAATTGGTTCAGAATGATGACGAAGAGGTGGCGGCAATATGTCGTAAGTGGTTGTTAATGTATTTTGTAGAGTTTCGGGCGCTCCAACAATAACTATATTCCTTGTTCCTCGGGCTTTTCGAGGTGGCTCAGTACACTATACTCAACAATGATAATCTAATTAATTTATGGTTCACATGTTGATTTTGCAAATTTCAAAAAAATCTAATTTGCAATAGCGCAGGACATTGCCACCTCGTGGCTCTTGTTAAATTTATTAAATATTATAATGGTATTTTTATTAAATTTATTAAAAAGATTAAAAAAAGAAATGTAAGATAAAATCCAAAACATGTAAAAATATGAATAAATCTCAAATTTATTATGAATAATTATAATTCTAAATTCAAATTCCAATTTATATGAGAAGAGATGTTTAATTTTATTGAAGATTAAGGCTATATCCAAACTCCAATTTATATGATAAGAGATGTTTAACTTTATGGAAGAGTAAGGCTATTTCCAACTTCATTAAGTAAGCGTACATAACAAACCCAAATAAATTGAAGGAAATGCATAAAATATAGCATGACATGTCAGTTTGTACTTATACCAAACTTTCAACCAGAAAACGGCACCTGTCTGCCTCAAACTGGTTAACCAAAAGATTATACCAAACATTTGAAGTGAATTGAAATATTCGATCAACAAACATTAATATATTGGGAATATGTAGCTTCACCAAACTTTCCGTTTATGTTTAAATTTTGGAATCGAATCAATCCACGTTAGGGAGAGTGAATTGGGAGTAACAACATCATAGGAGATTGAGACACAGATAGGAGATACAAAAAACAACTAAGTAAAGCGAGAATTAGATTAAAATAGGGAAATATTAAGAAAAAGTAGGAGTAAGAATGCATTAAATTTGATAACTTTTCGTCTTCTTTCTATTTTCTTTTTACTAATAATATGTTATTTTTTTCTTACAACTAGTATAAAACATTAATTACAAGTAATTGTCCTATAAAATGCAAAGGAATGTTGAAAGATAAAAAACAAAAACAAATAAAATAAAGTAGATATGATAAAATGAAAAAAAAATAATAAAATGTTCCTTAAAAAATAGTATGGAAAATACAAAAAAAAAATCAAATTGAAGTAAATTTGGAAATTTCAAAAATGTAGAAACACTAAAGCATTAAAGACTAGATTCTATTTTAATATTTAATTCAAAAATAAAATGATAGAAAATTTTGCCAAATATATTTTCTTTATAATCCAATTCCCGTAAATGCCTTCCAAAGGCATCAGGACTTTCATGTTATTGTTTTCCATTGACAGTGCTGCCTTTAGAGCATATTAGATACTCTTTGTTAATCTTCTTTCAATGATTTATTCAAATTTATGATATCCTTCCACGTCCATAAAGTTGGAAGGATGAAATTTTTGTTAAGTTTAATTTATTGTTATCTTGATCTTTGTTTCTCTATTAAATATGAAAGGGTTGGGGAGGTATGTCTTTGTTACACTACAAACATTGATGAAATTATAGTATCACATAAAAAGCTTAGGTTAATTATGAGTAGTCCAAACTTTAATGATGTTAAATAAAAAATTTGTTAATTGTAGAATAATTTTAATGATGTGAGATAAATTTTCTGTTAATAGTAGAATTTTAGACAAAGTTTAAACTTGTTATTCAACTAATTAATTTTCAAGTGACATTTATTATTAGTAGGGTAGATATAGAAACTTGATTGCTCAAAATATGCAATTTGGAAAGAAAAAAATGGAGTGAAATTTTGTGTCACTACAATCTTAAGAATCACATATGTATCTGAATCCGATCACTTTTGATTAGTGCTCTGCAGAGATCTTGGAGCCTCTTCAAAGTTTTATCTGGAAGTGATTTTCTCATTGAATGAGTTGCTTCATTTAAAATGATTTTGTTGGTGTTTCAAGCACTCTTTGTTTAGGAGCAAGTATTTTGCAAGACAAAGTAGTAAGGGAAATTCCAGCTGTACATTTTTTAAGTTTTAATATATATATATATATATATATATATATATATGGGACTTCGCACGAAGTTGAGGGACCCTTTAGATGCAATCATGCATTCGCAAAACGCACGAGTATTGAGTAAAACCAAAACGCGTGAGCATTTCGTAGAACTAGGTATGGGCGGGCTCCGATCCTACCATGTCAGTTAACATGTAGGATGGGATTCCATAACGCGCGCGTGTTATGGATCGCTCTAACACGCGCGTGTTATTGTAATC